>CM056490.1:42036788-43320249 GCA_029783415.1 Anisodus acutangulus
ATCATCTTCCACGTTATCTCTCATAGCTTGATCATCTTCACATGTGGGTCTTCAATGGCCTCCAAAAGTTCTATCTCCATCATCAAGGAGTATATAGCGTGAAGATACACACTTGAGACTCCTTGAAGTGCCTCCAAAAGTGTGAATATGCTCCACAGACCATCATTGGTTTGAGTTCGAGATTCACCTCGAATCCTAGCACTCATAATCACCCTCAAGCTTCCTAGGATCGTCTCATCCTCCCCTTCTTGAAAAGGATTCATCCTCGAATCCAAAACTTGCAAGACCATAAGAAGGACATACAACAACAAGAGCCTCAAAACATGAGGATTAGTGTAAGAATAAACGCAACCAAAGTGCCAAAGATGCACAAACTTGTGATATAATTAAACATCGACTATTCTTAGGAAGAACAATTTTCCACATGAAGCATTAAGAGTTTGGCTAATCCAAGTATCATGCAATGGGGAGAAAATAAAGAAATCAAAAAAATTTAACACCGCAATCATACACTTCCTTTAAGTCCTTTCTAACATAAGATATGCTCCCCACACAAGTATGAGCATCGTCAAATGCAAATAGATAGTAGAGAAAGGTATCACACAAAACAACTTCATCTAGGGTGTCTTCAAATGTAGACTCACTATTAGTTTTAAGGACAAGATCAAGCATACTACTACAAGTTTGGACACACAAAGAAGATTTGTCAATATGCAAGCAAGTGTCGCCCTCTTTCCTACAACAATCTTCCCCAACGAACATGTTATATCCCCCTAAGAGGAGAGTGCCATCACAAGGGAAAGGGTCATCATCCCATAGCGGGTTTTCATAGACTTTGTAGCCCAAAAATGTGGCTACGTCTTCCACACCACAAGACATGTAACCATGCAACTCACTATCAATACTCATGTCATTATCAAGTAAAGCATTATCCTTAAGGAGAGAATAATAAACTCAGGGTTGAGAACCAAGGCATGTAACTTTACTCTCAAAAGGATCATTGTCATAACTTTCTACATGGCACACAAAACTATCAAAATTTTGAGTCTCATCGAATGTCAACAAGGTAAAATCAAGAGACTCATCTTCATATGCATCAAACAAGGGTGGTGTGTCATAGTCACATCCTTTCACATCATTCATTTCACATCATTCATTTCACATCATTAACTAGGTCAAGATCATCATTACATTGAGGTTCATAGAATACATCACAAACTCCCTCAATTAGTAGATTATCATTACAAGCTAGTTGATCAACATAAATAGTAAACACAAATACTAACATGATCACCGCAATTAAAGTCAACTAGTGTTTGATCATTTCTATTACATGACAATGTACTACCATTAGAATCACAAGTATCAACACTATGTGGACACAAATTGATCCTGCAAGAAGATTCGATTCGATCATCAAAAGGATCAACTAGTGTGTGAACACTCTCGTCAATGAAATTATCAAAAATTGATAAAGAATCATTAAGCTCAATGCATGGTAAGTTATATTTCATACTCAAATCAAAGTCAAGATCACTCAAAGAAGTGGGAATATTAGGCTAAGCTATTTTACCTTCATGTCCATTCAAAGGATCTTTTTTACCTTGAGTTACTAAGGGTAAGCTCACTTGACCAATTGGAGGGGTGGTGCTGGCCTCCGTTCTTTCTTTCAAGCATGGGAGTTCTTCACATGAAGATGTCTTTAGTAATTTATCTCCTTGAGTACCTATAAAATAGTCTTCACAATAAGATGAATAAATAGAAAGGTTAGAATAATGTTGTGGCAACTCTATAACGTCACTCCACACAACCTCTCCTTTTTTCACTCTAGAGTTATCACTTGGCTCTCCCTTTCTCCTCTCAATTTTGTATCTCTCATATTCTTTAGAAAGGGGATGAGCTCCCAAAATGTCATTCGAATGGTTAAGATGACCCTTTCATGTCTATCTTTCATTTGGTTTTACAAGGGGCAACTTTCTTTTCTCCTAGCCCTTTCGAAATATGCTTGGTGTTGTTTATCTTTCCATAGGGATTGACAAAATGACACCTTCAAAATTTCTTTAAGGCACTCCACGTCTCAATTGGATTTTTCTTTACTTTTTCATGCTCCCAATGCTTCATAAGAATTCCTTTGAGGGTGGTAGAGTTTATCTCCACTCTTTTCTTTTTCAAATAGGTATAACATTTAAAGATCTCATCCAACTTGTGTTTTCATTCGAAGTAATCTTCTTCATTAGATTTAGGACACAAGGTTGTCCAGGTCAAATTTCCCAACTTAAACATTGTACCTGCAAAACTAGCAAACAATGTTAGTAGGAAAAGCTCCTCATGTCACTCATATTTTCTGTCAAGCCTTACCTCACTCGGGTGTCCTTCTGAAGTTGGCAACGAACCTCTTATCCAAATCAAATCTCAAGATCGCTAATTCTTTGTGGAATAATAGATTCTTGTTCATTGAAATACGGATGACTCAATTAAACTAACGGAATGAGTCAATGAAGTTCCAACGAATTCAAAATGATAAAAGCTTGAAAGAATTGGTACGAAAGGAAATGAGACTCAAGAACTAATTAATCAACCATGTAGGAACAATTACTAGTTGTTAATTAACTTAGAGAATTAAGGAAATGAGATAAAAAGTAGAAAAACATTGTCCAAACACTTAGAAAAAATTTGAGAAGTTTTTGGCCAACAATTAGAAAATTGGGAGCTCCTTGCAGCATTTTCTTAAAACGCACGTAACATTTTGTACAGATCTCCGACTGATGAATAATTTATTGCATTGGAAAGTAGACTCGTTGAACTTGAATTTAGATAGTTATGCCTCCCATATATCCTTATACACACGAAGATATACCCCCCTAAAGATGGGCCAAAATACTGGCCAATTTCTAAGTGTTTAAAACAATCAACTCTCTGAAAGTGGGCCCCACGCACGCGTCAGGTGCAACTGGGACTGGTCTGACGCACCTGTTGATGTCAGCGCTGACGTGGCTATTGTTTTTTAAACCTCAAAAATTGAGCTAACTATTTCTGGTTTTTAAAATTTTGGAGACTTACTTGGGCTCACAAACATTTTTCAACCTCTTAACTTGAAGATTTTTTTATCAAACACCCCCGTTTTCCTTCTTCTTCAAGATGAAGGTATGAAGATCCTTATGAACTTTAAGAACACCCAAAACTCAATCTATGTCCAAATCAACTTATTTTTTGCTCCAAATTTCAGATTTAGGTCCTCCTTGACTAGGAGAACAAAGTCCAATACAAATCAACCGCGATTAAGCTCTGAAGCAATAGACCCACTTTATGTTCTTGAAGGTTTGAAGGTCCTCTAATGGTGGATTCTTCAAAACTTGTTTAAATGATCTCAAATTTTAAATCTAAGCTCACCTTGACAAGGAGAACAAAACCCAATAAGAATTAGAACCAATTGAACACTTCTTCAACAAAACCCACTTTCAAGTTTCAAATCTTCAAGCTCCAACAATAGTAGAATACTCAAATCAACTCCAATTTTCACCAAATTCAAAATTCAAGCTCCCCTTGATGAGTAGAACAAAACCCACCAACTTTTGAAACCAATAACATATTCCTTCACCCAAATTCACTTTCAAGTTTCAAACCTTCAAGGTCTTTTAATCGTAGAATCTTCAAAATACCTCCAAATTCCATGAGATTTGAAACCTAGAGGTTTTTAATATTAAGGAACTTAGAATTTTAGCTCGAATCCACCAAAATAATAACAAATTTTCAATTTTTTTTTTGGGATTTTCAAACAGATGAACCTAGGATTGAGAATTTGTAGAAACACACTCTAGCCTAAGCTCTGATACCAAATGATAAAGATCAAAACGCGAAATCGAAAGATAGAAGGAAACCAAAGATGAGAATTGAATAAATTGAAGATGGGCATATAGGGATAGAAGCAAGATCCAATTAGATTGGATTTATGGGGAAATATGGATATATGAAATACAAATCCTCCTAATTGAATCAACCTAAGAGAACCTATATTATTTGAAATCCAACAAGAGTTAATCAATTGAATCCACAAATGAGCATCTCTATTGAAAATCAATGAAAAGGGGTTTCATAGCCAACAATGAAATTCACCATAATTAACTATCACTAACACTAGATTAACACTACACCAATCCTACCAAATAAACTAACACTCATTTTAGAGTAGTCATCTCAATTCATCAAAGCTTAGTAATGAAATAACAAATATAGTATTTATACTACTAGGCTAAAGAAGACAAGGATATCTATTACAAAAATATTCTTAATGAAGTAAGGGTCTTGTTTGGTTGTCTTCTTCATTGATGTGGCTTGTCTTTAAAGAATAACCTCTTGCATCACTAACGATCATCTTCCACGCTATCTCCCCTAACCTCTTTGAATCACTAGCCATCATCTTCCACGCTATCTCTCATAGTTTGATCATCTTCACATGTGGGTCTTCAATGGCCTGTAAATGTTCTATCTTCATCATCAATGAGTGTGTAGTGTGAAGATACACACTTGAGACTCTTTGAAGTGCCTCTAATAATGTGAATGTACTCCGTGGACCATCATTGGTTTAAGGTCAAGATTCACCTCAAATCCTAGCACTCATAATCACCCTCGAGCTTCCTAGGGTTGTATCATCCCATAGCTTGATCATCTTCATGTGTGGGTCTTCAATGGCCTGTAAAGGTTCTATCTTCATCATCAAGGAGTGTGTAGCGTGAAGATACACACTTGAGACTCCTTGAAGTGCCTCTAATAATGTGAATGTACTTCGTGGACCATCATTGGTTTGAGGTCGAGATTCACCTCAAATCCTAGCACTCATAATCACCCTCGAGCTTTCTATGGTCGTATCATCCAATAGCTTGATCATCTTCACATGTGGATCTTCAATAGCCTCCAAATATTCAATCTCCATTATCAAGGAGTGTGTAGCGTGAAGATAAACACTTGAGACTCCTTGAAGTGCCTCCAATAATGTGAATGTGCTCCATGGACTATCATTGATTTGAAATCGAGATCCACCTCGAATCCTAGCACTCATAATCATCCTCGAGCTTCCTAGGGTCACATCAGATAGAGACGTTTCTTTAATTATAATAACTTTAAATTGACACATTAGAACGAGTGAAGTCCACTTTACCCCTTAATATATTGGGTTTGGGAAATAATACCATAATCACATCTTGAATGGGACAATAAACCCTCATTGATCTTAAATCAATGGCTAGAAATAAGTTGGATTATTGCATATATTTTAAAATGTAAAAAACGACCCTCAGTAGTATAAATTGTGACATATTTTTTAGTAATTAAAAAGTTTGAGTAATGATATTTTATAATTAAAATTCATACATCTCTTTTTTTCTTCTTTTTCCTTTTGACTTTCAAAACTCGGCCATTAGGCTTCCTGATATATTCTTTTAATTTATAGTTCAAATCCTGATATATCTTGTTATTTATATTATTATTAGTATTAAAAATTACTAAAAATTTACGTAAAACATTTTTATTTTCATGTTATATTTGCATACTCAAAGTTGTAAAGTCTTTATTGGTAAATATTTGAAATAAAACATAATAATCTCCAATATAAATATAGTTAATAACTGATACGATATTTAAAGTTTTTGAAAATTACTTGAAAATATTAATTTAAATAAAATTTTATCTCATAATACAAGAGACGAGAGAGATATTATTTCTTAATCTTAAAATTTTAAGATTGTTAAATAAAATTTACTCACTTATATCAATATTGTTGAATATTATTTTTTAGTAATGTTTCATTCTTAATCGAAAAAGCGTATAAAAGGCTATCATAAATTAGAAGTCATCTTTGACATTGTATTTTAAAAAAAAACTATTAGGCTTATAATATGGAAATAGAATAATTTTTTATACAAAAATTAATAGTTGAAATAAATTGTGTTCTTTTTTGTCCGGTCAAAAAAAGTTTTCAATACTAATAATGCTAAATAAATAGATCAAGATAATTTGAAGCTCTACCAAAAAAAAAAATATGCAGCAAAATGAAACTTCAAATATCAAAAGAAAAAAAAGGTATCGAACTTAATGAACAATGTTATTGCCCAATTTTTTTTTTTGAAAAGTACGTAATAATTCATATTAATTGAAGGTCGTTTTTGGCATTTTAAAATATATATAATAATTCAACTCATATCTAACCATTAATTTAAGATCAAGGGGGGTTTATTATCACATTTAAAATGTGAAGGGAATATTATTTCTCAAACCCATTATATTAGAGGGTAAAGTGGACTTCACTCCCTTAGAAGATTATAAGTTTATAACTATAGCATGTATTAATAAATTGTATTTTAATACTTTAGGCACCAGATACATGAAGTGCTTTTATTTTCGAAAGGAATAGTATAAGTATTTGCAAGATAATTTATAAGTGATCTTTAGGCTTATCGAGGAGACAATGGAGTGCTTTTCTCAGGCTACAAACAAATGGGCACAAAAGAGAATCAGTACTTGTACGGAAGTTCATGCATGCGTTTGCTCTCTACTTTTAGCATTAAAAATGACAAATTAGGTTATTCTGGGCTCTGCAAAATGTCGGATAAACCAAGAATATGATTTATGGGATAAATACCGCCCTAAACACCTGGGCCAATGCCAACTAATTTACAAGATATGTACAACATGTAGGTTGTATATATTATACATATAATATACATATAAAGGTTGTCTGAAAGATTTTTCAATCTTTTGGAGGGGAGTCTTGAAATAATTGGTAAAGTTGATATCATGTGATCAGGAGGTCACGGGTTCAAGCCGTGGAAACAGCCTTTTGCAGAAATGTAAGGTAAGGCCGCGTATAATTGACCCTTGTGGTTTGGCCCTTCCACGAACCCCGTGCATAGCGGGAGTTTAGTGCATCGGGCTGCCCTTTTTTATACATGTAATATACATACCTATAGTGTATATATAGTATATATTTCGGCCATATTGATAAACTAGTTGGTCGAACTGTACATATTCGTAACTTTCTCATGATTTATTTGTAATTCGCGTTTACCTTTTTCTGAGCACTATATGTTTGAACTCTTTTTTGTTGAAAATATGGCACACGCAAGTAATGGCGGAGGCAGAATTTTCACCAAGAGGGTCAAAATATTAAGAAATAAACACGTGAAAGCTAAAGGATGATAAACGGGGCCCGCGGGGCGGCGCGGGGCAAGATTAACCTTAACCCTCTAAAATTTAGCTCATGCCCCGTTTAATATTTCTTCGTACTTTTGTCGCTCCATTGAATCTTCTTAAAATTTCTTACGTCTTTTTCTTCTTTTCACTTTGCAATTTTATACTTTATTTTAAGCTTTTTATTTTTTCCTTTCGAATTAGTACCACTTCAATCATATATTATTTTTAAAATCATCAAGGTTCTTGAATGGGGAAAAATTATGGTTTATGAAATGTAACTATTAAAATAAACCAAAAATTATTTATTTACATAACCATTTGTTTATAAGAGCAAATGTGAAATAAGCAACTATATACTGGGCAAGTTGGGCTTTACTTGGACTATGGAAAAGGGTAGGGGAAACTACATGTCCCTAAAATCAAACTATTTATCCTTGCATATCTCATTTACTTTTCATATCCCCATAACTATTTAATCTTAGTACCCCTTCTAGTTTTTGTAGGTAATTGTCTTTTTTTCTTCTTTTCTTTTTATTTCTCTACTTCTTTTCTTCTTTTCTTCTTTTCTCTCATTTTTTTCTTTATTTTTTTTTCTTCTTTATTTTTTTTCAAATCATAGTATTCTTTACTTTCTTTTTTCACCATAATCTAATTCCATATTTAATTCTAGCTCCTTTTATTTCCTTTTTTTTATTCTCTTTTTTAAATTCTTTATTTCTTATTTTCTATTTAATTGTCTTTTTTATTTCTTTACTTCTTATCTTCTTTTATTTCTTTTATTCTTTTCTTTTTTCTCATTTTTTCTCCTTTTTTGTTCATTTATTTTTTTCATCGATCAAAAAGGAAAGTAAGACACTTAAATGAGACGGAAGGAGTACTATTAATAAAAAAGCAGTCAAAGACAGAGTTATCCCGAACCTGGGGAGGCGGGAGACACCACAGTTATTCAAAAAAAGTCGCAGCGTCCCACTAAAGTTCAACATGTCTTTTAGTGGTGTTCCTCTTCTCGTACTTTTGAATCTAGAAGTACCCGCGGAAGACCAAGAAACTAATTGACCTCCTACATTTGTAACAGTAACAATGGTTGAAGTATGTTATCCTGTTGAGTTCTTGAAACTAGTTCAGTAGGTATTAGATGTTTGTTAGCTGTGGAATAATAGTTGTTTGAATTGGGATCTTCTTGACAACCATCTAGACTATGTTGTGTTGGTTTTAAAGTGTCATCATGCCTAACACACATCACGAATGTGATTATATATGCTTAGTTTAGCCTAAGTGACCCTGCACATCTGAAATGCCATCTTTGATTGGTTACTTGTCCATTCTTATGTCTACATGTCTACCAAACTGACTATATACTTCCCCTACTTGTTTAAGTGTTAAAATATCTCCATATTATCATGTAAAGTCTCCTAAGTTATCATGTATCATGCCTATATGTTGAGTTGTTTGAATGGCATTTGCATTACTGCTTTGCACTATCTGAATCAGTTTATACCATGATAAGCCATAGTCTCTAATGCATTCTATACTTGGCTTTGTGACCATGTTTCATATAGTGAGCATGCCTAGGATGTAGTCTAATGTTGAAACTTTTCAAGTGAACAAAAATGGTCTAGGGAGTGATTTGAACATGCCTCATCCAAAATGAGAAGTATCTCTGTCTCTTGTTAGTTGTGTCTATGTCTAACTGTCCACCTATGAATGTGTTCTATTTTGTCTTGGTCTATGAATCTCAACCATGAAGCATGTTGTTATTAATAGGTCCAAACTGGCTACGCCATGCCCCCTCATCTGTCTTAATGTCCCTAAGCCTAGCCTAGCATAATAGGTACAAAGCATGCTACCTTATGTGAAACTTTTATTTTCCAGATTTGTTTCCAAGACCAGTTGTTTAGTTGTTGATTGGCCTGGTTCATCCAACTGTAAGCTAAAGTAACCTTGAAGATACCCTTGCTATTGTCCTGCCACCATAGCATATCTTTCCTTGCCTCCAGTCCTTTGAATTGTTCTATTGTGATAAAAAAAATAAACCATCCTTGAAATTTTCAAGTCATTTAGTTGTATTCTGAAATTAAAGCTACATCCTTGAGGAGTCCAATGATCTGCTATACTCCTTTGTTGGTGCAGTACTGAATTATATATATCTGGGGAATAGTGATTTCATATTGCCTGCCTCATGCCATACATCCTTCCAAAACTCAATCTTTGCCCCATTGGCCACTTTGATCTTGGTATTAAGCTTGAATTCATTGATCTCCATAAACTTACTCCATATGATGTAGTAACCACTTTAGTCATCCAAGTGTCTTCCACTTCATACTTAGCTCTGATGACCTTCCCCCACAAAAGTTGATTTTCATTATCATTAATGTTCTTCCATAATCATTTCATTCTGAATGCTTTACTATGAATTTTCAGATTCTTGATCCCCTTCACTTTACCAAAATTATATTCTTTTATTTCTTTGTTCCCTTGCCACAGAAAGTTCCTCCTAATGCTATCTGACCTTTTAATAATCTCTGTTGGAACAGGGAACAGAGACAACATGTATGTTGGCAGAGCATCTAAAGTGTCAATCTACCACTCAAAGATAGATACAATCTACCACTCAAAGAGAGATACAGAGTCTTCCATTTTGCCAGTTTTTTCTCACATTTCTCAATTACCCTGTTCCATATTTCTGTAGATTTAGACTCCTAAAGGCATTCCAAGATAAGTGGTTGGTAGAGCACCAACTACACCACCTAAGATAGCATTCACCAACTCCATATTTGACACTTCATTAATGGGATATAATGTGTCAGTTATATTTCTACTACTTTTCTTTTTCCCCTTCCTTTATCTCCTTATGTAGTGAAGGAATCTTTTTAACAAGAAAAAAAACTACAGGAAACAAGAATAAAAACTAAATACGGAGAATAACAAGAAAAAGAAGTGGAGGCTTAAAAAAGTTTTATTATTGATTTATCAGAAACAAGATGGAGCTTCAAGGAACCCAAACAAGGTGGCCCAATTGGAAAATGTGGTCGGCAATTACTGAATTACTTTCTGATCATTGTGTGAAACTTGTTCAAGTTCAAGAAGATTTTAGTTTGTATTTTGTCTATTTAATTCTCCATTGTGTCCCCTTTTTTTGTCTTTTTCTTATTTGGTTCTAATAGATTCTCCACTATATCAAAATGGTATGTTTCAATTCTTGCAAAGATCTAAAGCTGCAAATAAAATCACAATAAGGCAGAAATTAGAAAGTGAGTATCATCTTTTTCATGTCGAAGACCATAGTCACATAGAGGGTATCAGTCTATCACAGAGTAATTGAGTGGAAATCTCAATTTTAACTAGGAGAGAATTGCTTTTATTGAAGAAACAACACTAAAATAAGCTCTTTCTCACTGAATCCCTTTTCAAGTGCAAATGAATATGTTGTTTAGCTTAAAACTAGGGCTTATAATCTTTCTCTTAACGGTAGAACTAAAATAACAAAGGAGCTCTCCTAACCTGAGCAAGTCGTGGAGTCATAAACTATTGCTTTAAAGACAAGATGAAATCTTTCTTTCAGATCTTAAGTTGTGAACCCATGGTCAAATGGCTTCCGAAGTGGGCTTTCCCTTCTCTATGCTAGTACTGTGAAAACTGTGATTGCTTGCCCTACTTGAGCCATTAAGGAGGGAGATGAGTGGCTCCATACGCTGGAACCCCTAGGCTTTAGTTATTGGTCGGTAAACACAGCTGGAAATAAGGTTGCCTCCTCAGTTCATAACTGACAGTAATGTTGATTCCACACTAAGTAAACAATTTGTACAGGTTCAGACTTGATATCTTAAGCTTTGACATCATTTAACATTTTCAATTTAGGATTCCTAGTATTTTCCATCCTTCCAATTCTACAGCAACTCGAGAAAGCTCCACAAATATGGTCCATGTTTTGCTCATTCTTTATTTCTTTGAAGGGGAGCCTTGGAGTAACAGGTAAAGTTGCTTCCATGTGACCAGGAGGTCATGGGTTTCAAGCTGTGGCAATAGCCTCTAACAAAAATGCAAGGTAAGGCTGCATACAACAGACCCTTGTGGTCCGGCCCTTCCCCGTACACCGCGTATAGCGGGAGCTTAGTGCACCGGGCTCCCCCCTTTATTCCTGAAAAATTCTCAGTTCACTAGAAACCTCAAAAAAAAAACAATTATGGCAAGTGAACCCCATTTTACTTTCTTTTGTGAGGGAGGAAGAATCCTTCATACTAGTTACTGCCTTCATAATAGTCAACAAATCGTAGATTTTCTTCTGTTACTGGGCAATCAAGTTAACTCTATCTAATGCATTAGACACAGAGACTACAAATTTCAACTTTCTGGAAAGGGAGGAAACAAATCACATTCCCCTTTGACTCTTAAAAAGGGTGTCAAGCAGATTCAGTTCAAAAAAAGCGGAAAGATAGATTAGAACTTTCCTATATTCCACATATGTTAACATCATTCAAATCATAAAAGAGCACAAAGTATGTGGTAACTCTAAAAGGATTTCTTTTGAAAAGGAATACTCATATATTGCAAGAAAAACTCCCTCCTAGCATATCAGTCCTCAGTGTTACACAAATGGTGAACCACCACCAACACTTTATTTCAGATATCAGGTAAACATAATCTATAACTTTATAGCAAGTAGAGCTTCACAGTGCCAGGAAGCACCCAAGATGTCAGCTTCTATCTAAACTATAACTAATTTACAAACAACAAAGATGCATCTTTGGCATCTTACTCAATAACCCCGCAACAAGAAGAAACCATGAAATCAAGTGTGATTATCAGGTGAGCAACACAAATATTCCTACAAAGAGAAAATCTTTTCTTGATTTTACCTTAACACGCTCTCCGGCTCCTCTCCCTTCCACACCCCTCTCATGTACTTCAATGCTTGCACCGGCTCCTCTCCCTTCCATACCCCTCTCATGTACTTCAATGCTTGCACGTGTACTTAAAGAAAGATACTTTCAATATCAATCCTAAATGGCTCGGGGCCAAATATACAATAACATACCAAGTGAAATCCCACAATGTGGGGTCTAGAGATGGTAAAGTGTACACAAATCTTAACTCTATCTTGGAAGGTAGAGAGGATGTTTCCGAAAAACCCTCGGCTCGAGAGAACGCTAGACAAAAAAAGTTGGATACGGATAAGTAGATCAAAACAGTATAAAAATGAACATAATGAGGGTGAAAAAGCCATGATAAAGCAGTAGCTACCACATATAAATAAGGTAGAAAGCATGATATAAAAAGGTGGTACAAGAAATAACATAATGTAACAGAAGTCGAAGGACAAGAAACTATACACGTAATACTACGACTACTACTATGGACCTACGAAAAAGGCAACACACGACGAACTACTACCCTTCTACCCTAATTCATGTCCTTTATAGCCCCTATCTAAGTTCATGTCCTCAGTAAGCTGAACTTTCGCCATGTCTTGTCGAATCACCTCTCTCCAATACTTCTTCGATCTACCTCTACCTCTCCTGAACCGTCCATACCAACCTGTCACACCTCCGCACTGGGGTATCTGTGCCTCTACTCCGCACATGACCGAACCATCTCAGTCTCGTTTCCCACATATTATCATCCACCGAGGCCACTCCCACTTTGTCCCGGATATCTTCATTTCTAATCCTATCTCTCAGAGTATGCCCACACATCCATCGCAACATCCTCATTTTTGTAACTTTCATCTTCTGGACGTGAAGTTCTTAACTGGCCAATATTCCGCCCCGTACAACATAGTTAGTCTAACCACCGCTCTGTAGAACTTCTCATTAAATTTTGGAGTCACCTTCTTGTCGCACAAAACTCTGGAGGCTAGCCTCCATTTCATCCACCCTACCCCAATACGATGTGTGACATCATCATCAATCTCCCCATTCCCTAGGATTATAGACCCAAGATATTTGAAACTTCATTTCTTTTGAATGGCATGGGTACCAAACCTCCTCAAGTGTTGCGTCGCTGAACTTGCACTCCAAATATTCCGTCTTAGTCCTACTCAACCTGAACCCTTTAGACTCCAGGGTTTCTCGTCAAACCTCCAGCTTATCATTAACTCCGCTACGAGTCTCATCAATCAGAACTATGTCATCCGCGAATAACATACAAATCTTCTATATCCATTCCGCTCTATTCAGAACCAAGCGTAGCAGGAGAAGGGGATAGCACCGGTCTTGACTCTAATACTATTCTTCTTTGAGTAGATGTCGGCATAACCACTGCTATTTCATCTGCAGCTCTTACCGTTGAAGGAATAAGTATTGCTTTGGCTTGATTGCTTTCACCAGGTCTAGCTAGGCTGGGAGTCGATTAGCCCGAGTTGTGTTAAGATAAGTGGCACTTGAATTGGAAGTAGCCATCGAACGGGTCTTGGATAGATCTCCAGCGGGCTTGAACCGCTTTATCTTTATTCTGAAGCTGAAGCTGGCCTACGAGGCTGTTGAAAGAGAAGAAAATGAAAGGGGTACTAAAAAGGGACTGCTACCAATTAGGCTAGAAAGAAGACAGTAAGCGCCGAGTAAAGTGACAATATCAATAGGTTGATTGTTTTGCTAAGAAAAGTGATATTGTTGCTTTCCCATGTAAAACTTCGGACGCTTCCAGAACTTTTTGGACACCCTTGTTAGGCATCAAGGCTCCTAATTTCTGTCGTATCTCCCTTCGAGATCACCAGCATCACCCACCCAATCAAAAATCTTCCTTTTCTCAAAGGAGAATCGAAAACTAGGGAGGGGGAAAAGAATAACTGAAAGAAAGACCAGATTTCATCAAGTGGTCATGCTAGAGACATAAACAACCGCTTTGCAGAGTAGATTCGCTCCTACTGGTACAAGGGATTCCTAGCATCTCGTAGAAAAAGAGTATGTAATGTAGAATTTGAAGAAGAGTATAAATAAGACAAAGGAGTTTTCAGAATTTCATTTTTTTTAACATAAATAATCGCCAACAAAAATTTGGTTCTTTTTACGAAATTGATATCGATAAATCTGCGAATTTAGAAATTCATTTCGGCCAATTGAACCTTCTTGAACTGTTCTTTCCATATTTTTCAATATCAATCGATCAATCAACAACGCCTCAATCCTAAACAAGTCGGGAGTAGCTATATGAATTCTCTAAACCATTCCGCTCTATTCAAACCCATGCCCTATCTATACTGGTAAAAAAAGCCACAAATTTTCAATAAATTATACAAATTACATGGACAAAATAGCAAGGTATAGAGAGAACTAAAAGTTGGGATCTTGAAATTGAAATGCAGTAGATCAATTACTAAATTTACATCCAAATTCTGGTTAAAACCTACATTAAGAGCAGACTAACAGTTCCAAATTAAAATAAACCTAATCCAACCAGTCTTACATACATAATTAAAGATTATATTCACGGCAAATAAACTTAACTAAACTTTCCCTTTTACCTTGTTAGATGTAACTGTGCTGCACACCAAGTCCATGTTTGCCACTAACAAAACCTGGCCTGTTATAATAGTAAGGCAACCTTTTAGACTTGTTCATCCTAGAGCTAAACCTTTTCCCCACTTTCCTTATCCTCTGTCTCCCAAACTTATCACTCAACCATATTGGAACCAACTCATCGTCCAAATTATTATCATCATCAGCAGCCTTAAAGCTATCATCAACAAATAATGAGAGAGATTTCATAGGGATACCAAATGAACATGGGTTTTCTTGTTTACACATTTTTTCATCATCAAACTGTTTGAGGTCAAATGGGTCTTCTTGTTTAAGCAATTCTTGATCGTCATCAGTATGATCTTGTTCGTCATCAGACGGGTTAACTAATTCCCATGAAGACAAGCCCTCGAAGACATCATACGTAACGATTTGAGGCTTGGATTTTGTGGCCATTGTTGTCGATTTGGCTATGGTGCGGTCTTTTCCTAGGATTTTCAACATCGGATTAGCAAGTTTTACTTTTTGAGTTTTTCTTTTGGGAATGGATAATCGGTAGCATATACGTAGTAGTCTTATAGCGGTTAAGATAACGTGGCATTACCGGGCTCTTCATCCCCCAGCCATAACAAAGGTGGGTTGGTTTGAACTACTTGAAGAGTAAGGAGCGTTTGCACATGATTTGAAATATTTGATGTTAGAAGTTTTATTTAGACATTTAATTTGGATTTATTAAATTTTTATTTTTTTCATTGATATAAAAAACTTATAAATTATGAAAACTATTAAAAAAATTAATTTTTATGCAATCTTATCAAATGAGCAATTTATAGTTCGTAACAAAGCTAATACGCAACTAGAAGGCTTTTTTTAAAATATAATCAATTGAGTTTAATAAAAAGAAAAATTAAATATAAATAGTAGTGTAACTACTCTTTAATATTATCCTCCCACATTGTATGGACAATCTCTTCACGTCGAGTATGCATTTCCCGATCAGATGACCGAAAAGACGAAGCTACATTGTTACTTTGAACCGGTTGTTGATCAATATCATTAGCAACCGTATCATCATGTTCATATTTCGTGAATATTTCATCACTCCTTTGATATTCCCGCAAAAAAAATTGTAACACTGCACAAGCTATTACGATCACATGTGTATCAATATCATAATGGCTCATACCTTGGACAATTATATCCAATACATATAAAGTCGATCAATTGATATATCTACTAACTTATGGATTTTTTTTTACAAAATATAAATTTATGGATCAAGTTTTATATATATATAAAAAATTGAAATCATGATTTGGAATTTCAAATCACACCTTTTTGAATTCCAAATCACACATTTTTGGATGATTTGAGATTTTAAATCATGACATGAAGTTGAAGTTGAAATTATGTTCAGATTGCATAAACAAAAGGTGATTTGAAATCAAATTATGAAACCATGATTTGAAAACACATGGCCAAACGCCTACTAAATTATTTGGAATTTATAGTGTTTGGATTATAATTTTTAGATTAATTTATCTCCTAACATTTAGGAGGTGGATAAAATAATTCAAGTTTAATGGAATAAGGTGAGGTATTCAAGATTAAGTATGGAATTAATTTCAAATTTAATGGGATAAAGTGAGATATTTTCAAAAAATATATTTAAATTAAGTTTGAAAAAAATATTTGAAAGTAGAAGCATATTTATACATTCATTTTACTTGAAGTTGTTTACTCCGAGAATAAGGTAAAGTTAAATTTGTTAGTGATTTAAAAAATACATTGATTGATTTTCTTGATAAATAAAAAAATAACCAGATGTACTAAGTTCCCGCTATGCGTGAGATCTAGGAAAGAACTTGACAAATAATAAATTATAAATAGAGAAATTAAACAAATAGGAAGTGTCGTACTGATGGAATTAGCATTGGCAACTTGGATTCGAGTGAATCTCCAGAGTAAGATCTACTCCGACCTTTGAAGAACACTTCGGATTTGTAGCAAAAAAAGTAAAGAATAATGTTATAGTATGCTTTGAGAATGTAAAGTACTATCGTTAAGCTAGAATCAGGTGCCCTCTACGTTGGAGACTATAGTCCTTGTACAGGGATGAATTCAAGGACTTTCTGCCTCAGCCTCAGAATCTCTCCCTATTAATATATAATACATGACAAATTAAAAGTCTTTAATGTCGAAGGAATAATGGTTGGCGTCACAACTGTGCCGGATAAGAATCTGTTGACTCATGTGGTTTACTCCGATTCCATCCGTGTCAACTGATCCGGCTGTGTTCCATAGGACGCGTATCAATTGGTCAGCTCCTGTGAATGTCCTGATCCGCTTTGAATTTATTATCCGATTCTGCCACGTGTTATGTCAAATTTTACTATATATAAAAACTATTTTAAAGTTCTATGATACCCTTATGAACGTTCTACTAAATATAATAACTTAATTGCAAATGTACATATTAAAGTTAAATCATTATGTTATTTACCTTAGTCAAGTAATTAAAGTTTAGTATAAATATGGATAAATTTTCACTAATAAGTGTTGTCAACTATTCGTCTCTTCTAGTTACATGATTAGATGCCCAAAATGTTTTCTATGTTATCTATAGTTTTCAAAAATATATTGAACTATATAAATCTTAAAGTGATGTAATCTCATTCAAAATTGTATTTCGTTACTCTTTTCGTCCCAAAAATATTATTCTATTTTCCTTATTAGTTTGTCTAAAAAAAATTGATATATATCTATATTTAGAAACAATTTAACTTTATGAGATGATTTACAACCATACAAATATCTAAGGTTTATTTTGGACCACAAATTTCAAAAGTCTTCTTTTATACATAAATTCCGTACCAAATCAAACTAGGACAATCTTTTTTTAACGGAAGGAGTATTATTTTAACTAACTTTTCCATTTCAATTAATATACTATTTAAGTGAAATAATTAAACTTACAAGGAACAGAGTAATTTTTTCTTCTTTTCATTTTCCCCTCCTCAAAACAAACCAACCGGAAGAAACAAACACCGAAAGTGAAGGGAATATCAAAAGTGTTCTGTCTCACCTGAAACGTGATGGATTGAAACACATGGACAGAACCACCAAATATGTAGCACGGCGGATAAGGAATCTCCCGAGATTTCAGGTTTGAACCTGGATATGAAAAAGATCCTTGCTACGGAGCATTTCCCCCCCAATGACCTTATACAACGCAAATTCAAATATAATCAAACTCCAATGCAGGTACCGAACACCGGATAGAACCCAAAAAAAAAAACGAGAGAACACAAAAAGTCTTTTACAGGCCGTGCTGTGAGAATGCAACAAACGACACATGAGCTTAAGTTAATCTACAAAAATAAATACTCCTAACAACTTTCCATAGCTAGTTTGATACTATGTTAACCTGAAAAGTAAAATAATTTATATCCAGTTAAATTGCATTACTTTTGTACACAACGGATGTACTATACAAGTTAGAATTTGATTCTGACGAAACAGGAAGCTACTGAAAAGCACCATCCGCCAAATTGATGGAGATATGTGAAGTAAAAAGAGAGCCAAAAACTATTAACCATTAGTCAAAAATATACAGACACAAACACCATATGGTAGTTTGTATTGTTCTATACATTGCAGCTGAAGGTTAACAGATCAAAATAAATATGCCACAGCAACTCCCTGAAGCCTTCAGATTTTACTCATTTACAACCTTTTCTCTTTTTTCCTGACAGTTCTTTGGGGGGTCTTATTTTACAGTTTGTTAAGTAACAAGGGAAAATAATATATCATTATAAGGTTACAACATACAGGGGTGAACTAATTAAAGAATGTCACTGAAATGGCGAGTTGACAATGAAACCCTGCAGTAAAGAAAAGACGGAGGAAGGTAAGAAATTTCAATTAGTTCAAAATTAATTTCACAATTGATAGAATAATATTGTAATTATTTAGTCATAATTGTAATTGATTATAGTATATTGTATATATGGTAGGTATATATCTTAGTAAACTAATGACTTAATCCTAGCCTTAGATGAAGATTCTACCCTTAGATGATTATTGTATTTTGGGTATAATTACCACTTTTGGAATGTAATCATTGAGAAAAATATACTTACATGGTATCAAGAGTTTAGGGGGAAATCCTAGCCTAAAATATTCACCTCCCCCGTCGGCCCTCCTCCCCCCTCCTCTCATCTAGCCGGCTGACGACTTTAGACACCGCCAAAACTTTATTTTTTTCTTTTCCGTCGACGACTCTAAATCCACCTTTCATCCCTCTCTTGCTATTTCCAATATCAAAACTCATATTTCCATTTCTGGAGATGGAGAATATTCATTATGCGACGTAGGCAGAGCTCTTTAAAATCCATTGCCGCTCCCACCGGGCTATTCATCACATAATCCCACCGGTAAAAGACAAGGAAAACGTGTCGGGCACCGATGATGAAAAGAATTGTGGCTCACCTTTGATGCGACGGTTCTTCAGTGGATCTATGCAACTATTTCAAGCGATTTGTTGCATACAATTATTGAACCGGACTCCACGGCGATGGAGGTTTGGGATCGCTTACGGGATATCTTCCAAGATAACAAAAAATCCCGAGCCATCACCCTTGAGCAAGAATTCTCCACCACCGACATGGCAGAGTTTCCCAATGCATCCGCTTGTTGTCAACGCCTCAAAGTCTTATCGGATCAACTCAAGAACGTTAGGGCGTCGGTTACTAACAATCGGTTGGTTTTACAATTGGTTGACAGCCTTACCGACGCGTATAGTGGAGTGGGTACGCTCATCCGCCAAAGCAATCCTCTACCGCCGTTTTACCAAGCCCGCTCTATGCTTATCCTTGAAGAGGCGGGTTTCGCCAAAAGCTCGTCCCGTTCCACCCACGGCCCAAGTCCTTGCCCACTGTCGGGCAATCCCATTCCACCCACTGGCCCACTTCCTCTTCCGGCCCAACAGTTAGTCACTCGTCAACACGGAATTTTCAAGCCCAACACAAAATATGGTCTTCACACCTGTGTTACCAAATCATCATTGCCTCGTAATCATGTGTCTGCCCTTAATGACCCGAATTGAAAAATGGCTATGGATGATGAATTTAATGTTTTTATTAATAATAGGACGTGGGATTTGGTTCCCCGTCCCCTGATGCTAATGTGATTCGGTCTATGTGAATTTTCAATTACAGAGAAAAATCTGATGGTACTTTTGAGAAGCACAAAGCCCGTCTTGTAGGTGATGGAAAGACACAACCGGTTGGTGTGGATTGCGGTGAGACTTTCAGTCTGGTGGTTAAACCGGCAACTATAAGAACGGTCCTTAGTCAGGCTCTTTCGAAAGCATGGCCGCTTCATCAACTTGATGTCAAAAATGCCTTCCTACATGGAAACCTAAATGAAACATTGTACATGTACCAACCCTTGGGATACCGAGACTCCACTTATCCGAATCATGTGTGCCTTCTAAAGAAATCATTATATGGGCTCAAACAGGCTCCTCGGGCCTAGTACAAGAGATTTGCGGATTATGTTTCACATATTGGGTTTTCTAACATCCGATCTAATCATTCTTTGTTTATCTACCGGCAGGGTAATAATATTGCTTACCTTCTTTTGTACGTGGATGATATTATATTGACTGTCTCACCCAATGTTCTTCGCAAGTCTATCATGTCACTGCTTGGCTCTAAGTTTGCTATGAAAGATCTAGGACCACCAAGTTACTTCTTGGGGATAGTTGTGACACGTCACAACAACAACAACATACCTAGTGAAATCCTACACAATAGGGTCTGGGGAGGGTAGAGTGTACACAGACCTTACCTCCACCTTAGTAGGTAGAGCAGTTGTTTTCGGGAGACCCTCGACTCAAGACAAAGCATAATCACAAGTAAGACAATCAAAACAAAGCAAGAGTAAAGTTGTGACATGTCATGCAGGTGGTTTATTTTTATCCCAAAGAAGTATGCAGCAGAGATTGTTGAACGAGCTGGCATGTCTTCCTATAAGTCGTCTGCAACTCCGGTTGATACTAAACCAAAGTTGAGTGCCTTCTCTGGCAAGCCATATGCAGACCCGTCACATTACCGCAGCCTTGCAGGGCCCTGCAATATCTTACCTTCACGAGGCTCGACATCTCCTATGATGTACAACAGGTCTGTCTATTCATGCATAACCTGGTGGAGGATCACATGCATGCTCTCAATCGCATTGTGTTGTATATTCAGAGCATTCTAGATTATGGCTTACATTTATATCTATCGTCGACGTCCACCCTTGTTTCCTACACAGATGCCGATTGAGGTGGATGTTCGGACACCAGACGCGGATATATCTATCGTCGACGTCCACCCTTGTTTCCTACACAGATGCCGATTGGGGTGGATGTTCGGACACCAGACGCTCCGCGTCTGGTTATGGTATATTCCTTGGTGATAACTTGGTATCTTGATCCTTCAAACGGCAAGCGACGTTGTCCAGATCTTGTGCCGAAGCAGAATACCGAGGTGTTGCCAATGTGGTGTCTGAATCTTGTTGACTCCGGAACCTTCTTTTAGAACTCCAATGTCTGGTTCCGAAGGCGACATTAGTGTATTGTGATAATGTTAGTACTATTTATCCCTATGGGAATCCGGTTAACCACCAACACGCTAAGCATATTGAGTTGGATATTTACTTTGTTTGCGAAAAAGTTGCTCGTGGACAAGTGTGTCTTACATGTCCCATCACGCTACCAAATTGCTGATATTTTTACAAAAGGTCTTCCGCTGGTTCTATTTGAAGATTTTCGGGGACAATCTCAACATACGCCGACCTCCCGCTACGACTGCGGGGGTATGATAAAATAATATTATAATTATTTAGTCCTAATTGTAATTGATTATAGTATATTGTATATATGGTAGGTATATATCTTAGTCAACTAATGACTTAATCCTAGCCTAATCCTAGCCTTAGATGAAGATTCTACCCTTAGATGATTATTGTAATTTGGGTATAATTACCACACTTTTGGAATGTAATCATTGTGAAAAATATTCTTACAATGAACGGTAAGATGTAAGAAAATACGAGGATCAGAAAATCACCTTTCTCTTCACAATAATCATGAGCTTGAAAAACAAAGTCAAGTAAAAGCAAAAATCCTATCCACAATTTTTGTCCGACATATGGGACACTCGAAGCAGGCAAGGGAACAAGACTTGCACACTGCAAAATTCATGACATTGGAACAGCTCATATAGTGTAAACAAAGAAATTACGAGCCTAGAATGAGAAAGGAGTCTTACAGCAGAAATGGCGGCATGGAAGAAGCATTGCAGCAGTAGGTGATTCAAAACACACTTTACATACATGGGAATTTGCATCACTATTCCCCAAGTACCTATGTTCCTTTTCCTTCATTTCTTGCATTCGAGCCTGGAGGCACAAGTGTAAAAGATCATAAAACTTTTGGATTTTTGAAGTAACCAAGGCACGTAAAGAAGCAATTGCATGTCTTCCACAAATTTCAAGATGTTGGTCATTTGACTACTAAAAATTCTATATTTAATTATGCTTTTCCTAATCACACTAACTTCCAAGTGCCACTTTCTATTTTCTCCACAAATCTACAACTCAATGAAACATCATGGCAATTGAAATTGTCAAATAAGAGGGATGGAGTAGCACAAAAGGGCACAAAGATTGCCATACAGAACCAGTAAAGAAAATAAGCTAACATTGTTGGTCCTACTTGTGATTCTATGAAACATTTCAGAATTAGTACCATGTGGAACGCCAGGATGTCGGTAACTAAGCAAATAAAAGGAGAAGATTTAATTAAGATGAACGATATTGATACATCCGAACACATACAAGTGTAAGTATCAGTGCCGACAAGTGAAAAGAAACAACAACAACATACCCAGTGAAATCCCACAACGTCGGATCTGGGTAGGGTAGAGTCTACGCAGACCTTACCTCTACCTTCGTATGTAGAGCGGTTGTTTCCGAGAGACCCTCGGCTCAAGACAAAGCACAAGCAAAGCAAGAGAAACGGTCAGACCCGAACAAGAAATTTAAAGCGGTACGAAAATGCTGGTATCAAAAGCGAATAAGTCATAATAGCGCATTCTGAGAAAAGTAGTAACTAACGTAGGTAAATAAAATAAACAAAGTACACTAAAGAACACATAGCAGCAGAAATCAAACGACAAGGGACTACAAAGCAATATTGCGTCTACTAGTATGATAGGCTAAGCGGACCTACAATAATAACACTACAACTACCAGTTTGTAAGCGTGAGTAAGACTACGCTGGACTACCTACTACCCTTCTACCCTAATTTGTGTCCTCCATAACCCCCTATCTAAGGTCATGTCCTCAGTAAGTTGCACCTGCGTCATATCCCGTCTAATCACCTCCCCAACACTTCTTCGGCCTACCTCTACCCCTCCTGAACCCGTCCATAGCGACAAGTGAAAAGAAAATGATAACGAAACTACCTTCAAGCGAACAACAAGTGGTTCTTCCTTGGGAGCCTCAACAATGGCAGTTGTATGACTCACGGCTAGGCTATCAACGAGAATTAGGTCCTTGTGGTTGATATCATTGATTTTTATATCATTCAAACTATCTTCTACATTCTGCCTTTCAGCTGCCAGCTTTGTATCTTGCCTAGCACCGCTCTCTTTCTTCAGTTGAGCAACAAGCACCCACATATTTGCTAAATCGTTTTCTAAGGCTGCCTCCCTTTTCTTTCCCTCTTCAACCTTTTTCCTGTACTCATCCTCCACAACTTCCTTCTCAGCCAAGACGGCCTCCAGAGCTGCCTCCCGCTGTTTTCTGGCCTGCAACTCCATCTTTAAATCTTCAGGATCTAGGTCCCATGTGTCAAAATCATCATGAATCGCTTCTGGAATTTCACTTCCTCTGCCAGAGATCCGACCTCTACGCCCTGGTCGTTGGTTTTCACCATGCTTTCGGCTTCCAAAATTACCAGTTTGTGCAATGAAACCACGAGAATTCAACATCTCTCGAGCAGACAACAACTCTTTCTCTAGTTTTGCATTCTGTAACGAGAGCTTTGTGACTTCACCAGCTAAGTTTTTAAGTTCAACAGCAGCAGCAGATGCTAATTCTTTTGCATACAAAGCTTCCTCGGACAATTTCTGGTTCTGTACATGTAAACCACTATTTTCCTCTACGATCTGGACATGTTCTAGCTTTAGTTTACCATTCTCAATATCCTGCTCAAATTGCAAAACAATATATAAGATCTGTGATACAAACTCATCCGGAGCAAATGCAATGTTAATAATGTGCCTGTAAGGTGAAGACGGAAAAAATATGCATGACATCATATAAAAAGGTTAGAAAGATCCAGTCTGATAATTGGGATGGATATCAACTAACAGAATCAAAGAGTTCTAACATAGAAGTAACTAGAAACAGAAAAATTGCAGATAGTTAATCACAACAAAGATTTGAAATAAAATCCGCACCAGAAAAGCATAAAGCATTTGACGAGGAAAGAAAGAAGAGAACGGGTATGCCTGATAGATCCACTAATCAGATCACTGAAATTCCTCTGATGAACATAACTTAGAATATTTTTTGGTCTCAAAAATATCATGTTTTAGATTCTAATCTTAAAGGCATACAAAGCATGAATAAATAAGGTTCTCCACTAGTTACATTGGCATAGGACTTACCTAAAGTGAGTTCTAATAACATCCTTATGACCTTTAGGGGTTGTTTAGTTTTATACGGGTATTATAATGTAAGAATTGTTTGTGTTGAATAATAATAACGGGATTGTTATACATTGAACAATAATGTATGGAATGTTACACAGAATAATAATAATACAAGGAATATCATGTGAGAATTGCTAGTGGTTCACTTGCAATCATTTTGATGCAAGGAGGTTTGTACATATGACATATCTAGACTCTGGAGGTAGCAAGGGTTCACATGATCCCTCCTTTGTAACTTGTCTCTAATTAAAATATTGATATGGCTCAGAAGAGAGACCGTCTATGGGAACTATATTAAGACCACTGCAACATATACTGTCAGGAGTTTGGTTTAAGGCTTCAGATGCTCCCCACCTTCCTAAGCACTGGGAATGGACACTATCTGTATCAAAAATTTGTTCCAAGAGCAACCAGTCCATTCAAGTCCATAGATAAAGATGCAGGCCAAGTCAATTGCCAGAAAAAATGATATAAAAATCACCTGGGACTGAATTTTCTTTCTAAGTTCATCAACATATTCGGCAGATACACGTGGTTCCAATGATGGGTATGACTTTTCAGCCTTGACTGCAACCAGCTGCTGCTCAAGATGATAAATCTTTTCCTGCAGTTCCTTGTTCTCTGAACACTGAAACAACAAAAAGATAACAGCCACATTACTCGTGGGGCAAAAAACTACTAGCTTGAAATTGAACACAAGGTTGACAAAATTTAGCACTGACAAATATTTGATTTGCAATGAAGATAAAATAGACTGCTATCCGACCTTGTTTTGCAGCTCTTCCTGAAGAATCCGATTGTCTGCTGATTTTATCTGCATCAGAGGATCAAATTCAAACAGCTTGGAATAGAGATAGCTACTCAGATTGTGACAACAACGGCAAATTTCTTAGGTTTGTCTTCTTTTTTGTCTTTTCTTAAAAGGAAAAAGGTGTCAATAAACTCTTATCTGCTACATACCTCAAGCTCAAAGCCCGTCTGACTATACTGTGTCATCAATTTCATCAGAGTCTGCTAAAAGACAGAAATATGAGACACACAAATTTAAAAGGAAAAGAAAAACAATGAGGCTGAAAAGGATAATATGAGGTCACCTGCTGCATTTCAACTAATGATGCTTTAGAAACTGATGCTTCACTGTTTTCAACAATGCGCTGTTCCAGGATCCTCATTTGATTTCTCTTTTCTTGGATTTCGCGCTCTAAATTTTCAATCTGTCATAGGAGTTAGCATAAGTGAGTCCTGATCCTAAACACAAAAACACAATTACATAGACAATAAAAACAAATAAGTAACTTCCACTCATACAGCTGCATTGCATAAGGAAGAACAGAACATGTACAAAGAACAAGACTCTACTTCCTGCAATTATGATATAAGAAGCCTAGGGACTTCAAATGTTGGAGATGCTTTACCATTTTGGTAATAGCACTAGAAGTGACTAAGTTCGAAACTTAACAGAAAGATTAACATAAAACCTAGAATTTTGTGGTAAGAATCAATTGATAAAAATGCATATCCAACAGTAGAATAGTAAAAAGACTGCCTTTTGGAAGAAAATCTAGAAGAGACCCTAATTAACCACAGTAGGTTATAGCAGACAAACAAATGATTGTCCCATCCAACTTAACCATCAAAATTGTTTTGAAGATTGAAAAAGAATAACAAAAGAAAGCATACTTGATTTCTTGAACTCTCAGGATCATTTACAGATTGCTCCACCAACCGCTTCAATGTGCTGCTGCTGAATGCAACCTCTCCGCTAAGCATCTTAACTTGCTCAGCCAGGAGGTCCATTTCATCTGACATCGAGATACCTTCCTGTATTCAAACAGAACAGACAATTATCATGTTGAAACCATATACGATTTGTTCAACGCATCAGACAAAGGACTAGAAAGATGTTCCAGCTATACTGACTTTAGATATAAACAAATATGCATCTCCTCAAACCCATAGGGTCATTTGGTCAATTGAAGTATAAAAGTGGATCATAATATCGCTAGATCATAGTGAAGGAATCATTAGCAAAGGAGATAGTGAACAGATTCGGGATAGATGGGATTGGAGAATATCAACCAATCAATCAAAGCTAGTTTAGGTGAGCTATATGACTCGTTTAGTGACATCTGATCTGTTGGGGCCTAGAGGATTGTCAATTAGATTGGGTAAATTGTACACTAGGTTTTGTATGTAGATGACGTGAGTTCATCAATTTCTTTTGAAAATATCCTTATTATGTGTATAATTATTATTAAAGTAAAAGAAATGACAAACAAATTAGGTAAGCAAAAGGGTGACAGCTGATGATCAATCATGCTTAAGGTGATGAGTGAGATGGCATAAGCTACGGTGAATCCTAAGGCCAAGGTAGAAAGGATAAAATAGTATTTCCATATCTCATCCATGGGATTGTAATCCAAGCACTCAAACACCCGACATCAGTAGGACGTTGTACCCCCACGCAAAGCTAAACCAAATCCTGTTAAGGGAGGAATGGTTTATAAGCCGCCCTTATACCATTCTTTATCTAGAAACCAATTTCCATTAAGCGAACATGAACGGTCTAAAAGAAAATTATCATATATCTACGGAACCACACAACTTCTCAATCCTGATACTAAATTGTGAGAGTATTCAAATGTCAATTCTGGAACGATGTTTGTTTAATTTGAAACTTTATCTAATGTCAAATTCTGGATAATGAATGACCTTGGCTGGCATTTACTGGTTAAATACACAGTGGAGGCACATATAAGCCATGAAGCTAGGTGCATCAAAGGTTAAGCATTTCACCTTGCTTAGGTGGCGCTTCAGTACATGCGCCAAGATGCTAAGGACTGGCCATGCGTTCTAAATGGCGGCACTAAAGGTAAGAATAAATGGTAAATCAACATTTTAATTATTAAGTAAACTTAATGGATGATTATGAAAATTATTTAAGAAATTTGGTATTAGAAATTAAGAGAAAATCTGAACTAGAAACTTAAATTTGAATAATTTTTAATCTAACCAAATCTCAAAATGATGTTTGAACTTGATTGACATAGCTTTGCTCATATATTTCACTTAGTTACAGTATTTCTTTTCATTTCCCCTTATAATGTTGTTTGTGTATAGAGTTAACTTTAGTTACATATATTCTTTTGACTTCTTTTCATTTGCACCGTTTCCTACTGATATGTGTGCCTGAATTGCGCTTTGTGCTTAAAGCTTCAGTAGACCTCAGCACTCTTTGTCTTTAGAAGTTGCATTTTTCAGTAAAATAAATTCACCTTAATGAATAAGACCAACTGCGTGTTGACTTGCAAATCTTTCGAGTCCGTGAGAAGGATTAAGATTCACAATGCACTCAATTGGCAAATTGAATCAAGAACAACTAAATAACCAGCCTCCACTTTAAAGTTTTTAAATTGTAAAACAAAGAGAAGGCTGAGACAACATACTATGGGCAGCTTTGAACCACAGGAAGAACCACCAAGAAGTTCACCCATCTCCGTCAATTCAGTAATCGTACTTCCAGCCTGTGATATATCATCATTCCACTTGCTAGAGGATCTTTTGTGTTTTAAATCAGAACTATCTGACGAAGGGTCTTTCTGATTCTCGCTATCTGTGAACATAGAACTGTCCATTTTCTGAAGGAAAGGTCGAAAATAGAAGATTTCAGTACACAAAAAAAAAGACTTCTATCCTAGATCAGATAAAGGCAGAGAATGTCCAAATAATAACTGGAAGGAAAAAAATGAGAGGAATAGTTTATATTACATTCCAATATTAATGAGTTGAGCAAGTTGAATGAAGAATATAGCAATGATTAAATAAACCGTCTTTGACAGTGCATAAACAATTGCAGAATCTCAAAGCAATCATCTAGGTTAAAATCCAGAAACTATGCACAGAGGTTGAGTGAAGAAAGATTGGCATTAAGAACACAACTCATGATAATATGACAAAGAAAAACCTACATCATCTTCAGAAGCAGAAAGACTCCTTTGTTGAGCAGCAACATCACCCAAATAACCAGAAATTGAATTCTTTGAAGAAACAAGGATCAGTTTAGTTAGCCTCTGTATCCGACTAAGTAGAGCTGCCTTCTCTTCCTCTTCCTCTTCCAATCTTGATTGCATTTTCACTTGTCCCTCTTCCAACTGTAAAATGAACGAGAATAAGTAATTCAGTTCAGAACCCAACAGCAACAACATACCCACCCAGTGTAATCCCACAAGTGGGGTCTAGGAAGGGTAGGATGTATGCAGACCTTACCGCTATCTTTGTGAGGTAGAGAGGCTGTTTCCGCTAGACAGTACCCCTACCTTACCATTTATGTTAAAAGAAGAACACCCTAAGTAGCTAATGGAGTACATTTATTAAACATGCAATTAGTTTGACACAATCACATCTACCTATAGAGAGTCTTTAACACACGTTTAACTTTAAATCATACCTGCTGTCTCAAGTTCAAAACTTCTTCATGATTGACACCTATAAGCATCCCCCTTCTTAGCTGATCAAGCTCTTGTTTCAGACATGATATTTCCCTCTGATATTTCTTAATCAGAGACTTCTCATCAATTATCTGAAAGAATTACATATCAAACTGTCAGCCTTCTCTATTGCAATTCTACAAAACAGAAGCATGCTAAAAGGGCAAACCTGGTTGCGTGATGCATAAATTTCAACACGTTTAGCCCTACTGGCAAACTTTAACGTATTATGTGTTTCCTCCATATTGCTTGAAGCAGGAGTCAAAGTACATATGAGCTGCAGATAACAAATAAGGGAGAAAATTAGCCATCCTACCTGTGAAGCAATTAATGTCACAGCAAGCACCATGAATATCAGATGGAAGAATGTGCCTCATTATTTATTTAAAAGAAGAAGAATGGAGAGCTAAGAGGCAAAAGATGCACAATAGCACATCATTAAAGCTGTATAAATAAAAATATGAAGAATAGAATAGAACTCCATGTATGCACTCATCGTACTTACAGAAACATGTCCATGTCCACTCAGCGATGTTTGGAGTAGGCGAGTAAGTTTAGAATCTCGATAAGGAACATGACATGCCTTCCCTTCACTTAGTTTTCCAATGACCTAATACATGAGAGCACAATTAATGCATCAGCTTTACATTCAGATTATTATAATCTTTAGCACAGCCTGAAAAAGTAATATGCAATCATTAATTCACTATGATAGGCAAGGACGAGAAACTGAATTATGACAAATGTGCCATTATACAATTACTGTAGGAAACCATCATAGAAATGGTCATTGAGGGGTGCTTAAAGTACGTACAGTTCCTAGGGTCAGCAGACTTTTGTTTATGTATGATCCTTCCTTTCTCCGTAATCCCGTTGTTTCAGTTTTAGAACTCTCAGACCCTGCTAAATCAATCAGGTTCTAAGGGGCAAAAAAAGAAAAGAGTGAGATGCTATAATGTAAGGGTTGACATTTGAATATTGAACAAACAGTGCAAGTAGCCATACGAGCTGTGAGAAGATCACTCCATCATACTCGTCACCATGGGCACTACTTTCAATCATCTGCAAAATGTGCAAGGAAGTGGACATAATAAGATAATGTTGAAAATTTGAAGGAGGGAGAACTATAAAGTAACCAAACTAAATATTATGACCACAGACCCAATATAATCAGAGCAAAAGATAGTATATGATATATTAACTACCAGGACATAAATTACAGATATATTCAAAAAGTGATGTCACGGGGGAAGTGCAAAGAAGATTGACATGATCCCACTTGGTAGGAAATCCATATATACAAAAAAGTTAGTGATAATTCAGATGAACAGCCACTTAATAATCAGATTCCACAGGGATAATTCACGTGCATACCTTAACTAAGGAATTTTAACTCACTAGAAGGTACAATATTTATTAGTTACATATTGCTAAACAGTACTTAGCAGCATTCCAGGTTGAACAAAGCGATTATATAACAACGAACCATCTTGAGCAACTTACCAAAGAAAATATTGTGTGACTGCGGCTACTGAACAAATTGAAATTATTTGAACCAACGTGACGATGCTCTGCAGTACAAAGGATAGAAATAAATATAAATTGTCTGTAACATGGTCTTGGCCGTCAATAACGGGTTTGGAGAGAAAGAATTGGAACATATACAATAATTACCTTCCCCAGCAGCAATGAACGAAAGAGCATGGCCGGGTGACAAAACAACTTCCTCCTTTATACCTTCAACATAAGTACCCTGCATATTTATATCATGCGTGAAAGATTAAGAACTATACCTTAACACTAGAATCAACTATATACAGCAGCATAAACATCTGTTATACAAGGAAAAAAATAGAGAGGAAAAATCAGGATCTGTTGCTTAGGTGGTGAAAGGAACAATTTGGAACAAACATCCTAAACCAAATATCTAGGTAGAAAAGCTAGAGTTAACCGTAGCAACTATAGCTTAGGTGGTGAAAAGAACAATACTAAATGTAATATAAGTTAGCTTCAGTTTGTTCCTTGATTAACTTTCAGGGTTATTAGCGACTCTAGTTAATTATGAGGTGTACTACAGTACAAGCAAAATTTACTCACAAGCTAGTGACGATTGGTTCGGAGACATCATTATTTTTGTGCAATTGTTTTCTATTATTTTCTTAAATTAAATGATTGTCTATAGGTACAGCGTTACATCCAGATCCCTTATATGAAACGATACTGACAAAAATGTAGAAGAATAATCAACATGACGAGAACCATAACTTCAGGAAAAATGGCTTTTTAAAAACAAATAGAATAAGCCTTGCCAAATGCCTCTAAAAAGCAAGTCTTATTAGAACAAAAACCTGTGCATCTTCCCTGACACGCAAATTCTGGCCAGTAGGATCCAGCAAGTCATTGATAACCTGACATCAAAGATACGGAGAGTACATAAATTAATTGTGGTGAAAATTGGTATGAGAAAGTTAGAAATATCTAGAAGTGACGAGTTTATAAAGACAGATGCTAAGTATACACTAAACAGTATTTCACTTTGTGTCGGAGAAGTTTATGATGCAGCTATGAAGGACATGAGCTGAAAATCTAAACATAGATGTAGCATCGCAACAAAAGATGCTCATATATTCCACAAAGCATAATGGTTGTTACTCTTTCTAATCAGTGTCACTACATTGTATGTGAAATATCTACTGATGTGCACCATACTAACCTCATTGTAGATTTCAATATACGACACCCGAAGTAAGAATTCACGTCCAGGAGTCTGAAAATTTAGAGTTAGAATAATCAATTAGTACTTGAAACAAGCATGGTTCCTCGATCTCATGGATGGATGATTGAGTAAATTGAATAATGTCATATGGCTGTAAGGTGTCGTGCTAGACGAAAAAAATTCAGCACCAGATTTTCAGAATGAGGTAAACTTCTGAGCTTACTTACATCTTGAATGATGCTAAAAACATCCTTTATCGCCAAAGGAATTATGCCTGGAGAAATGTGATCTCCCTGTTGAAAACAAGATCCCAAAAATCAACATTCAGATAATAATAACGTGTGCACTTGGGCGGAGTGGGGATGGAGGAGGAGAAAAACAACTTCAATTAGCAAAGAGGAAAATGAAGCAAGCAACTGCAATTTAACCATCAAGTTTCAACAAAATGTGCAATAAATATAAAGATTATGCAGTATTACCGGACAGCAGCTTTGTCAATACTTAACGACCAAAAGTTACTAGACAGGTCATTGGCAATGTAACGGAGTCGGTGAACTTTCTTTCAATTCAAGGAAAAAAGGATGTAACACAAAGGAAAATGACTTACATGCATAGTGTGTGTCTTTCCACTACTTGTAACTCCATAAGCAAATACAGTGCCTGCATAATCAGCGGGTCTCATATCAAAATACAAAAATAACAGATCAATACAATTAAATCGGACAGCACAATGTGTCACACTTAAATGATAACAATTCAGTCCAAAGAAAAAAATACCATGTATGCCTTCCATTGCAGCCTTAACCACAGGTTGAGCAGCTACTTCATAGACATCCTGAGTACTTGTTTGAGGTCCAAACACTCTATCTACCCAGCATCAAAGCAAACATCACCAAAATAACTATATGAACTACAAGGAAAATCTAATTCCAAAGCAATTATTTTCCGAACCACCCATAAATTCCACACTGTTCCCAGACTAATCAGAATCAAGATGAAACCCGAAAAAGTCTAGAATTGTACCAAATGCATAGGCTGTGGCTGGATTATACTCGTTCCGCACAGTTTTATCACCATCTGCATACCATGCAATCTCATCGCCCTTATGATATTCTCGTTCACTGTCACCAACATTACAACAATTCAAATACTTACTACATTGTCTCAAAACTCACCTCCCTATAGTTCAGCGCCACATAACTACATATATGTAAGAATTAATAAAAAAAAACACCTCTAATTATCATTTTTTCGCGAGTTTCACGCCTCAACTATAAGTTGTTCCTTTTTCCTACCTAAACTATCATCATTTATGTATTAAAACAAAACTCAACTATCCGTTGTTCCCTTCCTACCTGAACTATTAACTATCAGTTGTTCCTTTTACCAACCTAAACTATCACCATCGTTCAGGTAGAAAAAGGGAACAACGGATAGTTGAAATGTGTTTTTAAACAACTGATAGTAGAGGTGTGAAACTCGCGAAGAAGTGATAGTTCAGGTGTATTTTTTTACCATAATTACAGCAATTCAAATACTTACGACATTGTCTCAAAACTCACTTTTACGTATATCTAAATCAGTTGAAGCAGATCCAGAAATTACCTTATTGGCCGAAATCTAACCGTAACAGAAATACTATCTCCGGATCTAGGCATATCATCAACTGGTTGTTCATCAATCAACTCCTCTTCCGACGGGTAACTCACCGGCGTACTATTTTCGTAACCTTGTGAGTATACCGAATCTGAACGACTGTGACTCGGAGTCATGGATCTGGAATTGTAGCCATTTCCGGAGCCATAAAACGACATCGTAGATGAGGAATATGATCGTGGTAGTACCCGACCGGATGAAGAAGATGAGGAATACGGACTTCGCCCTCTCGATGACGAAGCCATTACTAATTAAGCTCGAACTAAAGAAGGTTTATCCTTAAATGTACACGCGCTTGTGGTACACACATTGAACAACAAGGAAGAAGAGAGCAGAAAAAAATAATGTAATGGATTTTGAATTTTATTTGAGAAGCTTCACTGCTTTTGTTGACTCAGATTAATCATTAATGGGACTGTGTGACTGTGTGTAGATATTAATACTATTATTGTATATCTAACTGGAACTTCATTTCTTCTTCTTTAAGACAAAAAAGAACTACAGAGAAGCGACAAGGGAGGAGTGAGAAGAACTGAGGAACAAACAATGGAAATATGGAATGGAAAGGGTGAGTTTGAATTATTTTTGCTACAGTGGATTTTTAAAATTTAAATAATGGAAGGGTAATTTTGTCTATTTCAACTCGAATAGTCCCTTAAATTGGATGGTCGTTTATTTTTATCGTTATTGTATTATTACTATCTCGAGTATAGAATATAGATATCGTAAAATTTGTCTATTAAGTGTATTTTTTTGGTCCACTCCAGCTGACAGGACATCAAAATGATCTATTAAATTTAGGGTGGTTAGTGGGACGGAAAGGAACGAGAATAGGACGGCACAGGGGTAGATCGGGATCGGGATGGGCGGGACGGGGGGCCGGGATTAGGGGGATGGGAAGTAGTCCCGTCCCACATCCCGCTATCAGAGGGGACGGAATCTGGGGGGACGGGATAGGACGAGTCAGGAAGGAAAGGGGGATTTGGGGTTTTTTTTTAATATATTTAAACTCTTAAATAATTGAACAAGATAGTGAAATAAAAACATCACAAGACTATTTTTTTGCCTCTTATATTATTTAATAGAAATATAATTTTTTTTGTAATACAATTTCAAAATTGCAACTTTGTTTTGTAGTTAAAAAATTGCAAATCACATAGTAAAATTGTCATTAAAAAAATTACATATCCAACCATACTTTTTCTAATTTCCTCACAATCTCTTGAGGATCTTCTGTTGAAATTGGAAGTTGTTGGTCAAATTGTTCGACATCGCTTCCTGCTCCCTCGGATAAGATTTCGTTGTAGTTATAGTCGTATTCTTCGTTGATCTCTGGTTGACCGCATCTTCTACGCTCCGCTCTAATTCAATCTCTGAATAAAACTGCAATCTTCAAGTTGTCTCCCGCCAATGAGTGTATGTGTTCTCCTATTTGAAACCTTCCAGCAGAAAAAGCTCTTTCAGAAGTTGTTGATGACGCTTGAATATTCAACACATCTCGGACCATCTTTGATAGTGTCGGAAATGTCTTCTCATTCTCCCTCCAGTATTTCAGCAAGTCTTCACGTTCATCTTCACTGACAATTGATTCGTACGGTACATCACCCTGCAAAACATAAATATCAAACTGACTAATTTGTAAACAACTTGAACCACTATACATTCTATTTCTAAGGCTTTGAATACTTGAAGCAGAAACTGCATGTGTTTTTATAAGGTTGCAGTGAAGTAGAAGAAGATGGTACAAAAGTCGGTTGATTATTTGCATTTTGCTCTTGGTAATACATACATATATATATATATATATATATATATATATATACATAACTTCTTTTTAGCTGGTTCGTAAGTTGGGTCTGTTGGACTTGGAGTTGGAAGTATTTCTAAGCTTTCATAAATCGTTTCAACAAGTGTTTTACAACCGTCTACTTTAATAGTAGGATTTAATACAACGCTAATAAAATAAATAGTGAAAATAGGAAAAAAATATTTTTTTTAATTTAAAAAACATTACTTTAATAGATGGGCGTAAGTTGGTATTTGCATATATTCATAAGTAACAAAAATATTAAAGCTATATAAAATAACATAGATAAAATAGTAGGATAATAAATACAAAAAAATTCCTTAGTAGCTAGAAAAAATTTCTCTAAGATTACATTAAGTTCCAAAATATTTTTCCAATCATCATCTACAAGCATATCCCTTGGATTTTGATTATGGATGTTAAATAATAAAGTTATAGGTCTTCTATACTCATGAGCAACAACTAATTGTTCATACAAAGAATTACACATAGTTGCAACTTCTTCTGAAATTTCGTATAAGGTAATCCACAATCATGACATATTTTTTTACACTATTTGTGTCTTTGTATTTTATTACCTTTAAAAATAAAGTTGATAGCAAATTGTACTTTATCAAGGATGTCTTTAAAAAGTTTTAGGTCATCCTTTACAACTAAGTTATAAATATGACATGCACATCTAACATGAAAAAAATCGAAAAAAGATGGAGTCAATCGAGTTTTTAAAATGTTTACAGTAGAATCATTAGAAGAAGCATTATCTAATGTAATAGTCATAATTTTATCAGTAATTCCATAATATTCACCAATTTCATGAATATTTTTTGAAATAAAGCTTCAGTGTGCCTATCATCAATATATCTATATGCAAATATATATTTTTGCATAGACCAATTCTGATCTATCCAATGACATGTAACATTTAAATAATCATTATCATTAGTACTATGACCTATGTTAGAAGTGATAACCACTTTGTCATTAAAATGATACAATGCATAACGTAAATATTATTGATATTCATGCGTAAATCATCTCTTCTAGCAGTTGATCTAGGAAAACCGTTAAAAGCAAGATTATATGTTTCTCGAATTTAATGAATAAAATCAGGAGAGGAGGGAAATGAAAAAGGCAAACCCTCCACCGCAACTAATTTTGTTAAATTTTCCCCATCTTCGTGTTTATCATATTTCGGACCTATAACTCCCCCCCTCCCCGTCATCGGATTAATTTGGCTTTGTACTTGGTCAAGGACACTATGTGAACCTTGTCCCAACTCAGAAGCCATTTGCACACCCGATTTTTTAGCCAAGAATTGGTTATACCTTGCTTTGTGCGAGTTTTCCACATGTCTCATTAAACCTCCCGTCCCACCTTGACCTTTTTCAGTTTTAAATTTATAAACTTCGCGACAAATTTTACAAATAGCTAGTTGATTAGGAATGTCCTTATCAAAAAAATCTCATGCAGGTGGTTTTAATTTTCGTTGTTTTTGTCCTCGACTCATACTGGGGGAATATGAGGCATTCCAGTTTCAGTTTCAGCCTGAGGTGGAGGTGCACTAGTGAATGTGTTATCTAAATTATCTTCTAATTCATTTTTTAAATTAAAGTCTGGTTCAGATGCAGAATATACCTCATGATCTAATGGTATATTAAAATCAGTTTCATCTACATGAATGAAATCATCGTAATTAGGATTACCAGAAGATACACCCTTACCCCTGTTACCCCTAGTACCTCTACCAAATATCCACTTCGTTTCATTATAATTATGCAAATAAATAATTACCACCAATCAAATATTAGACAAGTTTAATCGCAGAATTTATATTGAATTAACTCCTGATTCCTGTAATCAAACGGCTCCCTGAGGTATTATAATAAGACAAAAATAATTCAGTTTGCTCTAAACTTAAAGGACCGTTGAGCTAAAAACTCGAGTTGGGGTTAGGTCATAGATGTATGAAAAGATTTATATATGCAATGTAATTAAATAATGTAAAATTGCTCCCTCCGATTCATATAATACGATATTTTTTATTTAGACATACCCCTTACAAAATCAGTCACTCTCAGAAAGTACTAACAAGTATTAACTAAATAGTAATCCCTTCGTCTCATGTCACCTTAGCAACAAAAATTTGTCCCAAAATAAATATTATTTTAAAAATTCAAAACAAAATTTTATCCCAAAATAAGTATTATTTTAAAAATTCAAAACATAAATTGATCACTTTTTTCCTACTATACCCTTAGACAAAAAATGACAAGCTCTTTATTCAAGAAATATTTATTGGCAAATTTTCTATTCAAGACATAAATGATTACTATTCATGCATGATTTAATCAAAAGGGAAAAGTAATCTATTTTTTTATTAAATATGAGTACTTTGATAAACTTTTCATGGCATTATTAATTTCTTAATATGTATATTTTTTACTAAGATGACATTTATTATGGAACGACGGGAGTAGTACTTATTCCGTCTCAAATTATCTGTCACTTTTTTTATTTTACACATCACACCCCCTAAAAAAAATAGTACTTATAAAGAAGAGCATTTAACCATTTATATCTTTATTTATATCTAAATTATAATATCATTCTATTAAATATTTATTTTATTTATGTATCATCTCTAAATTCTATTAAAAATAAAACAAAAAAATATAATTAATTATATCTTATATTTTTAAAATAATAAATAATTTGAGATAATTATTTTTATAATCACATAAATAATTTGGCGAGGAAGTATTAAACTCATGTGGTTTTGTAAATGTGCCGAACGGGTCCTGGCTAAGCGGTGAGTGATTGAGACCTAACTAGTTACGGTGACCTGGAAACAAGAAGTGGCTTTGGCGGCGCTTTGGTTTTATTTGAAAACTCATCATCAATTAATGTAAAAATGAAACAAGAGGGTCCGGGGCATAGCTGGATGAAAGAGAGAAATTTAAAATTCAACTGGAGGCCTGCAGATATCAGTTGCTCTGTTCTCAAACTCTGGTCATTCAGACACATTCCATGATTTACTGGTAATAGTGCTGAGGAACCGGGACTACTATCTCCAGAAATAGTCTGGCGTAAGCCGGGAAACTGGATATAAAAAAAATGAAACAAGAGGTGGCAATTGTCCATTGCCATTTGAATTTCGTTCCTTTTCCTTAAATCGTAAACTTTTCAAAAAGAAACTTTATTAGTACTACCTCTCGATTAAGAAAATACTAATTTTTAAATAAAAATAAGTAATTTAATTAAATTATCTCTAATTAAATATGTATTAGAATTTGATCACATAATATGAGATCCTCGTCCTTTCGAATTACAAATATGAGATTCGTTGAAATAGCTCTTTGATTGAAAGAGGATAATTTCTATAATATATTACTTCAGTCGAGTTCAATGGAATTTTAAATTTTATTTTGTTCAAAACATGTTGAAGAACGATTTAGAAAGCAATTAACATTGGTACTATTTGTTTAATAAGAATAAATTTAAAAAAATAAGATTAATTCTTTTTAAATTTAATAAATTAACATTTTTTTTATCAAAAAAAAAAGTTAAGTAAGCACTATTTTTAATACTATACTAATTTAAAGTGTGTACTCACTCACTGATCTGAACATGGAAAACCACGCTCCGCGCAACACCCGACATCGTTTATTATTTAAATTAAATATCTTTATTTCGAATTTGGGAGAATGTGGCGATTTCTTCATCTCCTTTTCAGAATTTATTACCACTACATAGAATAGGACAGTAACTTTTTTATTCAAAAGTTTGGTCAACTAGATCTCTAAAATAAACCTAATCCACCCTACACTTTTATTTGTCCACTATTTTATAAATAGATTTTTACTTTTACTTATTTATTATTTTATAAATAGATTTTCTTTTTTACCTGTCACGTTTAACATATCAAGAGAAAAATAATTTATTTCAAATCATTTTCTAAGTCTCATTAGGGCTATACACTAATTAATAGGGTATCTTGATAAAATATGCACTTCATTTATTATTTTTAAGAGAAGTGCAAAATCTGAATAAGTAAAAAGTGAACGGAGAAAGAAATATTTTCTTCTAAAAATAAGTGGTTGTTGTTTCTCATAAATTTGACCACACAAGATAGAAAATCCTTGTCAATCACATGAAAAAAGGTTATGGTGGGATGACTAAAATTCCTTATATTTAATTGGAGGTTTTGAATTCGAGTTTGAGTATTAATTTTTTTTTATTAAAAAATATTTACCTCTTAAATGAGTCATACACGGTGTGAATTTCAATTAATTAGGCCTTAATGCAGATATTAAATATCAAATGAGAAATTAAAAGAAAAAAACCAAAGAAAGGGTTAAATTACCTCTTGCATGAAAGTATAAAGGTATGAAACTAATTATACGAGAATGGAGGGAAAGATACTCTTTCATGTGATTGAGTGGGGGTGTACATGTCGGTGTCTTTTATTTGTGGTGTGGATATTGATCTAGTAGACAAAGACAAATAACAACACATGACCCTCCATAGCACAAGTCAATTTGCTTTAGTGGTTTCTTGGTTCATTCCTAAGTTTATAATTGCATTTAATATAATTTATTTTTCTCTTTTAGTTAAATTTAGACGTACATTTTGATAAAATACTCAGAGAAGTGTACAAACATATTACCCAGGAAAATAAAAGACTAGAATTAGGATTAATCTCGAAGAAATGATTTTGCAGTTCCTTATAAACTTACTTTTAATTTTATATTTTTTTATAAGAAAATTTTATTTTTACACATAACAGATTTGAAAGACCATCTTTTTCTATTTAATTTAGAAGTAATCATAAAAGATTATTTGCTCGATTTTTTGCTAATGCCATATGTTTTAGGCTTTACCTGTCTCCCTTTATTTCATAAGTTTGAGCACGTCGTGTGTAACTTTAATTTGGAAGAGTCAAAGAGGTGTGATTTTCGTAAACAACTTTAGTCAATTTCTAAATATGCCAAGGGTTTGGCGATCCACCAAATTCAATTCCGAAAAAGATGAGATTACTAAATGATTCACCGAAATTCCATTCTTATTAGATTGTTATTAACGATAATATTTTTTAGAGATATCAAATCAGTATAATTATACTTCTTCCGACGCACGCAACAACATAATTTCCCTGAGCAATTGCAATAATCAAGTTTATTAATATTCTTGATATAGTAACTGCTATCATACCTACAATCATAGTTGATTCAATGAAATTATTTAAAGGGGATCTTTGTAATTTGGTTAATATAAATTTGTCGTTTAGAAGCTCTGTTCAGATATTTTGCCAGTCCTATTCTTTAAAAGGCCATATTAATAGGCTATATGTAATCATCATTAGGTCAAAAAGAATAGTAAATGTTTTGCATTAATAATCATGGAGTGATGATTTCGACGCTGATTTAATTTAATCATATAATAAAGTGAACCCAACAATATTAAGAAGGGTGCTGTTATTTGGCACAACTCAAAATGGCATAACTTGGCACAACTCAAATAAAAAGTTTGTTGTACCTTAATGAAGAATTATTTTCCTCCAAGACTAACACATAATTACACTTTAGCATGCTCAAATTTTCCATTTTTTCAACACATCGAGCAGATGATTAATCTTGTTTTTATACCTACATATTTCATACTTTATATATAAACCTACAAATTAACTCTAATTTTATACCATTTAAACAATAGAAAAAGCCCTAATTACATACAACAATTGCCTCTTATTCTTGTCTCTTCTACAACAGTTGCCTCTTATTCTTGTCTCTTCTACAACAATTGCCTCTTATTCTTGTCTCTTCTTCGTTTGCTGAAATCACAAACATAAAATGGACCCAAACAATGAAAATTTGGATAATCAATTAAGGGAAACCCTGAATAATGTTTTAGGAATTGAAGAGAATGACAATTTGCTCGCTAATGGTGGTGATGGAGAAGGTGAAGATTCAGACGAAAGTTTCATTGGTGGTCCAAACTCATATTTGGACAGTGAGGATGAAGAGCTCAACATGTTGTGTCTATAGGAAGAGGTAAATATGTCTGATTAATGGGAGGAAGACGCAGAGGATCCTATGCCGAATCAAGATGAATATGAGGATCATGAGACAGAAGAAGATGGAGATGGAGATGAAAAATGAATGGATGAGGATACATTTACTCATCAATAATTTTTACAAGGTCATATGAAAGGAATGATATTCATAAGTAAAGTTCAATAGTTGTATTTTACAGAGAGCACGCCAGATTGAAAGGGCTTGGTGTGGTGAAAAACACATCCGTCAAAAAACATAGTGATACAGTTAATTATGTTATGTTTGCTTGTGATAAGGGAAGGAAAGGAAACAAAATAAACAGAGCAAAAAGGTTGAATGTAAAGCTCAAATTAATGTTGTTTTGTTGTATGATGGTTCATGACGTGTTACTAAGGTCGTTGGAGAGCATAATCATGCATTGGATACCCGATGTTCACGCTTTATGCCCTCACATATGGAAGTGAGCAAGAGTTTGAAGAGGCATCTTATAGCTCATGACATTACATGTTTAAGACCTTTAAAGAGCATAAGACTCTTAGAAGTTCAAGGTGGTGGTCCTTAAAATTTGAGATGTACCCCCAAGAAATGCATAAATTACATTCTGCAGCAGAGAAGGTTGAGAACCTTGTCCACCGATGGAGAAACAATAAACATATTTTTTCTTGAGATGCAAATTAAGGATATAGAGTTTTTCTATGCAGTAGACCTATATAATTCTGGCAGGCTCCGTAACTGTGTATGGGTTCATACACATTGTAAGTATGCATATCGTGAGTTTTGTGATGTGATATGTTTTAATACGACCTACCTTGTGAATCAATGTTACATGCCGTTTGCTTCATTAGTTTGTGTGAATTAGCACCCCCAATCCATACTTCTGGGATGTACTTTGGTTACTAGCGAGGATGCTAAAACTTACAAATATGTCTTCTCTACTTGGCATAGAGCCATGAATAATGTACCTCCAACGTATATCTTGACAGACCAATGTGAGAACATTAAGGCAGCTATTAGAGAAGTGAAGTCAGACACAATCCACAATTGTGTTTGGCATATTTTCACAAAGTTGTCTTTCTGACTAAAGCGAGTTCATGATCATAAAATTGTCAGGATTGAATTAAATCCACAATCCTTAATAGCATTACTATTGAGGAATTTGTTGGAAATGAGAGGCATTTACTGGAATGACTTAGAAAATAGAAGTTGGTTCTCTAATATGTTTTTGGAAAAGAAGAAATGGATTCATGTATATCTAAATCACTACTTTTGGGCTAGTATGCTCTCCACACAAAGGTGTGAGGGTATGCATGCTTTCTTTGATGGTTATATCAGTGGTTCTAAGCACCCTAAAGTAGTTTGTTGAGCAATGCGTGATATCCTTGAGAGTCATATGATAAAGAGTTAGAAGCTGAATCTATGTCTAGATATACAGAAGCAAGAGTTTTCTCTGAATTCTAGTGGGAGGAACAGTTACAAACTCATTACACTCGTACAATATATGATCTTTTCATGGTGTAGGTACAAAGGTTGTTTCACTGTGAAATGAGCATTCATCAAGATGTTGAAGTAGTGGATGGTGTGGAGAAGTACAACATTACAGATTTTGCAAATTAGGAATGATTTTCATGGAAATCAATTTGTATACGTGGTGGAATATAGACCAAGAGGCCCATATTTGAAATGTAATTGCAAAAACTTTGAATATGTTGACATGGTGTGCTTCCATATACTAAAAGTTATGACACACAAAAGGATTCTGCGACTCCCCGATAAGAAAATAATGAGAAGGTGGAGAAGAGATATCATTTATCCCTACATGAAGAAATTCTTTCCTGGAGGTTACCCAACTATGACTGATGAGTTCAAAAAATATAATGTGTTGAAGAAATGATTTAACATAATATGTGATATTGCATTGGACATCGATGTGAAAATTCGAGACTTTAAAAATGTAATGAAAGCCAGATTGGCTGCATATTTAAAATGGGAGGATGATATGATTATGCTAGACGTTGGTGATGATGAATCAGATGATGATGATTTAACATACATAAGTAACCCAAGAGAGGTTCGTTCATGTGGAAGGCCATCAAGTAACAAACATAAAGGAGGACGTGAAAACATATTTAGACGAGGGTGTGGATGAGGGTTTAGCGCTAGAACTGGAGGTGATAATAATGGTGGTATAAGTACAACAAGACATGCATAAGGGAGCGCGAGAACTGGACCTAATGCCAATGGAGGTGATAATAATGGTGGTAGAAATACAACAAGACGTGCACGAGGGAGTGCAAGAACTGGACCTAATGCCAATAAAAATAATGTCAATGGAGATAATGTCAATGGAGGTGATGCCAATGCAGGTGATAAAAATGATGGTAATAGGGTAGGTAGGAGTAGTCGTAGAAACACAAGAAGTTGAGGAATAAGGGGTGGTAGAAGTGATGGTAGGAATAATAGAAGTAGTGGAAGTGGGGATGTTGAAACTGACCAACTAGTGGTGCAAGGATAAGTGGTACAAACTAATAGTGCAAGTCATTGTGTAATATTTTATTGTCAATCATACGATCTTGCAAGCCAAGTGTAATTGAATTGAAAGTTGAACTTTGACTCTCAAAAGTGTGTAAATGTTATGGTACTAGATGATGCATTGTTTGTTAATGTTAATAGTACTAAATTATTTAACTTGCCTAATCTACTTGTAGTAGAATTTTTTTTACGTATATGTAAGTAGTATAGTGTATTTATTGTGTACCAAAGAGAAGTTGTGCCAAATCTGATAGCAGTCACTAATTCAATTGAAAAGATATTGAGATTGAATTACTAAGTTTGATTTTTTTTTAATTGGGGTAACGAAGGGAATCTATTTTTTTTTTTCGTATTGAAGCCTACTTTGAGAGGGGAAGTGAAAAGGTGCATCCAAACCCTTACGTTTGAGTTCCTTCTTATTTATTGAGGCAACCATCATATCAAATATTGCATATATTTTTCCTTCACAATAGTCTTCCCAAATGGCAGATTTCACTCCGATAGACCCAAATAGATGACCCCTAATCTGTTTCACAATCACACTAAGCCAATCTTATGCAACGTTGGATGATGTGGTACATTTATTTTCAAGTACATTGTTTTGTTAATTCAACGTTAACATATTTTAAAAAAAAAATGTTTATAGTGGTTGCTAGGGAATAGTGGTTAGTTATTCCTCCACAAGTAACGGAAACTACTATTCGTTATCTGGATATCATTTGGACAACACAAGTTATACCTTGTGGAAGAAGAAGAAGAAGAAGAATCAGGTTTGGTTGGAAGGATTTTGTTGAGGATGCCGATTTCCAAGAGGGAGGCATTTTTTATATAGTTTTGTACAAAAGCTCACTACAACATGTCAAATTTGTTGTTGTTAATAATGACGCAATCTGGACGAATTTCGATGACTTAGTTTAGGTTTGATTATTTTAGATTATTATATTAGCTGTTAGATTTCTTTTGCCTATTCGACATGTCAATGAAAGTAGTAAATTTCTATCTATATGCAAGTATTTTTTTCAAGTATTTATTGTGTACCAACTAAAACAAACGCCTTTAACAAGTTCACAAAAACAATAGCAACATAAAGAAACACAAAATCTTACATTACAATAGGTTGTTACTACATTAAGTTCATGAATCCCCACAAAAAAAGGTGATGTATAAAACAGCCAACAGAACACAACTAGACCATCTTAACATATTACAAAACAAAAATTAAACCATCCCACCATCAACATCTTTCAAAACAAAAAATAAATCATCTCACCACCAACATGTTTCAATATAAAAAGTAAATCATTCATACTGAAGATCAACGAGGACACCATCAATATTGTTAACTTCTTCAGTGTAGGCCCAAAACCTTGCCTCAGCTCTCAAAGTTCTTGCCTAACATTCTTCAAATGATCAGTAAGTTCTTTCACTTGAGCCTTCAAAGCCGCAATCTTCCATAATAGATCGGGCAGTGGATCATCCGAAGAATCTAAAGTTGAACTTAAATTTTGGGAAGACATTTCTTTTTCAAAATTTTTAGGAATAAATTTTTAGAGAGGAGTGATTTTTTTCTTGTTAGGGTTTGATATTTAAAGGGGTAAAAGTATTTAATAGGTTGGTTGTTTTTCTCGTCTGTCAAAATTTTCTTTTTACAAGCCCAATACACAAAATTGATGTGGTGCATTGACTTGTACAAATTTAAATTTAAAAGTTTTCTCTTTTAAGAAACTTACTAGGTACTCCTTTGCTAAAAAACTTTCAAGCATCATATATCAGATGGGATATTTAAAAGATTTATCGTTGAAAAAATAGTTCCACAAAGATTCATCATGTAATGCGTTTTTTCGTGTCCAATTAATCTAGTGTTCAAAGGTAAATATTGACAAGATAATTACTTCTCTAATATAAATGTCTATGAATGCAAAATAACATACCTTAATAAAAAGTACCATATTGCTAATAATTAACTCGTCTAATAGAAAGGACAAGGAATGTAACATACCCTAACATAAAGTACTATAGTGCTAATAATTAACTTAACATAGGAATTTAAAATATCATCCCCATAACAAAAATAAACTTAACAATAGAAACCTAATACCTACTAAAACAGAGAGGGGGAGGGGGAGGGGGAGGGGGGAGGGGAGTAACAACATCATCTGCATTCAACTTAGCAAAACGGAATAGGGCTTTGAGCATCCTCTCCAATCTCCATTCAAATGCACTAAGGTGTCCCATGAATGTTGAGTGACGGTACCTAACCTCGTTCAATTGAGATTCTAATGCATTTAAACGATGGATAAATATCTCATTGATAAGAGTGACTCAGTTTTCCAGTGTATCTGACCGTCGTGTAATCAAAATATCTGGGTCATCCAACTTACGCATAATTTTCTTAGCGCGACGTAGTAGGCGCTCCATTTATGCAAATAAATGTTTTAACAATTTTCCCTAAGGTTGAATGTATGAAACCCTAGTTTGACTACTTTATTGAAAAATGAATTTAATAAGCATATAAAATTCTTATTAAAATACAAAAATGCATGTACTATACCTGTAGCTGATAGAGACTGGTTAAAAAATTAATTTGTATGTCAACAATGAGAATAAGGAATGTGGTGCAATGTTCTTTTTAAATAAGCCAAATATTGTCAATCCAATCGAAATAGTCAGTTGAACTTCAATTAATGACTGTCACTTATTGCAATACAACTAATTTCCATTAAATATTATAATTTTAATTATGATAGAAATTTAAAAATTGAATGCAAATTTCTCATAAAATTGAAATTGTTCTGATATTAAAATTCTGATGAGAAGGAAACAAACTCATTCAATCATGTGAACATAGAAACTAAATTAAAAGGGGATACCAACTATGTCTAAAACAATTTATCGGGGAAGGACGAACTTTGGTTATTGTTAGGTTGCTGACAAAAGGCAACATCATTCTTTCCAACCTTGTCGCAACAACTTCCACACACATCATCATCATCTCCTGCTTGTGGGTCATTTGATTCACACGTCGACTTAACATAGCAACTTCCACTCTCAATTCATGAATCTAACAAACAAACGATTGAAGCGAATTGTTCACTGGATACAGATGGACTTGAGGGCGAGAAAAGATAGGAATATTCATTGAGTTACTCATTTTCACCTGCAAATAAAAAAAAAATTGAGTGCTATCATAAAGCTTTGTATCGGTTAAGTTTACGAGTTGGAGATGAGCGGACTCAAACCGCTGATGGAGATGAAGAGTAGTAATGATACCTTTCAAGATTTGATTTGATATATCTAATGAGATTTTTCAAGATTGCTTGTGATGATTATAAAATATTGTGTATAGTAGGGTTTAAATAGCAACTGATAGAACAGAAAGGTCTTAAACAATTAAGAACAAAGCACGCCTACCCTGTAGGAGTTAGTAACTTGTCTTGGTATATGATGAAATATATCTTTTGTCATATCCAATATGAGCTAATAAACATAAAGTTATAATTATCACCGCCATTTTTTCCATTTTCCTCAAATAATACAATTTCCCCATTTATTTAGTTTGTAAAATTCATCTCTAGTTTTACATATAAATTTCATTAACAAAGTTTCAATATAATATTCCTTACTAACATGTATAAAATATAGTATTAAAATGACTAAAGAATTTAAAATATACTTTTTTTTATTTTATAAAACGGTATATTGCATTTGGATTGGTTTCTTGCATTTGATAATAACTAACATAAAATAATTATTCTGGAGTATTTTTTTTGTTTTTATGACATAATATGTGAAATTAAATATTTCATTAATCTTAATATGAATCCTTGGTTAGAGGTTTACAAGTTGTCAAATCTGTAGGGTACATAACACAGTACATGGATCGAACTCTCCAGATTCAGTCATGCTTCACTGGAGTGGAGCTCCACTATTCAATTTCATTATGATATTCCATACAATATAGTATTAATCCGACTAAATAATATATCTTGTATTTTACTTTATATTGTATATTTATATTATTCGTATTTACTGTATTTGTTAAATCGACTAACAGAAAAGAATTTTCATGGAATATTTTATTGATTATTATGATTTATTATGCAAAATTAAATACGAGTCGGTTAATAGTACTCTAAAAATAATATTCACACAACATAAATTTAGTCATAAAATTTGCATAATTGTATAGATAATAAAACCCTCAATACATACACAAAAACACCCCCCTCACATCCATATCAAAACAACAAAATCAAATCCCCAATACATTCTAAGTACTAACTAACCCTGGCAAAAATATTCACATGTAGGGTGTGTGTGTGTGGGGGGGGGGTCACTAACAAACCCTAATCAACCTTAGGAAAATGGGGAGGTGAGGGGGGTAAGACTTTCTGAAGTTCGAGGCCAACTCCTCCGATTGTAGCCCTGACCATCCTTTTCATGTTCTCCTGCGTAGCCTTCAACTTAGCATGTTCTTCCATAATCTTTTCTAGTTTTTCAGCTATGTCTATCAAAAGAAAATGAACGTCTATAAAAAGCTCATTCACACACTTAGGTGAATTGATGACATTTTCATACTTGTCAAAACCACCCCACTGCCGCTTGTCACCCATTTCTGTGTAGAGAACAAAAGGTAAAAAGAATTAACTAAAAGAAGAAAGCAAGTTATACAGTTTATTAATCGAAAAAAATAATAGAAGATGAATAGTTTAGAAATCATTTGGTAGGTATCGTCTGGAACCCGTACTCGAAAAGTTGGAAATGAATTGTATTGTTGGAATAAACTCTCTATATATAAAGAGAGATAAATTAATTAGAAAGGGCAGTTACAGAAATAAAAGAACAAAAAATAACCGCACATATTTATCCCTAGTGTTAGTGTAAATTTATAAATTTATTCTATTTTTTTGAAGTTGGTTAATATGAAATCTCAAAAGTTTAATATAATGATAAATAACAACCTTTATTAAGTTTATTATGACCAAATCATGAATGATTAATTTAATTGCATGACAATGTGTACAAACAAATTGTAACATATTATTAATTTAGTTATTTTACTTTAAGTTATCATTTTTATTAAATTGAATCAAAATGGAGCTCAACATACAATTTGTGTTGAATCCCAACATTGAAGTTGATCTAATGGTTCAATTGGATCAAATTAGATATCAACATTGAAGTTGATATAATGGTGTAATTGGAGTCAAACATTTGTGTTGACTTCCCTAAATTGAATCAAATTCAACATTTAGTTTTGATCTAATGGTTCAATTGGACATTTGTGTTGGCTTGAATTGATCCACTAATCATTATTGATTCAATGGGATCAAGTTGGATATCAACATTGAAGTTGATCTAATGGTTTAATTGGAATCAAACATTTGTGTTGACTTTTCTAAATTGAATCAAATTCAATGCTTAGTCTTGATCTAATGAGTCAATTGGAGTCTAAACGCCTCGAACCATGGCCTGGACGAAACACGACATTCGGTGCCTGACTGCATGTGACCGAGTGAACCACATGACTTGCTTGTCAACATGGGCATCAAAACATGCTAAAGAAATAATTTAAAACATGTAAAACATAATGCTATATTTATAGTCTGAAATAATCAGAGTGGAAGTAATCTGAAAAAATATAATAAGTTTGAAAACCAATGTTGGCATGACATACTAAACTAGTTTATGAAACGTTAGAACAATAGTCTTACTGCAAAACTATTTTACCAGGACAAGGCCCTGACATACATCTGTCATAAAATATAATCATAAAAGTAACTAGACTGACATCGGAATGAGATGGGCCTCACCAAACAGCTGATACTGAAGCAATCCTATTGAGCAGGTCTGTGGTCCTAAAACCCAGCACATGCACCGTGAAGTGCAGACCCCTAGCAAAGGAACGTTAGTACATTTGAATTATAATGTATGTAAAGAAACTAAAACAATAAGTAGGCACATGATATAATAGGAACATGAAATTAAAACTGAAACATAAACATGAACATGAGTATAATAACATATGTAAAATCTGTAAAGTTGTATATCTGTATATCTGTGGGAGAGCATTAACAAAATTGACATAAAGCACCACGCGTGAACGCGGAGTCTGATCTCTGCTCAATCAGCTAAGACATCTCGTACCTTGCATGAGTACGAGACATGAACATGAATATTATGGATCCAATAAGTAAGGTCTCTTATTGAATATGGATTGAATATTCACATCGATCCTTTATTTATTATATATAATCAGTCGTGAAGGGTACAAGAGCTTATAACGTGATGTATCACTTCGTGAATAAGGTATGTAATGGCTATTCCTTCTTTCAATTGGAATGACTCAATAGAAGGCGTATTTGTCTAGCAGAGTTAGAAAGCGTAATTATCATGTGTATTTTACTCTTTTAGTTGAAGTTAGCTTTACTATCGGTTGTATGGTATATAGTTGGATTGAGAATGCGAGTTGTTCTTAAGTTCCATAACCTTCTATTTGATCCATTGTGCAAGCGTATACTCATAGTTGAAGTAGATGACCCGGGTCGTTGGTAGGTGCGTCTTCTCTAAACCATTAGATCTCTACTAGGCATCATCGCATACGAGTTGACCATAAGGCATTTGGAATCATTAGTGTTTTCTTTAAGATAAGAATCGAGTTTTATACTTGTTCGTTTCATATTTGTTATGTTAGTTTCATTATTAGAAAGATCGCCCTAATTGTACACCTAAGTACTTGGTTGGAGATTTGAGGGGCAAGCCATAATTGCATCAATTGTAGTTAATTATGTGCGCTATAAAATGTTCTTAGCAAAGAGTAAGTGAAATGACTTGTAAGGAATGATTTTACTTGTGTCTGGGAGTCTCAATAGTAAGTAATAGTTGTTGGCAGTGATAAGAGTTGAGAATCCGTAAGAATTCAATCTGAATTCTAGTTGTAGTTGCCCTCGTCCGTTACACTTATAGCCCAATCGAATACACGTCCTTCATATAGTTGTTTGAGGTAATGACAGTAGTAGTTGCTACCCCTCTAGTTGGATGCTCATGTATTTGGTTGGACTTAGAAGGTAAATGAGTCCTTAGTTGTATAATTGAAAGGTAATTGTCGGTAAGAATTCAATCTAGATATTTGTTGATAGTTTGACGTGTTAAATTGGACCCATTCCAGTTTAGTAAACTTTCATTAGAGGTTGTGCCACCTGATGTGCCCATATGCAAATTATTTTTTCAAACACTCTTAGAGTCTTTTGTAGACAGATGGACACATGTGGTCAGTAGTGTTATGTGATGGTCGGTTATACAGTTGAGGCCTTATAGGCCAACGTATCTATATACTTGTTTTGGGTCCTTCTGCTTGCAGGTAATTGAATGTAGTAAACTAATTGTATTGGCGAGTACGTTACTTGTATGGAGGTGGCATTAGGTGCCCGTCCACCTCACCAAGGTTGGGGCTTACTTAGGTATCTTAGCGATCACCTTAACTTAAAAAGGTTCTTAGTCTTGTTTAACGAAAGCGGTATTCATGTAATTTGGCCCCACAATTCTCCAAAACATACCCTCTTAGGTTTACAATACCAATAATCAATATATTTACCAATATCAACTTACAATTCCAACAAAACAACCCCCAACTAAACATATCTTAACTTCATAAGTTTAAGGGTTTCAGTTACAATAATTCTTTTACAACTTATCCCAAATCATCAATTAATCACATATATAGATAGAGGAGGATGAATTTTACCTCAACGCAACCAAATCATCTCCAAACAGTAGATTGCCCCAATTTCTAGGATTTCCAAGCCCGGCTCCATACGAAAAAGATAATCATTTGATTCCAACTGGATTAGTAGCGTAAATCTTATGAAATTGGCTTAGGATGTTACCTTGGATGTTGTAGAATCTCTAGAGAGAATTTGGGAGGTGTTTGAGATCTGGTTAGGATGAAAAATGAGGGCAAAATCATGTAACCCGCTTTTAAACCCGAAAGAAAATTTCCACCGTCGTACTTTGATGGTGGGATCAACGGTCCGTCGAACGATCGATGGTACATCAATTCTGACCATCGATCTGCCTCCTGAGATCTTAAATCTGTATGGATTTTTGATGGTCTGGGTAGGCACTTTGATAGTCCGTCAAATACTTTGACGGTCCGTCACCTCTGCCATCAAACTACCCAATTGTTTCGATTTCCTTGAAATATATTTTTTCGATTCGTTTGAGTTCCAAACACTTCAAAAGCCCCACAAACCAGCCGTAAACCTTCATTCCCCTTTCATAAAGTCGTACCTCTTTCCAGGATTTTAATATCAAATAACGATGCGATAAAATGTGAAACTTATGGGGTGTAACACAGTAATCCCACAAGGGGTAATAAGAAGGTATCATCATATGATGGAGCGATCATTATCCCATGTTAGCATACATAGTTTCAGGTTGTCTCAACATTCTCGGTAATATGTGCATCTCCTAAAACATGTACTTAAAAATAATTGGCTTGAAAGCCCATGAATTTAATGAAATAACTTGTAAACATAACTTGTAAAGTTGTGATTTTGCATGTGAATAAATATATAATATAACTTATATAAATCATGAGAAACATATAAGACTTCATGAAACTGAGTGATGATGATCATAACTTATATTTAAGAACTCATGAAAATCAAGGCATGAGTTTATAGATTACAGACAAGTTTATGACAATCACAATGACATATCATGAATATAATATCAGACCACATGATATTATATATATATATAGTTGAACATGTATAAGGTTATTATGAACTTGAGCAAAAACTCTAGGTTTGAAGAATTCTTGTTTCATGTATTACATGTGGCGTGGGGAAGAACAATGATATTCTCACACGTAGATAGAGGCTCTACATACCTTATTAGCTCCAAACTTGTATTTAGAAATCCGAACTTTGAAGAAGAACTCCAAAGATTGAATCTTGTCTGAATTTATCCTGAAAACCCTAGGTTAAGAACAACTAATTTCTACTTAGAATTCATGTGGGTTATGTTAGAATCACTTAGAATTGCATGAAATGACTTACCTCGAAGTAGGAGAAAGTTGGGGAGAGATAAACTTTGTTCTAGGGTTTGGGGATTGTGAAAACTGACTTTTCAAGACTAAATTGTACATTTATACTATTTGCTATCAGAGGGATTTGACAGTCAAAATCGACGGTCCGTCAATATTTTTACTGTCTGAGTTTGGATCATCAATAATTGTACGATTCGTATAATTGGATCGTATTGTATTTTGCAAATTTTTAGTGAGCTGTAAAAGATGAGGTTTTGAGACGGTTGAAAACGACGGGCCGTAACTTTTTACACGATCCGTATAACTCGTTATAATCTGTCAATTTCAAAAATAGAATTGACAATTCACTTCGATGGGCCACCGATAATGCTACGGTCTGTATAATCCATGCATCAAATTGGGTCTGCAGAACTGAGAGTAATTTTTTAATTTAAACTTTCCGCTTTAATTTTCTAAACCCCTGAATCATAAACATGACTTAGTTTAGAGGTACGGGGTGTTGCAGAGTCACACATTTGTGTTAGCTTAAATTGATTTCACTAATCATTATTGATTCAATTGGATCTCAACATTGAAGTTGATCTAATGGTTCAATTGGAGTCAAACATTTGTGTTGACTTCCCTAAATTGAATCAAATTCAACACTTAGTCTTGATCTAATGGTTCAATTGGAGTGACACATTTGTGTTAGCTTGAATGGATTTCACTAATTATTATTGATTCAATTGGATAAAATTGAATCTCAGCATTTTCGTTGATCTAATGGTTCGATTGGAGTCAAACATTTGTGTTGACTTCCCTAATTTGAATCAAATTCAACACTTAGTCTTGATCTAATGGTTCAATTGGAGTCACACATTTGCGTTGGCTTGAATTGATTCCACTAATAATTATTGATTCAATTGGATCTCAACATTGAAGTTGATCTAATGGTTCAATTGGAGTCAAACATTTGTGTTGACTTCCTTAAATTGAATCAAATTCAACACTTAGTCTTGATCTAATAGTTCAATTGGAGTCACACATTTGTGTTAGCTTGAATGAATTCTACTAATCATTATTGATTCAATTGGATCAAATTGGATCTCAACATTGAAGTTGATCTAATGGTTCAATTGGAGTCATACATTTGTGTTGACTTTCCTAAATTGAATCAAATTGAACCCCGAACAACAAATAATCTAACACTTGTGTAAATTGAAGTTGATCTAATGTTTGAACTGCACATTTGTGTTAGCTTAATCAAATTAATTATTTTATTTTTACATATTATTCCAAAGTCAAGTTAATAAAATAGAGCAATCAACATTTAATGATTATAGCTAATCGGTAAAATTAAAGATCAATGTGTGGTACTTCAATACTAAACACTTTTCAAAAGCAACTACATGAAGATATTATCTAAGTATTACATTAAGTTGAGTACTAATAAATTTTCAACTTAATTTCTTGTTTGCATGACCCTTGAATTTATTTTCAGTTTGAATATTTTTCCCCTTAAGTCAGAAATTTAATTGTAATTTTTTTGGGATTGAAGACCACGTTTGAGAGGGAAAGTGTAAAGTTGTCTCTCTCAAATTCCTTTCCTATTTAACTACGTTTTCTATTTCATTCCCACATTCAACTTTTCATTACTCATATTTACTACAAAAAAATAATTCTGATAAGATGGCATCATTCACACCGATTGATCCAAGACGCCCTCCCATCCTCGTTTCACAATCACTTTAACAAGAACCTACTCTACACTAGATGATGTGGTGAATATATTTATTATTATTTTCATTAATATTTTTTAATAAATTAAGGGTAAAATAATTATTTTAGTTCTTATACAGTGGTTACTAAATATTTGTGATAATATTCCTCCTCAACCAATTGTTGCTTGGATTTGTCATCTAGATACAATATGGCCAACATAAGTTGTTCCTTGTGGAAGACGAAGGAGAATACAGACTGGATGGAAGAAATTCGTTGAGGAGTCTGGTTAGGAAGAAGACACTGTTCTTGATATGGTATATAAGAGCTCTGAGAGCATAGTCAAATTTGTGGTTGTCAATGACGACCCTATTCTACTGAATGCTATTAAAATTTATTTTAATGTATTTGACAGAAACCGTAACAATAAATTCTAGTGTAGTTAGGTTTCTTACCTTATTTTGTGAATTCTTGTACAAGTGTAATTAGGATATTAGTATTATAGTAGGAATATGATTTTCCATATTTAGAAATTGTATATTGTATATATAGACATCTTCATTAATGAAAATAATCAATGGATTATTTCTTTCATGATATCAGAAGTCTAGGACAAAGTTCCTTCTCCCAACTACACTTCCGCCGCCTACCACCCTCGGAATGGATTATTTCTTTCATGATATCAGAAGTCTAGGACAAAGTTCCTTCTCCCAACTACACTTCCGCCGCCTACCACCCTCGGAATCCACGATCCCGACACTTTTTTTTCTTCTAAAATTTTCCCATCTTCCCAAATTCTCTTCCTAATCCCTAATTCTTCTCTTGTTCTTTCACTATGTCTACATCAAAGAACACGTTTCATCATGCCCTTACCGTCTCCAACATCAATAACCACATCCCTACCATTCTTGAGATGAAAAACGTCCAATACGTGATATGGGCAGAATTATTTAAAGTTCACGCTCGCATCAAGTCCTTCACCACATCATCCATGCAGATACATGCAAGGAGAAGGTACCTACTGCCAATGATGACCCTGTGTTATGGACAATTCTTTATGCTACCATACTTCATTGAATATATTCCACTATCTCTATGGACCTTTTGCAGAAGATTATTGAACCCGACGCCATGACGATGGATACTTGGAATAGGGTGTGATATATTCCAAGATAACAAACATTTTTGTGTTGTCACTCTTGAGCAGGAATTCTCCCATGTCACTATGGAGGATTTTCCAAATGTCTCAGTTTATTGTAAAAGGCTGAAGGAACTGGTGGATCAACTCAAGAACGTTGGTGCGCCCATCACGAATGATCATTTTGTTCTTCAGATGGTTGCCAGCCTATCCGAGGCCTATAATGGTGTTGGGACTCTTCTTCATCAAAGCAGCCCTCTTCCTCCGTTTTATCAAGCCCGGTCTATGCTCACCCTTGAAGAGACAGGGCTGGCTAAAAAGGCCATAACTAGAGCAACTTCCGCCATGATGGAGGCCTCCCTACAAAATTCATACTCTTCATCATCTTCGGCTAATTCCACTCCAAATTGAAACAATGGGGGTGGAAAACGGGGTCAAAATCGGAAGTCCGGCGGAAAAGGCGGGGACCGCGGCAAAGGCAGCAGCTGCGGCGACAACGGTGGCGGCAACAGTGGTATGGGTAGCAATTGGCAGAGGCAACCACATCTTGGGTCAGGGCAGTGGCCTGGCAGTGGGCCAACAGTGCCGTTGGACAGTGGGCCTAATAGTGGCCCAACAGGCCCAATTACCCCTTTCCAGTTCCATCAGTCTACCCAGCGAATTGGGCCAGCCAGCAAAGGCCCAATTCACAGCCAGGTCCAGCCTTGTCAGCAGGCCTTCACTACTGCTGGCCCTGTAGCAGTTCTGACACCAACGGATATCGAGGCCGCGATATATACACTTAGATTAAATCCTCCGGATACAAATTAATACATGGACACCGGAGCCACTTCTCATATGACGTCCACGCAAGGTAATCTCTTATCTTATTTCAATTTAAGCAAAAGTTGTGGCATAATTGTTGGTAATGGCAATTCAATTCTAATTCGTGGTTATGGTCACACAAATTTGTCTCCCCTACATCACCTCTCATCCTAAAAAATGTCCTTCATGCCCCTTACTAATTAAAAATTTAGTGTGTGTCCAAAAATTCACAACTGATAATTAGGTTTCGATTAACTTTAACCCTTTTGGATTTTCTGTAACGAATTTCAAGACGGGAATACCTCTAATGAGGTGTAATAGTAGGGGAGAGCTTTATCCACTCACCACCACCACCACCACCTCCACGAGACAAGCCATACCTTCCATATTTGCTGCTCTTGCTCCTTCCTTGTGGCATGCCCGTTTGGGTCATCCGGGGTCGTCTATTATTTCTTCTCTTAAAAATAATAATTTCATTGATTGTAAGAGTATGTATAGTACTCATATTTGTCATTCTTGTCCTCTAGGGAAACATGTTAGATTACCGTTTGTCACCTCTACTTCTAATATGTCGATTCCCTTTGACATTATTCATAGTGATTTATGGACATCTCCCATTTTAAGTTCTTTGGGCCATCATTATTATGTTTTATTTTTGAATGATTATTCTAATTTTTTGTGGACCTTTCCTTTGTCTAAAAAATCTCCAGTTTTTTCCACATTCTTAAACTTTAGAGCTTTCATCCGTACCCAAATTGAACGAAAAATTAAAAACATTCAATGTGATAATGGTAGGGAATATGATAATGGGCCATTTCGGGAATTTCGTGACACTCATGGCATATCTTTTCGGTTTTCTTGTCCTCATACGTCCTTGCAAAATGGGAAGGTCGAAAGAAAAATTTGTACCATTAATAATATTGTCCGAACCTTACTAGACCATGCTTTATTACCCCCATATTTTAGGCATCATGCGTTACAAATGACAACCTACCTCCTTAACATTCTCCCTAACAAAGGTTTAGCGTATCAATCCCCACTTAAAATTCTTTACAATAAAGATCCCTCATATTCTCATCTTAGGGTGTTTGAGTGCTTGTGCTATCAACTTTTTCCGTCCATTATAATTAATAAACTTCAAGTTAGGTCTACCGCTTATGTATTTTTGGGTTTTCCGTCCAATCATCGTGGTTACAAATGTTTTGATTTATCTTTTAATAAAAGCATAATTAGTCGCCATGTTATTTTTGATGAAACCCAATTCTCGTTTGCTCAAGTGTCTAAATCTGTGTCGAGTGCTTATAATTTTTTGGACGATACTCATTCCCCGTATATTCTACAACAGTGGGCCCATTTTACCCGTGAGTCACATCTGCCAGCCCAAATATTCTTCCTACCGCACCATCCAGTGACCCAGGACCATCAACCACTATTTCTCGGCCAGCAGGCCCACTGCCTGCTGGCCCAGTAAATTACCCGCCTGACCCAATATCACGGTCAGCAGGCCCACTACCTATTGTCCAGTACCGAGGCAGTTCGCCAACTTCCCCGGTCTAGTCTGTTTCTATTCCGAGTTAAGGGCCCGTTACTCGCAGCCAAATGGGTATTTTTAAACCTAAACGACATTTTAATTTATATTCTAATGTCACTAAATCACCCTTACCACGTAACCCAGTGTCCGCCCTTCATGACCCAAATTGGAAAATGGCTATGAATGATGAATATACTGCTCTTATTGAATAAGACGTGAGAGTTGGTGCCTCGTCCGATTGGTGTCAATATTATTTGGTCTATATGGATTTTTACTCATAAGGAAAATTCTGAAGGTTCGTTTGAGAGGCATAAGGCCCGTCTTGTAGGTGATGGTAAAACTCAACAGGTTGGCATGGATTGTGGTGAGACGTTTAGTATGGTGGTCAAACTGGCTACCATTCGCACTGTTCTCAGTCTGGCTCTCTCGAAAGCATGACACATTCATCAGTTGGATGTGAAAAATGCTTTCTTAGACGATGATCTTAAGGATGTGTTTACATGCATCGACCCTTGGGTTTTAAGGACCCCAATTATCCTCACCATGTCTGTTTGCTAAAAAAGGTCCTTGTATAGGCTTAAGCATGCCCCATGAGTTTGGTATAAGAGATTTGCAGATTATGTATCTACTATTGGGTTTTCTCACAACATGTCTGATCATTCTCTGTTCATATATCTCCGTGGTATATCTCTAGCATACATTCTCTTATATGTGGATGATATAATTTTGACTGTCTCCTCTGATAATTTGCGCAAGTCTATCATGTCCCTTCTCAGTTCAGAATTTGCTATGAAAGACTTGGGGCCCTTGAGTTATTTTTTGGGAATAACTGTAACTCGATATACAGATGGTCTATTTTATCCCAGAAGAAGTATTCGGCTGAGATTATTGAGAGAGCTGACATGTCATCTTGCAAGTCTTCTTTCACTCCGGTTGATACCAAATCGAAGCTGAGTGCTACTTCTAGCACACCATATGAGGATCCCACCCACTATCGCAGTCTTGCAGGGGCTCTTCAGTATCTTACTTTCACAAGATCAGATATTACTTATGCAGTTCAGTAAGTGTCTTTATTTATGCATGATCCGCGGATTGAGCACATGCATGCGCTCAAACGCATTATACGATACATAGATGGCACACTTGATTATGGATTACATTTATATCCATCCTCCGTCTCTACTCCCGTGTCGTATACAAATGCTGATTGGGGTGGATGTCCAGATACCAGACGTTCAACGTCTGGTTATTGTATATTTCTTGGTGATAACTTGGTCTCTTGGTCTGCAAAATGTCAGACTACGTTATCACGATCTAGTGCGGAGGCCGAGTATCGAGGAGTAGCCAATGTGGTGTCAGAGTCATGTTGGCTGCGTAATATTTTATTAGAGCTTCACTTTCCTATTCAGAAAGCTACCTTGGTCTAATGTGATAATGTTAGTGTCGTCTATCTCTCTAGGAATCCGGTCCAACATCAGCACACTAAACATATCGAGATGGATATTCACTTTGTTCGTGTCGTAAATTCTTGTACAAGTGTTATTAAGATATTAATATTATAGTAGGAATATGATTTTTCATATTTAGAGATTGTATATTGTATATATAGAATTCTTCATTAATGAAAATAATTAAGGGATTATTTCTTTCAGTATTTTCAATTAGTGAATGTTGTTTTATGGTGTTATGAAATGATTTTTATTCTATTTAAGTGTGTTTTTCATTTAAGTTTGTTTTATTTCAGTTAAGGTTGTACTGTTATTTAGGGTTTTTCAAGGTTTGTAATCGAAAAATCAAGATAAACAAATGAAAAGTACAAGTAGTTCAATCGTCAATCATAAGATAAAGAGATATGAAAATATTTGACTAAGGAAATACAATTCTTTGACAAGATGACGAATGCAAGCCTCAGTTGACAAGATAAAGATGAACTTACTAGTATATAATTTTTTTTTACTAACACTGATCTGTATAAACTTACTGGTATATGTTTTTTTCTTTTATTACTAACACAAAATTGTAAGAACTTACTAGTATATAATTTATGTTTTGATGACTTGCATTGATATAAACTTACTCGTACATGATTTTTTTCGATTAATTACATAAAGTTGTATGAACTTACTAGTATATAATTTTTTTTATGACTTACACTGATCTATATAAACTTAGTCCTGTATGATTTTTTTATTATTTACACAAAGTTTTATGAACTTACAAGTATACAATTTTTTATTAATTAGACAAAATTTTATGAACTTGCTACTATATAATTTTTTTATGAATTATATTGATATAATTTTTTTGATTAATTAGACAGACCTGTATAGTATATAATTTTTTACGACTTACAATAAGTTGTATCCACTCGTAAATTATGAAAGAAAAATTGTTTACTTGATATGCCACAATTGATAAATTTTCAAGAAATTAAAGATGTTGATAACACGGCAAACAAGGTGCACATTTGTTTTTTTTCCAATGTCTACTTTTAAGTCTGGCCAATAAACATTTATCTAAGTAAATGGGTCACCAAATTTAATTGGTAAATAGTTTAGGCGTGGGTGAATTTGGCTGCTCAATGTATGAATATAATTATTTCAACATGGGGAACCTAATTTATTATTTTGCATGATCCATTATATAATTCCTAGAGGTCTTTCTAATATGATATGCAAAACTTACCCTAAATTATTGACAAAAGTAAAATTACTTTCAGTAACAAACAATGGAACAAACACATAAGAGAAGACTCAATTTAAGCCTATGTGCTTCTACAGACAAAAAACTGTGAATGAATGGAGGATGAGCTCATCCATAGATTAGTCAAATTGAGAGGTCGAGATTATACAGAAATGATATTGTTGTTTGACCTCCTTCCCCTAATCAAATCGTATGAAATATACGAGAAGCTATTGAAGAACAACCCCCCTCAAGTCTATGACACTGATGGTGACACCGAATCATCAAAGGATAGTCCTAAACGGTGTAAAACTGAAAATTGTCATGGTTCGGATTGCTACAAGACTATTTATGAAACATCTCTACACAATCTGAAAATCACTTCAAATTCATCTACAAAATGGCCACATCTCAAAGTATTGCACATCCTAACGGTAGACCCCCTCCCGTATTGCTTATCACAACATAACAAAGTTGTTAACGCAAATCTCCGACTATCTCAGGAGATTGATGATCTTAAGAGAGAAATGATTTTTTTAAGGACTCTTTACAATGCTCTCAGTAGAGATAATGATGAATTGAGAAGAGAATTGCGCTTTATAAGGCATAAATTATTTCAACACACAGGTGAATTCGACAATGGGGCGGTTTATAATGGATGGTGATGTAGGTGTTAATTCTGGTGGGTTGTTTTTGTTTTAATGTTATTTTTGGTCATGCTTTATGGTATTTTGTAGGTGTTTATGTTGTTTTATTTTTAGATTTTGTGGTATTGTGGTGGTGTATCGACATGGGTTTCAACCCTAATGGAATATCATTTTCTTTAAGCATCAGTTATTGTCATATATTTTCAGATTGTTTTTTTTTTCATCTTAATCATTTCTTGAAATTTCATTTTATTTAGTATTTTTTCATCTTATTGTGTTCTTTGAAAATTCATTCTGTAACAGCTTGCAATATCAAAATAAAATAATTTTCAAGACCAATTAACAATTTACAATACCAAATAAAACATAATATAATTACAAATTAAATAGAATACAAGCAAATACAATAGAGAAAAAACATTGACAAGATATATTAAGATTTCTAAGATTTTCGAGAAATCTTCAATCCTACTACAATTTCAGCTAAAAATAAGCTGCCTAGATGTAATTTAATCATGAACTTTGACATTTTTCACCACCCCAGATGTTCCCCAGGTGTTTCCCCAAATGTTCCCTCAGATGATTCATCAACTACTTTAAGATTATATTTTGTTAATGCATTCATGACTTTTTCATGAGTTGGATACCAATAGTGGATGTTTCCTCGGAAATCATTTATCAGTGGTGCACACTCCTACCATTGCTTTCGACCCTTAAAAACAACATAAAACCACCCTTTTTGGCCATTTGATCTTTAACCTTAGACTGTTAAGAAGAAGGAGAGAGAGAAAAAAAATGAACTAGTTGAATATTAATCGTCTAAACATTATTGCAAATATAAAGTGGAAGGTTCACAACATCACCTTTTTGATGATCAATAAAAAAAATAAGAAATATTATTATTATTATTATTATTATACGTATAAGTAGTGTTAAATAGTGACGTTATACACACCTATTTGATGACCAATAAGAAATAAAGAGTGTATATGAAAAATATTAGTATTTGGATGTTTTTTCTAGGTTGTTAATTTGGCGTATAGTTTTGTTATTAGGATTGCACGTTTATCCCAATTGATTGAGCATGGGAAAGAAAAGAGTAATGATGAAAGGTAAAATTCTATTTTTTTACTTTCCCTTCTTTTTCAAAAAGGGTACTAACGGAATAGAAAAATAATTAAATGACCAATACACCCACAAAGGGCATCTGAAGTTACATTAATACCCCTGATTTAGGCGAGTTGTGCTAAAAATGGCGTGCCAAATATAATTATCCTATTAAGAAATCATGATAAAATTCTTTGGTAGGATGAACAATTGTTACTATTACTTTTTTTTTGAACGATATTGTTGTAGAGTTTTGTTGGATTCAAAACACATAAGTAAGACACAACGAAAGTTTAAAATTTTGTTCTTACTTACCCCAACAATTGCTTCTGGTATGATTATATGACAATCGAAAGCCTGTAACATAAAACATGAACACTTACAAGTTGTATTAACTGGAATCTTTATCAGTTGTGGGTTCGCACGCGAAAGTCCTTTCGATTGCAATCTCCAAGCTTCAATGTATTTCTCCTTTGGAAAGCTAGAAAATTTGGTAGTGGTTCAAGAGAGTGTTTTGATTCTAAGTCTCTAAGACTTAGAATAATTATATGAAATTAAGTGTGTTGAATAATGAAGTGAATGTCTGTATTTATATGTGAAAAATTAGGTTAAATCGAATTAGGGTTTGACCTTGGGCCTGACCCAAAAATCGAGACAGATTAGGTCATTAGCGTCGCGGCCCTATGGAGTGGGCGTCGCGGCGCTTGACGTGGCCCTACACTGTCTCGATTTATTTTCCGCACATTCTTAATTAAATCCAAAATCTAATTTTGACTTAATTAAAACAATCATTATTCATTTAAATATCTCGATTCTAAATCGAATATTTAATACTCTCTCAATACATCCTTAGATCGAAAAGACAATCGATATAATGTGACCCTACATGCCTTCACATATCGACATTAATCAAATTAAGGTCTACGCGGAACTCCTAGACGCCGCCGCAAGACGAACTCAATATGTGAAGTACGTTTTCACGAATAAAGTAAACTTAACCTCTATGTGGTAAGATAAAATCATTTCATTCACGACACACCCGATCAAGCTTAGAATTTGTCAAGTGTCTATCCAAATGGCTTAATCATTGTATCTCATCTATATTAGTTGACAACTAGACCATATTCTAAATATGTCTATTGCGTTGGCCAACTACTTAATCAACCTAATATCACTTAGAATCTGAATGTTCTCTCGAATATACATTCGAGGAATGAATCCTAATTTTGGCTCAACTACCACCTTTAATCCACATCGTAATGTACCCAAAATAAGCCGTATCTCAACCTATAAGGCATTTGAGCTTAGGACAGGATCAAAGTATATTACTTTGTAGACAAGGTGCGTATTAACCTTAAGTCTAAGGACTTCTATCTCCCACACGCTGATCATACTTTAGACAAGTATAACAAACAGTATATCAGCAGGGTATACCAATACTTCCAAAGTATCTATGTGTCTATCACGAGTAACCATTACTCGTAGCAGGTGAGACATACTACATCCTCTAAGGATGTGATGCAGACCACATGTCGACTTATCTCATATCATCGATATCTCATTCTCGATGATCATTAGTCGAGACTATTTTAAGAGTTACGTTATAATATTAATATCTCACATTATTAATAACAGCGTACCCTCCAGGGATGCATATTATAGAATATTATAAACAATCAATTAATAATTCAATAATTGCAAACGCCAAAGTATTAATCTCCATTAATAATAATACGAATGTGTATAAAGTATATTTGTCCTAATACAGATTGTCTCTAAGACATAAATATACTTTCAATTGTTACTATTACTTATTACTGGTTCACAGTACATTATATTGCTCCAATCCTATAAGACATAGGAACTACATATTCAGATTGAGTTAATATATATTGTGAATGTAAAAACAAATTGCTTAAATGGTCATTTAATTATTAAAAAAGTTATCTAATTAAAGTCATTTTTTCTTTTCCCAGAAAAAAAGTTTCTTTTTCTATAGTCATGTCGCACCACTAGCACAGCCGAGACATCGACGAGTTCTCTGCCCCTGCGGGGATGGAGCGACATAAGTTTTTTTGAGAATTCAAGAGAAGGTCACGGCGAGACGAGTCGTTTATCATTACGATAGGTGTCAAGTAGAAGTGCAGTGATGTATGCCGCTGAGGCAAAATTAATCATTAATCTGGTCGATTTTGTGAATTTTCGTGGACTTAAATAATCCCAAAACCAAAAAAAAAAAAAGTTCCAAACCCGTTGACACTAATGGCAAAATCATACTACCCAAGCTTTTTTTCTAGTGTTGGGATTAATTAAGTCCACGTGAAAGACTGATATAAATGTCAAATTAGGAGATACGTATCGAAAACATTTCACAAAACCAACCAAAATGATTTTGTTTGAAATGCCTATAGAAATATGACTTTTTACGATAATATAAGAAAAAAATGACGTTACTACATAATCTTTAATAATTGAGGGAACATTTGAGCAATGAACTTAAAGAATTTTTACACTATCAGATTTCACCAAAGAATATCTATAGATAATTAAGCTTTCATAAGATATGAACTTATAATCTTAAAAAAGATACTTGCAACAGATACAAATGATATGATAATATAAAATACTTTACACTAACGCATAATTGTTACATCAAACATCTAAATTTTGTTCCTACATATAAGACAGGGGTGGCTAATATATATCTAAGTTTTATTGTAAGTTCGAATTTAGTGGTTTAAACCTCACTGGGCTTGTCTTTTTCCCATAGTAATTATGCTATAAAAATCCCAACTTTCAACAAGAAATTGAATCTACGCTTGAAACACCGGAATTTCCAAACATCACTTGACCATCTCAAAGAAAAAAAGGGAAAATGCTCAAATATGCCATTAAACTATCGGAATTGATTTATTTATGTCACTCGTCAATAGTTTGACCCACTTATTCCATCGTAGTTAAAAAATGGCCTATCCATGCCATTTTTCATTAACGTTACAATACCAGACACGTCATTTAATTAAACCAGCCCAATTTTAAATATCAAATTAATAAAAAATCCGACTCATACACCCGACCAACCCACAACCATAATCTAGTTGGAGGCCATGTGCCGTATATGGAATTGTAAAACCGACGTTAATGAAAAATGACATGAATGAACCATTTTGGTAACGGTCATGGCATAAATGAGCCAAACTATTGACGAATTGCATAAATGAGCCATTTTCGATAGTTCGATGACATATTTGAACATTTTCCGGAAAAAAAAGTACTCTACTACTTATACTTTATTTTCACTGGTCCCTTCTAGCATTCATCACATGACTTAATTCGAACCCAATAACTTTGACTCATATATATATTAATTGTTGAAAAAAACACTAAACAAGTACAAACTTTAAGTTTTAAACCCAATAAATTAAATTAATTGTACTGTGCTAGAATATCAAATTTAAACTCATAATATTTAAATTTTGAATTAGTATTTTGTCTTTGACACAAATGCATGAACAGTAAATCAAGGAAAGCATGTGGTTAAGTTGCCCCAATAATTTAGGTACTGGTGACATAATCATCATGTGCGGGGCATTGCTGCTGCCTAAGAATCAAGATTATGTACTGGCTCCGCGCATGTGTTTTAGTTGGCAGAATATTTCTTCAAATAGTTTGGTAGTGATAAATGCTATACTATTTTTAGGAGTCGTTTCATTGGTGGGATAAGAGATAATAATTTTAAAATTATATGTATAATTATTGTATTCTGCCTCTGGTTATAATTATTAATTAGTCCTGAAATACATAGTTGTATTAAAATGAAGGAATTAACTATCTTATATCGACTGAGGAGGGCCCACGTGGATCCGATGACCCCGATAACTTCGATTTTTTTTTTTTGGATATATGCCTTGAGAAAGGATAATATAATGTCTTAGGCACTCTAAACACAAAAGTTGATTGGGTGCACTGGTCTAACATGAAGCTTAAGCACTTCACTCGAGCGTTTTCACTTGTGTTCAAATCTCCATGGCTGTTTTTTTTCAAAAAATAGAATTCAAAAAATTTATATAAACGCGTAGCTAGAGAGTTTTGAATTGGTGACCTCAATTGTAAAGTGGGGTTGATCATGACCATCAAACCACACAGTGAACTACATTAATTTGAGCCATTTAATTTATACTTATCCATTAGTTTATCAACTTTATGTGTGTTTAATAAAAGATTTCGACGCGTGACACCGCTTCGACTAATGTGCATCCGCGCCCTGATAGTGTCCCGTCGTCTTCAAATCTTACGTTCACTTCTACATATAGAAGGTGGGACAACTAATCCCATAGGATAATTTATCTATCCCATCCCGAAACCAACAACCCTAAAGATACGCAGCAGAGATAATTATGAAAACTTCTGTAATATTCAAGATGTGCAAAGCACGTTATATTCAAGAGATGGGCCAACAATAACTCCTACATTATAGGAGTATTCCTAGTGGACTGTGAATAATACTAATCCTATGAGCTGTAGATAACTAACTAATAAATTAATATCTGCATAATTTAAGGAAACGTAGCAGCAGTAAAACAAAATATGCACAATAAAGGGGAACTTGGAGTTATGCGCCAATACGCCCCTGCAAGTTGAAGGTGAGATCAACAACTTTCAACTTGGGAAGATGTTTGAGAAAGATAACTAACTAATAAATTAATATCTGCACAATTTAAGGAAACGTAGCAGCAGTAAAACAAAATATGCACAATAAAGGGGAACTGGGAGTTATGCGCCAATACGCCCCTGCAAGTTGAAGGTGAGATCAACAACTTTCAACTTGGGAAGATGTTTGAGAAAGAGCAGACGAGATAAAGACTTGGTAAGCATGTCTGCAAGCTGATCCACAACATGTAAATGCTGAACAAACACCTAGTTCCGCTGCACTTGATCTCTAATAAAGTGAAAGTCCACTTCGATGATCCTGTTGTGTATGACCGGATTTTGATAGAGATAAGTGGCACCAACATTATCACAATAGATTATCGGTGGATCAGGCAGCTGCACATGTAGTTCTACAAGAAGTTTTTGAACCTAATTGACTTCAGCTAGAGCAGAAGCTACAACATGATACTCTGCTTCAGTGGAAGAGCAAGCAATAGTACGATGCTTCTTGGATGACCAACTAATATGATTTTGACCAAGATAAAGAATATATCCAGAAGTAGAGGTCCTATCATTAATATCACTGGCCTAATCCGCAGCAGAATACATAAATAACCCAGGAAATATCTTGCTCGTAATCCGTAAGCCATGATTTTTGGTATGCTGGAGATATCGCAGAAGTCGTTTAACAGAAGACTTGTGTGTTTGCGTAGGAGCATGCATAAATTGAGATAATTTATTAACGACAAAGCTTATATCTGGTCTGGTAAATGACAAATACTGAAGCTTACCAATTACTGTTGGATATGTAAAGCAGTACGGAAAGTAAATAAATATTACAAGTGTTCGAAAGGATAAACAAATAGGCAATTCAGAACTGCCGCAAGCCTGTTGAGTCTTGAATATTGATAACCTGAAATCAAGAAACACTAAATCTGGATTAACACAACTGTGGATGAGTCGAGAGATGTCTCTCTGTCTTTAAGACAAGATTGCCCAGTTTATATGTTTTTACGTTAACGAGCAATAGTCTTCCAAGATAAAACAACAACTAATCAACACTACAAAACAAATAGGTTGATTCTGACGAAGAAAAATAAAACACGAAACGACTTGCTGAAGAACAGAAAAGGAAGGAAGAGTTTTCTGTTTACTGTTTGTGCTCACGTTTTGGAAGTGATGTTTCTCTTCTGTTTTGTCTCTGTGTTGTATATGTTCGTCTCTTCAATTGAGCCAAAAGGCTCCAATATATAGCATAAGGGGAGGGACTCCTCAACTTCTAAGTAATGGCAGTTTAACGCTCCAAAAATTAACTCCAACGGCAGGCAGAAACTTTCTGCCTTCCGTCGTTCCCAATTTCAACTTTCCAGAAACTCTAGGGACTAAACTATAAATATTAAGCAATTTGGGGTCCAAAGAGATAATATCAGAAGAAGCCCAAGGCCCGCAACCCGAGCCCAGACCGGACGGGACGGGCGGGCGGCGTACGTGTGGACTTAGCCTTGAACCCAAGCACATCTAGGTTCTCCCTCCTTCAAACACATGGGTTACCCCTTGGGGTCCCAAACCCTTAGTCAATTTTGAGACTTATAAAGAGAACAATTCTTCATTTTCCCACCGATGTGGTAGATTTGTCTCACACCATATTTCCATGCCTCAAACACCTTACTTCGTGGATCCATATCTCTTTCATTTCTCAATGAAATTTGACGATTCTTGGCCCTACGGTCATCTACTCACTTAGTAGATTATGCATGTGTGAAGAGACAAAGCCTCCAACATACGGAACCCTAGTGTTTAAGTCATTAAATACGGGTGGACGCATCTCCCTACCAAAGGCAAATTTCCAACAATTACTTGACGATACAAGGTGGCATCCGCAAAAGTTGTACCATCCTTTAGGGATAGAAAAGCAGAGGAACTCATGGGTGTGTGAATAAGTTTACAGTTAGGCATATTATGAGCGGCTAAAATATCAGAAAGATACTTGGCTTGAGAAAGAACGATTTCATTTGTCGTTCGAAGACCTCAATACCCAAGAAGTAATACAGTTGTCCAAGATCTTTGAGAGAGAATCGAGTTGAAAGAACTTGTTTAATAACACCAGAATTAGAATCGGTGATAATAAGGTCATCAACGTATACAAGAATGTAAACCAACACTGCATCATGATGACGAATAAAAAGGGAAGAATCAGAGTTGGATTTTTGAAATCCAATTTGAATAAGGAATTGCTTTAAGTCAGAATACTAGGCTTAAAGAGCTTGCTTGAGGCCGTAAACTGATTTCTTTAATTTGCAGACATAATGAGGAAAATCAGAATGAGCATACCTGGGAGGTTGACGCATATAAACATCTTCATTAAGGTGGCCTTGAAGAAACACATTATTCACGTCCAGCTAGTGCAAGTGCCAATTGTGTTGAACTGCAAGTGACAAAATGAGTCTAATAGTGACATGTTTTACCATTGGACTGAAAGTGGAGTGATAATCCACACCTGAAAGTTGGGTAAAGCCTTTTGCAACCAACCGAGATTTATACCTATCTATACTTCCATATCGTTTGGTTTTAATACGATAAAGTCATTTGCAGTCAACCACATTTTGAGAAAGGGATGTTGGTATGAGCTCCTATGTCAGATTGTTCTTTAATGCTTCAAACTCAAGTTTCATAGCTTCTCTCTAGTATGCACTCTTTTGTGCTTGATTATAGGTGGTGGGAACTGATTCGGTAGAGGTAATGGTAAGATAATAAAAAACTTTCTTGTGTGTGGTGATATTATTCTGGGAATGAGTTACATGCTTGTGAGTAGATGGTGGTTGAGTATCTGGTATAGCGGTGGTAGAGGATGGAGTGAGACCGGAAGATGGTTGGGTGTCGGGTTAGGTTGGGTTGAGACTGGAGCTATGTCTGACAAAGTAGGTGCTGTTTGGGTGAGTTTTAGTTGCCGATTTCGAAATTTATATTGGAGGGGCTGTGATATAGGTAGAAAGGAGTATAAACAAACTGGAGCAGCAAGTTGTTGCGTGGAGGAGTCTAAGACAGTAGTGGGAGGTTGCACAACCATGAGTGACAGATTTGGAGATGAACCTGTAAAGGAAGCCGTTGGTAATTGTGGAGCAACCTTGATTGGCGGTGAAATCTCATGATTTATTGAGGGTACATATTCGGGGATAGAGTCGTGTGATTCATTTTCCAGGACATCCCAATGGAAATTGAAAAGTTTTTTTCCTTTAAAGAGGGAGATATATCAGGAAAAAGGAATTTATTTTCATAAAAGATAACATCTCGAAAAATATATATTTTTTGAGAAATATGATCATAACACGGATGACTGTGATGAGCATTAGAATAGCCTATATAAACACACAGAGAGTAGATCTGAGGTCTAATTTGTGTTTCGTATACGGTTTACGCCATGGATAACATAGGCAACCAAATGTGCAGATAATTTGGTAATTTGGAATTTCTCCAAATAACCTTTGATATGGAGAGTCATTATTAAGTGTTAGGGTACGCAATCTGTTAATCAAGAATGTGGCTTGTTGATAGGCAAATGACCAAAATATCGGGGACATGGAGGCTTGATGTAAAATGATTTTTGTTGTTTCGATAATATGACGGTGTCTACGTTCAGTCATGACTACTCGTTGTGGTGTGTATGGTGGTGATACAAGGTGCTCAATGCCGTTGGCATGAACGAATGGCTTGAGTCCTTCAAACTCACCACCGCCATCAATGTACACCGAGAGTATTTTTATATGAAAATAATTTTCAACAAAGAGGTTTAAATTTAGAAAAAAATGTTTGAACCTCGCTTTTGTTTTTAATAATAGTATATAGCCAAATGTATTTTGTAAATTGATCAACAAAAATTACATAATATATTTTTTGTCAACCGACAAAACAGGTGAGGGCCCCCAAAGATCACTAAAAATAATTTGCAAAGGCGCTTTGCTCTGTAAAGTATTTTGAGAAAAGGATTGACGATGGCTTTTATTAGAAGAACAAGAACAGATATTAGAAACAGGAATTGAAAACTTGTGCAAGAGTGTTTTAAGCACTCTTTTATTTGGATGTCCTAATTTTCTATGCCAAGATTATTGTATTGGTAGCTCAGATTGCATTGGCCTCCTCCAAAGGGCCACTCGTAAAGTCCTTGTCTAGTCTGGCCTTGTTCCAATATCTCCCTCGCGCTCAAATCCTTCACAAGAAAATTAAAAGGAAAACATTCTATGGATGTCATGTTATCTTTGAAAAATTGAGACACAGATATAAGATTACGCTTAATATCTGAGGCACATAGATGTGAAACGTAAAACTTTTTGTTAGAAGCAGTTAATTGAACATGACCAGTGTGAGTTACAGAGATTTTGTTACCGTTACCCATGGTAATTTGCTCGGTGCTTGTGTAGTCATCCGGACGATGAAGATTCTGAGTATCAGTGGTCACGTGATGTGATGCTCCTGAATCAACAATCCAATACATAGAAGCATATTTTTCCTTGGATTTCAAGTGATTGCGAGAGCTGAACGACATACATTGGCAGTATACCCAATTCGACCACATAGCTGACAAACTGGATGATTTTGTTGAGGAGAAGTAGTGTTTTGCCAGTTTGGTGTTGTAGATGAAGTATTTTGCTGCCTAGAATTTGGTGGATGCCATAGATGTCCTCACTTATTGTTGCGAGGTGCAAAACTAGTTGGGAAGGACGTTTGCTACATTACAACAGTAATGGAAGGTGCTGCTTGGTTAGGCTCTTTATGCTTGAGGAGAAGCTCTCTGTTAAGAAGCTTGTTATACAATTCTTCATATGAGTTAGGTGCATCTCGCGTTTGGATAGCGTATGAAATTGAATCATACTCAAGTCCCAAGCCACTGAGTATTTTTACTGCAAGTTCTTTGTCATCTGGAATGTTAGCTCTTGCTGTCGCAAGTTCTTCTGCAACATTCCTGATCTCTTGTAGTACTCAGTCATACTACGAGATTTTTTTTTATGTTGGCTAAGGAGTTTCGTAGACTAAAAACTCGTGTATGTGATTTGTTTGCATGCAAGTTATGCAGTGCTTCCCATGCTTACTTGGAGGTGGAGGTTTTGGTGATTGCAGATGTGATTGTTGGGTCAACTGATGCCATCAACGCATTGCAAATCAACTGGTCCTAACAAAACCAGATTTCATATTTAGAGTTGGGCACCTCTAAATTGTTCTGAGTGACAGTCTTTGATGGTGTTGTCATGGCTCCGTCTAGATAAACGTAAAGGTCGTGGCCTAACATGAGAGACTCAACCGAAGCCTTCCAATTCACAAAATTGAATGGACCGATAAGCTTTAGTGGAAGTTGAGAATCTGGATTAAATTGAACCATGTGATTGGTGGTGTCAACGTCGATGATGGAGTCGCTTGAATTCACCATGATAGAGAAACGAAAAAAATAGGTCTGAACGAAATGAGCAGACAATTGATACTCGTTGGAGCTTAGAATAGCGTTGATACCATAAAGATACGCATCAGAGATAATTATGAAAATTTCTGTATTATTCAAGATGTGTAAAGCACGTTATATATAAGAGATGCCAATAATAACTCCTATATTATATGAGGAGTATTTAGTGGACTGTGAATAATACTAATCCTATGAGTTGTAGATAACTAACTAATAAACTAATATCTGTACAATTTAAAAATATGTAGCAGCAGTAAAATAAAATATGCACAATAAGGGGGAACTGAGAGTTATGCGCCAATACAACCTATCTCAGAATCCAAAAAAAAAAAAAACATGAAAAGAAATGTTTAATCCTATTTTTGCACTCATCGTCACAACGCACTAAGCTACATACTAATGAATGAAGCTATACTCTTTACTTAACTGATTTTAAATTATGAAACCTCCTATGATATTATACTAATTTAAAATCGTGCTCAATTGAAACCAGTCCTGAGAACAACTTTTAGAAAAGTGTATCATCTGAAACAGCTTCATAAAAGATTTTCCTTACATATATATGTTGTAGATAATATTTTTCTAGAAAAGACTTACACAATTAAAAAAAATACAAGAATTAATATCATATTGAAATATGAATTAGTAAAGTCTTAAAGCCAACATAATTCTTGAATTATGACAATAGGAGAACACCACAGGCATAAAATCTTACCTACATCACTAATTGAAACTTTTTTACTGCACACTAATTATTACTACGTGAAAAAAATAATTATAGAGAAGGAAAATGTAGGAGAAGTTCTTGTCTTCCTATCACAATAAAGAGTGACAACCTATCTTTGCACCTTCCAACTCGACCATTAAACAAAAATAAAAATATAGAAGAGGTGGGATAAAAAAAGGAGGAAGCGTAAGTTTTAGTAAACACTCGACAAGGCATTCAAGAAGGGAAAGTCTCAACTAAATCTTGACCTAAAAGGATATGGATTAAAATATACTATATCAAGAAATGTCCATAGAATAACGAAAAATAATAATATTGGATATAGTTTATCTTCTTTGATTAAATCAAACCCACACCACACCCAAAAATTTGAGGGGTCGAGTAGGTATAAAAAAAGAAGGGAATCTTCCCAAGACTCGATGCTCTATGTGAAGGAGTACGTAGAAGTGAAGAATGATAGGTTGGACCTTTTCTCTTCTATTTTTTTTTATGTTTTTATAATAGTGGAATTCAGATCAGTTTACAAAGTGGTAAAGACAGAATTTTCACTTAGATGATTCAAAATATAAAGAATTAAACACACGAAATAATAAGAGAATTCAACATCTATTATATATACAATAAATAATTGTCTTGTACGTTACAATTTTCTAACAAAGAAAGTTTAAACCCTTGCACTTCTTTAACTCTAACTTCGTTCATGAAATTTGTGTGCACTTCAATTATTTTATCATATATATGTTACCTCTTATCCGTATAAATAACAGATCTCTATTCACCAAAATTTAGATTCATAAAAAAATCACCAATGTTTTTTTTATTTATACGGTGAGCTTCTATCATTGACCATGTCTGTAGAGTTCGATTGCACATGGTTCATTTTTTTGTTCTCCTAACGTGTGGTCCTTCAAAGCAATTCATAATTGTGAAGGTTATTATTTATAGTCATGAGCTGGTACTTCCCACTTAATTCTCTATCTAACTGTGGTTCACATGCAACTTTCAATTCATAACTCAAATCTCCAATACTTGCCAATTCCATTTTCATAGGATTCATGGAAAATCCATCATTGCAGTGGTTATATGTCAGTTAGTTGTACACTGTTCACTTCCCATTTTATGTGACTTGCCAAATGGTCATATGTTTTTAACTTTTCATTAGACAACGTGTATATGTTGTAGTTTTCATCATGTATGGGGCAACTTCACCAACAAGGATTATGGTGGGATGGATAAAATTCATGCCTGTCTCAGGTTCAAGCCGGCTTGCGTATGAAAAAAAAAATGTTAGGAAGCATTTCCTCCTTAAATGAGCCTTATATGGCATGAATCCAAATTAGTCGAGACCCTAATATAAATATCGGACACAGGTTAGGAAACCAAAAGAATCTATGGGGCAACTTCACATAATATCTGACCGATCTTTGATCAGGGGAGCCAAGTGTGACTCGCCAACAAGATTAATACTCCTACATTTCATATTAGGATTTATAAAGTGTATTAGTAAGATAAGATCATTGGCAAATTAAAACGATTAATTAGACTTATTACGCCAAGTATTAGGAGCTCGTTTGTGTATGTTTAATTTCCTTTCAGCTATACCCTACCTGTTAATTTGGTACATTTTGGTAAAGCTTGCTAACTTATCACTTATATCTATCAGAATATTTTTACTTCTGATCACTTCGGATTAGCAATAATTTTTATGTGGCCTTCCTAAAATTTGTTTCATAAAGCTTGACAAGAAAATTTTGAGTCGAGGTACATGTTTTCTAGTTGTAGTTTGATATCATTGTTGACCAAACACCTTTAGAGTAGTTAAAATCAAATTTTGTTATTCCCTCGTCCGGTTGATGTGATACACTTTTCTTTTAGTCATTTTGAAAAAGTGACAAATTTCTAAATTTGAAAACAATTAACATTATAATTCTTATTTTACCTTTAATAAAAAACTTTTAAAGCCGCAAAAAGGTGTAAGGCCACGAGTTTCAATGTTCTATTGCTGCACAAATATTATAGTATTATGTTTTAGACCACAAATTTTAAAAATAATATTTTTTTTCTTAAACTCGATGTCAGTTTAAACTTTTTTTTTATAGGTGATGCCAGTTTAAACTATGTCACGTAATTTAAACCAAATGGAATAGCATTTAGCTCTACCTCAAGATATCTCCCTTGAGTGACGAGGTAAATTATTAGCAATTAGGGGTTGGGGAAATGTAAACTTCAATAATCTTTCTGTGTACCTGCATCAGTTGTAAACTTAAATTGTCTCTTTGAGTTTATGATATACTCCATGTGGTCTCAAGTATTAGGGTAGTTATTTTGACAAACTGAATTTATTTTAAAGTATTTGACATTTTAGAGAAATAACAAGCCATTATCTATTAGTACTTTCCCCCCCCCCCCCTCAGATCTACCCTTACTATTCTATAGACCATAGTATTAATTAAGTGAGACATTTGAAAAGAGTTGAATGATACTTTAGAATAATACTCTTATAATTAAAGATGTTAAATGTCTTTCTGAAGACTAATTCTTGTTAACTTGGATGATACATTGATCTTTTATGCTTTCGTTTGTTTCTCAAATTGTGCCATTTCCTAGCTGATTCATATCCTTTATTATTTACTATTCTTGAAAATTTGCTGGATTTCACAAATAAAGAAACACAAAGAAGTATGTTAAGATTGCCACTTAATGGATAGCAAATGGTATACATTACCCATGACTTGGATCCCATTTCCATTTTTTCTGTTGTAACATTCTTTTTTTGTTGTAAGATCAATTAGAAACCTATACATACAGCTTTCAACTTCTGTAACTCATAATGTGTTAAGAGTATGCCATCCGACAATGCCATGAAAACAAATTAGAAATGAAAAAGAGCATTATGGCATCAGTCAAGAATGTATAAAAGCTTGTAAGGAAGGTGTCATGGGATTTTACCCATTGGAATACAAACCAAGTCCTTTACTGCTCAGCAGCTGGTTCAAAGAAACAATTAAGTGGGAATGTTAAAACAATGATAATATCTAAAACACATACAGTTTAAAGACATTTTATAGCGACCATTCCCCCCCCCCCCCCCCCCATATTACTTCAGTTAATGCTTATCATAAAAAGTTACCTGTATTACCTTAAAGTGACCTGATTGTGTAAAAAAATTTACATCATCAGTGCATATCTTTGCTTAGATATAGTTTCACTTCACATTGGATTATATGAACAAAAAGGGGTAAAAAGAAAGAGATTAAATTCGAGTTTTATTAAGGTCTGATGCAGGAGCAATGCCAGTCCAAAGCATAACGAATCTGATTTGCCAATACACCATGAGGTGTTGATAATTTCAAACAAATTGAATGTCATACCATGAGGAGAAGAGAAGCCAGAACAAATATCGAGCTCATTGATATGCTTATGAATTTCAAGTCTCGTCCAGCCTGAACAGATATCAAAACATCATGATGTTGAGATAAAGGCTTCTCAAAACATACTAGTACCAAAAAATTATTAACAAAAGGAGAAATGATGCATGTGCTAGAATTGCAACAGAAAAATTACAAGCAGGAAATGATAAAGTATTAGCGAATATTCTCCGAATATTCACAGTATATTTTGTAATTATGATAGTTGTATATTTAAGGTAACTTATGATTTTTACTGAATTAGGAATCAACCTCTGTACAACTATATATATATATATATATATATATATATATATATATATATATATTGTGATTAATGAAAGGATCCCTAAGGGAGATTATTCCAAACTTGCATGGTATCAGAAGTCAAACCCTAATCCCTATTCTCTTTTCTACCAAAAGCCGCCGACCACCACTATTTTTCTTTCTTCCGGTCGTCGGCAACCATACTCTATTTTCTTCAATTTTGTGGCTACCATGTCTCGTCCCACTTCCCCTAATAATTCCGGTTCTTCCACTGGTGTTTTTGACAACCCCCTCCACGTTCATCGTCTTCTTTTCATCCGACATTCGCCGTTACCAACATCAAGAATTTTATCCCTATAATTTTTGACCAAGAAGACTGTCAATATTCTATGTGGATAGAACTGTTCTATATCCATGCATGTGCGTACAATGTGCTAGATCATATTGATGATTTTGTTCCTCGTCCCACCGATGTTGCAGACTCGACATGGCGTTGCCTTGACGCCATGGTCAAACAGTGGATATACGTCACCATCTCAAAAGACTTGATGTATACTATCATGAAAACAGGTGCTTCGGCACGTGAATTTGGGTACGGTTAGAAGAAATTTTTTAGGATAATAAAAATACTCGGGCCGTGTATTTGGAAGAGCAATTCAACAATACGCGTCTCGAGAATTTTAACAACATGTCCGAATATTGTAAACAACTAAACTCAGAGCCGACCAACTTTTCAACGTAGGGACATCTGTTTCGGAAACCAAGATGGTACTTCAACTAGTTGCTAGTTTACCAAAAGGTGAATATGATACACTTGCAACGATGATTCAATAGGCCGGCCCACTACCAAGTTTCAATAAGGCGCGTTCACAACTGTTGTTGGAAAAGACTCGTTGTGCTAAACAAGAGGGGCGCAATCAAAAGGCATTAGCCGTTGAAAGCATGGCACCACCGGCGGCCAACCCCACCCAGCCACCACCGCCAGACCCAGCAGCAACAGTCCCACGGCGGAGGATGTGGCGGCAGAGGCCGCGGTAATAAAAACAAAGGGAAGGGCCGCGGCAAGGGCCAAATGAAGGAGCAGTCAGGCCCAACCCCTGCTCCCTATTTTCAGTGGGCTGGACAGCCATCATGGCCCAATACCGAGAACTGGGCCTCACCTGCATGCCCCTACCCAACATTAGGGGCCCAGTTCCAGTAGGCTTGGTTGCCAGGTATTTTGGGCTCCGCCCCAGCCAACAGGCAAGCCCACCAGTCTACCCAGCAGGCAAGACCACCAGTCTACCCAGCAGGCCCACCTGGTCTCGGCCCATCAACATCCGCAAGCCCCCAGTCTGGCCCCCACTGATTTTGGCCATGCCTTCAACGCCTTGAACCTTCAACAGCCCGATGATAATTGGTACATGGACACCGGAGCCACATCTCATCTCACCCGGTCCTCAGGTAATTTATCTAAAATGCTTCGGTTAAAGTATCTTCAATTTATTACTGTTGGCAATGGTCATCGCATTTCAATTGAAGGTTACGGTAACACGCATACCAAACATCCCCACCCGCCTTTCTCCCTAAACCATGTCCTTTACACCCCTAACATCATCAAAAATTTAATCTCTATTAGAAAATTCACTTGCCATAATTATGTGTCTGTCGAATTTGACCCTTTTGGTTTTTCTATGAAGGATCTTAAATACGGAGAAAATTCTTACGCGCTGCAATAGTGTGGGAGACCTCTACCCTTTCACTAAATCTTCCGCTGTCAGACCATATTCACCTATCTCCCTTGTTGCTATCTCTCCGTCAACTTGGCATAACAGACTCGGACACCCAGGAGACCATGTTTTTAATTTTCTTAGGAATAATAAGCGTATTCAATGTAATAATAGAAAATTTGTCCAACACTGTTTTTCTTGCCCGCTTGGAAAGCATACTCTTCTTCCATTTATGTCATCCAACAGTGTGACTTTTTCTCCATTTGATATTATCCATGCTGATTTGTGAACATCTTTTGTTGTTAGTTCTTTGAGTCACAAATTTTATAGTGTTATTAGATGATTTTTCACATTTTATCTGGATTTACCCACTGAAGTTCAAATCTGAAGTTTTTGCCAAGTTTCTTGAATTTCAAAAATTCATTAAAACACAATTTGAAAAATCTATAAAATCTTTCCAATGTGATAATGGACGTGAATTTAATAATTCGGCATTTCACAATTTCTGCTCTAAACAAGGCATGATTTTCCGTTTTTCATGTCCCTACACTTCCTCTCAAAACGGAAAGGCTAAACGAATTATACGTACCATCAATAACATGGTTCGTACCCTTCTGTTTCATGCTTATCTTCCACCATCATTCTGGGTCTATGCTGTTAAAATTGTAGAGTACCACCTTAATATTTTACCAACCAGCACTCTAAAAAACAAGACCCCAACCGAAATCTTATACTGTAGTATCCCGTCCTATGACCAACTCTGAATTTTCGATTGCCTATGCTACCCCAACCTGGCCTCTATTGCACCTCACAAACTAGCTCCACGCATCACGCCATGTGTCTTCGTTGGTTTCTCACCTAATCATCGGGGTTACCTGTGCTATGACATAACCACTCGTAAAATCATTATCTCATGTCATGTCACATTTGACGAGACGAACTTTCCGTTTTTGAATCTCCGAAAATTTCAAACCACATATTACACGTTTCCCGATGAGTCAAATTTGTCCCCTATTATCCGGTCACTGTTCCAGCATCAGTTTATTATTCCAACGGAGCCTGCACCAGCAGCTCCGTCACCCACAGTGGCCGGCATCGTCTTCGACCTGGCACCACCTAGCTCTCGGTCAAACGTTCACCTGATCGACCCACCTGTTACACCCACCCATCACCGTCACCGTCACTTAGTCGAATCTCCGATCGATTCCCAACACCCTATCTCTCGGCCTGAACTACCAAGCTCACCATCATCGTCGCACCACCAAGAACACCCAGACCCAATCAGTCGCCCTAACCCTGCTTATACCCAATCTCCGATAACTCCACCAACCGCCGACCCGAGACTATCCAACACCCCTCCAGAACCCGCAAGTCAACAGACACAAAACCCAGACCAACCACTGCTGCCTACCCACCATATGGAAACTCGTGCACAACACGGGATTTTCAAACCCAAGGTCGATTTTAACCTCTCCACACAAACCATATCACCTATTCCCAAAAACCCAAAACTAGCCAAATTGGACCCAAATTGGAATGCGGCCATGTGCGAGGAATTTAATGTTTTAACAAAGCAACATACTTGGGATTTGGTACCTAGACCGAATGGGGTGAATGTAATTTGATGCATGTGGCTATTTCATCACAAGTTCAGAGATAGTGGTGACTTGGAGCGGTATAAAGCGAGACTTGTTGCCAATGACACTAATCAGCAGGAGGGGATTGATTGTGGTGAGACATTCAGTCTGATTGTTAAACCGGTTACAATTCGTAATGTTCTTAGTATTGCTATGGGCAAGCATTGGCCGATTCATCAGCTTGATGTCAATAATGCATTTCTTCATGGGAATTTGAAAGAAACTGTGTACATGCATCAACCACCTGGTTTTGTCCATCCTGCAGCCCTTCAGTATGTATGTCGCCTAAGGAAATCACTCTATGGCTTGAAACAGGCACCCCAAGCTTGGTATGACCGTTTTGCCAGGTATATTTTGCATATTGGGTTTATATGTAGCAGGTGTGATAACTCTCTTTTCATTTTTCATCGCAGTACCAGCACTGCTTATTTGCTATTGTATGTGGATGACATTGTTCTCACTGCCTCGTCTGACAGATTGAAAAATGAAATCATTGCTCTACTAAAAACTGAATTTGCTATGAATGATTTGGGCAAGCTTAGCTATTTCTTGGGTATATCAGTAACCAGATCTGCAGAAACTATGTTCCTGAGTCAGCGTAAATATGTAGAAGAGATAGTGTACAAGGCTAAGATGGCAAATAGCAAAATTATGCCAACTCCAGTCGATTCCAAATCCAAGCTTAGTGATGTTGATGGTGATCCAATTTCTGATCCTACTCTGTATCGGAGTCTTGCAGGTGCCCTGCAGTATCTTACATTCACTAGGCCTGATATTGCATATGTTGTTCAGCAGGTGTGTCTGTTTATGCATGCTCCGAGAGAGCCCCACTTTGTTTCCCCTTAAGCGTATTATCAGATACGTTAAGGGCACCCTTGACTATGGATTGCATCTCTATCCCTCTGCGCCAAACAGGTTGCTATCTTATACGGATGCAAATTGGGCTTCTAGGGGATAATCTTATTTTCTGGTCCGCCAAGAGGCAAGCCACATTATCCCGTTCGAGTGCTGAAGCAGAGTATCGCGGAGTTGCTAATGTAATTGCTGAGATCTGTTGGCTCCGAAATCTTCTTTTGGAGCTCCAGTGTTTACTGCGCAAGGCGTCTATAGTCTATTGTGATAACATATCTGCGATATATCTATCTCACAATCTGGTCCAACACCAGCGGACCAAACATGTTGAGATGGATATCCACTTTGTGCGTGAGAAGGTAGCTCTTGGTCCGGTCAAAGTGTTACATGTGCCTTCCTCCTATCGATATGCAAATATTTTCACAAAAGGGCTACCGAGACAGTTATTCATCGACTTCAGATCCAGCCTTAGCGTCCGGCCTCCTCCCGCTCCGACTGAAGGGGAGTATTAGCGAATATTCTCCGAATATTCACAGTATATTTTGTAATTATGATAGTTATATATTTAAGGTAACTTATGATTCTTACTGTATTAGGAATCAACCTTTGTACAACTATATATATATATATATATATATATATATATATATATATATATATATTGTGATTAATGAAAGGATCCCTAAGGGAGATTATTCCAAACTTACATAAAGATCTCAGCAGTTTATGGGAATATGGAAGCGGGAGCAAAAGTTTCCTGTAAGTAGACCTCCTCTACCACAAGTAAAGTTGGAAATTAAACCAGAAATAGTCCATTCAAGGGATGTTTAGTAAAAGATGAAAAGCTATTCAAAAGTAAATCATAGAGAAAGCTGCTACTCCTTTTTCCAGGTCCATTCAAGGTAATACTTACACAACTAAGCTTATCAATCTAACTTTATGGCAGAGCTTCTCTTTAGCTTGTTGGATTACTGATTCATTAATTGCAGAGTTACATTTTACAAGAGTTGCCTAATAGTCTGCTCATTATATAGTTTTCTCGTGAAAAATGTGTTAAGTATTCATTATGATTTCTTAAAAGTCACATGAATGGAATCCTCAGAAAGAATGTAAGATACATCTTGTCCAATCAACTAAAATCCTAGTTCTGCCTGTGTGAGAAGATAATTATTACCCTCGAAACATGAAATGATGCATCTTCTTACAAGCACAGAATAGAGATGTGACCAAATGAACAGAAAAAAACTGTCTGTTGATTAATTAACATGCCTAAGACGTTGAAATAAAGAGTAAATAAAGTCATGACAGAAAGTATGAAAGCATACCAACAGAGTTCCCTCAAGACTAAGAATATTGGGTGTCACACATAGGGCTAGAAAGTATGGCAGCAATACTTTATGCATCTGCACCCATAGAAAAGAGAAAAATAATCAGGAGAACCATACAATTATATTTTGAATAGTGAGAAAACAGAAGAGCCCAATATCCTTCCATCTCCTTCTGATTTTGTCAATTAGGCTTTGGACTAATAAATTCCATAATACCTAATTTTGAGCTTATGAGTTTATCCTATTTATTGTTAAACATAAAAGGATGAAAGATAAAGGAGAGAAAAACAGAATTACACAGTTGAAATAACTAATCCAGTCATGATCAGGCATACACAATAACTAGCCAGTATAACAAAGTGAATAACTAACTTTACACTTCCTTCTGTCATTTTTTCTTTTGGTCAATCATTGTTTGTTAATCATTTCTCTATTTGCTTCTGTAGTAGTCAATATTATTCTGGTAAGTATGTGGAAGAGGATGAACATCTTCACAGAAGCAAAATGTCTCAAATATCATCTACTTCATGTCTAGAATGCAACGTCTTAAACCGAAAACAAATGTAAGGATATTACAGAACTAACCTCACGTATGACTTGAGAATCGGGTGAAAAGATTTTGGGGAATAACCAATGGAATTGATGCTGCAAGAGATGCCAGTATCATTCCGAATGATGCTCCAACAATCACTAGGGACTTCAGCAGCATTCGGGCCTGATTGAAAGCATTCATCTTTTAGAGCATCGTAAATAGGAATGATGAGCAAACTCTGTGATCAAAGAGTTTGATTCTGCAATGGATCATGATAGCCTAGCAACTTTCACGCATGTGGTACAATAGTCAAAATGAGGTGGAAAAACCTATTATGGTTTTGTGAGGCTTGGATGTGGAAGTATGACCATGCAGGATTTTGTGACATTTGCCAAAATAAGATTATAATCTTTGACAAATTTCGGTTGACTCCATATAACAATTTGGGCAGAAACGACTGTGCTGTTAGAGAGAGAGGCTCACCCCATACTGCACAGATCATGAACAGTTGTACCATGACCTAAATAAAAAGGCAATACGTTAGTGGTCATATCTATGCACCTGTTTTAGGAATATGAAGAAATAAAGTACATATAAGAACAATACCATAAAAAAAATACTATGAGCTAAGCATACCTGATGAGCAGCAACTGTCTGTGTGCCCATTGAGGTAGCAAAATAGACCAGTAGAGAGTAGAATGCGACCTGTAGTTCAGTATAATATCCGATGTCCACGTAAAATACGATTCCGGCACCGAATGAGAATGAAGTCAAGTCACACACCTTTAACATCATCTGATTATGGAACCGAGAGAGCAAAACCCTTATAGCCTTTATTGTTCAGTGCTTCGATCATCATATACGCTACAACAACCTAAAACAATGTTACCAAGCTAGGAAGGTTATTCTAAGATGTGTGAAAATGGAGATAGAAGAGACAGAGTGATGAAAAACACATCAAATATGTTTACGGATAAAATGAAGGACTTGGTAGGAATGGATAAAATGAAGGACTTGGTAGGAATGAGTGGTTTACTTGGGACACCATTGTTGCCCATGCCGCTCCAGCAATACCATAACTGAAAATTCTGCACAAAACTATGTCGCCAATGCCATTAACAACAGTAGCAACTGCCAAAGCCTTTAAAGGTCCCCATGAATCTTTCATGCCTAAACTGCACATTGATGAGCAATAAACATATATCATAAGGCGGCAAAACTGATCAAGTAATGTAAGTATCTGAAATAAGTAATGCTGTCAGAACAACGTAAACTATCTTCACCTCAAAAGCGACCTAAAGACAAACTTACCATCACTTTTTCCAGACAAACAAGTACATTATATTACTGTGAAAAGAAGGATCTCTCTTCTAGCTGGGAACAGAATATGGAAAGATCTCTATCATATCCATCAACGACCTTTTACATCGTTTATGAGTAAGTGAAAGTGAAAGCAAGAATCCTAATTGGCCTTGAAATGACAAAGATAAAAAAAATCCACCTCTGTCTTACTCCTATTAAAGCTAGAATTTGTATTGTCTTCAAGCGCATCTCATCCCCAATATATACAACTCAATAGAAATATGAAATATGGCGAGAAGAAAGAGAAGAGGAGAGCGTAACATATGCAACAAATGATCTCCTACATGGTCAAGATGAACATGCAGCACAGCACAAAGTAGAAAACAGTGAACCTTGATATATGATAGACATAGGACATAGCTTACATAAAATCATAGTGATAAAGAATCAAACTTGAGAGACATATGTTGGTATTTTTATCTAAACAAAGCTTCTAATACGAAAGAACAAGATGTAATAGAATAACAGACCTCCATATCAGTAAGGCACTAGATTCTAGTCAACAATGTCTAAAGAAAAATATTAATATGTTACAAGATACTTGAGGATAGGTAAAATGTACCTTGCACTTTGGGCAACCCAACCAACCAGCAGTTCTGGCCATGCCAAGCCTCGAATCTATCACCATTATATCTGCCATTCAGTTCAAGTGAAACTTAAATACACCAAGTATAGCAATAATATAACTTGATATAACCTGATCATACTAGAAAATTGTTGGGATACAATTGTTGCAGGGAACGGGAAGTAAGTAACTATTACAATTTGTAAGAAAAGATAAACTAAATATTACAATAAACTGGAAATCAAGAACTTAACAAATTGCTTGTGTGATTTGCTGAGTCGAGTGATGACACTCTGTCTTTAAGACAAGATTACCCTGTATATCTCCTTTTACGTTGTGGGGCAATAGTCTCCCAAGATACAACAACAACTTAACAATTGAGCAAAAGGAAACTCAAGTGTTACTCTTGAAGAACTTTGAGTATAGTAACTTTGCTAGAGAGGAAGAAGATGAATTAAGAAAATTCTGGAGTATTTCTAAGTATTGTGTAGTGTTCTTCAATTGAGCTAAAGGCCTCAATTTATAGTGTAATGAGAAGACCCCTCAACTAGCCAACAACCCAAAGGTCAAAACTTTCCAACTTCCCGTCGTAGCATTCTGCCTCCGAAGCGCCGCGGCTCTGTGAATTAGCGCCACGGCGCCGCGAGTAACTGAAGACCCAATTAGCGCTCCGGCTCCGACGGGGCTGCGCCGCGGCCCTTCGCGGTAATTTCCGACACGTTTCATCTTACACTTCTTCCTTCTTTTACCAAAGTGGAATACATTGTCATTTGGCCAATAACCGTCCATAATTCTATGTCTCAAACGTATTACATACATATCAATATCTCTTTCACTACTGAAATTTGCGATACTTGGCACTATGTGTGCACATGTGGGGAAACGATGTTTCCGACGTGCGGGCCCCAATTGTTTGAGTCATAAATTAATGGGATATACTTAATTAAACATTAGTAAATTTCCAACAAAAATGACACTACATTTTTAGCACGCATGTTAATATGCGTTCTATAGCAGATAAATTGACAATGTTTATCAAATGCGTTCTAGGGCAGACAAAACCCCAAAGCTTAACAGCTTAACAAGAAGAATATTCAGACCAACCCAAGGAAAAGCAAGATAGATATTTGATGCTTCACTTGATCTTTGTCCTGCGCAAGAACCCAAGACAATGCTCAGAATATGGGAAACAAATCAGCAATTAAAAGTACAACAACAATTCCAAAAATTTACCTCCCTTGCAAGTGAAGTAGCAACTAAATTCGAAGTGGCAATTGATGGGAACATAAAAATATAGCTTGTGTTATCACAAAAGACGGTTCCCGGACCTGCCAATTATAAAGTCTTAAGTTCAACCATTAGTAGTAATGAGTATATAACAGTAACAACTTTGCGTATGTGAGCTTCAGTCAGCTTCAACACTTATTAAAAAGTGCTTTCCATTGGTGCTTATCAACTAATTTCAATTAACTAAGGGCCCGTTTGGCCATGGATAATTGATATAAGGTACCACGGGCCAAAAATTAATGGTAAAAATTATCATATTTGTAGAATTCTTGTACAAATGTATGGTGTTAGTATTATATTAGGAATAGGTATTAGTCTTGTATTAGGAAAAAATATATATTTATTTTCCGTATTTAGATATTGTCTATCATGTATATATACCTCTTCATTAATTAAAATAATGAAAGAATTATTTCTTCCATGGTATCAGCCATCTAGGAAAAAATTTCCTTCTCCAAAATCCCTCCTTCCGCTGTCCAACTTGCCATTGGCCGGCCAACCTCCTCCTCCCTTCAACTTTTTTTTTCTCTTCCAAATCCCTACTTCTACTCTTGTTCTTTCATCATGTCTACCACAAAGAACACGTTTCATCCTACCATTATAGTCTCCAACATCAAGAACAACATCCCTATCGTTCTTGAGATGGAAAACGTCCAATACGTGACATGGGCAGAATTATTTAAAGTTCACGCACGCTCTCATCGAGCCCTTCATCACATTATCCCCTCAAAAACAGACAAGGAGAAGAGCCTAATGAAATAGAGTTATGGGCAACTCTTGATGATACGGTACTCCAATTGATTTATTTCACTATTTCTAAAGATCTCTTGCAGACGATTATTGAACCCGACGACACGGCGATGGAAACTTGGAATAGGGTGCGTAATATATTCCAAGATAACAAAAATTTCCCGTGTGGTCACTTTTGAGCAGGAATTTTCCCATGTCAATATTGAGAATTTTTCGAATGTTTCGACCTATTGTAAACGGCTGAAGGAATTGGCGGATCAACTCAAGAACGTTGGTGTGCCCGTCACCAATTATCGTCTTGTTCTTCAGATGATTGAATGCCTATCCGAGGCTTATAATGGCGTTGGGACGCTTGAGGTCAGCAAAATGCCAGACTACTTTATCGCAATCCAGTGCGGAGGCCGAGTATCGAGGGGTAGGCAATGTGTTGTCTGAGTCATGTTGGCTACGTAATCTTATGTTAGAGCTTCACTTTCCTATTCAGAAAGCTACATTGGTCTACTGTGATAATGTTAGTGTAGTCTATCTCTTTGTGAATCCGGTCCAACATCAGCGCACTAAACATATCGAGATGGATATTCACTTTATTCGTGAAAAGGTAGCTCGTAGACAAGTACGTGTCTTACATATCCCTTCAAGGTACCAAATTGCTGACATCTTTACTAAGGGTCTTCCCTTGGTTCTGTTTGACGATTTCAAGGACAGTCTCAGTGTAGGACAACCGCCCGCTATGACTGCGGGGGTGTGACATGGACCGAAAATTAATGATATAAATTACCATATTTGTATAATTTTTGTACAAGTGTAATTATGGTATTAGTATTATATTAGGACTAGGTATTAGTCTTGTATTAGAAAAATGTAGATTTATTTTTCATATTTAGATATTGTATATCATGTATATATATCTCTTTATTAATGAAAATAATCAAGGAATTATTTCTTTCAATAATTTTCACTTTTTTCCAAAAATTTATTCTGGAATCATATTGTTCAATTTTCTGGAATTCAAAAAACTCCAAATGCATGTTTTCACATTTTTCACTCCAAACTACTCACGACAAAATTCAAACATTTTTCCAAATTGTATTGATGAAACACAACTACAATTTTCAAAATATCATTATTCAACTTTTTCCAAAATACTATTTTTGTTTTTCAAATTTGACATTGTGTCCAAACACCCACTTAGTCAAACGCACTCTAATATGATGAACAATCTTAATATTAGTTGGCCTGAATAATCAAAACAGACATATAGCTGATCAACTAGTATAGAATTTACGATGCGGCGAATTATTTTGATTTAGTATAAAAGAGTGTAAGCATTTGAGTTGTACCAACAACAGCTGGTCCGGAAAACTTGGCAATCTCCACCATTTGACTCCAAATGCTTTCATTACACTACTAGACTCAAACATTTGTTCATTTCCCAAAGAAACTGAATATCAGTAATCGCATTTTCATTGGTGGTGTAGAATTTCTGAGCAAGCTGTCATAATGAATTCTCTTGCGGATTGAGTATTGGAATTCAAGAAAGTACTGTTGAGATTGATTGCTTGAATGCATATTGAAAGTTGGAGATATGTTTGATGGAAGAGAGAAGGAGCTGCTACAATATGCTTTGAGCAACTGTCCTGACAATGGACCAGGGATTTCACACGATTTTTACTAATTACTTTGTGAAGGGGAAAGTCCGAAGGCGAAACCCCACCGGTATCAGAGGCCTCTTGGCCAGGTGGGATGTAAATCGAGGGATATGCGCGAGTGACAGTCCTGCAAGGGAAAGAACCAACGGGACACGAACCCAGCAACAGCCCTTGCAATATTTCAGCAAAGATTGTCACCACACGGATTCGAACTCGCGACGTCAGAGTGATTATACCCCAATCACCTTGTCACTTACCAACTCGCATGTGCTCCTAAGATCCATTGCTCGATTTTGCTGCATGCTCTGCTCCCTGCAGAGAGACTTGCGAAAGTCAAGCCAAACAGGAAGCGAACTCAAAGCGGCTACTTTTACTAATTACTAGAGTAGCTGAAACTATGTTATCATTTTTGGGTGACTTTCATCCTCTAACCATAAGTAGTTTCTATTACTATTTATGTTCACGTACAAAAAAGGAATATCTTATAGTTGGCCTAGTAAACTTCGGTATGTATACATGGTGGTGATAGTTCAAATAAAAAAAAGTGAACAATTGATGATTAAAGTATAAAACTCACGAAAAATTAATAGTTCATGTGTGTTTTTGACCATTAACTCTTTTTCAACTTTAATACTAATTTCTTAAAATTTCAACCAAATTGTGTCCAAATGCTTATGTAACTAACTAAGTCAAAACTTTACTCAAATAATAATAAGAATTGTCCAAAAAAAAAAAAAGACAAGTTCAAAAATCAAATGATAAAAATTTATTTGGATCAGATGTTTCTCAGACTATATTAATTTATAATGGTTAAGTGATTTAATAATATTAGCGAATATTCTCCGAATATTCTCTGTATATTTTGTAATTATGAAAGATAGAATAATTTCCCTTGGGGATTCCTTTCATTATTCACAATATATATAGCTGTACAAAGGTTGATTCCTAATATGGTTATGATAGATGTATATTTAAGGTAACTTAGAATTCCTTTCATTATTCACAGTATATATAGCTGTGCAAAGGTTGATTCCTAATATGGTACGAATCCTAACTTACCTTACAAAGGTTGATTCCTAATACAATTAGAATCCTAAGTTACCTTAAATATACATCTATCATAATTACAAAATATACAGAGAATATTCGGAGAATATTCGCTAATATTTATATAAAAAATATAAAAAATAATTATGATTAAGTTAAAGAAATATATGCGTAAACACATGTTATGCATTAATATGATATAAACATTGAGTGCGATTAAATTTTTACCTAACAAAAGGAGCAAATTTCTTGTCTGCATTACGCTCTTGAATTAGGGAAAATATTTTTTCACATTTAATAAATATTTACACCAAATTGAACTATTTTTTTTTTGCTAAGAAAACTGAACAATTTAACTATGATAATATAAATTACGATAAAAATACACATCGCTTAATTATGGTTCAACGATAAAAGTTCATATACGTGGTGCAAATATCACGTGCCAATAATATTCTTTTTCCTAAAGCAATGGATTTGATTTTGAGATTTTAAAATATCTAATTAACCAGATAAGAATAAATATAAAATATGTACTTTTTAAAAAAGTAAATCCAAAAATCATGCGACACCTATAAATTAGGCATAAAAAATGCTGCTTTCCCGAGTTGTAATACTCCAATAATATTGGTACCCTTAAAGATAAGTGTAAAATACGACAAAAGCAAAGAGTGAAAGGCAATCTTAGATCCACAACTTCAATCATTTTTCTTAGACAAATAGTGTAGAGATTAGTGAGTGTGCTGTGAATCATTGCATCAAATTATAAATTTCTCACGTGACAATCCATACATCAATAATTAAACAATTATGCTACACTGCATTGCCGAATTTAGAAAATATTTAATTTTCTTTATTTTAATTTAAGTATCTTATTCCTTTTTAGTACGGTTTTAAAAAGTAATTTGTATATACTTAATAACGATATAATTCCAATATTCTTTTCATCGTATGTTTCGCCATAAAATTTAAAAGACATTTTGATATACACACATCTTTAAATAAAACGACAATCCCATATGGACTCTGTCCCTTCCTTGTGCACACACTGCGATTTGAGTCATTTATCAGCCCAAGACCAAGCCCACCTCTCCTCTCGTACATATGAACAGAGATTGTTCGAGGCCCAGAAGGCACATCCCTTCAAACGAACAGATAAAATTGCAATATTGGCACTTTATTTATATATTCTGCTTTTATTTATATGTGTGTTGTAAAATTATTAGAACCCTTAGAACTTAGTTGAAATCCGAGTACGGATGATGACGAATTGTTAGTTGGACATGTTACTAGCCTTTTAAACTGATTTTCTTACAGAAAAAACGGTAAAAGACAACTCGTCTTCACTCTTTATGTAAAAAAAAAAAGATTTTGGATTAATTATGCAAAACTGGATTTTGAACTCGTCCTAATTGCCAGTTTTATAACCTTGCAAACAGTTTGATTTTGAATCAAGAACTGATTTTTCACGAAATCATTTCAGTGATTTGAAGTGCCAATTTTCAGAATTAATGACGGTTCAAGTCCAAAATGGAAGAGTTTGAAAAAAAATCTTGCCTAAACTTGTGATACACAAACATTTAAAAAAAAAAAAAACTTAATGGAAGTGAATTTGTGTTATTCAAATCGGGTCGGAACTATACTTGAAGAAAACTTTGAGTATATCTTGACCAAAAGAAATAATAAAGTTTCAAATCCTTTAAGTTATTTTCCGAACTCTAAATCAAAAGATTTCATCACACATGCAAATATTGGGTAAGGTACAATAATTTCTTGGTCAAAATGTTCCTCTTTTAATTAAGTCATGGTTAAAAAAGTAGAGGCAAAACTTTACTAAACTTCTTTCAAAAAATGTGTACATGTATTCCCTTTTAAACCATTTTAAGAAAAAATATACTTTTAGTCACAAGTTTTCAAATCTGTATGTCAACCGCATTTTGTGGATCTTTATCGATGTGCCTAAATCCTTTTTCAGTAGATCACCAGAATCTTTACCCGTTCTTTGATACTCAAAAAGGATTTTTTTTCAAAATTAATTAGATGGCGACTCTGTTATTTGAATCAACAAAGAACCAAATTATGTGTGCAAGTATAAAAGTGAAACGTAATAGTGAACATCCAAGTAGTCTTGAGAGTTTTGGACATAACAAGAGCGGAATACCAGGATTAAGAGAAGTGTAGAGACAAGAATAAATAATTAAGGCATTTGGGAAAAGAGACCAAATTCCATGATTATTGATCTTTCCTTCTCTCCAAATGGTCTTTGAATGGAAAAACTTATTTGCTACCAATGGTATTTATAGGAGAAATCTTGAAGATTCCACAGCGATCATTAAGGTATTCACTAAAATATTTGACAGTGTAATATCAAATGTAATATAGCATGTTTTAATAGGTTATTTTTCTATTTGGTAAGTTACAATGACAACCCGTATGTGTGAGTTGATTTATAAAAGTTGATAAGTTTTAAGTGTTAGAAATTAATTTTTTTTATATAAGCAGTTACGATTGACGTATTGAAACTAATATAAGCAATTGATAATAAGGAGTTGATGCGTTTGATAAAAAAATGTGCTGATACAATATACTTTGTTAAAAAAACTAAAATATGTTATGAAATATATATTCGTTGTATGGATGTTCATACACATTCACTAAGTTTCATGAACCTTTTGTATGTTACATGTACCTATTAATTTAGGCACTTAATATTTGTAACATTTTGGGTGGTTTCATCCTATAAAATGGGGGATGTTATTCACCTTTGAATAGACACTTGTACACTTGAAATAAGAAGAAAGTTTTATCCCTCCTCTCTAGATCTTTATCTACATTTCTTGTCTTATATTGCTATCAATTTATAACACATTATCAGCACGAAGCTCTAAAGAACTGAGAAGGTTTCGATATGATTTTCATTTTTTTGTCCCGTCTAATCACCTATCTAAGGTCATGTCCTCAGTAAGTTGCACTTGCATCATGTCCCGTCTAATCACCTCTCCTTAATACTTACTCGGTCTACCTCTACCCCTCTTATACCCGTCCATACGTCTCACACCTCCACATTGGGGAATTTGTGTCTCTCCTCTGCATATGCCCAAACCATCTCAACCTCGTTTCCCGCATCTTATCCTCCACCGAGGCTACTCACACTCTGTCTCGGATATCATCATTTTTAATTATATCCCTCATTGTATGCCACACATCCATCTTAGCATCCTCATCTCCGCAACTTTCATCTTTTGGGTGTGTGAAGTCTTGACCGGCCAACACTCCGCCCCATACAACATAGTCGGTCTAACCACCACACTATAGAACTTACTGTTAAGTTTTGGTGGCACCTTTTGATCGCACAAGACTCCAGATGCGAGCCTCCATTTCATCCACCCTGCCCCAATACGATGCGTCACATCGTCATCAGTCTCTCCATTCCCTTGGATAATACTAATACTAACAAAAGAAACTCAATTCAACCCGCGGTTGAAAAGCCCGACTACCCCATTTTGCATGGTTCAAGGGGAAATTTGACCAATTTTCTCATGTTTTTGAACAATAGTTAGTAAGAGTGGTAATTTTTAGCTATTGGCTAATTGGAGAATATTTTTTTAGCAAAAAAAAATAATAACGGAGGGTAAATTTGACCTATTTCGAATAATTTGGCGGTATTTTTGACCCTTTTTTCTATTTAAAAATCTAAGACAATTGATTTAGTTTAGCTTGATTTATAGATTTAAAAACCCAACATAATTGATTTGGCTTAGTATTTGAAAAATTCAAACCAACCCGACCTATGTATACTCTCTACATAAGACTGTAGCAAATCTACAAGCCACAAAAGAAAAGGAAAAATTCGGAATTTGGCCTTATTTCTTACTCCCGCTATCTCAATTTATACGACACACTTTCATTTTTAGTCAGTTAAAAAAGAATGACACATTTTCTTATTTGACAATAATTTAACTTAAAACTTTTCCTTTTTTGCTTAACGAGATGTTTCATAACCACATAAATATCTTTGGCTTATTTTAGACCACAAGATTAAAAAATCTTCCTATATTTCTTAAACTATGTGCCCAGTCAAATGACATCACATAAATTGGGACGGAGAGAGTACTTTTTAAAAAGAAAAATATGATGCTCCATTCCATCAATTCAAGCATCACCAAAAAGTCTTAGGGGTCGCTTGATATGATGCATTAGAGAAATAATACATGCATTAACTTTGTGTATTCCTAATATCTTGTTTGATATCCTTTTTCAACCTATGTATAACTAATACAAGCATTAGTTATACATCCTATTTGGTATTATCCTATTCTTCATGGGCGTTGCCCCGTTCCCCAATTAGATGTTTGGATATGAGCTATATTCCGCGAGGAGCCAAACTGGTGTATGGCCTTGCCTTGCCATTTGACCTCTTTTCCCCTCTGAATCACACTCTTGTTGATCCAATGACCAAGAAAGAGCACTTTCGTCTGAGTACTCTTTCACGTCCAACCTCTTTTCTCAGGGGCGAATCCACCGGACAATCTATCTATCCGTATATAGATATATGATCTAGCATGCCCATTTATGAAATAAAAAATAAAATTTCATTTCCTCCCACTCCACTCATAAAAGACCTTAGTGATTAACCCATCGTGTGGAATCCCAACTTTCGTAATAGAACAATTAATTTCATTTTGGTCATTGGTATCTTTAAAAAGGATGAAACTAAGGATATTACATAGTTATCACACACAAACTAACACATAGCAAATCATTGTATTAGCAATACAAAGGTTTTTAATACATGCATAAGCATGATTAAAAACACAATTGCCCCTGAAGTCTCTCACATAATATAATATGGAGGGTATTTTTGTAAACAACCAATCTTTTTTTAGATATTATGAAATGCATATTATTTTTAATACACCAAATCAAACAGTAGATAAGAAAATCCCTAAATAACTAATCTCATCATTACTAATACATCATATTCAGCATTATTCTTATACACCTTACCAAACGACCCCTTAAGGGTGTAATCAAGAAGTCAACTTAGGCTACAGTGCACCATCCAAATTCCAAACGGTGATATTTTTAGCATTGTTTTCTTTCTTTAACTATGTGAGAAATAATGCTACGTATTGATTACCAAAGTCTATAGTTCAGCGACGTTAGTAGAATTGTCTCTTGCTACCCTTCTATTTTTCTACTCCATGAAAGAGACTTGGTTTTTTTTTTTATCTCTATCTGAATTTATAAGAAGGTGTTTAGAGTACAAAGTTAAGTTTAAATAATAAGTGAGAATTTATATAGTCAATCTCAGCTTATTCGAAATTGAAACGTTCTCCCTTCAATCCAAAATAATTGATGTTTTAGTATCTAAAAGTTGGTCCAAAATAATTAAAAGTTTCACAAACCAAGAAGGTATTTAATTCTTTCTTCCAAATTTGCCCTTGATAGATTCCTAATGAAACGTACAAATTTAATGATAATTATGTCAACCTAAAAAGAAAAAAAATCATAATTAAGAGTTCTTTAGTCAAAATCCTTCTTCATTTTTAGAAGTAAATAAATTTAGTAATCCATGTGCTCAAGCCTAAAATATTAATTATTTTGGACTGAAGTGAGTAGTTATTACTTTCTATATTTAGTAATTTTTAGACCACAAGATTTAAAGAACACACAAATCTTTAATTTAAGACCATAATATTTAAAAATCCCTCTTTATTTTCTTAAACTCCGTTACCGGTGAAACTAAAACACTTAAAATAAGACGGAGGGAGCATTATTGTTGTTGTTTGGATAGGAGACTCAAAAATTTGATTTTGAATTCGAACATAAATTTTTTATTTATTTTAAAATAAGATTTACATATTTGACATCGGCATAAAAATTTATTGGAAGTCAACATATTAGATAAATTTGAATATTTAAAAAGAATTTAAGAACATTGTAATCTAAAAAAAAATTGTGACTCCCCACATAATAACACGTTTGCATAAAATGGGAGGGAGGGAGTATCCGAATTACGAGTATAAGAAGGCTCAACTGCCAAAGGAACATTGTTATAATGAATTATGATCACATAATACAAACATTCCCTCTACAACGAATTCATACGCTTGCAAATTATAGATGTGATTGATCAAATATACAATTGATTGAACAATAATAATGGGAACTTTAGGTGCAATTCTGAGACATCCAGAGGATATATATCCATTGATGAAGCTGAAGGTAGCGGCACGATATGCCGAAAAACAGATCCCTTCACAGCCACATTGGGCATTCTGTTACATCATGATTCATAAGGTCTCTCGTAGCTTTTCTCTCGTTATTCAACAGCTTCCCGTCGAGCTCCGGGACGCGGTAAGTTTTCCCCTGCCTTAATCTCATACTTGTTGGCATTGCCTATACATGAATACATTTCTACTCTATTCAGAGCCCATTTTACCTAGCCAATATAATAACACACGCGTTGCTGTGTGCCATTTACCTTCGGTGAAAAAATAGTCATAGTTATATGACCATTTATGAAATTTACCCGCAATTTTAGGCACGTCCTAATGTTTAGAGGATTTATGTTATTGTGACTATTGTTAAGAGTCTCATATCGGATATGGAATGGGAACATGGACTCCTTATATGGACTTGGACAATCCTCACCCCTCACCCAAAAGCTAGCTTTTGGTGTTGAGTTAGACCCAAGATTCATTCTTTACATGGTATCAGAGTCAAACTCATTCCAATTCTTTGTTCACCAATGTTGGGCCCCCAAATTATATTATACATGCTCTAGTTAACAAGGTCTGGGCGTGCGGGGAGTGTTATGGAATGAGAACATGGACAATTGGGTGTCCAAATTATATTATACACACTCCAGTTAATAAGGTCTGGGCGTGCCGGGTGTTAAGAGTCTCACATCGTATATTGAATGAGAACATGGACTCGACTTGGACAATACTCACGCAAAAACTAGCTTTTGGGGTTGAGTTAGACCAAATATTCATTCTTTAGGCTTGGACAATCCTCACCGAGTCCATGTTCCAATTCCATATCCGATGTGGGACTCTTAACTACTATATATGTAGACATTAATTTAAATAATTCTTCTAATGTGTTTGTATTTTAATTTGGAATCGGCTAGTGAAACTCATAATGGTGGAGCTTTTCCCCCCTTACGTTATTGTGACTTGTTGCTGATTCCTTAATTTTGCTTGTGCTTGTTTTTTTTTTTTTTAATTTATCTTTTGCTACTAGCTTCGTTATATCATATTATCTCTCTAATTCAAGTTCTTGGGCATTCTTCTTTGTTTTTGGCTGATTATTCGGTTTAAATTGGACTAAATTAATTCCATTTTTACAATTTAAATTTAGATGCAATTTTCGCATCTCAATGAAATGTTAGTCAAGCTTTACATTATTTGAATTTTGAGAAGGGGAGAATGTTATATGATGACAAAGAGGAATCATATTTTCTCTTCTCTCCCACACAATGGACATAACTCTTCAGTTTAAAATTTTGGATTTTCGCTTATTAGGGAAAACGTAGAGGAAAGATATATTTCCCTGCTTTTTCAATTGTTTCATTGATTGGTCTGAAAAATATATTTTCCTATGATCTTACTACTCTTATTGTGAAGGTTGATTTCTCATAACTTCTGTCTATCTTTGCAGGTATGCATTTTCTATTTGGTTCTTCGAGCACTAGACACCGTCGGTATGTCCAATTACTGAGCCCTCAATGTAGATCACGAGATATCATGTTGGTTAACAAAATAAGGCTGACATTTAAGTGCAATCATAGAAAACACGAGCTAGTTGTCACATGTGCAGCAAGGTTCATATATATGTTTAATAGCACAAACCTTTGGCTACTATTGCTGTGAATCTAATAGTACTGTAGTAATGGTTCTTTGGCTAGTTCTTGGATTATGTTGATTAATTATCATAGCCATGGACTGTTGCTTTTAATAATTCTTATCTTTTATACCGTCATCAGGTAGTTTATACCTTTGATCTTGATTAAAATCTAGTGTTGCTTCATTCATTTTCTTGAACTCATATTACTTATTCACATTTTGATGTTCTTATTCTGGACAGAGGATGATACCAGTGTAGCCACGGAGGTGAAAGTACCTATTTTGATGTCCTTTCACCGCCATGTTTATGATCGGGAATGGCATTTTTCATGTGAGTCTTCTGAATTTAAGCGATCGACTTCCATAGCCATATATATGATCATGAATATCAATTTTTGTTTCTGTTTTTTCAATATAGAAACTATTGGCTGACTAATAGAACAATTACAGTTTTAAATTTTTGTGTGAACTAAAGTAGAACAACATCATTAGTGGTTATAAGCATTTAACATGACTTTCTGCTTACTATCTTCTAACAAGCTGACCCAAGATATTCTATTGAAGATGGAAGGCAAAAAAAGGACAAGCAATATATTTTATACAAGTCCTATTTCTATTGTTTACTGCAGTTTCTTTCTCTAAAAATAGTGGCTTCTCTTTTCTTTTGTTTCATCTTTTTTGCACTCTGATCATGAATTCATTTTCTTTCAAAATATAGTTTAGTATTGTAGACCGGTTTCCTAATCCCAATTTTCATATGTTAGGTGGTACAAAGGACTACAAGGTTCTTATGGATCAGTTCCATCATGTTTCAACTGCTTTTCTGGAGCTAGGGAAACAGTAAGTTTGTACCTTTTACGATACTAAGATGTTTTTCTATTGAGAGAGCATTGATTATAAAATATTTTGGTGAGATCTCTACAAAGTTAATATTACCATGTATATTAACTGCTTAGGTGATATTAGTTACTAGGTGAAATCCTGTTATACTTGAAATCTTTTAGATATTTGAGGAATAATGAGAAGGAGCTCTTTAACATGACCTAAGTCTCTCCCAATAAAAAGGATTCATAACATCAGCCTATAGTTTTTACTAGTTGCACTTAGTCGATATCCAGTTCCAATATTCTCTTTTGAATTTAGTGTTCAAATGATTATTAACCAGCAATGCTTAATGAGTACTTACATTTGCCACATTGATATTTCATCTATATTGAAACAGGCCATAAATATGTAGTTTTTGTTTCTCTATAGATCGAACTATTTTTGGAAGGGAGAATTCGGAGCATTTAAGTATGACTTCATATCTATGTCATGTGTCTGTCAGTTGAACTCAAAATCTGTAGTTTGAATTTGAAATATTATAGTTTTTCATTCTAAATTCTTTTGGTGTGTGCTGTTTATGAATGAGCATTATGTTGTCATAATGTCGCAGTTACAAGGAGGCAATTGAGGACATTACCATGAGGATGGGTGCAGGAATGGCAAAGTTTATATACAAGGAGGTATGCAATAAGTACTATAAATAGGAGGATCTAAGTAATGTCGGGCAGTCAAAGTTATGAACTTATACTTGTTTTCATACTGTATTAATATGGATTGGCTTGATCTCTCAAGCTTTCATGTTTCATGCAATTCCTCTTCATAGAGCCTTTTGCTTTCTCGACCACCGTTTACCAAAAATATGAATGTGGTGTTAACTTCACTACAATGTCAATATACGAGTTAATCACTAGTATTTCTGTGTATGGAAATTTAGTATGTTTATCACTTATATATTCCACACCATTTTTTATGACAGATTGTTGGTCTCTGATATTAAAGACTGTTGGCGTGCAATCAATCTTCTTAGAAAAAAATACTGTGTTATCGTCTTTTTTGTATCAGCTTGAAATGGGAAATAAGAGAAAAAGAACTAGAGAAACTATTGCATGGATTTTGGTTTTAGGACTAAAATCTTCTTAGCCTTAACAAAGTAATAGCCTGATTAAGAGCTCCAAGCTTTTTCCTGCAAGCTTCTCTGATCAAGGTCCCGTGTTTCTTTCACAACTCGTTCCATCTTTGGCAGGTGGAAACAATTGATGATTATGATGAATACTGTCACTATGTAGCCGGGCTCGTTGGATTAGGCTTATCAAAACTTTTCTTCATCTCTGGGAGAGAAGATTCAGTTTCAGATTCTCTCTGCAACTCCATGGGTTTATTTCTTCAGGTGTTGATCTTAACATTTGCAGAAGCAATCCGTAACCATCTTTGAGTTTTTTTTTTGGCAGTAACAACAATGTTTGCAAAATACTGCAGAAAACAAATATCATTAGGGATTATCTGGAGGACATAAATGAAGTACCCAAGTGTCGCATGTTTTGGCCGCGTCAAATTTGGAATAAATACGTGAACAAGCTTGAGGTATGTTTGGCATTTATTATCTCATATTTTCCTGCCATCTTAGTCAATTTCATGATACTGAATTACCTTGAGTACATCATAGCAGGCACTGATGATATGGGTTCATTTTTGGCCCTTTGGCCGAAATTATTTACGGGCGCTAACCAAAATATACAAAACACTCATTATGTATATTATACGTATATTTATGTATATTATATGTATATTTATACTTAAATATAGAAAACCTATACATTTTCCGGCTATTTTGTAAATTAGATCACCGAAAGACATTGCCCTGTAATTATATTTTTTTTGACTGCCTGCGTTTGTCAATGTGCCTCAGGACTTGAAGTATGAGGAGAACTCTGTCAAGGCAGTGCAATGTCTGAATGAAATGGTCACTAATGCTTTGGCACATGTAGAAGATTGTTTGACTTACATGTCCACACTGAGGGATCCAGCTATCTTTCGATTCTGTGCTATTCCACAGGTCTTTTCTTTTTTACTTTTAGCTCTTGTTCTTGCCTTTTGTTGAGCTTTTTCACAAAACTTGTGTGTCTCACAATGAAATTTTGCATCTGTGTTTGGTATCTGTTGACAAAAATCAAAAGGAAAATGTACGAAATTTACTAAAGCCACTGGCCGGAGCCAGGAATTCTAACAAGGGGATTCAAAAAATGCAAAAATGCTATACCCAGAAGCTTCCCTATGTTAAGGGAATTCAACAGTTTATATATATACCAAAAGAAATTGTTTTTACCCTACTTTGCATAGTATAATTTCGGATAAAGAGGATTCAATTGAACCCCCTTCCGTACCTTTAGCTCCGTGACTGAAACTTCACTTTTACTGAAATTGTTTATTTTCATTATTCTTGATCAATCAAGAACTTTCTTGTTGTCTTACTTCCATGAAAGCATCCATCCATCTTTCATTAGCAATGGGGTTCGTGTTGTTGTGATTAAAAAAGATCTCATATAATCCTTTGAACTTTGTACTATTTTGGGCTGTGAAAACAACAGAACCTGTTGATTTGTTATGCATATATGCTTTGTGAGTTTACTGTTCATAGTGCCCAGAAATATTAGTATGTATGTGCTACTTTTGCATTATTAACTTGTTAAATATTCTTCTGAAAACGTGCATTGCCTTAGTACTTTCTTGTGTTACCAGGTCATGGCAATTGGGACCCTGGCAAAGTGCTACAATAACATTGAAGTCTTCAAAGGAGTTGTAAAAATGAGACGTGGTAAGAAGTATGATAACCGCACTGTCATGCCACTTCATACCAAATTTCTAGCCCATTTCTGTTTGATGATTGATCTGGCCCCTGAAAGTTGGTAAATCTGTTGATGCATCCCTTCTTTTTTTTTGTCAATGACAAGTATTATTGCTACTTTATTACTAAGAATGTCTTTCTTCCACCAACTTTCACAATGTAACTCCGAATTCTTATCATAAATCCCACCTGATTGCATAACTTTGTGTAGAGTTTTTCTTTCTTTTTAGATGATTAGTATTACCTCCTAGGATTCAACTTTCCTTGCCTCTCTCTCATTTATATGATTAGTACGTCTACGATCTACCTATATTTAGACATTCACAATTAGGTATAGTTTGATATTTTTCTGATACCTAGTTTTTATTTATTATCGTGGCACTTTAGTTTATAAGCATTAACTAAATCCTTATTTTTTCTCTTGTCCATACTATCATACTTGACGTTATTAAGATGTTTGGATTCTTCTTTCTAGGTCTCACTGCTAAGGTTATCGATCATACCAGGGCCATGGCTGATGTATATGGTGCTTTCTTCGACTTCTCTTGTATTCTGAAATCCAAGGCATGTCGCTTTCTTATTTACCAGAAAAGCTTATTTTGCCCAGTTATAATGTGTTTATTCTTGAAGTTATGGCTCATTTTGATTGTTACATTGTTATTTTTCTGCATAATACTCCCATGTGTGGTATGCTTGTCTATTTGGTCATATTTCTGCATGTTTTTGTGTAAGTATTGACACATGTTTTTCTTGCTCACTTGTGTCGATGTGGACTTCACATCAAGTTACTTGAAATCTTGTGCATGGGATGAAATCTCAAAGTATTTTGTATTGGGTAGAATTACCAAGAAAGTAAAATTCTGTGACACAAAAGGTTCTCCCCGAGAGGAATTCGTCAAACAGCCAAGTTAATCCTAGTACTTCTTAAGCTATCTTCCTATCACTAATTTGGCTGGTCCAACTATGCATAACTCTGCTTATTAGAAAACATGTGTTCAGTTCCTAATCAAGAAGGTTCTATGCAAGTAATTGAAGACCAAATATTATGAAAAGCTAGATGGCGATGTTATGTTTGTTTAGTATTCAAAATCATATGGATGGTCAATAAGCTTTAGTTCATTTCCTAATGACAATGGATATCTCTCTAGCTATGTATCTTTTCCTTACAATTTCTTCCAAATATTTGTTCAAGTTTCATTTCTTGGTGAAAACTTGTGCGAGTAAAACAACTTGATCGGTTGAATGTTTTAGGTGGAGTATAAAGATCCAAACGCGGCGAAAACTTTAAATAGGCTTGAAGTAATCTTGAGAACTTGCAAAGACTCGGGAACCTTGAACAAAAGGTATTGTTACATATCCTAGTATTGTTCTGGAGTTTTGTGAATATCAGCTAATGCATCTGCCTATGACCAGGAAATCTTATGTAATCCAAAGCGGGCCTAATTACAATTCAGCTTTGGTGAGTTTTTAGCTCATGTTTTCTTCATGCTTTAGATACGATTTCCCTAAATGTATTGGATATTTTCTTATCCTTTGAAATATATTGCAGGTTGTTGTCCTTGTTGTCATGGTGGCTATCCTTCTCGCATACCTATCTGGAAGCCGGCCTTAGACCATGTGTAAGTATTACAGTAACAACATCCTAGGCAAAATGCCAATTATTTAGATGCATTCTGTTCTTACATGATACAGAGTTTCTCCTATTATGCACCGTGATTTTAACCAACTTGTTTGGGATTGAAGTATTATTGCTGTCATTGTTGTATGCACCTATGGTTTTAAAGACCACACGATCTAACCTTCTATTAATAAGCGTCTGGATCATGTTATGAAGTAATTTGCTAGTCTTTTAAACTTTAAGAGGGGAGAGGTTATTCCCTTTCTCCTTTTTCATTTGTTTTTTATCTGATATGTTAGATTGTTTTGGTTAACTTGATCAAAACCGCGATATTCCACCCAACCTAGACATATAATCCACACCTAGTAAAACTTCTTTAGATCACATGACACATCATTCATATGCTCCATTGATTCTCAATTTGAATCAAGTAGTAGTACTACTTCTAAGTAAATCATAGAGGACTTTCATGTAAACTATGCTTAAGGTCATAATTCCGAATGTTCAATCAATCAATATGTTTTAAACAAATTGTAAACTAAAGCAGTAATTTTGTTTCCTAGTTTAAAAACTAGCATACTACTATATAGCAGAATGATGGTTTTAGTTTAATATTACTGTGTTTAGAAGTCAACCGAGGAGACATGGGGTAGTCGATCGCATTGGGGAAATAGGTATTTGTTACACATTTTCTTCGTTCTCCTTTTGCAGGACTGATGTTAGGAAAAAAGATGGCACAAGCTCTTGGCCGAGTATGTGATAGCTGCGGATTGTGGCGTCTGTAACTTTATTACTTAGTGATAGTCACATTATGGAAGGGGCCTATTTTTAGTTGTTTGAGTCTTGTGGCATGCCTTTGTTTTGCAAGCTGCAAAAGTAAATAGTACTGTAATACATGTTTCAATAGTATGTTCACTTAGTGGTAAATCCACGTATTTTAACACCACACGTTGTATACATTGTTCAAACCATTCAGATTTCTGTCAGTGGTGGAAGCAAGTTGTGAATTGCTCATTTACTGTAAAGATAAAATGATCACTTCCTCTATAAGGTATGAACAAAAATGAAAATGGTTACCAAGTCCAGTGTTTTCCCTTTCATCGCGCAAATTCAGAATGTATTTCATATCTGATGGTGCAGGCTTTCACGGGAGCACATAAGATTGGCTCATATGTATTGTGTTGTAAACGTCTATTTGTATAGAGGTATATTGTGTCATAAACTTCCTGCCCTGTTTTGTGCCAAGTCTATGTGAATTCTCAGAGATTGTAGATCTTTCGAAACAATACCCTTCTATGTGATTTTAGATGTTCTTCGTTCCCTTTTAATACCTTCATTCACCATGTTTCATACCTATGACGACCTATGGACTGGTGCGTCTGGAGGTTGATTCAGACCTACAGCTGAATGTATCATTTTTAATCTTTTATGATTGTACTTATAGATTTGGTTAAGTGACTAACTTTTCCAATTCTTTCTTTTTTCACTGCTTAATATATATACAGGTTCCTGTTTTTGCAACCGCTTGTTCCATTTGTTTTAGGTAAAATAATTTTCCCCATAGTAGGTGTTGGGATGTATTTCAGGTTTACGTTTCATTTGTCGGGATGAGTCTTTCAGCAAATAGATAGTACCTTAGCATATTTTATCACCCAATATGTCTGGCTAACTCAATTATTTAATTTGGATTTTGTTTTCCGACAATTGTTTTCTGGTTCACCACCAAGAATTATTGGCATACAACCCGTTGTAGTAGTTTGGCACTAGAATTGAAAAGGGAAAAACACCCCCAAAAAGTAAAAAGAAAGATTCAATTCTCAAAAAAAAATCTGTTAAGTTCCATATCTATTTGCAGACCGGTGTTAGATTGTGGTTAGGAAGTAACACAGGTTTGCTATTAACTCATACGACAAATCAACCATTGCTTTTTGCACATGATTTTTTAGTGCAAAACAATATTTACACAATCTTGTTATTTAGAAGTCAAGAAAAAATGGTTTTCTACTACACATAAGTTGTTATAACCTAAACAAGAAAGGTAAAACACATCGCCAATCAAATTATTGAACAAGAGAAAACATATTGAAAACGACTAAGACAGCAGAAAGATTATATCAACCTCCTAAATCTTGAAATATTTCCATAGCAAACATTGAATGTGTGGCAACCTTCTTAAATCTGAACAAATGAACAAGCTTGAAAGAAAATGAATACAATTGTTAACCTAGCTACCAAGTTGTAAATATTACAGCGGTTTAACAATGTGGTTGATCTCTATTCAAGCTTCTTACAAGAATACTGTCAACATCTGAGCACCCAGGCTCATTCAATATTCAGCAACAAATATCTTCTGAATATCTTAGGTATATAACCGTAGCACTGCAAGACCAACAGCCGAGATACAGTATTTAATCACTTCATATTTTGAAGCTTCAATTTGCGCCCTCAATGCATGAATTTCCTATACATAGATCAAGCAAGAGAGGAAAAAAGATATGCATTGATTTTAAAGAACATTCACGCTCAAAGTACGCAAGAGAAATTTACTTACTCGATCAAGCTTATTTGTATGATTGGTAGTTTCTGCATTTTGATTGGTAAGCTCATTCACTAGCATCTGAAACTCTTCAAGCCTTACCCTCTTTCAAGATTTAAATCCAAACGTTGCCCGGCAGTAAGCTTGTCAACCTCATACCTATATGAACAAATAATAGTTGTTAATAAAACTGGCACTCAAAAGTATGAATCAATTTTTTTACAATTCAATTGTACCTTAGTTCACTACGCATTTTTTCAATGTCATTCCGAAGCTTTTCAGTTTCACGTTGCTGCAGAGAAAAATGATGTTCCTGCAACAAAAAATATTTGATCGGACTGAATTCCATATGTCAAACTCAAACCAAAGCTCGTTCAGGTGTAGAAAAAAAACATATATTAGTATAATCATAATGCAATAATCATCTGTCCAACATACTGAGTTTAAAGTAATCCGCTTCATCCCTTCAGCCAATGTTCAGAAGCTAAGACATAAATCTACTAGCAGTGGTGGGAACAGGAATTCTAGCCAGAGGGATTCCAAAAATGCAGAAATGCTCTAGGGATTTGAACCTACGACCTAAAGCAATTTTTGAATCGCCTTTGCTACTCCACTAACATTTTCCTTTATGTTAAGGGGATTCAACAATTCATATATATACAAAAGAATTTGTTTCTATCCTACTTGCACATTATAACTTTTTGACAAAGGGGAGTCAACGAACCCCCCCTTTCCTTTAGCTCCGCCATTGTCTACTAGATTCTAATGATTTATCAAATTCCATTATGTATCAATCACAGATGTCCAAAAAGAAACCAAGATAAGCAACAACAACAACAACATACCCAGTGAAATCCCACAACGTGGGGTCTGGGCAGGGTAGAGTGTACGCAGACCTTACCTCTACCTTGGTAGGTAGAGCGGTTGTTTCCGAGAGACCTCGGCTCAAGACAAAGCACAAGCACAAGCAAAGTAAGACAAATAAAGCGACTAAGTCATGATAGCGACTTCTGAAAAAGAAGCAATAATTAATGCAGGTAAATAAGATAAATAAAATACACATAGCAGCATAAAGCAACCGACAGTGGACTATAAAGCAATATTGTGCCTACTAGTATGATAGGCTAAGCGAGCCTACAATAATAACACTACAACTACCAGTTTGTAAGCGTAGGTAGGACTATGTTGGACTACCTACTACCCTTCTACCCTAATCTGTGTCCTCCATAACCCCCTATCTAAGGTCATGTCCTCAGTGAGTTGCACCTGCAGCATATCCCGTCTAATCACCTCTCCCCAATACTTCTTCGGACTACCTCTACCCCTCTTGTACCCGTCCATACCCAACCTCTCACACCTCCACACTCCACGCTGGGACATTCGTGTCTCTCCTCTGCACGTGCCCGAACCATCTCAACCTCGCTTCCCGTATCTATCCTCCACCGAGGCCACTCCCACTCTGTCCCGGATACCATCGTTTCTAATTCTATCCCTCCTTATATGCCCACACATACATCTTAGCATCCTCATCTCCGTAACTTTCATCTTTTGGGTGTGCGAAGTCTTGACCGGCCAACACTCCACTTCATACAACATAGTCGGTCTAACCACCGCCTTATAAAACTTGCCTTTAAGTTTTGGTGTCACCTTTTTATCGCACAAGACTCCAGATGCGAGCCTCCATTTCATCCACCCTGCCCCAATACGATGTGTGACATCGTCATCAATCTCTCCATTACCTTGGATAATAGACCTGAGTTACTTGAAGCTTCCTTTCTTTGGAATGACCTCAGTACCAAGTCTCACATCCATGCCTGTCTCAAGGTCGCTCCCGTTACTAAACTTGCACTCCAAATATTTTGTCTTGGTCCTACTCAGCCTGAACCCTTTAGACTCCAGAGTATGTCTCCAAACTTCCAGCTTAGCGTTCACTCCGCTACGATTCTCATCAATCAGGACTATGTCGTCTGCGAATAACATACACCATGGCACCTCCCCCTGGATTTGTCGTGTCAGTCCATTCATCACCAAGACAAATAGGATAGGACTAAGAGTTGATCCCTGGTGCAATCACATCATCACTGGGAAGTGCTCCGAGTCTCCTCCTATTGTCTGTACCCTGGTCTTGGCTCCATAATACATATCTTTGATTGCCCTAGTGTACGCCACAGGTACATCTCTAACCTCCAAACATCTCCATAGAACCTCCCTAGGGACTTTGTCGTATGCCTTCTCGAGGTCGATGAAAACCATATGTAAGTCTCTCTTCCTCTCCCTATACTGCTCCACCAACCTCCTAATAAGATGAATGACTTCTGTAGTCGAACGTCCCGGCATGAATCCAAACTTTCATAGTGTGGCTTAGCAGCTTGATACCCCTATAGTTGTTGCAACTCTGGATATCACCTTTGTTCTTGTACAAAGGAATCATTGTACTCCACCTCCATTCTGTAGGCATTCTCGCCGTCTTAAAAATGACGTTAAACAATTCCGTCAGCCACTCCAAATCTGCCCTACCTGCGCTCTTCCAAAATTCAACTGGGATCTCATCAGGCCCGGTCGCTCGTCCCATGCGCATCCTGCGAACAACACCCTGAACCTCATCAGCCTTAATGCTTCCACAATACCCAAAATCCCGGTACCTACCAGATTGCTCCAAATCTCCCCGCACAATGTCTCTATCTTCTTTTTCGTTCAAGAGTTTATGGAAACCAAGATAAGCGTACCAAACATTTTTTTAAGTAGAAGACAAAGCCTTTCAAGTAAATTGCTATGAGTCCGCAATCATTTACCAACAGTTCATAAAATACAAATACTCCGAACTGAACATCATCTCTTTATCTTGCCCCAGTCATTAAAATTAAAGCTGAAAACTGATAAATGTTAAACCTGAAACATGTGGGCCACAAATAACTTTTTGGGTTCTAAAAACAGATGATAGGAAATTTTATTGAAAAGTGAAAAAGTAAGTTCGATTTAGTTTCTGGCAATGTAGCAGAACTCAAGAAAATAGAAACTATTTTGAGATACAGCAAACAGAAAAGGTGTTCATACAATTTCAGTTGGAGGAAGTACCCTGTAAATGATTCCCAGAAAAGCACATAGATAAACACCTAAATTCTGTACTGTTTTGAATTGTCAATTGTTTTCTTCCCGAGTACCCAACGTAAAGGAAATTCCGGGAAGGGTTAGATCCATGCAAGAGCGAATTCAAATTGATATCTGTCTCAACACAATATGACATCAGTAACATTTGTCTCACTTTCAAAAAGTTTTTGAGTATTGTATATCAGGAAAAAAATAGTCTTTTGTTGATGATTTCCAACATCCTGAATTAGTCAAAGTAAATAAACTGATTGCTCCTAAAAGATGCTTCCTGGCTAATGAAGAAAATAGAACTGCCGCAATATCTTTGAAAATGTTGCCTCCAATCAGGCAATCAATTCGACTCACTGACCACAGATCAAAACTCTAAATATTTATGTTATCCTTATCTAGGGTGGCCAGCTAGATTTTTTGGTTCTAACCCTGTTGATCCCGCAAAACATTGCGGATGTAACTCCTCTTCTGTGAAGCTATCAGAGCTGAGCCAAAGCTCCCTTCAAAACCAACTAGTTTTAATTATATACTTGGTTGATAAAGTAATAACTGCTAGAAAGATCCAGCTGACCCAACTTGTTCATTTGATATGACAGTTTTACTTCATCCTTTTTTCACAATTGTCATTGCTTCTTCATACAAGCGGGTTAGGATCATATCATGTCTTACATTAGAGAATAACCATGATCTGTATTACAGTTGTACTTAAACGGCAGTATAGCCAAATAAAACGCACGTCATTTGAAATATGGTATCACTGATTTGGTGTCTCCTGTCCAAGTACCCATATGAATCCGCTTGACGTTGCATCTTGAATGACAGAGAATAACCTCCTCAATTAAAAGAAGAATGATCTCTGAAAATAGACTTTCTGCTCCTTTTAAGTTAACAGTGACAAAACTGTAGGATGTTATGGAATGTTACGCACTAAATCTTCTTCCATAAATCATCAAAAAACAGACTTGAAAGACTCTTATACTAAATTACAGTCTCTTACTCCTTAAGGGATTTTACTTATGGAAGAAACAAACATTTGCATGATTCATGCCTAGCTTGTGAAAATGAGAAATGTGTCCATTTTTCTAGCACCACCTCTTTTTTTCCAGGAATTTGGTGAATAGTGAAATGAATACTTAATCTAATACAAGCTGATGATGGCTTAACTTAACTGCCTTTTGAAATTGTAAGATTTCAACCTATAAATGTCAAATTTGGAAGAAACCTCGTTCACTCTAACCAGGACATTAGAAAAAATTCAAGCAATTAGTGGTACTATTTCACTAAACTTCAGCATCAGCTGATTTGAAGAATTATTATGGCCTAATAACAGAGATCAAGAAAAGTATAATTCAAGTAATACTTAACTTATATGACCTGGGCATGTGAGTTAACGAAAAGTTTTTTTCTAATTTGACCATTGGGTTAATGAGCTGCCTTTTTTAGGTGGGCGAATGAAAGTAAAAAATCTTCATGAATCATAATTTCTGCAGGAAATGATAAGAGAACCATAAATCCAGCCAAGCAGCAATAATACTAGTAATACTTAATGCATAGATCAAAGGTTCAGTAATTTAGACTGGTCTGTCAAACCAACCAACCAGCCCCCCCCCCCCCCCCCAAGGAAAGAAAACCCAAAAAGAATCTACGAAGAGAAGGGTACAGGATTAGAGTAACAACTTTATGTTTTTGGTGTAAAGACCAATGTATATGAAGTACAGATAGTGGATTTCTTAGGAGTTCTGTAATTAATATTCTCTTAATGCTAAGGACTACAAGTTACCAGTTTTCAAAAAAAAAAAGAGTAAAGGATTAGAGTAAAACCAATTAGGTGAATTTACTTTAGAAGCCAAGGCAGATCAAACTCAACAGCATAACATATAATCTCCCCTTACATCCTGATGTGGGAGGTAGAAGAATAAACCATTATACTTGTCATATGATGACAATAGAAATACATAGCTTATCCTCTTCTCCTCTATGCCACATTTTTTGCACCATGAGCTGACCTCGTTTTTGTATTCTGTTTTCTTTTTTGTTTTTGATAACTAACTTTCATGAATTCAACAACAGTTTCATATTCTTTCACAACTCACAACAAACTAAAGCTTTTCCTACTGAAGTTATCTACCTCACAGTTAATATCACTGAAGAAAAATCACTGGTATGCATTATCACGTCTCCATCTACAAACACATTAATAAAAGTCAAAGAACCTAAGGATAGCTAAGTGATATTGGTCTTAACAACAGCTTGAATATGAGTTTTTCATAATGTTGAAAACATAACTGGGAGCAACAACAGCTTGAATATGTTGCCGGACTACATACAACAACAACTAGCAAAGAAGCAATATGTCCAGTCACCTGGTCTTTAGGATTCTTACGATAGCAGGCGAGACTAAGCAGAGATACAAAGTGTAGGTAATTCTTTATCCACTATGCCAGATCAATCACATTTGAGACCTAAGGAATGAGAATTAGCGGCATCTCCTTCGAGAAGAGCCCATATTCTTTCAATAATACTATGAGATAGATTAGGAAAGACTTTGTTTTCCTGGTCAAGGTTTGCATTTAGCTGAGGCAGGAGTTCATTAGTAAGTGGAAAGTCAAAAAGGGGGTCATTCACTTCTAATTGAACTACCCCTGCTTACTTGAATTCCTCAAATTCAAGGGTTATAAGAGCCTCCTTTTCTTGAAGAAGAGGTGCATCCCCATTTCCTTCCGCCTTATTTCCATTTTCCCCTTTGGCCTCTCCCTCTTCGATTCATCTTCGCAACAAAGCTAGCTTACTCGTCTATCTAGGCAGATAAATCACCTATCGTAGATGTGACTAAGGGCAAGCTAATATTCTACAAGCAGAAGAAATACATTACCCCTTCCCCTAGCACAAGACAAAGAGAATACCGATAGTACAACTAACACAGCTTCATGACAATTTTGTACCAAAGAGCTTTGTACTTCAGACTTAAACTTGGAAAGATTGCCTTCTTGAATCATCTCAGACTACATGGGTAAAAGAACACAAATTATTCAGCATAGTGAAGATGGGCACATTGGTTACAACATAAGATCTTGTGTAAAGTCTTACTTTCTGCATTTCAGCTCGCGAAGAATGAGCTACATTTTCCAAGCTGTCATTCAAAACTTCAGTGTTAGCAGATGTTATTGCTTCTGCCTGTTCTGATGGTACACCTCGTGCTTCTAATCTCCTAACATGTCAGCAAACCAGATCTCTAATTATCTATAATCCATATCAACAATAACAAACCAGGAGTCTCTAGCCTTGCAAATATCCTAGTTCACGACAAAATGGATAGAATCAAAATACACAAACTCAAAAAGAACCATAAGTTTAGTGGCTTTTGTATTTGTTTTTGAGCTTGATTTTGAAGGTATTTGTTTTGGAAATGACAAAAAAACTACTTTGACTATGATTAAAAGGTACAACGTCAAATAGATCAAGGTCCAAATTCAAGTAATCTTTGGCGGGAAGATGAAGCATTCCTTTTTTTGAAAAGAAGTTAATTTTTTGAACAAGTCACCCTGAAAATCTCCCTATCCCACAGTCCCAATTCTATCATAACAACACTTAATTGCTTTATTGGGCTTGACGAGCATCACATATCCCTTCGATCTGCAAAACTCATCTACTTGTATTGATTTCTAAGGGGAAACAAGGCTTTCTCCATCTCCTTTCTGATACCAACTAACTGGATCAACATGCGTCATCCATAATTAGTTGCTATCATTTCATTCCAATACAACAAATTATAAATAAACAAATATAAAGAGGACGATCAATCCGTCTACCTTCTTGATTTCGAGATACAAACTAGCCGCAATTTTTTTATATATCTTTTAAATATTTTAAATTTTCAATATATATATATATATATATGACTTTTTATGCTGAATATGTCAATTTTATTTTTAAAAATTTAATGTTCAAATTCAGAGTCAAAATTAAAAGTTTGACTTTCGAAATAGTAGTGCCATATAAATTGAAACAGAGTAAATAATAATTACCAGAGCTTATATAAATATAAATACTCTATGCTATCATTTCATTCCAATACAACAAATTACTACTCCCAAAAAATTTATGACACAATTTCTTAGTCAGTCCCGAAAAAAATGACAAGTTTTATTTATTTTTTAAACTCTGTAACCTGTCAAACTAACTCAAATAAATTGGGACGGAGGGAGTATAAAAGAACAAAATAAATAAATAAAGAGGATGATTAATTACCAGAGCTAATGTATCAACGAGAAATGCACGCTGGGCATTATGTTTAGCGAGCTGTGAGATTTGCCTATAATCAAAGTTATTAACAGACGATTTATACGACACGGAACTGTAAAAATTAACTGAACCACCACCGTTGGATTGTGATCTATCAATCAACAAAGCACTAGAAACTTTAATCCCACAATTAGCACCTAATTGAGCCCCCACACGTCTCGCAACAGCCATTAATTTTTTATTTTTTTATTTTTACGAAGAAAGAATCTTTGCTTATATTTTAAACAAAGTGTAAATGGCGGGTATTGAGGAGAATAAGAGATTCAATGAGGGGTAGTTAGATTGTTTTTACGGTTTTTGTTTATATAGGCTTGCTAAACGAGTTTTCTATACTTTGTTGGTTATAATTTTTTTTATTAAATGTTTATTATAATTATGTATCATCTCCATTAATAATAAAATTTTATTAAGAATTAAAAAAAAAATATGCTTTGGAGTTCTAAAACTATAAAAAAAAATTAAGATAACTACTTTTAGTAACTACAACAAATAATTTGAGATAAAAAGTATTAAAAATAGCATGCATTGCATAATTTTTAAAAAGAAATTGTTTGTTTAGAAAAATACCCTCTACCTTATTTAATAGAAAATGATTTGAGAGACCTCGTGTGTATTTTTGTCATTTTTGTTTGTTCATCCGGGGATTAATTCTGCTACAATTATTTTTAATTTTGATATAACTTATCCTGATATTATTTTTAATTCTGATATAACTTATTCCACGATGAGTAACCAAACAAGGGATAAGTTTGTATTAAATTTTTATCCCAAAACTATTTATGCTTCCAACATATCAAACGACCCCATAATTTTGTATTTAAATTGGCCCAATACTACGAGTAAGCAATGAAAGTGTTTGGAAAAGCGTCTCTACTTGCTCATACTACATTGTTCAAAAGACTATTTCCTGAACCTCAACCTTCAGCTATAACTCTAGAATGCAAGTATTCAAAAGAAGGCAAAAGACAAAAGTCAATATAAGATACATATATTGGAATATGTACCTAAAAGTTCTAATTCGAGTACTAGATCAACGAGGAAAAATAACTATTAGAATATTTTTCGAATATTCTTTAATTAATCATATTAATTGTATATATATATCCTATTTTAGATAGAATTATATTTTTTTTTGTAATTATGTTGATTAGTTACCTAGTTTATAACAAGGTAAATACTTTTGTAATACTATAAATATTTTAAATCATTCATCAATAAAATCAAGGAACATATTCTTTTATGGTATCAATAGTCTAAATCTCCTACCATAGCCGCCGACTTCTTCTCTCGGTCGCCCCTTTTCCCCACGATGGAACCCTAGTTTTTCCGACCATTCTCCCTCCTCTTCCTCATAAATTTCATCTTCCATGGCTGACAAAACCAAATTTCACCCTGCACTTGCAGTCAATAATATCAAAAACTTCATCCTTGTCACCCTTGAGATGGAAAAGGGTCAATACTCCTCGTGGGCGGAGCTTTTTAAGATCCATTGTCGTGTTTATGAAGTTATCGACTACATCATCCCTCCTACACCAAAGTCCACAAACCTCCCATCGGCTTCTACTTCTGATGATGCACTTTGGTTTCGTTTGGACACAGTCGTCCTCCAGTGGATATACGGCACGATCTCTAATGATCTGTTGCACACCATCATTGAGACCGATGCCACTGACCGCCAAACGTGAGAACGTTTGGAAAGTATTTTTCACTACAACAAAACTCAACGGGCGTTATACCTTGAAAATCAGTTCAACGATGTTCATCAGGATGATTCCCAAACATATCTGCATATTATCAATAACTCAAGATGCTTGCTGACCAACTCTCTAATGTTGGCGCACCCGTCACTAATCAGCGACTCGTTATGCAACTTATTGTAAGTTTGAACGAATCATATGATGGCGTAACCACCATCCTTTAGCAATGCACGTTGTTACCACCGTTTTATGAGGCCCATTCGAAGCTAATTCTTAAGGAAACCCGAAAAATCAAGCGTTGCACCACTCAGACCAGCATTACAGACACCGCCCTCACCACCACCGTCGGGCCCTTAGCCGACGACTGGGCCTCCAATTCCAGTAGCCAGCACCACTGACCTGAGGACCCGCAACAGTTCGGATCGACCCACAACAATCGTCGAGGGCGGCAGTCCGACAGGGCCACGGCGGACGAAATTCCGACAATAACGACGGTGGGAAGGGGCAGTCCCCGCCTGCTGGAAACATTCAGCAGCGACCGCGACATTGGAAGCAGCCTCTGCCATAGGCTGCCTACCCGTTATGGGCCGCGTGACCCCACCGTCATGGGCCTCTCCTCCTTGCCCGTATCCGACAATTGCACCTCCGACCCAACAAGCCCAACCTGGCATACTCGGCGCACATCCATAATAGGCATACACAACATAGCCCCCCCTCCCCGACCTCAACTTATGCACCGACTAATATTGAAGTAGTTATGAACACAATGTCGCTCAACGCTCCAGACGAAAATTGGTATATGGACACATGCGGCACATCTCACATGATGGCATCACAAGGTACTCTCTCGTCTTATTCGAATTTGAGTAATTTAAATCGGAATATTATTGTTGGTAGTGGACAAGGCATTTCTATTCGCGGTTTTTGTCATTCATCCTTATTACTACCACATCCACCACTAATCTTAAAAAATATCTTCCATGCCCTTAAACTCATTAAGAATCTAATCTCTGTGTGACGTTTCACAACTGATAATAATATTTTCCTTGACTTTGATCCTTTTGGTTTTTCTGTGAAGGATTTTATGATAGGGAGACGAATAATGAGATGTGACAGCACCGGAGATCTCTACCCTATTTCAAACGTCGTCAAGAATCCAGCCTCAGTTCCATCGACCTTTGCTGCTCTTTCATCTTCCTTATGGCATTCTAGATTAGGAGATTTTATTTTACGTTCCCTTAGGAATAATAATTTTATCAATTGCAACCGTATTTTTAAGACTCCTATATGTGAATCTTGTGTTTTTGGAAAACATGTTAAATTACCATTTTATGCATCCACAAATTGTACTTTAACGCCTTTCGATATCATACATATCGATTTGTGTACTTCCCCTATTTTAAGTACGGCTGGCCATCAATATTATGTGTTGTTTTTGGACAATTATTCCAACTTTCTATGGACTTTTCCAATTGGCAATAAATCTCAGGTCTACCTCATTTTTTCCTCATTTAGTGCTTTCGTAAAAACACAATTTGAAAAGAGCATTAAATGTTTTCAATGTGACAATGGCAGAGAATTCTATAATAACCAATTCAAACAGTTTTGCTCTAAAACGGTATTACCTTTCATTTTTCATGCCCTCACAGCTCCTCCTAAAATGGTAAAGCCGAACTGAAAATCCAAACCATAAACAACTTAATCCGTGCCCTACTTGCTCACGCCTCAATTCCCCCTCAATTCTGGCATTACACACTCTTCATGGCCACCTATCTCCCAAACAGAATCACAAACAAGTCTTTAGCTCAACGATTTCCCACTCAAATTTTATTTCGTAGGAACCCCTCCTACCAACACTTGCATATTTTTGGATGTCTCTGTTATCCTCTCCATCCGACCACTCACAAACTCCAACTCCGGTCTTCCCCGTGTGTGTTTCTAGGTTACCCCACCAATCATCGTGGTTACTCGTGCTATGACTTGTCAAGCTGTAAAATTATTATTTCACATCATGTCCTATTTGATGAGTCTCAATTTCCCTATTACTCCCTAAACTCTCCACCTCGGCATTCATACAATTTTCTAGATGATGGCCTGAACCCCCTTCTAATTCATCATTTACATTGTCTGTCATCCTAGACCCCAGGACCCGCACCCACCGCGGTCAGTCCGAGTCACGCTGCCCACCCAGTTCCGTCGATGGTGGCTTGGAACAACCCGTATCAGGGTGATTCCACAACCACCTCTTGATAAATCGTGCCTCGGCCAGCCGATCCTGCCACCCCTACCCTTCATCCTCTTCCTGGAAGTCCTGCGGCACCCCACCCTACTCTCATCCCACGTCCTAAAACACACTCTCGGACAATGGAAACCTGTGCGATGTACGGAATTTCTAAACTTAAATGGTTATTTAACATATCCGTTTCAGTTGTCCCTTCCCCTGTCCCTCAAAATCCAAAGAATGCCTTGTCTGACCCAACTTGGAAAGCCGCAATGATTGACGAATATAATGTTCTTATTGATAATAAGACATGGGACCTAGTACCCTATCCGCCTGATGCTAACATTATTCGTTCTATGTGGATTGTTAGACATAAAAAGAAATTTGATGGTTCTTTTGAGAGGTACAAGGCTCATCTTGTAGGTGATGTCAGGTCTTAACAGGTAGGAGTAGACTGTGATGAAACGTTCAGCTCGATCGTAAAGCCCGCAACAATCCGGACCGTCTTCAGCATTGCTCTATCCAAGTCTTAGCCCATTCATCAGTTTGATGTCAAGAATGCCTTCTTACATGGGGATCTTCATGAAATGGTATATATGCATCAACCTATGGGTTTCAAGGATCCTATTCATCCGGATTATGTGTGTCTGTTGCGAAAATCACTTTATGGACTGAAACATGCTCCTCGAGCATGGTACCAGTAGTTCGCTGATTATGTCTCATCTATCATTTTTTTGACACAGCAGATTTGATCATTCCCTGTTCATCTACAATAAGGGTCCAGACATGGCTTACCTCTTATTATATATTGATGACATCATCCTCACCATATCATCTGATGCTCTCTGCTGGTCTATTATGTCTCTCATTTTCTCTGAGTTTACTATGAAGGATCTGAGGCCCCTGAGTTATTTCTTGGACATCTCTGTCACTCGACATTCTGGAGGCCTATTTATGTGTCAGAAGAAATACGCTAAAGAGATCCTTAACCGTGCATGCATAACATCTTTCAAATCATCCCATACGTCAGTAGACACCAATTCCAAGCTCAGTGCTGATTTCGGCCCTCCTTATTCAGACACGACTCACTATCGTAGCCTGGTTAGGGCCTTGCATTATCTCATATTCACGAGACCATACATATCATATGACGTGCAATAAATCTGCTTGCACATGCACAATCCGATGGAAGCACACATGCATGCCCTCAAACGTATTTTACGATACGTCCAAGGCACACTTCACTTCAGATTACATCTATACAGGTCCTCCCTCACTAGTCTCACTGCTTATTCTGATGTTGATTGGGGTGGATGTCCTGACACCAGACGCTCCACGTGTGGTTAATGTATTTTCTTCGGAGATAACCTATTGTATTGGTCTTCCAAAACGCAACCTACACTATCCCAATCTAGTGCCGAAGTAGAGTACAGAGGTGTCGCCAACGTCAGCTCTGAGTCTTGTTGGATCCGTAACCTTCTACTTGAGCTTCACTATCTGATTCAAAAGAAAACACTGGTCTACTGTGATAATATTAGTGCGATATATCTTTCCGGCAATCACGTCCAACATCAGCGCACTAAACACATTGAGATATACATTCATTTCTTTCGCAAAAGTGGCTCGTGGTCAAGTTCGTGTCCTTCATGTTCCTTCCAGATATCAGATTGCTGACATCTTCAATAAAGGACTTCCGCGCATATTATTTGATGATTTTTGAGCCAGTCTTAGTGTTCGTGAACCTCCCACTTCGAGGGGGTGATAGAATATCTCCCGAATATTCTTTCATTAATTGTATTAATTGTATATCTCCTATTTTAGGTAAAATTATAATTCTTTTGAAATTAGGTTGACTAGTTACCTAGTTTATAGCAAGGTAAATACTTTTGTAATACTATATATATTGTAAATCATTCATCAATAAAATCAAGGAACATATTCCTTTAAAACATCGGAGCTAGAGTATAGGAGAATGTTGAGACTTAAGAATTAAATAGCATTTATTCATCTCCACGGATCGAATGATAGAAGTACTTGACCCAAATTAGAGGGTCGTGATGGGCACTTGATGAGCCACTACCCCACAGGTGAGCCTTATCCTTAATCAGCTCAACTCATTCTCACAACAAAAGAGAAATTAAAATTCAACTAGTGAAATACAATAAACTCTCATAAATATCGAAAACCAAACAATATAAGTCCTAAATAATACCTAAATTCCACTACACAATCAAGGGAAATCTATAACAAAACAAAGTACTATAAGAGTTTAGGGTGCAAACCAACTAAACCTGAAATACTAAAAGATAAGGAGAAGATTTCACTACGATTTGAATGTGGTTGACTCATCTCAATTGGATCTTAGGCTGGCTTGAACAACATCAAGGCCACCCTGATGTAGTACTAGTACAACTAGGATCTGCATAGAGCAGAAATAATAATAAAAGTGAGCCTAAGCGCAGCAAGATCACTTACCCATCTGGCCATTATATACCTTATGGAGCAAATCTTTGAAAGTATTATGCATGAGAATATATCATATAATGAAAATATATGTATAAATGAATGACACAAATATACATGAACATCTCATAGTGGTATTTATGTATTGCAATAGATCATACATAAGGCACACCTTACATGTATTGAACTATGTGTTTCAATAGGTCATTTGTAATCAATAATACCTCATCAATATCCCAACCAATTATGCATCTCATCAGTCTGTCCATAGTGCTGACAACTTGGATTGTGCGTGAACTAGGTATTGCCCACAACCGATATGATGCTAACACTATCTCAACTCATCAATAAATGCACATAAGGTAAAACAGTGAGATCGTAGCAGTATCAAGTAATAAACATGAAGTCATATTATGCATCTCAACAAGTATATAAATGGTACATATTGTAAGATTGAAATAATTTCCCTTAGGGATTCCTTTCATTAATCACAATATATATAGTTGTACAGAGGTTGATTCATAATACTATAAGAATCATAACTTACCTTAAATGGTTGATTCCTAATACAATAATAATCCTAAGTTACCTTAAATATACATCTATCATAATTACAAAATATTCTGTCAATATTCAGAGAATATTCGCTAATACTCTCCCTCAGTCGGAGCGGGAGGAGGCCGAACGCTAAGGTTGGATCGAAAGTCGGTGAAAAGCTGTCCCGGTAGTCCCTTTGTGAAAATGTCTGCATACTGATAGGAGGAAGGCACGTGTAATATTTTGACCTGACCACGGGCAACCTTCTCTCGCACAAAGTGAATATCCATCTTAATATGCTTAGTCCGCTGATGTTGGATCGAATTATGAGACATATAGATGGCAGATATGTTGTCACAGTAGACTATAGACGCCTTTTGTAGTGGATACTGGAGCTCCAAAAGAAGATTTCGGAGCCAACAGATCTTAGCAACGACATTAGCAACTCCGCGATATTCTACTTCAGCACTCGAACGGGATAGCGTGGCCTGCCGCTTGGCGGATCATGAGATAAGATTATCCTTAAGAAATACACAGTAGCCTTAGGTGGAGCGACGTGTGTCGGGGTATTCTTCCCAATCTGTATTCATGTAGGAGAGTAACTTGGTTGGGGCAGAGGAGTAGAGATGTAATCCAAAGTCCAGTGTGCCCTTAACGTATCTGATAATACGTTTGAGGGCGGCAAAATGGGACTCTCGGGGGTCGTGCATAAACAGACACACCTTCTGAACGGCATATGCAATATTAGGCCTAGTAAATGTAAGATACTGAAGGGCACCTGCAAGACTCCGATATAGAGTGGGATCAGAAACTGGCGCACCGTCATTGGCACTGAGCTTGGATTTCGAGTCAACCGGAGTTGGCATAATTTTTACAATTTGCCATCTTAGCCCTATATACTATCTCTTCTGTATATTTACGCTGACACAAAAATATAGTGACTGCGGATCTGGTCACTGATATACCCAAAAAATAACCCAGCTTGCCCAAGCCAGTCATAGCAAATTCAGTTTTGAGTAAAGAAATGATTTCATTCTTCAAACCATCAGATGAGACACTAAGAACAATGTCATCAACATATAATAACAAATAAGCAATGTTTCTACCTCGATAAAAAGTGAAGAGAGAGTTATCACACCTACTACATATAAACCATATCTGCATAAGATACCTGGCAAAGCGATCATACCAAGCGCGGGGTGCCTGTTTCAAGCCATACAATGACTTCCTGACACGACATACAAACTGCGGAACTGCCGGATGAACAAAGCCAATGGGCTGATGCATGTACATAGTTTATTTCAAATCCCTATGAAGAAATGCATTCTTGACATCGAGTTGATGAATCGGCCAATGTATGCCCATAGCAATACTGAGAACATTCCGAATAGTGGCTGGTTTAACAACCGGACTGAATGTCTCACCACAAATAATACCCTCCTGCTGATTGGTGCCATTGGCAACTAGTCTTGCCTTATACCGCTCCAAGTCACAGTCGCACCCATTTTTAACCCGACCCCGGTGAGAGGTCGGAAACGGAGCACAACGTGTTCGGTGATTCCTGGGTATTGGATTGAGGAGTTGCCACCTAATTATTTTACAGTGAATTAGGACACCTAATTATTAAATAAATGTTGCAATGTAACTCCAATTTTAAGGTCTGCGAAACTAATGAGATTCTAGGTAAGGGTTCTTTATTATCCTAAAGGGAAGGGGTTAGGCATCCTTTAAAATCCGCTAACTTGCGGTTATCCGATCAAACTCAGGTTAATTATTGTATTAAGAAAATGCATATTTTAAAATATAAACTTAAAAATGATGTTGTAATTATTTAGTAAAAGAATGCATTTTGTACAAGTATGCATTTGTATAGTTTTTAAAGAAAAATACATGTAAAGTTGAAAGTATGCATTTTTAACAATTAATAGCAAAGAGAAAAACGAGCTACTTATATGCCAAAGAAGTAAATTTTTTGAAAGTCATTTTGAGTTGTACAATTAATAAAGTGACCAGAAGATGATCAAAGTTTGTTTTGCAAATAAAAAAATGCATGGCGAGCCTATAAATAAATAAACTAGCGAAGGGTTTATAAGTTTGAATTAACCGAACCTACAAGTAAATATACTAGCGAAGGGATTTCTAAGTTTTAAACTACCATATGAATTAATTCTAAGTTTGCCTATTCTAAGCATTTCAATAGTTACATAAGTGCGATAAATAATATTACAACACAGAGCAGGATAAAAGCTGAATTAAAGAAAGTAAATAAAATAAAATAAATAAACTCCGAGGAGTATCTGCCTTCATTGACTTTGTTCCTTGCAAGATGTCAAGAACAAACGGTTAGAAACAATTAAATATAAATAACTTCGGATTCGCATCCAAAACAATGAGTGTTTTGGTCACGGAGGGCTCAGACTTAAATTTTGAAAAGACCATTCCAATCACGTCGTGGCTGCAAACTTATGACTCGGTAGTTATTTTGATTGCCTCACCTACTAAACGTGTTGGTCTCTCGGATGAAAAGAAAAGATCATTATAATCACGTCGTGGCTGCGAACATATAACTTGTTGGTTATTTTAGTCGCCTCGCCTACTATACATGTTGATCCCTCGGATGAAATAAAAAGGTTTAAGCCTCATCATTGCCCAGAAGTTATATTCTCCGTCTTTACAACTGTAGAGGCCTCAAAATCGACGGATATTTTTCATCGGCCAGTGTAGTATCGTGTTCAAATCAACAAAATTAAATTGAAACAGTAAGCAGCAGTAGTAGGCAGTAAACAGTAAATAGAGAGCCAATTTCCGAAAAGACGCGATGTTTAGTTTAAAACAGTAAAACAGTAAATATCTGTTGCATGGATGCTTAAAACAGTACTGAAAATAGAGAAACGAAACAAAAAAAAAGCCCGGCCTCGAATTCAATTTCATCGGCCTAAATGCGGTATTAGTTCAATCAATAATAACAGTGCCAAAGAAACAAACTGTGAGCAATTAAAGTATCCGACCCGAATTCTAAAATTTCAAAACCGAAACAGGATTAAGAAGTATTTATAAAAATCAGACCCGGATTATGAACAGTGACCCGAATGGGTGACCTAAATTCTGGGGGAAAAAAACATACCCGAAATAGTGACCAGAATCGGAGTCAAAATTTAGATTTTTCAGATAACCAACAACAAGATATGAAAAATACAATAATCTGGAAATATACCCAAACCGGTCGATCTGACCGTCGATGGATCTGACCGAATCGAGATTCAAACCCGAAATCAAATACTTTCACCAATTCAGATAACCAACATACAAGATACGAAATGCAAGAATTCTAAAAAATATCCAAATCGGGTCGACGGGCAGGGTCGATGACCCGACCCGAATTAAATATCAAACCCGAAATCAAATATTTTTACCAATTTCAGATAACAAATATGCAAAAATATGAAATGCAAGAATTCTGGAAATATTACCCAAACCGGGTCGACCCAACCCGAATCAGATACTCAACCCGAAATCAAATCTTTTCGCCAATTTCAGATAACAAACATACAGAAATATGAAATGCAAGAATTCTGGAAATATTACCCAAACTAGGTCGACCCGACCCGGGTCAGTGACCCGACCCGAATCAGATATTCAACCCGAAATCAGATATTTTTACCAATTTCAGATAACCAATATATAAAAATATGAAATGCAAGAATTCTGGAAATATTACCCAAATCGGGTCGACCCGAATCAGATACTCAACCCGAAATCAGATATTTTCGCCAATTTCAGATAACCAACATACAAAAATATGAAATGCAAGAATTCTGGAAATATTACCCAAATCGGGTCGACCCGGGTCAGTGACACGACCCGAATCGGAGAATCAAAAAAACAGTGAAGAACAAACCTTTTCGGACTTAATTCTTGAATAACAAGGAAGGCAAATGTTTGAAATCAAGAACAGAACCAAAATATTTTTCCAATCGGACCTCCGAAAAAATCCTCCCTTTGTAGAACAAAAATGGGGGTATTTATAGATGGATTCGTACCCCTCCACGTTCAAAATAAGTTTGAATTTCAAAAATAAAGTGACGATTTGGGATGGATTTTAGGGGTATGGTAGGTGTGGAGTGATGAGGTAGGGTTCGGCGGTGTCAGGGACGACAGAGGGGTTGGTGGTGGCAGGCGGCGGTGTCGGCGATTGGTGGTGTCAGGCGTAGGGTGCGGCGACGTAGGGGTAGGGGTGTGCGGCGATTAGGTGGTTTAGGGGTTTTAGGTTTTTTGATTTTGGGTTTTGTTTTAGGGGGATAAAAGGGGAGGGTTGTTGGGCTTCGGGTATGGGCGAAAAATAAGGGGGGTTGGGCCGATTTAGGGATTCGGGTGGGCTTGGTAAAGGAATGAGAATTTAATTAGGGACTTTGGGCTTGGTAGAGGGTGGCCAGTTGGGCTTGGGAGATAAGGGAAATAGAGGGGAATGAATTTGGGTATTGGGAATGGCCGATTGGGCCAAAATTTGGGCTTGGTTGGGTTGCGAATTTGGTTATGGGTTTGGGCTAGTTTGTGGGAATGAAATTAGTTTTGGGTAGAAGTTGTTTTGGGTTGGGAAATAAAATGTGTTATGGGTTTAAAAATATAAAAAGGGATTTAATATTAAAAATGCATTGAAGAAAAAATGTAAATTATTTTGATAAAAACATAACGATGTGATAATAATAAAGATATAATATTTGCAAAATGTTTAATGCTTTAATAAAAAATGGAAATGCGATGCAATTTTGCGAGAATAAAATAAAATAGAATTTTTGGATAAAACTTATGATTATGATAAAAAATGCAAATGATAGTAAAAAATGCGAATAATAATAATAATAAGAGAATCATAATATATATATATATAGATATATATAGATACACACACGCATGTATGTATATAAATTAAAATTGTTATGAATGTTAAAAATATTTAAAATTGCAAATAAATTGGATAAGACGAGACAAAATTGGGTGTCAACAGTCACTACTATCTCTGAACTTATGATGAAATAGCCACATACACCGGATAACATTCACACCGTCTGGTCTAGGTACCAAATCCCAAGTGTTCTGCTTGGTTAAAATGTTAAACTCCTCGCACATGGCCGCATTCTAATTAGGGTCTAGTTTTGCTAGTTTTGCTAGTTTTGAATTTTTGGAATGGGTGATAAAGTTTGTGTGGAGAGGTTGAAGTGAACCTTGGGTTTGAAGATCCTGTGTTGTGTACGAGTCTCCATGCGATGGGTAGGCATCAGTGGGAGGTCTGGACTGGGAGGTTGCAGGTCTATTGGTTCTGGACTAGGAGACAACAGTGCTGCTGGGAGGCAAGAGACACGACTGGAGGCAGCAGGGGTATTGGTGGGGTGTTAGACCGAGAGCAGTGATTTGTTTGGTTGGTGCCGGACAGTGTTGGGGACGGGACTGTATGCTCTATCGGAACAGTGGGCTGCTGTTGGTATAGAGAGTGGACAGCCGGGGACAGACTCGGTTCATCGAGAAAGATGTAATCGGTGGTCTGAAATTTTTGGAGATTTGAAAAAGGAAAGGACGTCTCGTCAAAGGCGACGTGACATGAGACGATTATTTTATGAGTGGCAATGTCATAGCACATGTAGCCCCGATGAGTAGGAGAGAGACCAATGAAGACACATGGCAAGGTGCGAAGGGCAAGTTTATGAGGTGCAGTGGAGGCTATGTTGGGGTAGCATAAGCAGCTGAAAATACAGAGATGGTCATAGGATGGGAACCTACGGTATAAGATTTTGGTAGGGGTCTTGTTTTGGAGAGTGCTAGTTGGTAAAATATTAAGAAGTGATTCTACCATCTTAACAACATAGACTCAAAAAGGCGGTGAAAGACAGGCATGAAACAGAAGGGTGCGAACCATGTTATTGATGGTACGTATAATTCATTCAGCCTTACCATTTTGGAAGGAAGTATAGGGACAGGAGAAACGGAAAACCATGCCTTATTAAGAGCATAAATTGTGAAAAGCCGAGTTATTAAATTCACGTCCATTATCACATTGGAATGATTTGACAGATTTTTCAAACTGTGTTTTAATGAATTTTTGAAACTCAAAGAATTTGGCAAAAACTGCAGATTTGAATTTTAGTGGGTAAATCCAGACAAAATGTGAAAAATCATCTAAGAATACTAGATAAAATTTGTGACCCAAAGAGCTAACAATCGGAGAGGTCCACAAATCAGCATGAACAATATCAAAACGAGAAAAAGTAACACTGCTTGATGACATAAATGGAAGACGAGTATGTTTGCCGAGCGGGCAAGACAGACAGTGTTGGACAAGTTTTCCATTATTACATTGAATACGCTTAATAGTCCTAAGAAAAGTAAAAACTGGGTCTCCGGGGTGTCCGGGTCTGTTGTGCCAAGTTGAGGGAGAGATAGCCGCAAGGGATATATGTGATTGCGGTATGACAGCGGAATATTGAGTGAAGGGGTAGAAGTCTCCCACACTATTGCAGCGCGTAAGAATTTTCTCCGTATTGAGATCCTTCACAGAAAAACCAAAAGGGTCAAATTTGACAAACACAGAATTATTTCTAGTGAATTTTCTAACAGAGATTAAGTTTTTAGTGATGTTAGGGGTGTAGAGGATGTGACTTAGGGAGAAATGAGGGTGGGGATATTTGGTATGTGTCTTACCGTAACCTTCAATTGGAATGCGATGACCATTGTCGACAGTAATAAATTGAGGACACTTTAGCCGAAGTAGTTAAGAGAAGTTACCTGACGACCGGGTGAGGTGAGATGTGGCTCCAGTGTCCATGTACCAATTTTCGTCGGGCTGTCTAAGGTTCACGGTGCTGAAGGCCTGGCCTAAGTCGGTGAGGATTAGGCTGCTTGCGGTTGCTACTGGACAGAGACCATGTGGGCCTGCTGTTGCTGCCGGTGGGCCTGCCTGCTGGTTGGGGCAGAGCCCAATAGGCCAGGCGACCAAGCAGGCTGCTGGAACTAGGCTCCTGCAGTTGGGTATGGGTATGCAGGCGAGACCCAGTTCTGCTGATTGGGCCATATTGGCTGCTGTCCAGGCCATGGAAAATAGGCAGTAGATGGGCATGGCTGCTGGTTGCGGTTGCCTTTGTCGCGGCCCTTCCCTTTATTGTTGTTACTGCGGCCTCTGCCGCCACGCCCTCCATCGCGGGACTGCTGCTGCTGGTGGTCTTGCGGTGGTGGCTAGGTGGTGTTAGCCATCGGTGGAGTCATGCCGTCAACGACTAATGCCTTGTGATTGTGCTCGTCTTGTTTGACACAACGTGTTTCTCCTAACAAAAGTTGTGAATGTGCTTTGTTGAAACTTGGGAGAGGGTCGGCTTGTTGAATCATCATTGCGAGTGTATCATATTCACCTTTCGGTAAACCAGCAACTAGTTGAAGCACCATCTTGGTTTCTGAAACAGAAGTCCCTGCGTTTGACAGTTGGTCGGTTATGAGTTTCAGTTGCTTACAATATTCGGACATGTTGTTAAAATTCTCGAGACGTACGTGTATTGTTGAACTGCTCTTCCAAATACACGGACCGAGTATTTTTATTGTCCTAAAAAATTTCTTCTAGCCGGACCCAAAGTTCACGTGTCGTAGCACCTGTTTTCATGATAGTGCACAACAAGTCTTTAGAGATGGTGCCGTAGATCCATTGTTTGACGATGGCGTCAAGGCGACGCCAGGTTGAGTCTGCAACATCGGTGGAACGAGGAACAAAATCATCAATATGGTCGAGCACATTGTATGCACATGCATGAATGTAGAATAGTTCTATCCACATGGAATATTAACAGTCTTCTTGATCAAGAATTATAGGGATAAAATTCTTGATGTTGTTAACGGCGAATGTCGGATGAAAAGAAGACAATGAACGTTGAGAGGGGTTGTCAAGTGTGCCGGTGGATGAACCGGAATTAGTGGGAGAAGACATGGTGGCAACCGTGTAGCCGCCGGCTGAGAGGAAGGGAGGTTGGGTGGGTGGTTTCGGCCGAAAAAAGAAAGAGAAGAGTAGGAATTAGATTTAGGCTCTTGATACCATGTAAGATTGGAATAATTTCCCTTAGGGATTACTTTCATTAATCACAATATAAATAGTTGTACAGAGGTTGATTCATAATACAATAAGAATCCTAACTTACCTTAAATGGTTGATTCCTAATACAATAAGAATCTTAAGTTACCTTAAATATACATCTATCATAATTACAAAATATACTGTGAATATTCGAAGAATATTCGCTAATACACATCATAACATGATTTCTAGTCAATGCAATTAGTATGTTGTTCAATTTAGTAAAATTAGATACAAATCATGTTGTGATACCGTAGAATTATCATGCCAAAGTTATAGAAGCAGGTAATACTATTTCATAGAAGAAACAACTCAAAATCATATAATTTGACCAAAATAATATACATGTCCTAATATGCGCTCGCCCCTCAACATGACATGTACTAGGTATTTGAAAGCATTTATGTAATTCTAAATTATGACATTGAAAAAGCAAATATTTAAGAAGTTAAAGTCATTGTTACCTTGAAAACGGTAATCCTTTTTCTAAAAAAATATTCAACTTCACTAAGATGTCTCTAATAGCCTCAATTTTTGTAAAATATCGATTAACGCGTCCAAATTAGGCTGGCGAACCATCTTCATAAGTAGGGCAAATTACTCAAAGTCAAAATCAATAGAAAGTCAACTCTGATAGAACTAGTCAAACCCCGAATCAAATTGTATATTTGAATTATCCATAACCTCGTGATTTTATAAACCATAATAAAGTTTTAATCTTGGTTCCATTTGCTAGGTCAAATTCCTAGCTTTCCATTTGTAGGAACGTCCAATGACAAATAATTTGAAGCATTTGAAGCTAGACTTAAATATATTTTTTTGATACCTTATTGAGAGCATAATTCAATATAAATTGAGATTAGTGATTGTTTGAAGTTAGATTTTGTGCATGCTCATTTAAAATTTTATTTTGTCATGTAGTTTTCAACTTGCCTTGGCCCTGGAATTCTCCTTAGACTCTTAACTTGTCATGACTCAAAATTATAAGCTGTGATGGCACATATTTTCATCTGATAGGTAAGATAAACCCAACAAATATCAATTCAATTAAGTTAATTACGCGAAAAATAAAGAGATGAATCAAATGCCCAAATATTAAGTCTTTTATAGTAAAAATAAATGCAAAAATATAATACCACCCAAGACTGATGTCATGTGTACCAGAGCCACTATAGTCAAAGCAAAAAATCACGATAATGAAGGGAGTAAGTCATGACGAAAAAAAGATACACTAGCACATACCAACTAGGACGAATAGTCAACATCATATAGGGTACAAAAAATAAGGAGAAATAACACCCAACTACCTTATACTAGCCTTGAACAGTGTAATATCAACCCCAACCGCTAGCCCGCTATAATTCTAAGAATTGGGGCTAACCTTCATTATACCAATTTTCCGGCTACTCACTAACCTTACCTTAGAGTCATGTCTTTGGTAAGTCGCAAATGGAACATATCTTGTCTAATCACCTTTCTCAGTTCTTCCTCGATCTACCCTTATCTCTCCTCAAGTTCATCACTGCCAAAACTTATAACATTTAAATTTCACCCATTAAGTTAAAGTGCACACGACTGTATGCAATATAATTCACCAACTATGAGTAGGGTCAACCCCTCAGAGAATAATATAGAGGTGATTAAGCAAGTAAGAGATTTATCACTTTTTCGCAATGTCAAACACTTAGGCTAGAGAATTCATTTATATAGTTTAGGACAAGTCAAAGTCAAAATAAAAGAAAAGTCAACATAAAAGTCAAATTAGTCAAAACTCCAAAAAAACTATATAATCAGATTATTCATAAGCTCATGATTTTATAACCATAATAAAGTTTTAATCTTGATTCCATTTGCTATGTCAACTTCTGAGTTTTCCATTTCTAAACTAGGTTTAAAAATTTTGAAGACTTTAATCACATGATTTTATGACTAAAAATTCATCAAAATCAAGTATAATCATCATAGGATGTTAGAGAATCATTACTCCAATGATTTTAGTTGAAATCAATCCATTGAATATGTTGGAAATTTACTAAATGTGGAAATAAGTATATCCCATTAATTTATGACTCGAACAATTGGGCCCGCACGTCGAAAACGTCATTTTCACACACATGCACATGTAGTGCCAAGTATCGCAAATTTCATTACTGAAAGAGATATTGGTACGTATGTAATACGTTTGAGACATAGAATTATGGACGGTTATTGGCCAAATGACAAAGTATTCCACGTTGGTAAATGAAGGAAGAAGTGTACAAAGTGTAAAATAAAACGAGTCGGAAATCGCCGCGGAGCCGTGAAGGGCCGCGGCGCCACACCGTCGGAGCCGCGGCGCAAATTGGGTGGTCAGCTACTGGAACCGCGGTGTTTCGGAGGCAGAATGTTGCGATGGGAAGTTGGAAAAATATGACATTTGGGCTGGTTTTGGAGCATTGATTCTCCATTACTTGCCACATGAATTCAGCCATTATTTGGCTGAATGTAACCCCTCAATCAAGTGCAATTACATGACTATTGAAGGCCATTAGTTGGCTAGTTGAGGCGTCTTCTCCTTACACTATAAATTGAGGCCTTTGGCTCAATTGAAGCACACTACACTCAACACTTAGAAAATACTCCAGATTTTCTGATTTCATATTCTTCATCTCTAGCAAAGTCACTATACTCTAAGTTCTTTAAGAGTAACACTTGAGTTTTCTTTGCTCACTTGTTAAAGTTGTTGTTGTATCTTGAGAGACTATTCCTCAATTTAGTTGCTACTTCACTTGCAAGGTGAATTTTATTGGAATTGTTGTTGTACTTTTAATTGTTGATTTGTTTCCCATATTCTGAGCATTGTCTTGGGTTCTTGCGCAGGACAAAGATCAAGTGAAGCATCAATATCTATCTTGCTTTTCCTTGGGTTGGTCTGAATATTCTTCTTGTTAAGCTGTTAAGCTTTGGGGTTTTGTCTGCCCTAGAACGCATTTGATAAACATTGTCAATTTATCTGCTATAGAACACATATTAATATGTGTGCTAAAATGTAGTGTCATTTTTGTTGGAAATTTACTAATGTGGAATTAAGTATATCCTATTAATTTATGACTCGAATAATTGGGGCCCGCACATCAAAAATGTCATTTCCACACATGTGCACACGTAATGCCAAGTATCGCAAATTTTATTAGTGAAAGAGATATTGGTACGTACGTAATACGTTTGAGACATAGAATTATGGACGGTTATTGGTCAAATGATAATGTATTCCACTTTGGTAAAAGAAAGAAGAAGTGTAAGATAAAACGTGTCGGAAATCTCCGCGGAGCCGCGAAGGGCCACAACGCTAATTGGGTCTTCAGTTACTGGCGCCGCGGCGCTAATTTACAGAGTCGCGGCGCTTCGGAGGCAGAATACTGCGACGGAAAGTTGGAAAGTTCTGACCTTTGGGCTGGTTTTGGAGCATTGATTCTCCATTACTTGCCACGTGAATTCAGCCATTAGTTGACTTAATGTAACCCCTCAATTAAGTGTCATTACATGGCTATTGAAGGCCATTAGTTGGCTAGTTGAGGGATTTTCTCCTTACACTATAAATTGAGGCCTTTAGCTCAATTGAAGAACACTACACAATACTTAGAAAATACTCCAGAACTTTATGAATTCATCTTCTTTCTCTCTAGCAAAGTTACTATACTTAAAGTTCTTCAAGAGTAACACTTGAGTTTTCTTTGCTCAATTGTTAAGTTGATGTTGTATCTTGGGAGACTATTGCCCGACAACATAAAAGGAGATATACAGGGCAATCTTGTCTTAAAGACAGAGTGACATCACTCCACTCAGCAAATTACACAAGCAATTTTATAAGTTCTTGATTTCCAGTTTTATTGTAATAGTTTGTTTATCTTTTCTACTATTGTAATAGTTACTTACTTCCCGTTTCCTACAACAATTGTATCCCAACAATTTTAAGACAAGATTTGTTGTAAGTAAGTTAGAAAGATGACTGGTATAAATCAAACTGCTTCTGATTATGTTGCTGCTGCTCAAGGCAATCCGTCAGCCTTCCCCACTGCTCAAGGCACTCCTAATGCCTTTCCGGTGGCTCAAGGCTCATCCAATGCCTTTACTGCCGCTCAAGGTAATGTTGTCGTTCCTCCACCCGCTGAATTTCACCATGAACGCCCTGAAAAATTCATTGGGTCAAATTTCAAAAGATGGAAACAAAATATGCTCTTCTATCTGACTGTTATGGGAATGTCACGTTTCCTAACAGAAGATCCTCCACAAGCTGGAGATGAAATAGACCCTTTGTCTTCTGAAATGGGGAAGGGGGCCTAGGTATCTATGTTATTAATGGCATGAAGATGGTTCTTGATGCATGGAGTCATAGTGATTTCATGTGTAAGAATTACATATTGAATTGCTTGTCAGACCCTCTCTACACGGTGTATTGCAGATTGCTGGCTACCAAAGAGTTGTGGGAGAAGCTACAAAAGAAGTACAACGCACAAGATGCAGGTACTAAGAAATTCATCGTTGGAAAATTTCTGAAATTTCAAATGGTGGATAGTAAGACAGTGATGTCCCAAGTCTAGGAATTCCAAATGATTTTACATCACCTGAATTTTGAAGGTATGAAGCCAAACGAGCAGTTTTTGGTTGCATCATTGATTGAAAAGTTACCTCCTTCGTGGAATGAGTTTATGAGCTACTTAAAGCTCAAGACAAAGGGGATGACCTTTGAAGAACTTATTATCAAACTCCAAATTTAGGAAGATAATAAGAAGGCCTTGCCTAAGGGTAAACAACCCGTTGAGGCAAAGGCAAATATGGCTGAGGCCAAAGGAACCTAAGCAAGAAGCGCAAGTTCCAGAAAGACGGCAAGACCCAAGCAGCGAAGAAGTTCAAAGGAAATTGTCACCACTGTGGGAAATCTGGTCATATGATCAAAGAATGCCACAAGCTCAAGACTGAGCAACAAGAGAAGGCCAAGGCTAAGGGCAAGGCTCAGGTTAACGTTGTTAAGGACCAGTTTCTAGACGACATGATTGAGGAGTTCTCAGCGGTGGTGCTAGAAGCAAACCTGGTTGAGAATCCTATGCAATGGTGGATGGACACATGTGCTACAAGACACATCTGTTCCAACAGAGATGCCTTCTCCACTTATACACCGGTTACAAACAAGAAGCTGTTCATGGGCAACAACGCTTCCTCTGACGTGCTGGGGGTAGGAAAGGTAGTCCTGAAGATGACTTCTGGAAAGGAGCTCACTCTGAAGGAAGTGATGCATGTTCATGAGATTAGAAGAAATTTAATTTCAGGTCCTTTATTAGTTAATGCTGATTTTAGGCTAGTGTTTGAGTCCAATAAATTTGTAGTCACTAAGAATGGAACATTTGTGGGAAGAGGATTCGTCTGTGAAGGCCTCTATAAAGTGAACACCATGTCTGTATTAAGTAAAAGCAATAATATTGAAGCCTCTTCATCTTACTTGCTTGAGTCCTCTAATTTATGGCATCATAGATTAGGACATGTCAACTATAAGTCCATCCAAAGGTTGGTAAAGTTGGAGTTATTGCCATTTATCGATGTAAACCCTCAACATAAGTGTGAGGTGTGCGTAGAGGCAAAACTCACAAAGCTTCATTTTTGATCCGTTGAAAGAATACCGCTCCTCTAGAACTTATTCACATAGATATATGTGATTTAAAGTTTGCAAAAACTAGGGGAAACAAGTACTTTGTGACATTCATTGATGATAGCACAAGATATTATTACCTTTACTTATTGAAAAGTAAGGATGAAGCATTTGAAGCGTTATGATTTTACAAAGCAGAAGTTGAGAACCAACTAAGCATGCAGATTAAATCCATTCGTAGCGATAGAGGGGGAGAATATGTAGCGCCATTTGAGGAATATTGTGCCCAAGAAGGCATTGTTCATCAAACGATGGCTCCATACTCACCTCAATCGAATGGTGTGGCGGAACGTAAGAATCACACATTGAAGGAAATGATGAATGCCTTGCTCATCAATTCCGGTCTTTCCCAAAACATGTGGGGAGAAGCCGTCCTTACCGCTAATACGATTCTTAACAGAGTCCCACATAAGGGTAAGGACAAAACTCCATATGAAACATGGAAGGGAAAGAAACACCACCTATAAATATTTAAAGGTGTGGGGTTGTCTAGCAAAGGTCGAAGTACCCAAGCCAAAGAAGGTCAAGATTGGGCCTAAAACTGTAGATTGCATATTCATCGGATATGCAAATAACAGTAGTGCTTATCATTTCTTAGTGCATAGGTCAGATATTCCAGATATCCACAGGGGTACAATAATGAAATCAAGGAATGCTCAATTCTTTGAAGGTACCTTTCCTAGAAATGAAAAAGACATAACCTCTCGCAAACGAAGTTATGAACAAAGCTCTCAGGAACCGGGAGTTGTTGACGGCCCGGATCTGGATGGTTTAGATCTAGTGGATCTCGAGGTGGCTGAATATCCGAAATCTAGTGTTCCAGATTCTCAGAACTTGGAGACTCCAGAGATGGAACTAAGGCGAAGTAAAAGGGCCAGGAAGGATAAATCCTTCGGTCCTGACTTTCTAGCTTATATGGTTGATAATGAACCAAGGACAATTGCTGAAGCATTGTCAACTCCAGAGGCACCGCTTTGGAAAGAAGTTATTGAGAGTGAAATAGGCTCCATTCTGCATAACCATACTTGAAAGTTGGTTGATCTTCCTCCAGGAAATAAACTGTAGGGTTGTAAATGGATACTTAAACGGAAGTATAACGCAGATGGGTCTATAGATAAGTACAAGGCCAGGTTGGTAGTCAAGGGCTATCGGCAGAAAGAAGGTCTTGACTACTTTGACACATACTCTCCGGTATCTCGGATGAAGTCCATACGAGTATTCATTGTGATCGCAACATTGCGTGACCTTGAGATACATCAAATGAATGTAAAGACAGTCTTCCTAAATGGTGATTTGGAAGAAGAAATTTATATGGACAACCCGAGGGGTATGTGGTTCAAGGGCAAGAGAAGAAAGTCTGTCGGCTTGTCAAATCTCTGTACAGGCTGAAACAAGCCCCGAAGCAATGGCACAAAAAAATTGATAGTACTCTACTATCGAAGGGTTTCGCCATTAATGAGTGTGACAAATGTGTCTACATGAAAGGTAACTCTGACTCATTTGTTATGATATGCATGTATGTAGACGACATGTTGATCATAGGAAGCAGTCCTAGCATAATTCTAGAGACTAAGAACATGTTGAAACAATGCTTCGACATGAAGGATATGGGTATCGCAGATATCATCTTAGGGATAAAAATCTCTAAGACGTCTGACGGACTGGTCTGATCTCAGTCTCACTACATCGAAGATGTTTTGAGAAAGTTCGAGATGTTAGACAGTTCACCTATAAAGTCACCAATGGATAGAAATCAAAAGATTGATAAAAATCGTGGTGCGCCCATATGCCAGGAGCAATATGCACAGGTGATCGGTAGTTTGATGTACATAACAAACTGCACCCGACTTGATATTTCTTATGCAGTCAATAAGTTGGCTAGGTTTACTCGTAATCTGAGTGAAGATCACTGGAAGGCGTTTAATCGAGTACTTCAATACCTGAAATACATGCTAACTTATGAGTTACATTATTCGAGATATCTAGTTGTACTAGAGGGGTACAGTGATGCAAACTGAATATCTAATATAAAGAACACCAAGTCCACAAGTGGGTGTGTATTTACAATTGGTGGTGGGGATGTGTCTTAGAAATCCTCTAAGCAAATTTGCATCGCCCGATCCACGATGGAATCGAAGTTTATCGCTTTAGACAAAGCAGGAGAAGAAGTTGAGTGGCTTCACGACTTCTTAGAGGATGTTCCGTGCTGGAACAAACCCGTACCTTCTATAATGATCCACTGTGACAGTCAGTCGGCTCTAGGAAGGGCACGGAATGCTATGTACAACGGCAAGTCTCGTCATATTCGACGGAGACATAAGACAGTTAGGCAGCTGATCACCACGGGTATAATATCCATTGATTATATAAAATAAAAGGAAAACATTATTGACCCACTGACAAAGGGCTTACCCAAGGATCAGATATTCTGCCTGTCTAGGAGAATGGGCTTAAAACCCAAAGTATAAGGACCAATACGGTGGTAACCCAACCTTACTGACTGGAGATCCCAGGAATTAGGTTCAATGGGAAACTAAGTTGTAAAGGTTTAGTTGATCACTTTGGTGGAAGCATGAGCACTTCAGATAGTGATTTCTGTGAAGAAACACCAAATCCAAAGCTGTTCCCGTGATAGACTATAAGTGTTATCTGCAGTGTGGGTGAAGGTTAAGTTTCCAAAACCTTTAATGATCCTCATCGGTTGAGGTTAGGTTTGGGGAAATTTTTAATGATTTCTAACACTTGTAAAGTGGGGTATAGCAGGATACCTTGTAGGAGACCACCTATTTAAGTGCGAGGACAGGCCACCTCAAATGAACGCACTTAAGAATCTAAGAAGTGTCCACGACCACAACGGACAAAACATTACGAAGAACTGAGTAGAGGAAGTTGTTGTGTTGGTACCGTTGACTTCGCTTACACTAAACACTGACGGTTCAAGACATCACGTTCACCGCGCAGTAAGTAAGTCCGATAGTATTCAACTATGGAAGGTTCAAAGCGTATGCTACCTATCTAGATGCAACATCGGCCCGCTAAAAGATTGATAGAAAAAAGGCACCATGTGTGTGCGCCAAAATCTATTTCAAGAGAGGATTGTTGGAAATTTACTAAATGTGGAAATAAGTATATCCCATTAATTTATGACTCGAACAATTGGGCCCGCACGTCGGAAACGTCGTTTCCACACACGTGCACACGAAGTACCAAGTATCGCAAATTTCATTAGTGAAAGAGATATTAGTACGTATGTAATACGTTTGAGACATAGAATTATGGATGGTTATTGGCCAAATGACAAAGTATTTCACGTTGGTAAATGAAGGAAGAAATGTACAAAGTGTAAAATGAAACGAGTCGGAAATCGCCGCGGAGTAGTGAAGGGCCACGGCGCCACACCGTCGGAGCCGCGGCGCAAATTGGCTGGTCAGCTACTGGAGCCGCGGCGCTTCGGAGGCAGAATGCTGCGACGGAAAGTTGGAAAAATCTGACGTTTGGGCTGGTTTTGGAGCATTGATTCTCCATTACTTGCCACATGAATTCAGTCATTATTTGGCTGAATGTAACCCATCAATCAAGTGCAATTACATGGCTATTGAAGGCCATTAATTTGCTAGTTGAGGGGTCTTCTCCTTACACTATAAATTGAGGCCTTTGGCTCAATTGAAACACACTACACTTAGAAAATACTCCAGATTTTCTGATTTCATAATCTTCCTCTCTAGCAAAGTCACTATACTCTAAGTTCTTTAAGAGTAACACTTGAGTTTTCTTTGCTCACTTGTTAAAGTTGTTGTTGTATCTTGGGAGACTATTGCTCAATACCATAAAAGGAGATATACAGGGCAATCTTGTCTTAAAGACAGAAGGTCATCACTCGACTCAGCAAATCACACAAGCAGTTTGTTACGATTTTGATTTCCAGTTTTATTGTAATAGTTTGTTTATCCTTTCTACTAGTGTAATAGTTACTTACTACCATTCCCTACAACAATTGTATCTCAACAAAATCATCGTCCAAAGCTCATCTCTTTTCTAAAATGTCAAAAACTGAATGCGTAATATGTTATTGTCCCTTTAGTGCTCGCAACTGCATGAACTTGGCGGGCTAACTTCAGATTAATCATGTTACCCTGGTGCGATTATGCAAGTCAAAAGCTTCCCTAACAGCGTGATCGCACAGGTGCACCGTGATTGTAGTCGGACCAGATGTAGGTTTTGACAGCTTTAGTTTTATATGCTTTAACACGTCTAAATCACCCCCAACCCTCGGGCTACCTATAAAATCATACCTATAAGTAAAAAAATGATGACTATATCAACAAATTCAAGTATTCAGAATGTAATTCAAAACACAAATATTGAAAATGAGTATTGGGTTGTTATATTCTTCCCCACTTAAATTAACCTTTGTCCTCGGACATACCCTAATCGTATAAGAACCATCGAAAAAATGTAAACACTCATCATACATACTTGTTAGTACTCTCATGTATTACCTTCTATAAATAGCCTCGAAAAACACTTTAACCTGTCACATCCCGGTCTAGGTGAGATGGACATGCACCTAGTGCCTTACGTACGTGAGCGACCCATCTTATAAAATTATTAAACTTACTGCATTTACACACATTCAAGCAAAAAATTCCAGCAATATATATTTCATCCGCATGGGCCTACGAGGCCTCGACATGTACAGAAACTGTACTAACATACGGAACCCGACCACAGACATACATGCGTCTACAAAACCTCTAAGAACATCTGACTGACATAATATAACATAGTAAGAACAGGATCCCGACCTACCCGTAACATGTACATTACATCATACCGACTCAAAAGCAACAACTCCGGAATAAAATGAGTGTACCAACCATAAACGAGCTGAGAACCTACTGGTGAGGTCATCAATCTGTCTATCTGAACATGCGGGTATGAAACACAACGTCCCCTAACAAAAGGGACGTCAGTACGAAAGATGTACTGAATATGTAAAGGTAGTAAAAGCATAAGTAAGACATCAATGTAAAAGAGTCAATAAAGATCAACATGTAACTCATACTTGCCACTAAAGGACATGACATGCATAATGACTACACTTATATGTAATGCCACTTTACGGAGTTATATCATTTCATATCGAGCCACTCTTCTAGGCTAATATCAATATCGTAAACTTTAACTGCCCAACTGATCAGTGGTAACTGCCCAACCGACCATAGCCCGATGGTGAATACGTGTATGTCCAACTGGTGGTAAATAACTGTACATAGTTGTCGAACCGGTGGTAAATAATGATACATAGTTGTCCAGCCGGTGGTAAATAACGATACATAATTGCCCAATCGGTGGTAACTGCCCGACCGATTGTAGCTCGATGGTAAATACGTGTCTGCCCGACCGGTGGTAAATAATGATACATAACTGCCCAATCGGTGATAACTACCCGACATACCTTAGCTAGATGGTAAATACGTGCCTGCCCAACCGATAGTAAATAAGATATATAACTGTCCAACCAGTGGTAACTACATCACTTCCCAAACGATATTCATTGTGTGGTATTCATAATCTACCGTAATAGTAATAACACTTTTGTCTTCTTTAGCTAGTAAGACTCTTTTCTTTCTTTAGAACGACACTTTTTCGATCTCCTGAATAACTCTTTTGACACGCTTCTTCTAGGAGATATATAAGAGATAAGAAATTCAAATAACCAACTTACAAACCAACCTATACATGACACGATATCAAGACAGGAAAGTAATCCCAATAAATGACAAACAATAGCAAGAATAAAATGTTTCTTTTGGAATACATTATTTGTTCGGAATCATGCCAAGAAAGAAAGGATAGCTACATAATGATTGGTACACTCATTTTATTAACATATGAATATTAAACACTTCAAACACTTTAAAGCATGACCTCTTTATCATATTAACCACTCATAGTCTCACACCGAATGTACGAGCTATTACAATCCACTTCCCTTTGGCGAACTTCGTTAAAAAATATTTTCTTCGATTCGATTAACCTCTAAACATTCTAATACTTATCAATCCTAATCATAACCTTTTTAGCCTTTGGAGGAACATGTTTTTACCTCTTATAACCTCAAATATAATCTGGCTTACGTCGACAAACTTACAACACAACTTTAACGTATGAAAGTACGGGATGTAACATAATCGAAGATTTTTTTTTCAACTTTACCTCATAAGCTAGTATTTTCAAAATTCATACCCTTCTTCAAAACGTATGATTCTCGTTTATATGAATTGTCTCACTCTAAAAAAACCCGAATTGGGTCATTAATATACTTTTGAAATTATGTCGCATGGTATAATCAATCCCTCTATAACCATAACATGATCTTGAACCATGTGAACAATTTTTTGTGATATGCTCGTTTACATGCCTCGATTCAAACTCACCCTCATGACATGAGAAAGTTTCATAAAACATATGATTCTTCACCATAACTCTTAAGTGTGGCTGATGATGTTTCATAGTTTGATATGGACAAGTCAAATGAAACAATTATAAAAGGGTAACTTACAGTAACCACTATCTTTTAAGAGCTTTTAACAATTCGTAGCTACATTTTATGTATTTACATTTCGTAGTTATTTTATGGCAATTCGTTGTATTAAAATGTATTTAAGTGCACTATTCAATTGTATTCAGTTTTATTCGATGTCGCGTGTATTTAAATATATGCAACCTTAATTTCTTTGAATACAATATATTTACTCTAAATAAATGGGGAATACACTCTCTTCCTTTAACATATGAGTTCAATTTGATCTAAAAAGTCACTACTATAGTTAAACTAAATAGTACTTAGAGTACATAACCTAAATGACTAAAAAAATCAAGAATGACCAAAGTACTGCCCACACAAAAAAGTTGACATAAGTACCTTGAACGCACTAATTTAGTGCGCAATGTAAGACGGCCCAGTTAACAGACGTTATTATTTTTTTACATAACGCATGTAAGTAGTGCGTTATTCAATTCCACGCAAACCTGCACACATTCTACTTTGGTTAGTATGTTGACTTTATTAATAAAGTATCACTTTGATAGAATGCAAGTTATTCTCTTCAAATATTTTAAACAACACTTATAATTATTTATCTATTGCAAAATAATATTTATAAATAATTATCTATTTATTTTCATTTATTTGTAGTGACTCCTTGTGATAACATAATACTTCCTCCGTCCCAATTTATATGATGTATTTTAATTGAGCAAGAAATTTAAGAAATAAAGAATGATTTTTGAATCTTGTGGTCTAAAACAAGCTAAATATATTTGTGTGGTTATAACAACACTGTTAAGCGTAAAATGTAAAGTATAAAGTTAATTTTTTGCCAAATAAGGAAATTAGTCATTCTTTTTTAGACTGACTAAAAAAAGTATGTTATATAAATTGAGATAGAAGTAATGAATACAATAAAATTAGAGGGGGACAATTTATGAATATCTACTTCTCATGCACTAACACTTATAATAATTGATAAATTTAATCTAACTGTATAATCTAAACATATTTTTGAAAAGGTAAAAATCATTTACATCCTCCAACTTTACTTTTAATTTTTTTTATCCCCCCTTCCCTTCCCGGCTTCCCCACCCACCGAACTTTGAACAATCTCTTCCCCTTATTTTTTTTGATATCCAGCTTCCCGGCTTACGCCAGACTATTCCTAGAGATAGTAGTCCCGGTCCCTCAGCACTACTACCAGTAAATCACGGGATGTGCCTGAATGATCAGGGTCCTGAAGATAGTAGTCCCGGTCCATCAACACTACTACCAGTAAATCGCGAAATGTGCCTGAATGATCAGGGTTTGAGAACAGAGCAACATATATCACCTACAAGGTCCTAGCCCATAAGAGAACAAATTGCTCCCACTAGGGTTCGAACCCACGTTGCAGGCTTCCAGTTAGATTTTAAGTTTTCCTCCTTTGTCATCCACCTATGCCCCGGAGACATCTCCTCCCCTTATTCTATACACTATATTTTTACCCTTTGGCATTTGCAATCCTCTATCTATGTAATAAAATTTTATATTATATATAATATATAATTTTTAACCAAGATATTTTATATCTATAATTCAAATAACTTTATAACCACTCTTTACCAAAAAAAAAAAATCAGTGAGGTAAAAAACATTTATACCCCTCAACTTTGCTTTAAAAATAATAACCTCCTAAACTTTGAACAATATACATTCTCCCCCTCATATATCAATTAACTTATTAAATATCTATTGAACTCTTGCATTATCAACTTTTTTTTTTACTTATTTAAAATTATGAGATTTGTTAATCAACGCAACAAATTAACTTATCGAAAAATAGATACATTGTTATTTTTAGACGAAAAAAGTGAAAACACTAATTGAGTATGTAAGTTAATACTCCCTCCGGATAAAAAAGAGGGTTCAATTAGCCGTTTGCACACTCCTTAAGAATATACTAACTCTTAGCAAAAATATGTTATTTGACTAAAATGCCTCTAATTAAATAGGTATTGGGATTTTGTCACCTAATACTTAATAAGGGAAAATATGAAAAAATAAAATTAATTCTTTCTTGATTTGATAAGTGGACACTCTTTTTGATCCGGAGGGAGTAACATTCTATAGTGAAATAAATGAGCAAAATAAGAAAATTTAATGTAGGTAATGAAAAAAATAATTAATAAACTAGAGGTATTTTAACAAATTCCTAAAATATTCCCCATCTATATTATACATAAATTTTCTTATAATTTCGAAAATATTTCATTAATGACAATAGATACTCTTTATACATAGATAATATAGAATAAGAGAGGAATGGACTCAAATATTCATACTTAATGCATGTAATGTTAAAATAACAACCATAAAAAATTAGTGTTAGATTTTATAACAAATTCATAAAAGGAAATACTCTACTTATTATGTCAATGAGCTTAAATAAAAATATATAATAAAATATGAAATTATTTTAATCATAGATAAAATATCTTGGTTAAATAATAATTTTATATATAATATGAAAATGTATTACATAAGTTTTTAGATTAAATTTATCAATTTATTATAAGTATTACTGCATAAGAAGTAGATATTCATAAGTTGTCCCCATTTAGTTTTATATTCATCATTATGTTATCACAAGGATTCACTACAAATAAATAGATAATTATTTATAAATATTATTTTGCTATAAATAAATAATTATAAGTGTTGTTCAAAATACTTGAAGAGAATAGCTTACATTCTATCAAAGTGATGCTTAGGGTCTGTTTGGAAAGCCACCCGGTAATTGGAATTGGTGTAATTACTACCCTAGTAATTACACAGTATTGTAATTACATCGATCTGTTTGTTTTTTATAATATAATTATAATGTAATTACAAGAGTGTTGTTAGGTTGCGCAAGTGTAATTACACAATTAGTTTAATTTAAAAATAAAATTTAAAATTAATATTTTAAAAATATGTGCATTTATAAATGATATTAAATTAGTTATTTAATAATACATTGTTTCTTGAAAATATATTAATTAATAATCATATATTTGTAACTAATATTGTAAAAAATATTTGATATATATATATATATATATATATATATATATATCAAATTAATTATATTTTAGTTTTAATTAATTATAAAACTTAAAAGCATACTTTTTTTTTGTGAGAACATCATGAATTGGATGTTTGACTAAAAATAATATTTATAAATATAATGCCATAACATTATTCAAATATTTGACAAAAAAAAAATCTATCAATAGTAAGTGAAAAGTAAACAACATGTAATGTGAAATAACAAGTCAATAGTACTAAAGCAAATAAATTAAAATCGAAAATATAACCTAAATTCAAAATCCAAAAGAAAAAGTTTAACATAATACTCTCATTTAAAATTCCAACATTACATAAGTAAGTTCCAACTTAACTTATGTAAATAATTCAAAAGAAAGGGAAAATATAAGTTTATAACTTCATTCACGACGAAATTGTACTTTAATAAAGTCACTCATTATATACCAAATTTTTTAATGACTCATTATTTCTAATATTAAGAGGTGTAGTTTTAAAATTAGAATAATAACACAGTTATCTAAATGAATAAAATAAAAAAATAAAAAATATGAGCAATTACATGGAATCACAAGAAGTAAAGGTTGGTAATGAAACGAAAGGAATAAAAGATAAATAATATAAAAAGAAAAATATATTTTAAAAAGTAAAAATTAAAAAGAAATTAAAATAATAGAAATATAAATTAAAATAAAATAAAAAAAGAAACTAAAAAGTAAATCCTGTAGTGTAATTATAACCAATTCTCATCTAATTGTGCAATTACTTGATCAAATAAATATGTCAAACTATGTAATTACACCTAATTATACTCAATTCTAATTACGTGCGTGGCTTTCCAAACATGCCCTTAATTAATAAAGTCAACATACTAATCAAAGTCATAAATAGTTATATAAGTTGTAATAATAATATTGGTGAATGGATAGCGGACACCAAGTGAATAAAAGAAAAGGCAAAGGGTATATTGGGTATTGCAGCAACTTATGGGCAACCCTACCCTCAAAAAGCTAGCATTTCCACCGTCTCGCCTTGTGTACGTGCAGCATCCCTAAATCCGGATCTATTTTCAGGTTCATTCTTGTTTTTGTTTTTCAATTTCATACGGCAGTTGCATCTTTGAATGTTTCTAGTTTTTTTTTATATATAATTTTACTAGTTTGAATGTTTTTAGGGTTTTGTTTTTGGGCCCTAATTACCCTAGAAACACGAATTAATTATTAGTATTGAGATGAAATGGGCGCGTAAAAGTGGGATTGGTATGAAGATTCAGATAGGGGAAAGCCTAACTAGTTTGGGATTAAAGATTAGTTGGTTGATTGATTCAGGTTTCATTGGTGGATTGTAGCTGGAGCGGTTCTTAACCTGGATTTGTTTGGGTCATGTTAGAACGGAAATCTTGATTGGAATACTTAGCAACAACAACAACATACCCAGTGTAATCCCACAAGTGGGGTCTAGGGTGGGTAGTATGTACGCAAGCCTTACATTCTACCTTTGTGGGGGCAGAGGGGCTGTTTCCGATAGACCCTATTGAGGATTGGAGGAAAAAAGGCAACTTAGTATCAAGATACTAAACAAATTGAGCAACACTTAGCACCTACAAGTATAACGTAAATCAGGATTAAAGATGAAACATGATGAAAATGCTTTACTACTTGAAGATGGGACCATGGCTTGGATTTGTACCATTTCCCTTCCTCTATAATTCGAAAAAGCCCCTTCCCTTTTTTAAGTTAAAAGATATGTTTGTATTTACTCTGTAATACTTTGAACATTTCCTTCTGTTTAACAAATTCATTTTTAGCTTAAAAGTTTTTTATACATATTATTATTTTAATAAAATTGGAGTAACTGATAAGTTGCTGCAATGTGATCAGGAGATCACGTGTTCAAGCCGTCGCAGAAATGCAGGGTAAAGCTGCGTAAAATAGACCCTTGTGGTCCCTCCTTCCCCCGACCCCACACATAGAGGGTGTATAGTGCACCGGGTTGCCCTTTTTTTTTTTAAAAAAACTTCAAATGCAAAACTTTTTAGTTTGTATGGTATTTTTGGAGGTGAATTATTTGCTGCCAGTCACTGACTGAAAATTGACCATGGGAAAGTGAAAGGGACTATCTGATTGAGATAGAGAGAGTAACTTTAAACAAAATGAGAAAGTAGCCGGAAGTAAATAATTTAGTACTTACCAGAAATAGAAAAGGAACTCTTCAAAACAGTATAAGATTGATGCATGGATCCATTCTGTATCTCATTTAGAAAAGGAAAAAAGAAGAACAATGGGTCCATTCACATAGCTTTTCAAGTTAAGAGATGATAGAGTTGTGTATACGGGCACTTTCTTTGCCTATTTATATGAAAACTATTACTTGATAAAAAAGAAGAGATGATAGAGTTGCGAAGAGCTTTGGTATTGAAGAATGCACACATCTATAGTAGCAGATATCCAAGGGTAGGAATTTGGTGCCTTATACTACCATCAACCATCATTCCTTTATGCGCTTGTATTGAGGTTAAGTCAAGGTGTTGTCTGATATGCCTCTTTGAAGTGAGATGGGGTAGGGTGTATGGAAAGATTTTGTAGGGCTGTGGTAACCTTTTTAGCATCATTAGTAGAGAATTATTAGGGTGAGAATGGTGCTGTTGCAGGTAGTTGATTTATAAGCTGTTATATGTTATGATGTAGATCCGCATACTTCTGTGAGGCCTCTATGGTAAAGCGTGCAGAGTTTCTTGATGCTTGCTTTTAGTAGTGGTTTCCTTTCTTTTGTCATTAGCTCTCCGTGAATGATATAAGCTTAACTTGGGTTGATATATTCTTAAATTTTAATATACCTGGTGAGAAAGGCAAACACTAGCAGGTCTTTTATCTGAAAACAGGGCAAACACTAGCAGGTAAAAGCTAATATTCTCTCCTTTTTAATGTATGTGTCTTTATTTTTTAGTCTGTTTTAAAAATAATGCCACCTTTCGATATTTTATAATTTTCAACATCTCCATTTTACCCTTAATCCCTTATAGGAATGGCATGGCAAGTTTAGTACCACAAGATTCAGAAGGTATCTTTTGTATGTTATACACACCTTTAGTTTAAGACCACAAGTTTCAAAAGTCTTCTTTACATTCTTAAACTTCTTACTTTGTGCCCAATCAAACTTAAGACACGTAAAATGAAGTGAAGGGAGTAGTAACTTATCACTTGGGGTTAGGGTTATATAGAAAATAAAGGAAATTCAGGAGCTATTCATTTGGTCTGGGTTTTGGCTCGTCACTGAAATCTCTTGTCATTATCACCAATCTAAGGGCCCATATGTGGAAAAATATGCTTCTGTTTTAATTTCTGTGAGACACATGTTGCTTGTCTTAATTGCAGCTGGAACAGAACAGAAGGAAGATGGCATTTGATTTATTAAAAAAGTAGGAAAATTGCATTTGATTGAGATTTCATTACTCTAATTTCCAGAAAGTAGATTTCATTACTCTAATTTCCACAATATATTATTGAATTTAACTTGTCTATACTCCAAAAATAGTTGTCGTTTCTGGTAAAACATTTTGCTTCTATCAACAGTCATTTGAGCTTTCTGTCAGCTATGGAAACCATCTCAAATATGTCTTTGAAGTTGGGACTTAATTCTTAGCTGTTGTATGATAACTAGTGGTTAATGATTTTGTGCTGGTGCTGGCATGTGTTTGTCACAATAGATATGCACTATACTTAGGAGGATGTAGCTGGAGATGATGTTTCATGAATCAACAAGCTTTTGGTGCTTGTATATTGAATAATATCTCTGTAGTGGTGTTTGGATTTGGTATTTAAAATCAAGGAGTACAGTAAAAGGTTTATATGGACTGATGTGGTCTTGGATGTGTGGTTGTGGTGGACAGGGAGGAGGCAGCAGCTGGGTGGTGGTGTGGTGATATTTTAGCTGGTCGTTTTTGGTGGTTTATTTGTGGTAGTTTTGAATATGAGATCTGGAAGCCGAAGCCGAAGCCGAAGCAGGAGCAGAAGCAGAAGCAGGAGCCCAATGGATCGCAAAATCCGTACGCAACGGTTCTCCTACCGTGATGCACCATATAGACGGGAGCCACGTCGGGGTTTCAGGTTCTCTGGTTTTAATCATTTATATGTTTAGCTATTCTCATTCTAGCACCTGCTGGCTGGAAGCAAAGAGATCTGGGTCTGTTCGACTTGGAATGGAGGCTAAACTATATTGCATGGATTGGTGTTTTGATACGCATGTGGTGTTGAACTGAATTTACACTTCTGTTCAAGATGTTTCCCTGTGATTGCACTGCTACCTTATCCTAACAAGGGGGAAGGGGGTAATGCTGTTCCGTAATTGTTAGACTACACTTGTCGTGGATGTTTGGTAGCTGATTTATAAGTCCAAGTTAGACTTCCGTAAGACCCAAATGTTCAAGTGTGAAGTTGGGAAAATCAGTATTTCTTGACAGATTGTGCTCAATTATTTACCTTGCTTATATTTTTTGATCAGCTAAAGTGGATTTTGTTCAATAATGGGGTTCCTCATTTTACAAAGTATGTTCTTTTTATAGTACTATTTTTACTTTGTTTTACCAGTGAAGTTAGGGGTCTTATGTAGCCAGAGTCTAAACAAATTTAACCACCTCATACCTCAAGTATCATTTGCATATACTCCTCCAATGAGTTCAAAAGAAATGTGGAAACAAAATGTATATTATAATACGCCGATTTCTTGGAGTGTACTATTTTATCTGCTCTTTAACTGTCTCTAACATCCGGATTATACAATTTTTGGCTCTTTGGTGGAAAAATCTTTTTTTTCATGGTATCTATCATTACTTTTTTTCTCTTTTTTTTTTTTGCAGTCAGAGCAGTCTCAGTCAGAATGGTCTCTGCAAGAACTGCAAACGGCCTGGCCATTTTGCTCGGGAATGTCCTAATGTTGCCATATGTCACAATTGTGGTCTCCCGGGGTTAGTATTGGAATATCCTGTGTTAATTAACTACTTGTTCCCCTGGAAAGCTTAAGCATTACTATTGCATTTACTTAATGTACTCTGGAGAAACTGTTGTGCAACAGATTCAAATTGAATCATAGAGGCTGCTAATATGTTGTTGTATTGCCATTCTTTATTTGCTTGCACATCCCATTTGCTTGCATCACTTTCTGCCAGTATACAACAGTCGGGTCTTGATATCTGATACAGGTAACTAAGAGGAAATATATACCCTGGTATCCTTTTAAGGGCGGCACACTGAATAGTCTTAGCTTACAGTTAAGTAAGGGGGAAAGATATCCTGAAATCGAGTGCACAGAGCAGGGATGCTTTGTTGAGAACTTAAGACATTCACATTGTAAGGAAGCAACATATAGAAATGAGATAATAATATGTAATTCTTAGTACCTAGCTTGTAAAATGCCCAGACAATCAGACAATCAAATTTAGCAAGTATATTAGAACTGCCAGTACATACTAGTTGCTTACAGAGGATCACTAATACAACATGAAACACTAAGCAAACACAAGATCGTTTACTTGGTAACCAACAATATCCAGACTCAATCTTGAGTGTTGTCTTAAAGGGAATGGATATGCGTATGCTGATATTTATAAGTTGCTTGGTAAAATGACTTCTTTCTTTGGCTTGCCTGATACATGTATTGCTTATTCATTCATTCACATTTTTTTGAGGTGTATATATTTTATTTTATCATTGCTCTCAACCATGGTTGTTCCCGAGTATTGGGGTCAGTAAGGTTGAAAAACAAGTGATATTTATTACTCCTTAAATTTTGATTTTGCCTCCAATATTTGAACAGGCATATTGCCTCGGAGTGTAGCACAAAATCTCTTTGTTGGAATTGCCGAGAACCAGGCCACATGGCTGGAAACTGTCCAAATGAAGGTATCTGCCACACCTGTGGAAAGGCAGGGCATCGTGCTAGAGACTGCACGGCTCCCCCACTTCCTCCTGGTGATCTGAAGCTGTGCAACAACTGCTTCAAGCAAGGCCATATTGCAGTCGACTGCACCAATGACAAGGCGTGCAAAAATTGTAGGAAGACTGGTCACCTGGCACGTGATTGTCAAAATGAGCCTGTATGCAATTTATGTAATATATCCGGTCATCTGGCTAGAGATTGCCCCAAGGCTGGTGATCTCGAAGAAAGGGGTGGTGGAGCTCGTCCTTTTGGTGGAGGTGGAGGAGGTTATCGGGACATTGTATGTCGTAACTGCCAGCAAGTAGGCCATATGAGTCGGGATTGCATGGCATTGATGATCTGTCACAACTGCGGTGGAAGAGGACACCTAGCATATGAGTGTCCCTCTGGAAGGTTTATGGACTCTGGAAGGTTTATGGACCGTGGAGGGTTTATGGACCGTTTCCCCAGGAGGTACTGACAGATAAAAGCCATGCCATATCAATAGGGTGACTTGAGATCACATCCTGTTCTGCTTACCTCTTTGAATTGAGATTGACATTTGTTTTTTAGAAAATATCGGATTTTGGAACTAGTTGCTTTGATTTGCGCCTTTACATCTTTTGAATGGATATGAGGAGACTATTTAAGAACATGCATTAATGTGATTATAGTGAGCTGTTCACATTTTATTTGGGGATTCTGCTAGCTGCAGGAAGGATGATGGCATCCATATATTGTTTTTTCTTGGTATTTGTGCTGTTGAATCTTGATGATTTGTTGGTGACCATGTTGGAGGTTACTGCTTGTTCACCTATGAGTGCGCTCTGAGTCATGGTAGAATGTTTTCAGGCAATTCTCAAAAGTAGCTACTGCTTATTGCTAATATAAGTAGTACAAATGCGCTAAACCAGTGCATTTACTTCTAATTGATGTGCTGGGGGCACAAGTTGGTGCTATTTTACTGTAGCATTCTTCTGATTGTCGACACTTCTGTTTCAATTGGTCACCCCTAGTGCATGAACTCCTGTTATGAGTTTTGGAACTAAGATTAAATAGCCAACAAAAATTAACAGTTCCTGTTATTTGCAAATATTTGTTCTCTGTAATTTAAATTATCAGCAAGAGACGAGAGCAAAATACTAGGGAAACAAAATTTTCTTCTTCTACTTTTATCAATCTATGGGAGGTTACCTTGCTAGTGATTCAGACGTAGCCAGTTAACTACTGAGAGTCTTGCACCTTGTAGACTATATGTAGCCGTCTAGAGGAGCCAGTATGGTAAATTAAACTACTTATTGTGGTGATGGTTATGGATGAAAGGAAAGAGGAACAAAGTGAAGATGAGATTCAAACGAATTGGTTAAGGCATTAAGCATACGAAATTTTCTTGCATAAGTTTAGGACCTTGGGTGTGTACTAGAAAACAACAAGCTGTTATTGTGTCTAGCATAGAAATTACTACAGATTCTTACTTGAGAGAGTGAGTTTTAAAATGAATATCTTACTGTAGATATAATTGTTGTTTTCATGTTAGTACAAAAGTAAACCTTGAAAACTGAATTTTATCTAACCATAATTGAAATAGCCATTAATGAAACAGAATGAGAACCATGACAATTCATTACTAACAGGAGGCTCTCAACACAGCGCAGGGTGGCCGCAATGGAGGACTGCTAATCATAGCCTCACGTTTGGGCACTGGTGTTGCTTTGAGCAAACCAACTTAATTGTATAGTATATCATGAATTGTGATGTCACTTTCAACTGTCAAATAACCCCAAGAAAGCAAGCAAAAAAAAATCAGGTTTAAAAACTTGAAAAGTCCATGATAGCACTAATATTATAACCACTTGTATTACACCAAAAAAGGAAATCACGTCTACATGGAAAGTGGACATTATCCAGAGAATGACAACCCCAAATGAGATATCTTTAATTTGGTGATCAACACTTGCAGTGTTAGCAAACTTGTAAATTTGGCACTGCTGTAGAAATTTGTTTGTGGCAAGGAGAGACTTGAAGAGAACGCTGAGATAAAGTACTTGTAACAGTACTCTTGCTTTGAGGAGAAAATAAAATGTCATCAACATCTCTGTTAAAGTCATCTCCAGTTGTTGACAAGTCCGAGTTCGTTAAGGGGCAAACTCTTCGCCAACCTTCCGTCTCAGTAATCCGCTGCCACCCTATTTCTGCCCCTTCTCTCACTGTCCGTGCTGCTTCCTCCTACGCTGATGAGCTCGTTAAGACCGATGTAAGTTTCATTACTATACTAATACTGAGTTTAACTGTTGTACAAAAAACAATGTACATTTTTGTTACACTATAAAGTTAATATGACTTACAATGTCAATAGTAATTCTACTTTGGTTATCTAAAAATGCAGCAAATAACTTGCTACTAGTTAAAAAACACTTATAACGTAGTAGTTTTTATATTGTCAGTATATATAAGTTAACTCAATCCATAATTGGCCATTTAGTCCTTGTGTTTAGCTCTATACCTTAGACAGAATAAAAGAACTTTTATGCCATCAGGACGTGTAAAAGATAACTACAAGTAGCTATCCATTATAAGTGGAACTAGTTTCAGGAAAAATGAAGTAGGCAACCTGCTATAAAAAAATCGCAGATTGTTTTAGGGACTTTGTCAAAAGCTTATTAAGTTTAGGCACTTTGTCAAAAGCTTATTAAGTCAAGCGAGATGTACGTTATGTCAAAGAACGAGTTATCTGAAAGGACTAATGTAATATTCATAATTACAAAGTGCTTATTCTGTGTATGGTAATGTGCAGAAAGCGATTGCATCACCAGGGCGTGGAATATTGGCGATGGACGAGTCAAATGCTACCTGCGGAAAGCGTCTGGCATCTATTGGGCTAGAGAACACTGAGGCTAACCGCCAAGCTTACAGAACACTGCTTGTGACAGCTCCAGGTCTAGGAGAGTACATCTCCGGTGCCATTCTCTTCGAGGAGACCCTCTACCAATCCACAGTTGATGGCCGCAAAATGGTTGATGTCCTTGTTGAACAAAACATTGTTCCTGGTATCAAAGTTGACAAGGTACATACATATTAATTTGCTTGTGTCCACCCCCCTACCCCCTTCTTGCACCAGCAACTATAAAGAAAAAGGAACATTGAATTAATGCACTCTCTGATTCATTTTATATGACACTTTTTCCTTTTTATTCAAGGACACCTTTCTATATATCTGAAAACTATTTAACTTTAATATTCCCATTTTATCATTAATGATATGCTTTTATAGCCACATAAATGTTCTAGGACATTAAAACCATAGGTGATAAGGGTGCTTTGGTGTGTGCAAACTCAAATAGTACTACCATATACTCCCTCCGGCCCAATTTACGTGAAATTGTTTGACTGCACACGAAGTTTAAGAATAAAAGCAAAACTATTAAAACTTGTGGTCTAAAACAAGCGGTAGATATTTGTGTGACTATAAATCATCTCATATAAGGGTAAAATGAAAATTTTAAAGTTAAATTGTTACAAAAATATAGAAAGACGTTATTCTTTTTGGGATCGACTAAAGAGAAAAAAGTGTCACACAGATTAGGACGGAGGGAGTATATAAAATGAAATGGATGGAGTATTTAATACTCAAAAGGGAAGGTATGGTTGGGATTAAGGCAAGCAAACAATAGGGTGTTCAAGTTTAGTTTAAGTTTGATAAGTCTCGAGATTTGGAAATGTAACTTTTTCTTTGTAAACACTCAAGTTCAGCTGATACTAGTTCTGTAGAACTGGATAAACGAGGAAGACTGCAGTTGATCGATAGCTAGTGTGATTTTTTCTTAATTATAATAAATCCTCTGAATAATTGACTCATATTAGCACAGTCCAACTAGTTTAGAATTTAGGCACAGTTGATTGATTAACTGATGCTGATACTAGCTGGTCTTTAATATAGGTTGACTATTCCGAATATGTGTTTAACAAATCAGGTTACTTATAATAGAATTTCGTTTGATAGCAGGTATACTCAAGTTTGGTTTAATTAGCAACCAATTCTTTATGAAATTAATCTCCTAATAATCTTATGATTTGATTAAAACAGGGTTTGGTGCCCCTTGCTGGTTCAAATGATGAGTCATGGTGCGAAGGTCTTGAAGGCCTCGCCTCTCGCACTGCTGCTTACTACCAACAAGGAGCTCGCTTTGCCAAATGGTAACAACCTTTAGGAAATATGAGTTACTTCCTCTGTCCCAGTTTATGTGAAGGTGTTTGACTGACCAAGGAGTTTAAGAGAAAAAAGAGACTTTTGAAACTTGTGGTCTAAAATAAGGAGTGGATATAAGTAAGGGAAATATGGGAAGATTGAAGTTAATTGTTACTAAATATGAAAAGATGTCATTCTTATTGAGCTGACTAAAAAGACAAAAAGTTGTCACATAATTTGGGATGGAAGGAGTATCTCTGATATGCTTTTATTATCTTATGACTATCGACTATGACGATATGCTAAAAGTTTTTTTTTTGTAATTTCAGGCGTACCGTTGTGAGCATTGCCAACGGATCATCTGCATTGGCAGTGAAGGAAGCAGCATGAGGCTTGGCTCGCTATGCTGCCATTTCTCAGGACAGCGGTTTGGTCCCAATTGTTGAGCCGGAAATCTTGTTGGATGGTGACCATGGCATTGACAGGACTTTTGAGGTTGCGCAAAAAGTTTGGGCCGAGGTCTTCTTTTACCTAGCTGAGAACAATGTCATGTGTGAGGGTATTCTCCTCAAGCCAAGTATGGTCACTCCTGGCGCTGAATGCAAAGACAGAGCCACTCCAGAGTAAGTTGTTGATTATACTCTTAAGCTCCTCCAAAGAAGAATTCCCCCATCTGTCCCCTGGAATCATGGCAAGTTTCCTCCTCAATTCTACACTATTTCTAAATCGTTTAACTTCTATACACAGATAGTTTGACGAATTTTTACACTGTCAAATCACTTAAAAGATGTAACTATCCATAATAAGTGAAACGAGTTACCAGCATAATAAGGCAGACTACTTGCTAGCTGCTATAATAGGTTATATTAAACTGATAGCGTAGAAATTACTTAAACCGTCAAGAGTAAGAGAACAACAACAACAATAACAACCTAGTGTAATCCCACAGGTGAGGTCTGGGGAGGATAGAGTGTACGTAGACCTTACCCCTACCTCGTGAAGGTAGAGAGGTTGTTTCTGAAAGACCCTTTGCTCAATAAACTGTTAAGAGTATAAGTTAAATTCAATTTGAAGTTCTGCATGGGCTTCTAAGGACATAAAGATATATTGATATTATAATTGTTAATGATTATTATAGGAGTCAAAAGTTTATGAACTAGCAGAATAGAATACTTTATGTATATACTATAGCATAGATTATCAAAGCATATAAAAATCATATTAAGAACCATTGAAATCTATGCTTTTTGTTGGGTCTCGGGGAGCTATGGAACGGTAAATGAAATGCAAATAAACTAAATCAACTTTGAATGCCAATTCTGTTTTCGAATATCAGGACTAATGTTGTCTGACAACAGTAACAACACAGTAGTAAAACAGAAAACCTTTGAAGAGTAAAATGCAGCGACAATATAAAGAACACAAAGGTTTTAAATTTTCATAAGTTATATGTTGATATAACTTATAATGGTCAATGACCAAAAGTATTGTATATAATATATACAATTGAATAAATTTCTTTTTTTACAATTTTACAAAGTACAACAAAAAGGAATTAAAAATGGTGAAGTCGCATATGACTTCTGCCTAAAAAATCTATCTAAATAGACATAGATAACTTCTCATTACAATTGCTTCAATACATAACACATCTAGAATCTAAGCAGCAATTGTAATGTTGGACAGAATGTTGTCGACACGTTCAGACAACACTTGTGATCCAGTTTTCTAGTCTTAATTCCCGACAACTCTCTTTGTATTTTGATTTCTTATTCTAGATATCGATTCACTCTTGTAGCCTCTCTATTTATAGTAGAGAATCTTTCTTGAAAAGCTCATCGATTGGTTGTGGAGGTTGAGGGAAAGGTGGGCAGCTGATAAGTTTTGTTGGAGAAGATCATGGAGCAAAATCCTCTAACTTCTTGGACTTGTTCCTCAAGCATAGCAATGGCTTTGACTTGTTATTCCCACGTTTTTCATCAGCTCCTATTTACCTTGTCAAGTCACTTTTACTTCGTAGTAATAATTCCACGAATATTGCTTCATTCCGTGAAGTAAGGCAAAACTGTTTTCATAAAATGTTAGTCCGAATGTTGTGACATTTGTTCCAACATTTCTTAAATTCAAATTAGTACTTAAAATGATATGTTGGGTAGAATGTCACAACACTAAACCCAACATTAACATTCTCCCCCTTTTTACCTTTCTTCACAAAATCCATTATGACATGTGCAAATGACTTAAGACAATCATAGATAGTTATGATCCCCCTTAATATGTGATTGCATACAATCAAAACATATGTATACCAGTGAATACCAAGATGTAAGATTAAACACAATATTAGCACATTCATTGATATACCGATCATCCAATATACAAAAGAAAATATCCAAATGTCAACATTAAACCAGTGTCTAAACAGTCAATCATCCAGTTAACACTTCAGCCAATTAAAACAGTCAAATACGAACATTGTTCAGCAAAGAAAACTCAGTCAAATAGTAAATCAATCAGATAGCAAATTAACAACAAATCAGTCTGCTCCCCCTAGCTTATCATGCATCAATAGTAGCTTCCAACCGCTTTCTACTTTTGTTTGACAGCTTCTGCTTCAGCTCTGAGCCTTAACCTCTTCAGCAACACTTTCCTCCCAACATCATCTTCTCTCTGCATAGCAGCAACAACAACTTCTTCAGCAGCAACAACATTGCCTTCAGAACTTTCTGCCATGTGCTCCCCCTGCACAGTAGAATCATCTCCCCCTTTTTGGGAAGAAAGCAATAGTAAGAACTGGTCCCTGACCTAAACTAAAGCATCCCTGGCAGCATCAATCTGTGAAATCTGTTGGTTGATTTTGGCAATTTGACCAACTAACCATTCAGTTGTCAGAGGTGACTATCCAGAATCAATGTTGCCCTGAATGTGTGTAACATTTCTGACAACATTCTCACTGTCAGCTTCTTTTTTTCATGGAAGGTCAATGACTCTTTCTTTGCTTTTCAGAATTGCCTTGTTAACTGAATATACCTCAGGAGCTTTCCCTAAAATATCATCTCTTCTAGGCTGAAAGCCTTGGGTATTTAGAATTTGGAAGATCAGAGATGGAAAATGAAGGATTAAAGTTGACTCTTTCTCTGCCAAATTGGCTATTTGATAGAAAATCATACTTCCTAAGTCAACTTTTAATCTTTTACCAATTTTGAACAATAGTGAGGCTTGATCAGTTGTTACAATTGACTCATTTAGAGAAGGGAGCCAATTGTGAATGACAATCTTATGGAGGGTGGAGAATAAGGCAGTTAACTTTGAAGCAGGGCATCGAGGGATCAATTTCTTCATTATAGCTCCAGTGAGGTATTCAATTATCTCATCCCTATTCTCTGTTGCTCTTTCTGTAGTGCTACTTCTTTCTTCAGGCTCAAATCCCAAACATTGATTAATAATTAAGGGTGTAAACTGATAAATTCTGTTATAGAGGTATACATTTTCAAATTTCTTTGAGGAGACATATTCTATAGCAGAATTCAATTTCGCATAAAACAACTTAATTGCTTCATCAATAAATGGTTCTTTTTCAGTTATAGATTTGAGTACCTTTTTATCATTGAGGAACTCAACTAAACCATATTCTGAACACGAGACTACATCTAACACTTTTTCAGCACTTATAACTCTATTATTAAACCAATCCCATTTATCAAATTTAGCTTTGGAATAATTTTTTTTTGAAAAAACATTTACCTCAACATCAGAGTTAGATTCGATTTTGCTGGAGGAGGATGATATTGGTGTCTTTTTTGAAGTTTGCTGAAATGTTGCTTGAGATGTTGTGGCATTGTTGGCAATATTTGGAGCATCATATGATTTAGCATGACTGGAATTCCTCTGGGATAGAATCTTGTCAGTGGGGTATCATCAGGAATTTCCTCGTCTTGAGACACATTATGAGGAACAGAGGCAGTAAGTTATTCTTCAGTTTCTTCAGAGGACAACTCAAAGTTCATATCTTCAGTGTCACTACTTGAGCAAGCAGATACAATAGTTTCAAATCTGGACTTCTTGGTGATAGGTTCATGTTGGAAAATTCTTTCGAACACTCTACTCGATCTACGAGTAGGGAAGGAGGAGGAACTGAGTCTTTTACCTAGGGCCGAATAATCTGATGTAGCATCTACATCTATAGGATTATTGTCATCCCCGGGGTAACTTATATCAAGAGGTTCCTCATCACCTCTGAGAACTATGGCAGTACACCTGTTTTCAGGCAAGTGTGAAGAAGAAGGTATACATGGTTGTTGAGTAGGACTAGTACTCATGGGAGTGTTGCTGGGTGTGTTGGTCGACATAGGTGTTGACATTGGGGAGGTTTCCATCGGTGAGTTTTGAGAGGATTTTGAGGGTTTAAGGTTTTTGCAAGATGATGGGGTTTGAAGAGATAAAGGTTCCATCGGTTAGGTAGGGGTTTTACCGATGTTGTGATGTGATTTTTTTTTTATATATATTTATTTTTAGTTTTAGAAAAAATCTAGAATGGTAGAAAACAAATGTAGTGAATATGTATACTCTTGGCAATCCTTTCAAAATACTAAGAAATCCTTAATTTTAGGTGTTTGATATTTATTCAATAACTTACACCTAAAATTTTGGGATAAAACAATAAACATCTTATTTGGAATTTAATCTTATCCTTTTAAAATTTGAATTTCAGTCAAAACATGGCATAAAAATAGGGAGGAAAAATCTTATTTTCTTGAAATCAGTTAAGATACATATCCCAACACATATCACGTTCTGAAAAATGTCAGCAGCAATGTTGACAACATTTTGGACGACACAAGTATTTTGATCCCACTAGAATTTTTCTTTTTGGAAACAAATCAAGACATGTTTTATACGTATTTTATGAGTCTGACCACTAGACTAATGTAACATTTTTCCGCCATGTCCTTGATCTAATCCTAAAACACATACAAAGTTTTCATGTAAAAAGTAAGAATACTTGTTTAGTATTCTTAAGATTCTTTTGAAGCACTTGATACTCCTATAAAATAGGAACGATATCATTTCAAGGGCTTTGCCCATTTTTCACAGTTGCCAAATATTTGTAAAGACTTTTCCTTATTTGATACTCCTTTTTATGATATGTAATATCATCGCAGAGAACGATATCATATTAAAAATACATTCTTAGTGATTGATCATGCTTGTGTGACCAAAAGTTATGCACCATACAACAATAATAACCAGTCAGTGATATATCATAGGTAAATGTCACCCGAAATGTTAGAGAATATTTCAGCCGACATTCACCAAAAATATCTTTTTAGAGATTGCAAAGACCAAGAGATTTCTTCAAACTGAAAAATCTCTCATGGTCCAAAGCTTTTGTAAAAATGTCAGCTAGTTGATGAAGAGTGTCAAAATGTTCAATTTGAACTAGCTGTTTCCCGACTAAATCTCTTAAAAAGTGATGTCTAATATTAATATGTTTTGTATGTGAGTGCTGAACTGGATTTTTGGAAATATTTATAGCACTCAAATTATCACAGTACAAAACTAAGATGTTACTAGTAAAACCATAGTCATCTAACATGTGTCGTAGCCATATTAATTGTGAGCAACAACTTTCAGCTGCTACATATTCAGATTCAGCAGTTAAAAGTGAGACACAATTTTGTTTACGACTATACCAAGAAACAAGATTATTGCCAAGATAAAAACATCCTCCACTTGTACTCTTTCTATCATCTACATCACCAGCCCAATCCGAGTCACTATACCCTATTAAATTAGGATTAGTGTCTTTGGAATACCAAATTTTCAACTCACATGTGCCGGCAACATATCTAATGATACGTTTTACGGCATTTAAGTGGGAAATTTTGGGAATACCAAATACAAACACTAAATATATTATCCGGGTGACTAGCAGTAAGATATAAAAGGCTACCTATCATAGATCGATACAAGGTTGGGTCGACATTTTCACCAACATTATCCTTACATATCTTCTGTGATGATCCCATTAGAGTTTTCATCTGTTTAACATTTTTCAACCCAAATCTCTTAATTAGATTCTTGACATATTTGCTATGAGAGATGAAGATTCCATCTTCATTTTGCTTAATCTGCAAGCCTAAGAAAAAAGTTAGTTCCCAATCATATTCTTGACATATTTGCTATGGGAGATGAAGATTCCATCTTCATTTTGCTTAATCTGCAAGCCTAAGAAAAAAGTTAGTTCCCAATCATGCTCATTTCAAAAGTTGATGACATTAATTTAACAAATGACTTTAGATAAGACTGTGAGGTCGAACCAAAGACTATGTCATCTATATAGATTTGAGCGATAGTAATATCCATACCGTGATGTTTAATGAATAAAGTACGATCATCTTCACCACGGTTAAAACCAAATTCAAGGAGGAAGTTAGTTAGACGACCATACCATGCACGAGGGGCTTGTTTCAACCCATACAAAGCCTTTTTGAGCTTGTATACATAGTATCTTCAAATTCTTTTGGTTGTTCAACATAGACTTACTTATCTAGATAACCATTTAAGAATGCACCTTTTACTTCCATTTGGTGTAAAGTAATTTTTAGAAAGCAAGCAATCGCAAGTAGAAGTCTAATTGATTCAATTCTAGCCACAAGTGCAAAAGTATTGTCATAATCGATTCCTTCAACTTGAATATAGCCTTGTGCAACTAGACGAGCTTTGTTTCTAACAATGGTTCCCAATTCGTCTGATTTATTTTTAAAAATCCACTTAGTTCCAATTACATTTATATTACTTGGACGTGGAACTAAGTCCCAGACTTCATTTCGAGAGAATTGTTCAAGCTCTTCTTACATTGCTTGAATTCAAAAATCATCTTTAAGTGCTTCTAAAATAATTTTTGGTTCTAAAGTAGCTATAAAACAAGAAAGACTAACCTTTTGGTACATGGTAGAATTACACACATACCCTACCATGTCTCTGTAATTGAGTGGTTCTTTCCCTCTTGTTCTAATTCCCTAAAAAAATTCCCCCTATCACCTGACCTGTTGGATGATTCTTCCTAATCCTTGATGAGAGGTCCCTTCGAACTTGATCTAGCAATTCAGCATTTGACTCCTCATCTGCACCCTCTGTGGTCTCTGGTTCAGGTTCAGATGTTGCTTCAAGTGTGGCAACATTTGGGACAACATCTAATTCTTCAACAGTCTGCACATTTTTCACTGAAACTATAGTGTTATTTTCAGTTGTATTTCCTGTAGGAGCAGAAAAATCATCAAAAATAACATTTACACTCTTGTACAGTTTTTATCCTCAAATTGTATACTCGATAAGCATGACTATTTTGTGAATAGCCAACAAAAATTCCTTTGTCACTCTTGGAGTCAAACTTTGCCAAATGATCTCTATAATTTAAAATGTAACAAATACACCAAAAAACATGAAAGTAACGCAAGTTAGGTTTCTTTCCATTTATAATCTCATTGGGTGTCATCTTTGTTCCAAGCCTTAAATAGACTTTATTAGTGATGTGACAAGCAGTATTTAAGACTTCAGCCCAAAAACGTTTTGATAATTTTTTAGAACTAAGCATAACTCTAGCCATTTCTTGCAATGTTCTATTCTTCCTTTCTGCTACACCATTCTGTTGAGGAGTTTTGAGAGCAGAAAATTCATGGAAAATTCCCTTCTTCTCACAAAATTTTGTGAAGGAGTTGTTTTCAAATTCTTTTCCATAGTCGGATCTAATCCGAAAAATAGGAGAATATAACAAGTTCCCTAGTTCTAGAGTGTAAAATTTTAAACATGTCAAAAGTTTGTGATTTTTCTTTCAAGAAATATATCCATGAATAACTAGAAAAATCATCTACTATTACATAGGAATACCTCATGCCTCCTAAACTGCCTACCTCAATTGGACCCATAAGATCCATGTGCAATAATTGAAAGAAGTGAGACACACCTGAATGTTGTCCATAATTTTGAACAACATTATGGAAACACGGGTTTGCTTTTAGACAATCTTCACATACAGTTTTACCTTTATGGCTAAGATTGGGTAAGCCTCTAACCGCTTTATATGAGACCAATTTTTCCAAATTGCGGTAGTTGACATGCCCCAACTTTTGATGCCATATTGTTGTGTCATCGATCTTGGCATTATTGCAAGTTTCTTGTCTTGCAACAAGATAACAATTATCACCTGTTCTAGTACCTGTCATGACACATTCATTAGCTTCATTCGTAACTTCACATGTATTCTTATTAAACATTACCTCAAGATTGTCATCACATAGTTGACTTATACTGATCAGATTTTCCATTAAACCCTCAACACGTAAGACATTTCTTAGAGTTGGAAATCCAGGAACATTCAAGATCCCTTTTCCAATTATTTTGCTTTTATTGCCACCTCCATAAGTCACGTTTCCTCCATTGAATGAATCATAGTCCCTTAAAAACTCATTTGTACATGTCATGTGGCAAGAACATCCACTATCAAGGTACCAAGAACCTGAAATGTTAGTTCTTAATGCAGTTATGGTAACATTAAAAGCAATATCCTTTTTAGGAACCCAGAATCTCTTAAAATATTTCCTACTTTGTGGTTCAGAAATTTTGTCTTTATTGTTATCAGGTATGTTAGACAACTTTTTGGGCAACATTTTGCTCACTGAATTTCGAAGTTTGAAACAGTATGGTCTTAAGTGTCTAGGGGATTTACAGTAATGACATACAAACTTCATTTTCCTTGACCTATATGCGAAACTATTCTTTATCCCTTTTTCTTTTACAAAGCTTATTTTCTCATTTTTATCAAGGATACTTGAGCTTATTGTTTTAAGAGAGTTTTCGTATTCAATACCTGCATGTGAAGGTTTACTAAGGTTGAGTATCTCATTCAATTTCGAAGTTCCGGTGTTGAGATTAAGGAAGGTTGCTTCGTCTAGATCCAATTTTGCACTTATCTGACCAAATTCAATGTCCTTTTTGGTAAGTGCAACCTCTAGTCGGGTTATTGTGCCTTTTAAATCTGCATTCTCATGAGTTAAAGATTTTACTTTTGTGTCAAGTTTCTTGGATTCTAAGATTAAGTCTTTACAAAGATTGTGTAATTCCTTAATCATATCATCTTTGGAGTCAACTTGATCCTCACAATCAGTCTCACTAATAAAACCACTAAAGCAATTTACATCAGAATAGTTAAAGAATTCATACCTCTCGGATGTTGCTGGGAATGTGGATGTCGTTGCTGATGTTGACGCAAATGTTGTGACATTTGGGACAACATTGTTGATGGCATTTTCATCATCCGATAGAGATTGTTCAAGAACAGTAGCCAACATTGCTTGTGATTCGACTTCTTGATCTCCTTCCTCTTCTCCTTCATCGTCACTAAGAGAAACCCATAAACTCTTACCAAATTTTCTCAAGGTATTTGCACATTCATTAGCTTAATGATCCCAGCCTGAGTATGCATGACATTACACAGATTCAAGTTGTTTGGGATCAGATTTTGTACGATCAGAGTTGGTTCTCTTTAGTTGATTTCCTCTTTGTACTATCGAAAGAAATTTAGTGGACTTTTGATTGAAGCCTTGGTTCTGGTGCTATTTGGGTTTGAACTTATTTCGATCATTGTTGAACTTCCTCACTATCGAATTGAATTTTTGAGTGAGGAGAGCAACATTTGCACCATCACCAACTTCTTCAAGGTTCTCATCCTCTTCTTCGATTTGATTCTCCAATGACTTGAAGTGCTACGTTATTGTTCTTGTACAATTTCCTTTGATTCCCAATGTTCATCTCAAAGGTTTTGAGAATGCTCATTAAGGTATGAAGGTCCATTGTAGCAAGATTGTAAGCTTCTTCAATCTCACAAATCTTTATATTGAACTTTTTCAGAAAGTGAACAGAGTGCCTTTTCCACAAGTTGAGTGTTGGTTAAAGGAGCACTAAGCACTTGACATTCATTAGAGATGTCAATCAACTTTTCAAAATAGGATTTGATGTCCTCCGATTCTTCCATCCTTAAACGTTCATATCTACTCATGAGCATACGTAGCTTTGTCTGACGAACACTTGAGCTACCTTCACAATGAGTTTGTAAAGTATCCCAATCGTCTTTAGCTGTAGAGCAGTTTTGTATGAGTTTGAACATATAAAGATCAACTCATCCAAAAATTGCATCTAAGGCTTTTTGGTTAAAACTAGCATTATTGGTTTCTTCCGCCGTCCATTCAGATTCAGGTTTAACAAAAATGTCATCTTCCTCATCCGACGGCAACATTGGAACAACATATCCATTGGTTATAGATCTCCAATGCCTTAACATCAATTGATTTGATATAAGAACGTAGGCGAATCTTCCAATAGGCATAGTTTGAACCATCTAAAATGAGAAGTCTACCAATAGTTGGATTTGCCGGATCCATAACTTTTAAATAACAGGACCAAACACTTATTGTGTTAAATGTTGACTCTGATACCAATTGTTGGGTCCCGGGGAGCTATGGAACAGTAAATGAAATGCAAATAAACTAAATCAACTTTGAATGTTGTTTCTGAATGTTAGGACTAACATTGTTTGACAACAGTAGCAGCACAGTAGTAAAACAGAAAACCTTTGAAGAGTAAAAAACAGCGGAAATATAAAGAACACAAAGGTTTTAAATTTTCATAAGTTATATGTTAATATAATTTATGATGGTCAATGACCAAAAGTATGGTATATATTATATACAATTGAATAAATTCATTCTTTTACAATTTTACAAAGTACAACAAAAAGGAATTAAAAATGGTGAAGTCGCAGATGACTTCTGCCTGAAAAATTTACCTAAATAGACATAGACAACTTCTCAATACAATTGCTTCAATACATAACACATCTATAAACTAAGCAACAATTGTAATGTTGGACAGAATGTTGTTGACACATTCAAACAACACTTGTGATCCAGTTTTTTGGGCTTAATTCCCGACAGCTCTCTTGGTATTTTTGATTTCTGATTCTAGATATCGATTCACTCTTGTAGCTTCTCTATTTATAGTAGAGAGATTTCCTTGAAAAGCTCATCGATTGGTTGTGGAGGTTGAAGGAAATGTGGGCAGCTGGTAAGGTTTGTTGGAGAAGATCATGGAGCAAAATTCTCTAACTTCTGGACTTGTTCCTCAAGCATAGCAATGGCTTTGACTTGTTATTCCCACGTTTTTCATCAGCTCATATTTACCTTGCCAAGTCACTTTTACTTCTTAGTAATATTTCCACGAATATTGCTTCATTCCGTGAAGTAAGGCAAAACTGTTTTTCATAAAATGTTGGTTCGAATGTTGTGACATTTGTTTCAACATTTCTTAAATTCAAATTAGTACTTAAAATGATATGTTGGGTAGAATGTCACAACACTAAACCCAACATTAACACTTTTGGTGGATTTTGGGATGTTTAATTAAGCTAGTTCCTTAGAAATTCACAGTGATTATCATCACTAGAAAGTTTCAACTTAAAGTGCATAGACTGCTAAATAGACTAACAAATGCGTCGACTTTTGAGGTGACAAAGAATATAAACTTTTAAAGAAGGTTGGAGATTATTACCTAACTCATGCTAACAAGTTCAATGTTGTTTTGGATTTGAACAGTTTTTATCTGGTGGACAATCAGAAGTTGAGGCTACCTTCAACTTGAATGCCATGAATCAATCTCCAAACCCATGGCATGCTAGAGCTCTTCAAAACACTTGCTTGAAGACATGGGGAGGAGTCCCCGAGAACGTGAAGGCTGCTCAGGACGCGTTGCTTATCAAGGCTAAAGGCCAACTCTCTTGCTAAGCTCGGAAAGTACACTGGCGAAGGTGAATCAGACGAAGCTAAAGAAGGAATGTTCGTTAAGGGCTACGTGTACTAAGGACATCATAGTCTTGAACACGACGAAGTGAAAAAATAATGAAAAATAAGCTGGATGATTATAGTGTAGAATAGGAAGGCAAAATTGTGATCAGAATGGAAAAGAGTATTTTTGTGATATTGATTATTTGTACTTTTTAACCATTCTGATCTATATATTTTCTTGCTAATTGAAACTAGTTAGTAGTATTTTATTTATGAATCATACACTACTGGTATAACTGTTTCCTACCACTACAATGTTTGAGCCTGAATTTGTTTCCTTTTTCATTATATATGAATGCCAGAAAAAATGAAAGAAAAAAAACTACTCTTTTTACCCATGCATGGTTTGGAGGGATGCTAAGTAAGTGGGCAAGTTTCCCCAAGCTAGTTTTTTTTAGGAGTTTGGGTTATAAGTTTTAATTATAAGATGGGAGGACCCATTTAGGATTAAGACTAATTAAGTGGAGACAAGTTATCTGGGCGTCAAAATAAGCTCTCAAGTTTAAAAAATATACAGCTTAGTTCAACAATTTAAAAAAAACAATAAAATAAAATTATAACTATTACAAGCTTTCAACCCAACCCCCAAGTTTTAAAAAATATACTTTGATCCAAAGTAAGAAATAATAAAATAAACCAAAATAAAAATCTAAAAATATATCTTTTACCTTATAAAAAAAAAGAAATATAAAATTATATTCTCCTCTCTCAATCCATTCCCACGTTTTTATTGCTACATCTGATATATGCTCTGTTGACAACCATTGTTGGGCTTGAGCTTAAAGCTTGAAAAAATGGATTTTCAGAAGAGTAATTCATTTTAAGTGAGTGCTATTGAATTTTGTTAGGGATCTTTTGATGAGTTTAAATCTCAAATTTTAGAGAATTTAGAGACGATTTAAGGTGATTTTTGAATTAAATTTCGGATTTGAGCTTGAGTATAGCCATTGTTAAAGCTTCAGCTTCAAACTTGAAAAATGAATTTTATGAATGAGTGATTTATTTTAAGTGAGTGTTATTGGATTTTGTTGGTGAAGAGTCTAAATCTCAAATTTAAGGGAGATTGGAGAAGATTTAAGGTGGTTTTGCATAAAATTTCATATTTGAGCTTGAAGTACAAAATGAACATTTTAGATTTGAACTTGAGATTGAAGATTGAAGATGAACATTTTATATTTGAACTTGAGATTGAAGATGAACATTTCAGATTTATAACTTTTATTATAGACGAGACAACGATTATGCATATACCAACACCATAAATACATTCACTGCTAAATATGCCTTCATGAATGTCATGTACCTCTTAATCTACCTCATATCTTTACCACGAAGAGGTCATTACCATTGAATCCTAACAATACCTTTTGGCTTCTCAAGAATTGAGGATTGATAGTAGTTGAAACTAATTAATGAGGTGCTTTGAGACAAAGAGTTATGTCACTATACTTGCATACTTTGAGTTATTATAGATGTTACGATTCACTTTTACGCGGGGCATAAAAGCTACTGGATAACTTGTGGACTCTTTAGATTATTTTATTTTGTAGAGTCGCCACCTACTTTATAAGGAAAAATAGGAAAATCATTATTTAAAGGATTTTTCAAAATAAGAGAAAAAACTAATATCAACTAGAGTTCAGGTAAGGGTTCAAATGATCTCCGGAAAAGGTGTCAGACACCCCGATAATAAAGATCCGTAAAAAACGGTTGACCTCAGATCTTATATAATATAAATTGCTTTAAAAACTATTTTTGTGTTTAAAATATCACAAAATAATGTCATTTCAAATCATTTTCCGTCAAAAACTTTACACACACTTTTAAAGATTTGATGCACAAAGATCCCTTTTCGCAAAATCCTTCCTTTTAGCAAAAGTACTTCTTTTCTTTTTCTTTTTCACCAAAGGTATAGTAATTTTTTTTTAATTATGTGAAAATAGAAAAATACAATTACGAGGTCAACCATTAAGGGAGTTTATTTTCCTACCCGAACTTTAATTAATAAATAAAAATTCATCTTTTTATTTAAAGAAAATTATAAACTAGCTTGAAAAACATTAATTCATGTTAAATTGGAGAAGAATCATTATCCTTCCTTTAGAAATTCCAACCAAATTGTTCTTATTTTATTATTAGCCAAGTGTTAATTGAAAACTGAGAATTAATTAAAGGCTAAAAAAATTTAATTTTTTTACCATAAAATCCGAAAACTCATTTTTATTTTTAAAGACTAGCAACTCTATTATAATCAAGTTCTAATTAAGGGGTTCCAATAATTATTTAGAGTTTTTACACATAGCAAATACAATAATGCAAAATAAGAAAATAAAAGCGAGCTAATGGTTATATCGGCCCACTAGTTATTGCGTACAAGAAGTAAAAATTTATTGTCTATGCCATTTTTATCCATGATTGGACCTTCAACCATTTTTACCCATGGTTGGTCCTTCATTTAGCCGAACTCGATGAAAAAATGATGTTGTTGGGCTGGTAGGCCCAACGGCTCAAACAATGCCAAAGAAGCAGCGGGATGTGGGCCATAGACCCACGGGACATGCAAAGGAAGAGGAAAAAATAACATATATGTTAGAAAGGTATCTAATTATATCAGGTAAGCAAAGCGAATATGGATATAATTAAACACGAAATATATACAATTTATACTTAGTCGGAATAGTTTAAAACATCAACAAGGCAAACAAGGTCAAATCATGAAGCAGTTCAAAATAAAATTGACTCGTATTGGGCTTTCATAAAGCAACGACACACAACAATACATCTTAATTTTTTGATAATTCACTAATGTGTAAGTAATGGCTAGTACTAGAAACAGAAATACTCATTCAAGAGAAACAAACTTTCCTCATAAACAAGGGAAAATCGTAAATTTAATTAGACGACAACAAAACTTACCAACATGTTAGATAATTTAGAACGTGCTCAATTCTTTTCCCTCAACTACTTTTCTCAATTATTGCTTCCTTCATTAATTGAAAAAATTAGCTTAGGAAAAAGAATTAAGCACAGTCCAAGAAGAAAGCAATAATTAGCAAAATAAATTAGTGAGCGTTTGAACATAAAAAATTGTGAAATTTGAAAAAAAGTAATACTATTTGTTTTCATGGTGAAAATGATATTTGAAAATTAGAGTAGTGTTTAAACGTGAATACAAATTGGAGTTATTTTTGGATTTTGGGGTGATTTGAAGTGAAAATCGTGAAACTGCTTTTTAGAGTTTTTCAAATTTTAAAAAATTATAACTATTCTAAGTTCAATTAGTTTTTCAAAATAATATTCCAAAAAGAAAAGTGAAAAATATCCGGGGCCAAACATGCACTCATTAGTTTAGAAAACAAAAAAAAACTAAGGCATAATACATAAACATATTTTCAAATTTGTCAGCAAGTATGCTCTTCAATTTTAAATGTGCACAAGTAGACACATCAACTTGTATAAAATTGAATACGCAAATATAAATACTGCGCTAACATGACACATAATTTTGGAAATGTCTAAATAATTATTTTATAAGTTAAACACAGAGTGAAAATTAGTTGATCCTAAAATTGAAAAAAGTGAAGGGCATATAACTAATATGTACGTGATTTTGGGAAAAACAAAGCAAAGAAGAAAAAAAGAGAGTTAGAGGACGAAGAAGAGAGAGCAAGGATGAGCAGCGCAGCGTCGTACATAGGTAGAAGAGCAGCACAAAAGGAAAGAGTTAGGATCCTCTACAGGCGTGCTCTCAGAGACACTCTCAATTGGGCCGTTCATCGTCACCTCTTTTATTCTGATGTGATAATAATAATAATAATCTATCCACCACTCTTTTAGGGCTTTTCCCCCTTCGATCTTCACATTTCTTCATATCATTCATTCCATCTCACTAACTTCTGTTTCAGGCCGATGCGCTTAGGGACAGATTTGAGGCTAACAAACACGTGGTTTGACCTCATTTTCCACTTTTCTTATCATATTTTCCTGTAAATCGATTGCTTTATGTTTATTAACAAGTTATGTTGCCTTGTTTAGACTACATTTATATGTAGAAAGTGAACAACTAATAGTTAAGGTGTGTTTTAATAAATAGATAATGATAGTTTAGACATGAAACTCACACTCACACACCCCTTATAGTTCAGGTAGGAAACTCGTGTTTTTGACCATTAACTCAAAAACAAAAGCTTTTAGCTCATTGTGGGAATTAAGGTCTATATCTTTACTTTTACTTATCAAAAAGAAGAAAGAAGGTCAGATTGTGTTTGTTATGGAGGAAAATGTTTACCTTGAAATATCATTTTTAGGGCTCATTTGGCCATGGATAATTTTTACTTTTTTTCGGAATTTTATTCCAGAGTCATGTTTGAACATATAATTACAACAATATTCCGTAATTCAACTTGAAGTTGAATTCTAGAATATTCCAGAATTTGAAAAACTCCAAATACATGTTTTCATATTTTTCACTCCAAATCACTCACAAAAATTCAACAATTTTCCAAGTTGTATTCATGTCCAAACATAATTCCAATTTCCAAATACCATTTTCCAGATTTTTTCCAAATACTACTATTTTTCAAATTTCACAATTTTTATGTCCAAACTAGGGGTGGCCAGTGGGCCAGGGCGGGTCCCGGCAGGATGGGGAAGGGTCGGAATCGGGTCTCCAGCGGGACAAGCGGGCCGGGAATAGTGGGATAGATCGATGTCCCGTTCCGTTCCACATCCCGCCGGAAAAGGGGACCGGTGTTGGGGGGCGGGGCGGGGTGGGGTCGGGATCGGGATCGGGATCGGGTTTTCGTTTTTTTGACACAAACATATTTTCAAATTTCGGTTTTTGTTTTTTTGACACTTCAATAATTGAATAAGATAGTGTAATAAAAACATCCTAAGACTGTTTTTTTGCTTCTTATATTATTTAATAGAATTATAATTTTTTTGTAATACAATTTCAAAATTGCAACTTTGTGGTGTTGTTCAAAAGTTGCAAATCACATAGTAAAATTGCAATTAAAAAAATTACATAGTTAACCATACTTATTCTAATTTCCTCACAATGTCTTGAGGATATTCAGTTGGAATTGGAAGTTGGTCAAATTGTTCGACGTCGCTTCCTGTTCCCTCAGACAAGATTTCGTTGTAGTTGTAGTCTTCTTTTTCGTTGATCTCCGGTTGACCGCACCTTCTACGCTCTATTCGAATCCAAACTCTGAATAGACCTGCAATCTCCAATGTGTCTCCCGCTAATGAATGTTTGTGCTATCCTATTTGAAATCTTCCCGCAGAAAAAACGCTTTCAGACACTGTTGATGACGCTTGAATGTTCAACACATCTCGGACCATCTTTGCTAGTGTCGGAAATGTCTTCTCATTGTTCCTTCAGTATTTCAGCAAGTCTTCATGTCATTCATCATTGACAATTAATTCGTACGGTACAATACCTTGCAAAACATAAACATCAAATTCGCTAACTTGTGAAGAAGTTGAACCACTAAACATTTTATTTCTAAGGCCTTGAATACTAGCAACAGAAATCACATGTTTTTTATAAAGTTGCAGCGAACTAGTAGAAGATGGTACAGAAGCTGGTTGATTATTTGCACTTTGTTGTTGGTAATACATATATACTTTTTTGCATTCAGTGTGTATGCTAGACGTAACTTTTTCTTTAGTTGGTTTGTGAGTTGATTTTTCAGTTGGGTCTGTTGGAAGTACTTCTATACAATCATAAATCGTTTCTACAAGTGTTTTACAACTGTCTACTTTAATAGTCGGATTTAATACAACACCATTAATATAAATAGTGGAAATAGGAAAAAAATATTTTTTAAATTTTCTAAACATTTTTTCAATAGATGCCTTATAAGTTTATTTTTCCATATATTCATTAAGTAACAAAAATATTAGAGCTATATAAAATAACATAGTTGAAATAGTAGGATAATAAATACCGAAAAATTCTTTAGTAGCTTGAAAAAATTTCTCCAAAAATTCATTAAGTTCTAAAAATTTTCCCAATCATTATCTACAAGCATATCCCTTAGATTTTTATTATGGGTGTTAAATAATAAAGTTATCGGTTTTCTATAATCGTAAGCAACAAGTAGTTGAAATTTTGCTCGATGGATGATCCTTAAGCTAGTTGCCAACTTCACTCCAAATTTTTGAATTTTGATATAAATGAACAAAAAAATATAATATTTAGTAGGCAATGTAGAATTGTAGAGATATAAATTGAGATATTAGAGAGATGGTAAGAACATTTGTGAGAAAAATGAAGAGGAAAATGAGGCATTTATAGTTGAGAAATAGGGTTAAAATGTAAATATATTAACTTAGGGGTTAAAAATAAATATTAAGGGTGTAGGGGGGTTTATGGGGTGGGGGTAAGGGGACAAAAATGGCCGTTATAGCCGTTGCACAACGGCCAAAATCAAAATTTGGTCGTTGTTGCAACAGTTATTTTTGCAAAGGGGGAGTGGGCTGTCGGGACGGGGTCGGGTTGGGGCGGGTCGGATCGGGAAAGGCCCAGGTCCCGGCCCGGCCCACTGGACAACCCTAGTCCAAACACCCATTTATTTTTACCTATCAAAAGAAGAAAGAAGGTTAGATTGTGTTTGCTATAGAGGAAAAGGTTTACCTCTAAAAACCATTTATAAATCATTTTTCAGTGCTTGATTGAGTATAAATAAAGTGCCATTTGATATTCATAAAAGGTAAATAAAAGAGTATGAGGATAGTGTTTTGCTGACTTTTCTTAGTATTGGAGATTACAAAAATGTCTTAGTGTAGTTTGAAACAAGTGATATGGAGAGTTGGGATATTTATGAAGGGAAATGTTCCGCAAAGTCATTTTGTGCTTTTGGTGAAAAATATATTCTGGTAAACAAACACTAGAAAATGAGAACATTTTACTTCTATCATTTGTCCTAATTGTTATATAAAATGACTTGTCCATGTGTAATGATCTTGTCTATTAGCATGTTAGTTCTCCTCACTTATGCTAAAAATTACCCGTTTTATGTATAAGCAACTGTCTTCAGCTCATAGTAGGGATTACTGTCTATTACTTATTTTTACCTATTGAAAAGAAAAGAAGTGTTTGTCTTTGTTGCTTTATAAAGTGATTTACTTGTCCTTTTGAAATTGATCTATGTCTATAATGAAAAGGAATTGTTTATCTGCTTTTAGTTTTACTACTTTCAATTATTTATGTGGAAGAAAAATTGAAAAAATTGTCTATGATGGAGACAAATGAATCTACCTACATGTCTTAGTATTAGTTGATTTCATGGCCAGATGAATAAGCAGGAGCAGTGTTCATTACTGCAACTAGAGGAATGTACTATTCTAGTTGTTAATTCTTTTACGTGTAGTGTTTTTTGGGTCACACTTGTAACTGCAATTTGGTGATGGATTTGGAAGGTTGACAAAGGTCTTTGTAAAGACTGTAAGGTTATTCCGAAGGAGGATCTTACAACCCGACATAAGCATTTGGTGATGGATTTGGAGTTCAAGTTGGAGAAGAAGAAGAGGGTTGTGGATGACAGGTTAAGAATCAAATGGGGGAGTTTGACCATGGCTAGTGCAAAGGAGATGGGGGAGAGGTTGATGGCCAAGGAGGCTTGGGGGAGTAGTGGGGATGCGATCGGTATGTGGGACATGTCGGCCAGTCGCATTCATGAGGTAGCCAGAGAAGTGCTAGGAGTCTCGCGGTGTTATCGTGGTGGACATCGAGGGGACTGGTGGTGGAATGACGAAGTTCAAGAGAAGGTGGAAGCGAAGAAAACGGCATATGTGAAATTGGTAGAAAGCAGAGATGAGGTGGAGAAGTGGATGAATATGGAACTGTATAAGATGTCGAGGAAGGAGGCAAAGCTAGCGGTTACGGCGGCAAAAACGGCAGCTTTCGAACGCCTATATGTGGAATTAGAGGAGAAAGACGGACTAGCCAAGACAAGGGAGAGAAGGGCCCGTCACTTGGATCAAGTGAGGAGCATCAAGGACGAGGACGGCAAAGTATTGGTGGAGGAAGCGCACATTAAGCGGAGGTGACAGTCTTACTTCCACAAACTCTTGAACGAAAAAGGAGATGAAGACATTGTGCTGGGAGATCTGGAGCATTCTGGTAGGCACGGGGATTTTGGGTATTGTAGAAGCATCAAGGTTGAGGAGGTTACGAGTGTTATTCGCAGGATGCGCAGGAGACGAGCGACCGAGCCTAATGAGATCTCAGTTGAATTTTGGAAGAGCGTAGGCAGGGCTGGTTTGGAGTGGCTGACTGAGTTGTTTAACGTCATTTTTAAGACGGCAAGAATGCTCTAAGAATGGAGGTGGAGTACAATGATTACCTTGTACAAAAAACAAAGGTGATATCCATAGTTGCAACAACTATAGGGGTATCAAGCTGCTGAACCACTCTATGAAAGTTTGGGAAAGTCATGGAGACGAGGGTGATGAGAGGCGTGTCTATTTTCGAGAACCAGTTTTCATGCCGGGGCGTTCGACTACCGAAGTCATTCATTTTATTAGGAGGTTGGTGGAGCAGTATAGAGAGGAAGAAAGACTTACATATGGTTTTCATTGACCTCGAGAAGACATACGACAAAGTCCCTAGAGAGGTTTTATGGAGATGTTTGAAGGTTAGATGCGTACCTGTGGCGTACACTAGGGAAATCAAGGATATGTGTGATGGAGCCAAGACTAGAGTACGGACAGTAAGAGCAGACTCGGAGCACTTCCAAGTGATGATGGGGCTGCACCAGGGATCAGCTCTTAGCCTATTCCTATGTGCCTTGGTGATGGACGGACTGACGCGACAAATTCAATAGGAGGTACCATGGTGTATGTTATTCGTAGACGACATAGTCCTGATTGATGAGACTCGCAGCGGATTGAACGCCAAGCTGGAGGTTTGGAGACAGACTCTGGAGTCTAAAGGGTACAGGTTGAGTAGGACCAAGACAGAATATTTGGAGTACAAGTTCAGCAACGGGAGCGACCCTGAGACAGGCGTGGAGGTAAGGCTTGGTACTCAGGTCATTCTAAAGAAAGGAAGCTTCAAGTACCTAGGGTCTATTATCCAAGGGAATGGAGAGACTGATGACGATGTCACACATCGTATTGGGGCAGGGTGGATGAAATGGAGGCTCACATTTGGGGTCTTGTGCGATAAAAAAGGACCATCAAAACTTAAATGTAAGTTCTATAGGGTGGTGGTTAGATCGACTATGTTGTATAGGGCGGAGTGTTGGCCAGTCAAGACTTCGCACATACAAAAGATGAAAGTTGCGGAGATGAGGATGTTGAGATGGATGTGTGGGCATACAAGGAGAGATATGATTAGAAATGATGGTATCCGGGAGAAAGTGAGAGTGACCACAGTGGATGATAAGATGCGGAAAGCGAGGTTGAGATAGTTCGGGCATGTGCAGAGGAGAGACACAAATACCCCAATGCGGAGGTGTGAGAGGTTGGCTATGAACGGGTTCAGAAGGGGTAGAGGTAGACCGAAGAAGTATTGGAGAGAGGTGATTAGACGGGATATGGCGCAGGTGTAACTTACTGAGGACATGACCTTAGATAGGGGTTGTGGAGGACACGGATTATGGTAAAAGAGTAGTAAGTACTTGAGCGTAGTCCTACTTATGCTTACAAATTGAGAGTTGTAGTGTTATTACTGTAGGCCCGTTTAGCCTATCACACCTATAGGCACATTATTGCTTTATAATCCACTGTAGTTTGATTTTTACTGCTATGTGTTCTTTAATGTATTTTGTTTAGCTTATTTAGTTGTGTTAGCTACTGCTCCTTTTTGTTCGAATGCACTTTATATTGCTTTAATTCCTTATCTGAGTCTGACCGTTGATCTTGCTTTACTCTTTACTCTTGCTTTACTCTTACTTTGTTTTGATTGCCTATGCTTTGTCTTGAGCCGAGGGTCTTCCGGAAACAACCGCTCTACCTACCAAGGTGGAGGTAAGGTCTGTGTACACTCTACCCTCACCAGACCCCACGGTGTGAGATTTCACTGGGTATGTTGTTGTTGTTGTTACTTGTATCTGCAATTTGATATTCTTTTGTTTCACTTTGTGACATACAGGAAGATGTTGAGACCATTGATAGACTCGTAGCTGATGGTGAAGCTAGCTATAATAAGTGGCGGCACCCTGATCCGTACATTGGTAAATTTCTTTGCTAGCTTTAATTCATGTGGCAAGTTGGATTTCAACCCCACGAAAGAAACTTTACAAGAATATGACATATTAAACTAGTATGAGGAGCAAGTTTCAACCGGAATCATTTCCTTAAAATTGAGCTTGCATAATAGTGTCCAAATCTGCAGTTCGCCCTTTTTTCTGTGGCTTGCTCCCGACAGTGGGGGTCGTAAGATGTTTGATTGCTGGGTGATAGTCTTTTAAATTATGAGGAAAAGATTGTATCTTGACATTATCATATCTATTTTAAAGTGGATAATTTCTCAATTTTCTGCTTAAAATGTACTTACTAACTAGTAATAACTGATTTCCTAAATTCTTGTCTTATGTACAATGTACTTTCCCTTGATGAATTATCGGATTTGTTCCTTAATACAATGTTCATTTGCAGACAACCACAAACCTAAGTTTACACATTTACATGTGTGCAGATATTTAGGGAAAAGAAGTCTCAGTTTCAAAAAATATTTAGGGAAAAGAAGCATAAAATCAGATACAGTTGGATTAGATTTTACTAGTTTACTACCATATTTTAGACTATTAATAATATCTTTTTTTTCTTTTACCTTGATGAGCAGTTCCATGGGCTCCTGGTGGCTCCAAGTTTAACAGAAACCCAGTACCGCCAGAAGGGGTAATCTTGCTTTAGAATTTTATTTGCATTACTCACTTTCTCTCATATATCAATTAACGGTTTCTTGAGTTCTTTCCTGCTATCCTCGTTGTGAATTTCTACCGATACCATATCTTTCATTTTCTGTTTACTGCTGTGGTCGAATATAGATGCCAGTAACCAGTGGCGGAGCCACATGCATCCAAGGGGTGTCGACCGGCACCCCGTCGCCGAAAAATTACACTGTAGCTGGGTAAAATTTTTATGTATGTATACGATATATTTACTCCCCTTGATTTCTTGTGGGTTTACTTCTTTATATTTTGACACCCCTTGGTGAAAATTCTAGCTCCGCCACTGCCAGTAACTACATCCATTAAAAAGGGCAGCTCAGTGCACTAAGCTCTCTCTGTACTACATACTTGACTGTTCATTTCCTCATTATGTAACACTGTCAATCTTGTAGCTTTACTTTTCTAGGTTCATGCATCAACAGTAAAGGTTGTTGGTGCAAGAGTTCAATCTGTTTATGGCAGTAGACATGATTTTTATGGGGACTTTTAGTTACTGAGGACCTTGTTTGTTATAAACTTGGTAACCTAACCTCTGTCTTTGGCACTCTCCCATTTTAATGATGTTAGTCTCTAGCTGGTACACCAATGATGCCTGTCAATAGAACTCAAGGGGAAAAAGAAAAGAATTGATTGAAGAAGATGAAGAGGTGCCAGTATATTGTCTTACACTTATAGTTATTGTCTTATTGAGACGGGTTGTTCATGAATTTACTTTCTTCATTTCCAAGTTTGTGCTTTATATTAATTGGCAAAAATCTGTTACTTGTGTATCATGAGAATACATAATTTAGAAAATTGATTGACTATTCTGCCTTAATGTTTACTGCATTCATGTTAATTTCAATGATACACTCATGTGCTTTTTAGTACTGACATGATTATACATTAGAAGCCTTTGGGCTTTTGTCTTGGAACTTCTATGTTGCCTCTTCATGCTTGAGTTGCTACCATATGTTTGTTAATGGACTTGTATTAGGTGCCACATGCCATCTATGTCTTCTATTCTTGTGGTACTACAACAATGGCCTCGCATATTGTTTATCCATATGTCTTCATTAGCTCTTGATGCAGATTGAGATAGTGTATGACTATGGCAAGGAAGAGGCTGAATTAGTATGATCCGGTCTCGTGGATATAAATAAAGGTAGAATCAAGTTTGTGCATCTTCATATTTGCTGCTCAAATAGTTACGAACTTTTGTTAGAAATGGGAGTAATTTCACTTTTTTTTTTTATTACATAGGGGGTAGGAGAAGGGGAAATGTGGAGGGGATTACAATGTGGGGATTCAAACCCTCCTCACCAACAAGGTGAAAGTTTAGGTAGCCAACCAACTGAGCTACTAGATCCCTACGGAGTAATTTCACTTTACTCACTGTCCGGTGATGTTTATGTCACTCATCATAAAATGTCACAAGTATAATGGAAATAGAATAGTTTTTTATCATTATCTCTAGTTATTAGAATGTCTGCTTAACAGTTCTCCCTTTTGATTTTACATGTTATGTTTTCGGTGCAGATTCAGAAGGTGCAGGCATGTGAGAGATCATTCAAATCATGTTTCTTTCTTTTCTGAGTGATACCATCTGCTTCACAGACTTCCCAATGCAATGTTGATACGATTTTTTGTTTTACCCTTCGGAATGGGAATTGGCACAATGCCTGTGGTTACTTGAATTTTTCCGTTTAGCAGTTATGAGCTGCAAACGACAAAACTTCAAAACATAGAGATCGAGTCAATATCAGTGAAGCACAAGGATTATGTGGCGTTGCAACTTCCTTGTATGTTGATTTATTATTGGTTCACTTTTATCGTTGGTTTGCACATTTCCCCCCAGTAAAATCTGATATATTTGTCTTGTATATATGGAAGTGATGGAAGAAATCAAACATGGAACGATACTCGACATCCAGAGGCATTGAGGTTATCATAACTCCACTCCTTAGTCCTAGAAACTTGTTTGGTTTGGACAATAAAGAAGTAACACGCATCAGGAGAAGAATGAGATTCTCTTACGGAAGAAGACTCAATTGAATGTGTCTGACCAACTATTCCTCCTTTTCCTTTTTGTTCAAGTTCTTGCACCCACCGACTAGAAACTTTTCACTTGTATTATTTAACCTACTATGATAAGCAATGACGTCAACTGCAGAAAATTCTTTAACAAGTTCAATAAATTGCCAGCTTGTGAGGTCCTTTATTATTTTCTTTTGTTGTGTGGTGTTGATGTTGGTGTTGAAACTCCATCTTTGATTGTTATGCAGTTTATGGCAAGTCCTCGAGAAAACTAGCTTCTTGGTGTGACTGAAATTTGAACTTACGGAAAATATAGGAGCTGAATGCTGAAGAATAATTTAAAATTATAGAATCAAAATTGGTTAGAATTTGATATTTAATTCATGTCTAAATAGGAATTATTGTCAGAATTATATAAGAATAGGTTTTTCGGTTTCTAGTCAAAGTATGTTTCGTACTATTATTTATAATAATAAAAACTCATTCCCTTCCCTTATTTACTCTTAAAAAATTATACTAACGCCTCGTTCCTCTCTCTCGCTTTTAACAACATTCTCTTCTCTTATACTTTAAACCATAGCAGAGATGGGCGACGATTGTAAGGCTAAAGAAACATCCTTATTACGAGTGCTTTGCCTTATGTAAACAACGTTCCCCACCTTGGCAACATTATCGGATGTGTGCTGAGTGCGGATGTGTTTGCAAGGTACTGTAGGATTAGAGGCTACAATGCCATATACATGTGTGGTACTGATGAATATGGGACGGCAACAGAGACTAAGTTGGAGAGGAAAATTCTACTCCAAAGCAAATTTACGACAAATATCATGCAATTCATAAAGAAGTTTATAAATGGTTTGATATAAGTTTTGATGAGTTTGGACGCACATCAACACCACAACAGACACAAGTTTGTCAAGCAATTTTCAAGAAGCTCTGGGACAATAATTGGCTTTCTGAGAATACAATGCATCAGCTTTACTGCGATACCTGCAAAAAGTTCTTAGCCGATAGACTTGTAGAGGGTAACTGTCCAACGCCAGGTTGCAACTATGATTCTGCACGAGGAGATCAATGCGACAAGTGTGGGAAATTTTTAAATCCCACAGAACTATTGGAGCCATGATGCAAGGTTTGTCACAACACCCCGTGTATCCGAGATACAGACCATTTGTTAAGAAGAGCTCCCTCTGCTCAAGGATAAGTTAGAAGCATATGTCAACAACATGTCAGTGTCTAGGGGATGGAGTCAGAATGCTATCTCCACGACACATGCATGGCTTAGAGAAGGACTTAAATCAAGGTGTATAACTAGAGATTTGAAATGGGGAGTTCCAGTACCACATGAAAAATACCAGGAAAAAGTTTTCTATGGATGGTTTGATGCTCCTATTGGATATGTATCAATCACATCATGCTACACAACTGAGTGGGAGAAGTGGTGGAAGAATCCAGATAATGTGGAGCTGTATCAGTTTATGGGCAAGGATAATGTGCCTTTTCACACTGTAATATTCCCGTCTGCGCTTCTTGGAACTGGTGAAAGCTGGACGCTTATGAAAACTATCAGTGTAGCAGAATACTTGAACTATGAAGCCAGCAAATTCTCAAAGAGCAGGGGTGTAGGAGTTTTTGGTAATGATGCAAAAGATACAAATATTTCAGTAGAAGTATGGAGATATTACTTGTTGGCAAACAGGCCAGAGGTCTCAGATACTTTGTTTACATGGACAGACCTAAAAGCAAAGTTAAACTAATATGAGTTGGTAAGAATTAGGCAATTTTGTCAATAGAGTCCTGAGTTTCATCGCAAAAGATCCAGCCTCAGGTTATGGTTCGATTATTCCTGACTCTGAAGGAGCAGAATCACATTCCGAGACAAAGACATTGGGTGAAAAAGTTGGAAGTCACGTACAACAATATATAGAAGCCACGGAGAAGGTTAAATTAAAGCAAGGCTTGAAAGTTGCTATGTCTATTGCTAGTAAAGGAAACAAATATCTGCAGAAGAACTAATTCTGGAAGCTTTACAAGGAAGATAGGCCTACGTGTTCGATAGTGATGAAAACTGCTTGTGGTATAGTGTATCTTCTGGCATGTCTTTTAGATCCATTTATGCCGTCTTTTTCACACGAGGTGCTTAAGCAGCTCAACTTGCCTCCTGAAACTCAATTTTCACTGTCCGATGAAAGTGGTGTCATTGAGAATACCATGGAATATTCTACCTGCAGGTCACAAAATTGGAACACCAGCGCCATTGTTCAAGGAGCTGGAAGATGAAGAAGTTGAATTCTACAGAGACAAGTTTGCAGGAAGTCAGGCAGATAGGGCTCTCAAGGCAGAAACTGAGGCCAAAAAGATAGCTGAACAATTGAACAAAGAAAAAATATCAGATGGTAATAAGAAGGAACGTGCGACAAAATCTTCTGAAAGGTTGAATTAGTCGAGCCACCTAAAGATGCTGCAATTGGGGAACGAGTTACATAGACATTTAAAGTTTTTTCTTGTTTAGTCCTTTGACAGTAATCAAATTTACTGTTATCACTTGTTGGCAATATCACCATAGTAGATTATCATTATCTTTAAACTATATAATTGTGCAGTTTTGTCGATAGAATACACTTTGACCTGAAGGGAGAAATATCAAACATTCATTAAAACTGCCCACACCACCAAAGGGAAAAAAACGGCAGCCCGGTGCACTAAGCTCCCGCTATGCGCGGGGTCTGGGGAAGGGCCACACCACCAAAGGGAAGTGAAAAGAAAAAAAAGATTAGTGCGTTACAAGGTTTTGCTTCAATAATGTCTATGTAATACTTTTTGTTGTTGTAAAGCCACACCATAATACTATCTCCTGTGGTTAAGCAAGAAAAATTTCTGACTGTCGTCTCCAAGCTGCATCGATAAAGGAAAGAAGAAGTTAACCATGGAAGCCTACATCGGTATGTCAAACTTGCAGAATACATGAATCTGATAAGCAGCTAGCCAAACATATATTGATTGCAGAGACAATAATTCAACTCAAACTCAAATTGGAACAAATGAAATAAATTACACCTATTTTTTGATAAGGTTCCGCACTTGTCATATGTCGCATCTCTATTATGCATAGTCTCCTACCAGGAAAAAAAATTATATCTCTCCCTCTGTCCCAACATATTTGACACACTTAAAATTTTGGTTTTCCCAAAAATGTTGGCCCCTTACATAGAAAATTTTTCTCCCTTCAAACATTCAAATTGGTATACTACATATGTTTCAACATAAGTTACATCTTTTCAGCTAGCTATTTTTTCCCAACTGAATCACGCAGCGCCATTATATGTCAATTAAGCACATTTGAAAAGAACAGCAAACATAGCAAAAGGAGTCATATTAAAACCATAAGTAGTCCATGTTTCAGAGGTAAAGCTATGCAGAATATGAGTTTTCCGTTCTGTCAAAAGCTTAAATAAGGTACTCTTGGTAAAGCAGTACAACTAAGAAAAAGTTTGTGCTGCATAAACAGACTATAAGGAGCTTGATGAAAGAAGATGTAAGACTACTTTATGAACTTCTTCAATTTACTGAATCCATATTGCTTCTGATTGCTTTAAAATGGGTAAACTTTCAACTGATTACCAACTTCTATTCTTATGTTTCGTAGAGTGAATAGTCACTGAAATAGAAAACAGATAAGTTGAGCAGCGAAAAATTTAAGATAACTTAGTCTTCAGCAAACTCACATGGCCTTAGGATTGGAAATTTTCAAATAAGTCCGTGTGTGGTTGTAACTTGACATATGTGCCTTTAGGAAGAGTTACATTTTTCATTGTTACGATATCTCCTTCTTGTAGCAAAAATGCAACAAAATGCGCAAAGTAATACAGAAACAAGGAAACTCACCTAGACAATCAAGGGCAGATTGACGCATTATAACTGAAGTATAAAGAGAAAGCAACATAAGACATCATTCAAAAATCATATAGATGTGGATGGAGCTGAAACTACTTGACATTACTTAGTTTTGTCACCATTTTCTATCTGTGGCTGCAGAGTTGGAAATAAACTGAATTAGATTGAAGCAGTAGTGAGAAAAAAAATGGAGACAATATCAAACTAATACATCGTCAAAATTAACTAAAAACACTTGGACTAATCAAAGGAAGCAATATATGTGTGCATAAATATGCGTTTCAATGACATGCCTATACAACATCTCTTAAACCTGCATAACGAGTTCACTCTTGAAATACCAACTAGCAAACTATGGCCAGAGAGTCAAATAGGTCAAAAGGTAGAGTCTAAAGTTGGATCGCGCAACACACATCTTTGTTGGTCCCATCACCACTAAATATTGACTATTTACACAAATCATTCTTCTAAGAGAATAGATTCTTATTTGGTAGAGAAGATTAGCATAGTGCAGGAAATTCATGGTTCAAAAGCCTTCCTACCCTATCAATGACCCAGGCTAACATCGGTATGACTGCTCGAACGATCTTTCACAATATTCATATCCGTCAAAAGACTGCAAATTCACAAACCAGTGAATAAGCAAAACACGAGACAAAAGATATCATTAGTGACCAAAACGACAATATAGTCAATGATGGATCCTTAATGATCACAATGTCACTACCACAACACTTCAAAAATATTCTTTTTTGAAGGCAGATTTATAGAAGAATGAATTCAGATTAGAGAAGTTTAAGGAAACCAAAGTCAGTATAAGCAGTCTCAATTGAAAGATGTGCCCTCTCAATTACGTGTGTTTCTTGCTTCTATTTGAACCTTCTGAATGGTTCACGGATACAAACTATAATGGTAGTAGCACCAATTGTACTTCTACAAACACTTACAAAATATTTTTCACTTATAGCACCTTGGTTCTTGTTACTTTCTCCTTGTGGATTCTCGACACAATGGAAACAGTGAAATTATAAGTATCTCAACTCTACTCACTTTTTTTCTTCTTTTGGAGGACAGTGGTGTCCGCGCCAACTTGCCGATTATTCCAAGTATCTGCTATCTCCCACAAGCACAGGTACCGAGTAACTCTTCTCAGTGGGGAAGTGTTTTTGCTTCCAGTGGGATTTGCTCTACTCCCACTTATATTTGCACCACAATCTATAATTACTAACGGGCAGCCTGGTGCACAAAGCTCGTTAGCAGGGTCTGTAGAAGGGTCGTACGCACCCAAGAGACGTGATATAGACAATCTATAATTACTAGTCCCTGAAAAATATAGGACACCACCACATCTTTACTCAAAAGTACAAAACATTGTTTCTTGCTACATCACATACCTTTACCAAAGTAAAAAGCTACATTTTTTAGAGGTACTTTAAGCTATTAATGTTTGCAAGGACCATTTTGTTCGTCCTTGATATTCCTGGAAAGAAGAAAGGCTGCTCCTACTGCTAGTCAAATTTTCGGCCAAAAAACTAAAATAAAATTCCAACAGAATATAATTTCAGTTAAGAATCAAACTACGTCTTCTTCAAAAATGAAATCTTACTCATATAGTGATCCTTACAACACCATTATTAACTACTCCATCAGTTTCATTTTATACTAAAAAAGTTACAGTTTGCCTATGAACTTCTAAAAGTTTTTATTATTAATAAAAAGTATGCTTTACAACACTTTTCTGTATTCATTAAATATGTACATTCAATTTAATATTAAGACATCAATGCCCGAATTGAAACCAGAATTTAGACGAGTGTGTGCGTACGAACAAACACTCACACACGCAATTACAGGCACATATATCAATAACCAAAAACAATAAAATCAAAGAAAAAGTCAAGTAACAATCGAGAACTAAAGATTACCATAATGGCTATATCCGAATAACCACCAACTCAACTGTCTCAGCTAACCTGTAAGCATGAAGAAGAAGAAGGGATACTCAGAAACTGATAGTATCACCACGAATACCGCAAGGTAGAAACTTCTCTTTCCCAGTTGATTAGTAAAAGAGAATAATCCTTTGATTATTTTCATTAATGTAAAGGGTTTATATACATCATATACAATAGTAAACCTAGCCTATAATTACGGAAATCAAATATACATTTTACTAATACAAGACTACTACCATAATTACACATGTACAAGATCTCTAATAATATCAGGGAATATACTACGTATATTCTATCACATCCCCGCAGTCATAGCGGACGTTTGTCGTACGCTGAGACTGTTCCTAAAATCTTCAAACATAACTAAGGGAAGACCCTTAGTAAAGATGTCAGCAATTTGGTACCGTGAAGGGACATGCAAGACACGTACTTGTCCACGAGCTACCTTTTCGCGAACAAAGTGAATATCCATCTCGATATGTTTAGTGCGCTGATGTTGGACAGGATCCCAAAGAGATATATCGCACTAACATTATCACAGTAGACCAAGGTAGCTTTCTGAATAGGAAAGTGAAGTTCTAAGAGGAGGTTACGCAGCCAACAGGACTCAGACACCACATTGGCTACCCATGATACTCGACCTCCGCACTGGAACACGATAAAGTAGCCTGGCGTTTAGCCGACCAAGAGACCAAGTTATCACCAAGAAACATACAACAACTAGATGTCGAGCGTCTGATATCTGGACATCCACCCCAATCAGCATCTGTATAAGACATGAGAGTAGATACGGATAATGGATATAGGTGTAAACCATAATCAAGAGTGCCCTGAATGTAACACACAATGCGTTTGAGAGCGTGCATGTGTTCTTCCCTCGGATCATGCATAAATAAACACACCTGCTGCACTGCATAAGTAATATCGGGCCTCGTGAATGTAAGATACTGAAGATCGTTGCAACAAAGGCCTCTACAATTATTTTTTCATCTTTAATTGCCCTTTTTTGCTCAATATCTTGCAAAGCATTGACTAAATCATTAACTGAAAATTTTGAGAGATCTTTAGACTCTTCAAGTAAAGAAATATTAGACTCAAACTTCTGCAAGCTCATGAGAACTTTCTCAATAATTATGTTGTCTGAAAACTTTTCACCAAACAGTCTAATTATTTTAGTAGCAATTGATGTGAGCTTGCCAACATAATCTTTAATCCTTTCTGAATTGATCATTGCCCAATATTCACTTTTTGGAAGATTCCCTTATTTCCTTTGGAGTTTCACCGCCATAATGCATGTGAAAATTGTTTCAGAAACAAAGGAATATAAATTATTTACTGCTTTGATTTTTTTGACCTTTTCCTCATTGTGGTTCTTGGTTTGAGCCAAAATTGGAATAGCCGGCAATGATGGTACTTCAGAATCTTCTTCAACTATATTCCAGAGATCAAAAGATTATAGATATGCCTTCATCTTAACAGTCCATAATTGTAATTATCTCTTTTAAACATGGGAGCAGAAACCAAAGGAAACATATTTAATGACATATCAAAAAACAGCTCACTTCACTTTGCGGTGAATATTATTTTTTCTGGCTCCGATACCAATTTGAAGAAAAATAATTTACTCATAAACTCAATAAATCTTTAAATGCTCTCTATAATTATCCACATCACAAAATAATTAGTAACATCCCTATTCATAAAAGTACGTTTACTTTTATGAAAAACTGTTAAACAGAGCAATATACCATCCCTATTCACAAGTATATTGCTCTATTAAAGCAGTGGGCTTTTCAGCAGCCAGTGGCAGTGGGCCTCGGCAGTGGCAGCAGTGGGCCTCGGCAGTGGCCAATCCAGCCCAGTCTCGGACAGGAGAATCATAATACAATCTTGTATATATGGTATATATATTTGTAGTATATTGTAGTGTAAATGTTACCTTAATTAGTGTTATACACTTACCATAATTGTATAGTTAAAATTATGGTAGAATAAGGATTTAGAAATAGAATAGGAATATGATTCTCCTATTATGGAAATATGTAACTTGTATATATAGCCTTTCAATTAATGAAAATAATTTAGGGGATTATTTCTTTCAAAAACTTATTCCTATATTTCTTCTATTAAGACATGAATTAAAATATCAAATCCTAAAAAATTTAGACTTCATGCAACTTTGAATTTTTCAACAGGATGGGTAATGATTGGACATTTTTAATCCGTTTGGTGCAATCCAAAGACTACCACCCCTCAATGCAAGAACCAGATGAAGAGCAGAACCACCATCAATATTGTAATCCTTAGCTGTCTTGTCATCCTCTAGCTGCTTTCCTGCGTAAATAAGCCTTTGTTGCATAGGAGGTATTCCTTCTTTCTCCTCAACGCATTCCTTAATTCGATCAATGGTGTCTGTGGATTCAATATCGGTTTCAATTTCTTTTCCAGTGAGAGTGTTCACCTTAATCATAGTCCCTCCCCTTAGCCTCAAAACTAGGTGAAGTGTTGATTCTTCTGGATATTGTAATCAGCCAGAGTTCGACCGTCTTTCAACTGTTTGCCACCAAAAATCAGTTGGTCAGTGAATGAAATAATCCCTTGATTATTTTCATTAATGAATGAGTATATATACAATTTAAAATTTTCATACTATGGAAAATCCTATTCCTAATCTACTCCCAAAACCCTACTCTATTTATACAAGAATTCTATAATTATGGTAAATGTACAATGTTAATTATATACAAAAACTATTACCAAAAACCATTATATACACGGTGTGTATACCGTGTTTATCACGGTCTCCCAATTGTCTTGGGTTTCCATGATATACACGGTATACATAAGATAGTATATTGTGTATATGATGGTATATTTTCACAACCCCGCAGTCATAGCGGGCGGTCTTCGTACGGTGAGACTGTCCCTAAAATCTTTAAATAGGACCGAGGGAAGACCCTTAGTAAAGATCTATGCAATTTGATACCTGGAAGGGACATGTAAGACACGTACTTGTCCACGAGCTACCTTTTCGCAAATAAAATGGATATCCATCTCAATATGTTTAGTGCGCCGGTGTTGAACCGGATTCCTAGAAAGATATACGACACTAATATTATTATAATTTACCAAGGTAGCTTTTTGAATGAGAAAATGAAGCTCTAAGAGAAGATTACGTAACCAACATGATTCAAAAACCACATTGGATACCCCTCGATACTCGGCCTCTGCACTGGAGCATGATAAGGTAGCTTGTTGTTTGGCAGACCATGAGACCAAGTTGTCGCCAAGAAACATACAGTATCCAGACGTAGAGCGTCTGGTGTCCGGACAGTCACCCTAATCAGCATCGGTATAGGAGACAAATGTAGAGGCTAATGATTGATATAGATGCAAACCATAGTCAAGTGTTCCCTGGATGTATCGGATAATGCGTTTGAGCGCATTCATGTGCTCTACCCTAAGATCATGCATAAACATACACACCTGCTGTACAACATACGTAATATCCGGTCTCGTGAAAGTAAGTTACTGAAGAGCTCTAGCAAGACTGCGATACTGAGTGAGATCCTAGTAAGGTGAGCCCCGCAACACCTAGCTTGGGCTTGGTATCAACTGGAGTGGAAGTAGACTTACACGAGGACATACCAACTCGCTCAATTACCTCAGCGGCATACTTCCGTTGGGATAAGAACAACCCCCCTGCATGGCGAGTGACAGCAATCCCCAAGAAGTAACTCAAGGGCCCCAAGTCTTTCATAGCAAATTCAGAACTGAGTAGTGTCATGATAGACTTGCGTAAATCATCATCAGAAGATGTCAAGATAATATCATCTACATATAGTAAAATATATGCCAAGAAAGTACCACGATGATAGATGAATAAAGAATTATCAGACCGGCTGTGAGAAAACCCAATAGTAGATACATAGTCTGCAAACCATTTATACCAGGCACGTGGGGCCTGCTTAAGCCCATATAAGGTCTTCTTCAATAAGCAGACATGATTAGGATATGTGGGGTCTCAAAAACCCAAGGGCTGATGCATGAAAACTGTCTCCTTAAGATCACCATGTAAGAAAACATTCTTCACATCGAGCTGATGAATGGGCCATGCCTTTGAAAGAGACAAACTAAGAACAGTGCGGATGGTAGCCGGTTTGACCACCAGACTAAATGTCTCACCACAATACACGCCGACCTATTGAGTTTTACCATCACCTACAAGACCAGCCTTATGTCTCGCGAAAGAGCCATCAAAATTATCTTTATGAGTAAAAATCCACATAGATCGAATAATATTAACACCTGAAGGACAGGGGACCAACTCCCACGTTTTATTTTCAATAAAAGCATTATATTCATCATTCATAGCCAATTTTCTATTCGGGTCATTTAAGGCAGACACTGGGTTACGTGGTAGAGGGGATTTAGAGACATTAGATTTGAGATTAAAATGTCATTTTGGTTTAAAAATACCCCGTTGACTACGAGTAACTAGCCCTTGACTCGAGGAGGAAGCGGGTGGATTTTGGGAAAAACTTGGGTAGATGACGGACTGGCCAGCAGGCACTGGGCCTGTTGGCCTAAAATTGGAAATAGTAGGCTGGACCGGTGCAGAAACTGGGCCAAAAACTGTCTGGGTAGTGGGCTGGGCAGTCGGTCCTTGGCGGCCCAGAGGCGGCTTGATGGGTGGAGCGGGCCCAGCAGCGATGGGCTGTTTGGCGGAGTCCGGTCATTGGTCGGCCCATGAGGTGGTGCGTAAAGTACGGTGAGACCTCGTCATCTAAAAAATTATACAAACTAGGCACAAGACTATTCACTTTAGCAAAAGAAAATTGGGTTTCATAAAAAATAACAACTAATTATCATTTTATTAGACGATAAATCACAACATTTGTAACCACGATGATTAGATAGATAACCCAAAAACACACAAATGGTAGAACGGGATTGAAGTTTGTTAATTGTAGTTGACGGAAAAAGTGGTTAGCATAAACACCCAAAGACCCTAAGATGTGAATACGAAAGATTCTTATTATAGAGGACTTTAAGAGGAGACACATATGTCAACCCTTTGGTAGGAAGTATGTTAAGAAGATAGGTAGTCAGTTGTAGAGCATGATGCCAAAAGGAGGTCTCAGGATGTATCCTTCTTTCGCCTAAATTTTGGCCTTGACATTGTCGATGGTGCCGCTGTTCTCGACTTCGAAGGTGATGCTTTCCCCGATTAGGGTTTTCACGAAGATCTGCATGATTGATTGATTGGATTTATCACTTCTTATGCAGCCCCACACGTTAAACTATATACTTAGTACTCCTTACAGGGTCTATGAAAAACAACAATAACAAACCCAGTATAGTAACACAAGTGAGGTATGAGGTAGGATGTTAGCAGACTTTACCATTGTTTTCCTCGACAGGGTCTATGATAAAAAATCTAAATAATGACTTCTTTTATAGAAATGTTTAACTTCTACTTCTTATATATGGATCATGAAAAATAAATCCCATGAAATTCTAATTCTATTATATATGTTGATCATAGTTCAAATAGAGAAGGAGAGGGAGACCAAGTGCAATAAAGGAACGTGTTAGAGTTTATATGTTAGGCCCACGTCACTTCTCCTTATTCCTTTCGAATTCCAATTTCTAAATTCTTCATATACTCAACTATTCCTTCAGGACTTTCTTCGTTATTAACGTAATCTTTTGTTCTCGATTGTTATTTGAGTTCTTCCTTGATTTTATTGTTTTTGGTTATTGATATATGTGTCTGTAATTGCGTGTAGGGATGTAAATCCGCCCCACGACACGTACCTCATAGTCCTCAATCTTTGGTACATCTGGATCGGCAGAAACTCACCCTTTCAGCGCGTTTACCGGGGCACTCTGCTTAAATTTTGACTCGCTTTGCCCTGCCCCGTTTAGCATTTTTCAAAAATTTGCCCTGTCATGCCCCATTAAGCCTGCCCCGCCCCGCCCCGTTGAGCTTTGGCCCGCCCTGCCCAATTTATGTTTTTTTTTTTTTTCACTTTGTAGCATGATATTTCTTTTAAAATAACTTCTTTTGAATTTTTTTGTTAGAAAGTTATGAAGTAGTTCAGAATTGAATCAACCAGAACATCTTTTTCTCTTTTTATTACAATGCAACGAATCTTAAAATTTGAATTAATTTTGTTTCAAAGTACATAATTAAACATAAAACACAACACTAGTAGAGAACCTATAAAAATCAAAAGTTTAAAAGCCTCCCTAATAAATATTCAAAAAACAACAATCCTCGTTAATATATAGATGCATACAAATAAATACTTTAAAACAGAACTCATATTATATAGTAGTATACACTTATAAGTCATTGGTTTACATTTAATTTCCTATTATCGATTGCACATCTAGTTTCCTAAAGCGAATGAATTAAATATCAGTTAAAACCTTCAGCAAGCTATTTTCAATATTAAAATTCTATGATTTGAATTATTCAGTACGAAATACACAGCTCCAAACGTCATTTAAAGTTATACAGTCGCCAAAAAAGTTCACCCATAAAATCAAGATAGGAAACTTGTTTAAAGGTAAAATATATTTTTTTAAGAAAATATAGCAAATTCATGTGTAGTTCTGAATTTCAGTTTATTTTTTTAATTTGCAGCTTTTCCCTATCACCTGCCCTGCCCTATTTATAATTTTTTAAAACTGTGTTTTGACCCGCCCCTCCCTGTCCTACCCCGTTTAAGTACTGCCCTGTCCTGCCCCGTTAGGAGGTTACCCTGCCCCGCTCCGCCCTGCCCTAATTGTCATCCCTAATTGCGCGTGTGTTCGCACACAAATACACAAACTCGTCTAAATTTTGTTTTCAATTCGGGCATTGATGTCTAATGTCTAATGTCTAATGTCTTAATATTAAAGTGAATGTACATATTTAATGAAATAAAAAAAGTGCTATATAACATATTCCTCCATCTCAATTTATGTGACGGTGTCTAAATTTTGAGAGTCAAACGAATTACATTTTTACCACAACTTTTTCATTTGTCTTTTAAATATTTTAAATTATTAATTATTATAACTTATAATACTTCTTATGTAGTATTTCAAATATGTTAAAAAAATTGAGATTGATATTAAACATGCAGACACCATTGATCGAATTAAGGAACGGGTTGAGGAGAAAGATATCTAAGGATTACATTATTAAAGGCAATTTTGTTCTTGTTGGATATAATTGCAATACGGGAAGTAAGTAAATATTACAAGTGTTCGAAAGGATAAACTAACAGCCAAGATTATAATTGCCGCAAGCTTGTTGAGTCTTGAATCTTGATAACCTGAAATCAAGAAACACTAAATCTGGATTGTTACAACTGTGGCTGAGTCGAGAGATGACTCTATGTCTTTAAGACAAGATTGCCCCATAAATATACTTTTACGTTAGCGGGCAATAGTCTCCCAAGATAAAACAACAACTAATCAACACTACAAAGCAAATAGGTTGATTCTGACGAATAAAACAAACATGAAACGACTTGCTGAAGAATTGAAAATTTAGAGGAAAAGGAAGAGTTTATGTTCTTTTCTACTATTTCTGCTGCTCTCTTATTTTTCTTTTTGTATTCTCTCTCTCAAATCTGTTTCAGGTCTCAATATATAGTGTTTAGGAGGAGGAGAAGCGTTAAGAGGTCCTTTAAGAGGTGTATTCATGGCCAGAAATGTTTTGTAGTAAGTGCAAAACGTTTTAGATGGTTAATGCCATAAAATGTTGGCTTTCTGGCTGCTGACAGCATTTCTGAAACTTCCAGGGACCAAACTGTAAATATTAAATTGTTTGGGATTCAAAAGATAATATCAGAAGTAGTCCAGAAGCCCACGACCCGACACCCGAGCTCGGACGGGATGGGACGGGCAGACGGCGGCGGCGCGCGTGTGGCGCTAGCCTGGAACCCAAGCACACCTAGGTCCTCCCTCTTTCAAACACATGAGTTACCCCTTGGGGTCCCAAACCCTTATCCATTTTTGAGGCTTATAAAAAGAATAATTCTTCCTTTTCCCACCTATGTGGTAGATTTGTCCCACATCATATTTCCATGCCTCAAACACCTTACTTCGTGAACACAATATCTCTTTCATTTCTTAACAAAATTTGACGATCCTTGATCCTACGGTCATCTACTCACTTAATCATGCACGTGTGAAGAGACAAAGCCTCCAACATGCGAAACCCTAGTGTTTAAGTCATTAAATATGGATGGACGCAACCCTCCCACCAAAGGCAAATTTCCAACAGTTCTTGCATATAGGGGTGGTATTGCATCAAATTGATTAAAAATGTTGAACCATTATCCATGAATTTATCATGACAGTTCCCTTCTTATTTTCTTTTTACCTTTTTGACAGAAAGCTGAGATTGACTTCCATAAAATATTAGCCAGCATTTACCCTGTGCCGTTTTATATGAAGGTGTTGACTGGACACGAAGTTTTAAAAATAAAGGAAGACTTTTAAAATTTGTGGTTCAAAACAAGTTTGAAATCTTTTTATGGTTGTAAAATATCTCATAAAGTTGAATTGTTTCTAAATTTAACCACTTCTTGTCACATCCTCCATCCAACGAAGGCGAGCTTCATCGATAACTATTAGTTGTCACTTTTCCTACCTAAACTATCACCAACTAGTTTGCAAAACACATGTAACACCTCGTACCTTTAAACTAAGCCTTGTTCATGATTCACGAGTGTAGGAAACCAAAATGGGGAGTTTGCGTTAGAAAACCAGGTTCAGCTCTGCAGAGGAAATTTGACGGCAGGAAGTACGAACTGTCAATTGTTCGACGGCCATCAAAGTGAACCGTCAATTTCACTTTTGAAATTAACGGCCTGTTGGTCAATTTTACGGACTGTCAAATGCTCGACGACCCATCAATCTTCTCTATTTCTTAAATTCCAGATTTCACCTCTTTGAAAATCTCCAGAAAATGACAATCAAATTATACGAACAGTCAAACATTCGACGAACCGTCGAATTTCCCTTACAAAAAATAGTATAAATATGACACTTGATTCTAAAAATCAGTTTTTCATATTCTCAAACCCTAGAATGAAGACTCTATCTTTCCAACCATCTCCTTTACCAAGGTAAGCCCTTTTCATGCGATTCTATGTGATTCTAACGTAATTCTAAGTAGAATTCAATGTTCTTAACCTAGGAGTTTTCAGGATAAATCCGACTTAAGGCTCAGGGTTCAAGCTTTGGGTTTCTACTCCAAAGTTCAGATTTTTTAAAGATAAGTATTGGAGCGGTTAAGGTATGTAGAACGTCTATCTACGTGTGAGAACGTCTTTAATCATTCCCACACCTTGTTCATCAAGATTACTGTGAATTACTTCAGAATTTGATATTCATGCCCTAGTTTATGAAAAGACTAGAACGTCTATCCTCAAGATTATAAATTCATAGTTTTTCATAATTATCACTTTGATTGTTGTGAACTCATCACGTAATTAATATAGACTTGTGTTTGATATCCACGAGTCTCAGTTTAGAATAGTCAGAATGTTCATAAATTAATAAATTAATTAAAGCTTCAGTACTCATTATCAGTTCATGAATTCATGTTCAGTATTTTATAAATTTATGTATACGTATACTTGGGCCCGAGGCCACAAATTTGTGCACACATATTGGGCTTAAGGCCGCAACTATTATTATTTATTATTTCAGTTGAACAGGTGGATCTCCATTTTAGTACATGGAGTATTCTTATTATTTGCTTCCTTGTTCAAATTTCAGTTATCAGTTTTAGATTCAGTATAGTATCTGTTTATTGATTTGGGTTGCCCTTTTTTCGAGCACCCACAACTATGTTATTTCTTTCAGTTTCTTTACATACTAGTGCAATTCAAATGTACTAACATCCCTTTGCATGGGCCTGCACTTCACGATGCAAGTGCTGGGTTTCAGGACGACATATCTGCTTAGTAGGATTGTTTTAGTATTAGTTGCTTGGTAAGCCCCATCTCATCCGGGGTGTCAGTCTCTTGTCTTATGATTTGGTTTTATTAGTAGAGACATACTAGGGCCTTGTCCTGGTACACATATTTCAATCAGACTCATGTTAGAGGTTCCATAGACTAGACTAGTTCATTAGGTCAGACATGTCAGTATTTACTACTTTTAGACTTATGATATTTTCAGACTTTTTCTGCTATGATTATTTCAAATTATAAAGTCAGTATTATATTTTGAATGTTTTAAATCATTACAATAGTATGTTTTGATGCCCATGTTAATTCAGCAACTATGAGATTCGCTCGGTCATATGCAGCCAGGCACCGAGTGTCATGTCTCGTCTAGGCCATGGTTCGGGGTGTGATAAAGCTTGGTATCAGAGCACTAGGTTCAACTATCTTAGAGAGTCTATGAAATCATGTCCAGTGGGATCACTTTTATGTCCAGTTAAAATCTATCATCACATTACCATAGCCGATTTAGTAGAGTTTGAAATGGTAGACTTTGATGTAATCATGGGCATGGATTGGTTGTCTTCATTTTATGCCACAGTAGGTTGTAGAACCAAAATTGTAAGATTCGAGTATCCCGGTGAGCCAATCATAGAATGGAAGGGTGATGCAGTAGCACCCATGTGTAGGTTTATTTACTATCTTAAAGATAGAAAGATGATATCCAAGAGGTACATTTACCATCTAGTTTGGGTTAGGGATGCAGATGCCCAAACCCCAACTCTCCAGTCTATACCTGTTGTCAATGAATTTGCTTATAATAACAATTATCATGCCAGTATCCATATGGCACCGTTTGAAGCTTTGTATGGGTGAAGGTGTATATCTCCAAATGGTTGGTTAGAAGTTGGTGACGCAGCATTGCCAGGACCATACTTGGTCCATCAGACTATGGAGAAAGTCAAGTTAATTCAGCAGCATTTGAAAATAGCTCAAAGTCGTCAAAAGTCCTATTATGATGTGAGGCGTAGAGACCTGGAGTTTCAAGTTGTTAATTTTTCTAAAAATATCACCTATGAAAGGTTTCAATAGGTTTGAGAAGAAAGGGAAGCTCAGTCCCAGATATATTGGACAATACAAGATTTTGAGGAGAGTTTTCCAAGTGGCTTATGAACTTGAATTGCCACTAGACTTAATTGCGGTTCATCCAGTGTTCTATGTATACATGTTAAGAAAGTGTATGGGAGACCGATCATTGGTTGTCCCTACCGACTCCATCACAATTATGGATTGTTTGACCTATGAGGAGATTCCAGTGGCTATTTTGGATTATTAGATTTGAAAGTTGAGAACACGAAGTTGCCTCAGTGAAAGTGTTATGGAGAAGTCAGAGTATTAAGGAGGCTACTTGGGAAGTTGAAGAAGACATGAAGTCCAGATATCCGCATTTATTTGAAAAGCAAGCAAAAAATGTTGAAGGTAACTAACCTTTACATACGTACCTCTTATCCAGTCCAGTAATTCAGTTTAGTATTTAGTTTAGTGTTCATTTCAGTATCCAACTCAGTATTAATGTGTTCAGGATAGTTCAATATTCTCATGTTTCCTTCAGTCATGTTTAAGGCCCAATATCATTTTTAACCATGACCTATCATTCGAGGGAAAATGATCTCAAGGGGGAGATATTGTAACACCTCGTACCTTTAAACTAAGCCTTGTTCATGATTCGTGAGTGTAGAAAACCAAAATGGGAAGTTTGCGTTGGAAAACCATGTTCAGCTTTACAGAAGAAATTTGATGGCAGGAAGTACGAAACATCAATTGTTCGACGGCCCATCAAAGTGAACTGTCAATTTCACTTTTGAAATTGACGGTCTGTTGGTCAATTTTATGGATCATCAAATGCTCGACGGCCCGTTAATCTTCTCCGTCTCTTAAATTCCAGATTTTACCACTCTATGGAAATCTCCAGAAAAAACGGTTAGATTATACGGACCGTCGAACATTCGACGGACTGTCAATGGATCGTCGAATTTTCTCCGACAACAAACAATATAAAATACGACACTTGATTCTTAAAATCCATTTTTCATATTCTCAAACCCTAGAATGGAGGCTCTCTCTTCTCAACCATCTCATACACCAAGGTAAGCCCTTTTCACACGATTCTATGTGATTCTAACATAATCCTAATGTATTCTAAATAGGATTCAATGTTCTTAAACTAAGGGTTTTCAGGATAAACCAAACTTAAGGCTCAGGGTTCAAGCTTTGGGTTTCTACTCTAAAGTTTATATTTTTTAGGACAAGTATTGGAGCGATTAAAGTATGTAGAGCGTCTATATATGTGTGGGAATATCTTTAATTATCCCCATGCCTCGTTCAGCGAGATTACTACGAATTACTTCAGAATTTGATATTTATGCCCTAGTTCATGAAAAGACTAAAACGTCTATCCTCAAGATTATAAATTCATAGTTGTTCATAATTATCATTTTGATTGTTGTGAACTCATCGCGTGATCAATATAGACATGTGTTTGATATCCCCGAGTCTCAGTTTAGAATAGTCAGCATGCTCGTAAATTAGTTAAACTTCAGTACTCATAATAAGTTCATGAATTTATGTTCAGTATTTCATATCAGTATATTTCAGTATTCCAGTATTATGTTGAGCACTTATATTTTGGGCCCAAGGCTACAGATATATTTGATCCTAAGGCCACAATTTATGTATACGTATACTTGGGCCCGATGCCACAGATCTGTGCACACATATTAGGCCTAAGACCACAACTATTATTATTTATTATTTTAGTTAAACAAGTGGCTCTCCATTTTAGTACATGGAGTATTCTTATTATTTGCTTCCTTGTTCAATTTTTAGTTATCAGTTATCAGTTTCAGATTCAGTATAGTATCTGTTTATTGATTTGGGTTGAACTTTTTTTAGCACCCACAACTATGTTATTTCTTTAAATTGCTTTACATACTAGTTCAATTCAAATGTACTAACGTCGCTTTGCATGTGGCCTACACTTCATAGTGCAGATGTTGATTTCAGGATGACAAATCTGCTTAGTAGGATTGCTTCAGTATCAGTTGCTTGGTGAGCCCCATCTCATTCGGGGTGTCAGTCTCTTGTTTCATTATTTGGTTTTATTAGTAGAAGCATACCAGAGCCTTGTCCTGGTACACAGATTTCAGTCAGACTCATGTTAGAGGTTTCATAGACTAGACTAGTTCAGTATTGCAGACATGTCAGTATTTACTACTTTCAGACTTATGATATTTTCAGACTTCTTCCGCTATGATTATTTCAGATTATAAACTCAGTATTATGTTTTGCATTTTTTAAATCATTACTATAGTATGTTTTGATGCTCATGTTGATTCAGTAGTCATGTGGTTCGCTCGGTCATATGCAGCCAGGCACCGAGTGATGTGTCTTACCTAGGTCATGGTTCGGGGCGTGACAACATACCTCAACTATCATTTGTTCACTTTTAATGAGGTATGTTTTGCAAACTGGTTCGTAATAGGTCTGGTAGAAAAAGTGAACAACTGATAGTTGAGGTATGTTTTGCAAACTAGGTGGTGATATTTTAGGTAGGAAACTCTCACACTTGACAGTTCAGGTAGGAAACTCAAAAAGAAGTGATACTCTTAACATGTGTGTTTTGACCATTAACCCTTAAAAATATTGTTCGGGACATTAAATGCATATAATTTCTAGAATTGAACTCGGATGTAAGAATTTTAGATTACATATAGGATTGAATAGAACAGGCGTGTTTGTAGTTAGAATAGGAATATATCTAATCGTCTTGCTTGGTTATTTTACAGAAATTATTCATGCGTTGTTGTTAATTCTAAATTTCTAGATAAATCGATATTAGGTTAACTTGAATAGACGAGTAAGATCTAGAAATATTCTTATGAGCGATATTAATCATGTCAACCAATATACCAGATAGATCAATTAATCAATTTTTGTGGATACCTCAACAGAATTGTTAGTTAAACATGACCTTAGAATCTCACATCTTGAATTATCCTGCACGTTTTCTTCACTTGCTTCTTTTCTGCTATCTATGTAGTTTTAGTTAGTAATTCTCAACTCTTGGAAACCGCTTAAATGAAAATTTCGTAATAGTTTGATTTAGTTAATAGTTCATAGCAAGTCTTCGTGGGAACGATACTCCACATTTCATTACTTTTGATCGTGTATACTTGTATGCATGTTCGGAACAATATACATGATATGTTTGTGATATATAATGATACACACGATATACTTACATGATAAACATTATTACAATGATGTTTTCCGGGTTGATTTCACCTCTGAATTTTGACTCTAGATCACCTTTAATCTTCCTCAAAGTTTATATATAGACGCGTCTAGATATTTCCTATGATTTTTAACCACATTCAGTAAAAAAAATATTCAGATAAACTAAACTTTCAAATGAGTCTTTAATGATGATGTTAATGAGTGAAAACAATGAAAAAATGATGGTGGTACATCCCTGTTATAGTGTTATTATTCCTTTTAAGTATCTTCTATTTTGTTGGAGCACTTATATATACGTTTTTTTCGAGTAAATTACATCATATATTCTTGTAATATGACTTAGCTGCAACCACATTTATTATATTTTAAAATCGAATAATTGCACTTTCTATATTATATAAATCCTAGCATAAATAGTAATTTGACTAATATTTTCTTTTCATAGAAGCATTAAGTGTTTTGTTTTTAAAAACATGAGATATTCGCAACTAAGTATAAATTGAAAAGACAAATGAGAATTACAAATAAAAAGTTCATGTATTGTTTATAAAATTTCAGAAGAGAATAAATATTGTTATTGAAATTTTTATTCACATCTTTGATTAAATAGAGAATAAGTATTTTTTGAAGTATGTATCTTTTAAAACCCTTAATAAGAATGATAAATAACTCTTATATGTACTATAATTACGAGTATTGCATTTTGTACTTGTTAAACACTTATAAGTACTGTTTAAAATATAGGCATTTCTCATTTTTTTTATTTAGTTTAGTCAAATATGTTAAATTTATTTATAGAGACAAACATTCTTTTGTGTATAATATTTTCATATATAAAGGGCTTAATTGTTTGATTTAAAAAAATAAAATAACAATAGTATATTTATGTAAGATTTTCATAATACCTTGAGTATAATTTTTTATTTTATAAAATAAATATAGAAGTGCATTTGCAGTTAAGACATATTATAGGTATATTTAATGTAATTTACTCCTATTCATTTAAAATGTTATTTTAATAAGAGAAGAGGAAAATATCAAATTAGGATATCGTACACTCGAACTCGTGAGGTACATTTGTTAGGGTACCAAAAAAATCTTTTGTTTGTTGAAAAATTGGAACCATCCTAATCATCCAAAATAAGAGTGGCTAAACGGGGAGGTCAGTGAAGCCGTTGCTTTAGGTTCTCAAAAATTTTAGGTCTCATTTTTTTTTACTTTAAATAAATTTATGATTTTACTTTTGCTTTGACAATGTTGAAGTTTGTAGAAACAAAATTGTCATCTTTTTTAGAATAGAAATATTTTAAAACTTTAAATTAAACTACTTACATCTTCATATTAGTATATAAATTTTTTGTTAAGAGTCCCACATCAGATATAGAATAGGAACATGGACTCCTTATATAGACTTGGACAATCCTCACTCTACAAGCTAGCTTTTAGGATTGAGTTAGGCCCAAGATCCATTCTTTACATGGTATAAGAGCCAGACTCATTCCAATTCTTTGTTCACCGATGTTGGGCCCCCAAATTATATTGTCCACGCTCCAGTTAACGAGGTCTGGGCGTGCGAGAGAGTGTTAAGAGTCCCACATCAGATATGGAATGGGAACATGAACTCCTTATATGGACTTGGACAATCCTCATCCTACAAGCTAGCTTTTGAAATTGAGTTTGTTAAAACTAAAAAAATAATTTAAGTGTTTAGCCGAATTCAGTGACAACCGAACTGTTCCAGAGCCGAATTTACTCCTAGCCCTCGACTACAAGAACTTCATCGGCTACTAAGGCATCTTAGCTGAGTTGTTAGTTAGAGGTACGACTGGGACCCACTCAGATGCAGACGCCTCAATGACCAAGTCAAAAGGGTTTCTGGACCCCTAGAAGCGGTAACGACCAACAACAGCTAAAAGAAAGAGCCATTATCTGAGTAAGAGGTGTAGATGGCGAGAAAATCGGCACCACCTTCCCCATAGTCGGCCATTGAACTTAGTGGGTTACTTGATGGCTGACATGGGGGGAGGGGGGGATCACGTTGTACAATTTCTTTTTCCTTTTTTGTACTATAAATAAGATCATTCTTTGTATATACAGACATACAAAATCAATCAAACAATTCAATTTCTATCTATATTTATCCTTTTTACTTCATTTTATCCTTTACTTTACTGTACTCCGCTGCATTCATGTTTCTTACCTCTTAGTTTACTCATACCACCGTCCTAACGCTTTCTGAAGTAATTGGGAATCCATTGCTGGAAATTAGAGTTCCGTTTTCAGCCCAAATCGCTTAAGTTAAGGAATCAATTTGTCTCCCGATTTCATCAGCCGATAAAACGGTAAAGAACAGAATTCGGGGGGAGAACAGAGTTAGGCCCAAGATCCATTCTTTACATTTTTATACAATAACATTCAAAATATTGTATTGAAAATACATAACTAACATTTTATTAACTTGAATTAAATCTTACTAATATAGATAGTAGCAATAATATTTCTATATTTGAAGTTAAAGGTTTTATTTTAAGGATACTATACTATACACAGCAAGTATGAGAAAAACAAAGGAACACATTCCTCTTATTAAGAATTAGCTTTACGCCCAAAGTTTATTGAGCCACTCTTGCATCAAACTCGGCAACAATTCAAAAGATTCATAAATGGAAGACAGACACGATTTAGTTATCCACAACGTATTATTACTATTAATTACACGGTGTGTTTTAATTATTATTCACGACTACCATACAATGTTTTAAAAGGCGATGCATAAGCTATATATATATATATATATGATGTGCTTGATTCTCATGAAAAACTAATCAAAACAATCCATTATACCCACTTACAACTTGTAATTATATATAACATAATTTTACAAGTATAAACAATACAATGAAATAAAAGCTATTATGAAATGCTAATCAACCCTAACATATTAACTTTCAAACAATGAATCCCAATTTATTAAAATAATAGTACTATCATATTATTCATTTTATTTCCCTATAAGAAAATAATCAATAAACTTTATTAGTATTCTAATTAAAACGTAACTCCTTCATGAATAAAAATAAAATTGCTTGCAAATAGCGAAATAATAAAATATGATAATTTTGATACATAGAGCAAAAGAACAATGATAAGTGAAAATGTACAATTAGGCTATATATTTTTAAAAGAATATTAAGTGATATTCACCCTCACGATGTTCTCAAATAGTAAATATGAAATAATATACTTGTTATTTGAGTTATATCGGAACTTCTTATTGTAAGAATAGTTGTAGTTGTAATATGTGGGAGTATCCCACATTGGTGACCAAAAGCTATTTTAAAGGCTTTATAAGCCTAGGTCCACTAAGTCTAAATAAAATGAGCAATTGACATATTTAAAAGGATATGTGTATTTGTATATATATTATATATATCAAAATGACTTGGACTTGGAGCTTGGGCGCCGGCCAAGTCAGATTTTTAAATAAAGATTTTATTTCGTATTTATTTTTTGAACGATTTTTGTTTATTTAAAATTTAATTTTAATATTTAAGTTTTAAATAAAACTTGCGACTATTCAGAAAATGAACAATTCTTCAGGAACACTCCTTTTCAACCTCTATAAATATGAATACATCCTGAAGCAGCGTATTCAATTTGCATGTATGATTTCATGCTTTGTTGTATCCTGATAGAGAATTGCTTGTACTCCCTAAAGAATATACGAGCAATAACTCTTGAAAGATAGTGATCTTTCACGTCTCAAGGCCTTAATTTCTCTATTATTCTTCTATTATTTCTAACAATTTTTAAGAGTTATTCTGCTATGGAGAAATTATTGTCCTCTGTTGAGAATCCAACAGAGCTGATGAAACTGGATCGTTTTGATGGATCGAACTTCACCCGTTGAAAGGACAAGATGATCTTCTTACTCACTACGCTGAAAATATTTTATGTCCTTGATCTGTTGCTGACTGCATTATCAGATCCTACTCTGGAGGACACTGATGAAACCAAGGCTGAGAGGAAGAAATATGAAGAAGATGAACTGCTCCGTCGAGGTCATATTCTATATGCTTTGACTGATCGGTTGTATGATTTGTACTCCAATCTGAAATCTCCAAGGAAAATATGAACAGCGTTGCAGACTGCATATGAAAATGAGAAATGAGTTATCGATAAATTCTTATCTTTGCAGTATTTCGAATTTAAGATGGTTGATACAAAGTCTATTATGGATCAGATTCATGAACTAAAAATTTTAATTTCAAAACTAAGCGATCTTGAAGTGAAAATTCCTAATGCACTTCAAATAGGTGCAATTCTCTCAAAATTGCCTTCTTCATGGAATAACTATAGAAAGAAAATTATGCATTCTACTGACAAATTGACTGTGGAACAATTTCGAACTCATCTTCAAATAGAAAGTGAGACTCGTGCTCGCGATGCGGTTGTTCAAGCCTCTAGTTCCACAATTAATAATGTTAGTCAGAATAATTCGGGAAACGAAAATAAAAATCTAAAAATTTCCAAGAAGTCTCTTAATAAAAAGAGAAAGAATTTAAATTGTTATCATTGTGGAAATAAAGGCCATAAGATTTGAGATTGCAGGAATAATTTTTCATTCAGAATATAATGAAAAATCAAAAAACTCAGAGAAGGTAAATGCAGTAGAAAGTTCTTCAGGGTTGATTGCTATAATGTCTACTATAACAAGTGGAATGGTTGAAGAGTTGACCATGCTACACCCACAAAGAATCAAGACTGGTGGTTGGATTCTGGTGAAACAATTCATGTCTGCCACGATAAGAATGTGTTCAAGACTTATTCGGAAGTAAAAGATTCTGAAAAGGTGTTGACGGGCAACCATGTTACAGCCGAAATTGCAGGAAAGAGAATAGTTGAAATAAACTTCACATCTGGATAGAAGCTGACCCTTCTGAATGTGTTCCATGTTCCTAAAATAATGAAGAACTTGATTTCTGCCGGTTTACTTTCTAAGAGAGGTTTCATGATGGTAATTGAGTCTGATCATGTAATTGTGTTTAAGAGTGATCTGTTTGTAAGAAAAGGATATCATTGTGATGGCATGTTCAAACTAAGTGTTAATGCAATAAATAACATCTTTGCTTATACCACTATGTCTAATTCTTATTCATGACATGCTAGATTAGGACATTTAAATTATGGTTCCTTAAATTATATATCCAAAAATGGTCATATTACTTGCAAAATCGAACATGAATGAAAGTGTGAAATATGCATACAAGCAAAATGACTAAGAAACTATTTCGCAAAGTTGAAAGATTTACAGAATTATTACATTTAGTGCATTCTGACTAATGTGAATTAAATGGAGAATTAACTAGAGGAGGCAAAAGACACTTCATTACTTTTATAGATGATTTCTCTAGATTCACACATGTTTATCTACTTAGAAAAAAATATAAAGCTTTTGAAAAGTTTAAGGAATACAAGCCAGTTGTGAAAAATCAAAAGAGTAGAAAAATTAAAATTATTCAAAGTGATAGAGGTGGAGAATATTTTTCTGCTGATTTTAGTAAGTCTTGTGAAGAGCATGGTATAATACATCAAATAAGTGATCCCTATACACTTCAATAAAATGGTTTAGCCGAAAGAAAAAATAAAACTTTAGTAGACATGGTTAATTTTATATTATTAAATGCAATTTTACCACATAATTTATGGGGTGAAGCACTACTTACTGCTTGTCATATATTAAATAGAGTGCCTTCAAAAAGTGTGCATGTTTCTCCTTATGAACTTTGAATGGTAGAAAATCGAATATATGTTATTTTAAAGTGTGGGGTGTATATTCTTTTATATGATTCCTGATCATCAAAGAACAAAATTAGGATCTAGAGGAATAAAATATATTTTTGTTGGATATGTACAAAATTCTAAAGCATATAGATTGCTTGATCTAGAATCTAATGTTATTGTAGAATCTATTCATATTGAATTTTTAGAAAATAGATTCATTAATGATATCGTTGATGAGAAGTTGATTGAACAAAATCAAAGTAGTCTTGATACACAAAAGTTGTCACATTCTGAAAATTATTTCAAATAAAAGGAAAAGTCACAATTCTCAATTAGAGCCTAGAAGAAACCAAAGAGTTAGAAAAGGAAAAACTCTTAATCCTGATTTTATTTCTCCAGAATCTATAGTTTTCTTAGTGGAAGGAGATATAACTAATGTCTATAATCAAATACCTATTTTATTTAATATAGAAGAAGATCCTAGAACATTCAAAGAAGCTATGTCTTCAAGAGATCTTGCTTTTCTTGGGATACAATTGTTGTAGGAAACGAGAAGTAAGTAACTATTACAATTGTAAGAAAGGATAAATTAAATATTACAATAAACTGAAAATCAAGAACTTAACAAAATGCTTGTGTGATTTGCTGAGCGAGTGATGACACTCTGTCTTTAAGACAAGATTGCCCCGTATATCTCATTTTACGTTGTCGGAAATAGTCTCCCAAGATACAACAACAACTTAACAATTGAGAAAAGGAAACTCAAGTGTTACTCTTGAAGAACTTTGAGTATAGTAACTTTGCTAGAGAGAAGAAGATGAATTCAGAAAATTCTAGAGTATTTTCTACGTGTTGTGTAGTGTTTTTCAATTGAGCCAAATGCCTCAATTTATAGTGTAAGGAGAAGACCCCTCAACTAGCCAACCAATGGCCTTCAATAGCCATGTAATGACACTTATTGAGAGGGGTTACATTCAGCCAAATAATGGCTGAATTCATGTGTCAAGTAATGGAGATTCAATGCTCCAAAACCAGCCCAAAGGTCAGAACTTTCCAACTTTCCGTCGCAACATTCTGCCTTCAAAGCACCGCAGATCTGTGAATTAGAACCGCGGCTTCAATGACTGGCCAACCAATTAGCGCCGAGGCGCTGCCTGGGAGGCGCCGCGGCGCTCTGGCGCCGTGGCTCCGACGGTGTGGTGCCGCGACCCTTCACGGCTCCGCGGCAATTTCTGACTCGTTTCATCTTACACTTCGTACACTTCTTCCTTCGTTTACCAACGTGGAATACTTTGTCATTTGTCCAATAACCGTCCATCATTCTATGTCTCAAACGTATGACATACGTACCAATATCTCTTTCACTAATGAAATTTGCGATACTTGGCACTACGTGTGCACGTATGTGGAAACGACGTTTCCGACGTGCGGGCCCCAATTGTTTGAGTCATAAATAATGAGATATACTTAATTCCATGTTAGTAAATTTCCAACAATCCCCTCTTGAAAGAGATTTTGGCGCACTCACACGGTGTTTTTCCAGTAATCTTTCAGCGGACCGATGTTGTATCTGGATAGGTAGCTTTCGCTTTGAACCTTCCATAGTTGAATACCATCGGACTTACTTACTGTGCGGTGAACGTGATGTCTTGAACCGTCATGGTTTAGGGTAAGCCAAGTCAACGGTACCAACACAACATCTTTCCTTACTATGTTCTTCGTAATGTTTTGTCCGTTGTGGCCGTGAAGACTTCTTGGATTCTTAAGTGCGTTCATTAGAGGCGGCCTGTCCTCGCACTTAAACAGGTGGTCTCCTACAAGGTATCCTGCTATACCTCACTTTACAAGTGTTAGGAACCATTAAAATGTTCCCCAAACCTAACCTCAACCAGTGAGGATCATTAAAGGTTTTGGAAACTTAACATTTACCCACACTGCAGATAGCACTTATAGACTATCGCGGGAACCGCTTTGGATTTTGGTGTTTCTTTACAGATATCACTATCCGAAGTGCTCATGGTTCCACCGAAGCGCTCAACTGAACCTTTACAGCTTAGTTTTCCCATTGAACCTAATTCCTGGGATCTCTAGTTAGTAAGGTTGGGTTACCACCGTATTGGTCCTTATACCTTGAGTTTTAAGCCCATTCCCCTAGACAGGCAGAATATATAATCTTTGTGTAAGCCCTTTGTCAGCGGGTCCGCTATGTTATCCTTTGACTTTATGTAATCAAGGGATATTATACCCGTGGTAATCAACTGCCTAACGATCTTATGTCTCCATCGAATATGATGAAACTTGCCGTTGTACATAGAACTCTGTGCGCTTCTTAGAGCCGACTGACTATCGCAGTGGATCATTACAGAAGGTACGAGTTTGTCCTAACAAGGAACATCCTCTAAGAAGTCGTGAAGCCACTCAGCTTCTTCTCCTGCTTTGTCTAAAGCGATAAACTCCGATTCCATCGTGGATCGGGCGATGCAAGTTTGCTTAGAGGATTTCCAAGACACATCCCCACCACCAATTGTAAATACATACCCACTGGTAGACTTGGTGTTCTCTATATCAGATATCCAGTTTGCATCAATGTACCCCTCTAGTACAACTGAATATCTTGAATAATTCAACCCGTAAGTTAGCGTGTATTTCAGGTATCGTAGTAACCGATTCAACGCCTTCCAATGATCATTACTCGGATTACGGGTAAACCTAGCCAACTTGTTGACTGCATAAGCAATATCAGGTCGGGTGCAGTTTGTTATGTACATCAAACTCCCAATCACCTGTGCATATTGCTCCTGGCATACGGGTGCACCACGATTTTTATCAAGCTTTTGATTTCTATCCATTGGTGACTTCATAGGCGAACTGTCAAACATCTCAAACTTTCTCAAAACATCATCGATGTAGTGAGACTGAGATAAGACCAGTCCGTCAGACGTTTTAGAGATCTTTATCCCTAAGATGACATCTGCGATACTCATATCCTTCATGTCAAAGCATTGTTTCAACATGCTCTTAGTCTCTAGGATCAAGCTAGGACTGCTCCTTGTAATCAACATGTCATCTACATACAGGCATATCATGACGAATGAGTCAGAGTTACCTTTCATGTAGACACAATTGTCACACTCATTAATGGCGAAACCCTTCGATAGTAGAGTACTATCAAATTTTTTGTGTCATTGCTTCGGGGCTTGTTTCAGCCCGTACAGATATTTGACAAGCCGACAGACTTTCTTCTCTTGCCCTAGAACCACATACCATTCGGGTTGTTCCATATAAATTTCTTCTTCTAAATCACCATTTAGGAAGGCAGTCTTGACATCCATTTGATGTATCTCAAGGTCACGCAACACTGCAATCTCAATGAATACTCGTATGGACGTCATCCTAGACACCGGAGAGTATGTGTCAAAATAGTCAAGGTTTTCTTTCTGCCGATAGCCCTTGACTACTAACCTGACCTTGTACTTATCTATAGACCCATCTGCTTTATACTTCCGTTTGAGTATCCATTTACAACCCAACGATTTATTTCCTGGAGGAAGATCAACCAACTCCTAAATATGGTTATGCAGGATGGAGTCTATTTCACTCTCAATAGCTTCTTTCCAGAGCGGTGCCTCTGGAGTTGACAATGCTTCATCAATTGTCCTTGGTTCATCATCAACCATATAAGCTACAAAGTCAGGATCTATTTATCCTTCCTGGCCCTTTTACTTCGCCTTGGTTCCATCTCTGGAGTCTCCAAGTTCTGAAAGTCTGGAACATAAGATTCCAGATATTCAGCCACTTTGAGATCCACTAGATCTGAACCATCAAGATTCGGGCCGTCAACGACTCCCGGTTCCTTAGAACTTTGTTCAGAACTTCGTTTGCGAGAGGTTATGTCTTTTTCCTTTCTAGGAAAGGTATCTTCAAAGAATTGAACATTTTTTGATTCTATGATTGTACCCCTGTGGATATCTGGAATATCTGACTTATGCACTAAGAAGCGATAAGCACTACTGTTATTTGCATATCCGATGAATATGCAATCTACAGTCTTAGGCTCAATCTTGACCTACTTAGGCTTGGGTACTTCAACCTTTGCCAAATAACCCCACACCTTTAAATATTTATAGGTGGGTTTCTTTCCCTTCCATGATTCATATGGAGTTTTGTCCTTACCCTTATGTGGGACTCTGTTAAGAATCGTATTAGCGGTAAGGACAACTTCTCCCCACATGTTTTGTGGAAGACCAGAATTGATGAGCAAGGCATTCATCATTTCCTTCAATGTGCGGTTCTTGCGTTCCGCCACACCGTTCGACTGAGTGAGTATGGAGGCGTCATTTGATTAACAATGCCCGATTTGGCACAATATTCCTCAAATGGCGCTATATATTCTCCCCCTCTATCGCTACGAATGAATTTAATCTGCATGCTTAGTTGGTTCTCAACTTATGCTTTGTAACGTCAGAACGCTTTAAAGGCTTCATCCTTACTTTTCAACAAGTAAAGGTAACAATACTTTGTGCTATCATCAATGAATGTCACAAAGTACTTGTTCCCCCCTAGGTTGTGCAAACTTCAAATCATATATATATATGTGTGAATAAGTTCTAGAGGAGCGGTATTCCTTTTGACGGATCAAAAAGGAAGCTTTGTGAGTTTTGAGTCTACACACACCTCACACTTATGTTGAGGGTTTACGTCGATAGACGGCAACAACTCCAACTTTACCAACCTTTGTATGGACTTGTAGTTGACATGTCCTAATCTATGATGCCATAAATTAGAGGACTCAAGCAAGCAAGAAGAAGCTTCAATATTATTGCTTGTACGTAATACAGACATGGCGTTAACTTTGAAGAGGCCTTCACAGACGAATCCTCTTCCCACAAATGTTCAATTCTTAGTGATTACAAATTTATTGGACTCAAACACTAGCCTAAAACTAGCATTAGCCAATAAATGACCTGAAATTAAATTTCTTCTATTCTCAGGAACATGCATCACCTCCTTCAGAGTGAGCTCCTTTTCTGAAGTCATATTCAGGACTACCTTTCCTACCCAGCACGTCAGAGGAAGCGTTGTTGCCCATGAACAACTTCTTATTTGTAACTGGTGTATAAGTGGAGAAGGCAACTTTATTGGAACAGATCTATCTTGTAGCACATGTGTCCATACACCATTGCATGGGATTCTCAACAAGGTTTGCTTCTAGCACCACCGCTGAGAACTCTTCAATCATGTCATCCAAAAACTTATCTTTGACGACGTTAACCTGTGTCTCGCCCTTAGCCTTGGCCTTCTCTTATTGCTCAGTCTTGAGCTTGCGACAATCCTTGATCATGTGACCAGGTTTCCCACAGTGGTGACCGTTTCCTTTGAATTTCTCCGCCGCTTAGGTCTTGCCGTCTTTTTGGAACTTGTGCTTCTTGTTTGAGTTCCCTTTGGCCTAAACCAGATTTGCCTTTGCCTCAGCGGGTTGTTTACCAATAGCCAAGGCCTTCTTATTATCTTTCTGAATTTGGAGTTTGATAATAAGTTCTTCAATGATCATTTCCTTTATTTTGAGTTTTAAGTAACTCATAAACTCATTCCACGAGGGAGGTAACTTTACAATCAGTGATACAACCAAAAACTACTCATTTGGTTTCATACCTTCCAAATCCAGGTGATGTAGAATCATTTGGAATTCCTGGACTTAGGACATCACTGTTTTACTATCCACCATTTGAAATTTTAGAAATTTCCCAACGATGAATTTCTTTGTACCTGCATCTTGTGCGTTGTACCTCTTCTGCAGTTTCTTTCATAACTCTTTGGCAGTGCCTACGGTACAATACACCGTGTAGAGAGGGTCTGACAAGCAGTTCAATATATATTTCTTACACATGAAATCACTATGACTCCGTGCATCAAGAACCATCTTCATGCCATTAATGACATGCATACCTAGGCCCCCTTTAGCCATTTCAGTAGGCGAATGGTCCATTTAATCTCCAACTTGTGGAGGATCTTCTGTTAGGAAACAAGCCATTCTCATAACAGTCAGATAGAATAGCATCTTCTGTTGCCATCTCTTGAAGTTGGGGCCCATGAACTTTTCAGGGCGTTCATGGTGGAATACAGCGGGTGGAGGAACGACAACGTTTCCTTGAGCAGCAGTAAAGGCATTGGATGAGCTTTGAGCAACCAGAAAGGCATTATGTGTGCCTTGAGCAGTGGGGAAGGCAGAGGGATTGCCTTGAGTAGCAGCAACAACAGAAACAGAAGCAATTTGTTCTCTTCCAGTCATCTTTCTAGGTACTTACAACAAATCTTGTCTTAAAATTGTTGGGATACAATTGTTGTAGGGAACGGGAAGTAAGTAACTATTACAATTGTAAGAAAGGATAAACTAAATATTACAATAAACTGAAAATCAAGAACTTAATAAACTGCTTGTGTAATTTGCTGAGTCGAGTGATGGAACTCTGTCTTTAAGACAAGATTACCCCGTATATTTCCTTTTACGTTGTCGGGCAATAGTCTCCCAAGATATAACAACAACTTAAGAATTGAGCAAATAAAACTCAAGTGTTACTCTTGTAGAACTTTGAGTATAGTAACTTTGCTAGAGAGGAAGAAGATGAATTCAAAAAATTTTGGAGTATTTTCTAAGTGTTGTGTAGTGTTCTTCAATTGAGCCAAAGGCCTCAATTTATAGTGTAAGGAGAAGACCCCTCAACTAGCCAACTAATGGCCTACAATAGCCATGTGATGACACTTATTGAGAGGGGTTACATTCAGCCAAATAATGGCTGAATTCATGTGTCAAGTAATGGAGATTCAATGCTCCAAAACCATCATAAAGGTCAGAACTTTCCAACTTTCCGTCGCAGCATTCTGCCTCCGAAGCGTCGCGGCTCTGTGAATTTGCGTCGCGGCTCCAGTGACTGGCCAACCAATTAGCGCCGTGGCGCTCCGGCGCCGCGGCTCCGACGGTGTGGCGCTGTGGCCCTTCACGGCTTCGCAGTGATTTCTGACTCGTTTCATCTTACACTTCTTCCTTCGTTTACCAACGTGGAATACTTTGTCATTTGGCCAATAACCGTCCATCATTCTATGTCTCAAACATATTACATACATACCAATATTTCTTTCACTAATGAAATTTGCGATACTTGGCACTACGTGTGCACGTGTGTGGAAACGACGTTTCCGACGTGCTGGGCCCCAATTGTTTGAGTTATAAATTATGAGATATACTTAATTCCACATTAGTAAATTTCCAACAACATTTTGGAAAGAGGCGAGTAATAATGAAATGGACTCAATAATGTCAAACAACACTAGGGTGTTGGTTGATTTGCCTCATGGATAGATCTATAGATTGTAAATGGGTATTTAGGAGAAAATATAATACAAACGATTCTATACAAACCTTTAAAGCAAGACTGGTTGCAATGGGCTTCACGCAAAAGGAAGTACTTTGATACATATGCTCCGATTACAAGAATAACATCTATTAGAGTACTTTTATCTTTGGCATCTATATATTATCTATATGTGCACCAAATGGATGTTAAAACTGCTTTTCTAAATGGAAACTTAAGTGAAGAAATTTATATGAAACAACTTGAAGGTTTTGTTCTTCCTGGTAATGAACATAAAATTTGTAAGCTAATAAAGTCTCTCAATGGTTTGAAATATGCGCCAAAATAGTGGCATGAAAAGTTTAATAGTATGATATTATCAAATGGATTCGTTCATAATCATGCTGATAAATGTATTTACTCCAAGTTCACAAAAGATTATGGAGTTATCATTTGTCTATATTGATGATATGTTGATTTTTTATACGAACATGCTTGGAATTTTTGAAACCAAGAAATATCTAGTTTCGGTCTTTAAAATGAAATATTTGAATGAAGTAGTTACTATCTTAGGTATTAAGCTCCAAAGAAATAACAAGAGAGTGAATTTATCACAAGCCCACTATATTGATAAGACACTTAACAAGTTCAATCATTTGGGCATATAGGAGTCTAATACTCCATATGATCCAAGTATCAAGTTTACTTAAAATACTGAAAGAATAGTAGCTCAATTAGAGTACACAAGTGCAATTAGCAGTTTGATGTATGCACTGCACTGCACTGCACCTGATATAGCATTTGCCCTTTGTAAACTTTCAAGATTTACAAATAATCCAAGTAATATTCATTGGAAAGCTATAATTAGAGTACCTGGATATTTGAAGAAAACAAAGCATTTGGGCATTTGCTATAATGATCTTCCTACTGTATTAGAAATATATTCTGATGCGAGTTGGATTACAAGTATAAATGATAATAAGGCTTAGGTTGGATATTCACTTTGGGGGGTGACGCCATTAGTTGCGCATCCAAGAAACAAATTTGTATTTTCCATTATACAATGGAATTTGAATTCATTGCATTAGCAGCTGTTGGAAAAGAAGTGGAATGGCTAAGAAACATGTTACTGGATATAAAGTTGTGGCCACAACCTATGCCAGTCATTTTCATATTTTGTGATAGTGAGACTATTATGTGTGTAGCTCATAATAAAATGTATAATGAGAAATCAAGACATATAAGTTTAAGGCATGCTTATATAAGAGAGTTAGTTACAAATGGAATTATAGCTACAGTGTATGTGAGATCAAATAAAAATGTGACTGATCCACTTACAAAGGCATTAAACAGAGATGCGGTACAACAAACTAGTGAAGGAATGGGACTAAAACTCATAAATTAAACGCAAGTAACGGGAACCCAACTTTGAGTTAGTATACACTCTAACAACATAAGTTTAATGGGTAATAACAAGTTGCTTGTTTTGTTTAAGCACGAATCTCCTCGTTAAGAGACTTAATTCTGGTGTAATGCTTACTATTATGTGAGGAGTTAGAAGTTATTAAATGCTTGTAATAGCAGGGGCATAATGACAAACTTCTAAGTGCATACTGTTTAAAAAAAAGGGTAATTTAATTTTTAATGGAATTAGCAAATGTCTACAACAACAGGGACATAAAGTCTATTTCCACCTAAATGAATGAAGTGGTGCCGCTTCAAACAAGATTTAAGGAGTTGATCTTGTAAACATTCATGAATTTGGATTAGCACATGACCATAAATGTGCTAAAGCATAATATTGGATTGTTTCACTACTTAATAATATTATGTGTGCGATACTTTCGATTTGACAAAAGGAGTTGTGGTTCAAATCTTAGGATACCAATAACTTCATCAAACTTTAAGGTATTTATACTAATGAAAAGTTCAAATCTATATAAGATACTTTTAGATATACATGATATTATGAGACATATTACAACTAGTGGGAGATGGTAAGAATAGTTGTAGTTGTAATATGTGGGATTATTCCACATCGGTGGCCGAAAGCGATTTTTAAGGCTTTATAAGCCTAGGTCCACTAAGTCTAAATAAAATGAGCAATTGACATATTTAAAAGGGTATGTGCATTTGTATATATGTTTAAGTGTAAATCAATATGACTTTGAGTTGGATTTGGGGCTTAGGTGCGGGCCGGATCGGATCTTTAAATAAATATGTTATTTTTGTATTTATTTTTTGAACAATTTTTGTTTATATAAAATTTAATTTTAATATTTAAGTTTTAAATAAAAACATAACAACGCAACTCTTCAGAAAAGGAGCAATTCTTCAGGAACAGACTCCTTTTCAACCTCTATAAATACCAATACATCCCAGAAGTAGCGTATTCAATTTGCATGTATGATTTCAGGCATTGTTGTATCCTGATAGAGAATTGCTTGAACTCCGTGAAGAATATACATGTAAGAACTCTTGAAAGATAGTGATCTTTCACGCCTCAAGGCCTTAATTTCTCTGTTATTCTTCTATTATTTCTAATAATATATTCATATAGATGAAAAACTATTAAGTATAATTTATTTGTTAAAGAATTATGAGGGTCAACGATTTTAATTAAGAAATTTAAATTATTATTTGTGTAAGGACTGTTAAGCGAACCCCGAGCGTTGGGCGTTAGGTGTATTTAGAATGTATAGTCGAACGCTTAGGGCGTAAGCCTCACAGGAACTAAGCCCCACACGTGAGTCCCGAGGCGCTTTGTCAGTGCTCTGCCTCGAGGCGAGTCCTGAAACTACCATATCATCTCCCACAAACTACCAAAAGGTTGTTTATGTGTCAGCACCGTGTAGTTCATGATCTAATCAAGGATGTGAACAAGGAAAACATAAAGTTATATTGTTGCTCCGTATGAGGCAGATGCGCAAATAGTGTATTTGCCCACAAATGGTCTGGTCGATAGGGTTATAACGGATGATTTAGATTTAATCTCATATGGATGTCCTTGGATAATATTCAACGTGGATTACAAAGAGGGCCGTTGTAAAGAGTTCCGGTCATCTAGACTGCTGAAAACAACAAATCCCAGAGATGTGTGTTTTGGCAGGTTCCGATTATGTGCGATCCTTCAAAGGAAAAGCAACAAAGACAGATTTATTGCAATGATATTCTCCATAAAACAAGTTTTCCAACAAAAAATAAAAATAACAATCATTTCATAATCTACAATAAACACGGTTAGAGAAAGAGAATTTTATACTTTACTCTTTATCAAACTCAATAGCATACTCCAATAGTGGTCTAGCTAACACCCCTACTAGACATGCCCATGCGTATTAAGGGATCGGTCCAGTCCGGTCCGGTCCGATCCGATCTGGTCTCAAGTTTTCAGGCCCCTCAGTCGTCGGACCGGATTGGCCACATGTTTAGAAATCGGGATTAATAACATTCCATAATTTTATAGGTTATTTAACTTGGATCAGACTCGCGCTAAGGTCAGGGCCGAGCTAATATAGTCTTTTTAAAATTCTTTTTCCAATGTTTTTTTAAAAGCTCTTATTTTTTATTTAATGTTAATAACTATTGGTATTAGAAACATTCCAAATTAAAGATCATACTTTAAAGAGTAAATTAAAAGTCTAAAGCTTTAATTTAAATTCTAAATTGTAAGACCAATATTTAATGAAAACGTTCTAAGGTTTTTAAGAGCCCGAAATTTTATTAATTAATAGTACCTTGAATGTTTAATTGACTGGAACATGAAGGATTTCAATACAATTTGTAAGTTTTATGTTTATTTTAAACTTGCAAATTTAAACAATGGATATCTGAGTGATGTAGTCTTGCTTCATTCAAGAACATCAATTTCTAAATATAACTTTAGAACAAAACTATTAAAAGTTTAAGCCTTTATAACCTAGTTCCTGTTTTGGATAAAAAAATTGGTTCTTATTTGATAAATTTGTTTTATAAAACATCTTTAAAATATTAAATTGAAATAATCACAAATAAATCTGAGATTGAAGTTACAAAGGAGAAGATCCAATTATTCCCCAATAATATGCGATTTAAAGTAATTATACCTTCTGTTTAAAAAGATCTATTTATAACCCTATCGTTACACAAATAGCTCAAATATGCCTTTTTCAATTGACTTAAGTGAAATAATCAATTTTAAAATTATTCTTTATTTTTTAAAAAATAAAAGCCACGTGAATTTAATTAAACCCCCCCCCCCCGCCTTTAATTAAAATTTTCTAGCAAAGCCAGGAGTATATGTAATCCTTCTCGAAAATTTATGAGTATATTTGAACACTCCAAATTTGTCACATTCTTCTTCAACATATAATTCTCAAACTAAAAGGCTTTTACTTTTCTTTCAAATATGACATTTATAGCTATGGGAGAAAATTCATCATCCTCCAATTCCCAGTAGTCACATTTCTATCCTTTCAAGAACATGTTAACAAAATTAACCCAAACCTTTTATCAAGGTAGTATGCATAAATTTGGAAAAATTCCCATTACAAAATTTACTTATATGATGAAGTTGTGAACACTTGAAAAAATGTCTACCAACTTATAATAGAATCTAAAGTTGTAAAATGAACTACTCGAGCTTGCAAACATTTTCTTCTGTAACATTTACAAAACTCAGCTTATAAGTTCCAACTTTTTAGCCAACGAAGGGTATGTTTATTCTAATCACATAACACACGAGCATTGTATACGGTAAAAACCGACATGACACATGGCATGATTTGAAAATGAAGATCGAAGGAAGTAGAAATTTGCACCAATGGTGAGTTCAAGTGTTGTAGCAAGACCGGGCGATGTCCGAACCAGATGACACCGAGTAGTGATTGGACATGGAAACATCGGGTGTAAGTCTGAAGGAGCTCGGCACCTACCCGTTACGGATTTGGCGTCAGCCGTTACCATTTGCTCATTAAGTGATCATTTTTATCATTTAATGAGGGAGTGATTCTTGGACATAAATGCCTTATATTGTTAGATATATAAAGATTACAACCTTCATGTTGGAAGGGCATCTCATTCTCATTACCGAAACTCGTATAATTACATTTAGAAGTACTCTTGTTTGCTCTTGTTATTGGTTCAGACTCGAATCAGTTTAGCTGAGGATCGGACCAAACTTTTGGTTTAATTATAATGAAGATTACGGCATTCCAGGCTAATTACTTATTTATTGCTTTTATTTATTTTACTTATTGCTAATTGATTATTTTACTTATCGACAAATCTATCCACGTATCCTTAAAACCACTTACGAATTCAACTGTACCTTTTTTTGGGTAAACAAGTATATTTGGACCTTTTTCCAAATTACAATCTAGTGGTTACATTTTCATTTTACACATATTGAGGACACAATTCAAATCTCTCCCTTTCATTTATTATCATAGGTAGCTATCCTTAATAAGTGAAATAAATGACAAAAAAAGATGGATTACTGATACTCCCAAATTATATCTTTAAAAGGATGTAAAGTGGTCATTGACCAAATATAGAACCCAACAAGGTTGGGTTTGAATCCCACTGAGAATATGACGAGAAAAATATGAATTAAATGCAAGCCTCAACGGTTGATCTTAATTTCCAAGGGAAGGGGGAAAATATTGTTTGATTTATAAACTATCGAACTAAATTGTTAAAAAGCAATTGATTGATTTTAATAAATAAAGAGAACGACTAGGGTTGTGATGCCTTCGGGGAAAGGATGCAATTGATATTTTACTTAATTTATTAGGGAAGCCTTCATGTTTTAAATAATGGGTCCAACGGGTTTATCAAAACTTTCCCATCCTAAATGATAAATTTCATCACAAGCTTTTCCAAGCCATATGATGTAAAATTAGGAACACCCATTTCGATTTCAAGATAACTATTCTATTCCTAGATCTAGCTATTAGACGGGGGTTAAAACTCCAAATCCTTGTTAATAAATTTTTTTCTAATCCTTATCTTCTTTTCCAAGCAACTCAAGGACTTTAGGCACTATTAATGTTGGCCACCATTAATAAATAATACAATATGAAGAGCTATTAGAAAACAATCATGGCAACCCAATAAACTAAGGTTATAGTACCCAATCGCATATCAAACCCCTTGGGACCACAACCCTAACTAAAGAAATTAGCTACTCATATTAAATAAAGTAAAAGAATAAGAAATAAAAGCATTCATGTGCTTACAATAAATCGGAGAGGAGGACAAAGGAATATCTTGAAAGCTACACCAAAAGTATCTTCTTCAGTGCAAAAAGCAAAAATGAGTTTTTAGAGTATGAAATATTGAAATAATGAGCTCGACAATCTAAGCACATTATTTATATGGAAAGGACAAAATGTACAAAAAGTAGCCTAAGTAACACTATACGTCGGCCAGAATGCGGTCGCATTCTGGCCGCATTCTTATGCCCAAAATTCTTATCGTGATTTATGCAGTCTGTATGCGGTGCCGCATTCTTGGAATGGGGTTCGCATTCTTCGAATGATGTTGCATTCCCTTTACTTTGTCAATCTTCACTGTTTTTTCTAAGCTTCAAGTATACGATCGCATTTAGAGTATGCGGTGTCGCATATGCGTGGCAATTGTTCTCTTTTTGTTCAGCTCACTGGTTGCTCATCTAGAGAGCATGCGATAGCATTTGATGTTTTGGTGTGGCATACTCATCACATTCCTCCCATTTTTGCCAACCTCTCTGTTCAGTGTTTGCGGTGCAGCATTCTTCGTCGCATCTGAGTGTATTTTGGCCTTTTTCTGCTATTTTGTTCCTTTTTTCCTTGAACTGTCAAACACACGAAAACACATAGAAAAATACTTAGAAGACTCTTAAAAGTATAAGGAGTGGATGCAAATAGTCCTAAAATCCACGACTTATCAACTACTACAAAATATTAAATACAAATACCTTAATATTCTTTACACTAATTATTATATATAAAATATATCCATTAAAAATAATCACAAATGGTGCTCGAGTAGATAGAGAAGGGGGTACCTATTTCTTGTAGAGGAGGTTGGGTAGGAAGTAGGGGTGACATGATACGGCATATATCGATTACCATACTAAAATTTAAAGTTTTTATACTGCGGTTTTCATATTATGATATTAGGTATGCAGTTTAACTTTATTTGGTATTCAATATGGTATTTATAAAAGAATACCGAAATGTCAAATACCGTACCGAAGTATACTGCTACATATACAATTTATATATATTATAATATTAACAAATATATAAACTAGTATTAGTATAAAATTAATTGTTTAGATCGATGTTGAAACTTTGACTGCTCTATCTTGATTGAAATGTCTTTTTTGTGTCATTGATCAACGAAATGAAAGGAATTGTTTGTACTTTCTTTTGAATATTTCTACACGTGTAAGATATTAATATGATATAATTGAGACGTTTCTTGAAAAATCGAAGTCATAATTCTCTATTGTATGAGTATATGTAAGCCGAAGTCGAACAAACTATGGTTACCGATTTATCGTACCGCAAGATACCAAAATCAAACTTAAGAATACCAAACCATACTAAATTGATATGATATGATATAATATTTTTGACAATCGAAAAAATTAAAATTAACAAACCAAAATTTTCAATACCCTACCATGCCCGCACCTAGTTGGAAGGGAGCAACTAATGGAAATCTCCTAATAATAGGGAGACTTAGTCAACTTTTTACAACTAGAAATATATATGGGTGATTTGTCAAAGTCAATCAACTTGCTAACTCCCAAGCATCTTCATGATTCAAACTTAGCCAAACATCAACGTTTTAGTTCATCAACTCAATTCAAAACTCAATTCTCTCCAATTTGTCTTCTTATTATTCTCCCAACCTAAAACCACGTATTCTCTCTATCTAAAATTCGTCATTTTTTTTTGTCCCCGGGCATAGCTGGATGGCAAAAGAGGGAACTTAAAATTCAACTGGAGGCCTGCAGCGTGAGTTCGAACCCTGGTGGAAGCAATTTGCTCTCTAATGAGGTAGAACTTTGTAAGTGATATCAGTTGTTTTTTTCTCAAACCCTGGTCATTCAGGCACATCCCGCGATTTACTGGTAGTAGTGCTGAGGGACCGGGACTACTATCTCCAGGAATAGTCTGGCGTAAGCCAGGAAGCTGGATATAGATCACATCTTTCAATCAATTGAAAAAGAAAAGAAAAACTACTACAACTCTACACTAATCATTTTGATATTACATTCGCTCTATATTATTTGTCTTCTGAACACTTTTCAGTAAGATATTTAATAACCTTAATAATAACAGTATTTTGTCTAAACTATCACTTATCTCTTACATATCTCACATAATTAGCACCCTACTAATTGGGACAACAAGGGGTTGTTTGAAAAGAAGTTACTCATAACAAATATTCTTTTTGTTATTTTAAAACGTTAATATATGTACTCTAAAATAAATTTAACTTATCAAAATGACTAATTTTTGTAATTGAATTACATCTTTGCCTCTATAGAATTGGGTCTTTAGTATCCATCAGTCGCCAATTCTGGATTAACAGAATCAGAACACAACCTTTCTCATATATACAAGATTAGCAATTGCAAATTGAATAGAAAATTTATCTTGGACTTTGTGGCAGTTGTTTCTTTATTTTGGATTTTGTTTTCCAACTAGAAGACAAAATAAAATTTATTCCACAGAAACTTAAAACATCTCTAGGCATAACTTATTTAGCACTGTATTGTCAAGTTGAGATCCCAAGTAGCAAAACTCAAAAAGAAAATAAGGACCTGCCCTTTAGCAGGTTGAAAAGCAAACCTCCAAGTCATTTTATTTAGTCCTTTCCTCAGGAGTTAGGAGAGCTGGCATTTCCATCCATATATCCAAAATTCATCTAAAAAAATTAGCATAAAGTTACACATTTAAATGACCACGATTTTAAGTTGCCACATATATATTCTCAACTACGACCACGCATACATACATATCATATTATTTAGGTGCAATGAGTATAGAAATTCTGTCAGAGACGGCTTCAGAATTTGATAAAATTAACCCGAAATGAGCAATGGTCATTACTTTATTGCTCAATAAGAACATAAATGGGTATACGAGGCACACTTCCAAACTAGAAATGTTCATTGGGTTAATTTGAATAGACGTGTAAGAACTCGAAAGATTCTTATGAGCAATATTAATTGATGTTATTGTATAAAGATGTTCATTAGTCATTAAGGGTAGAATAGTCTTTTCTCATCATTAGTTATGAAGTAGTTAGTTTGTTAAATAGTCATTTAATTAGTTAAAGGTAGTTAATCCTATATAATGAGCAATGTACTCATTTGTACGATTTCATCACATTCAATACAATTGATCTCATTCTTTCTCTTCTAATATCTTCTTCATCTCTCAATGCATGGCATCTTTCTTCTCCGATTACATGGTATCAGAGCATTGAGCTCCGATCTTGTTTCAATCCTCTTCTTCTTTCTTCTATCTCGTTCAAAGTTCCATATGTGAATTGTTATTCTCACAAGGGTTCAGAATATGAGGAATTCTTGAACCTCGATACAATTATGACAACTGAATCTTTAATTTACTAATCGCTTCCACATTCTTGACTATTGAAATTTAAAATTTCTCACTACATTGAAAGAAAATAGCAACTACTGGTGAACACTCTCAAGCAAATGGTACTGGTTCATTTCAAGCACACGGGGTTGATTATAATCACCAACTCTTCTTGCATTCTTCAGATATAAGTGACATACAAATAATTTCTTTTCAGCTTACTGATACTGGGAATTATGTTGTTTGGAGTCAAAGCTACCCTTACACCTAGCTCCGCGAGAAAGAGAGTCGAAAAATGCAGTGTTCAAGAATTCTACCAAGTACAAAGTGACTGAGGAGCAAGGCCACGCGAGTTCTATGGCGAAGTCAGGTCTAGCCCTGCACCTCGCCCCGCGAGGAATGGTGTTCAGAATGCCAAAGATTAAATTTTTTTCTAAGTGTCAAGTGGACGCCCAATCTCGCCCTACGAAGGCTATAGCGAGACAGTATCTCGCCCAACGAGAAACCATGTCTATTTGGCAGCAGACTTAAAGTCTAATTCCATTTTGGATAGGTTTTTTAGGGTTATTTACAAACACTTTAAATAGAAGCTTAGGCCGTTTTTGAGGGGGTTGGGACGTATTATTTCGTAGAGAGCAAAGAGTAAGGCTATCATCTTAGGGTTATCTCTTTTACCTTCATACTTCATCTTTTCTAAGATTGAACATGAATTTATGTGATTGTAATCCGATTATGAGTAGCTAAACTCTACGATTCTGGGGTTGTGGTGTTAACCATGAATATTGACGTTTGACAAGTAATGTAATCTTAGTAATTTTATTAGCATGCACTTGTTTCCTTACTTCTGTTCATAATTACTTGATTGCCTGCGCAACAGTCGAGTTCTATTTACTATCTAATATCGTACTTGGGAAAGAACATATTAGATTAGAGAAGAAGTAACGAGAGTGTGATATGTTTATCCTTAAAGAGGGCTAGGATTTGAATATACCTAGACACCACATTCAGTTAGATATCGTGGACTAAATGCATACTTAACAAGGCAATTTTATAGGAATATAGGCGTCGAACTGTTATGAATCGGCGTGTAGTAATTTGGGAGAATGTTGCACGATTAATAATCTAGTTAATTAGCAATCGTGAATAAATCTGCTAAGGTTAGATATTTAGACGATGCAATAGGATTGGTGAACCATCCACGATCCTGAAATATTATTCTCGCATTGATAAACTCAAGCATTACAAACGTTATAGCAAACTAATAACATACATTAGATATTCATTTACTTTTCTGTGTTAGTTATTAAAAAAACAAACATACTCTTTGATACTTGCGTAATTAGTAGTGATAGTGAACTTTTTTACAATCGTTAATCAGAAGTCTCTGTGGGATCGATATCCAACTTTACAAGTCTTTGTATTACTTGGCGACCACGTATACTTGCGTGCGCATTTGGAAGAAACAAGTTTTTGGCGTCGTTGTCAGGGACTTAGAAATTAACGATTTTATTAGAATAATCTATTACTGCTTTAGTTATCCAAGTATTAACGTCTTGATCTTAGCTGTTATTTGAATGCATGTAAAATAATTAAATGTGAAGGTCTGCTAATCAAAATAACCTTGCGGACTTTCAACCTGAACCTGAACGGTTTTTCCACCAACGTAGAAGGGAAGTTAATTTTTGGGCAAATTAGGAACCAATTGTTGTGGTACCTAAAGTAATGGCAGCTGACGCACAACCAATGACAGTTCGAGATACGGCAATACCTCTAGCGGGTAATGTCACTTCAAGTATTGTCAAATCGATTATTGAGGGGCACTTTGAGCTGTAGCATCCTTTGATAATGTTGCTCCACTCCAGCAGACAGTTCACTAGTCTTCCATACGAGGATCCTCAGCGACACATTCATACCTTCTTGGAGATCACAAATACTTCTGTGACCACCAGGGTCACTACTGATTATGTGATGTTGACATTGTTCCCATTATCTCTACTTGGGCACGCTAAGAAGTGGTTGGATGTAGAACCAACAAATTCCATCACCTCCTGGGATGATCTGGCGAAGATATTTTTGACTAAGTTCTTTCCATCTGGAAAGACAGCCAGACTCAGGAGGAAAATCATGTTCTTTAGGCAGAAACCAGGAGAAAGAGTATATCAGGCATGTGATAGGTTCAAAGCATTGCTCAGATATTATCCTCATCATTATCAAACAAATGAAGTTCTGGCACACACCTTTATAGAGAGTCTGGATCACTATGAAAAGTATTGCTAGATACTGCAGCCGAGGGACAAACTCTTGTTATGAGATATGACGAGTTATTTGTCTTATTGGATAGGTTTCAGAGTGACTCCGAGTGGCAAGGTGATCACGGGGAAATGTTGTTAAGAAGACTCCGGGAGAATTCGAGTTACACTTGTACATAGGCGTGACAACACAGATTGACGCTATGTGCAAAACATTCTAGGACTTCATGATAGGAAAGAATCAATCATAGGTGCAACCAATGCATTAAGCCCAGGTGTGTTGTGAGGTGTGCGGTGAAGGGCATACTAGTGATGTCTGTTCGGCAAATCCAGAGTCTGTCTTTTTCATGGAAAATGCAGCTAGAGGTCAGGGTAATTAGAATGTCTATGGTAACTCGTATAATCCTTCTTGGAAGAATCACCGAAACTTCTCTTGGGGTGGTAATCAAGGTAGCGGTAACCAGAACATAATACATGGGCAATATCAACAGAATCAGGAAAATCAGCCCAAGCCACAAACTCCTTAGAGTAGTATGAAAGACATGATGAAACAGATGATGGGGGATATACAGAAGATAATGGTGAGTCAGAAGCACTCGAGCAAAATATAATGGCTGAAAATAAAAATCTTACGCTAGCGGTATGGAATTTAGAGACGCAGATGAAGTAGATAGCAGATGCCCAAAATACGAGGCCACAGGGGGGACTTCCAAGTGACACTGGTCTTAATCCAAAACCTTGTAATGCTATGTCTCTCCGAAATGGGAGGCAATTGGAAGAACTGACACTAAAGCAAGCAGCCCTTCAGTGGCAGATGAAGAGGTAGCCATGGAAGATGATGTTATTTAGATAGAGATGGTAGAAAAGATGCCTGAGGCAAAACAACCAGCACCAGTGGATGCAAAACCACCACCTCCATTCCCTCAGAGATTGGCTAAGCATAAACAAGAGGCTACATATAAAAGGTTTATTGACTTACTTAAGAAGGTGCACGTGAACATTCTCTTGGTAGATATACTCCAAGGGATTCCAGAATATGCTAAGTATATCAAAGACATCATTGCTAATAAGTGTCATTTCACAGAGTATGCTATAGTTATACTTAATGAGGAGTGCACATCTAGAATTCAGAACAAGCTACCAATGAAATTGAAGGATCTAGGTAATTTCACAATAGAGATCACTATTGGGAAGCAGGTAGTTGTGAGAGCACTTTGTGATTTGGGTGCAAGTATAAATCTTATACCGTCATCCATTATCAGAAAGTTGGGATTGGGAAATCCAAGACCAACTACTATAGTTTTGCAGCTGGCGGACATATCATTGGCCAGGCTTGAGCGGATTATAGAAGATATGCTAGTACAGGTTGGATCTCTTATTTTTCCGATAGATTTTGTGATTCTGGACAAACATAAAAAAACATAACACAAGGGTTGTAAAGGCCACTGACATACTGCACATACTAAATTTGTATCTACAAAGCCTCTAAAGATAACTGACATCAAATGTGGTGGGAACATGGCTCTGGTCTACCAGTAGTTTATACAAAAGTCTGATACCTGACCTCTAGACTCGGATGCACTCCGGAAGAGATGGAGTCTTACCGATCTTTCACTGACTCCCAATCTGTTCTGTTGGGCTAACTTGTCGAACTGATTACCTACTCCTGCAGGCATGAAATACAGCGCCCCAATAATGGGACATCAGTACAAAGAAATGTACCAAGTATACAAGGAGGAAATAAATTTGTATATATTTATATATAAACTCTGAAGCTCAAGAATATGAATAAACATGCTCGAAGTTCTACTGAAAGGAAGGGACGGGAGTGGACTGACCACAACCCCTCAGTCAACTTACCTGTTCATTGTTGCTTGGACCGCTTGGCCCTCCTGTTTATCTATACAATCTATTATGTCTCGACTCTAGGTATTATCCTTACTATTTCTGATTTCTGGTCATTATTACATCACTATCTAACATACAAACTGAACATAATATTTCGACCTCACAAGGGATCTGGTGTGTAAGTGCATGGCCCTAAGGCTAGTGTATCTGAATGTCCCCGAAGGGAATTTGTATTTGTATAATCCCGAAGGCAATCTGTATAGCCAATGGCCCCGAAGACAATCTATATCTGTATAGCCCCAAAGGTAATGCACATATCTGTATTGTATTCCCGAAGGCTATCTATATCCTATCCCCGAAGGCAATGTCAATAGCCCCGAAGGCAATATCATAGCCACGAGGGCAAGTGCACACATACACAACAAGCAAACAATATGCAAACTAAGTACTCGCGTACCTAACTCATAGCTCGTCTAGCACTTCCTGTAACTCACGGTTTATACTTATAATCTTATGATCTTCTCTGTTAGCTTTAGAGAGTATTGTACTACCTGAGCTATCGTCTGACTATCTCGTTAGGCTACTCAATTCATTTCTTTTATAAGTCGCATATATCTCCCTCTCTTAGGTCTGAGGAGTACCTTATATACTCGTATTCTATCTCTTTTAAATGGCTCTTTCTATCATTTCTCATACTCTATTTCTCTTAGCTTTAGAGAGTCTATTAGTCCTCCATGAATGTGCATACCAACTCATCTCACTCTGCTATTGGAAGTTTGTCTTTTTTTTACTTATGTTCTGCTTTTAGTGTATTAGCTCTCTTCTTCAGATCTCTTTCTATTCGAAACTCTTAGCTTATCTGTAAATAACTTACGAATGTCTTACAGGCGTTACTGAATTTTCTTCATCAGGCTTACACGAGGGATTTACTAAAAGTCGGCTCCTTAACTCTTAGACAATCTCAATCCATCACTAAGAAACTTAGGGCGAACTAGCCCCTTTCAGCTTCTACTGAAAAGGGACATACATACCAACTCATGCTAGAAGGAAACAAAGATAGCCCTTACATACCTTGAAAAGGAGATCTTCGATGACGATGTTGTATTCATTCTCTTCATCATCCATCTACAACAATAAATACCACTCATGTCAACAAGAAGAGCATACTCGGTAACTATCGAGCGACAAGTTCGCTTTACAGCAACTCGGACAACATCTCACATATCCCCTTACCTTCTTCATATCAAGTACAATTCCTATAACCACAACACAACAACAAAAAATACAACTTAGGGTTTATAATTTCCAACCACCCAATATCAAGAAATTACTCTCAAACAACTCATACTTTTACTAACATGAAACTCAACTTTTACATCCTTTCTAGATACTTTTTCCTTTGGCTTGTGGTGAGATTCTCAACCATCAATATCAACACTTGGACAAGCACAAAAACTCCACAAACATCATATATAAATTACTTTCCATGGATGTTAATTACTACAAGTTATACTTATTGCTTCAAAACAGCCAACAACAAGACAACTTCATCTCATCTTTCTTCAAGCTCTAGTCCATGATGTTTCACCTAGAGTTGGCCAGTGGGCCGGGCTCGGGTCTGGAGGGCCGGGTTTGGCGGGGTCGGGTCGAGACCGGTGAAGGGGGCGGGATCGGGGCAGGGGCGGGTCAGGCGGGATCGAGTTTGGCGGGACTTTCTGAAGTCCCGTCCCGATTCCGATCCCGTCGGAATCGGGTCTGGGCGGGGTCGGGATCGGTATCGGGTTTCGGCGGGTTTTCCTTCTTTTTTTTAATGACATATGTATAAAAAAACTCAATAAACAAGGCAAGATAGTGTAATAAAAATATCTCAAGACTGTTTTTGTGCCTCTTATATTATTTAATAGACATATGATTTTTTTTAATACAAATACAATTGTCTAAATTGCAACTTTGTGGTGTTGTCCAAAAGTTGCAAATTACATAATAAAATTGCAATTAAAAAATTACATTCTCAAAAACCTGTTCTAATTGCTTGATAATTTTCTGCGGTTCTTCGGTTGGAATTGGTATTTGTTGGTCAAATTGATCCACGTCACTTCCACCACATTCGGATAAAATTTCGTTGAAGTTTTTGTCTTCTTCTTCGTTGATCTCCGGTTGACCGCACCTTCTCCGCTCCGCTCGTATCCAATCTCTAAATAATACTGCAATGTCCAAGTTGTCTCCGGCTAATGAGTGTATGTGATCGCCTATCTGATATCTGTCGGCAGAAAAAGCGTTTTCAGACATAGTTGATGACGCTTGAATGTTCAAAACATCTCGGGCCATCATTGAAAGTGTCGGAAAGGTCTTCTCATTCCCCCTCCAGTATTTCATCAAGTCTTCATGTCCATCTTCATTGATAACTTCTTGGTACGGTACAGAACCCTGCAAAACAAAAATATCAAACTCGCTAATTTGGTTAGTAGCGGTACGGCCGTACATTCTATTTCTGAGGCTTTCAATACTAGCCGCAGAAACATCATGTCTTTTGTGAGGTTGTGTTGAAGATGAAGAAGATAGTATGGAAGCCGGTAGGTTACTAGCACTTTCTTATTGGTAAAACCTATATATTTTTTTGCATTGGTCTTCTACGCTAGACAACACTTCTTCTTTAGTTTGTTCAATAGGTGGTGGGTGATTTAGATTTTTTGGACTTGGAGGTGGTAGTACTTCTATACAATCGTAAATAGTTTCAATAAGTGATTTAGTACCGTCTATTTTAATAGTCGAATTTAATATAGCACCAATAATATAAATAGTGGGAATAGGAACAAAATATTTTCTTATTTTGATAAACATTTTTTTAATAACTGTCATATAAGCTGGTTTTTCCATATATTCACTAAGTAATAAAAATATTTGAGTTATATAAAACAACATAGTTGAAATAGTAGGATAATATATACCGGAAAATTCTTTTGTTGCTTGAAAAAATTTCTCTAAAAATACAATAAGTTCGGAAATTTTTACCAATCACTATCTACAACCATATCAGCTGGATTTTGATTATGAGAGTTAAAAAATAAATTTATAGGTTTTCTATAGTCATAAACAACAAGTAGTTGCTCGTATAAAGAATTCCACCTAGTGAATACTTATTCTGGAATTTTTCCATAAGGTAGTCCACAATCGTGACAAATTTTTTTATATTCTTTTCTTCGTTGTACTCTAGTACTTTTAGAAATAAAGTTTATAGCAAATTGTATTTTACTAAGAATGTCTTCAAAAAGTGATAGACCATCATTTACAATTAAGTTATATATATGGCAAGCGCATTTTATATGAAAATGATCTGGAAAAGATGGAGTTAAACTATTTTTTTAAATTGTAATAACGTAATTGTCAGAAGAAGTGTTATCTAATGTAATAGTCATAATTTTATCAGTTATTCCGTAATAATCGCACACTTGATAAATATTTTCTGCAATAAAAGTACCAGTGTGCCTATCATCTATATATCTATACGCTAAGATACGTTTTTGCATAGACCATTTATAATCTATCCAATGATAGGTTACCGTTAAATAATCATGGCCGTTAGTACTACGACCTATATCAGAAGTGATAGCCACTTTGCCATTAAAATGATATAATGAATAACGTAAATATTATTGATATTCATGTGCGAATTTAAATACATCTCTCTTAACAGTTGATCTAGGAAAACCGTTAAAAGCAGGATTATATATATCTCTAATGTAATGAATAAAATCGGGAGATGAAGGAAATGAAAAATGCAAACCCTCCACAGCAACTAATTTTGATATTGCTTCCATATCTCTATGTTTATTGTATTTAGGGCCTACAATTCCCCCCGTCATAGGGTTAATTTGACCATGTACTTAGTCCGGGATAATATCAGTATGTGAACCTTGTCCCGATGGAGCGGGCGTTTGCGCACCCGGTTTTGAAGCCTGGTATTGGGCATACCTAGCTGGATGAGCCCTTACTACGTGTCTTATTAAACCCCCCCGTCCCACCGTGACCTTTTCCAGTTTTAAATTTTAAAACATCTTTATAAATTTTACATCTAGCTAGTTGATTCTCTACGTCCCTATCAAAAAATATCCATGCATCTGATTTTGATGGTCGTTTTGCTGGACCTCGTCTCATACTAGGAGGAATATGAGGCATTTCAGTTGAAGGTGCACTAGTGGGTGTGTTGTCATCAACATTAGTGGGTGTATCATCTAGATCATCGTCTAAATTAAAGTCTTCTTGAGTTCCAAAAAATAGTTCCTCGTCTAAATCTAATGGTATTGTAGAAAAATGTTCAGTATCAACAAAATCATCCTGTGTAGGAATAGGATGACTAGAAGAAGTACCCTTGCCCTGGTTGCCCCTACTAGAAGAAGCACCCTTTCCCTGGTTGCCCCTACTAGAAGAAGCACCCTTACCCTTACCCTTAAACATACTTCTTAATCCTTCCATTTTAATTATGATAATAAACAATTAAAGATAATAAAATTAAGTGTACTAAATAAAATAAACAGACAATAATAATTTAATGAAGGAACGAATGTACCAAACGCCGACGTAACGTCGACGTATAATCGAGAGGTTGAAAATTGAAACTTTGCTCGATGGAAGATCCTCAAGCTAGTTGCCAACTTCACTCCCAATTCCCAAATGAATAAATAAAATTGAATATTTAGTAAACAATGTAGACTTGTAGAGAGATATATTGAGAGATTAGAGAGATTGTAGGAAGATTTGTGAGAAAGATGAAGGGAAAATGAGTTATTTATAGTTGGAAAATTGGGTTAAAGTGTAAATATAATAACTTATGGGTTAAAAAGAAATATTAAGGGGTGGGGGGTTGGGGGAGGAGGGGAGGCCAAAAATGGCCGTTGCATAACGACTAAAATCTAAAATGGTCGTTGGTGTAACATTTATATTTGCAAAGAGGGGATTACGGGCGGGATCGGCGCGGGCTCGGGATTGGCGGGACTGGGGCTGGCCGGGATGATACATTGTCCCATCCCGGTTCGAATCCGCGAGAGGGATCCCATCCGCGAAGCGAAACGCTTAGCGTATCACTCTAACTTCATCGAGGGATGGTTCCTTCAATCCTAATGACTTCCAATCTTCGGTACATCCTCACAGCATCCATCTACGTCATAAGGGATCCTCAGAAAGGATCTCTAATCACCGGGTCATGTCATCTAACTAGGCTCTCATCCACGTACCAAACTCCGGGGTGTAACATCCTTTCCCCCTTAGGAACATTCGTCCTTGAATGTTGGAGCTTACACATCTAACTACCTTATAATTGCATTTATCCTCATACAAAGACCTTTTTTCTTTGAACATTACTAACATATAGTTATTACTCCCACTTCAATGCATCAATCCTTTTAATTCAAGCCTAGGCAATCCATTCTAATCTCAATTAATATATATATATATATATATATATATATAATATGGGCTACCTCTTGGCCCTCAACGCGAAACCTCTTACTGGAAGTTATAATCTGTCCATTGCCCTCCTGATCCTGTGCTTCATGTGCTCTTAATCCCTGACTTACCGTAACTGGCTCCTCTAGTCATATTCTCGTCTCTTCTGAAATCAGCTATTGTCTGATGGCTCTTCCGTAATTGGATACCTCATACATTCTTTTCCTTACACCTTTCATCTATTAGGGCTTCTACTGCTATCTTCTCATCCTCAAGACCCAACATCATCCAACAGTCTCTCTACTATCGTGTTGACCTGCTTTTGTATTGGCTTTCTGGTTGGCGATAACTTTTAGGGCTACAAACACCTCTTCACAATACTTATCAAATAGGATTTTGACATTAACTTCTTATAACTTAGCTTTATAAAGGGTAACTAATCTTAAATGTCTTATAGCCTCCTATTTATAAATATGGTGTACAACACATCCATAAATTAAACTCTAATAGACACAACTTCGTACTCTCCCTAGGTTTGAACTGCTCTGATATCACTTAGTCACACACCATTTTATCACATCCCAACCTAGGGGGTATGGCTGGCACTCAGTACCTTGCTAGGTCCGAGCATACCAAGTTGAACTCGAAGTCTGAACTTTGTTGGCAAGCTAGGCCCTTGAGGCCATACTGTAAAAGCAATCTCAAACTAGGCCGATAGGGATAAACTTGTTCTCATTATCGACTACTGTGGGATAATGAGGCCTCTATAAACACTTGTACTGGCAAACTTAAAAAACATAAGACAAGGGTCGGCAAGGCCACTGACATATTGCATATACTAAATCTATGTCTACAAAGCCTCTAAAGATAACTGACATCAAACATGGTTGGGACAGGATCCAAACCTACCCGTATTTTTTACAAAAGTTTTACACCTGACCTCTAGACTCAACTACACTCTGGAAGAAATGGAGTCTTACAGATCCTTCACTGACTTCCAATATGCTCTGCTGGGCGAACTTGTCAAACTGATTACCAACGCCTGCAGGCATGAATTACAGCGTCCCAGCAATTAGACATCAATACAAAGAAATGTACCAAGTATCCAAGGTAGAAAGAAATCTATATATATATATATATATATATATAAACTCTGAAATTAAAGAATATGAATAAACATGCTGGAATCTCTACTAAAATGAAGGGATGGGAGTGGACTTACCAAACCTTTAGGTCAACTTACCTATTCGTTATCGCTTGGACCACTTGGCCCTTCTGTTTATCTATACAATTTATTTTGTCTCGGCTCTAGGTACTATCCTTGCTATTTCTAATTTTTGGTCTTTATTACATCACTATCTAACATACAAGCTGAAAAAACAATATTTTGGCCTCATAAAGGATCTGGTGTAAGTGCATGGCCCCAAAGTAAAGTGTATATGAATGGCTCCGAAGGTAATCTATATATGTATAGCCTCAAAGGCAAGTGTGCGTCTGTATAGCCCCGAAGGTAATCTGTATGGCCAATAGCCCCGAAGGCAATCTATCTCTGTATAGCCCCAAAAGAGATGCACATATTTGTATTGTAGCCTCGAAGGTGATCTGTATCTTAGCCTCGAAGGTAGTGTCAATAGCCTCGAAGGAAACATCATTGCCCTGAGGGCAAGTTCATACATACACAACAAGCAAATAATCTACAAACTAGGTACTAGCGTATCTAACTCATAACTCATCTAGCACTTCTTGTAACTCACGATTTATACATATTATCTCGTAATCATCTCATGATCTACTCTGTTAGATTTAGAGAGTCTTGCACTACCTTAGCTCTAATCTGAATATCTCGTTAGGCTACTCAATTCATTTATTTTATAACTCACATATCTCTCCCTCTCTTAGGTCTGAGGAGTACCTTATATACTCGTATTCTATCTTCTTTTAAATGGATCCTTCAATCGTATCTCGTACTCTATTTCTCTTAGATTAAGGGATTCTCTTAGTCCTCCACGAATGTGCATACCTACTCATCTTACTCGGCTATTAGAAGTTCGTCTTTTTTTTTACTTATGTTCCGCTTCTAGTTATTAGCTCTTTTTCTAGATTATCTGTAAATAAATTACAAATGTCTTAGAGGCGTTACTGACTCTGCTTCATTGGACTTACATGGGAGTTCTACTAAAAGTCGGCTCCTTAACTCTTAGACGGTTTCAATCCGTCAATAAGAAACATAGGGGCGAACTAGCCCCTTTCGGCTTCTATTGAAAGTGGACATACGTACTGATTCATGCTAGAAGGAAAGAAAGATAACCCTTACATACCTTGAAAAGGAGATCTTCGATAACGATGTTGCAATCCGTCTCTTCATCATCCATCTACAACAACAAATAGCACTCATGCCAACAAAAAGAGCATACTCGCTAACTATCGAGCGACAAGTTTGCTTTACAGCAACTCGGACAGCATCTCCAATATCCCCTTACCTTCTCGATATCAATAAAAATCCCCACAACAAAACAACAACAACAACAAATAGAACATATGCTTTATAATTTTGAGCCACCCAATATCAAGAAATTACTCTCAAACAACTCATAGTTTTACTAACATGAAACTCAACTTTTACATGCTTTCTAGTTACTTTTTCCTTTGGCTTGTGGTGAGATTCTCAACCTTCAATATCAACACTTATACAAGCACAAAAACATCACAAAAATCATATCTAAATTACATTCCATGGATGTTAACTAATACAAGTTATACTTATTGCTTCAAAACAACCCAACAACAAGCAACTTCATCTTATCTTTCTTCAAGCTGTAGTTCATGAGTTTTCACCCAAACAACTCATCCAACACAAGATTAATCTTAAACATAACCAAGAGGGTGTTATACATGCCTTATCAACGCTCCAAACCCTAGCTTAAATCACTTGTGAAGGATTTCATTGTTAATCCTATATTTTAGTTAGAGGATCATATTATAATCATGATTTAATGCTAGAGTTACTAAGGAATCGTTAGGAACGAACTTACCTTGTTGTATGAGGTCGAGAGGAGAGAAAAATGCTCTTGAGAGGGTTTTCTACGAGGCTGGATGAGTTGGGTAATGATTTTTCGAGTTAAGTGTTGAATTTATAGAATGTGCATTTTGGTCTCTGTCACTCGTTTGGCGAGTGCTATTGTCACATACCACTTTGTCACATCCCAACCTAGGGGTGTGTGGCTGGTGCTCGGTACCATGCTAGGTCCAAGCATACCAAGTTGAACTCGAAGTCTGAGCCTTGTAGGCAAGCAAGGCCCTTTTAATGTTCAAATTCAGTCCAGGTTGATGTATCTAAAAAATGAAGTCCAAATTTTTAAAGGTAATACTAAATCTCACTTAAATCATCCAGTCCCTTTAAGTTCGAAATAGCCCCATTATGAGTTTAAAAAAACAATATAATTTTTCTTTAAAGTGAAAACAATCTGTCCTTTTTAAATTTAGATTTAATCTGGTTTTAAAAATTATTTAAAGCGATCCTAATTAAATAATGTACGTATCGTTTGGCTATCCTAGATTCATAACTACAAAAGGTTCCAATAATTCAAAGTATATTTTTATTACAAGTATTTACACATAATATACATACATTATACAAAATAAATTAAAGGAGGTTTGAGTTTAGGCTGGTGGGCCTACCTAAGCCCACTAGTTACTATATTCACCAATAGTTGAGCCGTCATGCGCGGCTACAAGCAACAGACTAGATCAATAAAATTCAATAGCCCAACTTGGGGGTAGGATTGTTGTGGCATACTGGGTGGTACTGGGCAAGAGAATTTGGATGAACACATGACCTGTACGAGCATGGCATGCACTCTGACCTTGCCATCCTTGGAAATGGCAGAAACGGCTACAGTTTTTAGCCTCAAGTCGTGAAGACCAAATGAGAAGGCCTTGGCCCTTTTGTTTTTTTGTTTTTTTTATGACTTAGGCCGGTTCTGGGTCAATTGACCTGGGCTCGACCGATTTAAAACAAGTAGAGGCCCAAATCATGATTTAAACAAGCTTTAAGTGATAATGGCCACATTTTGTAAAAGTCCTTTTCATTTTTAAAACATGCTTTGAAAATTGATATGTAATTCCCTTATCATATTCAATTAGACGATTTTCTGATTTAGACTTAGTAGAATATTAATTTCTTTAAATTGAGAATTTAAATATAAATAAATTTGTAACTATCAGTTAAAATTCCAAAATCATAATTAATGATCCAAATATTGTAAAAATCAGACATGATATACAATAAATATATCAGATGATATTTTGTCAAATAAGATGAAAAAATACTCCCGGAATAATTTTGTAAAATCACATTCATCTTGTAAAAAATATATTCCACTCCGTCTGTGACTCGAGAATCCTGAATAATTGAATAAGAAGGGTAAAAATTAGGTGTCAACAGCTGCCTTTGAGTTCTTCCATGCTAGTCATATGTTTTGCGTAAACAAAAATAAGACTTAAGGAAAAGGTTAGATTATAGAGGAAGGGGTAACTTGTGACACCACTACTGTCAGGCCCTATGGTGGCCGCCAGATTGTTTACCTGTAAATTGGTACAGTTGAATTTATACACATGGTCAAGGATATGTGGGTCTCAAGTGACTGATTTGGACTTTATTTGAGCTGATAAATAATGTAAATAAAGTATAACAAGATGGTATTAAGAGGTAATTATCCTGAGCCTATTAGAAGCTTCTTGATAAAGCTTCCAGATCAAGTGTTACGCTAATATGAAAACACAAGTATTAAGATAAAGAATATGAGTCGAAAAGGAATGTTGTAATAGCTTGAATGTCGTGTCTTTACAATGGGGTAATTTGTCCTATTTGTATTTGGGCTCACAGGTAAATGTTTCATGATTTATGCCCCCTATTAGTACAAATAAATGAATGATGTAATAATTAGACAACTAGTGTCTTCATAAATACCATTAGTGCACCCTTGGAAGGTGTAGAATGGCCAAGTAACGGCTGCCCGTTGGAATTCGAACCGTTCACCTGATCTTCCTTCTTTCCGGTACCTCGTGACTCTTTGATACCTCTGGTGCCATTTCTACACGACCGGTAGCACTGCAGGATGAGTTGGATCTGACTCATTGCCACTTGTCACATGTCATGCCATAATTCACCCAATTGTATAATACAAACTTTTCCCTATACACTATGTATTATATAATTTTATTCCGATAGAAGATGAAATACCTAATACATGAATAACTAAATCTTGTATAATTAATTCATGAATAAAATAATATATAGATTCCCCATAATTAATTCCTGCTTAACTTTAACCAGCTACCAAACGAATACCTTATAACTTATGTTCATTTTTTCAATAGATATGATTTGATTCTAATTTGATTCGTTTGTTTTGCAGACAAAGCTTATTTGAAAGGATTTGGTTCTAATTTGATTCGTTTGTTTTTCGGACAAAGCTTGAATAAGATTAAATTGAACTAATCAAAATAAAGTTGAGATTAAAATTATAATCTAGTGGTTACAATTTTATTTAATGATTGAGAACACAATTCAGATCTTTTATTTATTTGTTTCTACGAGTAACTATTTATAATAAGTGAATTAGTAACATAAAAAATAAGACAGATAATATATTATAAAAAATTATTAATTATATAAATAAATTATGTCAATTAAAAAGAATCACAATTTCTTGGATGGGAGGTTGGGTAGGAGGTAGACAGAGAGAGGAAGCGAAGGAAGTTACCTAATAATAGGGAGACTTATGGTCAACATTTTAAAACTAAGAATATATATGGGTGGTTTGTCAAAATCAATCAACTTGCTAACTCAGAAGCATCTTTGTGATTCAAACTTAGCAAAAATCAACATTTAGTTCATCAACCAAATGTAAATTGTATCTTAACCAATTGAAAAGTGTAAACCGAAATAATATATTTCCTATCCATAATTAGAATATTTTCATATATTGTGTAAATATAATTATGGTAAAACTAGGATTCCTCTTTTCTATAGGCTTAGGATTCCTATTATATAAGGGATGAATATTGTACTATATATATACCTTGATATTAATGAAAGACTCCTCAAGGGAGATTAATATCATCTTACATGGTATCAAGAGCCAAATAAACAAAACTCTAAAAACCTTTCTCTTCCACAGCCGTCGGCTGCCTCTCCTAAGCAGGATGAGCACGCCCAGCAGGTGTTAGCTGTCGACACGCAACCCCAAGATCAGACGCCACCGGACAACTCCCAACAGCGGCAGGGCTGCGGCGGCAAGGGTGGAAAAGGCCGCGGTAGAGTGAGGCGTGGTCGTGGGTGCGGTCGCGTCAACGTAACCAACAAGAAAGAATAAAGAACAGAGATTGCAGAACAACTGGGCCGCGGCTCCTCAGCTGTTTGCCAGCTGGCAAGGGCGCTCAAGTCTGATAGTCGCGGCGCCTAGCTTTAGAGCCGCGGCGCCAAGTCCATTCCAAGATCAGCCATATACAATCCATATTCTTACCCGGTTTGTTAGGCCCCGCCCAAATTTCACAAAGAGCCCACTTCATGCAAGGTCGTCCCGCAGCCCTCCTCCCATGACACCCATCGAGTTAGGTCGGCGTTCAAGACTTATCTATGCAACGGCGACAATACTTGGTACATGGACTCAGGCGCCCATCTCACGTCACCCAGTCTGCAGGTACTATTCCTAAACTGTTTTGTTTAAAGCATCCTCAATATGTTACAGTTGGTAGTGGACAACGCATTCCGGTTAAGGGTTATGGTACCTCATACACACAACTTCCTCATCCACCCTTCTCCCTCAAAAACACCCTATATGCCCCACACATGATTAAGAACCTCATATCTGTCCGCCAATTTACTCGTAATAATTCTGTCTCTGTGGATTTTGACCCTTTTGATTTTACTGTAAAGGATCTTCATACGGGGACAGCTCTTACGAGATGCAATAGCACGGGGGATCTCTATCCATTCACTTCCACCTCCGCTGCCATATCTTGCACTCCCGTCACTCTAGCGGCTGTTTCTTCTTCAACCTGGCATAATAGGCTTGGTCATCCAGGAGTCCCAGTTTTTAATTTTCTTAGAGGCAACAATTTCATTGCTTGTAATGGAAAACTTGCCCAAAATTGTGTTTCTTGCTCTTTAGTCAAACATATTCGTCTTCCGCTTAAATCATCTATTAGTGTTACATTTGCTCTTTTTGATATCATACATGCCGATTTATGGACATCTCCTATCTCTAGTTCTCTCGGTCATAAATACTATATTGTGTTGCTTGATGATTTTTCACACTACGTTTGGTTATACCCTCTTAAATTTAAATCGAAAGTGTTTGTCAAATTTCTTGAGTTTTGCAAGTTCATTCAAACACAATTTGGAAAAGGCATAAAATCATTTCAGTGCGATAATGGTCGTGAATTCAATAACTCTATGTTTCACCGTTTTTGTACCAATAATGGCATGGTCTTTCGCTTCTCCTGCCCTCACACCTCACCACAAAACGGTAAAGCTGAAAGAATCATCCGCACCATTAACAATATGATTCGCACCCTATTGATTCATGCCTCCCTCCCTCCACTCTTCTGGGTCTATGCTGCTAAAATGTCCGAATACACTCTAAATATTCTCCCTACTAGCACTCTTCACAATATGACCCCTACCGAAATCCTCTACCATAGAATCCCCTCTTATGATCATCTACGGATTTTTGGTTGTCTGTGCTATCCCAACCTTAGCTCCACCGCCCCTCACAAACTCGCTCCTAGGTCCACTCCATGTGTCTTTCTAGGATTCCCGCCTAACCATAGGGGTTATATATGCTATGACTTGTCGACTCGTCAGATCCACATATCTCATCACGTCACATTCGACGAGACCACATTCCCATTTTTTAATCTTCCAAAATTTCAAAAACAGGACTACTCATTTCTTGACGAGTCTGTCATCTCTCCCCTCATAATCGAACAACTCACATCCTCTGTTTCGTTGTCAGAGCCGCGACACCCAAACTTCAGAGAAGCCTGTCAACCTTCTAGCGACGCGACTCTCGATCCAGGAGCCGCGGCACCTCCGACGGCTTCGCCCCCACCCTCTCCTTATCCGACTTTACCCCCCATCTCAGACACTACTCCGCCACCCACTGTCCCTACCCATCCAATGGAAACTCGTTCAAAGCATGAAATCTTCAAACCCAAAGTCCATTTCAACTTGTCTGCCCAAACCATCTCTCCACTTCCAAATAACCCAAAATTGGCCAAACAAGACCCTAATTGGAATGCGGCTATGTATGAGGAATTCAATGCTTTAACTAAACAACACACGTGGGATCTAGTACCTAGACCTGAGGTGGTGAATGTCATTCATTGTATGTGGTTATTTTGTCACAAGTTCAGAGACAATGGGGATCTTGAGAGGTATAAGGCCCGTCTTGTGGCTAATGGCACAAATCAGCAGAAGGGCATTGATTGTGGTGAAACCTTCAGCCCGGTTGTCAAACCGGCTACTATCCGCACAGTTTTGAGCATAGCCATGGGCAAACACTGGCCGATCCATCAGCTTTATGTGAAGAATGCATTCTTACATGAGGATCTGAGAGAGACAGTCTACATGCATCAGCCACCAGGGTTCACCCATCCAGCAGTTCCTCACTATGTGTGCCATCTCTGTAAGTCACTATATGGCTTGAAGCAGGCCCCCCGTACGTGGTATGATCGCTTTGCCAGGTATATCTTGCATATTAGGTTTGTATGCAGCAAGAGTGATACATCACTTTTCATTTTTCATCGAGGTAGTAGCACTGCTTACTTGTTACTTTACGTGGATGATATTGTTCTTACTACCTCCTCCGACGGATTGAAAAATGAGATTATTGCCTTGCTCAAGTTCGAATTTGCAATGACTGATTTGGGAAAGCTGAGTTACTTTTTGGGGATATCAGTGACCAGGTCTGCCAATCATATGTTCTTGTATCAGCGTAAGTATGCAGAAGAGATTGTGTACAGGGCTAAGAGGGCGAACTGCAAAGAGGTGCCTACTCCAGTTGATTCCAAATCTAAGCTCAGTGTTATGGATGGTGCTCCAGTCTCTGATCCTACTTTGTATAGGAGCCTTGCAGGTGCACTGCAGTATCTCACATTCATCAGGCCAGACATAGCTTATGTTGTTCAGCAGGTCTGCTTATTCATGCATGCCCCCAGGGAGTCTCATTTCACTGCTCTTAAGCGTATCATTCGATACATTAAGGGCACTCTTGATTATGGTTTGCACCTATATCCCTCTACACCAGACAGGTTGCTTTCATATACGGATGCAGATTGGGCAGGGTGTCCGGACACGCGACGCTCCACCTCCGGCTTTTGTGTTTTCTTAGGGGATAATCTGATTTCTTGGTACGCTTGGCGACAGGCTACCCTATCTCGCCCAGCGTTTAGAGGCTGAGTACAGAGGCATTGCAAATGTAGTAGCTGAGATTTGTTGGCTCAGAAATTTACTGTTAGAACTTCAGTGTCCTTTGCGTCAGGCATCTATTGTGTATTGTGATAACATCTCTGCCATCTATCTTTCTCATAATCTGGTTCAACATCAGCGAACCAAGCATATTGAGATAGATCTACACTTCGTTCGTGAGAAAGTTGCGTTAGGCCATGTCAGAGTGTTACATGTTCCATCATCCTATCAGTAAGTAGACATATTTACCAAAGGACTTCCCAGACAGTTATTTCTTGACTTCAGAGCCAGTCTCAGCATCCGGCCTCCTCCCGCTCCGACTGAGGGGGTGTGTAAACGTGTAAATATAGGAAACAATATATTCCCTACCCATAATTAGAATATTTTCATATATTGTGTAAATATAATTATGGTAAGACTAGGATTCCTCTTTTGTATAGGCTTAGGATTCCTATTGTATAAAGGATGAATATTGTACTCTATATATACCTTGATATTAATGAAAGACTCCTCAAGAGAGATTAATATCATCTTACAAAAAGAAAAAAAAATAACTACTACAACTCTACACTAGTCATGTTGATATTATATTTATTTTTCTTTTGAACCCTTCTTAAGTAAGAGATAATAATAATAATAATAATATTTGTGTGAACTGTCATTTACCTCTTCTTAATCTTACATAATTAGCATCATACTACTTGATGAGACAACAAGGGTTTATTTGAAAATAACATATTCATATAACACATACATTTGTGTTATTTTAAAACGTCAACATACTTTGAAATAAATTCAGTTTATCAAAACCACTAGTATTTGTGTTCAGGGAAGTAAAAATTGAAATACACGTTTGCTCTCCAGAATAGGGTCTTCTGTATTAGACGGAATTAGAACACAACCTTTTTCATATATACAAGACTAGCAGTCAGAAAATTTTGAACTTTATGGCAGTTGTTTCTTTGTTTTGGCTTTTGTCTTCCGACTAGAAGAAAAAATAATTTATTCCACTTAGGCTGGTGGGCCCAACTTAGTTTTTTTAGGAGTTTGGGCTATAAGCTATAATTATATGGTAGGAGGACCCCATTTAGAATTAAGTCTAATTAAGTGCAGAGAAGTTATTGGGGCGTTAAAATAAACCCCCAAGTTTAAAAATATACAATTTAGTCCAACGATTTAAAAAATAAAAATAATAAAATAAAAACTATTAAAAATCATTTTCCCCCATTCGTCTCTTTCCATATCCCGCGTTTTTCTTCTATTGAAGCTCCCAAACCAGCTCTTCTCCTCTCTTTCGATCTTAACTCTAGTATAGTAGAGCTTTCCTTCTCCTTTTCTCCCCCTTTTCTTCTTTTTGAGCTGCCATTGTTGAGGTCTGCCATTGTTAAACCCATTGAAGCTTTTGAAAACAAATTCCGAATTGGGTGGTTATTTCTGAATTTTACGACTTGGGAATTACTCTTTTTGGTTATAGCTTGGTCTCGTAAGCTTTAATTTGCGATATGTATGCTCTTATTTGTGATTTGTAAACTTTAATTCATGTTCTTCTAAATTTATAATTTCTGGTAATCTAAGTCTAGTGTAGACCAATTTAAGTTTATTATGAAGGGTAAACAAATAGCAGCTGGTGATTTCAATAGTAACTGGGTATGTATTAAAACCGCCTGAAAATGGAATTCTTCACAAAACATCCAACCTGTTGAATTGGATACTTATTACACCTATGATGATTTATTGAGGAGCGTGATTCTGTGTGGTAATATAGACCTCGTGTCAATAGAAGTGTCCATTAGCTACGTAATTGATGCTCCTAAAAAGGAACTGCCTCCTACCTACATCACAAATGACCGTCAAGTCCGTCTATATTTTATGAATGTTAATAAGGATGGTTCCAGGCCTAGGTTATATGTAAGTTTGAAGGAGATGATTGTTGAAAGTCCAAATTCCTCATCTGCAGCAAATTCATCAGTTGCAGCGAATACTACTGGGTCATCCTCAACAATCATCGATGAAGATCCTTGTTAACCTCCAATGGACAATGAAATCTATGAAGATCCTTGAGAACCTCTAATGGATAATTACTGTCCTGATAATGTTCATAGAGATGATTTGGAAAATCCAACTTCTAGCAAACATAGCTATGTTGATGGAACGTGTTTTAAAAGTGGCAACACTTTCAAGGACAAGCATACGCTAGTGGAAGCACTATCATTAGCTACGTTGAAGACACGCTTCAATTTCTATGCTTGGAAGAACAAATCAGACAAATATGTTGCTAGATGTATTGATGATTCTTGCAAGTGGAGACTGCACGCCAATAAATACGCAACAAGTTCTAGGTTTATTATAACCGTGTACTGAAATGGCATACAACACGTTGCCACTAAACATTCAAAGGCATCAGCTGTAGTAATAGTGAGGCACATTATGGGTCAATTTGAAGAAGGCGCAGGATCACTCCCAAACAAATCCAGTAGGAAGTACTTGAATGCTTTGGCTGTGAAATTAGCTATTGGAAGGCCTATCAGGCAGTCATAATTTCTAAAGAATTGGTAAGGGGGTTAGCGGTTGATGGGTATTCAAAATTGATTCTTTACAGTTGGATGGTACATAGTACAAACCCCGAAAGCAAAACAGACTTATAGCTTGATAATAAGGGGAGATTCTTATATTACTTCTTGACTTTTGAAACATGGATAAGGGAATTTTATCACATGAGAAAGGTCATAGCAATTGATGGCACACACTTAAAGAGCAAGTATGAAAGTGTTTTGTTGACTGTTGTGGAACAAGATGTGGAGAACTATGTTTTCCTAGTTTCCTATTATGCGGTTGACTCGAAGTGTGATGCCTCTTGGAATTATTTTTCCAATAGTTGCTGGAAATTGTGCCTAACATCTTAGATTTGTGCATAATATCTAATCGACACCACATCATCAAGAAGGCAATACGCGAGGTTTACACTAATGCTCAGCACGTGTTTGCACAAGACATCTTTGTGAAAGAATGTGTGGGAGGTTCCACAATAGGTCCTTCGAGAAATTCTTTTAAAGAGAATCAAAAGTGTATATAGCGGAGGCATTCAATGATCACTTTTGTGAAATTCAACATGTTGCAACGGATGTGGCTGATTGCCTTAGAGATGAAGCTGGGTTTGACAAATGGAGCAAGGCATTTTTCCCGGGGAACAGATTTGATGTGTTGACGTCAAACATTGTTGAATTGTTCAACTCAATATTTCTAATAGAGAGAGAGTTCCCCATAATTGTCCTTTTCAACTCCATTTAATACGAGATTTGCTACCAAATTCAATGAAAGACGTACCTTAACAAAGAATATGCTCTTATTAAACAACCGTGTCATGCCTCGTGCTGAGAAAAAGATAAGAAAGAGAATCGAAATGAGCAAAAACGTTGTTGTCATTGGGGTAAACGAAAACAAGTGCACCGCATGCGGACACGACGACTATGCAACTGTCAACCTTTTGACTATGTCATGTTCTTGTAGCATTTTGGACGTGGACAAGCTCTCATGCCCACATGCCATAGCAGCTCTTAGAAAGAGGTAATCAGATACATTTGGAGACTCCGTCTATAACCAATCTTCTTCATATTACTCAGTAGATGCATACTACGAAGCATACAAAGGTGATATTGTCCAAATTCTTCATGAAAGTAAGTGGATGATTCCTTCATATATGCAAGGCGCAGAAGTTCACCCACCAAAATACGTTCCTATACTAGATCGAAAGAGTAATAAGCTTAAGAAGAGTTGCTTGGAGGGAGAAAGTATTAATATCAAGAAACCAGCCAAGAGAAGAAATAAATGCTCCGTATTCAAACAACATGGACATAAGTAAACCACTTGTAATATGAATTTGTCACAAGTAGAGAAGAATTTGTCACAAGTTGAGCAGTGAATTTGTTGTTGGTCTATTGTCATTTTGTTTGCTATGGCTGCAGAAAAATGTACATATGTTGTTGGTCTATTGCCATTTTGTTTGTTATGGCTGCAGTGGTCTATTGTCATTTTATTTGTTATGGCTGTAGTAAAATGTATATTCATTGTTGGTCCATTTATAATTATTATTGGTCTATGTTAAACATTGCCATTTTAACTTCGCTTTTGGACGAATGCATTCAGTCTATACATAAAGTAAAATAAGATGACAATTCATTAAAAAGAGAAATGCAGTCAAAATGAACCACAAACGACCCATTTGGTAATTAAAAATGACACTAAACACAACAACATTCTCTTCATCTTTTGATTTCCAATTTCAGTAGTCTTCAGTTCTTTTTTTGCATGATCCCTCTCCGTTTCTGCTGCCTTCAATTCCTTTTTTACATGACACCTCTCAATCTAAGCTTCCTTCATTTGATCTTTAAACCAGTCCCTCGATGCTTCCGCTTCCAAGAAGAGGCTTCTGACTTCTCCCAGTGACTCTTCAGCTTTGTAGAGCATGTGCAGTAAATTAAATTTCTCCTCCCTAATAACTGGGGTATCATCATCAACCCATCTAAAATAACCACATCCACCATATTCTTTCTGCACAAGTCAAAATGAAAATTAGAAATGTATCAAGTTAAAACAGATGTAAGCAAATTAAATACTAACATTTCCCTTCGCACAACCATAAAACTCTCTTTTAGGATTTTGTGGTGTCTTTGAAATCCTAATGAAATCTAAATCACCACACATGCATATTTCCTTTTGTGTGGCATACGTATTAGACGATAAATTTTGTGACATTTTAGTAATTAATGAACGACGCTTCTAATAATCCTTACTGGCGTTATTTACTCTTTGTTAAAAAGCCTGAGAATGAGAGTATTTATAATGGAAATATTACCGCTATTTGGACGTTGGGTTTGAAAAAAGTTATTGTTGGAGTTATGTGCGAGTTCTGAACGTTTAGTACAAAATTCACCTGCAAAATATTAGTAGAATATACAATGTGACACATGTTTTGCTAGTTCTGAACGTTTAGTTTATAATTCACCTACAAAATATTAGTAGAATATACAATGTGACACGTGTTTTGTGAGTTCTGAACGTTTAGTTTATAATTCACCTACAAATATTATTAGAATATACAATGTGCCACATGTTTTTTCAACCACAACATTTATTAAATAAGAATTGAACTAATTCTAAAATTTTAAACTTATATTTTTTACTAAACAATATGTAGTCATCATGCAATTAGTGAAACAACATTATTGATCTAAACAATGACAATAATTGAGTAATGTTAATAATATGCTAGTGAAAGTCTTTGGTTGTGATGATCATATGTAACAACTATAAATTTGTGACATAACCATATGTGAACATCATATATATTTTCATCGTATTGGTGTTTATATTAATATGATGTTTTATATTGATATTTTCATTGATACTGTTGTGATGATCATATATAACAACTTTAAATTGGTGACATAACTATATGTGAGCATCATATATATTTTCATTAATATTGGTGTTTATATTAATATGACGTTTGATATTGATATTTTTATTGATATTGGTTGTGATGATCATATATAACAACTTTAAATTGATGACATAACTATAATTTACCCATTTAATGTAACAACTTCAAACACGTTTAGTAGAAGATACAATTATGTTTGGTGTCTATGTGTGGCAGTTAACAGTGAATGTGCATAGTAATCCTTTTTTCCATTAATATTGGTGTTTATATTAATATGACGTTATATATTCATTAATTACCCTTTTAAATGCCAACCAATATAATTTTCAAGAATTAATGCGTATTTTCTCATTTTTCATAAATGCTTTAAGTTACCATTGCGAATTTTCCCTTTTTCATTAACTCTTAGTAGAAGATAAAATAAGGTCTAGTGTCTATGCGTGTAACTTTAAGCTATCAGTGCGTATTTTCCCATTTCAACAACGCTTAGTAGAAGATAAAATAAGGTCTAGTGTGTATGCGTGAAACTTTAAGTTATCAGTACGTTTTTTCCCATTTTTCAACAAAGTTTAATAGAAGATAAAATAAGGTCTAGTGTCTATGCATTGAATTTTAAGTTATCAGTGCGTATTTACCCATTTTTCAACAACGCTTAGTAGAAGAAATAGACTGGAAAGAAGTGAATACCCATACAAGAAAGATGTTATCTTAATATTTATACACAATGATATATAGGGTGATTTACATGGCATGCAAACAAAACAAAAAAAAACACCCTTTCCACATGTCATGCAAAAACAAAAACAAAAGAGAAGTAGGAACCACGACTACCGTTGTTGGGAGGCAGGGGGGGGGGAGGGGGGGAACTTGAGGGGAATATGGTTGTGTAGGAGGGGTGTAGTAGTCTTTAAGCACCTCTCCATGCTCAGCGAGGAGTGCAATGAGAATCCTGTTGGTTCTCCGACTATGCCACCTGTTCTCTTCTCTCTCCGTCACAGCAATGCGACGGATATTCCACAACTCATCCTGAAGGCGATCAACAAAATTTATGAACCGTGTGATACTACCGCTAGCTATGGGTACTTCCCATAGTAGACTTTCCACACGAGGGTCACGAGCTTGTGCGGGGGAGGGGGGTTAACATGGCCATTTAGAAAGTTTTGCAGTGCTGCCATTTTTAGTAGTATTGGAGTATTTAAAAGGATTTTTGAATAAGTAGATATGAACTCCCTTACAAGATGAATGGAATTATTTATAAATATATTATTTTTTTCTCTTCTCATCAAACATTTAATACGAAAACCCTCCTTTTCTTGTTTAATGGTTGAAAAGCCGCATTGGGAAGTATCACATAGGTGTAATCATGAGTAATATTGAAAAACATATATAGACAGAATCCATAGACCTGTTGTACGTGTTTGTCGATGCACTTTCTAAATGTTGATGTCTACACTCCATGTATATCCACTTGTGGAATTTGGGTATATTTTTTATTTCTTGTATTTATCTACCCTCAATTTATAATAGACGCAACTGAAAATTCATTTATTTGAACATGTACAACTGATTCTGAAATTAAATTGGTAGTAATGAAAGAAACAACAAAGTTAATACATAACATTAAAATAGAATTAATCCATATGAACATGTACAAACAAAGATAATATTGTAAATTATATTATAGCATGATGCATTTTTTTAATTCATCAATTGATTTATCAATTGCTGTCACTCTATCTAGAATGACATTCGTCCCCCGACCACACTCCTTGCAAAATCCACTACCTTCAGAAGACACACACTCCCGCTCTACTAGACGTCGTTGGCGGGGCTCTACTGGCTTATTGATCCATGTTGCATTAGCATTCTCCTCCCTCAATGCATCTATTTCTTCATCCACCTCCTCATCGTCATAAGGTACAAGATTTCTTTATTAGCGGGGCTCTACTGGCCTATTGATCTATGTTGCATCAACAATCTCCTCCCTCAATGAATCTATTTATTCATCCACTTCCTCGTCATTATAAGGTACAGGATTTCTTTATTGGCGGGGCTTTACTGGCCTATTGATCCATGTCGCATCAGCAATCTCCTCCCTCAATGCATCTATCCCTTCATACATCTCTTCGTCGTCATAAGGTAAAAGATTTCTTATGTGGTCCTTCTCCATCTCACCAATAGTTGGATAAAGAAAAGGACGCACCCTCTTAAGTTCAACAAACAAACAACAAGATCAGTTCATAAAATAAGTTGTTTATAATGTACCAGTTTTGACATTCTAATAGACTAAAGTTAAAATTGTTACCTCTTCAGCTGGTATTTCCTTTTTGAATAAGTAATTTATAATGTACCAGTTTTGACATTCTAATAGACGTAAATTAAAATTGTTACCTCTTCATAATGTAACTTTTAATGGATCAGGTTCATGTTGGCATGAAGTGCGCCATGTCAGCATCCTTGGAGTTTGAAGAGGAACAACCCCTTATTTGGCACCATTACGTCCAACAAAGGGGATTGTTTCATATGCCCATGCATGTAATAAAATGCAACACATAATAGGGTCAACTGAATATCAATGGTCTATAATAAAATGATATTGGCATGAATAACTTACGAGCAATGCCCGGGGGAATCTATAGACAGTAAGTTGATCTTGTAGTTGATCATTTTTTAATTGAATAAACAATTTGAACATGTCCACCTTCAAGTAATCCAAATTCAGATCAAAGCATATATTTCCCCACGGATATTTGTTAAAGTGTAGCAACGATTCAATCAAGCTTATCCATCTCATCTCAACTGTTTTAGAATTGTCATATGCCAATATAATACAGTGGATAAACCACAACAAGAAATCTTAAGCTCCCTCAGCCCAAAACAACATGGCATATCATCAATCAAAAAGCATATCTCATGATTCTTCTTTCGATTGGTAATTTGTTGTAGAAGAAGCGAATGAACAAACTTTGCACTAAATTTATCCCAATCTAAGGGCAGATTCAAGAAGTGGCCAAAATAAGTTCTACGAAATAGATTTATAAGTTTATGCTTTCGCAATAGAACTTTAAAGTCAAACCACGACTTCATACTAGACCTTACTATGATCCTGGCTAGGAAATCAACGCCTTCCAAAAGACATGACTTCAATTAGAGCCTTTCCATCTTTTCTATGCTAATGGACTTGAACTTTTCAGGCGCGGATAAACGATCACTATTGTCCTCCTCATCTTTTGGAGCCTCGCATTCCTCTTCTCCAAGACCACAATTGGACACTTTTTCTTCTTCAGATTCAAATTCATCAATCTCCATGAGAAGCTTATCAAGAGACGAAGAGTCTGGCTCTTCTTCATCTCGTCTATGAATTAACTCATCTGGTTCATCTCGTCTATTAATTAACTCATCTAGTTCATCTCGTCTATTAATTAACTCATCTGGTTCTTCATCTCGTCTATCAATTAACTCCTCTTGTTGTTTCTTTCGTTCACTAATGTTATTATTTGATTGTTTCTTTGCTCTATTAATTAACTTCTTTGAGGCTTCAACTTCACCTACGTCGAGATCTAGGTCAATAACCTCGTTTCTTAACCTTTTTTAGATGAAGAAGGCATGTAGTTGATTCTCCAAAGTGATCTGGATTGTCTTCTTGTCATCACTGTGACTATAAAATCTAAAGAATCAACAAATAAGACATGCAAAACACAATTGAACTCAATGAAAAAACATGATAAAAAATAATTAGGGCTTGGCGATGACTGTAAATCGGAATCAATATCTAGTTTGGGCTCCACAATGATTGTAAACTCAGAACATCACAAAATAAGACATTAAAAATACCATTTTGAACTGGAAAGAAATTAAAATAGAAAACAATTAGGGCTCTGAAACTTGCAACTGTTCTTCAGCTGAAATCCTCAAATCTTGGCTCTAGAAATAGCTTTTTAGCTCCCAAAGCTGCCTTCAGATATGTTTTTGGAGATGGATGGAGCCGTGGGAGAAGGAGGAAGCTGAATGATCGTTGGAGTTGGAGGGAAAAGGAACAATGAAGAAAAAAGGGAAAAAGGCATATTTTGAAATTTTAAAAACTTAACCCCAAAGTTTTTAAAAATACACAAAGGTCCCCGCGTATTTACTAATCACCTCATTAGTAATTTCTAGACTCAAAATAAATGGAAAAGAAAAGAGGGACACTGCCACTTACAAAAAAAAATTTGGGATCCTGCTAACTAAATCATCTACTTAACTTATATATAGCATTATATTGTCAAGTTGAGATCCAAGTTGCAAAAACTCAAGAAAAACAAGGACCTATCCTTACCCGGTTGAAAAACAAACTTTGTAGTCATCTTAAATTAGTCCTTTCAATTCCGTCCATATATCCAAAATCCAACTTAAAGATCAGGACTTTTGGGCAAATTCCAGAATCCGGCCCATTTTTTTCCACCGATTCTCCGGGTTGTCGGAATCTGGTTCGATCAGGACCAGGAGTCCCATTCATTCGTTTATGGGAGCGACTCTCTGTTCACATTCTCAATCGGGTCATCAAGTGATTAGTAAAAGAATCAAAATTCGTACGAATATAATCAAGCTATCGGCACAACTATATCTCTCTTGAATCACTATCAAATAGAAAGTCCAATTGTTCTCGCACATTTCAGTGGCCACGAATTTAAGCTGCCACATATATATTCTCAACTATGACCTAAAATACTTGGAAGTTAAGAAGCCACGACAAGAACCACATCCTTATATGAAATCTTATCTTACACATATACATACATTCATATTATTCAGGAGCAATAAATTTAGAATTTCTTTAAGAGATGGATCAAGAATTAAAAATATATTAACCCGAAATGAGCCATATATGTGTATATGTAACTCACGAGGAGATAATAAGATTTAATGCTCAAATAGAACATAATGAGTACAAGAGGCACACTGCCAAACTAGAAATGTCAATAAATCCTGTCGAGATGTGAAATTCTTTCATTTGTACTTTTTAATGACAAATAATTGAATTTTTAATCAAATAATGAGAACTAGCCAATTTATCTTTTGCCAATTATTTTTTTCAATCATTAGTAATTTATTTTCCTCAATTATTCTATTTCTGACTATAGGTAATCAGTCAATTTCAGCAAAGGAACTGTTTCGTCTAATTGATGTTTAGGATTTCATGACTCCGACTCTAAATGATTTTATTGATTTGTGGACAAATAAGAAAAAGGTAAGAAGAAATGCCAAACACAATGACAGCTAGTTGGATGTATTCGTTTGAGAAACCAAAGATTTCAAGTATTTGTTTAAGAAACCATCACAAGAGTATATGAAAAGATTGTTCCTTCCCCTTTTCCTCTTTTCTATAATTCCTTCACTTAATTTGTTTATTGTATGTCGTCATGTGTTTCATACAAGACAGTAAAATAAACTTTGTTCAAGATTGGACAGACAGATCAAAGCCACAACCTGGTTAATCTTTTTTTCCTTGCCACGTGGTTTATTTCTTTTGTAATCAAGGTTTATTGATCTACTTAATTTGTGATGTATATAGTCAACTAAGTGACAACATATTTTAACATTGTTAAAACTCGAATAGAGAATGATTCAACATAAATCTTCAAAATTTGATTCATACAATTAAAAAGACTAACTTGGGATGGGTCATAAAGTGACAAAACCATTGACCTAATATCAAACATAAGTTTCCACAATTTCAGTACACCCACATGATTGATAGTTGCCCTGCAGAAACATATGCTCCACAAGGTTCACTGAACAATGATGAAATTCCCAGAAGATTCTGTACTGCTAGGTGCCAACAACTTGTAATTATTTAGAGCCTTTATATCACTGTATATCGAATTTCTACCAAAAGGACCACAATCCCAGGTCCCAAACCCCTTTTGTCGCATATTTTTGGTACCCATTCAACATTATCATAAACGAATTTAGGCCCTACTGCCCAGAATCACGGATCACCCCACCAAACCAAACAATAAGTTACCCTTCCCCCTCTCCCCACCCCCCACCCCCAACTCCCAACCCACCATTATCATATATATTTTTTTTATTATCTACTACCTTTGATTTTTTATCATTTGGAAAGATAGTGTTCCCTCTATCACAATTTATGTTCACGGTCCGAATTTCGAGAATCAAATAATTTAATTTTGATTATAGATTCGAGCATAGAATCTTTTAAGTTTTTGAAATAAAATTACATATTTGAAAATTGCGTACAAAGTACTATAGATCATAATAATTGGCAATTCAAAATATTCAAAAGATACAACAATATACACAGTGAAATCTCACAATGTGAGCTAAGAAGGGTAAAGTGTACGCAGACCTTACCTCTACCTTATAGAGCGACTGTTTCGGGAGACCCTCGGCTCAAGACAAAGCATAATCACAAGCAAAGCAAAACAAAGTAAGAGAAACGGTCAGACTCAGACAAGAAATTTAAGTAGTATGAACATTCTAATTAGCCACCGAACTACGAAAATTCACCAAGTGTTCCTCCTTCAGGAACATCGAATTGGCTATCACCATCCCATAAGCTCTAGCGAACTCCAAAAGTGAGACCCCCCTCCCCCGTTCCTATCCCCGAGGTCCAAAGTCTCCATGCACGTCGTCATAACCCCCAGAAGTAGGGTTGGCGGTGGCGGGGTCAGTCTGGCGGTCGGGGTCGAAGCGAACGGGAGAAGAGTCGGGGTCGGTCTGGCGGGTCGGTGCAGCGGGACTTGCTCAGCCTCTGTCCGATCCCGATCCGTCGATATCAGACGGGGGCGGCTGGCCTGCCTGGATCGGGCTCGAGGCGGTCCCATGGTTTTTCTTTTTTTTTTTAAAATAACATATGTATAAAAAAAACTCAATAAATAAAATAAGATAGTGTAATAAAAATATCTCAATGCTGTTTTTGTGCCTCTTATATTATTTAATAGACATATGATTTTTTTGTAATACAAAATTACAAATACAATTGTCTAAAATCTAAATTGCAACTTTGTGGTGTTGTCCAAAAGTTCCAAATTACATAATAAATTGCAATTAAAAAAATTACATTCTCAAAAAAACTTGTTCTAATTGCTTGATGATTTCATGTGGTTCTTCGGTTGGAATTGGTATTTGTTGGTCAAATTGATCCACGTCGCTTCCACTACCTTCGGTTAAGATTTCGTTGTAGTTTTCATCTTCTTCTTCGTTGATCTCCGGTTGACCGCACCTTCTCCGCTCCGCTCGTATCCAATCTCTGAATAATACTGCAATTTCCAAGCTGTCTCCGGCTAATGAGTGTCTGTGGTCTCCTATTTGATATCTGCCGGCAGAAAAAGCGCTTTCAGACGCAGTTGATGACGCTTGAATGTTCAAAACATCTCGGGCAATCAATGAAAGTGTCGGAAAGGTCTTCTCATTCCCTCCAAAGATTTCCTGCAAGTCTTCATGTCCATCTTCATTGATAACTTCTTGATACTGATGTAACCTGTAAAATAAAAATATCCAACTCGCTAATTTGGTTAGTAGTAGAGGTGCGGCCGCACATTCTATTTCTCGAGGCTTTCAATACTAGCCGCAGAAACAAAGATGTCTTTGTGAGGTTGTGTTGAAGATGAAGAAGATGGTATGGAAGCCGGTAAGTTACTAGCATTTTCTTGTTGATAAAATCTATATTTTTTTTTGCATTGGTGTTCTACGCTAGACAACACTTCTTCTTTAGTTTGACTTTGTTCAATAGGTGGTGGATGATTTAGATTTTTGGGACTTGGAGGTGGTAGTACTTCTATACAATCGTAAATAGTTTCAATTAGTGATTTAGTACCGTCTATTTTAATAGTCGAATTTAATACAGAACCAATAATATAAATAGTGGGAATATGAATAAAATATTTTTTTATTTTGACAAACATTTTTTTAATAGCTGCCTTATAAGCTGGTTTTTTCATATATTCACTAAGTAATAAAAATATTAGAGTTATATAAAACAACATAGTTGAAATAGTAGGATAATATATCCCGAAAAATTCTTTTGTTGCTTGAAAAAATTTCTCTAAAAATACAATAAGTTCGGAAATGTTTACCCAATCACTATCTAAAATCATATCAGCTGGATTTTTATTATGAGAGTTAAAAAATAAAGTTATAGGTATTCTATAGTCATAAGCAACAAGTAGTTGCTCGTATAAAGAATTATACCTAGTGGATACTTCCTGTGGAATTTTTCTATAAGGTAGTCCACAATCGTGACAAATTTTTTTATATTCTTTTCTACGTTGTACTTTATTACTTTTAAAAATAAAGTTTATAGCAAATTTTATTTTACTAAGAATGTCTTCAAAAAGTGATAGATCATCCTTTACAATTAGTTATATATATGACACACGCATTTTATATGAAAATGATCTGGAAAAGATGGAGTTAAACTATTTTTTAAAATTGTAATTGCGTAATTGTTAGAAGAAGCGTTATCTAATGTAATAGTCATAATTTTATCGGTTATTAAAGTAATAATGGCACACTTGATAAATATTATCTGCAATAAAAGTACCAAGGTGTGCCTATCATCTATATATCTATACGCTAAAATACGTTTTTGCATAGACCATTTATAATCTATCCAATGACAAGTTCTGATTAAATAATTATGGTAGTTAGTACTACGACCTATATCAGACGTGATAGATACTTTGCCATTAAAATGATATAATGAAAAACGTAAATATTGTTGATATTCATGCGCGAATTTAAATACATCTCTCTTAACAGTTGATCTAGGAAAACCGTTAAAAGCAGGATTATATATATCTCTAATGTAATGAATAAAACCGGGAGATGAAGGAAATGAAAAAGGCAAACCTCCACATCAACTAATTTTGATATTGCTTCCATATCTCTATGTTTATTGTATTTAGAGCCTACAATTCCCCCCGTCATAGGGTTAATTTGACCCTGTACTTGGTCCGGGACAGTATCAGTATAGTATGTGAACCTTGTCCCGATGGAGCGGACGTTTGCGCACCTGGTTTTGAAGCCTGGTATTGGGCATACCTAGCTGGATGAGCACTTACTACGTGTCTAATTAACCCCCCCCCCCCCCCCGTCCCACCGTGACCTTTTCCAGTTTTAAATTTTAAAACATTTTTACAAATTTTACATATAGCTACTTGATTCTCTACGTCTCTATCAAAAAATGTTCATGCATCTGATTTTAATGGTCGTTTTGCTGGACCTTGTCTCATATTAGGGGGAATATGAGGTATTTCAGTTGAAGGTGCACTAGTGGGTGTGTTGTCATCAACATTAGTGGGTGTATCATCTAGATCATCGTCTAAATTAAAGTATTCTTGAGTTCCAGAAAATAGCTCCTGGTCTAAATCTAATGGTATTGTAGGAAAATGTTGAGTATCAACAAAATCATCATCTGTAGGAATAAGATGACTAGAAGAAGCACTCTTACCCTTACCCTTAAACATACCTTTTAATCCTTCCATTTTAATTATAATAATAAATAATTAAAGACAATAAAATTAAGTGCGCTAAATAAAATAAACAGACAATAATAATTTAATGAAGGAACGAATGTACCAAACGCCGACGTAACGTCGACGTGTAATCGAGAGGTTGAAAATTGAAAACTTTGCTCGATGGAAGATCCTCAAGCTAGTTGTCAACTTCACTCCCAATTCTCAAATGAATAAATAAAATTGAATATTTAGTAAACAATGTAGACTTGTAGAGAGATATATTGAGAGATTAAAGAGATTGTAGGAAGATTTGTGAGAAAAATGAAGAGAAAATGAGTTATTTATAGTTGGAAAATTGGGTTAAAGTGTAAATATAATAACTTATGGGTTAAAATAAATATTAAGGGATAGAGGGGTTGGGGGAGGAGGAGGCCTAAAATGATCGTTGGCCAACGGCCAAAATCTAAAATGGTCGTTGGTGCAACGGTCATATTTGCAAAGGAGGGGACAAAGGGCGGGGCGGGGGTCAGGGCGGGCGGGCCAGGGGCGGGGTCGGGTCTCGCGGGACGAGACATTGTCCCGTCCCGAGTTCGAGGCCCGCCAACGTTTTTTTTTTTAGCAGAGTCGGGGCGGGACCGGGGCGGGGTCGGGACGAGGTCGGGCCGTCCCGGCCCAATGGCCACCCTTACCCAGAAGTGACCAGTTATGTCCATTGAAATCCTCTCCTACAAATAACTTTTCAGTGGGTGGTATACCTCTCACCACTTCATCCAAATCCTCCCAAAAGCGTCTCTTCTCCTCCTCGTCTAAGCTTGTCTGCGGCGCATAAACACTAATAATGTTCATAGTGAATCCTTCAATTACCAACTTAATCGCTATCATCTTATCATTGACCAACCTCACCTTTACCACCTGATCCCTCAGCCTAGCCTCTCCATTACCCCCACTTACCCCCCCCTAACCCTCACCCCCGTCCACGATCGGAAAACATGACCCTAGTCTACCATCAGTTACCAAAATCACTAAAGCAAATATAAAATAATAAAAGAACAAAAGAACAAAAAATAAATGAAATTTTATATAAAAAAAATATTTCTCTGTCGGCGCCAGTGGGTGGTCAGAGCTGTGTTGTTAGGATCTTACCGTCGCCGCTGGCGTGTCATCGGAGCGGTGTTGTTGGGGTCTTACCGTCGGGAATGGGGTGAGGTTGGTGTGTCATCAGAGCGGTGTTGTTGGGGTCTTACCGTCGAGAATAGGGTGAGGTTGGTGATGTTACCGTTGGCGGAGTAAATTAGAGAGAGGAGAGAGGGAGGAGAGGTGAATTTTGAAAAAACTACAGTAAAAAAAAACTTCTCTGAATTTCAAAATCGGAATCGGAAAGGTTCATTTATGTAAAAGAGGGAGTAACATCTTCCAAACAACTCCAAGATTTGTGAGAAACCAGTGTTAATGGGACTGGAGAAGAAATCAACCATTCAAATTCTAGCCAAGACCAATTGACATTGAAAAAGAAAAAACACAAGAAAGAAATTAACATACCATGACTAATGAAACAGACCACCTCAACGACAAACTTTATTACTGGAAAATAAAAAGGGAACAATGATGGAATGATACGAGACACTTCAAGCAACACAGTAGGGCCAAAACTCTTCCTTCCCTATTGCAGATTCTGCGCCAACGCCAACAATGTTCTCATCATTGAGATAGTAATAGCCACTGCAAGATGATTGAGTCGCAAGATAAGGCATATTGTGGAAAGACTGATTTAGGCTGCTGGCTAAAGATGCAAATGCAAGCTCTTCATCTTTTTCTTGTTCGTCGTTGTGCACGAATTCCTCTGCACGGTGCTTGAGCGTCTCGAACATGAGTTCAGGCTCATGCTGCATCGCCCGGAGAACGTCAGCACATGATGGACCAGGGATAGCGCAAGTCATGGCGAAGCTGTGAGGGCTATTGCTCTGCGACACACGCAAAACGCTAGGTCCGCCAAACAGGTTATGGAGTCCCCCAAGCGCCTCCTCATAAGCCCCACCTAAAAACATACCCAGATAATACGGTCCACCATTGCTTCCCAATTCATGGAGAGGCAAGCTTGGCTCGCCTCCGATGAACTTATCAATCTTTCCATCACTGTCACATGTCAAGTCGGATAAAATTCCCCGAGCTCCAGGCTGTTCGTCTAGCTTGTGGATGGGAACAATAGGGAATAGTTGGTCAATTGCCCAAAAATCAGGAATGGATGTGAAAATGGACAGATTCACATGATATGTGCGAACAGGATCAGAAGCCCCAATAGCCTTTGACACAGAATCACAAATGCCATCAACGGCAGCAAGCTGTTCAATGTCCAAATTACCCCCTTTGAACTGCTCCACACATCTCTGTTTCAACTGATCAGAATAAAGCATACAGGTATCGTACTCTCCACGAATAGCAGCAGCAGATAAATTCCGGTAATCAGCACGAGCATCGTCATTGAGTTTCTCCACAAATGACTGGAGATCAATAGTGGACAGCTCTTGAGAACACGTATTAGTAGTTGAAGACACAGCTTCAAATATCAAAACAGAGTGATGAGACACAATTGCTCTGCCACTTTCGCTACAGATCACCGGATGTTTCACATTTTTCCGGTCACAAACAAACCGGACAGCTTCAACAACCGTAGAGGCATATTCCTGAAGTCCATATCCAACAGAAACATCAGAATCGGGTGATTTGGTACCATCATAGTCAATTCCAAGGCCACCACCAATATCAATGAATTTCATGCCAGCACCAAGACGGACTAATTCACAATAAACCTGGGCAGCCTCACCAACACCATCACCAAGAAGGGCCGTCGTAGGGATCTGAGATCCAATATGAAAATGCAGCAACTGAAGACAATCCAACATTCCGGATTCTTTCAATTTCCTCACCACACGAAGGATCTGAGTTGTTGTAAGGCCAAACTTCCCTTTCTCTCCAGAAGTGGATCCAAAATGACCGGAATGTTTGGTCCGAAGCTTAGCCCGAAGCCCGATCACAGGCCGGACTGCCATTTTACGGCTGATTTCAATCACCAAATCTAGTTCCTCCTCTTGTTCAAGCACAATTACTGTGTTCAATTGTAGCTTTCTTGCAACCAAAGCAAGTGAAACGTATTCAGCATCCTTGAATCCATTGCATACAAGAAGACCCTCAGGGCTTCCCTTACAGAGAGAGCTCATAGCTAAGAGGAGCTCTGGTTTTGACCCGGCTTCAAGACCGAACCGGAAACCCGACCCGAATTTGACAATATCTTCAACAACGAACCTGTCCTGATTGCATTTAACAGGATAAACACCTTGGTAATGAGCCTCATATCCTTCAGATTGAACCGCGTAATCAAAAACGGATTGAAGAGACTCCAACCGGTTTTTCAGAACATCAGGGAAACGAACAACGAGTGGTAGCTGTAACCCGAGCCCGCCCGAATTAATCGGGTCAGACGCCTTCTTCACGACCTTAAGGAGATCAATTTCCTGGTGAGGAAGAGTATCCGTACCATGTGGTCGAACAGAGATGTCACCAGAAGAGTTGACGGTGAAGTACGGAGCACCCCATCCATCAACTCGATACAGATCGGATGAGAGCTCCGGAGACCAGTGAGTGGTGTTTGTCAATGGAGGTACGCCGGAGGGAAAAATCTCCGGCGCGGGAAAAGTGCTATCCCAAAGGAAGGAATAGCAAGGAGGGGGGTTAACAACAGTGTCTACACAACAACCTAAGGCAGGCATATGTTTGTTTGTTTTAATATGAAGGTAAAATTAAAGAAAGAATCAAAGAATCGAGAGAAATTATACAGGAATTTTTCAACAATGTTGTAATAGCTGGGGGCTTTAGAACCCGCCGAGGCAAGAGCCCCGGCTACCCCCTCAAAAGAAGTAAATAAGGAAATTAATCAAAAGATAATCACCTTCTAATACACTCTTACACGAACCAAATATCCCCACGCCGGACTTCAGAAGAAGCAAATTTTTTCAAGTTAACAACAAGAATTAAATTGGAAACACAAACCCTAAGAGTCAAACAAATTTTAGAATTGATCGGAGACCGGAAAATGAGAGACTCGTTTAGGAAAACTGTAAATTACTGTGAAATGAGCGAGAATTGCATGGGAGGGTTCGCTTGTTTATATAGTGGGGAAGAGGCCGGGTCATGGGCTTTTATTTGGGCCTCTTATCTCAATACGGAGTTGGAGATTATTCCGCAGGGGATAGACATGGGCGGGTTGCCGCGTGGCATTTACTCGTGGGACCCGATTTTCTCACGAGTTTCCACCGTTTTAACTTTATTGCGAAAAGATAAGATAACCGTGTTAGGTATGTAAAATATCGTGGGAATTACACGATTGCTTACGAAATGTGGAGTAAGGTGTGGCGAAGGTTTGTTTACTTTGGGTTTTTTGGAAACATACGGTTGTGATTGTTCCAAGTCATCAATCCGAATCTTTGATTCCACTGGTTCAGTGTTTGTTCGGGGAAGGCATTATAACTTTTCAATCATCTGTAGAGATTTTACTTATTTATTTTATTTTGTTGTTTAGATTTTACTAAGCGTGGCCAGTGTGTAAGGATCGGGTCCGTCGGGTAGAGACCGGTGGGATCAGGTCGGAGCGGGACGGGGGAGGGGTGGGATCGGGTCGGGTTGGAACCGCCATTGGGACAGGCGGGATTCGCCACCGTCCCGTCTCATTTCCGGTCCCGTCGGAGTCGGGTCGGGTGGGATCGGGCTGGATTGGGATCGGTTTTTTTTCCACTTAATTTAAAAAATAACATATATATAAAAAAACTCAATAATTAAACAAGATAGTGTAATAAAAATATCTCAATGTTGTTTTTGTGCCTCTTATATTATTTAATAGACATAAGTTTTTTTTATAATACAAATACAATTGTCAAATTGCAACTTTGTGGTGTTGTTAAAAAGTTACAAATTACATAGTAAAATTGCAATTAAAAAAATTACATTTTGAAAAAAATCTGTTCTAGTTTCTTGATAATTTCTTGTGGTTCTTCGGTTGGAATTGATATTTGCTGGTCAAATTGCTCCACGTCGCTTCCACCACATGCAGATAAGATTTCGTTGTAGTTTTCGTCTTCTTCTTCGTTGATCTCCGGTTCACCGCACCTTCTTCGCTCCGCTCGTATCCAATCTCTGAATAATACTATAATCTCCAAGCTATCTCCGGATAATGAGTGTCTATGCTCTCCTATTTGATATCTGCCGGCAGAAAAAATGCTTTCAGACGCCGTTGATGTCGCTTGAATGTTCAAAACATCGCGGGTCATCATTGAAAGTGTCGGAAAGGTCTTCTCATTCCCCCTCCAGTATTTCAGCAAGTCTTCATGTCCTTCTTCATTGAGAACTGTTTGGTACGGTACAGAACCCTGCAAAACAAAAATATCAAACTCGCTAATTTGGTTAGTAGCGGTACGACCGCACATTCTATTTCTGAGGTTTTCAATACTAGCCATAGAAACAACATGTATTTTGTGATGTTGTGTTGAAGAAGAAGAAAATAGTATGGACTAGCACTTTCTTGTTGGTAAAACCTATATACTTTTTTGCATTCGTTTTCTACGCTAGACAACACTTCTTTTTTAGTTTGTTCAATAGGTGGTGGGTGATTTGGATTTTTGGGACTTGGAGGTGGTAGGACTGCTATACAATCGTAAATAATTTCAATAAGTGATTTAGTACCGTCTATTTTAATAGTCGAATTTAATACAACACCAAGAATATAAATAGTGGGAATAGGAATAAAATATTTTTTTTATTTTGATAAACATTTTTAATAGGTGCCTTATAAGCTGGTTTATCCATATATTCATTAAGCAATAAAAATATTAAAGTTATATAAAACAACATAATTGAAATAGTAGGATAATATATACCGAAAAATTCTTTTGTTGCTTGAAAAAATTTCTCTAAAAATACAATAAGTTCTGAAATTTTTCCCCAATCGCTATCTACAACCATATCAGCTGGATTTTGATTATGAGAGTTAAAAAAATAAAGTTATAGGTTTTCTATGGTATAAGCAACAAGTAGTTGCTCGTATAAAGAATTTCACTTAGTGGGTACTTCTTCTGGAAATGTTTTACAAGTAGTTGGCAATCGTGATAAGTTTTTTATATTCTTTTCTTCGTTGTATTCTATTATTTTTTAAAATAAAGTTTATAGCAAATTGTATTTTACTAAGAATGTCTTCAAAAAGTGATAGACCATCCTTTACAACTAAGTTATATATATGACACACACATTTTATATGAAAATGATCTGGAAAAGATGGAGTTAAACTATTTTTAAAAATTGTAATAACGTAATTGTTAGAAGAAGTGTTATCTAATGTAATAGTCATAATTTTATCAGTTATTCCGTAATAATCTCACACTTGATAAATATTTTCTGCAATAAAAGTACCAGTGTGCCTATCATTTATATATCTATTCGCTAAGATACGTTTTTGCATAGACCATTTATAATCTATCCAATGACAAGTTACTGTTAAATAATCATGGCTGTTAGTACTACGGCCTATATCAGAAGTGATAGCCACTTTGCCATTAAAATGATATAATGAATAACGTAAATACTGTTGATATTCATGTGCAAATTTAAATACATCTCTCTTAACAGTTGCTCTAGAAAAACCGTTAAAAGCAGGATTATACATATCTCTAATGTAATGAATAAAACCGGGAGATGAAGGAAATGTAAAAGGCAAACCCTCCAAAGCAACTAATTTTGTTATTGCTTCCCTATCTCTATGTTTATCGTATTTAGGGCCTACAATTCCCCCGTCATAGGGTTAATTTGATCATGTACTTGGTCCGGGACAGTATGTTAACCTTGTCTCGATGGAGCGGACGTTTGCGCACCCGGTTTTGAAGCCTCGTATTGGGCATACCTAGCTGGATGAGCCCTTGATACGTGTCTCATTAAAACCCTCGTCCCACCGTGACCTTTGCCAGTTTTAAATTTTAAAATATTTTTACAAATTTTACATCTAGCTACTTGATTCTCTACGTCCCTATCAAAAAATGTCCTTGCATCTGATTTTAATGGTCGTTTTACTGGACCTCGTCTCATACTAGGGGGAATAAGAGGCGTTTTAGTTAAAGGTGCACTAGTGGGTGTGTTGTCATCTACATTAGTGGATGTATCATCTAGATCATCGTCTAAATTAAAGTCTTCTTGAGTTCCAAAAAATAGCTCCTCGTCTAAATCTAATGGTACTGTAGGAAAATGTTCAGTATCAACAAAATCATCCTGTGTAGGAATATGATTCTGTCTAGAAATAAGACTCTTGCCCTTGTTGCCCCTACTAGAAGAAGCATGACTTCTACCCGTAAGCATACGTTTAAATACTTCCATTATAAATTTATACTTATACTAATAAATAATTAAAGTAAATGAAATTAAGTGCGCTAAATAAAATAAATAGACAATAATAATTTAATGAAGGAACGAATGTACCAAATGCCGACGTGTAATCGAGAGGTTGAAAATTGAAACTTTGCTCGATGGAAGATCCTCAAGCTAGTTGCCAACTTCACTCCCAAATGAATAAATAAAATTAAATATTTAGTAGACAATGTAGACTTGTTGAGAGATAGATTGAGATATTAGAGAGATTGTAGGAAGATTTGTGAGAAAGATGAAGAGAAAATGAGGTATTTATAGTTGGAAATTGGGTTAAAGTGTAAATATAATAACTTATGTATTAAAAATAAATATTAAGGGGGTAGGGGGTTGGGGGAGGGTAAAAATGGCCGTTGCACAACGGCCAAAATGTAAAATGGTCGTTGGTGCAACAACTATTTTTGCAAAGGGGTTTTCGGGCGTGATCGGGGGGGACCGGGACGGGACTGGGACCTGGTCGGGCCTGACAGGATTGGGGCGGGCCAGGACGGGTCGGGACGAGACCATGTCCCATCCCGGTTCGAGTCCCGATATCACAATTTTTTTAAAAGTCGGGTTCGGGGCGGTGTCGGGGCGGGACCGACCCGACCCGACCCGGCCCACTGGCCAGCCTTAGATTTTACTTATTTATACTAATTGATATTAGGAGATTAACTAAATCACTTTGGTATATACTTTTGAAATACCGCCGAAAGAGCATGATATATATACTTTTGGTATATATTTTTGGCTTATATATGTAAAACTTAGGAAGGAAGCATCATGATCTTGCTCGAAACCTAGTATTATTTTATTTGTATTGAATCTTAGCTTATTTATTATTTTTGCCTTATTAATCTGCCTTACATACTTATTCTTATCATCTATAACCGAACTCGTTAAGGAATTGTTTGAATCGGATATGATTCACTTGTCTTCAAACCCTATAATACAAATCTCTAACTAAATTTCTGGTTAGAATCGATTTTATCATAAAATAGTTTGGCATCGTCTATGGGAATAGACATTCGTGGTATTGTATTCGTAGCAGATCTCCTTGAAAAAATGGAGCATAATCAACGTACTCATGAAAATATGTCAGGAAAAAGTAGTAGCTCCCACGGATAACAGGGACTCAAGAACATTCAAGTACTGGCTAATAGTCAGGGCCTAGTAGATCCGTTGGAAATACCATGGTCGGAACATATCAAAGAATTCGAACAGGAGCAGCAGAGTAGCAGAAGCAAGCTCCCATGAAAACAACCTAACAAATACCGGAGCGGGGGGTATTTCAGGTGACGAGGGAGCAGAGGGGTCCCCTAGACACACGCTCAAAAGAAAGAATCAGGTCAAATTTCAGAATAACGGGCCTAGACCTGTCAAAAATGAGGGTCTTTGATGAATGACACGATCACAGTCGTGCTCGAGGTGCATAACAAAATGATACAGCGTATGGATATGGTTGTGTCCACTATAGCAACCATTCTAGGGCTGGGACTCCGGCGCGAATCAGAACACAGCAAAAATCTCGGCTCACCAAAAACTAACAAGAGGGAGGTTGATGGTGCAAAGTAGCGGATGGAAGCATTCACAAAAGGACTCCTCATGATGGAAAGAAAAATGAACGAATGAATGAACCAAATATCTGGGGAACCGCCTGTGATAAAAGGCGCATGAGTCAGGAAGTACGGGGTCTTACTGTACCCAGAAAGCTCAGTCCCTGTCCCTATACCTAAGAGGTTCAAAATGCCTGACATACCTAAGTATGATGGTACCATAGATCCTGAAGAGCACGTGATAACCTTTAAAGCCGCCATCACGAGGCACGGTCTCAAGCAGCACATGATCGAATATGTCATGCTGAAAAAATTTAATCAAACGCTCATAAAGGGAGCACAAACTTGATATACTCAGTTGCTTAAAAATTCTATTGACTCATGTGATACCTTTGCGGATGCTCTTGTCAAAGCTCACGCAGGAGCCTGAAGGATCGAAACACACAAACAGGACGTGTTGCAATAAAGCAGTGGGAAGACAAACTGCTGCGGGGATTCATAGATAGGTTTTAAAGGGAGAGAATGTTGTTCCAGGCCATCCCAGAAGACTAGGTTGCGGCCGTATTTACAGATGGATTGAACCCGAGTAGTTCGAATGCTTCCAGAAAATTAAAGAAAAGCTTGAGGGAGTTTTAGGCCAAAACATAAGCGAGATAAACCTCAGATATAATGTTAAGATGCGGATTGAGAAGGATCAATGGGTGGCAGCACTGGTGGATATGGGTGGCCGCCCCTCAAGAAGGTCAGACTAAGGGTTTAACGTGAGCACCACAAAACATTGGGGACAGTTTGAGTCATATGATGCTCGTAGATTCCCTACCTAGGGAACAAACCGGGGTAGTAGCAAGAACCACCGTGGTCTCATCGGGAGAGGCCCTCCACGACCGAAGGACTAATACCAAGAGGGGCTGGCCCCCCAAAGATATCAGATCACAACTTTAGCATAAATGAGCAGAATAGGTGGCGGAAATGAAAACAATGAAGGAAGCAAAGTTCCCGAAAGAAATACAGACGAACCCGGATAAGAGAAATAATGGGATGTGGTGTCATTTTCATAGCATACATGGGCATACTACAGAGAATTGTGAAAATCTAAGGATCGATGTGGCACAATTATTGCGAGCAGGTCACTTGAAAGAATCATCAGTGACCGGACAAAGCTTAATTTGAGATAAAACCCTGGACAGAGACCAAACATAATGCTTGAACCTACTCACACTATCAACATAATCTTCGGGAAAGAGATGGTGAATAAAGTTGGGAGATTTCATAGAAGAGGGTATCAAAACAGGAAGAATTACAAACTTGGCGGCATTGCAGGCGATGAGTAAGGCCATTCAGTCAGACTCATTTGGGGGAGCAATTAAGAAGAGGAGGGACGGAGCGTCTCCTGTCATGGCGGTCCATGAACATAGGTCCAACCAAATGCCAACCTACCAAAGCCCATCATCCCAGCCTCCCTACTATAATCAAAACACCCAAAATCATCAGCCCTCTTACTATAGCCAAAGCACACAAAGCCCACAGCCTTATTGTCAACACTCGCCTACTCCCTACCATGTCTATCATACCCAGCCAATATATAGCCCACCACGAGCACCTACCTATCCGAATTCCCCGCAGTATCAACCCACATATCCACCTCAGCCACGAGCCCATCCACCAAATGCTCCCAGACCCCGTGCGAATTACGAAAGAAGGCCAGTCAAAACATATACACCTTTAGCCGAACCTCTAGCCCAACTATACGAAAGATTGAGGACCGCAGGAATACTCCAACCCATCCCAGGGCATATCCCCAATCCTATTCCCAGATCGTATGATGAGACTAAGCATTGTGCATACCACTCGGGAATTACTGGACATGACACTGGAGTTTGCTTTGCCCTCAAAGAAAAGATCGAAGCATTAATCAAAGAAGGAATCATCCAATTAAAAGGACCTCCCCCTAATGTAAACAATAACTCTTTGCCAAATCATGACAATTCCAATGTAAACTTGATTACCGTTGATGAAGAAAACAGTTTGGAAGGGACCATTGTGCCGGTCCGAAGAGAGGAAAATGTTGAATCATCGGCCTTTATCACCCCTATAATTACAGTTCAAGTGAGGGCACCGTTTGAAATGGAAGTACTTCCTCCGAAATCGCGGATAGTGACGTCGTCTTTTGATACCAAAACTGTCCCTTAGAGCATTTCGACTGGGGAAATGAGCAGGGGAAAAGAGAAACAAATTGTAGAAGTTGTCGTCGCTGGTATGACAAGATCCGGTCGGTGTTATGCCCCTGCAGAAATAGCGCGAGGAGCGCCAGGAAAGGAAGACAATCCAAAAAAGGCTGTAACAAGGACCGAATTGGAAGAGTTCTGGAGGAAAATGTCAACCAATGAATATTCCGTTGTAGAACAATTGAAGAAAACGCCAGCTCAAATTTCTTTGCTATCATTGTTGATGAATTCCGTGACCCACGGACGTGCTTTATTGGAAGTACTCAAAGAAGCTTATGTTCTGAGAGAGACCACTGGCGAGAAACTCTCGGCCTTGGTCGGATAGATTTTAGAGGCCCATAAAGTCTCTTTTCATGACAAAGAATTGCCACCTGAGGGTTTGGGCCACAACAAAGCTTTGAACATAACTGTAAAGTGCATGAACAAGTTCATTTCTAAGGTGTTGATTGATGGAGGCTCAGCCGTCAACATTTGTCCTGTGGCGACTCTCCGAGCCTTGGGAATTAACATTGGAAAGATTCGCGAAAGTCATGTGAGAGTTAAAGGTTTTGATGAAGCCCAAAGGAGCGTTATGAGAGAAATGGATTTGACATTGCAAGTAGGACCCGTAGAGTTTGTCGTGGAATTCCAAGTGTTAGACATATCTACCGGCTATAACCTACTAATGGGAAGACCTTGGATCTATATGGCTGGTGCAGTTCCTTCTACCCTACACCAGAGCCTGAAGTTTGTCTGGGATCATCACGAGGTCGTGATACACGAAGAAGGGAGCAATTCTATATGTCCCGAAGGCCAAATCCCTACTATTGAAAGCGTAGATATATTGGATGGGTCTGTTTTCCATATCAGAGAAATTACATGTGCCTCCAAAGCTGAAAAACTGAAATTACCCCGAGTTATCACGATGGTGTCCCAGGAAATGTTGAAGAATGGCTTTAAGCCCGATCAAGGCCTCGGATTGAATTTGAAAGGTATAGTCGAGCCGGTTCACTTGCTCAGTAAAAAGGATACTTTCGATCTCGGATACGAACCCACTTCTAAAGAAGTCTTGTCAGTCAACCTCCGAAAGAAAAGAGACACTCCCCTGTCAAAGCCTGTTCCGCCTCTGAATCAGTCATTTGTCAAAGCATGTGATGCTCAGAAGTCAAAGGAAGATGATGCAGACAACCTCGCGGAAGGACTCAAAAGTCTTTTCATTACAGGAGAAGAAGTAGAATGCAATATAATTCTGGATGATTTTGCTGAAGGCCCAACCATTTGGGACGCAGAACATGAAGATGTTTTGAAAAATTGGACATGTGCCCCGGCCCTGTTTCTCCGGGAAGCTTGGTAGAAATTACCTTAGTACTTTATGAAACAATGCAATTCTAATTGAGGCTGGAATCGCATCTATGCATTTTAATGTGTTTTGCCTCCATCTTTTGAAAGCTTAAATGACAAATCCACATTGCTTTTGCTATTTCAAAAATTTATTTTGTTTACTAATTTTCTTTTCTCTTTCAGCATGCAAACTAATAAATCTGTCGATAATGTGAATGTGACATATAATGAAACAAATAAACAAAATTCAAACAATGAACAGGATGTCGAAGGGTATAAGGAAGAGTCGCAGCCAAAAGAATTGACAGAGGAATTGGAGCATTTTGAGAGTAAGCCAAAGCCAAATTTAGATGAAACTGAGGCAGTAAATTTGGGAGATGCAGAATATGTGAAAGAAATGAGAATCAGCGTCCATCTGAGCACCCCACAAAGGAAAGAGCTGACAGATCTTTTGAGGCAATATATCGACATATTTGCTTGGTCTTATGACGATATGCCAGGGCTAAGCACGGATATTGTTTCGCATAGATTGCCTATTGATCCATCCTGCCCTCCGGTGAAACAAAAACCAAGGAAAATCAAGTCTGATTTGAGTTTAAAGGTCAAGAAAGAGGTGTCCAAGCAATTCGATGCAAAGGTCATTCGAGTCACAAGATACCCCACTTGGTTGGCCAATATTGTACCTGTGCCAAAGAAAGATGGAAAGATACGGATGTGCGTGGATTATTGGGATCTCAACAAGGCCAGCCCGAAGGATGACTTCTCTCTTCCAAATATTCACATACTCATTGACAACTGTGCGAAGCATGAATTGCAATCATTTGTTGATTGCTTCGCTGGTTACCACCAAATCTTGATGGATGAAGAAGACGTAGAAAAAACAGCATTCACTACACCTTGGGGAGTATACTGTTACCGGGTAATGCCATTCGGACTCAAGAATGCAGGTGCCACCTACATGAGGGTCATGACTACCATTTTCCATGATATGATCCACAAAGAAATAAAGGTCTACGTGGATGACGTTATTATCAAGTCGCGAAGAACTTCAGATCACTCGACAGATTTAGAGAAGCTATTTGACCGACTGAGACGGTATAACCTGAAATTAAATCCTGCAAAGTACGCATTTGGTGTCCCTGCTGGGAAGCTGTTAGGTTTCATCGTAAGTAGAAAGGGTATTGAATTGGACCTCTCGAAGGTAAAAGCTATTCAAGACTTGCCTCCTCCAAAGAGTCGAAAGGACGTGATGAGTTTCCTTGGCCGCCTCAACTACATCAGCAGGTTCATAGCACAATCAACAGTGATATGTGAGCCAATATTCAAGCTACTGAAGAAAGACGCTGCTACCAAGTGGATATCGGATTGCCAGCAAGCTTTTGATAGAATCAAAGAATACTTGTCTAACCCACCTGTTTTGGTGCCTCCAGTGCCCGGAAGGTCGTTGCTGTTATATCTGTCTGTGTTAGAAAATGCATTTGGATGCGTGCTGGGACAACATGATAAAACAGGAAAGAAGGAGCAAGCTATATACTACTTAAGCAAGAAGTTCACACCTTACGAAGCTCGGTATACTTTGCTGGAACGCACTTATTGTGCCTTGACATGGATTGCACAAAAGTTTAGACATTATTTGTCTGCATATACCACTTATCTCATCTCCAGAATGGACCCACTCAAATACATCTTTCAGAAGCCCATGCCCACTGGGAAGCTAGCAAAGTGGCAAATCTTGCTAAGTGAGTTCGATATCATATATGTTACCCAAAAGGCTATCAAAGGACAAGCACTAGCCGATCATCTTGCTGAAAACCCCGTAGATGAAGAATATATGCCCCTCGGACTTATTTTCCGGATGAGGAGGTATTATTTGTTGGGGAAGATATCTCCGAAGAGTACCCAGGTTGGAGAATGTTCTTCGACGGCGCTGCAAACTTCAAAGGAGTTGGTATCAGAGCGGTTTTGATTTCAGAATCAGGTTAACACTATCCAATCTCGGCGAAGCTCCGATTTCCATACACCAATAATATGGCGGAATATGAAGCTTGTATACTCGGACTTAGAATGGCCGTTGATATGAACATTCAAGAATTGTTGGTTATAGGTGATTCAGACTTATTGATTCACCAGGTGCAAGGCGAATGGGCCACCAAAAACGTAAAGATACTTCCTTACCTGCATTGCGTGAAAGAATTATGCAAAAGGTTCAATGAGATAGAATTCAAGCATATCCCACGAACTCAAAATGAGTTCGCTGATGCTCTGGAAACTCCGTCCTCCATGATTCAACATCCGGACAAGAATTACATTGATCCCATCAAGGTGAACTTATCGGATCAGCCGGCCTATTATTTCCATATAGATAAAGAGTTGGATGGGAAGCCCTGGTACCACGACATTAAGAGGTATCTCAAAGCAGGCGAATATCCAGAAAGCATAACCGGCACACAAAAGAAGACACTTCGGAAGTTAGCAAACCATTTCTTCCTAAATGGAGAAATATTTTATCGGAGGACTCCGGATCTAGGTTTGTTAAGATGTGTTGATGCCCGAGAGGCAAGCAGTTTAGTTGAAGAGATACACGGAGGCACGTGCGGGCCTCATATGAATGGTTTCACTTTAGCAAAGAAGATTCTAAGAGCAGGGTACTTTTGGATGACCATGGAAACAAATTGCATTCATTTTGTGCAAAAATGCCATCAATGTCAGATTCATGGCGATTTAATCAGGGTACCTCCTAACGAACTCAATGTGACAAGCTCTCATTGGCCATTCGCAGCTTGGGGCATGGATGTTATTGGCCCTATTGAACCTGCCGCATCAAATGGACACAAATTTATTCTAGTGGAAATTGACTATTTCATAAAGTGGGTAGAAGCATCGTCCCACAAGTCAGTGACAAAGAAAGTGGTAGTTGATTTTGTCTGCAATAACATCATTTATCGATTTGGAATCCCTGAGTCGATTATAACAGACAATAGAGCTAATCTCAACAGTAATCTGATGAATGAGATATGCAAAAAGTTTAAGATCACTCACCGCAATTCCACTCCATACCGACCTCAGATGAACGGAGCAGTCGAAGCAGCCAACAAAAATATCAAAAGAATACTGCGAAAGATGATTGATAAATACAAACACTGGCATGAGCATTTGCCCTTTGCACTTTTGGGCTATCGCACTACAATCAGGACTTCTACTGGGGCAACACCGTATCTTTTGGCCTATGGAACAGAAGCTGTGTTACCAGCAGAAGTGGAAATACCATCTTTGAGAATTATCCAAGAAGCCGAGCTGAGCGAAGCAAAATGGATACAGAATCGGTACGAACAATTGATGCTGATTGATGAAAAGCGATTGAACGCAGTCTGTCATGGACAACTTTATCAAAACAGAATGCCCAAAGCTTTCAACAGGAAAGTAAAACCAAAGACTTTCAAACCGGGGCAATTGGTGCTAAAACGTATATTCCCGCACCAAAATGAAGCTAAAGGAAAGTTCGCACCTAACTGGCAAGGGCCTTATATGGTTCACCGGGTGTTAAGTGGAGGAGCATTAATTCTAGCTGAAATGGACGGTGAAGTATGGCCAAAAGCTATCAATGCAGATGCGGTGAAAAGATACTACATTTAGAATTTTTCTATGTAATGCACTTCTTATGTTGTAAAACTTGCGCTCCCTGGCGGGATACGCAAAGAACCCATGTCGGGTTCTGTTTCTTTAGATCATAAATTTCCCCAAAAACACATTTCTTTGTAATATGAACTACGTTATGAACTGATTCCTTCGGCGGGATACGTAGGCGGCCACATCGGCTTCGGTCCCATTTTCAGAAAATCCTTACAATCCCTTTTGCTTGTAATGAACTACGTTATGACCTGATTTCCTCATGGGGATACGTAGGCGGCCTAAATCGGCTTCGGTCCCACCATTAGTAAATCTTTTTCCTTTTTCTCACATATGACAAAATGCACCCATTTGATCGCCTCGACAGGCCAGGCAACAACCCACTCAAGACTCGACTTGATCCAGTTGAAAGTTCAGCATCCTCACATATCGAAAACTGGGGCAAATTTTAAGAGATCACTGCAAGAGGACGCCGATAGACATAGAAATTATTGGCCAACTAAGTCTTCAGCTATAAGGACTTTGGATAAGACGTTTGATTTGTTTCACCGCATGTCACTGCTCGACAGACATTTACATATATGCATACTTTCTTATGAGCAAATTATTTTCAACAAATATTTTCATCGGAGTTCGACAAGAATTTTTACTGATATGCATACTTTCTTATAAACGAATTGTTTTCAACAAATGTTTTCATTAACGATTTTTCAAGACTGGGAACCAGACGGGGCTACAGGTCCGAATTAACAGGACATACAAGTATCGAGAGTCAAAGCTACAAAGTCCATGCGAATCAACCGCCCCTTCCCCAAACTCACAAATTTTCTTTGAGTACAGGTTCTTCAGGTTGAAAGCAGCAGGGAAGCTGCAACATTTATGTACAAATTCGAAAAGGGTCTCCGCATCGCAACTCACTACAAGGATCACTTTCCTATTTGGAAACTGTACAAAGACGTCATGCTGACCTACATGTTCCCAACCGTGATATGTTCATGCGAAGAACAATATTTTGACTTACAGGGTCACATTCTCATCTACTCAACTTTTGCATCGCTTATGTCCACGCATTAACTATCATGGCATGGCAGTTCGACCATAGGGTCACACTTTACATTACGTCAACACGATGACATAAATCAGGCGCCCACCTCCTAATGCGGGTATTTCATTTTAAATCAGGCGTCCACCTTCTAATGCGGGTATTTCATTTTAAATCAGGCGCCCACCTCCTAATGCGGGTATTTTAATTTAAGTCAGGCGCCCACCTCCTAATGCGGGTATTTTATTTTAAATCAGGCGCCCACCTCCTAATGCGGGTATTTTATTTTAAATCAGGCGCCCGCCTCCTAATGCGGGTATTTTATTTTAAGTCAGGCGTCCACCTCCTAATGCCTGTACTTTATTTTTAAGTCAGGCGCCCACCTTCTAATGCGGGTATTTTAATTTAAGTCAGGCGCCCACCTCCTAATGCAGATATTTTAATTTAAGTCAGGCACCCACCTCCTAATGCGGGTATTTTATTTTTTCATTCAGGCGCCCACCTTCTAATGCGGGTACTTTATTTTAAAATTTAAACAGGCGCCACCAACGACGTCGTCTGCATAACATTTAAGCAACAACATCATTTCAACTTACAAAGTCATATTCTCACATACATATCTTATGCAACAGTTATGCACTAACTTTTATCTTAGCTCTAGTCCACAGGAGTTCGAATCGGCGGGAGCTTTCAGCACAACGTGGAACTATTTCTTACGGCAAACCGATGCAATTTGGTCAACGACCTACTTCGAACGTCGATCCGCTCTTTCCCAATATGTTGCCACATCTGCAACCAGTGTCGTCATAACCCGACACTGGGCAATATTTCTCGAATCTGCATCAACTCCTGCAATTTCTTCTCCCTAGGAATTCTATTTTTACTCGTGCAAAGCCTGATGATCAGGACAAAATGGGCTACTCAGTCAACTTCTTTGTCCGAAAATTCTTTCATCATTTCCGGCCAAAGAGGGGCATCTGTTGACACTCAATTTTGTCCCATCCTTTTTGATTTATTTGCAATTTTGGATATTTTTGACACTTCTCAAAATATTTTTATACATATACATGTAGGCATATATATACACATATATTATTATTCTCAATATTACTATATTATTACTACTATTATTATTCGTATTCTTTTTCTACAACCATTTGTCTTTTTAAATCATGATCATAATTTCTATTGTAATATTCAATATTATTTTATTTTTAACAAAACGACATCCTTTTTTTTTATTTCACAAATATTATGTTCGCATCTTATACTATATTCTAAATAATTTTATATTTTTTATTTCAAAGCTTTTAATATTAAACCCCTTTTTATTTATTTTTTAATCCATAACCCATTTCATTTCTCAACCCAAAACAATTTCTACCCAAACTAATTTCACCCAAAACCCCTTTTTTCCGCCCAAGGCCCACCAACCCATTCCTTTCTTTCCCCAACCCACAAAACTAAAACACTCTACTAACTAGCCCAATCCCACCAACCGGCCAGCCCAAAACCGAAGCCTAACAACCCATTTCTTCATTTACCCAAACCCACCAAAGCCCAACCAAGCCACGAGCCCAACTCCCCAACACCGGACCTAGCCCAACCCATTGACCCAACTTACCCGACCCATCCATCTTACCTTTAAACCCACCCTACCCCATTTTAAAAATTCCCTAAACCTAAAAAACCCTCAAGTCGCCGCACCCCTACGCCCCTACCCCACGTCGCCGCACCCCTACCCCATCACTTCACCACTGCCACCACCCTACCCTGACACCGCCGAACCCATCCCCTCACCAACACCCCCCCCCCCAAATCCGCCACACATGCCCCAAGAAATCGGCCCAAAAAAATCAGATTTTGTCCCCTTTATTTTGAAATTCGAATTCATTTTTAAGGGGGTATGAGGGGGGTTGAACGTTGAGGTTGATACCTATAACCCCCCCCCCCCCTTTGCATCTGTTTTGGAGGGCTCTTTTTCGGATAAAAAGGTTCTTTTTGGGGAATTTTTAATTCGATTTTTGAGTTCGAAATTTAGATTCAAGTCTTCGGTCGTATTGTATTTTTATTGATGTTGTTCTTCACTAAAAAATCCAAAATTTTCTTAAGAACATTTCTTTCTTTTGCATGTGTTCTTCACCTTAAGGGTTCGAAATTATTGGATTTTAGGTGTTAAAGAATCCGAATTTTTTGCTATTTTCCCACTGTTTTTGGGTTTCGGGTCGGGTCACTTCCGGGTCGGGTCAAACATCAGAAACAGACTTACAAAAGCAGAATCCTATTTCAGAAGAAATCAGAATTCAAAATCCAAAATCTGAATTCCAAACTTCTTCGAGCGGATCGACGATTCGAAACACGCCTCGGTTCGCTACCCGGAGAAGGTCCGTAAACACAACTTTCCTTTTAATTTCGTGCTTAATTAAACTTAATATAATTTATATTGTGTGTATGAATGTTTATAAAGCATGTTTGGTTGATGTTGGCGACTGTTAGTTAATTATTAGTTATATTTAATTAAGTTACATTTTGTTTATGTTCATTAGACTAAGCATTAAGAATGTTTAATAGATATTAATGGTCGTTTATGATCTTTAGTTCAACTGTTAAGCATATTTAATCAGGATTTGTTGGCTTGCTTATGACTATTGGAATAATGTTCATCATGATTAATTAGATTACGGTTGATGTTAGAATCTGTTATGTTAATTCTTAATCATGTTTAGCTATTTTAGGTTTAATTTATGCTCATTGGACTCACTGTTAAATATGTCTAATTAAAATCTGATGATTGCTTGAATAAGATCCAGTAGATTGAGTTATATGTTGTCAATGTTCATTATCATGGTTATTTGTGCTCATTATACAGATATTCAGTGTGCTTAGACACTGTTAGAGTTCATATTAAAGGTTATTGATGTGTTGAATACTCTACATATTGATTTAAGGTCATACAACCACGTATGAATATTAGAAGTCATATAACTTGTTACCAGTCTGCTCATAGTTTAGAATGACATCTTTAGTTGATTTTGTTTTTAATTATTGGTTGTTTATGTGTGGTATGTTCACAATGACTTTGAAGCATTTAGCATGTTAATTACAAATGTGTCTTAAACTAATCTTAGGTTGTTTAGCTAATAGGATGTTCAAAATATGGTCTGAAATTTGTATATTTGAGTAAGTTGTTTTAATATGTTGTTGTAATGAGATTTGAGAAGCATGTGACTCTTGCATTTATTTGAGAGGCCTGCATCTGATTTTTCTTATGTGGCAGTCAAAGTGTGAACTTAGTTTTGTTTGTCTTCTAAACATGTGCTAATTAGATTTTTCTTCTGGTTTTTGTGTTTAAATCATGAGACCATGAAGTATGTTACTGAGTTTAGTATACCTGTTTTAGTTCTTTACATGTTGGCATACCTTGCATGATTATTTCTTATTCAAATCTAAGTTTGGGGGTGTTAATGGAGTATGTTTGGTTTGGTGTTTGTCTATTTGAACCATGTCAAGATATATGGGTACTTTCTTCTGATTATATTTGGAGCTGTTCATTGTGCTTGTTTTGGTCTGCCCATTTCTGTTTGAATCATATGAGATGCTCATAAATTTTCTTTCCTCTCGTTGCATTCTGAATCTGCTCATATTGGCTTGTCTGCTCATACTCTTTATGTGGTTTGTTGAAACTGTGACATGATATACTCTAAAGTATACAAGGTATATAGATTTAGTGTACACTAAGTGTATATAAGAACTGTATATTTATTTATACCTTTAAGTATATCAACTATATTCTGAATATCATGTGTATATCAACTTTTTATGTATGTCTGGATACATGCAAAAAAATGGTATTATCTAAGTGTGAAACTTGTCTATTTTCTTTACTAGGTTATGTCCACTGTTTCATAGCCAGTACTTATATATATATTTTCATGTTCCGCTAACTAATCCTTTCTTTTCTTTTCTTTATTTACATGAAACACATCGGGAGCAACGAAGAGTCTCGTTATGAGACTCATCATGCCTAGTGTCAAACAAAGATTCGCATCCACCTTCCTTGCATTCTCCAACCTCGGGATTTCAAAACAAATAGGGCAAGATGACATCGTCATCCGCTTTAGTTCCCTTTCATTGTTATTCTTTAATTTCGTTATTTCTATTTGGGTCTGTAATAATTATTTAATGCTTGTGTGATTGTTAGGATATTTAGAATAATTAGGCCATGAATGGATAATTAAAAGGGTAATTTAAAAACCATCGCTAGTTTATTCATTGATAGACTCGGTTAATTCAAACTTAGAAATCATCCGCTAGTTTTATTTATTTTAGGCTCGTCATGCATATTTAAAATTTTCAAAACCAAACTTTGATTATGTTCTGTTCACTTTGTTAATTGTACAACTCAAAAAATGATTTTCAAGAAAAATACTTCTTTGGCATTATAAATAATTTGTTCTTCTCTTTATTACTATCACAAATACATACTTTTTCCAACTTTATATGTAAATTCTTTTATACCATGCAAATGTATACCTATACAAACATATCATTTTCATTAATCATCTGCAAACATTGTACAAATTCATATTTTAAAAACGTATATTTTTAGCAAATATTTAATTAACCTGAGTTTGATCGGATAACTGCAAGTTTGAGGATCTTAAAGGATGCCTAACCCCTTCCCTTTAGGATAATAAAGGACCCTTACCTAGAATCTCATTAATTTTGTAGACCTTAAAATTGGAGTTATATTGCAGCATTTATTTAATATTTAGGTGTCCTAATTCACCGAAAAATTAGGTGGAGACTCCTCAAACAAAACCCCAGGAATCATCAAATATGTTATGCTCCGCTTTGACCCCCGCGGGTTAAAAACGGGCGCGACAACATTTCGGGAATTTCGTAATACTAATGGCATCTCTTTCCATTTTTCTTGCCCTCATACGTTCTCACAAAATGGTAAAGCCTAAAGAAAAATTCATACCATTAATAATATTGTCTGAACCTTACTAGCCCATGCTTCATTACCACCCTCATTTTGACATCATGCATTACAAATGACTACTTACCTCTTTAACATACTCCCTAGCAAAGGGTTAGCATATCAATCTCCCCTTAAAAATTTTTATCATAAAGACCCTTCGTATTCTCATCTTAGGGTGTTTGGGTGTTTGTGCTATCCACTTTTTTCGTCCACTACAATTAACAAACTTCAAGCACGTTCTACCGCTTGTGTGTTTTTGAGTTATCCATCTAATCATCATGGTTACAAATATTTTAATTTATATTCTAATAAAATCCTGATTAGTCATCATGTTATTTTTTATGAAACTCAATTTCCGTTTGCTAAATTGTATAATTCTATGTCTATTTCTTTTAATTTTTTGGATGATGGGCTCTCACTGTATATTCTCCAAGAGTGAGCCCAACCTGCCCGTCATCCAATCCTGCCAGCAAGCCCATTGCCTACTGGCCCAAAAGGTCTCGGTACAGTTCCAGATTCTCGGCCAGTAGGCCCATTGCCTGCTAGCCCAATAAATTCTTTCCCTGGCCCAAATAATTGTCTCACAAGTCCACTGTTTCGGCCAGCTTGCCTACTGCCTGCTGGCCCAACCTCATCGTCCATGCGTTCAGTTAATGGGCTAGCAGGCCCACTGCCTGCTGGCCAGTCCCGCGCCGATCCGACACCTACCCAAATCTCGTCCAATTCTATCTCGAGTCAAGAGCCCGTTACTCGTAGCCAACTTGATATTTTTAAACCAAAATGATATTTTAATCTTAATTCTAATGTCACTAAATCACCCCTACTCGTAACCCAATGTCTGCCCTTCATGACCCGAATTGGAAAATGGTCATGAATGATGAATATAATGCTCTTATTGAAAATAAGGTGTGGGAGTTGGTGCCCCGTCCGTCTGGTGTCAATGTTATTCGTTCTATGTGGATTATTACTCATAAGGAAAAATTTGACGGTTGTTTTGAGAGGCATAAGGCACGTCTTGTAGGTGATAGAAAAACGCAACAGGTTGGCGTGGATTGTGGAGTGACATTTAGTCCGGTGGTCAAACCGGCAACCATTCGCACTGTTCTCAGTCTGGCTCTCTCGAAAGCATGGCACATTCAACAGCTGGATGTGAAAAATACTTTCTTACACGGTGATCTCAAGGAGATAGTATACATGCATCAGGGACCCCGATCATCCTAATCATGTATGTTTGCTCTAGAAGTCTTTGTATGGGCTTAAACAGGCCCCACGGGCTTGGTATAAGAGGTTTGCAGATTATGTGTCTACTATTGAGTTTTCTCACAGCAGGTCTGATCATTCCCTATTCATCTATCGTCGTGGTACTTCTCTGGCATACATTATATTATATGTGGATGATATTATATTGACTGCCTCTTCTGATAAACTGCGCAAGTCTATTGTGTCTCCTCAGTTTTGAATTTTCTATGAAAGACTTGAGGCCCTTGAGTTATTTTTTAGGTATAGCAGTCACACGCCATGCAGGTGGTCTATTTTTATCATAGAGGAAGTATGCGGCTGAGATTATTAAGTGAGCTGGCATGTCATCTTGTAAGTCCTCTTCTACTCCGATTGATACCAAACCGAAACTGAGTGCTACTTCTTACACACCTTACGAGGATCCCACCCACTATCGCAATTGTGCAGGGGCTCTTCAGTATCTTACTTTCACGAGGCCCGATATTACTTATGCAGTGCAACATATGTGTTTATTTATCAGGATTCGAGGGACGAACACATGCATGCTCTCAAACGCATTCTGCATTACTTACAGGACACTCTTGATTATGGTTTGTATTTATATCTGTCATCCGTCTCTACTCTCATGTTTTAAACAAATGTTGATTGGGGTGGATGTCCAAATACAAGACGTTCGACATATGGTTATTGTATGTTTCTTGGTGATAACTTAGTCTCTTGGTCGGCAAAATGACATGCTACTTTATCGCGATCCAGTGCGGAGGCCGAGTATCGAGGGGTAGCCAATGTGGTGTCCGAGTCATGTTGGTTGCGTAATCTCCTGTTAGAGCTTCACTTTCCTATTAAGAAAACTACATTGGTCTACTGCGATAATGTTAAAACAGTCTATCTCTCTGGAAATCCAATCCAACATCAGCGCACTAAGCATATCGAGATGGATATTCACTTTGTTCGCGAAAAGGTAACTCATGGACAAGTACGTGTCTTACATGTCCCTTCACGGTACCAAATTGCTGACATATTTACTAAGGGTCTTCCCTTAGTTCTGTTTGAAGATTTTAGGGACAGTCTCGGCGTACGACAGCCGCCCACTATGACTGCGGAGGTGTGAAAGTCCATCGATATACATGGCCCAAACCGTGTATATCACATAACCATATTTTGTATATATTTTACCATATTTGTAGAATTTTTGTACAAGTGTAATTATGATAGTAGTCTTGTATTAGAAAAATGTATTAGTCTTGTATTAGAAAAAAATAGATTTATTTTTCATAATTAAATATTGTATCTCATGTATATATATATATATATATTCATTATTGAAAATAATCAAGAGATTATTTTTTTTTCATAAAACATGCACCAATATTTACTTTAACACGTTTCAATTTAATTAAAAAAATATTTTTTCTCATTTATTGTGTTTTCTTTATATTTTTTTCTTACTCTTTGACTTCACCATAAATCCCCTTCTTACCCCCCCACACCCTCAAGCCCTCCACGTACTTCTTCTTCATCTAGCCCCTCCCTCCATGTTTTTTCTTCTTCCTTAGATAAAGTATTTCAAACTTTCCCAATACAACTTTCTATACTTAGTTGTTGGTAACAAGATTTATTTTTTTCCTTTTTCCGTAAGCAAATTCAAAGTTTTGGTGATAGCATCAATTATTTTATCTCCTTCTCATATTATTTCAACACAATTAAAAATGAAGATTTCAAAAGAATCAAATGAGAATTTATAAGCAGTTGAGCTAAAACATAGCTAAAAAGGCTAGATACTATCTCCATTCTTGAATTCTTAAAATTCAATTTAATGGTCTTCAAAATTGTTCAAAATGAAGAGAAATTTTTGGATGCGATTTTACAATTAAAGAAAAAATCGAAACAGTTGTAGTAAAGAAGGTGAGCGGATTGGTGGCAGAAGTGGTGCCATTGAAAGTGGCGTAGAAATGGCAACAACAAGAAGAAGAAGAAAGAAAAAAAAAGAAAAGGAAAAAAAATATAGGAAAATACATTTTATAAAGAAAATTTGGTAAAACATAAATTATAATCATTTTTCGGGGTTGCTCACCCTCTTTAAGAGGGTATGTGCACTCTCTATGCCGGGTGATAAAAAAAGAAGGTAATAATATCAGTTCAAAGTTGTTCAAGGTAATAGAACCCTACAAAATTTAAGTATTTTTATGAAATTATGATCCAAATTCAGAAAAATAATGATGTATTTTTCCTTCATATTTATGTAATTTATCAGATTTTTTCCATTGAATTCTCTTTCCATTATTATACTACAAAATTTTCAATTACAATCCTCATATTAATTCCCTTTTTCCTATAATACATTGTTACATAATTTTCACTTAGTACAAAGTTTAAGTTCGCTATTGAATTTTCTTTCAATCTTTACAATAAAAAAAAGTGTCCATCTTATCTATCTCCCTGACATAAATTTTCGAAAAGTTCTTCAGCAATTCATTTCTTCTTTGAGGTTATTATTTTTCTCTATGAAGCTAAAATTTCTATTACTGATTTGAGTGCTTTGTTAGTTCTCATGTGAGATGTGATAGAATAATGTGTAATTATTATAGAATAATGTGTAGTTATTAAAATATTAATTATAATTATCTAGTAATAATTATAATTGATAATAGAATAATATAAATGTGGTAGATAGATATTCTAGTCATCAATAAATGAGCCTAAACTTAGCCTTATCTTATCCTATCATATTCCTAGACAAATTAGCTTAATCTTATCCTATCATATCGCTAGAATATGTTTGTAATATCTCAAGATTATGTTTGTAATTGTGGTATATTTATCACACATTTGGAAAGAATACAATTGAGGAAAATATTCTTTCATGGTATCAGAACTTAGGAAAAAAATCCTAACCTAACCTCCACCAATTCGGCCACCCCTCTACCCTCAACCGGCCGACCATTTTTTCTTATTTTTTTCTTTTCCGACAACAATGTCCGACTCTAACTCCACATTTCATCCCGCTCTTGCCGTTTTCAATATCAAAACTCATATTTCCATCACTTTTGAGATGGAAAATGTTCACTACGCAACGTGGGCCGAGCTTTTTAAAAATTGTTGCCGCTCCCACCGGGTTATTCATCACATAATTCCACCGGAAAAAGGCAAGGAAAAAGTGCCAAGCACCGACGATGAAAAAGAATTGTGGATCACCCTTGATGCGACGGTTCTTTCGTGGATTTATGCAACTATTTCAAGCAATTTGTTGCATACAATTATGGAACCCGATTCTACGGCGATGTAGGCTTGGAACCTCTTACGGGATATCTTTCAAGATAATAAGAATTCCCAAGCCATCACTCTTGAACGAGAATTCTCCATCACCGACATGACGGATTTTCCAAATGCATTCGCTTATTGTCAACGCCTCAAAGTCTTATCGGATCAACTTAAGAACGTTGGGTCACCGGTTACTAACAATCAATTGATTTTACAATTGGTTGCCGGCCTAACCGACACGTATAATGGTGTGGGTACACTTATTCGCCAAAGCAATCATCTACCACCATTTTACCAAGCTCGCTCTATGCTTATTCTTGAAGAAAAGGCGGGTTTCGCCAAAAAGACCGCAATTGTATCAAATTTCGCCATGGTTGCCGCCTCGTCAAATGAAACTTCTACAAATTTTGATCCTTTGCCTACAGGCCATGGACAAAAAGGATGAAATGGTGGTAAAAATATTGGTGGTGGCAAGGGTGGAGGCCACCAGAATTCCGGTGGCGGCGGGATTGGCAGCAGAGGCGGCAGCCAACAGCCCAATTTTGGCCATCAGTGGCAGCCCCGAAGTCAGTGGGGAAAGTGTACCACCACATTGGGCCTGACAGTGACCTTGGGCTGTGCCACCATGCCCCTTTGCTACTGGAAATGGGGCTCGGCTCAGTCCAAGGAAAACTGCTAGCCTGCACCCGCTGGATTTGGGCCCAGCACCAACAGCCATGGAAATTCACAATTTGGGCCACTGCCAAACCAGTGGCATGAGGCCCATTCGGCAGTGGCTATTCCAACCGATATTGAGTCCGCCATGCACATTCTCGGACTTAATCCACCCGACGCAAATTGGTATATGGACACTGGAGCGACGTCACATATGACGTCCTCCCAAGACAATCTCTCATCCTATTTTAATTTGATAAAAAATAATGGTAAAATTATCCAAAATGGTCATTCTATTCCAATTCGTGGTTATGGGTCTACCAAATTATCTCCACCAAACCCACCGTTAACTTTAAAGAATGTCATTTATGCTCCACAATTGATTAAAAATTGGTTTCAATTAGAAAGTTTACTAATGATAATTGGGTGTCTGTTGATTTTGACCCGTTTGGATTTTCCGTGAAGGATTTTTAAACGGTGATGCATCTAATGAGATGTGATAGTTAGGGCGAGCTCTATCCAATCACCACACCAAATCGTCGAGCCAAGTTACCATCAACCTTCGCAGCTTTAGCACCTTCAGTGTGGCATGCACATTTGAGTCATCCGAAAGAATCGATTTTAGCCTCCCTTAAACAAAATAATTTTATTTCATGTACTCAAACACGTAATTACAATATGTGACGTTCATGTCCACTTGAAAAATATGTTAAATTGCCATTTGTTCCTTCTACTTCATGCACACTTATGCCTTTTGTTATTATCCATTGTGATATTTGGACTTCTCCCGTTTTGAGTTCTACGGGCCATCGATATTATTTACTCATGCTAGATGATTACTCTAATTTTTATGGACATTTTCATTGTCTAAAAAATCACAAGTTTTTTCCACATTTCTCAATTTTAGAGCATTCATCCAAAATTAATTTGAATGGGATATTAAAAATATTCAATGTGACAATGGGAGGAAATTTGACAATGAGTCTTTTTGGGATTTTTGAAATGCAAATGATTTAAATTTTCGTCTTTCATGCCTTCATACATCCTCTCAAAATGGAAAGGTAGAAAGAAAAATTTGAACCATCAATAACATTATTAGAACATCCCTTACCACCTTCTTTTTGACATCATGCACTACGAATGACAACCTATCTACTTAACATACTTCCAAACAAAAACTTATCCAATAAAGCCCCTCTAAAAATCTTATACCTAAGGGACCCATCTTACTCTCATCTACGGGTGTTCGGGTGCTTATGCTATCCTCTTATTCTGTCCATCACATTCAACAAACTTCAACCCCGATCAACTCCTTGTGTTCTTTTGGGCTATCCTTCCAATCATCGAGGTTACAAATGTTACGACATATCCTCCAAAAAAATCATTGTGAGTCGTCACGTAATCTTCGATGAAACAACTTTCCCATTTACCAAATTACATGAGTCCGGGCTACTTTTATAGATGACGGCATACACCCATATTTGGCCGCACATTTTTTGTCCCGTCCCACACCTACTATTTCAGCCAGCCCAAAAAATTTGGGTGAGTTGGGCCAAGAAATAGTAGCCCAAATCTAGCCTGCCACTTCCCAGCGATTTGGGCCTCACTGTATGAGCCCAACCACTTCCGGCAGAATTGGGCCTCCAGCCAGCAGCCCAATACCAAACAGTCCACTACCTGGCAGTGGCTCGGGTCACGACCCAATTCAATGCCCACTGCCAGGTAGTAGCGTCCCCAACACTGGCCCAATTCCCATTATGTCCAGCAGCCTGTAACACGCAGTCAACACGACATTGTCAAACCCAACACAAAGTATAACCTTCACACCCGTGTTACAAAATCACCATTGCCTCGTAATCCTGTGTCTGCTCTTAATCACCCGGATTGGAAAATGGCTATGGATGATGAATTTAATGCTCTTATTAAAACTAGGATGTGTGAGTTGGTCCCTTGTCCCACTAATGCTAATGTGATTCGATCTATGTGAATTTTCAGTCACAAAGAAAAATATGATGATACTTTTGAGAGGCATAAAGTCCGTCTTTTAGGTGATGGGAAGACACAACAGGTTGGTGTGGATTGCGGTGAGACGTTCAGTCCGGTAGTTAAACCGATAACTATAAGGATGGTTCTTAGTTTGGCTTTGTCGAAAGCATGACCGCTTTATCAGCTAGATGTCAAAAATGTCTTCCTCCATGGTGTTCTAAACGAAACAGTTTACATGTACCAACCTTATGGATACTGAGATTCCACTTATCCAAATCATGTGTGCCTGTTGAAAAAATTATTATATTGGCTTAAACAGGCCCCCCCGGGCATGGTACAAGAGGTTTGCGGATTATGTTTCACATATTAGCCGTTCGGATCATTATTTGTTCATCTACCACCAGGGTAATAATATTGCTTACCTTCTTTTGTATGTGGATAATATTATATTAAATGCCTCATCTGATGCTCTTCGCAAGTGCATCATGTCACTGCTTGAATTTGAGTTTGCTATGAAAGATCTAGGGCCACTAAGTTACTTCTTAGGGATAGTTGTGACACGTCATGCATGTGGTTTATTTTTATCTCAAAAGAAGTATGCAGCATAGATTGTTGGTTGTGCTGGCATGTCATCCTGTAAGCCGTCTGCAACTCCGGTAGATACTAAACCTAAGTTGAGTGCCTCCTCTAGCAAGCCTTATGCTGATCCGACACATTACCACAGTCTTGCAGGGGCTCTGCAATACCTCACTTTTACGAGGCCAGACATTTCTTATGTTGTACAACAAGTCTGTTTATTCATGCATAACCCGATTGAGGATCACATGCATGCACTCAAACGCATTGTGTGTTATATTCAGGGCACTCTAGATTATGACCTGCATATATATCCGTCGTCGAGATCCACCTTTTTTCCCTACACAGATGCCGATTGTAGTAGCTGTCCGGACACCAGACGCTCCACGTCTGGGTATGGTATATTTCTTGGCGATAACTTGGTATCTTGGTCCTCCAAACGACAAGCGACCTTGTCCAGATCCAATACTGAAGCAAAATACCGAGGGATTGCCAATGTGGTGTCTGAATCTTGCTGGCTCAGGAGCCTTCTTCTAGAACTCCACTGTCAGGTTCCGAAGGCAACATTGGTGTATTTTGATAATGTTAGTGCTATTTATCTCTCTAGGAATCCGGTTAACCATCAACGCTGTCGCGCCCCATTTTCGACCCGCTCGGGGTCAAAGAGCGGAGCACGGACGGGTTCGGTGATTCCTGGGTAAAAGGGTTGAGGAGTCGCCACCTAATTATTTTTACGGTGAATTAGGACACCTAAATATTAAACTAAGTGCTGCAATCTAAGTCCAATTTTAAGGTCTGCGAAACTAGCGAGATTCTAGGTAAGGGTTCTTTATTATCCTAAAGGGAAGGGGTTAGGCATCCTTTAAGATCCGCTAACTTGCGGTTATCCGGTCAAACTCAGGTTAATATTATACTAAGAAAAATGCATGTTTATAATATACAAAGTTAAACAAAAGTTTTGTAAATATTTAATAAAAGAATGTATTTTTGTACAAGTATGCATTTGTATGGTATTTAAAGAGAAATACATGTAAAGTTGAAAAGCATGCATTTCTTAACAATTGATAGTAAAGACAAATTATTTATAATGCCAAAGAATTAAATCTTTTGGAAATTATTGAGTTGCAAATTAAAAGATAAACTTATTCGGTATGATTAATAAAGCAAATAAAAGATGACAAAAGTTGTTTTGAAAATCTTGAATACGCGTGACGAGCCTAAAATAAATAACTAGCGAAGGGTTTCTAAGTTTGAATTTAACCAAGCCTACAAATAAATAAGCTAGCGACGAGTTTCAAATCTTAAACTAACCTATGAATTAATCCTAAGTTTGCCTATTCTAAGCATTTCAATAATTACATAAGTGCGATAAATAATATTACAATACAAAAGCGGGATAAAAGCTGAATTAAAGAAAGAAATAAAATAAATAAACTCAAGCGAATATTTGTCTTTATTTGCTTTAATCCTGCATAATTGTCAAGAACAAACGGTTAGAAACAGTTAAATACATATAACTTCATATCCGTATTCAAAACAGTGAATATTTTTTGATCACGGAGGGCTCAGACTTAAATTTTGAAAAGAACATTCCAATCACGTCGTGGCTGCAAACATATGACTAATGTGGTTTATTTTGATTGCCTCGCCTACTAAACGTGTTGGTCTCTCGGGTGAAATAGAAAAGATCACTGTAATCACGTCGTGGCTGCGAATATATAACTTGTTGGTTATTTTAGTCACCTCGCCTACTAAACATGTTGATCTTGGAAAAAGGTTTAAGCCTCATCATTGCCCAGAAGTTATATTTCCGTCTTTGCAACTGTGGAGGCCTCAAAATCGACAGATATTTTTCATCGGCCATTGTAGTATCGTGTTCAAATCAGTAAAATTAAAATGAAGCAGTAAACAGCAGCAGCAGATGGTAAAACAGTAAGCAGAAAATAATTTCCGAAAAAGACGCGGTGTTTAGTTTAAAACAGTAAAAACAGTAAAATATCCGTTGCCCGGATACTTAAAGCGATCTTGAAAAAGAGAAATGAAACGAAAGAAAAGCGCTGACCTCGAATTCAATTTCGTCGGTCTTAATGCAATATTAATAAAACAATAAAACAAGAAAAGCAACGAGCGGTGAGCGATTAAAGTATCCGGCCGAGTTACGAAATTAGGAAATATTCAAATCGGTCGACGGGCGGATCGATGATTCAAACTCGAAATCGATTTCAAAGACCAATTTGAGATAACCAAGAACAAGAAATGAAATGCAAGAATTCTAAAAATATCCGAGCAAGGTCGACCAGGCAGGTCGATGTTTGCGACCGAATCGGTGTCAAAATTCAAATCAAATATTCACCAAATTCAGATAACCAACATACAAAAACATGAAATGCAAGAATTGGAAATAACGCCCAAACACAGTCGACCCAGGCCGTCGATGACGACCGAATCGATGATCCAAAATCCGAAATTAAATATTCACCAAATTCAGATAACCAACATACGAAATATGAAATGCAAGAATTCGGAAATAACGCCCAAACCGGTCGACCGACCAGGGTCGTGATGACCGAATCGAATCGATGATCCAAAATCGAAATCAAATATTCACCAAATTCGGATAACAAACATACAGAAATATGAAATGCAAGAATTGCGGAAATAATACCCGAAAGGTCGACGACCGAATCGATTATGCAACCCGAAATTGAATAATTTCACCAATTGAGATAACCAACATACGAAATATGAAATGCAAGAATTGCGAAATAACGCATGGCAAGATCGACGCCGGTCGGTCGATGACCGACCGAATCGATGATCAAAATCCGAAATCAACTATTCACCAAATTCAGATAACCAACATACGAAATATGAAATGCAAGAATTGCGGAAATAATACCCGATCGGTCGAAGACCGGTCGATGACTGACCGAATCAGTGATGCAACCCGAAATCGAATAATTTCACCTATTTCAGATAACCAACATATAGAAATATGAGATGCAAGAATTCTGGAAATAATACAGCAAGTCGACCCGAAGGTCGTTGACAAACCGACTCAGGTGTCAAAATCCGAGAATCAAAAGTGGAGAACAAACCTTTTCGAACTCAATTCTTGAACAACAAGGGAGGAAAAATGCTTGAAATCAAGAACACAACCAAAAATCTTTCATGTGCCAATCGGACCTCCGAAATTTTTGGTTTTCTTTTCTTTTTTTCTCCTCCCCTCTTTCTTGAAGAACACAAGGGGTTTTTATAGCCCCATTTTCCCAAAAACAGAGCTCAAATTCGAAATAAAGGGCCCAAAACAATGATTTTGGAATGGGGTTTTTTAGGGGTATGGGTTGGTGGTGTCAGGCGGCGGTGTTGGCGAGTGGTGGTGTCAGGTGTAGGGTGCGGCGACGTCGGGGGATAGGGGTGTAGGGTGCGGCGACGTCGGGGGTAGGGGTGTAGGGGTGCGGCGTCGGTTTAGGGGGGGTAGGGTTTAGGTTTTCATTTTTCTAATTTTTTTTGGGTTTTGGTGGTTGGGTTTTGGGTTAAAAGAGGCGGCCAGGGTCAGGTGTTGGGCAGTTCGGGTTTGGGGCTGACGGGTTGGGGGATTGGGCTGGTTTTTTTTTTTGGGATTAAGGGGAATGGGCTTGGACGGAAAAAAATAGGTTTTGGGTGAATTTTGTTTGGGTAGAAATAAAAATGGGTTATGGATTTAAAAATACAAAAGGGGTTTAACATTAAAAATATTTTATTTTGTAAAAGATGTGAATTATTTAAAATAACATAACGATGTGATAATAAAATATAATATTTGCGAAATGTTTAATGCTTAATAAAAAATGGAAATGCGATGCAATTTTGCGAGAATAAAATAACATAGAATTTTTGGACAAAACTTATGATTATGATAAAAATGCAAAATGATAGTAAAAAATGCGAATAATAATAATAATAAGAGAATAATAATATATATATATATACGCATGTATGTATATAGATTAAAATTGTTTGAGGTGTTAAAAATATTTAAAATTGCAAATAAATTGGAAAAGACGGGACAAAATTGGGTGTCAACAGATGCCCCTCTTTTGCCGGAGACGATGAAAGAGTTTTCGGACAAAGAAGTTGTCTCAGTAGCCAATTTTGTCCTGACCCTCGGGCTCTGAAGGAAGATTAGGTATGCATGGTAGAAATAGAATTTCAAGGGAGAGAGAAGTTGTAAAAGATGGTGCAGAATCCAGAAATAATGCCCCAGTGTCGAGTTAATGATGACACTGGTTGCAGATGTAAAAACTTAATGGGGAAGAGCGGAACGATATTCGAAGTAGGTCGTTGACCAATTTGCCTCGGTTCGCCGTAAGAGATAGTTTAACGTTGTGATGAAGTTCCTGCAAATTAAGACTCCTGCAAACTAAAGCTTAAGATAAAATTAGTGTATAACTGCTGAGAAAAATTGTAGAGAATATAACTTGGAAATACCCGCATTAGGAGGTGGGCGCCTGACTGAAATTAAAATACCCGCATTATAAGGTGGGTGCCTGACATGAAATTAAAATACCCGTATTATGAGGCGGGTGTTGTGTTGAAGACGTCGTTGTAATGTTGTTGATGTTGCTGCAATGATGTAAAAGATAGTTGTGTTGCCGTAACGTCGAGGACGTTGTTGTAATGTTGTAAAAAGTAACTGTTGTGCTGAAGACGTCGTTGTAACGCTGTTGACGTCGTTGTAATGCTGTAAAAAATAATTGTTGTGCTGAAGACGCTGTTGCATAGGCGTGTTGTTGATGACGCCGTTGTATGGGCGCGTTGTTGATGACGCCGTTGTATGGGCGTGTTGCTGATGACATCATTGTAATGTTGTTGATGTCGTTGTAATGTTGTAAAAGATAGTTGTTCTGCTGAAAACGCCGTTGTATTGCTGTTGACGTCGTTGTAATGATGTTTATGACGCCGTTGTATGGACGTGTTGTGTTGAAGACATCATTGTGATGTTGTCGTTGCAAGAATGTAATGTTGTTGATGACGTCGTTGTATGGACGTGTTCTATTGAAGATATAGTCGTGTTGTGTAGATATAATCGATGGCGTTCTTGTAACGATCTGCTTTGTAAGATGTAGCGGTTGTCTTTGTCATAATGTTGATGACGTTGGTGTAATCTTTGTTTCTTTGACATTGTTGTAATCTTTGTTGATGTCGTTGTAATGTTGTAAAGATAAGCTATTGCGATGCAGAACTTGTCGATGACGTTGTTGAAATATTGTTTGTTGTAAGAGATAGCTGTTGCGCTGAAGACGACATTGTAATGATGTTGACGTCGTTGTAATGATAATGCTGATGACATCGTTGTAATGTTGTTGATATCATTGTAATGCTGTAAAAAAAATAGTTGTTGTCTTTGCGATACTTGTCGATGACGTTGTTGCAATGATGTTTTGCTGTAGAAGATAATTGTCGTGCTGCCATAATGTCGATGACGTTGATGTAATGTTGTTTTGCTGTAGAAGATAATTGTCGTGCTGCCATAACGTCGAGGACGTTATTGTAATGTTGTCTTGCTGTAGAAGATAATTATCGTGCAGCCATAACGTCGATGACGTTATTGTAATGTTGTTTTGCTGTAGAAGATAATTGTGCTGAAGACGTCGTTGTTGTTGACGTCGTTGAGATGCGGTAAAAGATAGTCGAATTGCTGAAGACGTCGTTGAGATGCGGTAAAAGATAGTTGCAGCGTTGCCGTAAAAGATAGTTGTTGCGCTGAAGACGTCACTGTAATGATGTTGACGTCGTTGAGATGCGACAAAAGATAGTTGTTGCGTTGCCGTAAAAGATAGTTGCTGCGCTGAAGACGTCATTGTAATGTTGTAGACGTCGTTAAGATGCGATAAAAGATAGTTGCTGCGTTGTGCTGAATCTTCTGCCGATTCAAACTCCTGTGGCCTGTGAATTGAAATGTCGCCTAGACGAAAATATGATGCGACGTCCTTGTCGTCGTTTGATGTAAGTGACGTTCTTGCCATCAGTTTGCTGTAATAGATGGTTCCACTTCAGTTTGCTGTGTTTAGGCTCCCTGTGATTTGAAATAACATCATTGTGCAGACACAATGGTTGGGCCCTTGTAGGTCAAGACGATGTCTTTGTATGGATGCAAAACAGGAGCGTGATCCTGGCGGTGAGTTGTAATGCCGAAATTCCTTGGGGAATTGATCATAAGTGATGTGGCTTCCCTGCTTTTTCAACCTGAAGAACCTGTACTCAAAGAAAACTTGTGAGTTTGGGGAGGGGCGGTTGATTCGCGTTGACTTTGTAGCTTTGGCTCTTGATAGCTGCATGTCCTGCTGATTCGGACCTGTAGCCCTGCCTGCAGTTCCCGATCTTGGCCAACCATTAATGAAAACATTTGTTGAAAATAATTTTTTTATAAGAAAGTATGCTTATCATTAAAAAGTTCTTGTCGAACTGCTAATGAAAACATTTGTTGAAAATGATTTGCTTATAAGAAAGTATGCATATTAGTAAAAAATCTTGTCAAACTCTAATGAAAGTATTTGTTGAAAATAAATTGCTTATAAGAAAGTATGCATATTAGTAATAAAAATCTTGTCAAACTCTAATGTAACTATTTGTTGAAAATAAACTGGTTATAAGAAAGTATGCATATATGTAAATGTCCGGCAATGACATGCGGTGAAACAAAGCAAACGCGTCTTATTCAAAATCCTCTTAGGTGAAGACTTAGTTTGCCGATGCCTTTCCATGTTTATCGGCGTCCTCGTGATGATCCCTTAAAAATGCCCCAGTTTCCGATATGTGAGAATGACGATCTTTTGAACGGACAACCGAGTCTTGTGTAGATTGCTTGCCTGTCCTATCAGGGTGATCAGATGGGTGCATTTTGTCATATGTGATATAAATGAGAAAATATTTCCTAATGGTGGGACCGAAGCCGATTTAGGCCACCTACGTATCCTATGAGGGAATCAGGTCATGACGTAGTTCATTATAAGCAAAGGAGATTGTAAGGGTTTTTCTAAAGATAGGACCGAAACCGATGCGGCCGCCTACGTATCCCGCCGAGGGAATCAGGTCATAACGTAGTTCAGGTCGTTGAGATTTGTAAAGATTTTCTAAAAATTGGACCGAAGCTGTTGTGGCCGCCTACGTATCCCCAAGGGAATCAGGTCATAATGTAGTTCATTGTAAGCAAATGGGATTGTAAGGGTTTTTCTAAAAGTGGGACCGAGGCCGATGCGGCCGCCTACGTATCCCGCCGAGGGAGTCAGGTCATAACGTAGTTCAGGTTTACAAAGAAATGTGTTTTTGGGGAAATTTGCAATCTAGGAAACGGAACCCGACCTGGGTTCTTTGCGTATCCCGCCAAGGGAGCGCAACTTTTACAACATAGAAAAAGTATTACATAGAGAATAACTAATCTTAGATATGGTATCTCTTCACTGCATCTGCATAGATGGTTTTTTGCCATTCTATTCTGATAAGGTTGCCCCGGACAACTGCGTCCATCTGCTTTTTATCAATCAGTCTCTTCGTACATGATTCTGTATCCACTTGGCTTCGAAAGATGTATCGTTGCCCCAGAAGAAAATGCTCGGACCAATGCTTTGTAATTATCAACCATCTTGATGTTTCATCCAAACCTGGCTTTGGCTTATGCCCCAGTTCTTCCGGTTGTGAGTCTTCCTTATATTCTTCGAAGTCTTGCTTGCTTGTTTCAAATGTGTCACACATTATCGACATATTAGTTTGCATGATGGAAAAGAAAAGAAAATTATTAAACAAAACAGATTTTAAAATAGCAAAAGCAATGCAGATTTGTCTTTTTAAGCTTTCAAAAGGTAGAGGTAAAACATATTAGATGCACATATGTGATTCATGCCTCAATCTGAATCGCATTGTTTCATTAAATATTGATGCAGTTAACTAGTTTCCGGGAGTAACAAGGCCGGGGCACAGGTCCAATTTCCCATATCATCTTCTTGCTCTGCATCCCAAATGGTTGAGTCTTTAGCGTAATCCTCGAAAATCACACTGCATCCTGCTTCTTCTTCAGTAATGAAAAGACTTTTGAATCCCTCAACGAGGTTGGCTGCATTGTCCTCCTTTGATTCCTGAGTGGCGCATGCTCTGACGAATGACTGACTCAGAGGTGGAACAGGCTTTGGCAAAAGAGCATCTCTCTTCCTTCGGAGATTGGTTGATAGGACTTTTCCAAGAAAAGATGGTGCCATGACCTGCGACTTTGGAGGAAGTGCTTCTACTCGAGCGGTGCCCTCAATTGGATTTGTAATCATAGGGGTGACAAAGGCGATGATTTAACCTTTTCCTTTCTGCGGGCGGCACAATAGTCCCTTCCAAGTTGTGTTCTTGATCAGCGGTAATCATATTCACATTTGCATCGTCATGATCTGGCAAAGAGTTATTGTTTTCATTAGAGGCGTGTCCTTTCGGTCGGATAACTCCTTCTTTGATTAATGCCTCGATTACGTCTCCGAGGGCATAGCAATTTTCAGTGTCGTGTCCAGGGATTCCCGAGTGGTATGCACAACGCTTGGTCTCATCATGCCATTTAGGAACAGGATTGGGGACATTTCCTTGGATAGGCTGGAGTATTCCTGCGGTTCTCAGTCGTTCATACAACTGGGCTCGAGGTTCGGCTAAAGGTGTATGGTTTTAGTTGGCTTTCTTTCGTGTTTTGCGCGGGGTCTGGGTGCGTTTGGTAGATGGACTCGTGGCTGAGGTAAGTATGCAGGCGGATATTGTGGGGGATTCGGATAGGCTGGCGCTCGAGGCAGGCTATATATTGGCTGGGTATGGTAGACAGGGTAGGGACCAGGTGGGTATTGATAGTAAGGTTGAGGACTTTGGGCGTATGGGCAATAATAGGAAGGCTGAGGACTTTGGTTGTTTTGATTGTAGTAGGGAGGCTGGGGTGATGGCATTTGGTAGGTTGACATTTGATTTGGCCTATGTTTCTGAACTGTCACCACAGAGGACACTCCGTCTCTCTTCCTCTTTACTGCTCCCTCAAATGAGTCCGACTGAATTGTCTCACTCGTTTCTTGCAATACTATAAAGTTTGTAATTCTTCCTGTTCTGATTCCCTCTTCTATGAAATCTCCCATCCTTATAACTTCAGAGAAACTTCGTCCTATGACGCTTATCATTCTCTCATAGTATGTTGCATCTTTCAAAGATTGTACAAAAAGAGTGGTCATCTCACTTTCTTCTATCGGGGGTTGAACTTTCGCTGCTATACGCCCTCCACTTCATGGCATATTCTCTGAAGGTCTCTGTGGACTTCTTTTCCAACTTCATCAGATAAAATCGGTCCAAGACTGTGTCAGTGTTGAATTTAAATCTGTCCACGAAATCTTGTGCCATCGTGCCCCAATTACGCCATTTTTGCGGGTTTTGGCTCGTGTACCAGTCGAGTGCTTCTCCTGTTAAACTCCTTACGAACAACTTCATTATGATGGTCTGGTCTTTACCTACCCCAATCAGTTTGTCGCAGTACGATCTCAAATGAGAGTAAGGATTTCCTTTCCCATCAAACAAGTCAAATTTTGGCATTTTATATCCGACAGGTAATTCAATGTCGGGATGCATACACAGATCCTCGTACTCAAGTCCTTCAAGTCCCTTGCTGGTTTGGATATTCTTGAATGCCTCTTTTAGGCTGTAAATCTCTCTCGCCACACTTTCATCGGTTCTGATCCTTACCTGCCTGTCCATTTCTTCACACCGGCCGATTTCCTGAAGAGCCATGTTTGGTATGGTGGTAGTAAAAGGTTGAGCTTCCATTGCATATACTGGTGGCACATGCTGCTCGTTGGGATCAGTGACGTGTGCCATCAATATGTGTTGGGCTGCCTGGTGATTTTGCGCGGAAGAGGTGTTTTGGATGAGTGGATTAATTTGGGTATGTGGAGTTGCAGGGTCGTTTTGTAGCCGGCTTTGTTGTGGACTAGCTTGTAGATTAGTGTGATGTGGATCGATTTTGTTTAGTGGTGAATTTTCGGGGAGGTTTTGGGGAAATGGCGATTCAGGAGATGAAAAAGTTTGCGGTGCAGTTGCATTCGTCCCTTGTTCAGGGAGTGGGGTATTGGCGCTAATGGACAGGTTGGTGAGATTTTGGAGCCGCTCTATCTCAGTCTGCATGGCTGTCATCTGTTGTAACAGTTGGGCGATGTATTTTTCTTGGACGGTAGCATTTCTATTTTCCGAAGCTTCTGGTTCATCAGTCGAAAGAGCAATAAGTTCCAGGCCAGTCTGTTCGGATGCATCTGAATCAGTCATTTTGCTGAATGATCGGGCCTTTGATCTCGTGAAGTAGGGATGTTCCGCCAGTTTTAGTCAACGCGAATCAACCTTTGGGAAAAATAACCTAGGCAAAATAAACCTTCTAAAAATGAAGAAAACCAAGTTAGTATAGGGCGAGTAGTTATTGCTTCGAATAATATGCACCGAGTGAAAAAGCAGGAGAAAACAACAAAATGATTAAATGAAAATTAAATGCGCGTCCTAATATGCATGGGGCCTCTCTTATGTCAGAGGTGAGCCTAAACGCCAGATATGACAGAATAATCCAAGCTGTCAAACTGCAATGATGTTGTTGGAAATGAAGACAACGTATGTACACTTTCCAATATCAGCATGTCATGATTAGGCTTGGATTAGTCTATCATTATCACGCTACACATAATATGCTGATGGTCGTTGGGGGAGCGAGACCCGTCGACAATTTTGGTGGGTTTCTTAATTGTGGAGTCGATACCAAGGATCGACCCACCTAAGGTGTATGCATGCATGACTTAAAAATAAATGGTGGTATAGCTCTATCCTAAATTTTCTAAGATTTGGCTGACTAGACTCAAGGTTCCCGAGCGGACGGCTCGAGTGAGAAGGCTACGCGGCCAACCGGATGGTCCGGACGCTCCGCGCATATACCAACTCTCCTAAAAATTTGGAAATTTGAAAGAAGTTTGCGGGTGCGCAAAACACACCTCGCGTGTAATGCGTGATAGTGTCAATTTTCCAGAGTGAAAGAAATATGAGCGAAATGCCAATTTAAGGAAAGCAGTAAGAGAATATAGTAATTAAAGCAATTATGCATACAAAATTTCAACAGAAAATAATTAAAAATAATAGATCAAATAAGGAGCAATATAAAGCACAATAATGATTAACCTGAACTTGTTATGGTTAAGAACCTGAATTTCCCCAGTGGAGCCGCCATGCTGTCGCGCCCCATTTTTGACCCGCTCGGGGTCAAAGAGCGGAGCACGGACGTCTTCAGCGCAACAACTATCTTTTACGGCAACGCATCAACTATCTTTTACCGCATCTCAACGACGTCTTCAGCAATTCGACTATCTTTTACCGCATCTCAACGACGTCAACAACAACGACGTCTTCAGCACAATTATCTTCTGCAGCAAAACAACATTACAATAACGTCATCGACGTTATGGCAGCACGACAATTATCTTCTACAGCAAGACAACATTACAATAACGTCCTCGACGTTATGCGACAATTATCTTCTACAGCAAAACAACATTACATCAACGTCATCGACATTATGGCAGCACGACAATTATCTTCTACAGCAAAACATCATTGCAACAACGTCATCGGCGTTCGCAAAGACAACAACTATTTTTCTACAAAGATTACAATGATATCAACAACATTACAACGATGTTATCAGCATTATCATTACAACGACGTCAACATCATTACAACGTCGTCTTGGTATGAACATCTATCTCTTACAACAAATAATATTTCAACAACGTCATCGACGTTCACGGCATCGCAATGCTTATCTTTACAACATTACAACGACATCAACAAAGATTACAACGATGTCGGTGAAAGAAACAAAGATTACACCAACGTCATCAACATTATGACAAAGACAACCGCTACATCTTACCAGATCGCATTACATAAAGAACGTCATCGATTATATCTACACAACACGACTATATCTTCAGCGAACACGTCCATACAACGACGTCATCAACAACATTACATTCTTGCAACGACAACATCACAATGATGTCTTCAACACAACACGTCCATACAACGGCGTCATAAACATCATTACAACGACGTCAACAGCAATACAACGACGTTTTCAGCAGAACAACTATCTTTTACAACATTACAACGACATCAACAACATTACAATGATGTCATCAGCAACACGCCCATACAACAGCGTCATCAACAACACGCCCATACAACGGCGTCATCAACAACACGCCTATGCAATGTCTTCAAAGACAATAATTATTTTTACAAGATTACAACGACGCCAACAAATAAGCATAACGACGGCGTCTTCAAAGACAACAAGCTTACTTTTTACAACATTACAACAACGTCCTCGACGTTACGGCAACACAACTATCTTTTACATCATTGCAGCAACATCAACAACATTACAACGACGTCTTCAACACAACACCCGCCTCATAATACGGGTATTTTAATTTCATGTCAGGCACCCACCTTATAATGCGGGTATTTTAATTTCAGTCAGGCGCCCACCTCCTAACGCGGCTATTTCCAAGTTATATTCTCTACAATTTTTCTCGTGATTATACACTAATTTTATCTTAAGCTTTAGTTTGCAGGAGTCTTAATTTGCAGGAACTTCATCACAACGTGAAACTATCTCTTACGGCGAACCGAGGCAAATTGGTCAACGACCTACTTCGAATATCGTTCCGCTCTTCCCCATTAAGTTTTTACATCTGCAACCAGTGTCATCATTAACTCGACACTGGGGCATTATTTCTGGATTCTGCACCATCTTTTACAACTTCTCTCTCCCTTGAAATTCTATTTCTACCATGCATACCTAATCTTCCTTCAGAGCCCGAGGGTCAGGACAAAATTGGCTACTGGGTCAACTTCTTTGTCCGAAAACTCTTTCATCGTCTCCGGCCAAAGAGGGGCATCTGTTGACACCCAATTTTGTCCCGTCTTTTCCAATTTATTTGCAATTTTAAATATTTTTAACACCTCAAACAATTTTAATCTATATACATACATGCGTATATATATATATATATATATATATATTATTCTCTTATTATTATTATTATTCGCATTTTTTACTATCATTTTGCATTTTTATCATAATCATAAGTTTTGTCCGAAAATTCTATGTTATTTTATTCTCGCAAAATTGCATCGCATTTCCATTTTTTATTAAGCATTAAACATTTCGCAAATATTATATTTTATTATCACATCGTTATGCTATTTTAAATAATTCACATCTTTTACAAAATAAAATATTTTTAATGTTAAACCCCTTTTGTATTTTTAAATCCATAACCCATTTTTATTTCTACCCAAACAAAATTCACCCAAAACGTATTTTTTCCGGCCCAAGCCCATTCCCTTAATCCCAAAAACCCAGCCTAATCCCCCAACCCGTCCCCAAACCCGAACTGCCCAACACCGACCCGGCCGCCTCTTTAACCCAAAACCCAACCCCAAAACCCAAAAAATCGGAAAAATGAAAACCTAAACCCTCCCCTAAACCGACGCCAAGACCCTACACCCCTACCCCCGACGTCGCCGCACCGTACACCCCTATCCCCCGACGTCGCCGCACCCTACACCTGACACCACCACTCGCCAACACCGCCGCCTGACACCACCAACCTATACCCCTAAAAAACCCCGTTCCAAAATCATTGTTTTGGGCCCTTTATTTCGAATTTGAGCTCGGTTTTTGGGAAAATGGGGCTATAAAAACCCCTTGTGTTCTTCAAGAAAGAGGGGAGGAGAAAAAAAGAAAAGAAAACCGAAAATTTCGGAGGTCCGATTGGCACATGAAAGATTTTTGGTTGTGTTCTTGATCAACAGTAATCATATTCACATTTGCATCGTCATGATCTGGCAAAGAGTTATTGTTTTCATTAGAGGCAGGTCCTTTCAGTCGGATAACTCCTTCTTTGATTAATGCCTCGATTCTGTCTCTGAGGGCATAGCAATTTTCAGTGTCGTGTCCAGGGATTCCCGAGTGGTATGCACAACGCTTGGTCTCATCATGCCATTTAGGAACAGGATTGGGGACATTTCCTTGGATAGGCTGGAGTATTCCTGCGGTTCTCAGTCGTTCATACAACTGGGCTCGAGGTTCGGCTAAAGGTGTATAGGTTTTAGTTGGCTTTCTTTCGTGTTTTGCGCGGGGTCTGGGTGCGTTTGGTAGATGGACTCGTGGCTGAGGTAAGTATGCAGGCGGATATTGTGGGGGATTCGGATAGGCTGGCGCTCGAGGCAGGCTATATATTGGCTGGGTATGGTAGACAGGGTAGGGACCAGGTGGGTATTGATAGTAAGGTTGAGGACTTTGGGCGTATGGGCAATAATAGGAAGGCTGAGGACTTTGGTTGTTTTGATTGTAGTAGGGAGGCTGGGGTGATGGCATTTGGTAGGTTGACATTTGATTTGGCCTATGTTTCTGAACTGTCACCACAGAGGACACTCCGTCTCTCTTCCTCTTTCTTGCTCCTCAAATGAGTCCGATCAATTGTCTCACTCGTTGCTTGCAATGCTATAAAGTTTGTAATTCTTCCTGCTCGATTCCTCTTCTATGAAATCTCCCATCCTTATAACTTCAGAGAACCTTCGTCCTATGACGCTTATCATTCTCTCATAGTATGTTGCATCTTTCAAAGATTGTACAAAAAGAGTGGTCATCTCACTTTCTTCTATCGGGGGTTGAACTTTCGCTGCTTCTGCCCTCCACTTCATGGCATATTCTCTGAAGGTCTCTGTGGACTTCTTTTCCAATTTCATCGATAAAATCGGTCCAAGATCGTGTCGATGTTGAATTTAAATCTGTCCACGAAATCTTGTGCCATCGTGCCCCAATTACTCCATTTTTATGGTTTTGGCTCGTGTACGGTCGAGTGCTTCTCTGTTAAACTCCTTACGAACAACTTCATTATGATGGTCCGGTCTTTACCTACCCCAATCGCTTTGTCGCACGATCTCAAATGAGAGTAAGGATTTCCTTTCCCATCAAACAAGTCAAATTTTGGCATTTTATATCAAGCGGGTAATTCAATGTCGGGATGCATACACAGATCCTCGTACTCAAGTCCTTCAAGTCCCTTGCTGGTTTGGATATTCTTGAATGCCTCCTTTAGGTGTAAATCTCTCGCCACACTTTCATCGGTTCGATCCTTACACTTTGTCCATTTCTTCACACCGGCCGATTTCTGAAGAGCCATGTTTGGTATGGTGGTAGTAAAGGTTGAGCTTCCATTGCATATCTTTGGTGGCACATCTTTGCTCGTTGAGATCAGTGACGTGTGCCATCAATATGTGTTGGGCTGCCTGGTGATTTTGCGCGGAAGAGGTGTTTTGGATGAGTGGATTAATTTGGGTATGTGGAGTTGCAGGGTCGTTTTGTAGCCGGCTTTGTTGTGGACTAGCTTGTAGATTAGTGTGATGTGGATCGATTTTGTTTAGTGGTGAATTTTCGGGGAGGTTTTGGAGAAATGGCGATTCAGGAGATGAAAAAGTTTGCGGTGCAGTTGCATTCGTCCCTTGTTCAGGGAGTGGGGTATTGGCGCTAATGGACAGGTTGGTGAGATTTTGGAGCCGCTCTATCTCACTCTGCATGGTCGCTATCTGTTGTAACGATTGGGCGATGTATTTTTCTTGACGGTAGCATTTCTATTTTCAAAGCTTCGTTCATCGATCGAAAGAGCAATAAGTTCCAGGCCGCCTGTCGGATGCATCTGAATCAGTCATTTCTTTGAATGATCGGGCCTTTGATCTCGTGAAGTAGGGATGTTCCGCCAGTTTTAGTCAACGCGAATCAACCTTTGGGAAAAATAACCTAGGCAAAATAAACCTTCTAAAAATGAAGAAAACCAAGTTAGTATAGGGCGAGTAGTTATTGCTTCGAATAATATGCACCGAGTGAAAAATCAGGAGAAAATAACAAAATGATTAAATGAAAATTAAATGCGCGTCCTAATATGCATGGGGCCTCTCTTATGTCAGAGGTGAGCCTAAACGCCAGATATGACAGAATAATCCAAGCTGTCAAACTGCAATGCTGTTGTTGGAAATGAAGACAACGTATGTACACTTTCCAATATCAGCATGTCATGATTAGGCTTGGATTAGTCTATCATTATCACGCTACACATAATATGCTGATGGTCGTTGGGGGAGCGAGACCCGTCGACAATTTTGGTGGGTTTCTTAATTGTGGAGTCGATACCAAGGATCGACCCACCTAAGGTGTATGCATGCATGACTTAAAAATAAATGGTGGTATAGCTCTATCCTAAATTTTCTAAGATTTGGCTGACTAGACTCAAGGTTCCCGAGCGGACGGCTCGAGTGAGAAGGCTACGCGGCCAACCGGATGGTCCGGACGCTCACAAGATATACCAACTCTTCTAAAAATTTGGAAATTTGAAAGAAGTTTATGGTGCGCAAAACACACCTCGCGTGTAATGTGTGATAGTGTCAATTTTCCAGAGTGGAAGAAATATGAGCGAAATGCCAATTTAAGGAAAGCAGTAAGAGAATATAGTAATTAAAGCAATTATGCATACAAAATTTCAACAGAAAATAATTAAAAATAATAGATCAAATAAGGAGCAATATAAAGCACAATAATGATTAACCTGAACTTGTTATGGTTAAGAACCTGAATTTCCCCAGTGGAGTCGCCATGCTGTCGCGCCCCATTTTCGACCAGCTCGGGGTCAAAGAGCGGAGCACGGACGGGTTCGGTGATTCCTGGGTAAAAGGGTTGAGGAGTCGCCACCTAATTATTTTTACGGTGAATTAGGACACCTAAATATTAAACTAAGTGATGCAATCTAACTCCAATTTTAAGGTCTGCGAAACTAGCGAGATTCTAGGTAAGGGTTCTTTATTATCCTAAAGGGAAGGGGCTATGCATCCTTTAAGATCCGCTAACTTGCGGTTATCCGGTCAAACTCAGGTTAATATTATACTAAGATAAATGCATGTTTATAATATACAAAGTTAAACAAAAGTTTTGTAAATATTTAATAAAAGAATGTATTTTTGTACAAGTATGCATTTGTATGGTATTTAAAGAGAAATACATGTAAAGTTGAAAAGCATGCATTTCTTAACAATTGATAGTAAAGACAAATTATTTATAATGCCAAAGAATTAAATCTTTTGGAAATCATTGAGTTGCAAATTAAAAGATAAACTTATTCGGTATGATTAATAAAGCAAATAAAAGATGACAAAAGTTGTTTTGAAAATCTTGAATACGCGTGACGAGCCTAAAATAAATAACTAGCGAAGGGTTTCTAAGTTTGAATTTAACCGAGCCTACAAATAAATAAGCTAGCGACGGGTTTCAAATCTTAAACTAACCTATGAATTAATCCTAAGTTTGCCTATTCTAAGCATTTCAATAATTACATAAGTGCGATAAATAATATTACAATACAAAAGCGGGATAAAAGCTGAATTAAAGAAAGAAATAAAATAAATAAACTCCGATGAATATTTGTCTTTATTTGCTTTAATCCCTGCAAGTTGTCAAGAACAAACGGTTAGAAACAGTTAAATACATATAACTTCATATCCGTATTCAAAACAGTGAATATTTTTTGATCACGGAGGGCTCAGACTTAAATTTTGAAAAGAACATTCCAATCACGTCGTGGCTGCAAACATATGACTAATGTGGTTTATTTTGATTGCCTCGCCTACTAAACGTGTTGGTCTCTCGGGTGAAATAGAAAAGATCACTATAATCACGTCGTGGCTGCGAATATATAACTTGTTGGTTATTTTAGTCACCTCGGCTACTAAACATGTTGATCTTGGAAAAAGGTTTAAGCCTCATCATTGCCCAGAAGTTATATTTCCGTCTTTGCAACTGTGGAGGCCTCAAAATCGACGGATATTTTTCATCGGCCATTGTAGTATCGTGTTCAAATCAGTAAAATTAAAATGAAGCAGTAAACAGCAGCAGCAGACGGTAAAACAGTAAGCAGAAAATAATTTCCGAAAAAGACGCGGTGTTTAGTTTAAAACAGTAAAACAGTAAAATATCCGTTGCCCGGATACTTAAAACAGTGCTGAAAAACAGAGAAATGAAACGAAAGAAAAGCGCGGCCTCGAATTCAATTTCGTCGGTCTTAATGCAATATTAATAAAACAATAAAACAGTAAAAGCAACGAGCAGTTAAAGTATCCGGCCCGAGTTCAAATTAGGAAATATTCAAATCGGGTCGACCGACCGGATCGATGATTCAAACTCGAAATCGATTTGACCAATTTTAGATAACCAAGAACAAGAAATGAAATGCAAGAATTCTAAAAATATCCGAACCAGGTCGATCTGACCCGAATCAGTGTCAAAATTAAAATCAAATATTCACCAAATTCGGATAACCAACATACAAAAACATGAAATGCAAGAATGCGGAAATAACGCTAAATCGTCGATCGACGGGCGTCGATGTTGACCGAATCGGTGATCCAAAATCCAAATCAAATATTCACCAAATTCGGATAACCAACATACGAAATATGAAATGCAAGAATTTTGGAAATAACGCTAAATCGTCGATCTGACCGTCGATGACCAAACCGAATCGATGATCCAAAATCGAAATCAAATATTCACCAAATTCGGATAACAAACATACGAAATATGAAATGCAAGAATTTCGGAAATAATACGGCAAGGTCGACGACCAGGTCGGTGACCGACCGAATCAGCTTATGCAACGAAAATCGAATAATTTCACCAATTCGGATAACCAACATACGAAATATGAAATGCAAGAATTCGAAATAACGCCAAAATCGTCGACCAGGCCGGTCGATGTGACCGAATCGATGATCCAAAATCCGAAATCAAATATTCACCAAATTCGGATAACCAACATACGAAATATGAAATGCAAGAATTGCGAAATAATACGAGCAACGGTCGACCGACTGAATTCGATGACCGACCGAATCGGTGATGCAACGGCGAATAATTTCACCAATTTGGATAACCAACATATAGAAATATGAGATGCAAGAATGCGGAAATAATACGACCGGGTCGACTGACCGGTCGGTTGACCCGACCCGACTCAGGTGTCAAAATCCGAGAATCAAAAGTGGAGAACAAACCTTTTAGAACTCAATTCTTGAACAACAAGGGAGGAAAAATGCTTGAAATCAAGAACACAACAAAAAATCTTTCATGTGCCAATCGGACCTCCGAAATTTTCGGTTTTCTTTTCTTTTTTTCTCCTCCCCTCTTTCTTGAAGAACACAAGGGGTTTTTATAGACCCATTTTCCCAAAAACTGAGCTCAAATTCGAAATAAAGGGCCCAAAACAATGATTTTGGAGCAGGGTTTTTAGGGGTATGGGTTGGTGGTGTCAAGGCGGTGTTGGCGAGTGGTGGTGTCAGGTGTAGGGTGGCGGCGTCGGGGATAGGGGTGTAGGGTCTTGGCGGCGTCGGGGTAGGGAGTGTAAGTGCGGCGTCGGTTTAGGGGTGGTAGGGTTTAGGTTTTCATTTTTCTGATTTTTTTTTTGGGTTTTGGGTTAAAAAGAGGGGCGACCGGGTCGGGGTGTTGGGCCGACGGGTTGGGGGATTGGGCTGGTTTTTTTTTTTTTTTGGGATTAAGGGGAATGGGCTTGGACGGAAAAAAATAGGTTTTGGGTGAATTTTGTTTGGGTAGAAATAAAAATGGGTTATGGATTTAAAAATACAAAAGGGGTTTAACATTAAAAATATTTTATTTTGTAAAAGATGTGAATTATTTAAAATAGCATAACGATGTGATAATAAAATATAATATTTGCGAAATGTTTAATGCTTAATAAAAAATGGAAATGAGATGCAATTTTGCGAGAATAAAATAACATAGAATTTTCGGACAAAACTAATGATTATGATAAAAATGCAAAATGATAGTAAAAAATGCGAATAATAATAATAATAAGAGAATAATAATAATATATATATATACGCATGTATGTATATAGATTAAAATTGTTTGAGGTGTTAAAAATATTTAAAATTGCAAATAAATTGGAAAAGACGGGACAAAATTGGGTGTCAACAAACGCACTAAGCACATTGAGTTGGATATTCACTTTGTTCGCGAAAAGGTCGCTGTGGACAAATGCGTGTCTTAAATGTTCCGTCATGCTATCAGATTGCAGATATATTTATAAATGGTCTTCCGCGAGTTACATTTGAAGATTTTCGGGACAGTCTCAACACACGTCGACCTCCCGCTTCGACTGTGGGGTGTGATAGAATAATGTGTAATTATTAAAATATTAATTATGATTATCTAGTAATAATTATAATTAATAATAGGATAATGTAAATATGATAGATATATATTCTAGTCATCAACAAATGAGTCTAATCTTAGCCTTATCTTATCCTATTATATCCCTAGATAAATTAACATAATCTTAGCCTTATCTTATTCTATCATATCGCTAGAATATGTTTGTAATATCCTAAGATTATGTTTGTAATTATAGTATATTTACCACACATTTTGAAAGAATATTTTTGAAAAAAATATTCTTTCAAGATGTTTGACTTCTGTTTGGAATATGGGATATTGTTACGAAGAAATGCTTGTGATTATTTGTTTATTATAGTTTATTGTGATTTTGGAGCAAGATATTTCATTGATGCTGTTTATTCACTATGTTTTGATATGTCATTATTTCGGTTTATTCGCGATGTTTTGATATGTCATTATTAAATTTATTTTTATCCCTTTATGGATCTAGATGTGAATATTTGTGTTACTTTGTTGCTTTATTGTGTTTTGTGTGTTTTAAAATTTATTTTTATTGGAAAAGTCTTATAATTTTTCAACACCACATTAAAAGTCCGAAACTTTTGCTTCCCCATATTCAAAATATGAGAAAACGAAGGACAAAAGAAGAAAAGAAAAAATAAGCAAGAATAAAGTGAAGAAATAGAACAGCCGAAGAAAAATTAACTAAACAAACAGCAGAAAGCAAAATAAAATTTGTCTACAGCATAATATACTTATTTTTCAGATTTTGTGACAACATTGGAGAAGCAAACTTTTGTTTGCTTTTTCTTTATAATTTAATTATAGTGAAATAATTTATTTTATGCACCAAGTAGTTTTGACATGTATATTTGGATTTTTTGTTGTTGTGTCGTTGTGGTCCGTTAGTTTTATTTGCCTTAAGGTTATATTTTGATTTGGCATTTTTATGTTTTTGAAATTTAAGTTTTGCAAAACACCTTTATGTTTGATAATACAAATTTGTATTTCTTTGATTTTCTTCTGAGAAAAAACTTACAGAAATTTTAATTTTTGGCAAAATCTATTTTTCAAAATATTTTAAGATCAGAGTAATAAAAATGATCCTTTCTTAAACTAAATTTCTGAAATGCTTAAATCGGTCCAACATTGAATCTCTTTTCACTTGCAGAGAGGCGAATTTAAGCTTAAAATACGGGGTATGTGAATTTATTATCGCTCGATAAAATTAGATATTCATATATATATTTTTTAGAATTGATTTAGTATTATCTGTTGACACTCATACTCCAAAAATAATGAATGGTGTACTTAATTAAATGCTGAATTTTTTACCCCAAAGAACAAGGATCGAATCCATTAAATATATATATATATATTTTCCTCCATTTGTAATGGTGCACACATACATTAGAAATTTTAGATTCGCCAGAATAGCAAGGAGAAGAATTGTGCGCAAAGGTATTTGTTTGGTTCTGGTATTACTTGTGCAGAAATTAATAGTCAATGACATTTTTAGAGAAAAACTTACTGTGATGACACAAATAACTTTTTTATAAATTATTTAGTTAACTATCTACATTTTTATAGGTTGAATTTATAAACTTATATATTTAGTTTAAAATATTAAAGAAGAATTGAGACTTCACAAAATCTATTGTGATTACTTTCAATATTCAGGTATCATCAGAAATTAAATCATAAATCCAATGAGTGTTTTTGTGACCACGTAAAGCGTAGGTCAATTCATTACTCTACATATATTTTTATAATTCTTGAATGAGGTCAGGATAAATCGTAAAAGAAATCTTTATTAATTTTATTTCTACGAGGTATAATGAATTTTTTTGAAAGAGAAAAATCAAATAACTTTTATGGTGCAATAAAATATCTCGGTGAATAATCAAGTGGTGCGCAAAATAAGTAAATTCAAAACGAATATTGTTAAAAGTTTCATATCGGATATGAAATGAAAATATGGACTCCTTCTATGAACTTGGATAATCCTCACCCTACAAGCTAGCTTTTGGGTTGAGTTAAACCCAAAATTCATTCTTTACATGATATCAGAGTTAAGCACTCTCTTTGACTGGAAAAAAGAAGAAGGGGTAGCTGAGGAAATAAAGGAGGGCACTTGTGCCTTGACGTGGTCTTCAGTCTAACCTTTGAAATCAATTAGTCGCGTGATTTACCTCCTTGAGGCACTGTCGGACCAGGTGTGGGAGCTCTGCAGGATGGGAGATTTCACCTTTTGGAATAAGGAAATCTCCCACTCTCTTTGACTCATCAGAACTCTGTCTGACACACGGAAGCTGCTCTTTGTTTTTTATTTTAAATTGGGTGGGACCAAATACAGATCACCCCACCCCAAATGAAATTGAAACTCACCATAGGCATGCCTTTCAATTCACGTGTGCCAAATTTCACTTTTTTTCCAGCCAACAACCCACTAGCCGACACTAGGTCACTATTTTTTGGATAATCAACATTTTCTAAACAAATACGAGTACTAGTACTACTAGTTAATGACAAAATGTGTTTGTGCTGTATACATATAAATATATAAATATGATTTAATAATAAAATAATTATTTTATGTGGCTTTTCTGAAGAATTGTGTTGTTTCTCAATAACTTCTATCAAAGCATCCAATGGGTGGCTTAACTTTGTCAATAAAAGGCACTTTGCAGAAGCCACAAAATAAGACTCAAAGACATTTTATGTTTTAAAACAGATTTATCATCTTCCAACTTAAGAATATTATGTCATTTCTTCTTATTTTCTTCTTTCAAATCTTTATCTCATTTGGACTGAGTTTTTGTGGTAGAAAAAATAAAAAAGTGCAACTTTGATTTTCAGAGTAGGCATTGTATCGTGGGGATGAGTTTTCCCGTAAATCACTTGCACGGTGTGAAGAAATTACTATCTTAAAGATAATTTTTTGAAAACGTCTTGCCTATTCGTTCTGTATTTTTCATTGAATTCTTCTTCATGATTTCTCTCTTTAATTTATTTATTACATTTGTCTTGCACAAAGTTACTTCATTATATTATTTTGAATATTCTACAACAATTTTAGGATAGTAATTATTCCTTTTAATGGAATTTTCTTTATTGTGCGAGAAAAAAAATCAATGGTGAAATTTGCGAGAAGCGTCTGCAGTAACTTTGTTGACGGCAAAAGTCGGAGCCCCAATATTCCAAAAGTAACGGAATAATTTACTGTTGGATTCAATGAGACAATGATGCACCGGAGATAAGAAATTTCTTTCAAAGTAGTAATTACTTCCGGTAGATATTTGGTCGAAACTTCTAACAAGCACGTATTGATGGCTAAGTGTCTTTTCTCATTATCTTGTGATTTATATTTGATAATTAAATTAATACTGATCTACTATATTCTAAGTACAAGTTAAAAAGCATTTTTGCACTCCTTGAATATCACTAATTAACATACTTTTTTTAAGAAAAAAAGTGTTTGCAGACTTCTATGATTGGTTATTTGTAAATTGATAAAAGAAATTTGATTGAGGAATAATAGTTGATCGAGGCCCTGAAAATCAATCCAACTTATGAAGTCATTTAAAAGAAAATGTGTTTGTTATTATCAAAAATTTGTGGAGCAACAAAACTACACCTGGCCATGTCTATGATAAAAATAATCGACTTCCAAATCAAAATTTATAAGGAAAGTTCAGAAGTGTCGGGTTCTATTTCTTTTATCCTACTCTCTATTTTGACTTGGCATTTTACATACACTATTTATACTCATGGTAGTCGCTTTAATAATTTTGTGTCTAGTTGTTAATGACAGTGATTTTTAAAGAAAACGGTAATCTTCAAAGCAACATATCAAGAAGAAAGGGAAGAAAAAAAGGTTAATTTTGCGGGTTCTACTTTCTTTACTAATTTATTTAATCTTTTATCTTTCGTGCTTTATGAAATAGATATATATATAAATATTGGATTCTTTAGGATAGATTGTTTCAAAATTATTTTTGAGTTCATGAAAAATATATTTATATTTTTGCTCACGAAAGATTTGTTTCTTTAAATTTTTTTGATGGGACTAATATTCTCTTAATTAAAAGAGATATTCGGTAATACATTACATTACTATGCAAATATATTTGGTGTCATCAAGGAATTATATTTTATTGATAGCAAATAAAGAGAAGAACTTTGGTTCAAATATTTTGGTTCCAAGCAGATGGTACAAACAAGTGCCATGAGAACATTTTGTTGGGTATTTTTGCTCTATGGTACTTTATAAAGCAGTACGGGAAGTATATAACTATTACAGGTATTCAAAAGGATAAACAGAGATTCAATAATTCAACATGGAATCTGAAATTACAATTGTTACACAAGTAAAAACTAGAAATTCCAGTTTTTTAGAAGACGGAAAAATGTAAATTGTTTTTGCTGAGTCGAGTGTAGCACTCTGTCCTTAAGACAATATTGCCCCGTATGTATCCTTTATACGTCCTGGACAATTTGTCTCCCAAGATAAACAAAGAATGGAACACTTGAGCAAAGGAAACTCAAGAGCTACAGTGAAGAATATTGAGTAACGAAATGATGCTTGGAAGTTGTAGGAAGAAAGCTATTTTGGTTGTGTATTTTAGGTACCTTTGTTTCTGCATCTCTTCTTCGTTAACTCTTCTCTTCAACAATGGTGTAAGGGGGTGTTTATATAGGAGAGGGATGGACTGCTTTGTCGCTCGAATCGCCTCCATAATAGCCAAATAATGGCCATTATGGAGGTAGTAAAGTCACCCACATAAATGGTGAAAGATTGCCAACGGATTGGCCATTATTGGAGGTGTAATTCAGCCAAAATAAATGGGTGAATTGAGTCTTTGAAACGTTTACGCTCGACCGTCGAAGTCGACTTTACGAAAACTTCAGGACCAAAGCGTACATCTTGAAACCAGGGACCAAAGCGTACATCTTGAAACTTTAGGGATCAAGCGCACATCTGAAAGAATTACGGTCCAAAGCGCACATCTGAAACTTCGGGATCAAACTGCATTTCCGCAAAGTTTTCTCGCCCAAAAGATAATATCGAAGGCCAGCGGCCGTGGGTCTGCGTGGCCCGTGGCGTGGCGGGTCTGCGTGGTCTGGCCCGTGGCGGACGGCGGCGGGCGGCGGCGTGTGGTCTTTCCTTGAACCGGCACATCTAGGTCCTCCTCCTTTAAACACATGGGATACCCCTTGGGGTCCCAAACCCCAAACCAATTTCGAGTCTTATATACACAACAATTCTTTCTTCCTCTACCGATGAGGGAGAATTGAACACAATACCACACTTTCCATGCTTCAAACACCTTACTTCGTGGACCAATATCTCTTTCATTTCTCAATGAAATTTGACGATTCTTGGCCCTACGGTTATCTACGTACTTAGTAGATCATGCATGTGTGAAGAACCGGATTCTCCAACATACGTAACACTAGCGTTTAAGCCGTTAAAGTTGGTCGGTCGCAACTCCCGCCAAAGGCAAATTTCCAACACATTTTAACAAGTGTTGTTTACATATAAAGGTTGCAGCCAACCACCGTAAGAGAAACAGTTAAGGTGATTATTCAAGAATAGAATAGTAACAAAATCAGGTTCTATTTTCTTAACTCCACCTATTATGAGTTTCTATTTTTTTTATAATTTTTGTGGAACATGTTTCATAAATGTTGGGATAGATGATCAGTTCTATGATGATCTTGAAATGCATGTTAAATTTAGAAATAACATTTTTGACATGCTTATAGAGACTTATTATTTCATGTCAAATCTAAAATTATCATAATGGTATAATTATGTTGCATAAAAATCATGTGGAGATTATTTTTAAAGTTGTGATTGATATGAAGTATTTAATTTGGAAGATTCATTTCTATAATTGAAAAATCATTATAGCATGATAATAAAATGATTTTTATATTTAAATCTCATTTTATTTAAATGTTGATGAGTTTTGTAAATATGAGGTCTTCCTAGTAATAAGCATATATTTATTAATGCTTTGTATATTAATATGTTTGACAACAGAAGACGCGAGTAATTTGAGTTTTAGTAATTTATCTTGAAGATATTCATGTTCAACTTATGAACTAGTGAAGTGTGACAAAATATTAGAGTCAATTATTTGCACTTGCGAATCACTATATTTTGTGATTTATTTTCAGTGATTCTTACTCTAAATTTTACTTTGATATGAGGTATTTTTTGTTAAAATAAAATAATAGAAAATGACTCGTGCTTGGTGAACAAGATCGATGCTTCAGCATAGATATTGGTGATGAGGTATTGAAGAATGACAAACATTATTCCTAATCCATTCGGTAAGTACTTTGAAAATGACCGAGACACAATCATGTGGCAGTATGCTTTTTGTGAAGAAAAGGTACGTAAATTTATTTGATGAGTATCTTCCTGCAACTAATCAAAGATTAGCATCTTTTGAGAAAAATAAAATAGAAGAGAATGGTTAATACATAAAGTGTGGACACACAAGTGAAACGAATCATTCGTATATATTGTGATACTACATTAAGTGTAGCTTATAATCAAATCTGACAGATCTTCTCATTAAACATTTATTATGTGAGAAGATAGTGTAGTCATGGGAAACATTGAGCTATTACCATTTTGTTAGAGATAATTTTGAATGACTTCTACTCTATCATGTGAATGCCAGTTATAACTGAAAATTCATATTTTAATAGTTCAAGGATAAGTCACCAAGAATTACCAAGAAATGTTAACGTCGAGGTTACCATTTCAGTGCATAAATATACTTAAGGAATAGCGGGGGTGATAATCCATACAATTGAATTGCAATTTCTTTAAAGTCCATGTTTGACTATATGCACTATTTTCCCACACAACGAGAAGGTTGGACTTTGTTTGTAACAATCTCGAGCTTATACAGTGGGGTGATAGAGCGGTTGTGGAAACCCTTGATGAGATTGTCTATGCAAGTAAGAAAGTGAGAGACCGCTACCTATGAATTTTAATGGTGAATCCCAGAGGACTTGCAGAACATGATTGAGCGCAAGACCCATATTAATCGGCGCCATAATAGCAGAACAAGAACTCATGTATAATATGAATATGGGTCTTATATTCATATTCAAGCTAAAGGTTCAAGACTGGTTAGCTACCTTTAGTTATGTGTTATTCAAATACCCAATAATATTTTTTGTGCCTTTTTGAGTCCATATTATTATTAAATAATAAGTGGGAGATTTTTGTATATATATAAATATATAAATATTATTTAATAATAAAGTAATTATCTTATGTGACTTTTCAAAAGAGTTGTGTTGTTTCTCAATAACTTCTATTAAAGCATCCAATGGGTGGCTTAACTTTGCCAATTAAAGGCACTTCATGTTTTAAAATAGATTTATCCATCTTCCAACTTAAGAATATTATGTCATTTCTTCTTGTTTCCTTATTTCAAATCTTTCACTCCTTTGGGTTTTATTTTTGTGGTAGAAGAAATCAAAGAGTGCAACTTTAATTTTCAGAGTAGACATTGTATTCCGGGGATGGACTTTTCCGTAAACCACTTGCACGGTGCGGGAAAATTACTATCCTAAAGATGTTTCCTGAAAGCGCCTTGCCTATTCGTTCCGTCTTTTTTATTGAATTCTTCGTCATGATTTCTCTCTTTAATTTGTTTATTAAATTTGTCTTGCTGAAAGTTACTCCATTATATTATTTTGAATATTCTACAACAGTTTGGTAGGTGTAGTTTTTTTCTTTTCTGAATTATTTTCTCACTAATTTAAATTTATAAAAGAAACGTTTTCTTACCAAAAAAAAAACATAACCAAAATAACTAGTCTTTGACAAATAGTAAGAGAAAATTGTATACGGTAAAAATCGATACGACATGTGGCAAGGTTTAGGTATTGAGATCGAGGGAGGTAATCGAGTTCCACATCGGATGCGAGTTGCGTGGGGACAAGACCGGATATTAGGAAAAGGCCGAGTAGCGAACGAACCAGATGACACCGAATGAAAAATCGGAGGAGCCTGACGCGTACTCGTTCAGGATATTGTGCCAGCTGTTACTCCTTGTTCATTAAGAGACCATTATTGTTATTTAATTACATTTAATTGAAGAGTAATTCTCGGGCATCAATGATTTGTATTCATAGCTATAAAAGGCTCATTATTGTCATTTAATTGAAGAGTGATTCTCGGGCATCATGCCTTGTAGTCATAGCTATAAAAGGAGCCCAATCTTCATGTTAGAAAGACGTCTTATTCTCGTTATACACTTGCATGATTCTGTTCATTGCAATCATAATCATTAAGCTCTCATTGTTGTCTCGAAATCGAAGCAGTTAAGCTAAGGTCTGGACCAATCTAGTTGAGAAGACTCATCTTGGGTTACAGCTTAGTAGGCTATCTTTCTTGTTATTTTCATTTTACTAATTGTTAATTGTTTATCATTTTACATTGAAAGTCAATCCATGTATCTTTAAAATCACTTACAAATTCAACTTTATCTTTTTGGGGGTAAACAGTTTGGCGCCCACTATAGGGCTAAGGATAATAATGGTGATTTCTTCAAACTCAAATTTCACTTGTTTGTTTTGGAATTTTATGAAAACAAGTTAGTACCAAACACTTGTAAAATGGTTAGCGAAATCCATGTTGAAGTCAGCGACAAGAACAATAACAATAACGGCCCACTTGTTGACCCAATAACTGGTGAGCATCAGCATAACCCCTTGATTTTGCCCATGGGGTCTAGAAGATCACTTGAGAAATCACCGAACGATGATGAGGATGGAGAAATAAATTTGGCTCGAATCTTTAACATGCTGAAGGAGAAATAAGAGGATATTACTCACTTGCTAAAGAAGAGCAGCGGGGTAAGTGCGACGGATGAAACGCGTCCCATTCGGGATGAAGATTGGGTTCGAGAAAAAGATCGAGTCAAATGAGATCGAACTGGTTCGGGGGCGAATGAATCCTCGAAGGTCTTGAAAATGCTCCAAGCTTTAACTAAGCAAATGGATGCTAATGAAAAGAAGGTTGAAACCTACAATTCACTGGTAGAATAGATTCTTGGAGCGCCTCCAATCCTGAAGGGACCAGACTCGATGAGTTACATCCAGTTTCCATCCCACCGAGTGCAGCTCTAAAGTTGATACCCAAAAGGTTCAAAATGCCAGATCTCCCCGAAGTATGATGAAACTATGGATCCATAGGAGAATGTGACCTTGTACACTTGTGCGGTGAAAAGAAATGACATACACCTGGATGAGATCAAATTGGTGTTGCTAAAAACAAATTTGGTGAAACATTATCCAAAGGGGCAATGACATGTACTATATGTTACCTAAGCACTCTATTAACGCGTTTGAAATGCTTGCATATGCTTTTATTGTAACACCCCGTACTTTCGGAAAATGGTTTAAGTCGCTAGACATATAGAAGTAGACCCGAGTCCTGGAGAAATTTTGTTATATTCAAGTATTCACATCAAGAGCTTGGTGTATAAAAGGATAAAGTCCCAAAATGATTTAAGACTTAAAAGTATGACGACGGTGATTGGAAATAATATTTTGTGCATGCCTAAAGAGGCTATGGGCTAGTGCTATGTCACACAATTATGATAATAGGTATATGAAGTGTGTTGAAAATAATTATTATTCAAATGATTTGGGATCAAGAAATTATTTATTTGACAATTGATTAATTGTGGAGATTAGTGGGATTAATTATTAAATTATTGGATAAGTGTTTGCAAGTAATTGCCACATGTCTCCTAGCCAAGTAGCCAATAAGGTGACTAATGCTTACATGAACCTCTTGGATGGCACCTACATGACCACGATGTATTTGTCTTTTTGGAAAGGTGTTTGGGTGGGACCCACGACCTATTAATAATAGAAACATTTCATATATCACTTAGATAGGTATATCTTATTCGTATGAAATAGGCAGCAACGTTCTAGCCCTTGCTCTTAAGAACATGAGCAGCAAACTTCTTATTCTATGAAATTAATTCAAACTTTGTTCTGAATATGTTCGAGCAGCAATGTTTTGGGACTTCTTCTTCAAGGATTTAAAGGTAGCAAGTATTATTCCTGGAAAGTTCTAGTAAAAAGTTGGTTCCTAGATTCATCAAGTAAGGTATGTTAAGGCAAATCTTTTCTTCTTTTGGTATGCTCCATGTAACGAAACGTAAACGTAATAATGTCCCACAAATGATTCTACTCTTAGTAGTTAAGGATGTTCATGTTATTCATTCCTATTGTCAAAGCATGTCTAAATATATTTCTAAATCCTTATTGAAGTATATGGAAAGATGTTAATGTTCATAATGTTAATCGGAGGTACAACGACATTACGTCACTCCAATAAGTTTAGAATATTTTATTATCATTCATGCATTATATTCATGTATTATCCTTGACCCACATATGTTATATACACTACTATATGGTATGCATTATATATATAGGGGATGGAAAAAGGGATACGACATTATATACGCACACCACCTGATCAGCTGGTATATGATGATGATTATGCCCACAGAGGCCGAAATGATATGATGGGAAACGACGTTATATATATATATATATATATATATATATATATATATATATATATATATATATATGTATGACCTCATTGTGCATGACATTTATGCATACTATGGCCCTTAGAGGCATTCTACACAGACATGATACTTATGCATATTATGGCCCTCCGAGGCATTCGGTACATGTTGGTTGTTTATTGTCTCATGTTACTTTCAGGTCTCTATTATGCTATTTTTCATGCCTGACATACTCGGTACATCAGTCGTACTGACGTCCCTTTTATCGGGGGACGCTGCGTTTCATGCCCGCAGGCTCAGGTAGACAAGGCGACGGTCCGCACTAGTAGGATAGTGGTTCAACTGATATTGGAGCACTCTATTTGTTCCGGAGTTGCAGTCTAGTCGTGGTATGATATTTTGGTTATGCGTTAAGGTATGGTGGGCCCCTGTCCTGACCTTATGATGTCACGTACTATTTAGATGCTCATAGACAATTGTCATATGTATAATAGTCATGTATGACCTTGTCGGCCTTAGTATGTATATATGCATAGGTTGGGTTTTTCCGTTTGCAAGAGTTTACGCAGTACCTTTCCAGTTTATCATTCCTATGTGTCAGCAGGATACTTTGTGATGGCCCTCCGGGGCCATGATTACTTATGCTTAGATTTTACATATATGATTAGTGGTACTCGGCAAGGAAGGTCCGGGTGCCCGTCATGACTCTCTGGTTTGGGTCGTAACAAACTTGGTATCAGAGCAGGTCTGTCCTAGGGAGTCTGCAAGCCGTGTCTAGTAGAGTCTTATTTATGGGTGTGTTGCGCACCACACTTCTAAACAGGAGGATACAAGGCATTTAGGGATGGTTTCCATTCTTTCATAACATATATCGTGCAGTAGAGTTGAGTCTTAAGAATTCGAGTTTAACTCGTGCCTGATACTATTTCAGTAATGCCAGTTACTAAAAAGACTTCGGTTAGTTCATATTCGTAGCCAGTAAATGAGTGACTACACCAGACGATTGATACGCTAGAAGGGCAGTATTATGTTATTAATTTTGAGATTGTGAGGAATTGTCTCGCTCATATACGGAAGAGATAATGCAAGCCCGGAAAGTAAAATGTGTGTTTTGGGATACAAAAAAAAAAGAGTAAGGTAAAGGAAGTACTAAGCACCTGAACGCAGAAGATTGAGGATTCTCTCTGTAGACCTTATCGTGTTTATGATTACAGCAATGCCTTATTCCAATATGGTTATGATTAGCATGGAGATTGAAGTTGGATTGAGTGTAAATAGAGTAGTATGCTCTCCATTGAGACATATTCGTTAGAGGATATGAGTAAGTTGCTTTCCTAGGCAGTACTTCAGCCTAGAGCATCCGATAGAGATAGGCCATTGAGGGGTCAGTGACCTCATAACCTAGGGAATTTATCAGTCAGGGATCGCCGATATTTAAAGGGTTCAAAGATGCCAATATCTCAGGGTCAAAGTTGTAAATGCCGAGAGAGACCGTCCCGACCGTTTTGTAGCCAGTGTGGACGAGCGCATGCTGGGTTGTGCCGCAAAGGTACAGGGGATTGGGTTAGTGTGGCAGCCATGGCCACAGCATTTTGAAGTGTCCTATGTTGATGCGCAGAAGTAAGGATAAGATGATTATGAGTTGTACAGATGAAAAAGCAGAAGACATCATTGGAAGATTTAGTAGGTTATGAAAAACTACAAAATTTACAGTGACTTTTGCTGATTAGAGTGAGGGAATATGTTATGTACGTGCGACCTAAATTGTAATGTTTTACCTAGAATAGATTGAGAATTATCCCGGGGTATCATTAACGAGAACGGATTGCCACAATCGAATCGTCTGAAGAGTGACCATCAGTAAAATTTAAGAAGATCACGTAAAGTGACGTACCCAGAATAGTGAGCCCAAGTCATATATAAGGATCGAGTTATCCATGATAGTGGAACATAAGCATCTCATCCTTGCGTAAAGGGAGATATCGTGTATTATTGAGAATTACATATATCAATGTTAGTAAGCTAAGGTATGCTATAGGTATTGGACTGGTAAGGTCTTCTGCTTCATTGTGCAACATGTTAGAATTCTAAATAACCTCTGGATAACAATAGCTTGTTAAGGGCAATTGAGGACGAAAACTATGGAACAATCGAAGAATAGTCGTAAGGAATATGAAAACAGTTAATAAGTATGAATGGAATGATATGATCAAGTATCAAGACAAAAATGTTTCTCGACGAATAGAAGGAAGGATTTTGACAAAAAGGATAAAAGTGAATGAGATTATAGTTATGCAGGTTTCACAAAGGTATGATTACTCCAGAACAGCGTAAGTACCAATGGTAGAGGAAGGATAATAAAAACACTTCGGCCAAAGGTGACGAACCTCTGATGTTTAGGAAGATAATATAAGAAATACTTTGAGACAAGAGACCTCCTAAGGCAACTTAAAATGGAAATGCAAAGGTAAGACGAATGAGCACTCAGTCGATGGGAGATTTAATAATGATAAGGCAAGAAAGCTTGACAAGTCATGGGATCATGTAAAACCGTGAATTGGATCTAAACATACAAAGTATCAGTTCTATAGCATATGCAGTCATACCTCTCAAAAAGTATGTAAAAGGAAGCAACAATGAGTAAAGCTCGAGATCAGCACCTAAACAAGTGAAAAGAGGGAAATGATGCCTATGGATACAAGGTAGACATTAAAGATATATGTCAAGATATAATGACATTATAATGAAGATAAAATAACAGGCAAATACATATGTCTATGAGAATTTTTGAACTGACCAAAGGTTTGACGAGATAGATAAAGTAACGAGTTTACAGTATAACGAGATCAAGGAAATCTTTTCCCAAAGCGCTATTGACAGAAAGTCTTTGCCATGAGCCAAGTGGAGGAATTCGAATGTAAGTATAATGATCAGGTTTGGATATAGTCGGCAAGCGTCATGTAATGCAAATTCTCCAGAATCTTGCACGTATAGAATAAGGGAATAAGTTAACAACTCATCTTTTAAAGGGTAGTAATGCCAAGGATTAGAATCAGGAGCAATGTTTGAAATTACGTATGTATACCAGAATATTTTAGAATTAAGATAAGTATGAAAAGTAAGAAAATGAGTGAACAAGTGTCAAAACAAGTAAGAAAGGAAGTTGCTTATAATTATAAGCAGTGAGAAAGTTTCAGACTATGAATGAGAATTAACTACGATGATACACACACTTCAGATTCGATGAAATTGTCCATAAAGTGTTCATGGTTGAGATACTACAAATATAAGAGTTTTCAGCAGACCGGTTAGTAAACAAAGCTAAATTGACAATAGAATCATTCACCCACAAGCGGCTTGACTAATGTGTGGATGAAGGACAGAAGTTGTCCGGAGGGAACACATCAGTTAGCTAAGTGGGAGTTCGATTAGAGGATTCAGATATTGATATCCATATGACTCAAAATTTAGCAGGGTCATCCCTCATACATGAAGAAAAGGGACGTCATGATTAAGATATCATTTTTAGAGAAGATCAGGAAAGATATTTAACAAAAGAGAACCGCAACCTTTGCGTATAATGGGAGAGGGACCCTTAGGTGGAATATCCATTTGTGTATTTCCAGTATAGAAGGCTTACGAGATAAGATTATGATGGAGGTCCATTGCTCATAACATTCCGTTCACCCTGGATCTACTAAGATGTATCATGATCTCAAAGGTATGTATTGGTGGAATGACATGAAGAGGAATATTGCGGAGTTTTAGCTCAGTATCTTAATGGCCAGCAAGTAAAAATGGAGCACCAAAAGCCCGGTGGCTTGGCTCAGAACATTGAGATTCCGATGTGAAAATGAGAAATGATTAATATAGACTTTGTTACGGGTTTACCTCGCTCTTATCATGAGTTTGATTATATTTGGGTAATTGTTGATAGACTGACCAAATCAGCTCATTTCTTGGCGTTCAAAACTATATACACAACTGCGGACTACGTAAATTTATACGTTAAGGAGATTGTTCGCCTTCATGGTATGCCTAGTTCTATTATATCTGATCGAGATGCGCAGTTCACAACTAAATTCTGGAAATCATTTCAAAAAGGTTTGGGCACTCAAGTTAATCTTAACACAACTTTCCACCCTTAGATAGACGGGCATGACGGGCATGACGGGCTTATATATTGGACTTTAAGGGAAGTTGGGATGAATATTTACCCCTTATTGAATTTGCGTACAATAATAGTTATCATACTAGCATTAAAATGACTCCATATGAGGCTTTGTATGGACGAAAATATAGATCTCCAATCGGATGGGTTGAAACAGCCAAATCAGAATTATTTGGGCCTGACCTAGTGCACCAAGCCATAGCGTGTGTGAAGTTTATCCAAGAACGGTTGTTAACCGCTCAGAGTCGTCAGAGGTCGTATTCAGACATGCGGCGACAGGACTTAGAGTTTCAAGTAAATGATTGGGTCTTCTTGAAAATTTCTCCTATGAAGGGTGTAATGAGGTTTGGGAAAAACGAAAAGCTTAGCCCAAGGTATATTGAGCCATATCGCATAATTCAACGAATTGGCCAAGTAACTTACGAATTGGACCTACCTCCTGAGTTAAAGTTTGTTCATCCGGTTTTCCATGTTTCTATATTGAGAGCGTGTGCTGGAGATCCTTCCCAGATTGTGCCAATTGACGATGTGAGACTTACAGAGGACTTATCATATGAAGAGGTTCATATTGCTATCTTAGATCATCAAGTCTGCAAGTCGAGAAGTAAAGAAGAAGCCTCTATGAAAGTTCTATGGTGGAATAAGAATATAGAGGGAGTGACATGGGAGGTGGAAGAGGAGATGAAACACAAATATCCATAACTAATACAGATCAACATCGAGGTTCTAAGAGAAGCATAGGGTGAACTCTATTTATTAATGCTTTAGGACCATGGGAGGTCTGATGTAATGATGCATGTTATATTATATGGCCCCGTGAAAAAGTAGTTGTATTCTTTGATTATGTAACGGGGATTAGATATGTCACCCCAACATTCGAGGATGAATGTTTCTAAGGGGAAAAGATGTAACACCCCATACTTTTGGACAATGGTTTGAGTCGCTAGACATATGGAAGTAGACACGAGTCCTGGAGAAATTTTGTTATATACAAGTATTCACATCAAGAGCTTGCTGTATAAAAGGATAAAGTTCGAAAATGATTTAGGACTTAAAAGTATGACGACGGTGATTGAAAATAATATTTTGTGCATGCCTAAAGAGGCTATGGGCTAGTGCTATGTCACACAATTATGATAATGGGTATATAAAGTATGTTAAAAATAATTATTATTCAAGTGAATTGGGATCAAGAAATTATTTATTTGACTATTGATAAATTGTGGAGATTAGTAGGATTAATTATTAAATTATTGGATAAGTGTTTGAAAGTAATTGCCACATGTCTCCTAGCCAAGTAGTCAACAAGGTGACTAATGCTTACATGAATCTCTTGGATGACACCTACATGACCACGATGCCTTTGTCTTTTTGGAAAGGTGTTTGGGTGGGACCCACAACCTATTAATAATAGAAACTTTTCATATATCACTTAGATAGGTATATTTTCTTCGTATGAAATAGGTAGCAACGTTCTAGCCCTTGCTCTTAAGAACATGAGCATCAAACTTCTTATTCTATGGAATTAATTCAAACTTTGTTCTGAATATGTTCGAGCAACAATGTTTGACTTCTTCTTCAAGGATTTAAAGGTAGCAAGTATTGTTCCTGGAAAGTTCAAGTAAAAAGTTGGTTCCTACATTCATCAAGTAAGGTATGTTAAGGCAAATCTTTCATTCTTTTAGCATGCTCCATGTAATGAAACGTAAACGTAATATTGTCCCATAAATGAGTCTACTCTTAGTAGTTAAGGATGTTCATGTTATTCATTTATATTGTCAAAGCATATCTAAATATGTTTCTAAATCCTTATTTAGGTATATGGAAATATGTTAATGTTCATAATGTTAATCGGAGGTGCAACGACATTACGTCACTCCAATAAGTTCAAAATGTTTTATTATTATTCATGCATTACCCTTGACCTACATGTGTTATATACACTACTATATGGTGTGCATTATATATATAGGGGATGGGAAAAGGGATACGATGTTATATACGCACACCAAGTAAAAAGTTGGTTCCTACATTCATCAAGTAAGGTATGTTAAGGCAAATCTTTCATTCTTTTAGCATGCTCCATGTAATGAAACGTAAACGTAGTATTGTCCCATAAATGAGTCTACTCTTAGTAGTTAAGGATGTTCATGTTATTCATTCCTATTGTCAAAGCATATCTAAATATGTTTCTAAATCCTTATTTAGGTATATGGAAATATGTTAATGTTCATAATGTTAATCGGAGGTGCAACGACATTACGTCACTCCAATAAGTTCAAAATGTTTTATTATTATTCATGAATTACCCTTGACCTACATGTGTTATATACACTACTATATGGTGTGCATTATATATATAGGGGATGGGAAAAGGGATACGATGTTATATACGCACACCACCTGATCAACTGGTATATGATGATGATTATGCCCACAGAGGCCGAAATGATATGATGGGAGACATCGTTATATATATATATATATATATATATATATATATATATATATGTACGTATGACCTCATTGTGCATGATATTTAGGCATACTATGGCCCTTATAGGCACTCTACACATACATGATACTTATGCATATTATGGCCCTCCAGGCATTCGGTACATGTTGGTTGTTTCTTGTCTCATGTTACTTTCAGGTCTCTATTATGCTATTTTCATGCCTGAAATACTCGGTACACCAGTCGTACTGACGTCCCTTTTGTCGGGGGATGCTGCATTTCATACCCGCAGGCTCAGGTAGACAGGGCGACGGTCCGCATTAGTAGGATGGTGGTCCAGCTGATATTTGAGCACTCTATTTGTTCCAGAATTGCAATCTAGTCATGGTACGGTATTTTGGTTATGCGTTGGGGTATGGTGGTGCCCTATCCCGACCTTATGATGTCACGTACTCTTTAGAGGCTTATAGACAGTTGTCATATGTATAGTAGTCATGTATAACCTTGTCTGCCTTAGTATGTATATATGCATAGGTTGGGTTCTTCCGTTTGCAAGAGTTTACGCAGTACGTTTCCAGTTTATCATTCCTATGTGTCAGTAGGATACTTTGTGATGGCCCTCGGGGCCCATGATTAATTATGGTTAGATGTTACATATATGATTAGTGGTACTTGGCAAAAAAGGTCCGGGTGCCCATCATGACCCTCTGATTTCGGTTGTGACATTTATAAAGGCACATGTCGGAGCGCGGAAGGTCCAAGCAAGAAAAGCGAATATATTCAAAATTGCTCAAAAAGATACAGAGTTGTTGCGGGAGTTCGTGATAAGGTTCAAAAGGAATGAATGCTTCTTTCCCTGGTACCTGATGAATAGGCAACTGAAGCTTTCACTAAGGGGTTAAATCCTAGGAGCTTCAGTGCCTCGTTTAAACTAAATGAGTACTTATTGGAATTCCCGTAGTAACATGGGTAGATGTGCATAATAAGTACGAGTGTAATATAAGTATGATTAGCTCGAACTTCCTTCGGGGTCTGCAGGACATAACACATATCTTGATAAATCGAAGATGGTAGCTGAGTCAGAATTAAAGTCTCTAAAAGATAGGTATCAACCCTACGGATAACCTGAAAGATCAAACTTCAAATCGAATAGGGGTCACAACAATCGCAACTTCCCATCGAACAAAGAAAATATATAATGATAGAGGGTCCACCAGTAGGGGCTTGTAATTTAAAAATGATACCTGTGGAGCTTCTTCTAACAGTATGGAAAGCCCGAGGCTTTCCAAATATAATTTTAATATTGACGCGGCCGAACTTATTTCGACTATTGGACGCATTAAACAGACAAGATGGCCGAAACCACTCCGGATAGACCCAGCCCAGAGAGATCCAAATTTGATATGTGATTATCACAGAACTCATGGTTACCGAATAGAGGATTGTCGTTAGTTGAGGGATGAAGTGTCTCAGTTGTCTAAAAATGGCCGTCTACGCCAATTTTTGAGTGATCAAGTAAAAGAAAACTATAGAAATAGGGAAGCAAACAAGCATGCAGATCTGATTGAAACCCAGCATATCAAAAATATGATTATCAGAGGGATGGATGTTCCGAAAGGATCCATCATGACCACAAAGAAGAAGAAAGTCTCAATAACTCGAGAAAAGAGATCCAGGGATTTCTTGCTGGATGGAATAATATCTTTCAACGATGAAGACATGCATCATTCAAGATCACAATGATACGCTGGTAATTTCTATCTTTATCAATACATTTCAGATTAAGCGTACTTTAATTGATCTAGGTAGCTCGGCCAACATCATCCGGTGAAAAGTGGTAGAGCAATTGGGATTGCTGGATCAAATTGTACCGATGACCAAAATTTTGAACTGATTCAACATGACAAGTGAGACTATGAAAGGAGAAATCACTCTCCCAGTCAATGTAGCTGGAACAATTCAACAAATGAAATTTTACGTTATCAAAGGTGAATTGAGGTACAACGCATTGTTCGGCAGACTATGGATACACGACATGAAGGTCGTGCCTTCTACATTGCACATGATGATAAAATTCCCAACTTCGAAGAACGTTAAGTCAATTCGAGAAGAGCAATTGGTGGCAAAGGAAATGTTCGTGGTAGAGGAGTTGGTGCTAGCGCCAAAAGAAGTGAAGGACATGAATAATGGTAAAGAGGTCAAATAGCAATCACAAGATTCGGGCTCGTCGAGTCTGGAGAAAAAAGAGGGAGAAAAGATAAATTATGAGGAATAAGATGATTATTATCGTGTCTCGGGGTCATTTGTTCTACCGGACGATTCAGATGCCATGAAGTCAACTATAGAAGAGCTAGAGCAAGTCATCTTGTTCGTACATTTACCGGATATAAAGGTATACCTAGGAACTAGGTTATCCTCGGAGCTTAGACTTAAATTAATTTAATTTCTTAAAGATAATGCCGATTGCTTTTCCTGGTCCCACTTAGACATGACATGTATCCCACCGGAGATTACGAATTACAAGTTAAGTTTGGACTCAAGCTTCCTACCGGTAAAGCAAAAGAGGAGGTCAATGGTCGAATACAAATATAAGTTTGTTAAGGAGGAGGTGACAAAGTTATTAAGTAGAGTATCCGAATTGGTTAGCAATCGTAGTTGTCATACCTAAAAAGGGCAATACATTGAGAATGTGCATAGAATTTAAGGATTTAAATAAAGCTTGCCCAAAAGATTCCTTTCCTTTGCCGCACATCGATTGAATGATTGATGCTACAACACGGCATGAGATTGTCAGTTTTCTTGACTCTTACTCCAGATACAACTAAATCAGGATAAATCTAGAAGATCAAGAGAAAACTTATTTTATAACTAGATATGGGACTTACTGCTATAATGTGATGCCATTTGGTTCAAAAAATACTGGAGCAACATACCAACGCCTAGTTAATCACATGTTCGAGGACCAAATAGGTAACACAATGGAGGTTTATATTGATGATATGCTAGTAAAGTCCCTGGAGATAGTGGACCATTTAAAGAATTTACAGGAAATATTTGATATACTCCGGAAGTACAATATGAAGCTGAATCTAGAGAAGTGTGCTTTTGGAGTTGGCTCGGGCAAGTTCTTGGGTTTCTTGGTTTCAAACCGAGGAATAGAGATCAATCTGGATAAAATCAAAGCTATCGAGAAAATTTGGGAGGTGCTTGAGGATGTGAAGGTGGTACAAAGACTAACTAGAAGGTTGGCCGCCCTAAGTAAATTCATAAATCGGTCTTTGAAGAGAAGTCATAGGTTTTTTTATTTATTAAAAAACCAGAATGACTTGGGGTGGAATCTGGAATGCCAACAAGCATTGAGGGATCTAAAGAAGTACTTGTCTAGTCCACCGTTGTTGCATAAGCCGAAGGCAGATGAGGAACTATTCTTGTACCTGGCAGTGTCCGAGGTAGCTGTAAGTGCTATTTTGGTTCAAGAAGAGAAGGTACACAATTTCCTATTTACAGTGTCAGTTGAAGGTACATGTTAAATATTCAATGTTAGCCAAATGGGCAAGGATATTATTATCATCCGGTAAATTAAAAGAAGGTTTTATTATCATTCATATATTTTCATTTGCATTGCATTCATATATTATCATGGACCACTTGTGCTATGCACACTACTATATGGTAAATATTGTATATATGTAGGGGATATGGGAAAAGGGAAATGCGCTATATACGCACACCACCTGCAGCTGGTACAGACTATCACAAAAGAGCCCTAAGAGGCCACATATCGAGCATGTGTGGCTAAGACGATATGAATGCATGTGTGGACAATACGATATAACCTGATGCCCACAGAGGCAGTTATGGAAGGATTCCTGTGTGGACATTAGTATACCGCATTTGCATTATACATACGTTCATTAATCATTACATGGTATGGTATCCACATAGGCTGTTTTGGTAAGGAAGGTGCCCGATGAGGCCGATGGATATGTATACTGCATTGTGCATAACATGTAGGCATATGTATTAGGACCCTCAGAGGCATTTACTACTGGTCAGTTGTTTCTGTTTCAATTGTTGTTAAAGAAGGTGACGGTTCACGCTAGTAGGTTGCTGTTCAGCTGATATTGGAGCACTCTATTTGTTTCAGAGTTGCAGTTTGGTCGTGGTACATTATTTTTGCATACACATATGGGTATGACGGGGTCATGTCCCGTCCTTGTGATGTCATGTATTCTTTAGAGGCTTGTAGACAGGTGTCCTGTGGTTAGTTTTCATGTTTGGCCTTGTCGGCCTTGGTATGAGTATGTATATATGAAAATTGGATTTTTGGATAAGATTTTCTATAATATTTTTTGGCTTAGTCCGTATTTAATTATGATTAGGGTTGGATGTACGAATGGCGGTACCTAGTGGGTGGGATCCGGGTGCCCGTCGCGGCCCTCCGGTTTGGGTCATGGCAATAATAGAATAAAATCCTAAGTTATGAAATTTCATGGTTTTATGGAATAACGTGACGTGGGAAAGAACATAGATATTCCACACTTGGATAGAAGCTCTACATACCTTGTTCGCTCCTAGTCTTGTATTTAAAATCCAAACTTTGAAGAAGAACTCCAAAGATTGAACCTTGAAATCTTGGATTGGGTTTATCTTGAAACCCCTAGGTTAAGAATAATGAATTTCTACTTAGAATTCATGTACGTACGTTAGAATCCACTTGAAATACATGGAATATGCTTACCTTGATGTAGGAGAAGGTTGGGAAGATAGAACCTTCATTCTAGGGCTTGAAAAGAGTGAGAACTGATTTTTCAAGACTAAGTCTCGTATTTATATTATTCCTAGTCGGACAAATCCTATGGCCAAATTCGACGGATTGTCGAATTTTCTACGGTCTGTTAAAGGACCATGTAATATTGTATTGTCCGTATAATCAGACCGTCTTTCAAATCTAAAAATTTCAGTGATTTGTAAAAGTTGAGATTCTAAGACGGTCAAAATCGACGGGCCGTATAAATTTATACGATCCGTAGAATTTACAGAGTGCCATCAATTTTAAAAATAAAATCGACGGGCCGTATAAATTTATACGATCCGTAGAATTTACAGAGTGCCATCAATTTTAAAAATAAAATCGACGGTTCATTTTGATGGATGGTAACAAATTCTATGGTCCGTATAATCGGGCGTAAAATTTAATATGCAGAACTGAAACTGGTTTTCAACTTTGAACTCCCCGTTTGGTTTCCTAATTTCTTGAATCATAAACATGGCTTAGTTTGGAGGTATGAGGTGTTACATCAATAATGATGCGATTCATCCTCTCGACTACACCATTGTGTACTGGGGTTCCAAGAACTATCTTTTCATTTCTGATCACATGGCTCGAACAACACTCTTCAAATTCCCTTGAAATGTACTCACCTCCATTGTCAGTTCGGAGACGCTTAAGCTTTCTACCCCCCCCCCCTTCCACTAGAGCATGAAACTTTTAAAAAATATGAAACACCTTATCTTTGATTTTCAAGATAACCCATAATTTTTGTGAAACATCATCAATAAAAGTAATAAAATATTTATTACCGCCCATCGATTCTACCTTCATTGGACCACAAACATCAGAATATATCTAATCAAGTATATTTAATTTTCTTTCAGACAATGTCTGAAATAAAATTTTATGTTGCTTACCGAATAAACAATACCCACAAGATTTTTCCGTTGTACCTTTGGCAAAAGATATGAGTTATTTCTTGGAAAAAATCTTCAACCCTTTCTCGCTCATATGATCCATTCTTTTATGCCACAAATTAGCAAAAATCTCATCTTGAGCCGCGTTCAATTCACCTCGGCATATTTCTGCATTTATCATGTACAACGTACCACGAGCAACTCCATTTGCAATCACCAACGATCCCTTGGTGAGTCTTTATGTTTTATGTGCAAAGTATCTCCCGTATCCATCTCGGTCCAAAGCAATCCCCGTGATCAAGTTCAGCCGCAAATCGAGTACATAGCGCACGTCCTTCAGAATCAATATGCATCCGACATTTGTCTTGATACAAATGTATCTGATCCCTGCAATCTTTGAGTAACTTGTGTTACCCATTTTCACAGTTCCAAAATCATAAGCTATATATTTGCAGAAAAAATCCTTTATCGGTGTGGCATGGTAAGATGTTGTATCAACCACCAATTTTGACTCTACACCTGTCAAGTGCTTACATTCCTCTTTCTCGTTTATGAAGAGAACATTATCATTTTTTTGCACTGTGATAATTGTATTATCATCGTTCTTCTGGCCACTGCTTTCACCTTTACCCCTTTTTAGATTTGGACAACTCTTTTGAAGTGAGCTGGTTGATCGCAATTGTAGCAATTTTTAGCTCTTGATTTGAATAGGTTTTTGGACTTCCCACGAGCTCCGGATATACCATAATTGTTCGTACTCCTTTGATAACTCCTGCCTCTACTTTCTGTGATGAGAGCATGTCCATGATTTTGAGGCCTCTTTCTCATCTTCTCATTGAGTAGAAGATTTGATGTAACATCCTTCAGCTAAATGGAGTCCTTACCATGCAAGATGATTGTTTCCAAATTATCATAAGAAGATGGAAATGAGTTCATGAGCACGATGACTTTATCTTCTTCCTCAATCTTAACTCCGAGGTTTGCTAGCTACATGATTAGTCCATTAAGTATATTTAAGTGTGACAAAAAATTTGTACCTTCACCCATATGTAGGACGTAGATTGCTTCTTTTGGTAAAATTTATTTGTTAACGTCTTGGACATGTATAGATTTTCTAACTTTGTCCAAATTTCATATGCGCTCTTTTCATAGATGATGTTATTGACCATATCATCTATTAAGTTCAACCTGATTGCGCTAGCTGCCTTTTCATCCATTTCTTCTCAATCCTCAAGTTTTATGCATTCAGGCTTTTTAGATTTTTCGCCTAGTGCCTTGTGCAACCCATGTTGGATGAGCAAATCCCTCAGCCTTCTCTGCTATATTGAAAACCCACTATCACCGTTGAATTTTGCTACCTCATACTTTACTCCAGATATTTTTTCGTGAAGTATAGTACTACAAACCGTGAATGATATTTCTGTGAATGAGCAGAACCTATGCTCTGATACAAGTTGTAGGGGATAAATCCGCCACAGAAATAATATTCACAATAATAAATGTGGAAAAAAATGTAGCACCATGATACAGTAATCAACAAAATAACAATAACGACACCAAATTTTTTACGTGAAAAAGCCTTCTGAATAAGGTAAACAACCACGGGCCCAATAAGAGCAATTGATACCACTATAATGAGAAATTTTACAATGATAGTCCCGAATACAATACTCCGAAGATCACTACACACTCAAAAGAAATAACCCTCTTTTGATTTTTTCACCTCACTACAATATCGCTGACACTCTATTCTCCTTACAAACTATTCTTATATGTGAAACTACCTCACTTTGCTATCTAACACTCATAATGTTTCTCTAAGATTTGGTGTGTCCAAAATGAGAGGCCGAGGCTCCTATTTATAGGAGTACTGCTACCAAATTTAACCAATGAAAACTATTGGTTCGTTACAACTTGCTATTGTAAATTGCAATGTCTGCCACCCACAATTTGCTATGTAACATTCCAGTAATTTGTTACCAAAACAAGTGTTGCCCAAAACCTGTTATGACATCAACTTGTTCCTTTTTCATTTTTCTTTTCTTTTATTGATTAATGGGTATGGACCCCATAAGTTGATTCATACCTTCTTGATATATGCTTGTTTGATCCATCGATAACGTATGTATAGTCGATGGATCAACCAAGGACATTCTTGATCTTCGAGACTATAATTATGGACTCGTTCCTGATACTAAGCTTAGTAACTCTGAAACTGAAAGTCAATTATTATCCAAAGACTTTGGTTAGCACAGGAATCAAGATGCATCGCAGAAATATACCAGTGGATGTTTTCAGTGGATGCGCCAACAGCCAAATATCGATGCATTACAAACGACTAAATGGCATTGACACATTATTTTTACCCTCCAATAATTCTAGTTAATTATTCAAGGTTCTCGAGTCACTGACGAAGTAAAATATACTTTTTACAAGACGAATATGATTTTATAAAATTATTTCGGGAGTATTTTGTCATTTCATTTGACAAAATATTATCTGATATATTTATTGTATATCATGTCCTATGTTTTATAATATTTTGACCATTAATTATGATTTTAGAATTTTAACAGATAATTACAAATTTATTTGTGTTGAAGTTCTCAATTAAAGAAATTAATGTTCTACTCCATCAAAATCGAGAAATTGTCTAATTAAATACGATAATGGATTTACATCTAAATTTTAAAGCATGTTTTTAAAAATTAATAGGGTTTTCATGATTTAAATTTCCTAAATCCTAATTAATATCAAATGCGGCCTCAAAATGAAGCTTTTAATTTAATTTAGGTTATTTAAGAAATTGTTTGGTCATTTTTTATTTAAAATATGACCACATTTGCAAAATGTAACCATATTTATTTAAAACACGTTTTAAAATAAGTTGGGCCTCCACATTCTTTTAATTCTGGCCGAGCCCAGGACAAATATCCCAGACCCACGCTTAAAGCGTAAAAGGGAAAAATCTCCCTTTTGTTCCATTTTGTTACGAACATCTCTCTTTTGAGAAACCCTAGCCGCCTCTTTGTCCTCGGCCAAAAATGGCAAGGCTCAGAGTGACGATCACCTGTACAGACTTTGAGCATTCATTTTGGGCAAGAGAAATTAATGCTCTTTTACTTTCTCACACCAGTACGCTACCAGACCTCCACACCCAATGTGAGGTCGCCCCTCTCTTTTGCTCTTCTATCACGATTTTAATGGTTCTTATCTTTACTTGATTTCAAACATCGCAATACGATTGGTTGAGAACCTTTTGAGAGGTAAATTTTTGCCCAAATCTGTTCTCCTACATCGGATGCCATAGAAGTTTTAGGGTTTGAGGTCTCCCTATAAATTAAGACCCATCCATTCATTGTTAAATGTTCAAAACTTGAATTTGGTTTTTATAATTTTAAGAGAAGTGTTTAAGGTAAAACCGACTAATTTCGCTTAAGTTGGGATCTAAATCATTTGGTGGAACCCAGATCTATCCTAATTGGTCCTCACGATTTTAAAATCTTTCACTTTTCGCGTGTTTGTGAGTATTAGAGGCTCGGAGATGAAGATTCAAGCCCTCTCCGACCTTTCGGCTGCCTCCACACAATGTAATTATAGATGCTTTCTAACTTTCATCTTTGTTTTCCCCTTCCTCCTCTTACACACATGGGACACAGGTCACTTGGGCCAAAGCACAGCCAAACTAGTTGGGTCAAGAGCCCAACCCTTCTCATTTTATCGAGTCTGTTCGCCGTAGCAACGCATTGAAGGCCCAGCTATGAGTGAAAATAGCCAACTGGTGGGCTTAGGTAGGCCTACCAGCCTACACTCCCTCATGTCAATTCCATATGTATATATATATATGTATTCTTTGTAATAAAAATATACTTTGTATATATCTATTGGAACTTCTTTATGGTTACAAACTTAGGATAGACAAACAATACGTACATCATTTATATAGAATCTCCAAAAAAGTGAATTTTCAAAACCGTTAAATGTAGAACCTTAAAGATAAATCGACTGTTTTTGTATCACTAAAAATGGATTTTTGAATTTGGAATGGAACCAAAATTTGGTCTTGAAATAGATTGAACTTTGAGAGATTGTTTTGAACATCACTTAATGGGATAAAAGGAACCAAAGAATGAGTTGTATTTGGGTTTGAAAGCGGACTCATTTGAAGAAATAGAGATTGGTTTGGGCTGAAAAGCAACACTCATGAATCGATTTCGGGTTGAGCCCAACTAAATAATTTTTAGACAAAGACCAAAACATCCATCTTGGACTTGAGTTAAGGTTGGGGATTTTAATTGACTATGGAATGTGAATTGATCCTTTTGGGATATAGCATGAATAAAAGAAAAACGTTGATTTTCTACTTCTTTCAAAAACCCAAAAACTTGTCATTATAAATGGATTACTCTTTTAAACTTTAAAAAGATTTTTAAAAAACATGAAAGTGATATTAGACAATTATTGGACTAAATAGTAGAGTTCTACTCAAGTTAATTCTTGGGTGTTCTTAGTCCAAAAATAAGTTGACTAAATTACCCCTGTGTGAATCACTTGGCGGAAGTTTAACTCTTTTATTTTCAAAAAACCTTTGAGTTTTGAATAAACTAATGACAAGGATTTTGCGAATTTTTAAACACTTTTAGGCAATTCAAATTATTTAAGCATGCTATAGAACCTGATGGTCAATCGTATTATATGGATTCTTAATATCGGGGTGTCTAACACCTTCCCAGGGGAATCATCAGAACCCTTACCTTGACTCTGGTTTAGATAGGATTTTTCAATATTTTTTAGTAAACCCTTTCGACCCGATTTTTCTAATTTACCTATAAATTAGGTGGCGATAATTATCCGACTTAGAGCACCAACAACATCTTAGTAGTTTTTATTCCTTCGCGTAAAAGTGAACAGTAACAGATGACGACTCTGTTGGGGATAGGCCTAGGTTCTAACCATAAGGGTTTCAATACAACATGCTTTTAAATGATATAAATTGCTTATGTATTTAAATACCCGCAATTATAATTGTCATTCATACATTCATTTTCCATCAAATGGAATGTACACACACTTGCATCAGTGCACAAAGATGATTATGCGAATTTCACAATTATCCTCCAGTATAAAACCAAAAACATTTTCTTGGAACACGTTGAAGATGGAGTTGGTTCGCGATCGTCCAACAGTCAACAATGGTTCACCCTGGGTAGTCCACTCGGGTCCCTTAGTCATTTGATAAACCACTCTAGTACAACTAGGATAGAGCAAAGCCAAATCCCTACTGAACTAGCATATGCTGACCTAGACAGGTTCAGGTATCTCAGACCTACCTGGACCTATTAGGTTGACTACCTCATATCTTGATGGTCTATAACTCGAAGGAACCGCATCCAACTACTTATTATGTGAAAGCATTAAATGTGCCTTATGTGATAAACCATTGTCCCTTGAGAGGAAAATTAACTGTGTACTCTTTTTTAGATGCATACAAATTTGAAATGCGACATGGTTATCGATGCACCTGAGATGCTGAATTTTTGGTAGTCGTGGTTAGATGACCTGCAAAAGAGAGAAGTAACAAACTATCTAGGATACCTACCTTATCTTATGAACATGAAAGGAAATAGATAACTTCTAGAAGTCCTTACCGGGTATTGGGATTGTGATAGAATGGTGTTTAGGTTCGGAGATTTTGAGATGACCCCGACTCTAGAGGAGATATGGGATTGCATAGATAGTGTAAGGACCTGTATGAGAAGGAGGAAGAAACCAGACCATAACCTTCTAGTGCTCCATAAGCCGACTCTTGATGAGATTCTTAGGTTTTCGTCCCTGGCTAGCGCCGATTGGATATTCGGCCGGACCATAACCTTTAGGTATCTATACAATTGATTCGGGTCCAAACTAGGAGTGGCTAGTGGGTCGGGCTCGGATCTGGCGGGGTCGGGGTCGGGCGGGATGAGCCAAGGGGTCAGGGTCGGGTCTAGCGGGGTCTGGCGGGACTTGCTCCAGTCCCGTCCCGATCCCGATCCCGTCGGTATCGGGTCGGGGCAGGGTCCGGCGGGTTTTCATTTTTTTTTTAAATAACATATGTATAAAAAAACTCAATAAACAAGATAAGATAGTGTAATAAAAATATCCCAAGGCTGTTTTTGTGCCTCTTATATTAATAGACATGATTTTTTTTTGTAATACAAATACAATTGTCTAAAATCTAAATTGCAACTTTGTGGTGTTGTCCAAAAGTTGCAAATTACATAATAAAATTTCAATTAAAAAAATTACATTCTAAAAAAATCTGTTCTAATTGCTTGATGATTTCCTGTGGTTCTTCGGTTGGAATTGGTATTTGTTGGTCAAATTGATCCACGTCGCTTCCACTACCTTCGGTTAAGATTTCGTTGTAGTTTTCATCTTCTTCTTCGTTGATCTCCGGTTGACCGCACCTTCTCCGCTCCGTTCGTATCCAATCTCTGAATAATACTGCAATTTCTAAGTTGTCTCCGGCTAATGAGTGTCTGTGGTCTCCTATTTGATATCTGCCTGCAGAAAAAGCACTTTCAGACGCAGTTGATGACGCTTGAATGTTCAAAACATCTCGAGCTATCAATGAAAGTGTCGGAAAGGTCTTCTCATTCTCCCTCCAGTATTTCAGCAAGTCTTCATGTCCATCTTCATTGATAACTTCTTGATACGGTACAGAACCCTGCAAAACAAAAATATCCAACTCGCTAATTTGGTTAGTAGTAGAGGTACGGCCGCACATTCTATTTCTGAGGCTTTCAATACTAGCCGCAGAAACAGCATGTCTTTTGTGAGGTTGTGTTGAAGATGAAGAAGATGGTATGGAAGTCGGCAAGTTACTAGCATTTTCTTGTTGATAAAATCTATATATATTTTTGCATTGGTGTTCTACGCTAGACAACACTTCTTCTTTAGTTTGTTCAATAGGTGGTGGGTGATTTAGATTTTTGGGACTTGGAGGTGGTAGTACTTCTATACAATCGTAAATAGTTTCAATTAGTGATTTAGTACCGTCTATTTTAATAGTAGGATTTAATACAGAACCAATAATATAAATAGACGGAATAGAAATAAAATATTTTTTTATTTTGACAAACATTTTTTTAATAGCTGCCTTATAAGCTGGTTTTTCCATATATTCACTAAGTAATAAAAATATTAGAGTTATATAAAACAACATAGTTGAAATAGTAGGATAATATATATCGGAAAATTCTTTTGTTGCTTGAAAAAATTTCTCTAAAAATACAATAAGTTCGGAAATTTTTACCCAATCACTATCTAAAATCACATCAGCTGGATTTTTATTATGAGAGTTGAAAAATAAAGTTATAGGTATTCTATAGTCATAAGCAACAAGTAGTTGCTCGTATAAAGAATTTCACCTAGTGGATACTTCTTGTGAAATTTTTCTATAAGGTAGTCCACAATCGTGACAAGTTTTTTTATATTCTTTTCTACGTTGTACTTTATTACTTTTAAAAATAAAGTTTATAGCAAATTGTATTTTACTAAGAATGTCTTCAAAAAGTGATAGACCATCCTTTACAATTAAGTTATATATATGGCACGCTCATTTTATATGAAAATGATCTGGAAAAGATGGAGTTAAACTATTTTTTAAAATTGTAATTGCGTAATTGTTAGAAGAAGCGTTATCTAATGTAATTGTCATAATTTTATCGGTTATTCTGTAATAATGGCACATTTGATAAATATTATCTGCAATAAAAGTACCAGTGTGCCTATCATCTATATATCTATACGCTAAAATACGTTTTTGCATAGACCATTTATAATCTATCCAATGACAAGTTACAGTTAAATAATCATGGCCGTTAGTACTACGACCTATATCAGACGTGATAGATACTTTGCCATTAAAATGATATAATGAAAAACGTAAATATTGTTGATATTCATGCGCAAATTTAAATACATCTCTCTTAACAGTTGATCTAGGAAAACCGTTAAAAGTAGGATTATATATATCTCTAATGTAATGAATAAAATCGGGAGATGAAGAAAATGAAAAAGGCAAACCCTCCACAACTAATTTTGATATTGCTTCCCTATCTCTATGTTTATTGTATTTAGAGCCTACAATTCCCCCCGTCATAGGATTAATTTGATCCTGTACTTGGTCCGGGACAGTATCAGTATGTGGACCTTTTCCCGATGGAGCGGGCGTTTGCGCACCCAGTTTTGAAGCCTGGTATTGGGCATACCTAGCTGGATGAGCACTTACTACGTGTCTAATTAAACCCCCCGTCCCAGCGTGACCTTTTCCAGTTTTAAATTTTAAAACATTTTTACAAATTTTACATATAGCTACTTGATTCTCTACGTCCCTATCAAAAAATATCTGTGCATCTGATTTTAATGGTCGTTTTGCTGGACCTCGTCTCATACTAGGGGGAATATGAGGTATTTCAGTTGAAGGTGCACTAGTGGATGTGTTGTCATCAACATTAGTGGGTGTATCATCTAGATCATCGTCTAAATTAAAGTCTTCTTGAGTTCCAAAAAATAGTTCCTCGTCTAAATCTAATGGTATTGTAAGAAAATATTGAGTATCAACAAAATCATCCTGTGTAGGAATAAGATGACTAGAAGAAGTACTCTTGCCCTGGTTGCCCCTACTAGAAGAAGTCTTACCCTTACCCTTAAACATACCTCTAATTCCTTCCATTTTAATTATATGCTAACAAATAATTAAAGTAAATGAAATTAAGTGCGCTAAATAAAATAAATAGACAATAATAATTTAATGAAGGAACGAATGTACCAAACGCCGACGTGTAATCGAGAAGTTGAAAATTGAAACTTTGCTCGATGGAAGATCCTCAAGCTAGTTGCCAACTTCACTCCCAATTCCCAAATGAATAAATAAAATTAAATATTTAGCAAACAATGTAGGCTTGTAGAGAGATATATTGAGAGATTAGAGAGATTGTAGGAAGATTTGTGAGAAAGATGAAGAGAAAATGAGTTATTTATAGTTGGAAAATTGGGTTAAAGTATAAATATAATAACTTATGGGTTAAAAATAAATATTAAGGGGTAGGGGGGAGGCCTAAAATGGTCGTTGGCCAACAGCCAAAATCTAAATTGGCCGTTGGTGCAACGATCATATTTGCAAAGGGGGGACAAAGGGCGGGGTCGGGGTCGGGCTTGGGGCGGGGTCGAGGCGGGCGGGCCTGGGGCGGGCTCGGGTCTGGCGGGACGAGACATTGTCCCGTCCCGAGTTCGAGTCCCGCTCCCATTTGTTTTTTTGACCGGGGTCAGGGCGGGGTCGGGGCGGGCTCGGGACGGGGTCGGGCCATCCCGACCCACTGGCCACCCTTAGTCCAAACTGGGATACATAGAACACTCCGTAGAATTCCGACCCTATGCTAGTTGGGAAGTCACCGACCCCTAGCCTTCGTTATGTGTCTTGTAGGAACCAATATATTTCTCAAAGACCAATACCAAGCCATAGATACTAAGGTCATTTTCATCACCCATGCTATCTTTCACGGCATAACCTCAAACGGGGAAACCAAGTGCTACAACATAGTTTCGGTCATCCTAGCCGACATATATTGAGCTTTAGGTCAATGCCAAAACCTACATAGGTACTTCCAAGGGTGTAACCTCTCAGTGCAATGGTGGATCATTAAGCACCTCCACAAAATTGAGGGTCCATCATACCGAGATCCAAAGCGTATGGAAGATAACCTCAAATTCACTTTCCTAAATTTTGGGAATTAAACCAAAGAGAGGTGGGTTTCTATCTTTTATAGGCTCTGAGAGGACAACATCTAGCAGAACTATCCTGAATTTATATCTGAGATCATAGTAGTGAGAGGTAGAAAATGCCCTTTCCTGCCACTTATGGGGCTCCGGGGAATCCGACTATATGCACATATTAGGCCCTTAAGATAGTTCAAAAGGAGACAGTTAATCCCCCAAGTAGGGAACATGGGGGAGTATGTGGTTGACTATGACAGGATCAGAGGGGTCACTAACATCATCCGAGAGGGGAACGGTTGAATCAAGTGGGGTCCAGAGACTTTAGCCGAGGATGTCTTCCGCCCAGGTTGTGATGAAGACTACGTAGACTGGTTGAGAGAACACATATAAGGTACCCTCACACCGAGTCCCAATCACTACTAGTGTAGCCATGATAGGGTTTCAAAGGTCGAGGTCAAAGCCCGCGCCATTCAGAGACAAGCCTATGATCGAGATTCCAGAAGTCTAGAGAAGATGAAGCATCACCAGATCATCATAGCCAGCATGACCAAGGAGTCAGACTTCACTTACCAATGTTTATTGGACTTAGACGCTCGCATGATGAGAGTTATGTACGAGACTACACCCATGACCTTCACAGAGAAAGGTTATTGGGTCGATTCACTATTGATGTTTACTCATATCCGAATTCAGAACACCCTTCGAAGGGCCAAGAAAGCTCGAACTGACAGAGCTTCATCATTCGCCACTGGAGGCGACTTCTTCTGATTTTACTACTTTATTCATCTTTTGTAACCCCATTGAGAAAAACATATTATTAATGAAAATAATTATGGGGCAATGGTTTTTATCAAACATTGGCACAATTATGCTTCAAACGACTAGAAAGTCTTGAAGTAACGAGGTTTAGGAACGTGAATTATATAACTACGTATGTGCTTGTGTTATATAAATTGCTTATGTGTTTTCATGTGTTCTGCCTGAACTCTTGATTGGTTCCACATTTCGGACACCAACCCAAAAGAAAAACACAAGAAAATACCAAAACTAAACTAAATTTCACCTCCTCTTAAAGGCTGATTTACTACCAATGGACACTCCCGACAGCCAAAGTGCCACATCACCAGTCGTTGATTTGGTTAGCGATGAAGAGAAGGAGGAATCGCTTAGGGCAAAATTTTGCAAGGTAGACACGATGATTGACTTGGCCAGAACCAAGATGAAAGAGGTTGATAAAAAGATTGACTTGGATAGAGCCAAAATGAAAGAGGTCGATGAGATTCTGGAGTTACCTACTGCAGATTGTATGCCGTATGGAGAGTCAAGTGGGGTACCCAAGGAAGTCACCCCAACTACCGGCGAAGCTGCTAACTACTACGGGATGCCACAAGGGCCTCCATGTATGTCATAGCTGATGTGGTGGGTGATTTCCCTCAAAGCTCGTAGTTTGCTCTATAGAGTTGCGCCCAGGGCGGTGCGAAACATTGAGGTATATGATAGGATAAAAGCCACCAGGTTGGAGTATGCTAGCTCCGACGTCCTCCGAACTTGTGCATCTATCTTTGCCCACAAGAGATGCCTATTCCACAGAAATTAGCTCAGCCACATCATAGACAAGTGTGTGTGACCTTCAAAAGAAGAGTTATAAGACTAATCGATGAAAATGTCATTCATAACATATGGACCCCACACTCTCTACTGGTTTACGACCATATCATGACTGATGAAGGAATCACTATGGAAACCCAACTGTGGCGTTAAGACTTCACTGTCTTTGAAGATTCGCATGCATACATCTTCTCCTTTTTGGCCTCCACATGCAAGGTTCGCCCACTCAAAACCACGTGGAAACTTTTTGCCAACACTTCAAGGACTAATATTTGCTTGTACCATTCAGGGGCACCCGGGCACGACATCGAAGAATGTGAAGCCTTCAAGTTTGAGCTGGAATATCTTGTCAACACTGGTCTGATCTAGCTTGTGATACAAGGATGAGTGACTCAGTAAATACAAAAACAGGAAAGGATAAGGTAAGTTATAACGTCGGTCGAAAGGCCGAGCGTGTGTCACAGTTGTCCTTCCCTAAAAAGCTGGCACCGAAATATCGCTAAAAATATTTTTTATTACAGGTGTTATGAATTCAATTTGACAGTTCTCAAAAGAAATAAAACCTTTTTCGGGCTGCTTCGAGTGCCGATCTTCGCTTAAGTCGGCTTCGAGGCTCTACTTTGGCTTTTCATCGCTTTCTCCCAGTGGCCTTTATCGTATCACGCACCTATCTTGCCATGCCAAAGGGAGTTAGAATGCACTTTGGTTCACATGTTGGATGGTCTATCCCTATCTAGGTAGGCTTTTTAATATTGATTAGGTACGAGCGAGAGTTTGATTAAGATTCTGTTTTCCATTCTTTTTCCTCTTTCTAAATATTGTAGTTCAACTTTAAATCCCTTTCAGCTGATTCCCAAAGAGGGATACGTAGGCGTCCATTCAGGACTCGGTCGCACTATTATAAAAAAATCAATCAATCATATTTGTCCCGAACTACATTTGACCTGATTCCCGAGATGGGATGCGTATGCGCTCTTTAAGCTCGATCGTACCAAACAAAAAACCAAAGAAATCCCTAGAAAGCCTCTGAGACATCAAGATTCGAGGGATCGCCTCACAAAGTACATAGATCCCAAACTTGCAACTAAGACAAAAGTTTTTAGAGAATCTCAAAAATTCTACCAACAACCCCGACACAAAGGATAAGCCGCCCTAATTTTGAAAACTGGTATAGAAATTTTTAGAAGATCTCAAAAATTCCATCGACAGCATTAGTATAAGAGTTAGTCCGTCTCAAATATTTACCTAGGAAGAATTTTTTAGAGGAATTCAAAAATTCCTTCAATACAAATCACCATATGAATCAGCCAGTCTCAAAATAGCACCTGGGCAAAAATTTTGAGGGGTCTCAAAAATTTCACCAGGTCAAATGAGGAGCACGCTTAGAGCGCCAATGGCGATCGAAAAACCTCGCTCAAAGTGTATATGTCATGTCATTGAGTTAATAATTTTAAATATGATGAAATGGTTTAGTCCAAAATTGTTTTCTCAAAATATTTTCAAATCTTTACTCAAAATTTATATCTCATAATACCGAGCCTGAAAAGGGGGATCGATGCTTGAAAAAATAGAGAAAACAACGCAGCGGGAGTCGGCAGCACGGATTGACCCCATAGGAACTAACATTTTTTCTATGTTTGCAGGTCCCTAAAACGTCATTAGGAGGACACCATATTTTTCTACTAATATGTTTGTTCATGTATGAAACAGGTACAATAGAGAAGACACTTTGATACCGGGAAATGACAATCGGACCACGAATTCCACAGATAGGCAAAGCACTATAAGGGCGGTATAATCCGGCCATGAGAGCCAAGAAAAGGAAAAAAACAAAGCAATCTGGCCATGAGAGCCATACAAAGGACAAAACAGTTATCTGACCGAGAGGGTCACAGCCGACGAAAAGACGAAAGAAGCACAATCCGGCCATGAGAGCCATACAAAGGACAAAATGACATTCTAACCAAAAAAGGTCATATCCGATAAAAGGACAAAAAAGACAATACATCTATGAGATCCATATAAAGGTCAAAACAATGTAAATCAAGTCGAGGAGACTGCAGTATTCGTTATCAAAGTCAGGGCAATGTAAATCAAGTTAAAGAGGCTACAGTAATCACTCCAAGAGTCAAGACGATGTAAATCTTGTCAAGGAGACCGCAGTATTCATTTTCAAAGTCAAAGCGATGTAAATTCGGTCAAGAGGCTGCAGTATTTGCGCCAAGAGTCAGAACAATGTAAATCTGGTCAAAGAAATCGCAGTATTCATTTCAAAAGTCAAGGTGATGTAAATCTAGTTAAGGAGGCCCCAATATTCGCTTCAAAGCCAAAACGATGTAAATTCGGTCAAAGAGGCCGCAATATTCATTTCAAAAATCAAGACGACATGCAAGAAATCTACCCAGCAAAGAATTCATTCAAACTGCCGAGAGGGCCATTCATACAAACTTTGTCGAGAGGTCCATTCCTACAAATATTGCCGAGAGAGCCATTCATACAATTATTATCGAGAGGGTCATTAATACAAACTTTGCAGAGATGGTTATTCATACAAACTTTACCGAGAGGGACATTCATTCAAACACTATTAAGAGTTCCATTTATACAAATTGCATGTCGAGAGTGCTATTCATATAAATTGCATTCTAAGAGGGTCATTCACACACAAGCCAGACGATGTCGGAAGTGACATCCGCTTAACAAAATATGCATAAACTAGACGATGTCGAAAGTGACATCCGCTCAACAAAATATACATGAGCTAGATGGTGTCAGAAGTGGTATCCGCTCAACAAAAATACACGAGCAAGACGATGTCAGAAGTGGTATCCGCTCAACAAAAATACACAAGCCAGACGATGTCAGAAGTGGCATCCTCTTAATAAAACTATACACGAGCCAGACGATGTCAGAAGTGGAATTCACTCAACAAAATAGGCACGAGCCAGACAGTGTCAAAAGTGGCATCCGCTAAGCAAGTCAACAGAGTCATACGAGCTAGATTGTGTCGGAGGTGTCACCCACTCAAAATCAGCCGCCAAAGGATGCAACAAACAAAGCCGCAATGTATGATAAATATACATAATCAACACGTTAGGTCCCAGCACATGAAAATAGGTCAAGCTACTGAAAGAGGAAAGCAAGCAGACCATAACCAGACGTAAGCAGAGCAACAATGGAACTTGTTCTTGGGCAGCCGGTCGAAATAATGTACCAACGAGAGTTAAGCTCTTTGTACATGAGATTGAACATCACTCTATGCCGAACTCGCTCGCAAATCACGAAGATTTTTATTTAAAAAAAAACGTAATTGGTCGGGCATGCATTGGAAAGGTTAAAGGAATTACCACATAAGGGATACCCTTTCAGGCTATTGAGTCGAACTACAAGTGACCTTATTATAAAAAACTGGAGAGATGTAGGCCACTCAATATTCGAGGATCTGTCACATTCCAATAAAATCATTCCAGAATTTTCTAGTTTGATACTTTCGCTTTATTGACTTTCTAGTAGTCTAATTGAGTCAAACTACAAGTGTTCTAAATTCTCATGCAACCTAAGATATGTAGGAAATCCAGAAACTAGGGTCCGACATAATTTTTAAAATTTGGATAAAAATGAGAAGTACCATTCAATTGGTCGGCTAAAAACTAGGTCAGTCAAATTTCTCTATTCAGGAATGGTCTTGTCATCCCCGAACAACGAAGGGGCAGTTATTGACACCTAATTTTTACCCTCCAAATCCTAGTTAATTATTCAAGATTCTCAAGTCACATACGGAGTAAAATATACTTTTTACAAGATGAATATAATTTTATAAAATTATTCCGAAAGTATTTTGTCATTTAATTTGATAAAATATCATATAATATATTTATTGTAATGCATTTTTTAAATTAATAGAATTTTCATTATTTAAGTTTCCTAAATCTTAATTAATATCAAATGCGAGCTCAAAAAAAAGCTTTTAATTTAATTTAGGTTATTTATGAAATTGTTTGGTCATTATTTATTCAAAGTATGATCACATTTGCAAAATGTGACCATATTTGTTTAAAACTCATTTTAAAATACGTTGAGCCTCCACGTTCGTTTATTTTCGACCGAGTCCAGGCCCAATGGCCCAGCCCCGGTCCAGACCCACGCTTAAAGCGTAAAAGGGTAAAATCTCCGTTTTGTTCCATTTTGTTATGACCATCGTTCCTCTTCTTCCTTGGCTAAAAATGGAAAGGCTCGGAGTGATGATCGCCTCTGCAGACTTTGTACGTTCATTTTGGGCAAGAGAAATTAATGCTCTTTTCCTTTCTCACACCATTACGCCACCAGACCCCCACACCCCAAGGTGGGCTCGCCCCTCTCTTTTACTTTTCTATCACGATTTTAATAATTCTTGTCTTTACTTGAGTTTAATCATTGCAATATGATTGGTTTAGAATCTTTTGACAGGGAAATTTTCTCCGAAATCTGTTCTCCCACATCAGATGTCATAGAAGTTCTAGGGTTTGAGGTCTCCCTATAAATTAAGACTCGTCCCTTCATTGTTAAAGGTCCAAAACTTTAATCTTTGACTTTTATAATTTTAAGAGTTATTTTCATATTAAAATCGACTAATTTTGCTTAAGTTGGGATCCAAACCATTCGGTGGAACCCAGATCTAGCCTAATTGGTCTTCACAGATTTAAAATCTTTCACTTTTCGTGTGTTTACGAGTGCTCGAGGCTCGGAGTTAAAGATTCAAGCCCTCTTTGACCTTTCGGCTGCCTTCACAGATTTAAAATCTTTCACTTTTCCTGTGTTCCAGTCACATATAGGTTGTTTAAGTTAAAAATACCTAGCATGCCTAGTTTAAAGTTGGTTTTAATCATGTATGGCCTATATGAGTTTATGTGAGGATCAATGTGCAGGTTCTGGGTCTACCCTAGCTGTGTATGGATTGTTTAAGTCCCAATAGTTATCTGAAAATATATGTCAATAACTTGGAATGATATTTGGTTAACTCATTTAACAAGGATGTATTTTGGATTTTTAGATATAGTTTAATAGGGATGTATGATCACTAGACTATTTTGGCATTTCTCTAGACCACCTAGAGTCTGTTTAAGCTAGTTTTAAGTTTGAATATGGTCAAATGATGTGTTTTAAATAGCATGATGCCCAAACTGGTAGACCTTGACCTCTAGGATGATATTCAACCCCTTTATTTAAAACATGAAACCCTCTGACATATTTATAGCTAAAGCATGTAGTGTAATAGGGAATATGAAGTTTGCTTGACCCTTGATGTATTTTTAAATTGTATTGTTCCTTCTTTTTTTTTTCTTTTTTTTTTTTGATAATCCAGGTTTCCAGGCTTGCACCTGACTACTTCACTGGTATTACCCAGACGTCCTGGAGGTAATAGCACCGGTCCTTCAACAACTATCACCAGGTAAATCGCGGGATGTGCTCCGGTGGCCAATTTTCTGAGAGCGTACAACTGATCAATGAGACAAGGTCAAATTGATCCTTCTTGATATTACTGTGGGGATGATGGGGTATAGGATGCGGTATTGGACAGCATATCATCTAGCCTAGGGCCATGTATGTCACATATCAACTGGTGTTCTTGGTTTGCATTATTTTTTAACTTGTCTAAGTGAAGAATAGTCTCAAAGACCCCTCATTTGGTACTCTTGTTTTGTTTCCTGTTAACTTTGTCCAGTAATGCAGTTTGATCATATTTGGATCTTAATAATATGCAATTGAAGTGTTATGCAAATCTATACCGATTAGTTGAAAGTATCCTGTTTAGGATAGTCTATTTTATACATTAGGTATTGTTCTATCATCTAGCATAGGAACATGTATGTCACATATCAACTGGTGTTCTTGGTTTGCATTATTTTTTAACTTGTCTAAGTGAAAAATAGCCTCAAAGACCCCTCATTTGGCACTCTTGTTTTGTTTCCTGTTAACTTTGTCCAGTAATGCAGTTTGGTCATATTTGGATCTTAATAATATGCTTGTTAAACAGACCAGCATGCAATGGGCCACTCTCGGCCAGAAATATTTGTAGTATATATGGTATATATATTTGTAGTATATTGTAATAAAAAGAATACCTTAATTAGTGTTATACACCTACCATAATTGTATAGTTAGAATTATGGTAGAATAAGGATTTAGAAGTAGAATAGGAAAAGGATTTGTAGTATTATGGAAAGATGTAACTTGTATATATACCTATTCAATCAATGAAAATAATCAAGGGGATTATTTCTTTCATGGTATCAAGAGACTAGGTCTAAACAAAAGTTTTTTTTCTCTCAAACTTTTGCCTCCCTTTGGCCGAGACCCCCCCCCCCTTCTCGGGTTTTTCTCTTTCAAAATTTCGTCTTCCGCTCTCAAAAACCTCTCTTAAATTTCCCCTCCTTCTTTGTTCTTTCAAATGTCTAAGAACAATTTTCACCCTGCCCTCACGGTTTCCAATATCAAGCTCAGTGTCCCTATTGTCCTTGAGATGGAAAACGTTCAATATGCAATGTGGGCGGAGTTGTTTAAAATTCACGCTATCTCTTATCAAGTTCTTCATCACATCATTCCTTCCGCTAGACCCCTTCCTGCGGAGGATCCTGAGGTATGGATTATACTTGATGCTACCGTTCTTCGGTGGATATACGCCACTATTTCAGTGGACCTTCTACAGACGATTATGGAGCCCGATACCACGGCTATGGCTGCATGGAATAGATTGCGTGACATATTCCAAGACAACCAACATTCCCGTATCGTCACACTCGAGCAGGAATTCTCTCTCGTTCGAATGGACGTATTTCCGAACGTTTCTGCATATTGCAAGAAACTAAAGGAATTGGCGGATCAACTCCGTAATGTTGGCGCACCAGTAACAAATAATCGTCTAGTTCTACAGTTGGTTGCTGGGCTTTCGGAGGCCTATAATAGTGTTGGAACTCTCCTTCGCCAAAGCAACCCTCTTCCCGACTTTCATCAAGCCCGCTCCATGCTGACGTTGGAAGAAGCCGGTTTGGCTAAAAAGGCGGCTACCGGAGCAAGCCCAGTTGTCATGATGGCATCCTCTCCTAGTTCTTCGGGTTTTGTTAATAATTCGGGCCAAAACCATAATAATGGTGGCGGCAAGAATAATCGCAAAAATAACAAAAACCGCGGGGGCAAACGAGGTGGTTCTGGTGGCGGTTCCGGTGAGCAACAAGCAGGCGGTGGGTCCCATCCAGGGTACAGTGGGCCACCACCACCGTGGGCCCAGCAGTGGGGCCATTGGCAGTGGAACCCGCACCCTCCAGCCACAGTTTCCAGCGACCAGTAGGCTGGCCAACAGTCCAAGCCCAACGCCCAGCAGTGGCGGCCCACTGGCCAGTGGCCCAACAGCAGTGTATCCAGCACCTACGGCCCAGCAGCATCACGGAATGGCGTCCTTGGGCCCCGTCCTCCGCAAGCCCATCATGCAGCAGGCCCCACTCAGACCGATATCGAGGCCGCGATGCACACGTTGGGATTGTCCCAACCGGACCCAAATTGGTACATGGACACCGGGGCCACTACTCACATGACTTCCGAATCAGGTACTCTCTCATCTTATTCCAATTTGAGCACCCCTCGGGGGATAATTGTTGGTAATGACAGTTCTATTCCAATTCTAGGGTATGGTCAGAAAACATTGTCTCCTCCTAATCCACCACTCCTCTTGAAAAATACTTTACATGCTCCTAAATTGATTAAAAATTTAGTGTCTGTCCGAAAATTCACAAATGACAATTCTGTTTCTGTTGAATTTGATCCTTTCAGTTTCTCTGTGAAGGATTTCAAAACGGGGAATCATCTCATGAGGTGTGATAGTAGGGGGGATCTGTATCCTATCATGCCCGGTTTCAGTCCATCGAGTCCAGCCTTGCCATCAGCTTTTGCAGCCATCTTTCCTTCCATGTGGCATGCTCATCTGAGTCATCCGGGATCTTCTATTTTATCAGTTTTAGATAAAAATAGCTTTATTTCTTGTAAGGGTACAAGTCGTACTCCAATTTATCAGTCTTGTTCATTAGGAAAAATTGTTAAGTTGCCATTCGTAGACTCCAATTCCCATACTTCTATGCCATTTGACATTATTCATAGCGACTTATGGACGTCTCCTTTTCTTAGTTCAATGGGTCATCGATATTATGTTCTCTTTTTAGATGATTATTCTAGATTTTTGTGGACGTTTCCAATTGCGAATAAATCACAAGTGTTTTCCGTCTTCATAAAATTTAGAGCGTTCATTCGTACTCAATTCGAAAGAGAAATAAAAAATATTCAATGTGATAATGGGAAAGAGTATGACAATAGGGAGTTTCGAGATTTTTGTGCTACTCATGGGATAAATTTTCGTTTTTCATGTCCTCATACATCTTCACAAAATGGGAAAGCCGAACGCAAAATTCGTTCCATAAATAACATTGTCCGAACTCTCCTAATACATGCCTCCATACCTCCATATTTTTGGCATCATGCTCTACAAATGGCCACTTACCTGCTGAACATAATTCCGTCTAAAGGTCTGACATACTCTTCCCCCCTCAAAGTCCTATATAATAAGAACCCTTCTTATTCTCACCTTCGGATTTTTGGGTGCTTGTGTTATCCGTTATTCCCATCCACCACAATTAACAAACTTCAGGCTCGGTCTACCCCGTGTGTGTTTTTGGGTTATCCGTCAAATCATCGTGGTTATAAGTGTTTTGATTTATCCTCCAAGAAAATCATAATCAATCGCCATGTCATTTTTGATGAAACTCAATTCCCATTTACGAAAGTTCATACTCCCGAACCTAAGTCATATAATTTTTTGGATGACCAAATATCCCCGTATATTATTCAGAATTTTTCGGACATCTCCCGTACCCAAAATCCTCCAGCGGGCCCACTGCCCGCTGGCCCCACAGTAACGCCACATCCAGCAGTTTCTGCCACTGGAACAGTTCCAGCAATTGGGCCTGCCCAGCCCAATTCTGGAACTGGTCCAGAAACCGAGTCCAGCCTTTACCGATTTGGGCCAGCAGGCCCACTGCCTGCTGGCCAGTCCGTCCCGAGCCCAGAAAATTCCCAAAATTCCCTCAATTCTTCATCGAGTCATAGACCGGTCACTCGGAGTCAGCGGGGTATTTTTACACCTAAAAGACATTTTAATTTACATTCTGATGTCCCTAAATCCCCCTTGCCCCGCAATCCTGTGTCCGCATTAAATGACCCTAATTGGAAAATTGCTATGACTGATGAATATAATGCTCTTATTGATAATAAGACGTGGGAGTTGGTGCCCCGTCCATATGGTATTAATATTATCAGGTCTATGTGGATTTTTGCTCATAAGGAGAATTCAGATGGGTCCTTTGCTCGACATAAGACACGACTTGTTGGTGATGGTAAGACTCAGCAGGTTGGAATTGATTGTGGGGAGACGTTTAGTCCGGTGGTCAAACCGGCTACCATACGCACTGTGCTTAGCTTGGCTCTGTCAAAGACTTGGCCAATTCATCAGTTGGATGTCAAAAATGCTTTCCTACACGGTGATCTCAAGGAAACAGTCTATATGCATCAGCCTTTGGGTTTCAGGGATCCAAACCGTCTTCATCATGTATGTTTGTTGAAGAAGTCCTTATATGGGCTTAAGCAGTCTCCGAGGGCCTGGTACACGAGGTTTGCTGACTTTGTTTCAACTATTGGATTCACTCATAGCCGGTCAGACAGTTCCTTGTTCATCTACCGCCGTGGTTCTTCTTTGGCCTACATTCTGTTGTATGTGGATGATATCATCTTGACCGCCTCTTCCGATGCCTTGCGCCAATCTATCATGACCATGCTCAGTTCTGAGTTTGCTATGAAGGACTTGGGGCCGTTGAGTTATTTTTTGGGGATTGCCGTCAAGCGTCATTCAGGTGGCTTGTTTCTATCTCAACGGAAGTATGCTGCTTAGATCATCGAGAGGGCGGGGATGTCATCCTGTAAGTCCACTTCCACACCGGTTGATGCAAACCCAAAGCTGAGTGCCGCAGCAGGTGCACCATATGAGGACCCGACCCGCTATCGCAGTCTTGCAGGGGCCCTCCAAAGATCTTACCTTTACCGCACCGGATATTACATATGCGGTTCGGCGGTGTGTTTATTCATGCATGATCCTGTGGTTGAGCACATGAATGCAATCAAACGCATCATTCGGTATCTTGAGGGACACCGGACTATGGGTTGCACTTGTATCCTTCATCTACATCCACACTTGTCTCTTACACGGATCTCGATTGGGGTGGTTGTCCCGACACCAGACGGTCGACTTCCGCCATCTTGTATGTTCCTTGGCAACAACTTGGTCTCATGGTTGGCAAAGCGTCAAGCAACTCTGTCACGCTCCGGTCAGAGGCCGAATATCGAGGGGTAGCGAATGTGGTCTCCGAGTCCTGTTGGCTACGTAATTTGCTTTTGGAGCTTCATTGTCCCATTCAGAAGGCAACCTTGGTATATTGCGATAACATTAGTGCCATCTACCTCTCAGGTAACCCCGTTCAACACCAACGCACCAAGCATATCGAAATGGACATTCACTTTGTCCGGGAAAAGGTTGCAAAGGGTCAAGTTCGCGTATGCCATGTCCCGTCTCGTTATCAAATTGCAGACATCTTTACAAAGGGTCTACCAGCGGTTCTCTTTGAAGATTTTAGGGACAGTCTCAGCGTTCGAAAACCGCCCGCTATGACTGCGGGGGTGTGTTAAACAGACCAGCATGCAATGGGCCACTCTCGGCCAGAAATATTTGTAGTATATATGGTATATATATTTGTAGTATATTGTAATAAAAAGAATACCTTAATTAGTGTTATACACCTACCATAATTGTATAGTTAGAATTATGGTAGAATAAGGATTTAGAAGTAGAATAGGAAAAGGATTTGTAGTATTATGGAAAGATGTAACTTGTATATATACCTATTCAATCAATGAAAATAATCAAGGGGATTATTTCTTTCAATGCTATTGAAGTGTTATGCTAATCTATACCTATTAGTTGAAAATATCCTATTTAGGATAATCTATTTATACATTAGGTACTATTTAGCCATCCTATATATCTATTTTCTGTCTTATAGGTTTCCATGACCCTGTTATGCACAAAATCCAACTATATGCATCTGTTCTAAACTTCCTAGGTTCTAGTTGTCGAATATCCTAGCCATGAATGCTAAATAATGAATTGATTGCATCTCTCAGTATGTCACCCTGCATCTGCATGCTTGTAATTCCATACATGTTCAAATATATGATTAAGTAAGAAGTGTAAGTGTCAGCATGTTTGTGTTAGTTGTTATGAGTCATCAATTAGTTATCACAGTGAGGTTGAGTCCATCATGTTGTTTCAAGTGAATAAAGTCATGAATGTCTATTTGTCTACTACCATGCTTTTACTATGTTGAACTGTTGATGCATATCCATAGCATGTCTATCCTTGATTCTTCATTGAAATGGTCTTTAAAAGAATTTTGCAGCCTAGTGTAGTTAATAGGAGTCTTTTGTTTGAGTGTCCAAATATCCAAGTAGGCCTATTTTGCTAAATATCTCCCTGCTCTTCCTGTTTCTCTTCTGTCTCTTAATTAAGCATGAATGTATCTGTGTAAACTATGGCCTGCTTGTGTTTTCAATCCCTGTGAAACCGATGGTCCTAAATGTTGTTTGCAATATGCATGCTCATCATTTCTTTGTATGAGCCTAGAAGTCCACCACAGGCTGTTGGTCTAACATAATTCTTGTGTCAACTAGAAATATGCTAAGTTAAATACCTTGCGTCATTAGCAAGCCTACTGTTTGTCTAGTATTCATAGTGTCGGAGTCTTGCATATAGGGATACCTGTTGGTGCCATACTATGATCAAAGGTTACACACTTAACCAAGTTTAGTCATGTGCTTAGGAGGGTTTGTTTAGCCCATTTGTGTTGCCTCTTATTTTCTTTTAAGTTGTAAAGATTGGGCCAGGCTCATCTTTATGCCTTCCTCGTCTACATTGATAAAGAATTTTTGAGAATAGGTCAAGCCCATCCAAATGTTTTCCTCTTTCTGGTGATTTTCCCGAGTATGGGTCTGCCCAGTGGCAACCATATGATCCTTAATTGCTGACTGAATAATGCCTTTCTAAATTGATTAATGCATAATATATGTGCTTAATTATTTAGCTTACTTTTCCCCCTCCTCCTCTTACACGCATGGGACACGGGCCACTTGGGCCAAAGCAAAGTCAAACCACTTGGGCCACTTAAACTCAATTGAGAAAATATGGTTGTTTTGGACTTGATTTATGGGCTGAACCATTTTGAATAAACCCGAACTTCTTTTTAAATGGATCTGATCAAAGAAACAAAAACCATTATGATGAAACACAATTGGACTGCTGAAACTAATTTTTTTGGATCAAGATTGACATTTTTAAAAGGCTGAATTTTGAGCCAGGCCCAACCCAAATGACTTTGAAATCTTGAACACCATCTTGGACTTGAGTTAAGAATATTGATTTTGGTTTATAGAATATGAATCGACTTTGGGACATAGCATGAATAAAAGAAAAGCTTGTTTCCTACTTCTTTCAAAAATCCAAAACTTGTCATTTTAAATGAATTACACTCATTTTTAACTTTAAAAAGATGCAAGTGATATTGGACAACTTATTGGAATAAAAGTAGAGTTCTACTCAAATTGACCTTTGAGTGTTCTTAGTCTGAAAATAGGTTGACTAATTTACCCCTGTGCAAACCATTTTGGCGGAAGTTTAAACTCTTTTGTTTTTGAAAACCTTTGAGATTTGAATAAATGAATGACAATGATTTTGTGGATTTTTAAACACTTTTAAGTAATTCAAATCATTTAACCATGCTATAGAACCTGAAGGTCAATCGTATTCTATGGATCCTTAATATCGGGGTGTCTAGCACCTTCCCCGGGGGATCACCAGAACCCTTACCTTGACTCTGATTTAGATAGAACTTTTCAACATTTTGAATAAATCCTTTCAACTTAGTTTTTCTAATTTACCTATAAATTAGGTGGCGACTCTAAAAAATAATTATCCGACTTAGAGCACCAATAACCTCTTAGTAGCTTTTATGCCTCCGCATAAAAGTGAACTGTAATATTACCCGGTCCTTTGAAGTGGAGCAGTTAAACCATAGAGATCCTTCCACCTAAGGACCCCTCAACGGGACTATGATCTATGACGAATTCGAACGCTTGTGTTTAAGTTCCATGATTAAATTTTTATTTCTTCGCAATGTGTACGGAATTTCGAGCAATCGCTTACCCCAATCCAGGAATTTCCTTCCGGGCGCGTATTTTATGATTAGGAACTAAAATCATCCATTTCATAATAAAATGAGGGCCCCATTTTGTTTGGTGCCGATGAGGAGGACGTCTCGACCTCATCTTATATTGGTATAAGGTTATGTTTCCTTCATGCTCTGAGGCCTATTGGTCGTGTCATGTATTCTTGGTGGAGATTATCGGGTCCAGGAGGACACGTTTGTACTAACAACTTTAGATTGTAGGAAGCACAAATCAAGCCTATTTTTATTCATGCGTTCGGTATGTAGACCCATGTACATGTATGTGTCTGAAAAAACTAGAATATACAAAAAGGCAAAGGCCCCTGACCCCTTTAGCTAGGATCAAATCTTCTTCCCTTGCGTTTGCATTTCCACAGATATTTCTTCTAAGTAATACGCTTTACAAGTGTTGCCTCATCAAAAATCCATTCGGGAAAAAAGCCAGTCAAGGAAAAGAGTGCAATACGTATTTTCTTCTATAAGTTGTTCTCGCCTTCCTCCGAGCATCTTATTTATGCCCGGCATCTATAATTGCTATTTATCTCCTCTTGTTCTTGCGGAACCGTTACTGTTAATGCATCCTCCGAGCGAGCACATCTACTACTTCCTCTGATTTCTCCGATCCCCCAAGGTGTAGGAAATTTGACGATGTGATGATAAGTTAGAGGAACCACCTGTATTGCGTGCAACCATAGCCGTCTTAGTATTACATTGTATGACATGTCTCCGGATATGATGTCGAAGGTCATAACCTGCTTTATGCCGTCGGTGTGAACCGTCAATTCAACTTCTCCTCTTGTCAGCTTGCTGGACATGTTGAAGCCCGCCAACACCTTTGTTACGGGGGTGATTGACTCATCCATTTGCATTTCTTCAAGGACCCGAAGTTGGATGATATTCGTTGAACTCCCTGAATCAACTAAAACATGTTTAGTAAAAGATTTATTAATTTGCACAGATATTACCATTGCCTCATTATAAGGTGAAGCGAAGTCCTCGCAGTCGTCGCTAGATAATGTGATATCCTGACTCTCCATGGGTTTCTGTCTGTGGCTCGTGGTTGTGACTGAGATCTTGGATTTTCTCACTGATGTATATGTGATCTTGTTGACCACTTCTGTCCCGAAGATCATATTGATAGTGTGAGTAGGCGGAGGCACTTGGTTCGATCTCTGTCCAACATTCCTACTTAGATTGAGCTTCGCTCGGTCACTGATGCACTCCCTCAAGTACCCTGCGCATAGCAATTACGCCATTTCGATCCTTAAGTTAGCGCAATCTTCCATGGTGTGGTCGTGTGTGCTATAAAAATGGCACCATAACCCTGTGTTCTTTTTCTCTGAATTGGTCGGCACATTATCCGAGAACTTGGCTTCTTTTATGGTCTTCATTACAGCTACTAACTCCACTGCATTTATGTTAAACTTATGATCAGATAGCTTTGGAGGGCCAGTCCCAATTGATGTTGACTATTCTGATCGCTGAGGGCCTCATTCAATAAGGCTTTGATGATTCCGGGTGTTACCTCGACTGGTCCCCGCGCCCGAGAATCTCCTGGTATCATACAACGCGAACCATCCCTCCTTCGTAGTATTAGTGATATATCATTGACTCGGCCTTCTTGAGGGGTGGCCGCTCTGTTTGCAGACATTATCAATCGCTGGTCTTCCTCGATCCGTATCTTAGCTGTGTATCTGAGGTTTATTTCACTCCACATTTTTGTCGGAAACTCCTTTAGGCTTTCTTTTAGTTTATAGAAGCATTTGAACTGTTCGGGTTCAACCCATCTGCAAACACGACTGCTGCCCAATCTTCTAGGATGGCCGGCATCAGCATTCTCTCCCTCTAGAACATGTCTACAAATCCTCGCAGCAGTTCATCTCCCCACTGCTTTATTATAAACACGTCCTGTTTGTGTGTTTCTATCCTTCGGGCCCCTGCGTGAGCCTTGACAAAAGTATCTGCAAGAGTAGTAAAGGAATCAATAGAGTTTTCGAATAAATAAGTATACTAAGAGAGCGCTCCCTTTATGAGCGTTTGGCTGAACTTCTTCAGAATAATAGATTTGATTTCGTGTTGTTTGAGATCGTTCCTGTGACAACTGTCTCGAAGGTTATGATGTGCTCTTCTGGATCTGTGGTGCCGTCGTATTTCGGCATGGCAGGCCTCTTGAACTTCTTTGGGATAGGGATGGGGGTTGCGCTTTCCGAATAGGGCAAGACATAGTACCTTCTGGCTCCTGCGCTCTCTATAATGGAGGTGCTAAGGTATCTGACTCATTCGCTCATTCATTTCTTTTTCCATCTGACGCAGTCCCTCTGTGAATACGTCCATCCGGTCCTTCCCGCTCTCATCCCTCTTCTTTCTGGCTTCAAGTGAAGCCGAGGTATTTACGGCATTTTGGTTTGACGCCTGAGTCCCTGTCCTAGAATGAGTAGCTATAGCGGCCATTGCCTCTTCCATGCGCAACATCATCTCATTTTGCGCTTCTAAGACAGATGCTATCGTTTCCTTGGTGAAAGATCCTCTTTTATCAGCAGGCCTGGGTTTGCTAGTTTGAGATTTGGCCGAGCTCCTTCCCTCAGGCGTCCTTTTTCGGGCTCTTTCTGTTTTTGCATTATCCGGGGTTTCCTTACTATGTTCTTTCCCGGGCTGTCTTAGTGGAAGTCTACTTTTACTGCTATGCTGCTCTTGTTCGGGTTCCTCCTCTACCTTTGTTCGCAATATTTCTGAACGATCCGTCCGATCTCGATGTTTGACGGGTACCTGTTCCTCTCTAAGTTCCTGCGATCCGTGAGCAATGTTGTTTTGACCTGACATGCTTTTTTTTTAGTGTAGCATTTCCGTTTAGGTTTTTCAAGAAAATTAGCTACAGATCGAGACAACACCACAACGGTCTATCCCAACAAATGGCATCAAACTGTTTTCCAGTGAAAATGATTCTAACCAAAAATACAGTTAGAGATTTGTATTTTAGGGTGTAAAGACAAGTAGGTTGTATCCGATCCGGAGACCCTCTTTAGCAAGTCCGATTTTACTAGTCAGGTTACGGGTAAGAAGAATAAAAGGTTAAGTAAATACAAGAATGAACAAGTAAAGTGAGTAAATAAATTAGATTAGAAATGAACAATGACAAAATAAGAACAAGAGTTTGGTGTGGTATATTGCTTTGAGAGAAAAAGCTTAGTTACGAGGGTAAGCTTAGAGAGAATACAATGTGTCCTTTCTTCTCTTCTAAGTCTTGTATATATAAGACAAAACTCGACTATTATGCCCTCCTAAAGTAGTGACGATGTAAGCATGCTGATGTCACTGTACCCACATGCGCCGCGGCGTTCTGATATAGGAGAACTGATGTGACGGAAGTTGTTGGGAGTGGAAGACAATTGTGTGAAGGCGCCGGAACCATTAGGCTTCTCAAACACGCTAACGCTCCCGGAGGCATTTCTACCCAATACATTAACTTTTCTCTTGATTATTTAGAGTGTGAATAAATTACCTAGTTGTAATTTATATGTGTTATAATATCCATGGAAAATTAAGTTAAAACTTAGAAAGATCACTTGGTTATGGCTTTTGAATTTAAAAATAAAATTGAGGGTTTCATAAATACTAAGCACGTGGAATATGATTTTTATCAGATTTAGCGTCCTCTAGATTAGAGTCAATTCCTTAAATGGTCACTCAATTTAAATAAATTACCTAGTAAATTATTTAACTTTTTTTGTTCCTCATATGGTCATTCAAATTTATACATTTACCTTACAAAGTAACAATGGTTAGAAGTCATTTTGAAAATAAAAGAAAAAGGGCCAAAGTAGTCCCTTAAGTTTGATTTTTCAATTAAAATAAATTCTTTAGCATAAATATAAACGACCTCTTAACTATACAAAATAGTATAGTTTTAGTTCAATTCTAACCGTGGTATTAAAAGTAACAGAACACACAAGAATTTGTGACCAATAACTCTAGAAATGAAAAAAAAAATCTTGTTATTTTATCAGTGCTAAAAAAAATGAAATAGCCTATATGTACTCCATTTGTTAGGAAACTTAGGAGTCCAACAATAAAATAATGTCCTCTATTTATTCATTTTATGATTAATCTTTATTTTGATAAATTAGTTATTAATTTCTTTTACGCTAGAAATTATATCCAAAAAATCATAATTAATAAAGAAGATGAATTCATTCAAACAAAAAAAATTACGTCCTAATAGAAAAAAAATCATATGTAAAGATTTTAAAAGGTTTTCGCTAAAGAAAAAAAAAATAGATGCATATTGAAGGACATCATGATAATAATATATCATTCAACATCACATGAAATGAGGGGAATCTATATCATCATTGTGTGTACTAAAAAATATAAAAGTTTTTAAACGTTATTGTTGTCAATCTTGTAATATTATTTGGGTGAATTCTTTCTCCCCTCCTATCCTACTTACGAAATTAAATACATCTCCTAGTTTCGAACAATAATTGTTCCTCCCTTTTATCTCATTTAAAAAATTTAGTACATAATTTACCCTAATTTCTAATAATTATTCCTCCCCTTTATCTCGTTTAAAAAATTTAGTATGTATTTTACCCTCTACGTTAACCTCTTCGTTTCTTTTTTACTTTTAAATATTATGGTTTGTTCTTTTTTTTTAATCTATAATATGGATTTACCTATAGGACCAAAACAATCTAATTTACGAAGTAAACAAGTGAAATAGTTCGAGGACTATTTGTTGTTATGTATTCAAAATAAGGGATGTTTTAACTCAGTCTAAACTTAAGGAACTATTTTGACCCTTTTTCATTTTTAAAGTGATTTTTAGTCATGTTACTACTTTGTAAGGCAAATGTATAATTTGAATGACCATATAAAGAGCAAAAAATAAATAAATAATATTACTAGATAATCTATTTAAGTTGAGTGATCATATGTGGAATTGACTCATAGATTACCTTCAGTTCAACATACAACATAAATAGAGCCTACAACAGGGTAAATTAAGTAGGAGAAAATATATAAAAACGTAATAGTACCTTAAACTACGAGTCAATTGCTGAAGATCAAAGCAAGGAAAGGAAATAACACCGTAGAAACACAGAAAATAGGAATACACAGGCCACAACAACCACCCAGGACTCAACATTACCCAAATGCTACTAAGTCAAACCTCTATATATTTGTCATTCATTTTAATAACACTTCAAATCTAAAAGGAAAAAAAATATTTCTCATAGTGATCTGATTTATTCTTGAAAATTTTCAAAATCGTATATTTTCTATCTACCGATTTTGAATAAATTTGATACTTATTTACTTGATTTTGGTAGTTGTAATCAGTCTATTTTAAGTTTGAAATTTTGCAATTAAGCTCTCAGACAGCCTTCAAGGGAAAGCTATTGAATTTCCTTTTGCTAAAAGTTTGTACAAAATTCTTCGTCAATTCAAGCGTTATATTATCACTAAGAGACTTAAATTTACGAAACAACCTACAATTGTAGAACTCTTACATCAAGCCTGAAATTGTATTTAGATTCTCAATTAATATTAAATGCATATTTTTCTTATATTTTAATTCATTATCGGTATGATACAACTAGTTACGGATTTATTTGTAATTTATTAGTCTATTTAATTTTTAATTAATGAAATATGAAAATAATATATATATATATATATATATGCGTACTTTTGTTTATAACAACTAAATGAGATTTAAACATCGAATAGTTATATATATATAAAAAAAAAATAACACCTCACTATAGCGGCCATAAATTTTTTGAAAAAACGTTGTCATTATAAAAAGATTTTAATATACTTAACGTTCATTGTTAACACTTGTTTTTTCACAACCAACGAATAATATCGTGTCTTGGGCATCAAATGTGTTATAATATATGACCACGGGGCGTATAGAGGGCCTTCGAACATCTCTTACATTTTTTATAAGATATGAAATATGTCGCTAAATTGCTCGTAGATAACAAAATATTTTAATAATATATCGTTAATCCATCGCTAAATAATATTAGCAACAAATTTTGTTATTTAGCTACGAATTTTTTCCGTCCCTAATTTCATTTTCGGTAAAGAATGGATCTTTGGCCTAACTCAACCCCAAAAGCTAGCTTGTAGGGTAAAGATTGTCCAAGTTCAATAAGGAGTCTATATTTCCATTCTATATCCGATGTGGGACTCTTAACACTCCCCCGCACACCTAGACCTTGTTAACTGGAGCGTGTATAATATAATTTAGGGGCCCAACATCGGTGAACAAAAAATTGTAATGTACCTGACTCTGATATCATATAAAGAATGAATTTTGGGTCTAACTCAACCCAAAAGCTAGCTTAAAGGGATGAGGATTGCTCAAGCCATATAAGGAGACCAAATACCACTTATCCCACCGATGTGGGAGAACTCAACACCCCGCCTCGCGCCCAGGGCTGGACATCTGGAGCGTGGACAATATAAGAGGGGGCCCAACATCAAAAACAATGAATTGAGACAGGTCTGGATCTAATACCATGTAAAGAATGGATTTTGGGCCTAATCAACCCCAAAAGCTAGCTTGTAGGGTGAGGATTGTTCAAGTTCATATAAGGAGTCCATGTTCTCATTCCATATCCAATGTGGGACTCTCAACATTTTCTTTAGTAGTGTGAGTTGTATCTGATTCTTTTCAAGAGATCGCGAACATCTTCTTTTAGAGTACTCAAAAAAGGGTGATTGGCGGTAGAGGTTGTGGTGGAGAGAGAGAAAGGAGGAACGAAAGAAACTCATAATTGGGGAAAGAGTCAAATTTGCCTCTGATCAATGTGAAAGGTTCACTTTTGCCTCCTCTTTAAAATATTAATCCTTAATTGCGAGACATGTGACATCACCGGGTGCTAAGTTTCCGCCATTTGAAAACGTAAAAATTAAGCCTATTTTAGTAACGGCGAGGGCATATTTCACCCCTACTATTAACAAAAGACAAATTTGTTTATTTCACGTAGGTCAAAGGTAAATTTGCCACTTTTTCCTAGTTACATTATGCTTTTACAACTAATTAAAAGATTGAATATGCCTAGCTAGATATCAAGAAACCAATTTAGAGTTTACTATGAACTGTAAACTGTGAAGGAGTTTGTTCCATTTCACATAGTTCAGGGTCAATTTTGATCGTTTGCCCTAATTACAATATGATTTTATTAATTAAATGATTGATTATACCTTGCTAGATGCAAAGTAACAAATTTAGAGTTTACTATGAACTGTAAACTACGAAAATGGAGTTTATTATGAACTATATGAAAGTATATTTATGTCCTAGAGACAATCTGTATTAGGACAAATGTACTTTATACACATTCATATTATTATTAATGGAGATTAATATTTTGGCATTTGCAATTATTGAATTATTATTTGATTGTTTGTAATTATTCATTAATGTACATCCCTTGAGCTTACGTTGTCATTAATAGAGTGAGATATTGATGATAGAGCGTAACTCTTAAAATAACCTCGACTAATGATCATCGAGAATGGGATATCGATGATATGTGATAAGTCGACATGTGGTATGCATCACATCCTTAGAGGATGTAGTATGTTTCACCTGCTACGAGTAATGACTACTCATGATGGACACATGGATACTTTGGAAGTATTGGTATACCATGCTGATATACTGTTTGTTATACTTGTCTAAAGTATGATCAGCGTGTGGGAGATAGAAGTCCATAGACTTGAGGTCAATACGCGCCTTGTCTACAAAGTAATGTACTTTGATCCCGTCCTAAGCTCAAATGCCTTATAGGTTGAGATACGGCTTGTATTGGATACATAACGATGTGGATTGAAGGTGATAGTTGAGCCAAGATTAGGATTCATTCCTCGGATGTATATTCGAGAGAACACTCGGATTCTCATTGATATTAGGTTGACTAAGTCGTTGGCCAACGCAATAGATGTATTTAGAATATGGTCTAGTTGTCAACTAATATAGATGAGATACAATGATTAAGCTATTTGGATAGACACTTGACAAATCCTAAGCTTGATTGGGTGTGTCATGAATGAAAAGATTTTATCTTACCACATAAAGGTTAAGTTTACTAGATTCGCGTAAACGTACTTCACATAATGAGTTCGTCTTCCGACGCCGTCTACGAGTTCCGTGTAGACCTTAATTTGATTAATGTCGATATGAGAAGGCATGTAGGGTCACACTATGTCGATTGTCCGCTTCGATCTAAGGATGTATTGAGAGAGTAATTAAATGTTCGATTTGGAATCGAGATATTTAAATGAATAATGATTATTTTAATTAAGTCAAAATTGGATTTTGAATTTAATTAAGAATGCACGGAAAATAAATCGAGACAGTGCAGGAGCACGTCGAGCGCCGCGGCGCCCATACCCTAGGGCCGCGGCGCCTCTGCCTCGATTTTTGGGCCAGGCCCAAGGTCAAATCGTAATCCGATTTTGACCTATTTTTCAACTATAAATAGAGGCATTCACCTCATTATTCAATACACTAATTCTGAAAAACATTCTAAGCCTTAGAGACTTAGAATCAAATACTTTCGAACCTCTGCCGGATTTTCTAGCTTTCCGAAAGAGAAGTACATTGAAGCTTAGAGCTTGCAATTGGAAGGGCAACCATGTGTGCACCTTATAGTAGATAAAGATTCCAGATTATTATAACTTGTAAGTAAATATTTTATGTTACAAGTTTCATTGTTGTATAACCATATCAGAAATTATTGTTGGGGTAAGTAAGAAACAAAACTTTTAAACTTCCGTTGTGCCTTACTTACGTGCTTTGTACCCAACAAAATCATTCAATGGTATCAGAGCCAGACTGGTTCAATGGTTATATAACAATTGAATAGAATAATAATATGGGTTAAACATAAAATTGGATTAAAATGAAGTTTTTTGAAATCCTATATGTGTTGAACGAATGTTAACCTTTTGGTATCACCCTAAATTATCTCCTACGCTAACTCGAGGAAGTCATTCCGCTCTAACTCAAACTAATCCAAGTGCGTTGTCCGGCTCATTGCACGGTGCACGGCTAAGAACGAGTAAAGAACGGATGATGGTCGATATGGGCGTTATTGATAATGGTGGGTGATGATAAATGACATGTGATTTGATCTCTAAATTGGATTTAGGGGTTGAATGATTTTTTAAAAATCAACACATAAACATTTGTAAGGACGTTGGCGTCGCGACCCTATAGTAGGGCGACGCGGCGCTGACTAGGGTTTCAAGGAGGCGCCGCGGCGCTAATGCTTCGTTTTAAAATATGAACTCACTAGACAACAGGCGTCGTGACTCCATGGTGGAGCGCCGCTGCGCTGATACATTTCAGAAACAGAAATGTTTCTGCCTCTGTAGTGCCACGACTCCATAGTGAAGCGTTGCTACGCTAATGCAATTTTTTAGAAAATTGGCGTTACTACTTCAGTGGCGCCGCGACGCTAATGATTGGCGTTACGACCACACCTATCCAGAAACAAAAAAAAATTGAGTTCAGAATGTTTAACCCAAGATTATTATTACACAGTATATTATTTGATAAGTATACTGTTTATGTGCTAAATGTCAAATTATTTGTCATTTACATTTCTAGAATAGTGTCCGCTATAACTGTCTGGGCAGGCGGAACCCAGTGGTTGATTAAACCATCTTATATCATGCATATTGGGTTGATGGTTCCCAAACTATATGTGTTATTAGTTTTGCATGATGTTAAGATGTCATATTGGATATTGCGTAAAAGTGTTGATCTTGGTTAGAACCCTAAAATTAAAATGTTCCCCAAAATTTTAATACAAGTCTCATTTGAAATGAACGCGACATCCGTTATAATTGATTGTAGTGCAAAATCCTTTTCGGCGAGATGAGTATTAATATGCCACAACATTTGCTCTAAGTCTACGAGGACTCAGACTCTTTCAGAGATGCATGTTAAATGTAGAAGTGAGTGATAAACCTTAATGAGTATTTACACCACATTGTTTGCTCTATAGGCAAAATTCAGTTAGATACATAATTGCAGTCGCAGAACGGGGTTGACTTGCTAGGTTGTCTTGGCACCACAGTGTCGAACAAGCCGAGGGACGCAGATCGACTGTTTAGAACATTCGATCAAACATGAGTTACAAATTGTTTGTAATTGATTTAGAGACCTACAAGGTTGTGTTGTTGAAGTTATCAGCCACAGCAAATGTGGAGATAGCATGAACCTGGATCATGACCCATTATGACCATATTTGACATGAGTCTGTATTCTTCCATGAGGTCGAAGAGTATGTTAAAATAGTGGGAGCTAATTAAATAAAAGGCCTTGTTGATTAGCCTAAATGAATGTGTGTAATAGAAAATAGATTTTGAATTTGATTTTCGGTCTATCTAATTGTTCAGATTACTAAAGATGTCGAGCTTATCATTGAAAATGTTGATTGAGATGAACAAACTTACTGGACCAAATTACCCTGACTGGTTAAGAAATCTGCGATTGGTGTTAAAACTAGAAAGAATTGAGTATGTGTTAGACACAGTATTCCCCACAGTCCCTGCTAAAAACTCTGATGAGTATGTCCTGTTTGACAAGGTGGCTTATCAGAAACGTTTGAACGATACTGCCTTAGCAAAATGTATAATGTTGTCTTTCATGACTATGGAGTTACAGAGGCAACATGAAAACATGGGCCCCAACGAAATGCTAGAACACTTGGAGAGTCTCTATGAAAAATAGTCTCAAACAATGGAGTATGAACTGTTGAGAGACCCCTTCAAATGTAAGCTGAATGAAAGGGGACAAATGCCAACGCATGTTCTAAAGAAGGACTACACATCTCCAAGAGGAGGCAAATCACTAGGTGATTCTACCTCTATTGGACAATGTATGTTTGTAATTGAAATAAATATGTCTACAAGTAACTCCCACTGCTGGGTATTGGATACCGCTTGTGGCTTGCGCATTTGTAGTAATGTGCAGGGCCTAATTAATAGTAGAAAGGTTGGACCATGGGAGGTGGACCTGCGCGTTGGAAATGGAGCATGAGTAGATGATGAACGCGTGGGAACTTATAGACTAGATTTACCTTCAGGCTTTTGTTTAGAACTAAATAATTGTTATTTTGTTCCCTCATTAACGAGGAATATCATTTCTATCCCAATGTTAAACATTGAGGGGTTTTCCTCATTCATTGCCAATGGCAGTTATGTACTGTCTTTTAATGGTTTTGTTTATGGAAATTTTCTGCTTGTGGATGGATTGTATATTTTAAACTAGGGCTGGCCAGTGGACCGGGACAGCCCGACCCGACCCCGTCCCGAGCCCGCCCCCTATCCCGCCTCGACCCCGCCAAAAAAAAAATAACAGGGGCGGGACTCGAACTCGGGACGGGACGATGTCTCGTCCCGCGAGACCCGAGCCCACCCCAGGCCCTCGAGACCCGAGCCTGCCCCGACCCCGCCCGAGCCCGACCCCGCCCTTTTCCCCCCTTTGCAAAAATGGATGTTGCACCAACGACCATTTTAGATTATGGTCGTTGGCCAACGGCCATTTTAGGCCCCCCCTCCCCCAACCCCCTACCCCTTAATATTTATTTTTAACCCATAAGTTATTATATTTACACTTTAACCCAATTTTCCAACTATAAATAACTCATTTTCTCTTCATCTTTCTCACAAATCTTCCTACAATCTCTCTAATTTCTTAATATATCTCTCTACAAGTCTACATTGTTTGCTAAATATTCAATTTTATTTATTCATTTGGGAATTGGTAGTGAAGTTGGCAACTAGCTTGAGGATCTTCCATCGAGAAAAGTTTCAATTTTCAACCTCTCGATTACACGTCGACGTTACGTCGGCGTTTGGTACATTCGTTCCTTCATTAAATTATTATTGTCTGTTTATTTTATTTAGATCACTTAATTTTATTGTCTTTAATTATTTATTTATTTATTATCATAATTAAAATGGAAGGATTAAAAGGTATGTTTAAGGGTAAGGGTAAGGGTGCTTCTTCTAGTAGGGGCAACCAGGGCAATAGTACTTCTTCTAGTCATCTTATTCCTACACAGTATGATTTTATTGATACTCAACATTTTCCTACAATACCATTAGATTTAGACTAGGAGTTATTTTCTGGAACTCAAGAAGACTTTAATTTAGACGATGATCTAGATGATATACCCACTAATGTTGATGACAACACACCCACTAGTGCACCTTCAACTGAAATACCTCCTATTCCCCCTAGTATGAGACGAGGTCCAGCAAAACGACCATTAAAATCAGATGCATGGACATTTTTTGATAGGGACGTAGAGAATCAAGTAGTCATATGTAAAATTTGTAAAAATGTTTTAAAATTTAAAACTGAAAAAGGTCACGGTGGGACGGGGGGTTTAATTAGACACGTAGTAAGTGCTCATCCAGCTAGGTATGCCCAATACCAGGCTTCAAAACCGGGTGCGCAAACGCCCGCTCCATCGGGACAAGGTTCACATCACGTCTTTGTCCAGGACCAAGTCTGAGGTCAAATTAACCCTATGACGGGGGGAATTGTAGGCTCTAAATACAATAAATATAGAGATAGGGAAGCAATATCAAAATTAGTTGTTGTGGAGGGTTTGCCTTTTTCATTTTCTTCATCTCCCGGTTTTATTCATTACATTAGAGATATATATAATCCTGCTTTTAACGGTTTTCCTAGATCAACTGTTAAGAGAGATGTATTTAAATTCGCGCATGAATATCAACAATATTTACGTTTTTCATTATTTCATTTTAATGGCAAAGTATCTATCACGTCTGATATAGGTCGTAGTACTAACGGCCATGATTATTTAACTGTAACTTGTCATTTGATAGATTATAAATGGTCTATGCAAAAACATATTTTAGTGTATAGATATATAGATGATAGGCACACTGGTACTTTTATTGCAGAAAATATTTATCAAGTGTGCGATTATTACGGAATTACCGATAAAATTATGACTATTACATTAGATAACGCTTCTAATAACAATTACGCAATTACAATTTTAAAAAATAGTTTAACTCCATCTTTTCCAGACCATTTTCATATAAAATTTGCGTGTCATATATATAACTTAATTGTAAAGGATGGTCTATCACTTTTTGAAGACATTCTTAGTAAAATACAATTTGCTATAAACTTTATTTTTAAAAGTAATAAAGTACAACGTAGAAAAAAATATAAAAAATTTGTCATGATTGTGGACTACCTTTTAGAAAAATTCCACAAGAAGTATTCACTAGGTGAAATTCTTTATACGAGCAACTACTTGTTGCTTATGACTATAAATTACCTATAACTTTATTTTTTAACTCTCATAATAAAAAGCCAGCTGATATGATTTTAGATAGTGATTGGGAAAAAATTCCCGAACTTATTGTATTTTTAGAGAAATATTTTCAGGCAACAAAAGAATTTTCCTGTATATATTATCCTACTATTTCAACTATGTTATTTTATATAACTCTAATATTTTTATTACTTAGTGAATATATGGAAAAACCAGCTTATAAGGCAAATTTATTAAAAATATTTCTCAAAAAAAAAAAAATTTTATTCCTATTCCCTCTATTTATATTATTGGTTCTGTATTAAATCCTACTATTAAAATAGACGGTACTAAATCACTAATTGAAACTATTTACGATTGTATAGAAGTACTACCACCTCCAAGTCCCAAAAATCTAAATCACCCACCACCTATTGAACAAACTAAAGAAGAAGTATTGTCTAGCGTAGAACACCAATGCAAATATATATATAGATTTTATCAACAAGAAAATGCTAGTAACTTACCAGCTTCTATACCATCTTCTTCATCTTCAACACAACCTCACAAAAGACATGTTGTTTCTGCGGCTAGTATTGAAAGCCTCAGAAATAGAATGTGCGGTCGTACCTCTACTACTAACCAAATTAGCGAGTTGGATATTTTTGTTTTGCAGGGTTCATGCCGTATCAAGAAGTTATCAATGAAGATGGACATGAAGACTTGCTTTGAAATCTTTGGAGGGAATGAGAAGACCTTTCCGACACTTTCATTGATGGCTCGAGATGTTTTGAACATTCAAGTGTCGTCAACTGCGTCTGAAAGCATTTTTTCTGCAGGCAGATATCAAATAGGAGACCACAGACACTCATTAGCCGGAGACAGCTTGGAAATTGCAGTATTATTCAGAGATTGGATACGAGCGGAGCGGAGAAGTTGCGGTCAACCGGAGATCAACGAAGAAGATGATGAAAACTACAACGAAATCTTAACCGAAGGTAGTGGAAGCGACGTGGATCAATTTGACCAACAAATACCAATTCCAACCGAAGAACCACATTAAATCATCAAGCAATTAGAACAGGTTTTTTTGAGAATGTAATTTTTTTAATTGTAATTTTATTATGTAATTTGCAACTTTTGGACAACACCACAAAGTTGCAATTTAGATTTTAGACAATTGTATTTGTATTACAAAAAAATCATATGTCTATTAAATAATATAAGAGGCACAAAAACAGTCTTGGGATGTTTTTATTACACTATCTTATTTTGTTTATTGAGTTTTTTTATACATATGTTATTTTAAAAAAAATGAAAACCCGTCGTATCCCGCCCCGACCCGATACCGACGAGATCGGGATCGGGACGGGACTTGCTCTAGTCCCGCCAGACCCGACCCCGCCCCTTCTCCCGTCCCGCCCCGACCCCGACCCCGCCAGACCCGAGCCCGCCCCACTGGCCACTCTTATTTTAAACTGTAGTTGTGAAATTTTCAATGTGCAAAATAAATGAGCTAAGATAAGTAATCCAAGAAACCCCACCTATTTATGGCACTACAGACTTGGTCATATCAACGAATCAATGATAGCAAGATTGAGGAAGTTAGACTACCTCGAACTATTTGACTTGGAGTCTTATGGTAACTGCGAATCTTGCTTGAGAGAAAAGATGACCAACAAACCACTTTCTGGGAAAGGGGTACGTGCCAAAGAGGTACTTGAGTTGGTCCATACTGATATATGTAGGCCATTTTCAACTCAATTTAAGGGAGGTTTCCCTTACTTCATCACTTTTACAGACGATTTCACAAGGTTTGGGCATGTGTATCTTATGAAACATAAGTCCGAAGCCTTTGAGAAATTCAAGGAGTACAAGTTAGAAGAAGAGAAGCAACTTGAAACAAGTATCAAGACACTTCGATCGGATCGACGAGGTGAATATTTAAGTAAAGAATTTCTGGATTATTTGAAGCTTCATGGAGTTCAATCGCAATGGACACCTCCTGGAATGCCACAGATGAATGGTGTTGCTGAAAGGAGAAATCGAACCTTATTAGATATGGTTAGATCCATGATGAGTTTCTCAGCTCTACCAACATACCTTTGGAGATATGTATTGCAAAGCTCAATTTATATTCTGAACAGAGTTCCTTCAAAGTCAGTAGAGAAAACTCCATATGAGATATGGAATGGCAAGAAGCCAGCACTTAAACACATACGACCTTGGGGGTGCCCTGCATATGTAAAGAAGATGCTTACTGACAAGTTGAAATCTAAAAGTGAAAAATATTATTTTGTGGGGTATCCAAAGGAAACTAAGGGATACTACTTCTATCTTCCTAGAGAACATAAGGTCATTGTTTCCAGGAACACAACTTTCCTTGAAGAAGAATATGTCTACAGGGAACATAGCTGCACAGAGATAGAACTTGAAAAAATTCAAGAACCACAAGATAACAAAAAAAATGAACCCTTGTCGAATGACCTAAACAATGATTCAGTGGGAGTATCTGGTGAAGATTGGGTCCTTAGAGTATGCCCTTCATCCAGTAGGAGTGATGTGAGAGATAGTGCAGAAATGCAAGGCTCTTATACACAACCAATGGAAAATGATACAATGGTGGTACATCATTCCATTCAGGAAATACATGAAAATGACATTCCTAAAAGCTCTCAAGGTGATGGATTGTCCAACACACAAAGACGTTCTTACAATCAGAATGCAACAAACACTGAAATGCAGAGTACTCAACTTTGTAGGACCACTAGGACTCATCGTCCACCTGAAAGACTTAATCTCCTTATTGAAACACGCAATGAGATAGATATTCCTGATGACGATGAACCTACAACCTACAGCGAAGCTATGTTAGACATTGATTTGCAGAGATAGCAAGAAGCTATGAAATCTGATATGGACGCGATGTACGTAAATCAAGTTTGGAACTTGGTTGATTTGCCAACAGGGTTAGACCCATATGATGCAAATGGGTCTTCAAGAAGAAGATTGATGCATATGGCAAGGTACAAACTTATAAAGCAAGACTGGTGGCTAAAGGTTATAATCAACGGCCTGGGGTCGATTTTGATGAAACCTTTTCACCTGTTGCTAAGATCAAGTCCATTCGGATTTTGCTTGCAGTAGCTGTATCTTATGACTATGACATTTGACAGATAGACATCAAGACTGCTTTCCTCAATGGTAATCTAGTTGAGGAAGTGTATATGAAACAACCTAAGGGTTTTTCAATCGAGTCCAAACCAAATGTTGTATGCAAGCTACAAAAGTCCATTTATGGGCTTAAGCAAGCCTCGAGGAGTTGGAACATTTGCTTTGACAAGGCTATCAAGTCATTTGATTTCGTCAGAAGCAAAGAGGATCCATGTGTTTATAGTAAACGCAAGGATGGGAGTATTGCCTTCAATATCATATATGTAGATGACATATTAATAATGGGAGACAATAAGACTCTCCTGCAGTCAGTCACGGAGTGGTTGTCCAGTACCTTCATGATGAAGGATTTAGGTGAATCCTACTACATTCTGGAGATTAGGATCTATAGAGATAGACCTAACAGATTGATGGGGCTGTCACAGTCAGTCAACATAGACAAAGTGCTTAGAAGTTTTCTATGGAAAATTCCAAAAAAGGCGGTCTACCTATGGGACAAGGCATCAAGTTATCTAAGAAGGATAGTCCTTCTAATTCTATAGAACTTGAATGCATAAAAAGGATCCCATATCCTTCGGCTATAGGACCGATCATGTATGCCATGACATGTACTAGGCCAGATGTGGCATTTGCACTTAGTATGACTTGCAAGTTCCAGTAGAATCCTGGGGAAGAACACTGGAAGGCAGTCAAGAGTATTTTTAAGTATCTTAGATGAACTAAAGATTACTTCTTAGTCTATGGTGGGGAAGAGAAGCTAATATGTACTAGGTACACCGATGCTAGCTTCCAGACAGATGTTGATGACAATAAATCTCAATCAGGTTACACATTCATTTTCAATGGTGGAGCAGTTAGCTGGAAAAGTTCCAAACAAGCTACAACTGCTGATTCAACAACAGAAGTTGAGTACATTGCTGGATCGGAAGCTGGTAAAGAAGTTGTCGCGATATCTGAGTTCTTGAAGGAACTAGGGGTTGTTCCAAGTGCCACTTTCCAATAACGGTTTATTATGACAACACTGGTGCGATTGCGCAAGATAAGGAACCAAGATCAACCAACAGAAACAAGCATGTACCAAGGAAGTACCACATACTCGGGGAGATGGTGGAGACTGAAGATATTAGATTAGACTATGTTCCGACAGACGATAATCTAGCTGACTCATTCACTAAACCATTAAGCTTAGTCAAGCATAATGGTCATTTTGAGAATATGAGCATTAGATATGTTGGAGATTGGCTCTAGGCCAAGTGGGAGATTGAAAGTATATTTATGTCCTAGAGACAATCTGTATTAGGACAAATGTACTTTATACACATTCATATTATTATTAATGGAGATTAATATTTTGGCATTTGCAATTATTGAATTATTATTTTATTATTTGTAATTATTCATTAATGTGCATCCCTTGAGCTTACGTTGTCACTAATAGAGAGAGATATTAATGATAGAGCGTAACTCTTAAAATAACCTCGACTAATGATCATCGAGAATGGGGATATCGATGATATGTGATAAGTCGACATGTGGTCTGCATCACATCCTTAGAGGATGTAGTATGTCTCACCTGCTACGAGTAATGGTTACTCGTGATGGACACGTGGATACTTTGGAAGTATTGGTATACCATGCTGATATATTGTTTGTTATACTTGTCTAAAGTATGATCAGCGTGTGGGAGATAGAAGTCCTTAGACTTGAGGTCAATACGCGCCTTGTCTACAAAGTAATGTACTTTGATCCCGTCCTAAGTTCAAATGCCTTATAAGTTGAGATACGGCTTGTATTGGATACATTACGATGTGGATTGAAGGTGGTAGTTGAGCCAAGACTAGGATTCATTCCTCGGATGTATATTCGAGAGAACACTCGGATTCTCAGTGATATTAGGTTGACTAAGTCGTTGGCCAACGCAATAGACATATTTAGAATATGGTCTAGTTGTCAACTAATATAGATGAGATACAATGATTAAGCCATTTGGATAGACACTTGACAAATTCTAAGCTTGATCGGGTGTGTCGTGAATGAAAAGATTTTATCTTACCACATAAAGGTTAAGTTTACTGGATTCGTGTAAACGTACTTCACATATTGAGTTCGTCTTCATGCGCTGTCTAGGAGTTTCGTGTAGACCTTAATTTGATTAATGTCGATATGAGAAGGCATGTAGGGTCACACTATGTCGATTGTCCGTTTCGATCTAAGGATGTATTGAGAGAGTAATTAAAATGTTTGATTTGGAATCGAAATATTTAATTGAATAATGATTATTTTAAATAAGTCAAAATTTGATTTTGGATTTAATTAAGAATGCACGAAAAATAAATCGGAGCGCCGCGGCGCCCAAACCCTAGGGCCGCTGCGCCTCTGTCTCGATTTATATACGTCTTATATGACATACTTGATATCTCAAAGATAACTAACTGATCATAAGTATAAGCACAATTATTCTCAATAGAGTTATCAACATACCTGCTTGATTACACGATTCTAAGTAATATCGGAACTGGCTATTCTCTCTGACTCAACCTCAGGCATCTATACACTCTATGGCTCCTGCTTCCACACCAATAACATCCCTCAAGATTATCTGGGCATGGCCCGTAATGCACATGTCCACACTGATGGCATAACGACTAAAATTTCGCAGGACATTTTCTAGCCCTATGTCCCAAAGCTCCACATCCAGAACATAACTCAATATCAGATAAGCATGCTCTGTTGTTTCTCCTTCCACATTGCTGACAACATGGTCTACTACTTTCAACACCTTCTTAGGTTTGTCCAATTTCTACCCGAGACCTTCTATCTGATGTTTCGCTCAACACCAATTCTTTAGCACCTACGTCCATCATAACCCTTACGGTCTGTCTACTGGTTACTTCTTCCTTGCTTCTACTTGTCATGGGTGAACCTTTATTAACTGACTTTCATGATATTGGACTTCTCGGTATCTCATAGGTCTATCCTACAGGGGTAGTTGAATATGACCCTGCTCTGGGAAGATAATTGGAGGTGTTGTTGCATACACAGTACCACTCACACCTAACCCAAACGGAAATGACCACTGCGCTGATGGTCTTTGTATTGTGCGGGCCTTCCTATAATCTGGCACTACCACCCGAATCGATGTCACTCAAAGGGTAATTTCTAGAGGGAAGTGGGGTAAATGGCCGATACTACTAGAAGGATTCCTCTTTGGATAATAGGTATTGTAGCTGGTATTCTTGTAATTGGTTTAATAGGTATTTTCTTTTATGGTTCATATTCGGGATTGGGTTCATCCCTGTAGTAATAGAGTGAATTGAGTTGTCAACATGAAAGCGTAAGAACTCAACGAGATTCCCTTCTTTGTTTGTTTGATTCGAGGGGGAAGGGCTAGTTGAGTTATTAAGAATCAAAATATTTTTTTCGTCTAAATGATAAAATGGATTTATTTTTCTTTTCAAAAACTCCATTTTTCTCATTTTTCTGATCATGTTTTTGAAAATTTCACTTCATTGATTTATTCAGACCACCTCTTCTTTTTCTATGATAGTATCTATCGGTACTTTCAAAGTTGGAAGAAAGAAGGAATCACTCAATTTTTTGGCTGCTATAATATATTAGATATCGTGCAAATCCTTTCTATACTAATCTAATGTAGAACCTTACTCTCTCTATTACATTACTCTATTTCTTTTTTATTGTTTTCATATTTCATCATCAAATTTTGTATAACATAAGTTGATTGAAAAAGTTTTATTTAATTAATAAAATTTCCTCTTTTTTTGTTTTTTTGTCCACCACTTCGTATATTATATGTAAACGGGGTGGGGGGGTAAGGTAAAGGGTTTCTGATACATCTAAAAAAATCGAAACCAAGACTAGGAATTTTTAACAAACAGGATCAAGAATCATTACTCTTTCGTTTCGACACAAGAAAAAAGGATTTTTCTACACCTCTTTCTTGTGTCGAAGACTAGGAAGACAAATAATCCCTCCTAGAATTATTTTGTTCCCTGCATTTATCCCCCGGTTCCTTATGTCTAGTATTTAGACAAATTTGACTTTATTTCTATTTAGAATAGAATACTATTGATATGTCTTGTGGCAATGGAATTTGTCATTAGTAACATACTCACACTACTCCAATTAAAAAAAATGAAATCAAAATAATGAAAGTCAAATACTCTTCTTCAAATTCTACATTACATACTCTTTTTCTACGAGATGCTGAGAATCCCTTGTACCACATAGTATGTAGATTTTGAATAAGAGTATAAATAAGACAAAGGAGTTTTTAGAATTTCATTTTTTTTATCATAAATAATCGCCAACAAAAAATTGGTTCTTTTTACGAACTTGATATCGATAAATCTGCGAATCTAGAAATTCATTTCGGCCAATTAAACCTTCTCGAACTGTTTTTTTTAAGAACCAAAAAGATTTGTGTCAAAATAACAGATGCCAAGAAGAACAAAAGTCCTTGGACACGTAATGGATCTTGAAGTACTATTTCTGCATCTCCTTGACCAAATTCGCCTACATTAGGATTGCTCGTTAATGGTTGATCAAATTTGATAGATTTACCCTCGGAAATAAGAAGTTCTGGTCCGGGAGGGATAATATCAACCACTTGTCGTCCCTCCGACGCATCCGTTATGGTTATCTCATATCGCCCTTTTTCTTTTCGTATGATTTTGCTTACTATACCTGCTTTGTAGCATTATAAACTGTATTGTTGCTCTTGCTGTCGTCGGGATAAATCTGGCCCCTTCCCCTGTTCCCGCCTACGTATATAGGATATTTTAAGAAGTGAACATCATTCTTAGTAGCAAGGTCCAGGGAAAGAATAGGGAAGATTATTTCACTATATTTTTTACCAGGGACAGGGCCTATCACAAGAATATTTTTTTTATTGGGGCGATAACTCTGAAAAGACAAATTGCTAATCTTTTCTTTCATCTCGGGAGATATACGATCGGACAGAGCTAAATCTACTACAGAGGCCAACAAGGCCACACACGACGACCGCACATCACACACTATCTACAAGCCTCTAAAGAGTATACTAATAACAATTGGTTGGGACAGGGGCCCGCCATACCCAACTATATACATATGTATCTTTGTCATACCTATCAACTTACTATAAAACTTTGGAAGAATGGAGCTTGACTACCTCCAACTGAATCAAGTCCTATTGTGAGAAAATCATCCGCATCTCTATCTGTACCTGCAGACATGAAACATAGTGTCCCCGAAAAGGGACATTAGTATGAAAGATGTACTGAATATGTAAGGCAGATAACCAATATAGACAAAAGATATGTCATAAGAGATAAGGGTACAGAAGTCAACCTGAAACTCATAACAAGCCTCTGAGGTCCTACCTGACACAATCATGAAAATGTATGCATGTCTGTAAAAATCAAGCCGCTCAATGGGGCCACATAAAGTAATATCTAGCCTCTATGTGGGGCAAATCATGTCATACTACATATATATTGTACCCGACCTCGATGAGGACTCAATCGTACCCGGCCCAAATGTGAGACTCGGTATTATCAAAACCAACTGTAGTTGGGTGCACATCTGCATGCCATACTCGGTCGACTATAGTGTAGCTAGGTAAGAAAATAGCTACATATATATAAGTGTAATGCAAGACAGACTCTGAAGGGCCTTATGAAACCAATCGGAGTGACTCAGGTTCGTTGTTTTCCTATTATTATTATGTAATGGTGTCTGTATCACAAACTGAGAGTCATCAACGGTCATAAGAAAATAAAAGGTTCAAGAGACTATTATGTCGAGAAAATTTTTCCGAAGCAGAACCACAAGAGTTATGAATTGTAACAATATGGTGCGAAAGTAATCATGCTTTAAATTTAACAGTAGAATTCCTTTTGAGGGGACATTTTTTATGGTTATGCTCATTCGTCGATCATGCCAAAAGAATAAAAGAGTATGCCTTAACATATCTAGTCCTTGTCACCGCAATCGTTCTATAAGCCATCGCTCCTCTTACGGTGGTCATCTACATCACATAAGAAGTTGACATCAATATCGAATTCAAATTCCATAGAGAAACTTCACTTACACATCTTATCGTAAATCTTCACCATCTCGGGTTCTTAGATTCTTTTACAAGAGATTCTTATGTAACTCAATCACACGGTTCAATCAAGCATATTATTTCCATAGAAACTCATTTAGGTGCCTTCGACAAGTCTAGTATATATGATTCCTTAGGCCTTTTTTTCTTATACGAGAAATCTTATTTGATACAACCTCACAATCCTTTAAATCGTATTTTTCTTAATCCATAACATCCAATTCAACTTATACTTAGCGTAAAACAACCCATTTCACAATTTTGCAAAGTTTTGATCATGAAAACTTTTTCATAACTTCCTCCAAATCAACAATTAATAATAATCATAAGTAGATATGGGTAAGACTTACCTTTACGTATCAAAATCTCCTCAAAACAATAGAGCATCTTGCTCCAAGGGTTTTCACAAACCAACTCCTTAAGAAAATGGAAATTCCTAAAATAATTACGGGGCTTATTATGAAATTCCTGTGGATTATGACTTCAATTTTGACTTGGGGTGTCGGGGTAAGATTGAGAGAGTTTAGAAGAGGTCTTGAGACTTATTTGGGCGAAAAATGAGGGTTCTACATCAGAAAATCCAATTTAAACTCGTAAATACAACTGCACCGACATAAAATGACAATCCATTTGACGGACCGTCAAACTGCCAGAAAAATTGACAGTCTAATATGGAAATTTGACGGCCTGTCGATCTTTCCGTCAAATTTCCAGTTTTCTGACTTTCGTCGAAACACACTTTCTTCAATCTATTTAACTTTAAAATACTCTGGTATCTCCATAAACAAGTTCTAAACCTTAATTATCCTTCTATAAGGTCATACCCCTCCCCGGGGCTTCGGTATCCATTGACGACACAACAAAACACAAAACTTACAGGGTGTAACAGAGTAGAACCAAAACCTAAAAGCTTGACACATAGACACATTGTGTGCATTGTACTCACGCTACACTTACTACACCCCTTTTGTGTTCAGAATTTTTTCCTAGCACGAGTGGATCTTGGGACACTACTGGCCGTTGAGGAGGGCATCTAAACAATTCGGGGTAAACTATTAGTGTGATCCATGGCACTGGATCTTCCCATCTATCCTTTACTTCCTGTCTTTTCATTTCCAGATGACTTATGTATTTCGGGATGTATTCCCACACTTGTATTCCTTTTTAGTTCGTTCTTGTGCTAGTGACACCAATCTTGGGGGATTTATAGTACTTATTCCGCATTATGTTACAAGACTCATTTAAGACTTAGATTGAATTGTTTTGATTATTTTGCACTTTATTCCTTAATTAATTTGGGTTAAATGGTTGTGGTCAGCTTACTGACTCTTGGGAGTTAGTGTCATCACGGCTTGGTAAATTGAGTCGTGACAAAATAAAAAAAATCAATCGATTATATGTTTTGTTGAGTCAAATTTATGAGCTGCGAAATTGAATTTCAACTGAAATTTAACGAAATCGAAATCGATCTCATAAAGTATAAATTGATCTAAAGTGAATGAAAATCTACGATTTGAAAAATATTCAATACTTTTTCCGACATCGTTGCAGCAAAAAATGAGTATATCAACGTCGCAGTGAGTTTTTTTGCCGTAGAAACGCCGGAGAAGGTTAGAGACATTTGCGATTTGATTTTGGGGTTCATTGGGGTAAGTTTGGGGTTTGATATGATTCGGAGTGAGGGGTAATATCGCCCTTTTGTTATTCAGTAATAAATTGAAGGGCAATAATTAAAGACGTATGTTTTGAGGGGCAAAAATTAAAGACCATCTCATTCGAAGGCCATTCGTACGAATTGCCCTTATCTTGGACATTCAGGATTCGGTTCGGGTCATTTTTGAAATTAAATTAAATTAATTAAGCTAATCTTTTAAATATTAGAATCAAACCAAAGTATTAAGTCAGTTTTTTCTTAAATAGGTATTTGTCAGTTTTTTGTCCTTTTTAAAAATATGTGACTTACATTTTCAAATACATATCTCAATGATTGTACTCTAGGATAACATTACCTAGTCAATCAGTACTCTTCATGGAAAAAAATATCATTTATCAAGATATCTTGATAATAATTAAATTAAATTAAACAATATTAAGAAATAGTAATTCAAGAATACAATTAAGTATTACAAATTATTTTTAACATAAAATAGATTCTTAGACTTATCAAATAATGACTACAAATTAAATAAAAGGGCAGCCCGGCATACTAAGCCCGCTATACGCGGGTCCGGGGAATGGGCGGACTACAATGATCTATTGTACGCAGTCTTACTTTGTATTTCTGCAAGAGGTTGTTTCCACGGCTTGAACACATGACCTCCTTGTCATATGGCAACAACTTTATCAGTTACTCCAAGACTTTCCTTCACAAATTAAACCAAAATGTAGAGACAAATTAAAAAACTACACTACAAACCAAGAGGCTAAAATGTTAACATGTACTGTATCTTAAAATTTTTAAAAATATATATATAAACGTATACATGTATATGTGCAGTTATATTTTTTTAAATAGGTATTTACGTTGGTTTTGGGTTGACTTTTTACTTATATTTTATGCTTAAAACTAAAATCAAACTATAAATTATCGATTTTTAATTATAATTAAAAACCAAAATCAAATCAAACATAAAAATATCAATTTTCCTTTGATCTGACTCGATGTTCTGTTCAATTGAATTTTTCGATTTTTGTAAACACCCTAGCTAGTACAACCACTCTTTGTATCTCAAATTCTTCCATCTTCATGTTGTATCCAAAGGCAGATTCAATATTTACGCAATGAGTTTTTTGCTTTTTGGTCCTCATGACGCAATGAGTTACATGTGCATCCATTCAGTGGTGGATGTTTGTAGGAGCGGAGAGGAGGCGTGGTATTCCTCAAAAAATTAGAATTTTTTTTTTATATATTACTACTCAATCCACAAATAAATGGGCCTTATTTATTTTTGGGTACTGAGAGATATTGGGCTTCATCTAATAATTGTAGTTTTTTGCCCTCTCCAGAGCACAACTCTTCTCCCAATACGACTCTCCTCTCTCTCCTGTGCATTACAACCTTCCCCGGTTGCCCTAAATTAGCAATCGTCTTAACGTAGATAAATTTTTTTTCACTCATTGTAATTTTCTTATTTTACATGTTTTTAACTGTGGTAAATCTTCTATTTAGCTTTATGTTAGTAAAAATTAATTTTTTTTGGAGAGAAAAAAAAATTGCTACCATCAGTAAATGATTTTTGGGGCGAATAATAGAAATTTAGCTGCATGTCACAGTGTCACTACACATTCTTTTAAAATTGATTTCAAATGGTGAGTGTTGTGCTAGTGGGTTTCATCCCCACCGGTCACCACCACCACATAAAGACAATTAATATTTTATTACTTATTTTGACAATTCAAGTGGATTGTAATTTATTTTAATATATAATAATTGTTTTTTTAAAGGATAATATGTAATTATTTTAAAATATAAGATGAGTTGAAACTGTTTTAAAAAGTGTGTTAAAATGTGATAAATTGATTATGATCTTTCATCTTTGGTAATTGATTTATGTATTTTTTTTAGGAGTGGTACGATGGTCAAACTTAAGAAAATTGATGCATTTTTCAAGAGGAAAGCTTCCAACAAAGATGAAAATTGTATAGCTTCAACATCGACACTTGAAAAGCACCATTACGGTGATCAAACAGTTCAACTGGATGAGCAACCTTGCAAGATTCAAAAAGTCACCATGGATGAATTTGATGTTAGTTGTTTAGAACGTGACCCCGGAAAGCGTCCCCAAATTTGAGAATATCCAGTGAATCGAAGAGATGAAGTTCGAAGAGCTTATCTCAATTGGGTTCCCTATCAATGTCAACTTGAAAAGTATCCCCTCAATAGAGATAAGCATTCAAGGCGATTTCAAGCATCTTGGTTCAAAATTTTCCCTTCATGGCTAGAGTACTCACCGACTAATGATGATGTTTATTGTTTGCTTTGTTACTTGTTCAGTAAAAAGCCAAGTTGGCATCCTGAAGCTAATGTCTTTACTAGAAAATGATTTAAAGCATGGAGAAAGGTCAATGCTGGGAAGAGTTGTGCTTTGCGTAATCATATTGGTGAGAGTATGTGTTCGTCTCACAATAATGCATTGAAATCTTCTCAAGACTTGTTCAATCAGTCAATGCACATCAGAAATGTCCTTAACGTGCATAGTTCCGATCAAATTAGCAAAAATAGACTTTGTCTCAAGAGCTCTATTGATTCAATTCGTTGACTCACGTTTCAAGCTTGTGCTTTTAGAGGCCATGGCGAATCACTGGGATAAAAAAAATAGAGGTAACTTTCTTGAAATGATCAAACTCTTAGCATCATACAATGATGAACTTGCAATAGTGCTAGAGAATGCTCCATGTAATTCAAAGTATACTTCTCATCTAATTCAAAAGGAAATCTTGCATATCATTTCTAGTAAAGTGAAAAGCTATATCCGAGAAGAGATTGGGGATTCTAAATTTTGCATAATTGTTGATGAATCACGTGATGAATCTCTAAGGGAGCAAATGGCTATTATTTTGAGGTTTGTTGATAAAAAAGGGTTGTATACAAGAATAATTTTTTGATCTTGTGCATATTAAGGACACTATGGCTATCACTCTTAAAAAAGCGGTTTGTGATGTTCTTTCTCGGTATCGTCTTGATGTTTCAAATATCCGTGAGCAAGGGTATGATGGAGCAAGGGTATGATGGTGCTAGTAATATGAGAGGAGAGTGGAATGGATTGCAAACATTATTTCTCAAAGATTGTCCTTATGCTTATTACATACATTGTTTGCACATAGATTACAACTTGCTTTGATTGCTGCTTCCAAAAAAGTTTTCTGTATTCATGATTTCTTTTCAAACTTGACTTTTGTTGTCAATATTGTATGTTCCTCTAGTAATCGTCATGATGAACTGCAAGCTGTCAAATTAGAGGAGATATCACTTTTTCTACAGATTGGTGAACTTGATAGTGATAAAGGACAAAATCAGATGGGCTCTTTGAAACGAGATGGAGATACTCGTTGGAGCTCACATTTTTCTTCTGTTTGTAGTATGATAAATATGCATGATGCAACTTGTGTGGTTCTTCAAAATATAAGGAAAAATGGATCAACTTACTCTTAAAGAGGGGATGCTAATGATGCTTATAAGATTATGAATTCATTTGAGTTCATATTGATTTGCACATGATGAAAGAGATTATGGGAATTACAGATTGTCTTTGTCAAGCTTTACAACAAAAATTCCAAGATATACTTAATGTTATACATTTAGTCAGCACTACAAAAATATTAATTCAGAAGTTGAGAGATGAAGGATGGGATTAATTATTGAAAAATGTGACATTATTTTGTGAACAACATGATATTGATTCTCCTGATTGTAATGATGTTTATATAGAGTGTCAAGGGCGTGCTCGTTATCAGAAGGATCACATCACAGTGGGTCAACATTTTAGAGTGAATCTCTTTTGTGTTATAATTGATCAACAATTGCAGGAATTGAATCACAGGTTTAATGTGCAAACAATGGAGCTTTTGAGCCTAAGAAATAATTTAATTCCTAAAGATATTTACGAAGCATTTATAGATGATATATGTGCTCTTGTAGAAAAATTCTATCCATTGGATTTTAGTGAGAAAGAGAAAACAAATTTGAGATTTCAACTTCAACACTTTATTCTTGAGGCTGTTAGTCATCCAGAATTGAATAGCTTGTCAACTATGTCTGAATTGTGTGAAGCTTTGAAAAAAATAGGGAAGACGAATACATATTACTTGATTGACCGGATAATTCGTCTTATCTTAACTCTTTCAAATTCTACGGCTACTATAGAAAAATCATTTTCAGCAATGAAGATAATCAAGAAAATGTTGTGTAATAAGATGGAGGATGAATTTCTTGCTGACAATATGATGGTTTATATTGAAAAAGAGATAGCTGAAAGCTTTAGCTCTGATTCAATTATTAATGATTTCAAGTCTTTAAAAGAACGAAGGGCAACACTTTAATTCTAGGTACATCTTTCCTTTTATATATTATATTTTTGTTGTGTTGATGTTATTTTGAATCTTTGATAAAATTATATTTTGTTCTTATAAATTTTAATTATAATATTTCAGTTAGTAGTTACCGCCCCCTTAATATTTTGGGCAAGTTCCGCCACTGCATCCATTGAATAACATGTAATATGTGTGTGCAAGTGAGTTTAATTTGTCATACTTCTAACATCAAATGATTTTTAGTATACTTAAACATGATTGTAATCATCCATTAATCATATTTTTTATCATGTATTCATTTGAAGCACATTAAATTTGAAAAGTGCATGTCAGCTATTTTCGTCATCAATTTTCTTATCTCTGTAATAATATATCTCTCTATATATATCTACCTTCTTGTATTCGTGTAAAGTGCACCCGGGGGATCGACATACCCGGAGGCTCAAAGGATCCGGGGAAGCCCTACAGGTGTTCCACACTCTCACCAACTCATCACATTCGTCAGTTTCGATCATGTCATCTTTACTATAAGGCTAGAAAAGTCTAACCTTGTCTTACGTATGTAAATCTTGGAAATGAAGAAATATCATCTTGCTCACTTTGTAACCCTAGCATTATTATTTTCTCTAAGGCAATATGATTTCCCTCTCAAGGCAATATACACGGAGATCCATGGTCGTGCTTATTTTTCTTAGTTGAATCATAGCTTGTTTATTTTCTTGTAGTACTTATCATTCATATTCATTTTTTACACCGAACCGGAATCGTTAATGAGTTTTCCGAATCGGATACAACTCTCTTGTCTTCAAACACTATAAAACAAATCTCTAATTGATTTTCTTGTTAGAACCATTTTCATCGGAAAACTGTTTGGAGCCGTTTGTGGGGATAAACAGTTGTGGTGTTGTCCTGATTCGTCGCCCGAAACTCTCAAACTTACGTTGGTATAGAACTATCTTTTTACATAACTCCCGATCATGGCTGAACCAACTAACAACACATCGGGGAGCAGTGTTTCATTCGAAACAAGGGACCCACGGGAGTCACGACCAACAGATCTGCGGAGCTCTAACAAGGAGAACCATTCGGAGTTGAATGCACGAGAAGAAAGGGAAGAGGCAGCAACGCCCCCAAGAGAGGTCCCCAACAACCTCCCGAATGAGGAAAACGAACAGAATCATTCGGTAAAAAGTAGGGAGATACGACCCAAAGGGCGTTACTCCAAGAAAAGAAAGAGATGCTCTCACTCTAAGGTAGATGAGATGTTCAAAGAAGAAATATCTACTTCGGAAATGGCTTTGGACGTGGTCTCGGCATCAAACAACGCAATGACGAAGCGGATGGAAAAGTTCATAAACTCTCTATCCGGAGCAGTACCGGGTATGCGCCAATCGAACAACCCAAAGGTTATTGAAGTGCCTGGTACTTCTATAGTAGATGTGGGAAAGGCAGAGGTGGAACCAGTCATACCGAATGCGAACTTGGAAAGGCTAGAAAAGGAGCTCCACGAGTGAATAAGCTAGTTAGCAGGGGGGCCTCCTATCTTAAAGGGAACCAGGGCGAGGAAATATGGAAAAATACCTTACAAGATGAATGCAGCTCCCGAGCCAATCCCAAAGAAGTTCAAAATGTCGGGCATGCCCAAATACGATGGAACCACAAACCCAGAGAAGCACATTGTAACCTTTGAAGCAGCCGTCACCGGGCATAACCTAAACAACATGAAATCAAATCATCCATGCTGAAGAAATTCAGTCAGACGCCACAAAGGAAGCATTTTCTTGGAATACTCTTTTACTTGAAAATTCTATTGATTCTTTTGTTGCTCTTGCATATGCGTTCGTGAAGGCCCATGCAGTAGCCCGAAGGGTCAAAACACACAAAGAAGAAATATTCACCTTAAAGAAATGGAACAATGAGCTGCTCCGCAGCTACGTGGAGTGATTCTAGCGGGAAAGGATGATGTTGCCCACTATCCCTGAAGATGGGGCCGCAGCAGCGTTCACAGACGGTTTGAATGCCAATAGCTCAGATGCCTCAAGAAAACTTGAGAATAGCTTAAGGGGGCTCCCGACCAAGTCCTTGAATGAAGTGAACAGCAGGTACATGGCCAAAATGAGGATAGAAGATGACCTCAGGGTTGACACCAGGATAGAGGTCAGAGGTGAGCCACAAGATAAACCCAAAAATGCTACATTGTTCAGGCAGAAAGACCTAAGAGGTTAGTATGATATATACTCAACTCGCCCACCTTCGAGAAGTGAGGGGAGGACAAATAGGTCGCGATATAACCAAGGTCAAGCAAGGACAGACAAGGAGACATCACAAATGAAGCAAACAAATAAGTCGGGTCCACCAAATGTGACATCCTATAATTTCATTGTGGAGGTTAGAGAGTTGGTCATGGCAATGAAAAACATAAAGGAAATAAGAATTCTAGTAGCAACGCGATCCAACCCAAATAAGCGGGACGTGGAATTTTGGTGAGCGTGACGTCCTATAATTTCATTGTGGAGGTTAGAGAGTTCGTCATGGCAATGAAAAACATAAAGGAAATAAGATTTCTAGTAGCAACGCGATCCAACCCAAATAAGCGAGACGTGGAATTTTGGTGTGAGTTTCACGTGATTCCCGAACACTCAACTGAAGACTGCAAACATCTATGTTATGAGGTGGAGGATTTGTTGAAAAGAGAACACTTGAAGGAATTCTTCAGAAGCCAGTCCAAATATGCTCGAGAAAAGGGAACTAGGACTTCGCCACAGCATCCGACACAACCTAGCGCAATCAACATGATCACCGAAGGGGAAATAATCGGAGTGGTGTCTCGAGGGCCGTAATATGGGGAACCCTTCCCCTCCAGAAAAAGATGAAGAGATGACAATGAAGACCCATCACGTTTAGTGGAAGAGAAAGGAGGAGCATTGAGGGCCCGCATACCAATGCACTGGTAATATATATCCAAATATTTAATTTTAACGTTAAGCGTGTGCTTGTTGATCCAGGTAGCACTGTAAACGTAGTGAAACTCCACGCTCTCAAGGAGATGCATCTAACAGAATGGATGATCCCGGTAATTAAGATCTTGACTGGATTCAACCTGTCCAGCAAAACAACCCAGGTGCAACGAGTTGACCACTCATGTGGAGGGGGTCTCTTTGAAGTCCGTGTTTGATGTCCTCGAGGGCGGCATGCCCTATAATTTGGTAATCGAAAGACCCTGGTTGTATGTCATGAAAGATATACCTTCTAGTTTTCATCACGTCATGAAGTTCCTAACGTCATGGGGGATCACTGAAATTCGGGGAGCATGACCCTCGTGGTTATATATTACAGATGTTCCCCCGGAGTTAGTCATCCATAAGCTGAGCATGGACCCAGATCATCAGCCCATTAAGCAAAAGAGACATCTAGTGTCGGCTGAACGTAGTCAATTCATCAAAGAGGAAGTAGCTTGACTCATCAAATTATGAGGGATTCGAGAAGTAAAGTTTCCTGACTGGCTGGCTAATGTGGTGGTACTTTCTAAAAAAACTGATACTTTCCAAATGTGTTTAAATTTGAAATACCTGAATAAAACATATCTGAGGTGCTCGTACCCATGCCCCACTTAGACAAAATTGTTAATGTGGTGGCCGGGCACGAATTACTCAGCATCTTAGACATTTTCTCAAGGTTCGATCAAATATGGTTGGACCCAACGGACCAGGAGAAGACTTCATTCATCATAGAGCATGGAACCTACTGCTATAATGACATCCCATTTGGCTTGAAGAACGTAGGGACCATCTTCCACCAGTTGACTAACCAGATGTTCCAACATCTATAATTTAAAAAGATGTTGATGTGTCAAGCTTTTAAATTATGGTTTTTTTTGTGTAGTGGAAAAACAAATCAGTTAAAGCTTTTAAATTCGTTCATAAGCAACATCATGACTTAAGTCTGTTAGGAAAAAAAATTCATGTTCTTAAATACATGACCTTTAGATTAGTATCTAAGCTATTTAATAGTATTATGTATTTGCAAGAAAATCAGCACACTTATTTGCCTTCCTCCAGATACGTCTAATTGTGGCCTTGTTGGTCTGCACAAATATCTACAATATTCAATAATAGGTTTAATGGATGATGTTGTACATCTTCATCCATGATAAGCTTGACAACCAGTAAGCAATCCACTTCTACTGCTTCATATATAATCTATTTGGTTTGCTACTTTTAGCTCCAGGACGGAGGTTGCAAATTCGGATCAGTAGCTTTAATTTAAATTTTGTATTTGTCTTAAGAAATTTATTAAATATTTATATTATATAATTTAAAATCTAGTAACTTATAAAAAAGATCAAAATATCAAGCCTATAAGCTTTAAATCCTAACTCCGCCTTTATTTAGCCTTTACTTGATGATCCACAATTATGTAGTCAGTAGTAAGGCTTGAAATATGTTTCCTTTTATCTGAGTAACCCAAAATGCTGATGTTTTTGTTTCTTTATTTAGATAGAATGCAGTAAGGAGTTGAAACTATAGGTGGTTACAAGGCTGGGGATGTCCCATACGTCCTTATTTCTTTTTTCCTGATCTGTACAATGCTCTTGGTAAATAAACTTATTAGTTACCGAAAAAAAGACCGCTATAACATTGTCTAGTGGACAATAATCCACAATACCAAAGGTGGTGGACCTTCAACTTTGTGGTGATGATAATCAAAGATCGTATGCATTGATATCGGCTTTTGTCATGCATGGCCCCAACTGTCAATTAAGTTCTTTATAGGCTTAATGCATAGGTGGATCCTCAAACTTGTCCCTTTTTTTTTCATTTTGACACATTAATTAAATCTTGTTCCTATTAAACTCCTGAATTCGTCTTAAGTGTGCCTATTAAATACAATCCGACCGACATAACATAAATCAGGAGTTTCATTTTTTTAATTTTGGGTGTGAATGTCAAGCGTATCCTACATGAAAAATTCTATCAATTAAAACAACCTACTCCCTATATTCACACAGATCCTAAGCTCAACTCTTATGCATACTAATTCAAACCAAGAACCAAAGCAGCTCATAGTAGCAGAACATGAAGCAAAGTTAAAAAAAATTGAAACTATCAATTTATGTCATGTCAGTCCGAAACGGACAAGTTTAAGAGTCCACATATGCACTAAGCCTTCTTTATATCACCATTATTAAATTATTATGGTATCTTTATTTCATCACGTGTTAGGTACATAGTTCTAGTGGCATTCTATGCAGTACAATAGAAAAAGAAAACCAGGGGGTCAAGAGTACTTATAGACGTGTTTTCCGGTGAAAATGATTATAACCAGAAAAACAAATAGAGATTTATTTTATAGAGTTTGAAAATAAGTGAGTTGTGTCCGATCTGGAAAAACTCCTTAACGAGTTTGATTTGGGTGAGAAAAAATGAATATGATTGGTAAGTAATACAAGAAAATAAACAAGTTATGATTCAACTAAGAAAAATAAACACAACAATGGATCTCCGTGTATATTGCCTTGAGAGAGAAATAATAATGCCTTAGAGAAAATAATAATGTTAGGGTTACAAAGTGAGAAAGATGATGTTTCTTCCTTCCTAAGATTTACATACATAAGCCAAGGTTAGACTTTTATAGCCCTAAAGTAAAGATGACGTGACCCTGCTAACGTCCTAACGCCCATACGTGTCGTGACACTCTGATCGAAACTAGCGGATCTGACATGAGTTGGTGAGAGAAGGGAACAGTTGTAGGGATTCCCCGGATCCTCTAAGCCTCCAGGTGTGTCGATCCCCCCTGGTGCACTTTACACCTAATACAAATAGTCCCCCACTTTTCGGGCCCTTCATTCCATGAGCTCGGAACGTGGAAAAGTCAACTCTTTTTTGAACTTTATGCGGGAACTTAGCCGAAATATTGCCATTTTTCCCATGATTAGACGTTTTGTGAGGACATCATTTAATGCATCCCTTCACCCATTCGACGACGCCTCTTCAGAGACAACCACTGATGTTTTTTTATCAGGCACACCGCTTCACTTTTCGAGTCTAATGATTACCTCATTTGGCTATTTAAGCAAGCAACCCCCACCTTCTTTCCTTAAATTTGCTATTAGCCTTCTTCTTCTTCTGTGCACCCAATTCTCTTTCTGCTCTAACAATCCTCAAACAATGTCTTCTTCATATTCTTTGCCTTCTTCCTCATCCGATAACCTTCACATTGCCCATCTTAGGGAATAATTAGGAAGTGCCTCCGAGGTCTCTTCTCACCATTGGGCCACAACCTATTTTGCTACTCAGGCGATAGACCTGGGCTCTACGATAGCCGATATCATTTCGGTCAACTCCAATTATGACAGGGACTTTCGTGTCAATCATCAGTACGAGTCTATTGAGGGGATAACCTCTTTGATTGATGAGTCTATAATCCCTCAGGTTCGCATTGATTGTAAATGGGGACCTGAGATTGAGGTGTTACCCCTTATGCTAATGCTAGTATTGATCGGCATGTCCCGGGCATGTCGATGATTTATACTTACCTTTTTACCGTTGGTTTTGGCCTCCCCATTAATGAAGTGATAGAGGCCTTCTGCCGTTGTTACAGCGTATGTTTGTGGCAATTTCCCCCAGACATAGAGAGTTGTTCGTTGCCTACAGTTCTTAGCGGACCTTACATGGCTTCCTTTTACTCTGGATCACCTTATTCATCTTTACTCCCCTCACGTGTTCTGTGAGGGGATGAATAATTTAGTTTTTCTAGGGCCTCATCACCAGTGTTGAGGACGATCACGATCGGGGTGGGTTTGATCGGTTTATAATAATCTGCACCAGCCATCTCCACAATGTCACTCTCGGTTCTTTTTTGGAGCAATGGAATAACACCCCGTAAGAATATGTCTTCTTTTTTTCTGCAGTATCTCCTATTTTCTCTTCCGAGCATTACTTCTAACTTTGCCGTCCATGTTTTTCCAGCTGCCTAATTCAACTAGAACCCTTGCCTAATGTCTTTGGCTAGGTAATAGGCTTTTTGCGTGAATTTAGAAATACCGAGAGGATGTGGAGAGGCATCTCTGCAGACCGGTGGAGGGGCAGAAGCCATGGTAAGTTCTTTTTTCCCCAACATCACTTTTGTGCTAACCATACCTTTTTTGACATGATTTTTGACTACTTATGCATCTGTAAGGCCTTCTCATTCAAGGGTCTTCCATCAAAAAAGTGCTCTCTATGAAGGATGCCCTTGCTCGTATTGCTCAGGCAGTTGCTGAGTCTAAGGATTGCAGGAAGCGTGGGACCCCGAATGATGTTGGTACATCCTCTTTCAGGGGGATCGACTCTCGTATGAGAACGCATCGCCGATTCACCAGTTACTGGAGGGAGATAATGCAGGGGGTAGTGAATGTCGATGATGAAGGAGGGGTTGCTGATGCTAAAAACACGAGGATCCCTTCTACTGATACCGTTGTGGGTCCGGGGGGAAGGGGCTTTCCAGTGCCTATTCCCTCAGGAGGCAGTGAGGATCGACCCAAGGGTGTGAACAGTGGTGAGGCTTCACTTGATAATGCGGGCGTTAGCCCTTCTGTTCCACCGCCACCTGCTGACAACCTTGACTTCGGCTTGGAGGCTTCCATGCCTATTTGGCCAATCTGTTTCATCAAGTAAGCCGAATTCTTTTTCTTGCTTTAGTTGTTTCTTCGGAGTGAGGGTGCTTACTAAGACTGTTTATTTTATTTCTTTCTTTCGTAGGGTCATGTTGTCGCTTTCTCCGCCATTGAGTTGGCTAGGAACATTCCTTCATCTTCCTCTCGTGAGGTGGAGAAGCTGATGGCGGAGAACTAGTTCCTCCGGGATGACCTCTCCACACTCCGGTCAGAGAACAAAGATCTTCAGGCCTAAGGGTTACTTTAGTATTGCAGTGGGAGGAGGCAAAGTAGGCTCTGGTAGATAGGCAAGACACTTTTTGGCACATGAACACAATTTCCCAACTGCTACAAGAGAGGTTGGCCCGGGTGGAAGCGGATCGTGATACTTCCCGGGGGCAGGTGTAAGCATCGAAGGCTTATCGCACCCGGCTCAGGGCTCGTAACCATCGCCTAGGGTTTTACCAGGCAACTGACCAGCGTAGGACCACATTACTCTGGTATTATATTGTTCTTCATACGAGCCATGAGGTTCTATAAGGGGTGAATGAGGGACAAATCAACGTTCCCACAACTTTGATAGATGTAGAGATGGATTTAGGCGTTGCCTAGATGGATATGGATGATCTTTTTGACAATATGCCTCCCTCTTCTGACGCCTCTGCCAACTCCCCGGGTAATGAAGATGCTCCCCCTGCTTAGCCATGTTAATTTACTGCGAGCATGTGTGCCCTTTCTGGATGTCTTGTTTTGGCCAATGTGCCATTTTGTTTGTTGGATATTTAGGGTCTGCGTGCCTTTTTTATTTTTCTTGTTTGAGCCTTCGCGCTCTTTTCGTCGCGGGAGACGAACAAATAATCAAACAGAACAACCATGATCATGAATTACTATCAATATTTTAGGTAGCATCTTTCCACTCCCAAGTTTTCTTTTATAATCTATTTGCATATATCAGCATTTAAGGTCTTGATGTAGACTAAATAAACGAATTTCGATACTTAAAATATTTAAAAAGAAGTACAATATAATCTTTACATCTAGAGGTAATAGAATAACCACTAACATTTTGAGCAAATCTTTTGGCACCTTTTTGAAAGCTTTTCACCAAATTAAATATCTGATATCCTTTTTGTCAAGAAATATATTGTATATCTCGTACGTTTCGAGCTAATTAATTAATATTAAAGTGAAATTATCTTTAGCTAATTAGGTTGCTAGTATATGTTTCTCGAGATTCTATGCGTTCTCCAATATCTAGAAAGTTTATAAAATAAATCAAAGAAATGATCTTATGATCTGTACTAATAAAATATTCTATACATCAAAACATAAAAGAACAACTAAAAAGAATACATGTCATATAAATTAAAATAGAAAAAATAAAAAAATAGTAATATTGCAGCTACACTTTATTTCTGATTTGTCAGGTATACAATGAAGAATGACCAAGTTGAAATTTCGATGAATGGAGGGCAGAGTTCTCCAACCTTTTCTTTTTGCTCTCATATATATTCTTCTTTTCATTGGAAATAAGAATAGTATTCGTGTGCTTTGTTACTATTTCTAAAGACATAATTTTTAAATTAATAGAAAAAAGAGAAAAGAATACATGGCTACCACAATAACATTGCAGATGGAACTGGTCAAGTCCCGTGACAAGAAAAAAAAAAGTGATGGAATAAATAAAAAAGAATATGTGGAGATCCTTCAACAATATGGCGGAAAGAAAAGTTAAAACAAATTTTACTTTTGGGGAAAGGAAAAGAAACCAATTGCACATGACGCCAAATGATTGGAAAGACTTGATCAATCCTTTTTTATTTTTAATCATATCATAATCCAATGAACCAGAAATACAAATAAAGTACTGATGATATCAAGTTCATTAGCACTAATTAATGTATACAACTAATCTGTACCCTAAACCTAATATAGTTACGTAGAAAGCACACGGAAAAGGAAATAAAATGTATTTAAAGCATATTGAGCTTGTTAAATTTGTGACAAATAGGATCCAATCCAAACCCTAATAATTTTCATCACGTCAAGTTTCACTATCTATAATATAATCAAAGGTGGACGCAAGACTTTAAATTATAATAGAGACAAAGTGTCACATCATTGAGTAGTTTTTATGAGCATAATATAATTTGATATATTTTTTAAAAATTAAGATATTTTTAAAGGCAAAAATTCAACTTTCGTAAAAAAAATATTATAGACTATGACTTACAAAGTAATTTAAATATTTTTATAAAATAAATATCATGAGCAAAATTAAAGATCACATAAGGCAAAAATTAAACACCATTTGAGGGACAATCCGCACAAAAAAATGATGAAAACACGAGGCTTGTCTTTAGTAACTATACCTTATCCATACAATCAAGATAAATGATATGGTATCAATATGGACAACCATGTAAAACAACACAGTATTTATTGTCATTTTTAATGAAGTTGCGTAATGTAGGGTGATAAGAGGGCGGGCAGGGGCGGGGGAATCATTGAAATGAGTAATAAAATTATTGAAATCTCTTCATCGTTAATTAGAACTCTAGCTTCTTATTTTGAAAATTGAGAATCTTTCCATAAAAAACTAGTATTATTTTTGTAAGCCTACTCTACATGATTTCGATTTAGTCGACTTATTATAAGCTTTAAATATCGGATAACTAAACAGGAAAAAGGAAAAATAATAAGTGTAGGATCATATGACAATTGTTTCCTTGTTATTTACTTACTCCGTTCCATAACAAGTGATTCATTTAGCTTGTTCACACCCTTTAAGAAAGTGTTCACTCCTAGAAAATTAGGAGTGTTTTTATTCATTTACCCCCAATTAATGTTTAGAAAAAGAAAATATAATTAATGAATGTTGATTATTTAAATAAGGACAATTTTGAAAGAATATGTCCAAAATATTTTTAAAATTCTAAAAAAACTACTTATTTTTTAAAAAAAAAAGTTTAAATAATCACTTATTATGAAACGAATGGAGTATATATAATTTAAAAAGTACCTATAGAAAGCAACCTCATAACTGCGGCAATAATTGGACCGATTATTATTACTGGGATAAGGTTCTAATTTCGAGAAAAACAAAGCAATACTGCTGATCACGAGAAGATTTCGTTTTCTTAAACAAAAAAAAAGGAGCAAAATCATCAACACACATAGACATGGAGAGCAACGATGGTGATGAATATTTAATATAAAAATACTTATCATTAAATAGCACATCTTAATCTACAATGACATAAATATATTATTTCTATATTTTTTTGTGTGTGAATTATCGTAAATATTAAACTCACGAATCAGACGATGAAAACTCTAAAGAGAGTGATAAAACATAGATTTTGGAAAACGATACGAGTGATAACGTATTAATTTAGATTTATCCCTGTAGATCTATGACAGAAGCTATATTCTTACTAAAAGATTAATGAAAATTATAATAAAAGGAAGAAAGATCTACATGGTGTTCATTGATCTAGAGAAAGCAATGATAAAGTATGATAAAAGGTCCTTTGATGGGTGATGGAGAAGAACGGAATTCATATTAAATATATAAATGTCATAAAGAACACTTAGGAATATGTCATCAATAGCATGAGAATAGTAATAGGAGATACAAAGGAATATCTCGCTATAATGGGTCGTCTACACCATCGATGACATTGAATCCTTACTTATTTGCCCTAGTTATGGATGAGATAACAAACATAGTACCAGATGACCTCTAGCATGGTGTATGCAATTTGCTGATAGTATTGTATTAATTGACGATGCCTACTAAGGTGTCAACCAAAAGCTGGAATTATGAAAAAACACTATAGAGAGCAAGGGTTTAGGATAAGTAGTAGTTACATGCACGGCATGTTTAGTCAGCATGAGAAGAACAAAGTTGAGGTTGAGACTAGATGGAATTGCGGTGCCAAATTAATGCAAATTATTTAGATATCTAGGCTCATCGTTCCAAGATAATATATGATAGATGAAAATGTTACTCATAGAATTAAAGTCAAATGGTTAAAATGGAAAAGTTCTAGTAGGGTGTTATGAAATTGAAGGATGTCTACCAAAATAAAAGATAAGTTCTACATATCAGTTAAAAGATTAGAAATATTATATGGCAGTGAATATTAGGCGGCTAAAGTCCAACATATTCACAAGATGAATGTTCAGAGATGTGAATGCTAAGGTAGATCTGCGATCAGAGAAAATTAGATAAAATAATCAATCCACCAGAAGGTGTAAGTAGCACGCCTCGAGGATAAATCAGAGAAAGTCGCTTGAGATTATTTGGGCATGTCATACATCAACCTACAGATGCACCGATTCATAAATGTGAAACTATAAAGAGTGAAAAGCATTTAAGGGGAGATTAGGTAGACCTAAAATCACATGGAATAAATGTATTTTGAGAGACCTGTAATTTTTTAGAATCAGTACAAACTTATCTAAAGATAGACGCAACAAAAGAAAAAAAAATCCATATAAGTGATATCTACTAGTTAGAAATAGGTCTTATAGTCTTTCTAGTGAGTTTATTTTGAGCTTATTTCTTTTCTAAAAATACTCTGATCATATCGTAGATCTTTATGTTAATAAAAATATAGAGAACTTTTATTATAGATTTGACCATATCATAAATTTATATTATTATTATTATTATTACTTATATGTCATTTAACTTATTTTTTAGTTTTATTTTTTTTATGATGATGACATAAATTGAGTTCAAATCTATAGGATTGATTTCAACTTATTTAAGATTAAAATATATTATTATTATTATATTTATATTTTTGCCTTATCTCCTTCAAGATGATGAGAATCAGAAAACAAAGTACGAGTAAGGAAAAATTTAAAACACAAAGGAGAGAATTTGCACTGCCATATGCTCAATTCTTTTTCACGAGTTTAGGTTCTTTATTTTCTTCCTTTGCCATTTAAAGATTCCGAAAAGATACATTTACCATGTACTCTTCGAAAATAGTTATATTCATCATTTATTATACTTTTTTGATATATTTACTTTTATCATTTAATTTTAGATTTATATTTATCCCTAAATCATTAATTTTTCGTGTCGCCCCCTTTATTATTCTACATGTGGTACGTGGATATCTTTTTTTTTTTCAATTTAAATCTAGTCCGACCCAAAATAAACCCAACTGTAGGAACTGTGTTAGACTTGTTCTTCGAGAACAACAATAGCACAGTAGCGGTAGTAATTAAAAACTTAAAATTAGTTATGAAATGTGTTAAGTATTATAATAAAATAAAATAAGCACACGAGCTCCATAGAACATGTAATGTGGTCTGCATAGCGTTTAGGGTTTCTTCTTTTCCTTTTTCATCTAAGTTTGAACCCTTTTGGTTTGCTCGGTGATGATAACAACGAGTATCCATCTAAGCTGATTGTTATTCAGCAGCAAAAAGTGTTGGATGGATTTATTTTGCAAAGGACAAATATAATCTTTTTTAAAGAGTTAAAGATTTAGATTCATTGTTATTGTTTTATGTTCCTCTTTTCACCCATTTTTTCTTTCTCTAATCAATTTCTCATTTTTCCCGAAAAAGATAAACAACCTACATTGTCATTTTAGAATCTTTTTGGTTCCTATTAAATAATAACATACCTCGTCCAAAAGAAGTTGCTTTTTTTGTGCTCTCTCTTGTTCCATGCCTCTCTTAATGACGTTATACTAATATAAGTTCAAATTTATGAGATTTGCTTCAACAAGGAACAAGGAAAATAGCATCACCCGCTGATTTCAACTAAAAATAAAGTCAAATATATTTTAATTGTAAACGTGTAAATATAGGAAACAATATATTCTCTACCCATAATTAGAATATTTTCATATATTGTGTAAATATAATTATGGTAAGACTAGGATTCCTCTTTTGTATAGGCTTAGGATTCCTATTGTATAAGGGATGAATATTGTACTCTATATATACATTGATATTAATGAAAGACTCCACAAGGGAGATTAATATCATCTAACATGGTATCAAGAGCCAAATAAACAAAACCCTAAAAACCTTTCTCTTCCCACAGCCATTTGCCCTCTCCTACTGTGACCCTCCCGGATTTTCTTCTTGTTTTTCGGGTTTTGTTCTTCCTTTCTTCTCTTCTCTAAATGGCTATCCCTGATTCTTCCACACTTTCTGACGCCTCTACCTCCACAAAGTCATCACCCCCGTTTCATCCCGCCCTTACAGTTTCCAACATCAAGAACCATATTCCCATTATTCTTGATCAAGAAAACAACCAGTATTCTCCCTGGGTTGAACTTTTTCGCAATCATGCATGTCTCTATAACGTGCTTGACCATATTGATGACACTATTCCGCGCCCTACGGAGGTTGATGATTCTATCTGGCATCGTCTCGACACCGGCATCAAACAATGGATATATGGTAGTATCTCTCAAGATTTGCTCCTTACTATCATGAAATCTGACTCCACAGCCCTTGACTTGTGGAATCGTTTGGAGGAAATTTTTCAGGACAACAAGCACACTCGTGCCGTATATTTGGAAGAACAATTCAACATAACACGTCTTGAAAACTTCTCCAATGTCTCTGAGTACTGCAAGCAGCTTAAACTTCTAGCGGATCAACTCTCCAACATCGGCACGCCTGTCACTGACGATAAAATGGTGCTACAAATGATTTCTGGCCTTACTAAGGGCGAATATGATACTTTGGCCACCATTATTCAATAGGCAGATCCATTACCGAGTTTTAACAAAGCTCGCTCACAATTGTTGCTCGAAGAAACCCGTCGTGCTAAGAAGGATGAGCACGCCCAACAGGTGTTAGCTGTCGACATGCAACCCCAAGATCAGACGCCACCAGACAACTCCCAACAGCGGCAGGGCCGCGGCGGCAGGGGTGGAAAAGGCCGCTGCGGTAGAGGAGGTCGTGGTCGTGGCAAGGGTCGCGGTCAACAGAACCAACAGCAGCAGCAGCAACAGCAACAGAGATCACAGAACAACTGGGCCGCGGCTCCTCAGCAGTTCATCTACAGAGTCGCGGCGCCAAGTCCATTCCAGTACCAGCAGCCATACAATCCGTATTCTTACCCCGGTTTGTTAGGCCCGCTCGACCCCACAAAGAGCCCACTTCATGCAAGGTCGAGTCCCGACCTCCTCCTCCGGCATGACACCCACTGAGTTGGGTCAGGCGTTCAGTACCCTCTCTATGCAACAGCCTGACAATACTTGGTACATGGACTCAGGCGCCACATCTCACGTCACCCAATCTGCAGGTACTATTCCTAAACTGTTTCGATTAAAGCATCATCAATATGCTACAGTTGGTAGTGGACAACGCATTCCAGTTAAGGGTTATGGTACCTCATACACACAACCTCCCCATCCACCCTTCTCCCTCAAAAACACCCTATATGCCCCACACATGATTAAGAACCTCATATCTGTCCGCCAATTTACTCGTAATAATTCTGTCTCCGTGGATTTTGACCCTTTTGGTTTTACTGTGAAGGATCTTCATACGGGGACACCTCTTACGAGATGCAATAGCACGGGGGATCTCTATCTATTCACTTCCACCTCCGCTGTCAGATCTTGCTCTCCCGTCACTCTAGCGGATGTTTCTTCTTCAACTTGGCATAATAGGCTTGGTCATCCAGGAGCCCCAGTTTTTAATTTTCTTAGAGGCAATAATTTCATTGCTTGTAATGGGAAACTTGCCCAAAATTGTGTTTCTTGCTCTTTAGGCAAACATATTCGTCTTCCTTTTAAATCATCTACTAGTGTTACATTTGCTTCTTTTGATATCATACATGCCGATTTATGGACATCTCCTATCTCTAGTTCTCTCGGTCATAAATACTATATTGTGTTGCTTGATGATTTTTCACACTACGTTTGGTTATACCCTCTTAAATTTAAATCGGAAGTGTTTGTCAAATTTCTTGAGTTTCGCAAGTTCATTCAAACACAATTTGGAAAAGGCATAAAATCATTTCAGTGCGATAATGGTCGTGAATTCAATAACTCTATGTTTCACTGCTTTTGTACCAATAATGGCATGGTCTTTCGCTTCTCCTGCGCTCACACCTCACCACAAAATGGTAAAGCTGAAAGAATCATCTGCACCATTAACAATATGATTCGCACCCTATTGATTCATGCCTCCCTCCCTCCACCCTTCTGGGTCTATGCTGCTAAAATGTCCGAATACACTCTAAATATTCTCCCTACTAGCACTCTTCACAATATGACCCCTACCGAAATCCTCTACCGTAGAATCCCCTCTTATGATCATCTACAAATTTTTGGTTGTCTGTGCTATCCTAACCTTAGCTCCACCGCCCCTCACAAGCTCTCTCCTAGGTCCACTCCATGTGTCTTTCTAGGATTCCCGCCGAACCATAGGGGCTATCTATGTTATGACTTGTCGACTCGTCAGATCCACATATCTCGTCACGTCACATTCGACGAGACCACATTCCCGTTTTCGAATCTTCCAAAATTCCAAAAACAGGACTACTCATTTCTTGACGAGTCTGCCTTCTCTCCCCTCATAATCGAATGACTCACATCCTCTGTTCCGTCGTCAGAGCCGCGGCCTCGAGGGGAGGCGCCGCGGCGCCTGATTTCTAGAGAGCAATCTTTTGAAACACCGTCGACAGCGCCGCGGCCCTGTGCTGAGGCTCCGCGGCACCCAAACTTCAGAGAAGCATGTTAACCTTCTAGCGCCGCGACTCTCGATCCAGGAGCCGCGGCGCCTCCGACGGCTTCGCCCCCACCTTCTCCTTATCCGACTTTACCCCACGTCTCAGACACTACTCCGCCACTCACTGTCCCTACCCATCCAATGAAAACTCGTTCAAAGCATGGAATCTTCAAACCCAAAGTCCATTTCAACTTGTCTGCCCAAACCATCTCTCCACTTCCAAAGAACCCAAAATTGGCCAAACAAGACCCTAATTGGAATGCGGCTATGTATGAGGAATTCAATGCTTTAACTAAACATCACACGTGGGATCTAGTACCTAGACCTGAGGGGGTGAATGTCATTCGTTGTATGTGGCTATTTCGTCATAAGTTCAAAGACAATGGGGATCTTGAGAGGTATAAGACCCGTCTTGTGGCTAATGGCACAAATCAGCAGGAGGGCATTGATTGTGGTGAGACCTTCAGCCCGGTTGTCAAACCGACTACCATCCGCACAGTTTTGAGCATAGCCATGGGCAAACACTGGCCAATCCATCAGCTTGACGTGAAGAATACATTCTTACATGGGGATCTGCGAGAGACATTCTACATGCATCAGCCACCAGGGTTCACCCATCCAGCAGTTCCTCACTATGTGTGTCGTCTCCGTAAGTCACTATATGGCCTGAAGCAGGCCCCCCGTGTGTGGTATGATCATTTTGCCATGTATATCTTGCAGATTGGGTTTGTATGCAGCAAGAGTGATACATCACTCTTTATTTTTTATCGAGGTAGTAGCACTGCTTACTTATTACTTTACGTGGATGATATTGTTCTTACTACCTCCTCCGATGGATTAAAAAATGAGATTATTGTCTTGCTCAAGTCCGAATTTGCAATGACTGATTTGGGGAAGCTGAGTTACTTTTTGGGGATATCAGTGACCAGGTCTGCCAATCATATGTTCTTGTGTCAGCATAAGTATGCAGAAGAGATTGTGTACAGGGCTAAGATGGCGAACTGCAAAGAGGTGCCTACTCTAGTTGATTCCAAATCTAAGCTCAGTGCTATGGATGGTGCTCAGTCTCGATCCTACTGTATAGGAGCCTTGCGGGTGCACTTCAAGATCTCACATTCACTAGGCGGACATAGCTTATGTTGTTCAAGGTGTGCTTATTCATGCATGCCCTGGGAGTCTCATTTCATCGCTCTTAGCGTATCATTCGATACATTAAGGGCACTCTTGATTATGGTTTGCACCTATACCCCTCTCGCACTGCATAAAAGTGCTGCTTTTATATACGGATGCAGATTGGGCGAGTGTTCAGACACCGACGCTCCACCTCCGGCTTTTGTGTTTTCTTAGGGGATAATCGATTTCTTGAGTACGCCAAGCGACATGCTACCCTATCTCGCTCCAAAGGTTTGAGGCCGAGTCTGAGGCGTTGCAAATGTAGTAGCCGAGATTTGTTGGCTCGAAATTTCTTCGTTAGAACTTGATGTCATTTGCGTCAGGCATCTATTGTGTATTGTGATACCATCTATGCCATCTATCTTTCTCATAATCCGGTTCAACATCAGCAAACCAAGCATATTGAGATAGACCTACACTTCGTTCATGAGAAAGTTATGTTAGGCCATGTCAGAGTGTTACATGTTCCATCATCCTATCAGTATGCAGACATAGTTACCAAAGGACTTCCTGCATGCTTATTTCTTGACTTGCATCCAGCCTCAAAGATCCGCCTCCTCCCGCTCCGACTGAGGGGGTGTGTAAACGTGTAAATATAGGAAACAATATATTTCCTACCCATAATTAGAATATTTCCATATATTGTGTAAATATAATTATGGTAAGACTGTGATTCCTCTTTTGTATAGGCTTAGGATTCCTATTGTATAAGGGATGAATATTGTACTCTATATATACATTGATATTAATGAAAGACTCCCCGAGGGAGATTAATATCATCTAACATTAATGTTTAATTTACACTGATTGTCGAAAATGTGCAGTGAATATAACAATATTTTGTATTCATTATTTAAGGGTAATTTTGAGCCAAAATTATAATGACGAGAATATGAATAAGCCAAATTACTAAAGGCCCCCCAAAAAATTGAACATTATATTAAGTCTAGTGAAAGCATATCACATCATGAACAAACGAAAGTAATTTCCCTGAAAATCAAGAGCTCTTGGCACTGAAAGAAACCTTAAGCATATCTTAGATATAATTATTACCTATTATTAGTTGGCGCACTAAGCTGTTTAAGTCTATAAAAAAAATCATAAACCAAGCATATGCAAACTTTAAACATGCTTTATATACATCCCCAACAACATGAAGGGTTTGTAAAGTTGGTGATTTTTGCATAACATAAGCGTTTCAAGAAACTGCACGTTGTCCTTCAAATGGACTGGTCTTTAATTTTTGTCCTATTGCAATCAAACATGCCTAGGATCATAAATTCTTTAAGGACAAAAGTCATGCTTGAGATATTATGATGCAAAAATATAAATTTATGTCCCGCAAAAAAACTGTGTAATGTGGAAAAATTTAAAGACTAGCACAAAATGGGGCATAAGTGCGCTAACCGTTCCCCAAACCGTAGTGGGTTTGTAGATGGGCCTTATTTGATCCACGTTTGCATAATCTGTTCAAGTTTATTGGGTTGAACACCAACTCTTTAGTTGACGGATCAAAATGAACTCAACCTAAAACCCAATCTCTGTATGTGGATGCATATATGACATTTTTCATCTTCTTTTTTTTTTTTGTTGACGAAGGAACCCGCAGCCGCTACTCTTTCGAGTGCGCACAGGGTAAACCCCGGACTGACGCAATAGCCTGCACAAATTTACGAACTCAATATTATTACCACATTTTTCATCTTTTTTGTTTTCTATATGAAGGGAGACGTTACTATTTTGATAAATAGTTTGGTAATAATATTTTGAGTTGAGGACTGCTGTATAAACTACTTAATATAGATTTTACGAACTCATATTGACCCTAATTTTAACTAACCCTAAGATGCTACTCCAACATTAACCCAACCGGACAAGTTTGAACTCCTAATATGGACAAATTGGTTGTTTGGTATTCTGTCATCCTCTAAATTTAATCTTCTTCTTTTTTTTGGTCTTGAGCCCTCCAAAACAAAGATCAACTATTTGACAGGAAAACAAAATGAGATGCATATAATCCGCAAAATAGTCCACCACTTAAAAGTTAAAATATGTCATGCTGGACTGTCAAGCGAGTCTAACCATGGAAACATTAAATTTGAATAATATACTAAATTGAATTACTGGTCAAATATAGTTCTCGTGTCGTAACAGAATGGAGATGGTCCACCCTTCAGAAAATGCACTGAAACACAATTGGTCCAGGCGCACGATAAAATAACACTCTCCAGGCGCACGATTACGCGAGGATAGCTAACCTATGCCCACCGGAGAAATGGCCAGAACACGTGCACCTCCAGCCTCCAACCAACCAATTCCACCACTAGTACCACCTACGACTGAGAATAGCCGAGTTGTAACTCCAGAAACAGGAATTCCTCAAGCCCTAGCTCCGATTCAGCTGACACAATGGCTGACCGGCGTCACTCAGGTTTCAAAGCTCCAACAAGCTCCGACGAAAGTAGTAACGCAGCGCGACCCCACAGTAGTAACAACGCCTAATCCTGGTCCTGAGAATGACACAGTGGCGGCACAAGCGGCAAGAAAACTTACCTTCTTTGCTGGCAGCTCAACAATCGAACCAGTAGTGCCAAGGAAGAATAATAGAGCTCCGAAAAGAGGTAAACAACTGTCTTACTTTCCCCCCGTGCTACGAGATGGATAGAAGATTGTTCAACTTAATATGGAGGAGGTAGAACAGCAGAAAAAGAAATGGGATTGTGCCCTCATAGGCTATGTAGTTGGAAAGAACCCTACGTTTATGCTGATTGGAATTTGGTTGAAATTCCTAGGATTTTTCTACATGATGGCTGCTTCATTTTCAAATTTGAGACCGAACAGAGGAAGATGGATGTGATGGAAAGTGGACCGTCTATAGACCTATGGTGCTTAAAAGATGGACTGCTGATTTTCGTATGGGTAAGGAATTCATTAGACAAATGCATATTTGGGTGAATTTCCCTAATCTACTAGTGCAATATTGGTCGACTGAGAACTTGGGTACAATTGCTAGCTACTTAGGCAAGCCTCTGTGTACTGATAGATTGACTGCAGAGGAAGAAAGGTTGTCATATGCTAGAATCTTAGTCGAGGTTGATGTCACACAACCTATCCCTGAACAGATGCTTATTGAAGAAGCCAAAGGTAAGTGCAGGGTACAACAACTGGAATATGATTGGTGGCCTGAGTATTGTCAAGATTGCATGTGTCTTGGACATGAAACCAAGCACTGCCCAGTGAAAAAGCTGCCAAAGAAAGACATAACAAGCCTAAGAAAGCTGCTAAAACAGTCACTGCTCCTCCTACAGGGGTTGCCCATAAACAAGATGTTGTACTTAAGCCAGTGGAAGTGCCTAAAGGAGTGGGAGATCCTAAGGGAAAGAAGAAGCAAATACCACAATCTCATTGGCAAGCCAGGCAAGTAACACAAGTTGACACTTCTAAAACCAATGAGATTGCCAAAGAGGATGAAATGCCAAAGAGGGTTGCCAAAGAATAAAGATACAGGACAGGTTGCCAAAGAATAAAGATACTCTGTAAGGCCTGTTCACACCACAACTCAACTTGAGCAACCTAGAGAAGAGAATAAGATACAGGACAGGTTGCCAAAGAGGATGAAATGCAGATGGTAGAGAAGCAACTAAGCTCTTTGGGGTTCACAGAAGAGGGTTCTGGCTTAAAGGATCCTGAGCAGCCCTTGCTCAATCCCACATGATATCTTGCTCCTGGAACATAAGAGGGCTGAATGAGCCCTATAAGCTAAAAGAGTTCAAATCTTTTTTGCTTGAGAATAAAATAGACATGGGTTGTCTAGAAACTAAAGTAAAGCAAGGTAAGGCAGACAACTAGGTGCAGACTGGACATGTTTCTCAGATTATACCTCGGAGCCTAATAGTAGAATGTGGCTCTGTTGGAAGCAAAGCAATGTGCAAGTCACTATGATATTAGCTCAAGCTCAACTTGTACATTGTCATGTGGTAGACAAGGGATCATCCTTTACTTCATTTATGACTTTTGTGTATGGCTTGAACACCAATCTTGGCAGGAAAGACATTTGGGATACTTTAAGAACTCTTCATACCTCAATGGTGGATCCTTGGCTCATTCTGGGAGATTTTAATACTTGTGTCTCAGTTCATGATAGAATAAATGGGGGCCCTGTTCAACAACAAGAGATATAGGATTTTGTGGAATGTATAGATGATCTGGGGTTGGGGCATCCACCTAGGAGAGGGTGTGAATATACTTGGTGTAAAAAAAGAGATGCTCAGGTGAGAATATATAGCAAAATAGATTGGGTTCTTGGCAATTCCCAGTGATTCATGCTTTATGGTAACTTGGAGGCACTGATAGGCAACCCAGAATGTTCTGATCACTCTCATATCATTATTGACACTACTGTTGTGTATCAACCTAGTATCAAACCCTTCACATTACTCACAGTACTGCTCAAGCAAGACTGCAAGAGGCATTCAGGGAATTGGTTAGTCAAATGTGGACAGTGAAAGTGCAGGGGCATACTATGTTTAGGCTTTGGAGGAAACTGCAAATGTTAGGGGCTCAAACTAAGCATCTGAACAGAGAAATGTCATCTTTGGAGTCAAAAATTCATAGCCTAAGAAATCAACTACAAGATATACAGGGAAGCTCAGCACCAATATGTTTGATGACACTCTTATAGCTACTGAGAGGAGCCTTATTATTCAAATACAGAAATAGGATTTTATTCATAAACAAGTCCTGAGACAAAAATCAAGGGCTACATGGATAGCACATGGTGACTCTAATTCAAAATTCTTTCATGCTCACCTAAAGGAAAGATAGGCTAGAAACAGGGTTGCTTCTATATGCAATGAAAAGGGTGACAGGCTTACTGATCCTGCATTGGTTCAACAGGAGTTTATGTCATTCTTCAGGACCTTACTTGGCACTGCAGCTTCAGAACTTCCTTGTCTTGATCCTGCAATAGCTAGGAGATGGGACATGTGTGACAGCTGAGCAACAAAGGCAAATGTTACTACCTGTTACCAAAGAAGAAATCCATTCCACAATGCATTCACTCCCTAATGACAAGGCCCCTGCCATAGATGGTTTCCCTGGTGAATTTTTCAGAGAATATTGGCATGTTATAGGTGAAGAGGTAACATGTGTTGTCCTCCAATTTTTTGAAAATGGAAAAATGCTTAAGAGTGTGAACTACATTACTGTCACACTAGTTCCAAAGGTGGCAAATCCCAACTATGTGAAGGAATTCAGGCCTATTGCTTGTTGCACCACCATCTACAAATTGATAACCAGGAATCTCACTGCTAAATTGAAGATGGTAGTTGATCACTTGGTAGGGCCTTCTCAATCAGCATTCATAGAGGAGAGAAGTATTCTGGACAATGTTATAGTTGCCCATGAACTAGTTAAGGGCTATGGACATAAACATGTATCTCCTAGATGCTTTATGAAGATAGACATCAGGAAAGCCTATAATTCTGTGGAGTAGGGATTTTTGAAAATGGTATTAATAGAGTTTGGGCTGCCTGCAAAGATGGTAGGGTGGATCATGACCTGTGTTACAACAGTCGGTTATTCAATTCTAATCAATGGATCACTGACAGAAGGGTTCCCAGCAAAAAAAGAACTTAGGCAAGGTGATCTTATGTCACCTTACCTATTTGTTCTAATCATGTAATACCTAAATAGGTCACTGAAACAGTTGAGGCATAACACAAATTTTAACTATCACCCTAAATGTGAGACTATAAATAAGTACATATTTGTTTTGCTGATGATCTTATCATGTGTTGCAGAGCTGACAGGGGTTCCATTCAACTATTACTTGAGGCATTTAATCATTTTTCCACTGTCTCAGGGTTGCAAGCTAATTTAGATAAAAGTTTCTTCTATGTTGCTGGTGTAACAGATGTTTTTAGGGAGCAAATATTGCAGGAGATGCAATTTACTATGGGCGAAATACCATTTAAGTATCTACGGGTACATTTGTGTTCCAGGAAGCTTAACATACAACAATGCATGCCACTAGTTCAGAAGATTATAGCTAGAATCAGATATTGGTCCTCAAAGTTACTCTCTTCCAGTGGCAGGTTGCAACTAATCAAAAGTGTACTCTTTGAAATGCAAATTTACTGGGCTCAGGTATTTCTCCTACATAAGAAGATTATTCAGATGGTGACTATTACTTGTAGAATATTCTTATGGACTGGTAGTCATGAGAGTTCAAGAAAAGCCTTAGTAGCTTGGGATAATCTATGCTTACCAAGGGCAACAGGGGGGCTTAATATTATTAACTTTGGTTTATGGAATAGAGCTGCTATATGCAAGTTACTTTGGGTCTAATCTCACAAAAAGGATACTCTTTTGGTGCAATGGATTCATAGTTTCTATATCAAGAGGAATGACCTCCCAAGCTTTGCCACACCTAAACAGGCTTGTTGGCTTGTTAGGAAGATCCTTGATGCCAGAGCTTGGTTTCCTAATGTTAACCTCATCACTCATCTGAACCAGTTCTTAGTGGGAGAAAAGTACAGTATCAAGAAGACTTACCTATCACTCATTCCTCAGCATACCAAAGCACCATGGAAGAACTTACTTATGTCCAGAGGCAGTATACCAAGACAGCAGTTCATTCTTTGGCTAGCTGTTCAACATAGATTGGCAACAGTGTACTTTGCAATACCAATACTGTGGAGTCAATGCAGTACCTTCTCTTTGATTGCAGGTACTCTAAATTCATATAGCACACATTGTTAACTTGGCTGGGCATACACAGACAGATAGGAGATTGGAATGCAGAAGTGACTTGGTTGTCCAAAAATGTTCATAGCAGCAGACCAAGAGCAAATGTACTGGGATTTTTCAGTGCAGCAGTGGTACATCAAATTTGGAATGAAAGGAACACTAGAAGGTTTTAAAACAGGAGCAAGAAGGCAGTGCAGATCATCAGAGATATCATTTTGCAATTGCATATTAGAGGACAGAGCATGAGCAACTGAAGTAGACTTCTAGATAGCTTACAAAAGTATCATGTATAGGCTTTCAATGTAATTTCTAGTTAGCTTATGTAGAAATCTTAGGATCTGACTCTATAGTCCAAAACAGAGTCAGTCGTGTATAAACTGCTTTCATTTGGTTAAATAAAAAATTGTTCATTTGGCCAAAAAAGAAAATCCTTCACCTTCACCCAAAGGAGATTAAGAAAAATCTAACTCTTGAGGACAAAAACAAATCTAGTTAAGGCAGTGATCTCTTAAGTTTTACTAGTAGCCAGACCAGATAAGACTACCTTGATGAATTTGTTCAGCTCAACGAGAATCCAGAATATCAACTAAATATACGAGCACCAAGTATATGCACCTTCAATTAGTACCACCAAATATAACTTCGTTGATCAAAGAAATATGCAAACTAACATCCCATAGATGCACAGTAAACATGATATACTAGATGAAAAGATCATACATGCACGAATCTTAGAAAAGAAATAGTAGTTCTCAGACTGTTCACGAATAATGAGTGCAAAATACACAATAAATATTGACCAAATTGCACAGCTCTTCAAGCTATTATTAAGTAGAAAAAATGAATTCCTACTTCTACAAACAGCACATAGCACCATTGAATAAAGTGGCAGCTGTGGTGTCAGGAATAACAATACACGTAATAGATACTTTATGACTTTAGGCTTTAGCTGCCTTGGTCTTCTGAAGTCTCACATACATTGCGGTAGGAATGGAGTTAACCTCACTCAGCTCTAGACTGCCCAGCTCGGGAAGACAAGATAATGCCAACAATAAGCCCATAAAGAGCCAAGGCTTCAGCAAATATGAGAATGAGGATCATCCCAACAAAAAGCTTGGGTTGTTGTGCATTAGCCCTAGAAAATGATTGTTGTTCAGTACACATATTGGAAGTATTTATAAAGCTAAAATCAGCTTGACAACAGAAAAACAAATAAGACATCCCAACCAAAGTGAATAGAATTGATCAACCTAAGCTGAACATGTAATAACTAGCCGGCAACAGTCATTAGATGGAGTGTTTGGTCGTTACATTTCATCCATAGTCTTGGCAAAGTTCATATAGACTTGACAATAAAAGGTAAAGAACTTAAACAGTTTTACTGGGTGATCTCCAGAAGTCATACTATATGTTTTTTTCTAATATGTAAAAGATAAGGAGAGAAGAAATCATAGGGCAGAGCAATGGATAAAAGGCACCCATTCTGTTAAATATACCCCACCTTATTTCCATTACATTGATTGCAAAAAATACACCTTCTTTAACAGTTTGCTCTGCAAGTCAACACTAGGACCACACAAATTGCAAGATTTGAAGAAAACCAATGAGCCCTAACTAACCACTGGGTTTGAAATGCAAGAATGTTATTTTCTTTTTTTTATTCACTTCCCACTTTCTTAGGAGAAACTCTTCCACAAGACTTCAAGTAGCTCTTTGATTCTAAGTTACATAATTTTCCTTTTCAGGAATGTCACAAAATAATCAACCAACAGGTTAAGTTAACAGCTATCCTACGACTGATGCCGGATGAGATGAGTGCTTATCATCTTTGTATGCTTATCCGTCTTTGTTTTTTAACTTAATGAGGAATCTAAATCTGAATGGACTGTAAAAGGTGAATGCATTTTGACAGCAGCTTGAAACTGCAAGAAAGAGAAAGGAAACAACGGGCAGGCTTTGTCACTAAAATTTATTTTCTAACAAGAGGGAAAAGCAGAACACAAGAATCATAGTTAACACTCCTACAAGTTCGGCAATCATAGAAAGTGGAGATGTTATTTTTGACAACTTTGAGATTCCAAAAGGTAGAAGTTGTCACATGTCACTTTTAAGTAGTATATATTAAAAAGGGAAGCACCATAGAGAAAGTAGTGTTTTTACACAAGTAAAGCATACGCCACCACTTTAGAACAGCCTAAAAAGATAGTAAGACATCTTTCGAGAAAGGAAGCATGTCATTGACCTAAGGCAAATAAAAAAAGGCATTCTTTGAATAGTAAAGACATGCAGCAATAGTAGTTCTGTCCGACTTGACAGTGATCACTAAGTTTCCCAAAGCAACAATTAAGAAAATGCAATTGCAAGCCCCTCAAGAGTGCATGAGATTAAATTGATCAGAAAATATACCTTTTGGCAAGTTAAAGCAATTTAAGATGTATGACAGGCTCAGCTTATGGACAAACATTTCATTTGACAACTTGAACTTTCAAAACCAATATAACATTTGATATGTTGCTTTATCACCTTCTAGACATGAGAGCTAACTTGCAACACTGGATTTAGAAAACCAATACAATCATGAATGTTAGACTAGCAATTTTTTCTAAAACTAAGAAAGTTTTGCATTCTATTCAAATATTACCATCACTAAGTAGTCAACACACAGTTTGTTCCTTCTTTTTTTTTTTTGAAAGTCTTTACCTACATTTTAACAAGATTGTTGAATATGACAGTGCTAGATGTGAGTACCAAAATTTAATCACACATCAATATTACAGGAAAATATTGCTAAGTGGTTGTATCAAGGCAGGAAACCCCATTACCCCCCTAAACATGGCACAGTTCAACACACCTAAATTTATCGTAGTCCTAATTACCCCCTATACTTGGATTTTTTATAGCCTCTACCCTCCAGACCAATCTCACCTACTGGAGGTAAGAGCCACATGTTGCCACATTGATTGTTTTGTCCATGTGGCAATTTGAAAAATAAAATTTATTTTTTACCTTTTTAATACATCAGTTTTGAGAATTAGCTTTTTGAAGTCAAATTTGTAAAAAATTGGCTGAAACTCCATTATCTAGGATAAAACGTTTTTATTATACTGAAACTAATGAAGTTTGAGCCAAACCTTTTACATATTTGGCCCGGAAAAAAAATACACCATTGAACAAAAAGTAATTGTATCTAAAGAAAAAATAAAAGACATACACTGTTGGAACTCCATTATTTTGGCTAAAACAGTTTTATATGGCTAAAAGTTATGAAGTTTCTGCTAAACTGTTTACAATTTTGACCCAAAAAATAAAAAATACACCATTGAAATAAATAATTATTGAATCTAAAGAAACATTGAAAAGAAATACACAGTTCTAACTCCATTATTTGGGCTTTTTCTATTGACTAGAAATAGAATTTCCACCAAGTTATTACACATTTGGCCCGAAAAAGAAAAAACATAATTGGAATAAATAGTCATTTGCATCTAAGAAGAAACAAAATGAAATATACCGTTGGAACTCCATTACTTTGGCTAAAACATTTTTTATTTGGCTAGATATAATGGAGTTCCTACCAAGTTTTTACAAACTTTGGTCTGAACAACGAAATACACAATTAGAATAAATAGTCATTACATCTAAAGAAGAAACGAAAAGAAATGCAAATTTCGGGTATAATATGCATTGTATTTTAGGAAGCAAGAAGAAATACACAATGAATAAATAAACCATTGTATATGACTGTGGCAATTAACAGTTAGAAAATACCCCCACTTAGAAGCTAATTTTTTTATTTTTTTCTTCTCTCATGCACTTGAAAGAGTGTATCCACTCTCTTTGCCACATTAGCGCATAAGACGTAAATGTTATCAAATAGCCAAGTCTAGACGTACTACGTTGTTAAGAATTAGGGTTTCATTATTTCTCTCAAAGATTTATAATATTTATAGTCCTTAGAGCTAGCAACAGTGTCCGCCTAGAGTCTCAGCTACTTGATCCAAACATTGATGTTTCACTATTCGGTGTCATAAATTTTGCCTACGGGACAATACTTCCTCCATTTTAGATTAGAAAGATAATATCCTTCTAAAAAAAAACATGTACACAGAAGCAACTTTTTGTCTTCTCCATCTAACTTTGTTCTACTCTTAAAAGAACCAAAAGATAACATGTGGAAGGCAAATGTTCCATTATCAAAGGATAATGGTAAACAATGGTTAACTCAGAATTTAATAACTAAGCAATAACAAACAACTCCATATATTCCAATTCATGTGGTACTATTTCCTTATTAGATCTTTCCAAAAAATTTGGCACCTTTCTATGTTTGAAAACAATTTAATTTTTAACTTTTCAATTGATCCTTAATGGCATGATATAAGTACATAACCACAAAATTGTCATGGCTGGTTTAAAACCAAGAGTTCCAAAAGTCTTTCGTGAACTTCATGACAAATCAAACTCTACCACATTTTCAAAAAAATTAACTCTACCACATACATTGGAACGGAGGGAGTAAACAATAAGCAATTTGGAATAGGAGTAAGTATATCTTGCACGTTTTTACTTGCTCTAAAAGATCTAAGGTGCTAGAATATTTATATTCTGCTCATTCTTCCTTTTTAAGAACATCTGGTGAAAAAGATTATAGCTCGTCTACTTTTTTGATAGTTAACAGTTTTTTTATGACCGAGACATCTATTGTTTCAACTTCGTAACACAGGAACGATGGGTCCTTTCCACCACCCTTCTCCACCTAAAGACAAGACTTGGTTCGATAGTTAGGCTTTGAACTCATGATACGTGCCTACAATAAAGCCATTGGGAAACTTTTCTGATAGTTATGTTATTATTTCTTATGATGGTGATGTTTGTGCTGGCTTGTACGCACCTCGATTATTCCACTGGATACCTGCTACCTCCTACCAACACTAGTACCAGATAAGTTTGCTTGTCAAAGCTTAGGTACATGGAAAGAAATCACCTTGTCTTTTTTGCCTCCGCTGGGATTTAACCCTAAAGCTCGTGATTCTCTTCCCACTTCATTAACCACTAGGTCACACCCTTGGGTGCGATAATTATATTATTACTACATATTTTGTATTTAGTTGCACATTGCAAATAAAAAACAATTTCCTTCCAAGCTAATTGGGGTCGGTGGTACTCCTCACAACCAGTGTCATCATTTAAACATGTCTTGATCCATATTTAAAATTTTAGGTTCTCAAGCACAAAAAGATAAGATAATGTTAGCTTTCTTATTCAAAATATATCAATTATCAATAGTGTGATTCAATTTAGTTGTTGCAATATGCGGAAGGGAATCTGGCAAAATTGAATCATAACTAAAATTACCAAGCAACTATGTTCTCTATTTGAGCTTTTTTATTTTTTTATAAGGAAAAAAAAGTCTCCTGCAGATGTTAAGACTGCAATTTTCACAGACCATAACCTTGTGAAAACACATACCAAGGCATCTTTATCGAGCTGCAACATTGTACGTTCTACTAGAGCCACTCTTGTTGGAACTCTAGTTCGACTGCTAAAAATTTGAGTTCTTCGTATATGATCTTTCACATTCTAATTATACAATTCATATTCAGCAGGTATTAGCATGCAAAGAAAGAACAAAGAAAAACAAGGAATCAATACCTAACACCGGCATCTCCAACAATACCAATAGCCATTCCAGCAGAAAGGCCAGCAAGACCACAAGCAAGTCCAGATGAGAGATGAGCATAGCCATCGAATAGGTAATACGACTTTGTTTTGGGGTTAATCCCAGTACTGATGATCACAGCAATAATCAAACCATAAATACCTAACACACCAGCCATAACAACTGGCACAATTGATTTCATCACCAACTCCGGTCTCATCACTCCCATTGACGCCACTCCAACACCACTCTTTGCTGTTCCGTAAGCTGCCCCCATACCTACGATTATTCAATATAAAATAAGATTTGTGATCTGTTGCAAATAAGCATAACATGTGGTTGTGTGATCCGCATAAAATGTGCTCGTATCTCCAGTAAAGGCAGATCCGATATTTAAACCTTACAGATGCAAAAATCTCATTATCTTAGGTGGTCATAACTGGTAAAGGTTTGAAAAAATGATATAATTTTCAATACTGTTGAGCTACATATATAATTCAAGACAACAAATTGAATTACTAGTACTCCCTCTGTCCCAATTTATGTGATACTTTTCACTTTCAGAGATTCAAATTGTATGAACTTTGACCAACATTTACAATTTAGCTTCAAAGTTTAGTCAAATTGACTCTCGAAATACGAAAGGTGCCACATAAATTGAGACGGAGGAAGTAATAAATTAGCACAGTTAGCACCAAGTATGGCTTGCAAATAAGAATAAAATATGATCAGAGGCTGATCCAGGATTTCAAGCCGGTGTATGCAAAGAACAACGAGCAATGCTAACATTCTTCAAATAATAGCAACAAAATATAGTTCACTAGAAGACGAAATTCAAGATACCGATGCAAAGTACCATTGCTTTTCCTGACAAAATAATAGCAAGGTACAGAATGTATCATCAAATGATCCCACAAGATCTAGTTTCGTTCAAGTAAGGGATTCTAGAATCTTCCGATCAATCCAGAGATCATTTGGATTACATTAGTAATGAGGATCCGGAATAACACACATTTCATTAATAACATTTACTTTTTCAAAACAAATCAAACTATAAATATAATTCAAGCGCTCATAGTCTACAGATCTGGGGGGTAGGGTTGGAGGGAAGTTACAGGAGAAGACGAGGGCGGCGGCGGCGCCAAGGAAGCCGAAGAAGGGAGCAGTTTCATCTCCGGCGAAGGTCGACATTGGATCTGAGAATTGTAATCACACACACAGTTTTGGAGTTGGAACAGATCTCTTTCGCACTCTCCCTGTTGATTATTGGTTGTTGAAATGGGTTTGGGCTTTGGACGCTATTTTGGGCCGACTGCAGAAGTTCGGATCTTAAAGAGGGTAGAAATTGGCAAATAACCACTTTCCTTTCGGATAGAAAATTTACTTGGTAACTATAGTTTTATTTTAATTACATCTCATACCCAGAAGTTATATGTTAACTATCATTCATAGCTATACCAAAATAAATCATGTTTATGGTTTATATTTATCTCTCAGTCTTCTCTTGTCCCGTCGCCGCCGGAACTTTGGCGTCACCATATCTTCACTGTCGGATCAACACCAGTGACTCCCTTCAGATCTGACCCCTCCACGTTACGCACCACCACATAAACACACACTCCATTTTTCTCTCTCCTCTCTATCTTTTCTTTCTTCTCTCTCAATTATTGATTATCTAGTGCAAATCACAGGGAGAATTTGATACAAATCAATGGATTCCATCTACAATTCTCTAATATCTTTTCAACAATCTCATCATTCTTTTTACATAATGAAATTGTCTATTTTTGCATACAATTCATTGTTTTTTTTTCTTTCAGAATTCGAGTTCATTGACAATCTCAGATCTGGTCGTTTTTCGGCATGTCCGTCGTGACAACCACCGCCGCCTCCCTCTAGATCGGGTCCTTTCAAATCTGGTCGTTTTTCGTCGGACATCACTGCTCGCTGGAGTGATTTGTCACCGGACGGTCAAAACATATTTGAGTGTATTCGTTAATTTTTTTGTGTAAAATTAAGTGTTTGTGAAGGTATTTTATTTTTTGTATTCAGTTTTTAGTGTATTCGTACACTTTATTCTCCTATATTTCGAATGAGATCTTTTTGTATACAAATAAATACAGTGAATTTGAAGTATATTTTAGAGTGTATTCATTTTTTTCTAGTGTAAATCCCATTTTTCGTTATGTATTTTATTCTTGTATTCAGTTTTTGAGTGTATTCGTAATATTTAGTGCAAAATTCAGTGCAAAATTCAGTGTTTGATGTGTATTTTATTTTTTGTATTCAACTTTTTGTTGTATTTTGAATGAAATTTTTTCGTACACAAATAAATAGATTTGAATACAGTTTTTAAATATAATAAATTGAATACAATGTAAAAATAACTACAATTGAATATAGTTGAATTGAATACATCTGACTTGGATACAACTGAGTTGAATACAGAGCAGATTTTTACTCGTTGTATTCATGAATAACACGAGGTCATTTTATGAATACAGTGGTCGTTTTATGAATACAGCGAGTTGTAGCAACTAAAAAGTAGCTACGCCCTGTAAATATTAAAAATATAACCATGACAAATTTAAAATCCCTAAATTATAATTATTTATGTAAATTTCACTTTTCAGATTGCTAATTTAGTTTTAGTCATTATCTCAAAAGTCAAAACTATTCAAACTTTAGCCATTTATTAATGAAAAAAAAGGATAAAAATACTCTTACCTATATATGGAGGCACTCCATTATAATGTACTAGAATTCGAAATTTTTACATGTAAACGTCATTACAATATGTTGGAATCTATAAGCTTGTTCTAACTCCATGACACAATCATAGAATTTCAACTTTTAAAGACATTGTCCTTGAGTTTAAAAGATCATGATCATTATATTACTTCACCCATAGTAATTCTTTTGAACTTCGGGACATAATCATGGAGTTGCAACTTGTGGAAGTTGAAATTGTCCTTCATTTCAAAAGACTTACCATGGGTAAAGTAATTATTTTCACATTTATTTCACTTGTTATACCTATTTAATACTATTCTTTATCTCAATAATGATACTTATTTTAAAATTTTATCTTTATTTTACTTATGGTACCAATTTCAAAAAATGTTCCTAGAGTTTCAAATTTTTCAAATTCTTAAATTCTACTTCTTGTTTTCCTCAACCTAATCTATTAATCAGCGTGAGAAAGTAGCATCACGAGCATGATGCAAAATATCAACAGACCAGAGCATATGAAATCTCATCTAGTTGAAACATTGAATTTGATATATTTGAAATCCAATGACACATCCAATTTTCATACGCCAAACTGGTCTAGAGTTATCCAAAAACATGAATATTTTCATCCTTTCAATTGTCAGGTGCATACGTTATATTTGAAAAACATTTATGCATGGACAAAAAGTAAATGATGACCCAAAAAATGTCATTTTTGCAGACCACCAAGAAGTTCGAAACTCAAATTGGCGCATATTGGCAAATGTTTGCTCATTAGAACTGGTCCCTAGCCCAATAAGGCTATGTTTGGTATTGGTATGTTTAGTTTTTTTTTTCTTAGAATTTTTCAAAAATATACAGTCCAACACAAAATATTTCATTCACGTAGCTAAATTTCTAATTTATATTCACATAACCATTTTTTCCCAACAATGTTTATATACACCGATATACAATATTATATATTTATTGTACTCAGTGTATCAACCTTGTATATAAATATATAAGAGATGTTTATACACACTTTTTAATTGTTGTATATAAAATTATATAATATTATATAAACTTATACGGCTATACAAAATTTTAAATGTCTACACTTATGTTCAACTATCCATCCATACTGATCATAATAGTATTATGATTTTTAAATACTTTTAACTTTTTAAATCTGATTTTGGGAGTTAAGCAATTTATATTTCATCACAATTATACTTTTATCATTTTCTTCTTCGAATGACTTCAATTTTAACCACAACTTCAAAATAATATCACAATGAGCCTCATTCATCAATTTATCAAAAAAATTAATAAAAAATTCATTTGTGAGTTTTCAAATTTTTAAAAAGCCCACCAATGAAGTTTTTAATTTTTTACTTTAATTCACCAACAAATTTAAATCTAAAACGCTAACATGAATATCACTCTCAAACAGATTTAAGCATAAAAAGTAAAAATCATAATCATAATCACAAATTAAAAAATTATTATCTTTTCCTAATATTTCAAATTATATATATACACCGGGTCTTAAAATTTTCAAAAATGTGAATATTGATACAATTTCTATGTTGCTCTTTTTCTCTCACAATTCACGATGCTTAATAATCAATTCAATTTGTCTATATTATTTAGTGCAAGTACCGTCTTGATAGAGTTAAAATTTATTGAGGAATTATTCTATCTTCAATAAAAAAAATGATTTTTCACTCGGTGTTCGATACTTCTATTGAAATCCTCTGCTCACGCCACGTAGGACCCACCAAATGAATAGTTTATGAAACATAATTGGGTTGTAGAATACACAAAAGCGGCCAAAAAATCCATGAACAACGCCATTGCAACAAAATTAGCAAAATCTCCAAGGAGAGAAAAGAAGTCAACATTGACAAGTCTACGACTATGCCAAAATGCCAATACCTCATTTGCACGCAGTGTTATCATGTTGATGTTGCTCTGTCACATATCTCTTTCAGAATATTATCCACAACCAGATAGTAGCTACTACAAATTATGTTTTCTATTTATTTAGTAAATTATATATAATAAAATTTGATTTTGTTGCATATGAAAAAAGACGAAAGAATTGGGGGAGAAGAAAGATTAGGAAGCTTTGGACCTACAATTGATCCCGCAGGCTCATCGACATATTCCGGATAAAAAGAGAAATAAGAGCATGTAGGTGTGAGTAAAAAGTGGGTCCAGCCAGTTTATGGTTAAAAATGGAATCAGTTTATTTGTTCAGTAAAAACATGATGAGAGGTAAATATTGATTATAGGGGTATATATATTAAAAGACAAATATAACTTATTTTCAATAGTAAAAAAACCAAATATGACCATTTTCTGAAGAATCTATAATTAGTACCCCTTAATCTCAAACTTTTAAGCAATGCAACTGTTATATGATGTAACAAAGCCAAGCTTGACATCCACCAATATAATTAGACACTTCAGACAGGGTTTAAAGTGTGTGTATATATATATATATATATATGTGTGTTAAACAGAGCAATATACCAGTGATATACACCCAATATACAGCAGTGTATATCACAAGTATATTGCTCTATTTCGGCAGTGGGCTTTTCAGCAGCCAGTGGCAGTGGGCTGGCCCATCACGGGCAGATTTCAAACAATCCACAAGATTGTAATCTTGTATATATGGTATATATATTTGGTGTATATTGTAGTGTATTTGTTACCTAAATTAGGATTATACACTTACCATAATTGTAGAGTTAGAATTATGGTAGAATAAGATTTTAGGAATAGGATTCTCCTATTTTCTAACTTGTATATATACTTTCTCAATTAATGAAAATAATCAAGGGGATTATTTCTTTCATGGTATCAAGAGACTAGGTCTTACAAAAAAATTTCTCTCCCAAATTTTGTTAATTCTCGGCCGAAACCCCCCCCCCCCCCGGGTTTTCTCTTCCGAAATTAGTCTTCCGCTCTCAAAATCTCTCTTACTTTTCCCAAATCCCCCCCCCCTTCTTTGTTCTTTCAATATGTCTAAGAACAATTATCATCCTCCCCTTATGGTTTCTAACGTCAAGAACAGTATCCCTATTGTACTTGAGATGGAAAACGTCCAATATGCGACGTGGGCAGAATTGTTTAAAATTCACGCTATCTCCCATCAAGTTATTCATCACATCATTCCTCCCTCTACACCTCTTCCCGCGGAGGATCCTCAGTTATGGATTACTCTTGATGTTACCGTTCTCCAGTGGATCTATTCCACTATTTCGGTTGATCTTCTACAGACGATTATTGAGCCGGATACCACGGCTATGGCTGATTGGAATAGATTGCGTGACATATTCCAAGATAACCAACATTCACGTGTCGTCACACTCGAGCAGGAATTCTCTCTAGTTCGCATGGAAGAATTTCCAAACGTCTCTGCATATTGCAAGAAACTCAAGGAGTTGGCGGATCAACTCCGTAATGTTGGCGCACCTGTAACAAATAATCGTCTGGTTCTACAATTGGTTGCCGGCCTTTCGGAGGCCTATAATGGTGTTGGAACTCTCCTTCGTCAAAGCAACCCTCTTCCCGCCTTTTATCAAGCCCGTTCCATGCTTATTTTGGAAGAAGCCGGTTTGGCTAAAAAGGAGGCTACCGGAGCAAGCTCCGTCGTCATGATGGCGTCCTCCCCAAGTTCTTCGGGTTTTATTAATAATTCGGGCCAAACCCGTAATCATGGTGGCGGCAAAAATAATCGTAAGAATAATAACAAAAATCGCGGGGGCAAACGCGGCGGTTCCGGTGGTCAGCAAGCAGGCAGTGGGGCCCATCCAGTAAATAGTGGCCCACCACCCCCTGGTCCCAGCAATGGGGCCCATGGCAGTGGGGTTGGGGCAGTGGGCGTGGGCGGCCGACCTACCTCCCAAATGAATCCCGGCCAAATGGTCGCCACCTTTTCAGGCCTAGCAACCAAGATGGCGACCCATCGCTGGCCCAAGAACGCCGCCTTCAGCAGCTACGGCCCAGGTCAGTCCCATCCTGGAATACTTGGGCCCAGACCTCCGCAAGCCCATCACGCAGCAAGCCCTACTCAGACCGATATCGAGGCCGCGATGCACACATTGGGTTTGACTCAACCGAACCCAAATTGGTATATGGACACCGGTGCCACTACTCACATGACTTCCGATTCAGGTACTCTCTCATCTTATTCCAATTTGAGCAACCCTTGGGGTATAATTATTGGTAATGGCAACTCTATTCCAATTCAGGGTTATGGTCAGAAAACGTTGTCTTCCCCCAATCCACCCCTTATCTTAAAAAATACTTTACATGCCCCCAAATTGATTAAAAACATTAGTCCCATCTACATTTCAGGTAACCCGGTTCAACACCAATGCACCAAGCATATCGAAATGGACATTTACTTTGTCCGTGAAAAGGTTGCAAAGGATCACGTTCGCGGCTGCCATGTCCCGTCTCGTTATCAAATTGCAGACATCTTTACAAAGGGTCTACCAGCGGTCATTTTTGAAGATTTTAGGGACAGTCTCAAATAAGACATCGCACATGATCATGGGTGTGTTAAACAGAGAAATATACCAGTGATATACACCCAATATACAACATTGTATATCACAAGTATATTGCTCTATTTCGACAGTGGGCTTTTCAAGAGCTTGATGGCGATGGGTCAGCCCATCACGGGCAGATTTCAAACAATCCACAAGATTGTAATCTTGTATATATGGTATATATATTTGGTGTATATTGTAGTGTATTTGTTACCTAAATTAGATTATACACTTACCATAATTGTAGAGTTAGAATTATGATAGAATAAGATTTTAGGAATATAATAGGAATATGATTCTCCTATTTTGTAACTTGTATATATACTTTTTTGATGTGATTGTAAAATAAATATTTCTCTCATTAGAATTTAGTTATACATGTATTCTTATAAGTGATCTGACTGGGTCAATATTTTATATAATTTTAATGCATAGAACTTAATTAGTAAATAATTGAATATCTATTTTACTCAACAATTATCTAACCATTATTCCACAAGCCTGTTCCGGTGTCAATCAAGGATGTCCTTTACTAATTGTGGGAAGAAAAGTCAACTTTGTAATACTATTAAAAGGGAAATATTACAGTCAAACTAAGGCCAAAATTTCTTTAGAGTAGAACCGAATTATTTTCTGGAAATCCTAGAGATTGGCCGACAACATTGGCTATAAGTTAGGGGTGTGAAAAAATCGTTTCAATCGATAAATCGAACCAATAAAAATATTATTAGTTTATTGGTATTGAGTTATTGGTTAACTGTTTGTAAACGATTTTGTAATTTTTTTATTGGGTTATCGATTCGATTTCTGGTTTTAATAATTTAGTTAATGGTTAAATCGATAACTCAATAAGTTTATACTAAAATTATTTTTTTATCCCTAATTATATAATAGTGAATTTTTAATTTTTAAATACAAACCCTATATCTAAATTCCTACCGTAGGCACACTTATTCTCTCAATTCTCAATTCGTTTATCATTTGTACTTTCACTGTTTAGAATGCATTAAGCAGTTTAAAGGTTCATTATCATTTGATGATTTGATGCTTGATTGCTACAAAGCATTTTATAGTTTTGTCTTATAATTTGTGTAGAGTTTTGTGCATGAAGGCAATGCATATATGAACAAATGAAAATAAAGAAAGCAAAAAAAATTAGTGAAACATTTTCTTATTGGTTAAATCGAAAACCAAACCATTAAAGATAAAAAATTGCTAAATCGAAAATCGATAACAAATATCTTATCGGTATGGTTATTGATTTAACGTATTTACAAACTAAAAATTGATAAACCGAACCAATTATATACAAAATCGAATCGAACCGACCGATAAGAACCCCTACTATAAGCTAATACGGTACTTTCTTCGGATAAAAAAGAGTGTCCACTTAGCTTTTATTTTTTGGTTCAAAAAGAGTGTCCACTTACCAAATTAAGAAAGAATTAACCTTATTTTTTCATCTTTGCCCTTATTAAGTGTTAGGTGACCAAATCCAAATACCTACTTAATTAGAGACATTTTAGTCCAATTACCTATTTTGCCTAAAAGTTAGTATTTTTTTAAGCGATGTGCAAATGGCTAAGTGAACATTCTTTTCAATTCGGAGGGAGTAACTTAGAAACTTTTTTTTTCTTTCTGTCTACTTTTAACAAGTCTTACCAACTAATTAATGTTGGAGCTCTTGACATAATCAATCCTTTCATCCCTTGTCTGGGTGAACTCCAAATGATAAATATTGTATAGGGAAAATTCATGTAAGACATATGTACAAATTATGATGTGACATATGGAGCATAATGCTGAGTCAGATCCATGTCAGATTATATCGATATTGGTTTGGTATGAATGGTACCGGAAGCGACACAAGCCAGACCGGTATCGATAATAAAGAAGGCTAAGAGTCGTTTGCATCGTAACGGACGACCGTTACTAAAGCCGGTCATACGACTTCAAACAACCTTTTAATAGCATTTTATTGAAAGATTGATTGTCCAATTATTATAACATTCATTCTCTTGTATTTATGAGGGCATATTTTGTGGGCTGTGTACCCATATAGCTCATGTATAAATAGAGCACTTCATTCCATTGTAACCCATCAAATAAAAGCTATTACAAAATACTCATTGTTATTCTCTTGATTTACGTGATTTCATACAAGTTAACAACACTTTGCCCAAAAGCTGTCATAAGACTCAGGCTAAGCTTTACTTTATCTTGTCTCGTCATTATTCATTTTAGTATAATTCATCTAAGATTTCTATCTAACATGTCACTTGAGATCCACGTGTCCTTGACCACGTATACAAATTCAACTGTACCATTTTATGGGTAAACAGTTTGGCGCCCATCGTGGAGCCTGGACAATTGTGGTGTCACAAGTGACCCATACTAATCTAATTTTTATTTAATTCTTATTATTTGTTCAGATCAGACAAATGAAAGGAATAGGCAACGTTAAGGACAACACAAATAATCTTGGGCTGGATGGTCTTCTTTTAGGAACCACGAGACTCGAAGACCCGATGTCTACTGACGGAGTCACATCCAGAGATGAACAAACTCAACACGACGACGTTCCCACTAATGAAACACCCGAAGAAGCCATACAAAATCTTTAGACACATAATGTTGCAACGAGTGAAGGGTTGGAGCATCTGAAGCGGTTTCAAGAAGAGTTCGTGTTAAAAAATATGGGCAGTACTTCAATAGGAGGACCGATTCCTCAACCAAATACACATGGAGAAACTGGTGATAGTCTGGGCAGCACAGCCGATGATTAAGGCAGATCTGCAAATAACGAATCAGAGACGAAGTCCCTGAAAACTCATTTCAGGAAAAGGTCCTAAAATTCATGAAGGACATGACAAGCAAAGTTGATACCAATGCAGAAAAGGCAGAAAAAACTGACCAGGAGTTTCGGCGCCAGTTTAGTCAAATATCGAGGGCTCCTTCCGTGGTTGATGGTCTGGATGCAAAGAAGTATATTATAAAAGCATATCATGGCCTATACTACAGCCGTGAAAGGAAATGATCTAAAAGAAAATGAAATAGAATCGGTTCTGATCAAGAAGTTCACTAAAACACTCGCTAAGGTAGCTCTAACATGGTATTCACAACTCCCTGAGCATTATATTGGTTCTTTCGCCCTGTTCGATGACATGTTCATAAAAGCTCATGCGGGAGATAGGAAGGTGAAAACGCGCAAGGCGGATATCTTCCGCATTGCACAAGGAGAAACATAACTCCTTAGAGATTTCATTACCCTATTCCAGAAGGAACGAATGCTACTACCCGTAGTCCCGGATGAATGGGATGCATAGGCTTTCACGAAAGATTTGAATCCTTCAAGTTCAGATGCTTCACGAAAGCTCAAGGAACATCTCTTGGAATTCCAGGCTACAATGTGGGAAGAAGTGCATAACCGGTATAAGTCCAAGATCCGCATTGAGGATGATATGCTTGGAACTAAAGTCGGGATATCTTTGCGAAGGCAGAAAAAGGGAATTCCTCAAAAACCGTTATCAATCTTATCCTCCCACCGGAAAATAAAGAGGTGGACGAGGTTTCTGTTCCATTGATAAATCAAATAATAAAGGAGGCTCTGGGTGAAATAATCAAGGATTGGTGAATTATGAGAGAAGTGATTCATCTAAGGGTGATGGATATCCGTAATTATCCAAGTACAATTTTAATATCGATGAAGAACATATGGTAGCGGTGTTAAGAATTCATCCATCATCTCAACCACTAAAACCACTATAGTCTGATTCGAGTAAAAGAAATTATTCTGTTTGATGCAATTTCTATGGCATTCACGGGCATAAAACTACATATTGTAGACATCTACGAGAAGAGGTGGCAGGAATGCTAAGCAAGGGCCATCTCCGGGAATATTTGACCAAGAGGGCTTAGAACAATTATGAACGGGGACCACCCGCAGAAGGTAAGCATAATATGTCTGCTCTACCCCGTGTTATAAACATGATATATAGTGGATCAATGATTGCCGCCACATCTTTCACGGCGACTAAAAGTACAAAAAATTTTGTGACCCGGGAATAGAGGTTCCGGGAGATATCTGACGAACATACCATCATGTTCACTGAATAAGACGTTGTTGGTGTAATATTTCCCCACAATGATGCACTAGTGATCATGGTGCCTATCGACTGCTTTCAGGTGAAGAGGGTTCTAATTGAACCCGGAAGCTCAACTAACATAATTAAGGTAAAGGTTGTAGAAGAAATGAATATGACGGACAAGATAGTTCCGGCAGCCAGAACCCTTTTAGTTTTTAACATGTCAAGTGAAACCACAAAGGGAGAAGTGGACCTATCGGTGGATAAAATAGGGGTTATTAAGATGACAAAACTTTACGTCCTCGATGGGGACATAAGGTACAATGCAATATTCGAGAGACCATGAATATATGATATGAAGGCGGTCCCATCATTGCATCAGTTGGTGAAATTTCCTACAATGGAAGGGATTCAACAAATTTGAGGTGAACAACACACTGCTAGAGAGATGTACGTCATATATGAATCAGAGGTGGAAGCAGACCCCAAATAGCAATTACAGGAAGCGGAGCTGGTACCAGAAGAGGTTCACCAGATTCCATTGATAGAATTAGTATTAGCCTGGAGGAATTTTCAAATCGGTATCAAGTACCCAGATACTTTCAAGTACCAGATAAATCAGATACCACCAAGTCCACTATGGAGGAATTGGAGCAAATCGCGCTATATCCGGAAACTCTGATAGGAAGGTATACCTGGGCACCAGATTAACCCATGGGCTCAAGGATTTAATTCTCAAGTATCTTATATCTAACATTGATTGTTTTTCATGATCTCATAAAGATATGACAGACATTCCTCCAAAAGTCACAACTCATAAGTTGGGCATTGATCTCAGTTTCCCTCCGGTACGATAGAAAAAAGGCAGATACCCGAACTTCACAACAGGTATATTAAAGAAGAGGTAGCTAGACTACTCAATATAGGATCAATCCGGGAGGTAAAATACCCAGACTGGCTAGTAAATGTAGTTGTAGTACCTAAAAAGGGAAACAAATTTAGAATGTGCATTGATTATAAAGATTTAAATAAGGTATGTCCTAAAGACTCATTTCCACTACCGAACATATATCAGATGATCGATGCTACGACCGGGCATGAGATAATGAGTTTTTTTATGCGTATTCTGGGTATAACCAAATAAGGATGCACCCGAAAGACGAAGAAAAAATATCTTTTTAACTACTTTCGGTACTTATTGTTATAACGTTATGTCTTTTCAACTAAAAAATGTTGGGGCCACGTATCAAAGGTTAGTAAATAAAATATTTGAAAAGTAAATTGGTAAAACAATGGAAGTATATATAGATGATATGCTTGTTAAGAGTCTTCACGCGGAAGGCCATTTAAGTCATTTGCATGAAACATTTGAGGTACTGAGAAAGTACAATATGAAGCTGAATTATAAGCAAATTCATATCTCGATTCTCAGAAAAATGTCATAGATTCTTCTCATTTCTAAAGAAGAAGAATGACTTTGTGTGGACACCCGAGTGCCAGTAGGCCTTAAGGGACCTGAAGACGTACTTATACAGTCCTCCGCTCATGTCAAAGCCAAAGGACGGAGAGCAACTACTTATATACTTGGCAGTCTCGGAGGTAGCGGTAAGTGTAGTGCTGATGCAGGAGGAAAAAGGTACATAATTTCCTATTTATTATGTAAGTAGAGTAATGTCAGGGGCCAAGACACAGTACCCGTTACTTGAAATATTAGCTTTTGCCTTAGTAATGTCGTCGCGAAAGCTTCAACCTTATTTTCAATACAACCTAATTGACGTAGTAACAACTTTTCCTCTAAAAAATATGTTGCATTAGCATGAGCTATTCGGGCGCTTGGCTAAATGGGCGGTAGAATTGAGTGAATTTGATATTGAATACAGACTACGAACTGTAATAAAGTCGCAGGTCCTTGCAGACTTTATGACTGATTTCAGTCCGGGAGTACCCCCACAAGCAAAAAAAGAGTCTACTCTGGCTCGGGGACTACCCTTGGATCTAGACATTTTTTACAGATGGTGCCTCCAATGTCAAGGGGACTGGTTTGGGTGTTGTATTGCGAACTCCGATCGATGAAGTATTGACGCAAGCAATACATAGTGTTCTATTGACTAACAATGAAGTAGAGTATAAGGCTTTGATTGCATGTTTAAAGCTAACTCGGGGGCTAGGTTCACAAATATCAAAGTCAAGTATGACTCGCAGCAGGTAGTGAACCAAGTCCACAGAGTGTTCGAGGCCAAAGAGGAGCGTATGTCGAGATACCTTGAAAAGGATTTAAAATTGTTGTGCCATTTCCAAAAGTGGACGGTGGTACATATACCCGGAGAAGAGAATATAGAGGTGGATACACTCGCAAATTTAGGCTCCAACACGGAGGCTGAGGGTTTTAAAACTGAGTCGATTATTCAGTTATTGCATTCAGCGCTAGATCTCATTGGATATGATGAAATACATTCAATCAGCCTAACTTGGGACTGAAGAAATGAATTCTTGGATTATCTCATGAACGGAAAGCTCCCGAAGGACCCAAAGACATCCAGTGCTCTGAGGACCAAGGGTGCCTGGTACTATGTAATAGATGGAAAGCTTTACCGTAGGTGTTTTTGTGGTCCCCTAGCCCTGTGCATAGGCCCCGATGAAGCAGATAACGTGATGAGAGAAGTCCATAAAAGCATCTGTGGAAATAATTCAGGAGCAGAATCCCTAATGAGGAAGCTCATGAGGGCTAGTTACTATTGGCCCCGAATCTAGGAAGATACAAAGGCATTTGTGCGAAAGTGTGATAAGTGGCAGCGCCATGCATAACTGTTACACCGACCGGGAGAAGAATTGCATCCGGTAGTGTCCCCCTGGCAATTTATGAAGTGGGGGATGAACATCGTCAGACCATTGGCATCGACTCTAAGACTTGTATCTCAAATTATTTTTATGACTGACTATTTTTCTAAATGGGTTAAAAGTGCAGCTTACGTAAAGATATAGGAGAAAGAAGGATTTCATTTGGCAACATATTATTTATCATTTTGGCATCCCTAAGGAGATAGCTTGTGACAATGGCTGAAATTTTATTGGAGCCAAGGTCACGAATTTCCTTAATGAGCTGAATATCAAACGGATCACCTCTACTCCCTATTATCCCATTGCAAATGGACAAGCAGTGTCAATAAACAAGACTATAATCCAGAATTTGAAGAAGAAATTGGAGGCCGCAAAAGGAAACTGGCCATCCAAACTACCGAAGATTTTATGCGCGTATCAAATTATTAGAAAAATGTGTATTAGAGAAACTTTCTTTTCCCTGGTCTATGGTGCAGAGGCATTGATCCCGATAAAAGTTGGAACTCCCAACTTGCGGTATCTCCAAGCTGAGGAGGAATCAAATGCAGAGTCAATGTCCTTACAACTAGATTTGCTTGAGGAACGTCTAAATTTAGCATACATTCGGATAGTATCCCAAAAGCAAAGAATGAAGCGTTACTACAATCGGCGTACAAATCTCTGATACTTTAAAATCAAGGAGTTGATGCTCCGAAGAGTCACTCAGAGTACCCAAGAGCGTAACGCTGGAAAGTTAGGAGCAAATTGGGAAGGACCATATACGATTACCGGTATTGCCGGTAAAAGAGCTTATCAACTGACTGACTAACAAGGAAATTTACTTCCTAGTAATTGGAATGTAAGTCATTTGAAGAAATACTGTGTAGTAGATCAAAGCATGCGCTGCACTCTTTTTTACTTTGATCGATTTTTGTCCCAATTGAGTTTTTTCGGCAAGGTTTTAATAAGGTATCATCACGGTATAAACATGTTCATGATCTTTCTATCGAAGAGACATATCTAGTAACCAAGTCTTGATAGCATGAAGTCTCAGATACTGGGAGGCCACACAAACTCGAAATGGAGTGAAAATTTTGAAATTGTAACGCTTCTAAGGAGCACCGACACTGGGGACTGCCCAGATATTCAAACTATATATAATCGGACTGACCACACTAGATGGAAATCAGATTATTCTTGCAATAGTCTTCACATTTGTAAGTCAAAAGAATCAATGAAATTCCCTTTTATAATAAATAAATATTTGTCATCACGAGCATAAAACGTATGTTGTTATATTAAACATATTGAAAATGTCATGCCATAATGAACATGAGACGTTCTTTTTTACAATACCATTAAAAATAAGGGTCATCTCTTATTAAAATTTTAACAAAAACGTTAAGGCTCCGGATACCAGAAGTACCGGAGTTTTAAGTTGTTCGGAGACAAGCTAAGTCCAGAACTAACTTTGGAGGCCATAAGAGGCCCCGGTTAAAGATGAAAAGAAAAACACATCTTTGGAATTTAATTAAGGTTATGAAAAAGTCTATAAACTTCAAATCTTAACCTATTCTGATAAAAAGAACCTCAAAGCTAGGTTCCAGGTCATAAAGCAAAGTAATGAAATCTGAACTAATGCTTGCTTATGAAAATAAAAAAAAGAGTGAAAACTTGGAACAGAATTGCAAAAGAAAAATTCATTCATACTTTTTCCCAAACTGAAACCAGTCTGGATACAAAGTGTATTAACCGGGCCCAAAAGTGACCCAATAACAAAATACTGAAATAAAAACATGTGCGAAAGGTTACTGCATGTCTGCTCCATAGTCCACCGGGGGTGTTCCTGGTAGTGTTCTTGGTGTTTCTAACAAATTTTGAGAAGTAGGGTTTGAATGAGGCTGGTATGAAGTTGATACACTGGGTATATTATCAGAGACAGAAGGTACATGCCCTGGGGAGTGAGGAGCTTCAATATCTAGGAGGACTTCGTCATCTTCGCCCCCCCCCCCCCCCGAATGAAGCACTGTCTTCTTATATGGGGATGAAGCCATCGAGGCTATCAACAAAGGCTATCTCTAACAATTGAGCCTTGATAATCTCCTCGTCAATGTTTATAAACCCGATCTTCACTGTCTCTAAAGCCTTACGGCGCATCATGTAGCCATTCTTGATTATGGCTAGAGTATACTTGTCAATTATGGCCTAGACTTCTTTCTCATAACTTGAACGACTTGAGTAAGCTCGGTGTCGGCAGCATGAAGAAGTTCGTTAGCTCGGGTCAACTTAGCAATCTCTTCCCGTTGTCTCTCATTCTGAGCAGTTGAAGCAGAAAGACGAGACCACAAGGACTCGATCTCTTTCTTCAGAGCTTCTATTTCTATTTCTTTAATTTAGGAAAGTTCGGAATCCTCAAGGCAAGAAAGGCGCATTGTCAGATCTGACATAGTATTCAATGCTTCATTCCACTTTTTCTGCCAATCCCCGGCCCGATCATTGTGTAAAGTAGCTTGCTGCCTATAGGCCTCTTTCTCTTGCTCCAGATACTTAAGTTTGCCACACAACTCCTCAACTTTGGCAAGTTTCACCTCTGCCACTGTCAGCTAGTGAACGACATTGTCCCTTTCAGTCTACAGGGCAGCTTCTTCTTCGATCAAACATTGGAGCCCCTCATAGCAGAGGAAGTTGGCTAGGAAAATGGGCACAATTATCAGAAGAGGTTATGCGGAGATAAATAAAGCATGAACAGATCGAAAAAGAGTGGTACCTTGGCTACGACATGCATCCCCTCATTGATAACGCATTCAGAGGATACCCGATGAGCCTTCCTCATGTCCTTGTATGAGGCCACGTTATTCATATAGTTAGCCACTCCAATAGGCTTAGATAAAAAGGTGGCAGTCAGTTGGGAGTTGGAGGGTTGTGGTTCGGAACTCTGCAAGTTGTGCTACTAGGGTCGGGTACTTATCTACCAATTCATCCCTATGTGAAGAAGAAACACGATCTGGGGAAGACAACATTTCATTGTATTCTTCTTGAATTGATACGATCCGGCTTGTGGAAGACACAGATTCAAACAACAAAAATGCGGAAAATAAAATAACAAGAAATTGGGGATGAGAATTAAAGAATTAGGATGAGAATATAGGGATAGAAGAAAGACCCAAAGAATAATGATTCTATGGGAAAACTTAGCTATATGAAACCTAAATCCTCCCAATAGGAATCAACCCTAAGAACCTGTACTATTTGATCTCCAACAAAGAGTAATCCAAATGAATCCACAAATGAACAACTCAATATGAAAATCAATGAAAAGGGTTTCAATAGCCAACAATGAAATCCACCATAATCAACTATCACTAAAACTAATCTCTAAATTAGCACTATACTAAGCTACCATACTAACTATCACTCTTTAAGAGTATTCATCTTAACACCATCAAATCTAAGTAATGAAATAACAAGTGCAGTATTTATACTACTAGGCTAAAGAAGACAAAGCTATCTATTATAAAAATGCCCTTAATTAAATAAGGGTCTTGTTTGGATGTCTTCACAAGGAAAGATTGCTTTTATCTTTAAAGAATATCATCTTTGCATAAATAACCACCTTCCGGTATTTGACTATCCAAGCTTGCAAATGTAGTCACACATCAATATTTGGGCTTCTTTAAGAGGTGAGCTTTGGGCCTTGGGCTCTTGGACTCTTGGACTCTTGTAGTCTTCCTCCATGCTATCTCCTATAGCTTGAAGGCCCTCAAATGGCTCTCTTCAAATTCTTTCTTGGCTTTATTCCCCACGAACATGAGTTTTAAAGCTTGGAAGTCCTTGGCTCGGATTCTAGTGCAATGCCATGGAGAAGTTTGACCGATTGAGCCCCCCCCCGATATCATATCATCTTTCCTTTCTTGAAAAGGATTCGTCCTCGAATCCGTACCTTGAAAGACATAAAAGAGAATTAGTACGTATCCTCTCACAAAACAAATAAAGTAATCATCATAAGGCAAATGATAGTACCTAAAGTAAGCATAGCATGCAACCAACACACTAAATAGCTCACTCGTATGATATAACCAAGCATCATAAGAATCTAGAAAGACTGTGTATCCAAATAATGCCCAAGACACTTGGCTATTCAAGACATGTTGACAAAATGGTCAATTAAGGAATCTAATGCATTAAGGAAAACAAACATGCAAGTTCTCATTGGTCCTAGCAATCAAGAAGCACATATATCCCCTTATATTAAGAAACAAGTGATCTCCCTCATGGATAAGTGCAACATCACAAACAAAACCAACTCAAATCAAGGGTCTAATCATTACACTAGATCATCCCAAGAAAGGATCCACTATCAAGTCAATATCGAGGTCAAATACAAAGGTATTCCACACACTATTTTGCTTACATTACCCACGCAAGCCCAACATGAACTCAAGTAAGAACACTAGGAAAGAATCACATGAATGATTATAAATGCTACTACTATACTCATCACACAAGAAAGTTACCTCCGTGGCTTTAGAAAGCCCAAGAATAAGCATGAGCCACGAGTACATACCATTTGTAAAGGAAGTATAAGATGTGAAGTCATACCAAGTTGTTGTCCAATGAGGTTCCCTCCAAAATTCCACTTCCAATCTCCTCATTTGATAAAGTTTTACAAACAAGTTAATCACATAATCAAGTTCATCAAGAGAGAGAGTTTTACCTTTAAGCTCATCGATCATATGACAAGCTTTGAGTAATATCTCCGCACCCTTTAGGTTAGAAGATCTAGCATAGTCCTTCCAAAAAGTATGCTCTTTTCCTTTCAAATAGCTCCCCTTCTTTAAAAAGCCATCTTCACTTTCGGAAGCCTTTCTCAAATGTAATGTTGGTCCACCAAGTGGGACACAAACCGTCAAGAAGGACTTTCCGTCATTGGGGAGGGCATCATCCTCCCATGGTGGGTTACCAAATACTTTGTAGCCTCCAAAGGTGGCTACACATTCATCATTACCACACATACCACCATGCACTTCACTTTCAATAGTCATGTCATTATCAAATAATACATTATCCTTAAAGAAAGAACAATCAATAAACGATGAGGATTCTAAACATGTAAGTTCACTCTCATAAAGACAAATGACATTTTTCAAAGCAATTTTCCTTTTCATGACTAGTTATATGATCAATCACACCAACATCATCACTAAGTTGAGGTTCATTAAGCACATTACCAATTTCCTCAATTAGTATACTATCATGGCAAACAAATTGATCAACACAAGTACCCACACTAGTTGAACACGAATCGATCTTGCTAGAAGAATCAATTCAAATGCTAGGATCAACTAATGTGTGAGCTATCATATCACATTACAATGTACTAACATGCAAATCACAAGTGTCAACACTAGGTGAACACAAATTGATCTCACAAGAAGAATCAATTCGGTCATCAATAGGATCAACTAGTGTGGAATCACCCATTTTAACAACATTATCAACAATTTTTAAAGAACTAAGCTCATCACATGGTAAAGATTCATTAAGTTCAACTAAGGACAAGCTATCATTCACACTCAAGTCAACAATATGAATATTCACATTAAATGGAGTGTCGAGATTAGCTATTTTACCTTGAAGTTCACACAAAGTATCTTCTTTACCGTGGTTTTCAATGGTGGAGCACATTTGCTCCTTTGGGAAGCCTTTAACTACCTAACGAACTTTCAAAGTTAGAGGTTCATATTTAGGTTTGCTTCCAAGAATACCTGCACCATTATCAAGACAACTAGAAAAGAAAAAAGTTACATGAGTTAGAATTTGATTGTGACTACCCTCTCATATCACTCCACACAACCTCTCATTTTTCCTCTCTAGAGTTGTCACTTTTCTCTCCCTTACTCCTATCAATATTTTCTCTCTTAATTTCATGGGAGTTGGGAAAAGTGTTAAGAATCTCTTATGAAGGATTTGGTGAACCCTTCCCTTCTTCTTTCCCTTTGGCTTCACTTGGAGTAGCTTTCTCTTCTTTTAGTGGTTCTTTCCTTTTTGAAATGTGTTTGGTTCTCTCATTCTTTCCATGTGGATTGAAAAAACGACACCTCCAAATTCCTTCATGGCACTCAAAGTCTCATTTGGGTGCCCTTTTACCTTCTCATGCTATAAATGTTTAATAAGTGCTCCTCTTAGGGTGCTAGAAGCTAGCTCCACTTTCTTCCCATCCAAGTAGTTGTATCAATTAAAGATCTCATCCAACTTGTATTTCCATTCGAAGTATTCTTCCTCACTAGATTTTGTACACAAAGCTGGCCACTCTATGTTTGAATGTTGCTTACTTGCATTTGCTTCGGGATTAGGATGCATGGATGCAAATAGAAATTTCCCTCTAGCATCCACTCTGCATTTGTACCACTCTTGCTCATATGGAGTCCTATGTTTTTGGAACCAAGGATTTCTTAAATATATGTGACAAGTATCCATGAGAAGCACGTAACACCAAACCTCCTCTTGGTACTCACCATGTGTAATGAATACCTTCACGCTCTTATCAACCAAGTAACCTCTTTGATCATAGTAAGAGTTTTGTCTCATCACACAAGGTATTTTCAACCATTCAACCGATTGAGGTGTAATGTAGTTTCCATGACTACTATCATCAAGCACAAGATAGTAACCCTCACAACTAAAGACACTAACCTTCATTTTAAGAATCCGCCTCTTCGGGTCATTTCCTCCTTGAAACATAGTATTTTATCTACTTCCATTGCCTATCGATGCTCCCCTCCTACCTTCAACATCATAGCCATATTGAGAATATTGCACACTTGTTCTAGGATAAGAAGCACCATTCATTGTATTTCTCAAAGTAGGAAATGTATATTTTTGTTAGAGTAATTATGGGGATCTCCCATAATTACCTATCATCCACATTTATTATAATTGATAGTGTAATATATTATAATTATGATAATTGTAATTAGCATCTTATATTTTAGGTAAAAGTAGATTAGTCTTCCATGATTCAAGAGTAGGATGATTGTATATATATTGTACATTTGGGAGAATATTAATCAATGAATTACTTTTCTACATGGTATTAAGAGCCAAAGATCATTTGCCCTATTTTTTTCCCTTCTCTCACACGATTTTCCTCCCTTATTTCTCTTACTTTTCGGCAAAACCCTAAACCACTTTGTTCCAAAAACAAAAACCCTAGCCGATATTTACACCCCACCCCCTATTCGGCTACTTCTTCTCTGAAACCCTAAGGGTTTTTCCATCACAAAACATCAAACACTTCTTCTTTCATTCTCTCGTTTGATTTATTATGGAAACTATGGCCGAAAAACAAACATTCTATTCCGCTCTTGCTGTTAATAACGTCAAGAACTTTATCTCCATAACTCTTGAAATGGAGAAAGGGAAGTATACCTCTTGGGTAGAACTATTCAAAATTCATTGGCGTGACTATGAGGTGATTGACCATATCATCCCGTCTGAGTCTCCGTCGGATACCACTACGGTGGACAAGAAATTATGGTATCGGTTGGATGCTATAGTCCTTCAATAGATTTATGACACAATTTCAAATAATCTTCTCCATACCATATTAGAACCAAATTCTATGACTCAACAGGCGTGGGTAAGGTTACAAAACATATTTCAAGATAACAAAATTTCTAGGATCTTTTATCTTGAACACCAATTTATAAATGTGAAATTGGATGACAAATCAAAGGTTGGTCCTTCAGTTGATTGCGGGGTTGAATGAAAAATATGATGGTGTTGCTATTCAGCAAAGCAATCCATTGCCTCCCTTTTACGAGGCACGTTCAAGGTTAATTCTCGAGGAAACGTGGAAAGCAAAGCAGACATCTTCGGGAGCAACCACCGTCGGAACCACTCTTGTCTCCACCAACTCATCTTCCACCGATATGGAGTCCCAAAATTCCGGTTCATGGGGCCACGGTAATCTCTCTAATAATGGACAAAACGGGGTTCAAATCGTAACAATAAAAGAAAAAATAATGGTGGAAAGGGACGGGGGAGGGGCGGTGGCCACCCTGCTGGCAGCAGTGGCTAGTCCGGGCAGTGGCGGGCTAGCAGTGGCGGCGGTCAGTGGGGGCAGTACCCTCCGTGGGCTGCCCCGCCATGCCTATATCCGACCTCTTCATAGGCCCGGCCTCCTACCTCTTCAAATAGCCAACCCGGTATTCTCGGATCTCGTCCACAACATGCGTTTGCGGCTCAAGCACCATCTTCGGTTGGTTATGCACCCACGGACATTGAACAGGCCATGAACAACATGCATCTAAATGTTCTTGATGAATTATGGTACATGGACACAGGGGCTACATCACACATGACGACATCTCAAGATAATCTCTCGTCTTATTGTAATATGAGCAATAATAAAAATATTATTGTCGGTAGTGGGCAGAAAATTCCAATTCATGGTATTGATTAGGTAACACTACCCTCTCCACACCCACCATTACACTTGAAAAACGTCTTACATGCATCAAATCTAATAAAAAACCTGATCCCTGTTAGACGTTTTACAACTGATAACAATGTTTATGTAAATTTTGATCCTTTTGGAGTTCTGTGAAGGATTTTCAGACGGGGATGCCACTTATGAGATATAATAGCACGGGAGACATGTATTCCATCACATCTGTTTCCAAAAATAGCATGAACAAACCATCAACTTTTACTGTCATTTCTCTTACTCTATGGCACAGTCGTTTGGGACACCTAGGAGCACAAGTTTTTAATAATTTTAGGAAGAATAATTTGGTTTTGTGTAATAAACCTTTGGACTCTTTTGTTTGTCAATCTTGCGTATTTGGTAAACATGTTAAACTTCCTTTTTTCATCTTCTACTACACATACTTTTATGTCATTTGATATTGTGCATTGTGATTTGTGGATATCACCAGTTTTGAGTTCTGCATGTCATAAATACTACATGTTATTTGTGGACATCACCAGTTTTGAGTTCTGCATGTCATAAATACTATATGTTAATTCTAGATGATTATTCAATTTTTTGTGGTCTTTTCCATTAGGACATAAATCACAAACCTACACCATTTTTAAACAATCTAGTGTTTTTATCAAAACTCAATTTGGCAAAAGCATTAAATATTTTCAATGTGACAATGGGGGAAATTCATAAATGCCTATTTTAAAGATTTATGTCACCAAAATGATATGTCTTTGTGTCGTTCGTGTCCACATACCTCACCACAAAATGGGAAAGCCGAAAGAAAAATTCGAACGATTAATAATATGATTCGCTCTCTTCTTGTGCATTCTTTCACACCACCAAAGTTTTGGCACCATGCACTTCAAATGGCTACATACCTTTTAAACATTCTTCCTAGTAAACTGCTACCCAATGTGTCTCCTACACAACTGTTATATCGTCGTATCCCATCTTTTACACATTTGAGGGTGTTTGGTTGTTTGTGTTATCCTTTGTTTTCATCTACTTCCATTAATAAGTTACAGGTTAGCTCAACTCCTTGCGTGTTTTTGGGATACCCACAAAATCATAGGGGATATAAATGTTTTAATTTGACTAATGGGAAAATAATTGTCTATCGTCATGTGATTTTTGATGAGTCTCAATTCCCGTTTGCTAAGTCTCATGTGACATCCTCACCTTCATATAATTTTTTGGACAATGGATTATATCTCATTTTACATCACTACCTTAATATCCAAACACATGTGGAACCACCTCAACAAAATGCCCAACACCTTTCGGCCCAACCATTACATAGGACTGGATCGGGGACCACAACCTTGTTATCGCTAGTAACAACCCAGTCCTGTGTTCGTGGAGGTCCAGCCCAAGGAGAGTAGTCGGCAACCACATCCTCAAGCCCAACCATTCCTAGAGCCCAGTCACAAACCGCAACACCTAGTAACTTGGGCCAACATCATTCCCCTTTGCCCAATAACATACCCGAATACCAAACTGCCCAACCAGTACTGGACCATCCTCGGACCATTGAAACCCGTGCCATGCACGGGATTTTTTGGCCCAAATGTCACTTTAACTTCCTATCATCTGTTCAACCATCACCTCTACCAAAAAATCCCAAAACTACCTTATCCGACCCGATATAGAAAGCTACCATATTAGACAAATTCAATGCTCTTATTATAAATAAGACGTGGGAATTGGTACCACGTCCGTCTAATGTGAATATCATTCGGTCTATGTGCGTATTTTTCCATAAGAAAAATTATGATGGTTCTTTTGCGAGATACAAAGCTTGTCTTGTTGGTGATGGTAGGTCTCAGCAGATTGGGGTAGATTGTGGTGAAACGTTTAGTCCGGTAGTTAAGCCAGCAAAGGGCCGGACTGTTCTCAGCTTGGCTCTTTCCAAATCATGGACCATTCACCAGTTGGATGTTAAAATGCATTCTTGCATGTCAACTTATAAAAGACAGTATACATGCATCAGCCGCTGGGTTTCCGAGATTATACCCGTTCAGATCATGTTTGAGTATTGAAGAAATCCTTATATGGGTTGAAATAAGATCCTCGGGCATGGTATAATATGTTTACAGGATTTGTTTCCAAATTGGGACTCTCTCACAGTAAATCTGATCAATCATTGTTCATTTATCGGAAAGGCGCTGACATGGCATATATCCTTTTGTATGCCGATGATATTATTCTCACATCATCATCCATTTCGCTTTGCCAGTCCATTATGTTCCTTCTTGCAGCAGAATTTGCAATGAAGGACTTGGTCCGTTGAATTATTTTCTTGGCATTGTTGTGCCTCAATTTACAGGTGGTCTGTTTCTCAGTCAAAAGAAATATGTCGAAGAAATAATTGATAAAGTAGGAATGTCATCATGCAAACCCTCACATCCTCCAGTAGATATAAAGGCAAAATTGAGTAATGATGCCAGAACTCCATACAGTGATCCTACCCATTATCGGAGCCTAGCAGGGGCCTTACAATATCTGACTTTTACAAGACCATATATTTTCTGTGTGGTTTAACAAGTTTGTTTACACATGCATTATCCGAAGGAAGAACATATGGGGGCTTTCAAAAGGATTCTGCGGTATATTCAGGGTACTCTTCATTTTGGACTTCATCTGTATAAGTCTTCCATCTCGAGTCTTTCTGCCTATACAGATGTGGATTGGGGTGGCTGCCCAGACACACGTCGTTCCACTTCCGGCTATTGTGTATACTTGGGTGATAATCTCATTTCATGGTCATCAAAACGCCAGTCCACACTTTCTCGGTCAAGTGCCGAGACAGAATACCGAGGGGTGGCCAATGTTGTTGTTGAATCATGTTGGCTCTGTAATCTCTTGCTGGAGCTCCATTGTCCGATAACAAGGGCAACAGTGGTCTACTATGATAATGTGAGTGTGATCTACTTATCTGGGAATCATGTTCAGCATCAACGCACGAAACATATTGAAATGGATATCTTATTTGTCCGAGAGAAAGTTGCCTATGGTTAAGTCCGCGTTCTCCATGTACCATCTCGTTATTAGATTGCTGACATCTTCACAAAAGGTCTTCCGTGCGTACTTTTTGATAATTTTAGTGACAGTCTCAGCATCCGAGAACCTCCAGCTAAGACTGCGGGAGACTGTTAGAGTAATTATGGGGATCTCCCATAATTACCTATCATCCACATTTATTATAATTGATAGTGTAATATATTGTAATTATGATAATTATAATTAATATCTTATATTTTATGTAAAAGTAGATTAGTCTTTCATGATTCAAGAGTAGGATGATTGAATATATATTGTACCTTTGGGAGAATATTAATCAAGAAATTACTTTTCTACAATTTTCCCTTATGACTCCTCTTCCTGTACCTACAAAATGAGCAAACAAGTTAGTAGTAAAAGCTCTTCACATCACTCGTATTTGCACTCAATTCTTACCACACTCTAGTGTCCTTCCAAAGTTGGCAACGAACCTCTTATCCAAATCAATTCACAAGGTTGCTAATTCTTTGTGGAAGAATAAATTTTAGTTAATTTAAAAACGGACGACTTGATTAAACTAACGGACTTGAGCCAAAGAAGTTCCAACGAATTCAAAACGATAAAGCTTGAGAAAGGAAATGGGACTCAAGAACTAATTAATCAACCAAGTAGGAATAATTACTAGTTGTTAATTAGCTTAGAAAATCAAGGAAATGAGATAAGAAGTAGACAAACCTTGGCCAAACACTTAAAAATAAATTTGAGAAGTTTTTGGCCAACACTTAGAGAATTGGGAGTTGCTTGCAGCGTCTTTTTAAAATGCCAGTAACTTTTTCTATAGAGCTCTGATTGATGAATGGCATGTTGATTTGGAAATTAGACTTGGTGAACTTGAATTTAGATATATTATGAGTCCGGTAAATCCTTATACACACGAAGATATATCCTCCTAAAGTCGGGTCAAAATCTGCTAACACTTGGAAACAAAATTCAAAGTGTTGAAGATTTCACTTCTCTAAATCTGGGCCCCATGCGCCCGCAGGGGCGCGTCAGACTGCTAACATGGAAATTTCCATTTTTTTTTTGAATTTTTGGGTTGAATTGTTTTTCCCTGATTGTTTTTTGGAGACTTGTCTTGGCCCACACAAACACTTTTCAACCCTTTTACTTGAAGACTTTCGGATGAAACACTCCCTTTGTCTTCTTCTTCAAGATGAAGGTATGAAGATCTCTATGAACACCGAAAATCAATTTTATGTCCCAATCCACTTGTTTTCTCTCAAATTTTGGATCTAAGTCCTCGTTGACTAGAAGAACAAAACCCAATAAAGATTTGCTCAAATAAACTCCAAATCACTAAACTCACTTTGTGTTCTTTAAGCTTTGAAGATACTTCAATGGTGGATTTTCAATACTTGTCCAAATGACCTCCAATTTTCACCAAATATTAAATTCAAACTCCCCTTGATGAGTAGAAAAAAACCACCAACTTTTGAAGTCAATATCACATTCCTTCACCAAAATCCATTTTAAAGTTTCAAACTTTTAAGATCCTTCAATGGTAGAATCTTCAATACAACTCCAAATTCCACGAAATTTAAAATCTAGGGGTTTTTATATCAAGGAACCTAAATTTGGCTTCAAATCAACCAAAACAACAATAAATTTTTGGATTTATTTGGAATTTGGAATTTTTTAAATATGAAGAACCTATGATTGAGGATTGTAGAAATAACACTATAGCCGCTCTGATACCAAATGATATGATTCGATTTGTGCAAGACACGGATTCAAATAACAAAAACTCAGAAACTAAAATAACAAGAAATTGGGAATGAGAATTGAAGAAATTGGGATGAGAATAGAGACATAGAAGCAAGACCCAGAGAGTAATGATTTTATGGGCAAACTTAGGTATATGAAACATAAATCCTCACAATTAGAATCAACCCTAAGAACCTATAATATTTGATCTCCAACAAAGAGTAATCCACAAATGAATAACTCAATATGAAAATTAATGGCAAAAGTTTCAATAGCCAACAATGGAATCCACCATAATCAACTATCACTAATACTAATCTCTAAATTAGCACTACACTAAGCTACCATACTAACTATCACTCTTTAAGAGTATTCATCTCAACATCATCAAAGCTAAGTAATGAAATGACAAGTGTAGTATTTATACTACTAGGCTAAAGAAGACAAAGCTATCTATTATAAAAATGTCCTTAATTAAATAAAGGCCTTGTTTGGATGTGTTCACAAGGAAATATGACTTTATCTTTAAAGAATGACATCTTTCCATAAATAACTACTTCCTGTGTTTGACTATCCAAGCTTGCAATTGTAGTCACACATCAACACTTGGGCTTCTTTAAGAAGCGAGCTTTGGGCCTCGGGCTCTTAAACTCTTGTAATCTTCCTCCATGCTATCTCCCATAGCTTGAAGGCCCTCCAATGGCTCTCTTCAAATTCTTCCATGGCTTCATTCTCCATGAACATGACTCTTAAAGCTTGGAAGTCCTTGGCTCGGATTCTAGTGCAATGCCTTGGAGAAGTTTGAGCGATTGAGCCCCCGATATCGTATCATCCTTCCTTTCTTGAAAAGGATTCGTCCTCGAATCCGTACCTTGCAAGACATAGAAGAAAATGAGTACATATCCTCTCACAAACATAAATAAGGTAATCATCATAAGGCAAATGATAGTACCTAAAGTAAGTATAGCATGCAACCAACACACTAAATGGCTCACTCTTATGATATAACCAAGCATCATAAGGATCTAGAAAGACTATGTATCCAAATAATGCCCAAGACACTTGGATATTCAAGACATATTGACAAAAAAGGGTAAATTAAGGAATCAAATGCATTTAGGAAAACAAACATGCAAGTTCTCATTGGTCCTAGCAATCAAGAAACACATATCTCTTGTTAAGTCAAGAAACAAGTGATCTCCCTCATGGCTAAGTGCAACATCACAAATAAAACCAACCCAAATCAAGGGTCTAATCATTATACTAACTTATCCCAAGAAATGACCCACTATCAAGTCAACATCGGGGTGCATTCCCCACACTATTTTACTCTCATTTCCCATGCAAGCCCAACATGAACTCAAGTAAGAACACTAGGAAAGAATCACATGAATGATTATAAGTGCTACTACTAAACTCATCACACAAGAAAGTTACCTCCGTGACTTTAGAAAGCCCAAGAATAAGCATGATCCACGAGTACATACCATTTGTGAAGGAAGTACAAGATGTGAAGTCATACCAAGTTGTTGTCCAATGAGGTTCCCTCCAAAATTCCACTTCCAATCTCTTCCTTTGATGAAACTTTAGAAATAAGTTAATCACATAATCAAGTTCATCAAGAGAGATAGTTTTACCTTTAAGCTGATCGGTCCTATTCCAAGCATTGAGTAATATCTCCTCACCCTTTAGGTTAGAAGATCTAGTATAGTCCTTCCAAAAAGTATACTCTTTCCCTTTCAAATCGCTCCCCTTGTTTAAAGAGCCATCTTCACTTTCGGAAGCCTTTCTCAAATGAGATGTTGGTCCATCAAGTGGGAGACAAACCGTCAAGAAGGACTTTCCATCATCTGGGAGGGCATCATCCTCCCATGGTGGGATACCAAATACTTTGTAGCCTCCAAAGGTGACTACACGTTCATCATTACCACACATACCACCATGCACTTCACTTTCAATAGTCATTTCATTATCAAATAATATATTATCCTTAAAGAAAGAACAATCAATAAACGATGAGGATTCTAAAAATGTAAGTTCACTCTCATAAAGACAAATGACATTTTTCAAAGCAATTTCCTTTTCATGACTAGTTATATGATCAATCCCGCCAACATCATCACTAAGTTGAGGTTCATTAAGCACATCACAAATTTCCTCAATTAGTAGACTATCATGGCAAACAAATTGATCAACACAAGTACCCACACTAGTTTGACACGAATCCATCTTGCTAGAAGAATCAATTAGGACACTAGGATCAACTAGTGTGTGAGCTATCATATCACATGACAATGTACTAACATGCAAATCACAAGTGTTAACACTAGGTGGACATAAATTGATCTCACAAAAAGAATCAATCCGGTCATCAATAGGATCAACTAGTGTGGGATCACTCATTTCAACAGCATTGTCAACAATCTTTAAAGAACTAAGCTCATCACATGGTAAAGATTCATTAAGTTCAACTAAGGATAATTTATTATTCACACTCAAGTCAACAACATGAACATTCATATTAATTGGAGTATTGAGATTAGCTATTTTACCTTGAAGTTCACACAAAATATCTTTTTTACTGTGGTTTTCAATGGTAGAGCACATTTGCTCCTTTGGAAAGCCTTCAACTACCTCATGAACTTTCAAAGTTTGAAGTTCAGATTTTGGTTTGCTTCCAAGAATATCTGCACCATTATCAAGAAAACTAGAAAAGAAAGAAAAGTTACGTGAGTTAAAATTGGGTTGTGACAACCCTCTCACATCACTCCTCACAACCTCTCATTTTTCCTCTTTAGAGTTGTCATTTCTCTCAATCTTTTATCTCTCAATTTCATGGGAGTTGGGGCAAGTGTTAAGAATCTCTTATGAAGGATTTGGTGAATCTTTCGCTTCTTCTTTCCGTTTGTCTTCACTTGGAGTAGCCTTCTATTCTTATAGTGGTTCTTTTCTTTTCGGAATGTGCTTAGTTCTCTCCTTCTTTCCATGTGGATTGAAAAAATGACACCTCCAAAATTCATTCAACGCACTCCAAGTCTCAATTGGGTGCCCTTTTAACTTCTCATGCTCCCAATATTTAATAAGTGCCCCTCTTAGGGTGCTAGAAGCTAGCTCCACTTTCTTCTTATCCAAGTAGTTGTAGCATTTAAAGATCTCATCCAACTTGTGTTTCCATTCGAAGTAATCTTCTTCACTAGATTTCAAAATCCACCAACTTTTGAAGTCAATATCACCTTCCTTCACCAAAACTCATTTTCAAGTTTCAAACCTTCAAGGTCCTTCAATGGTAGAATCTTCAATACAACTCCAAATGCCACGAAAATTAAAATCTATGAGTTTTTTATATCAAAGAACTCAAATTTAGTCTCAAATCCACCAAACAACAACAATTTTTTGGATTTTTTTTGGAATTTCGAATATTTCAATTTTGGGGGATTTTTCAAATATGAAGGAACCTAGGATTGACGATTGTAGAAACAACACTCTAGACTAAGTTCTGACATCAAATGATATGATTCGGCTTGCGGAAGACACTGATTCAAATAACAAAAACACATAAACTAAAATAACAAGAAATTGGGAATGAGAATTGAAGAAATTGGGATGAGAATAGAGGCATAGAAACAAGACTCGGAGAGTAATGATTTTATGGGCAAACTTAGGTATATGAAACCTAAATCCTCCCAATTGGAATCAACCCTAAGAACCTATACTATTTGATCTCCAACAAAGAGTAATCCAAATGAATCCACAAATGAAGAACTTAATATGAAAATCAATGGAAAGGATTTCAATAGCCAACAATGGAATCCATTATAATCAACTATCACTAATACTAATCTCTAAATTAGTACTACAATAAGATGTCATACTAACTATCACTCTTTAAGAGTACTCATCTCAACATCATCAAAGCTAAGTAATGAAATGGCAAATGTAGTATTTATACACTACGCTAAAGAAGACAAAGCTATTTATTACAAAAAATCCCTTAATGAAATAAGGGCCTTGTTTGGATGTCTTCTCAAGGAAATATGGCCTTGTCTTTAAAAAATGGTCCATTTACAAAATAACCACCTACCCAAGCTTGCAATTGTAGCCACACATCAATATTTGGGCTTCTTTATGAGGCAAGTTTTGGGCCTTGGGCTCTTGGACTCTTGTGATATTCCTCTATGCTATATCTCATAGCTTAAAGTCCCTCCAATTTCTCTCTTCAAGTGCCTTCATGGCTTCATTCTCCATGAACATGACTCTTAAAGCTTGGAAGTCCTTGGCTTGAAATTTAGTGCAATGCCTTGAGAAGTTTGAGCGATTGAGCCCTCCGATATCGTATCATGAATCATGGTCGGGATGACCAATAATCTGAGATCTTCAGCAACTAGTGGTAGAGATGTGGTAGTTGGCGCATCCAGGGGTTACGAGCAACTGTGCTTATTGGGGTAAAAGAGGCGGTGGTGTAACCGGCAACATGGATGGCAACTTCTATTTATGCAAAAAGTATAGGGATTTCATTCCTCATTCTTTCCAAAGTTTATTCTTCCTCGGGACCTTCATCATCCAGGTCTACTGTGGGGAGAGAACCAATCATTAAATCAGCCCTACTAGGAATGTTGGAAGGAGTACGGTCGGAGTGATTGGGAATTTTCTTCTTAAAATGTTTTTGTCCCGTCTGAGGGCTAGCGGAAGATTCACCTCATAGCCTTTTTTGTTCATGGACCTCTTGAATCATGAGAGCAACCGCTTCCGGGCCTGCAATTTCCTATTTAGTAGGGGTTGTGTCCATTTATTTGGAAAGACCTAGCAAAGAGAAGAACGATTTTGTTGAAGGACAACAGACAAGTATAAGTGTTCGAAATAAGGATTACGGTGTATACCTCGAAACTCCAGACGTAGACACATTGAGGATCTTCTAAACCCTAGTCCCAAGGCCATCTATGTTCGCAGGCTCCCATATGGTGGATGAAGGAAAGAATTTAGCCCAGTCAGAAGTAAAAATGGATTGTTTAGGGAAAAGACATCGTAAAAGCAAATTTACGGTGGTAGTTCCATCATTTTGGGATGGGACGGCTGTTAAGGGGAAGGAGATCGACAGTCTGGATGATGACATATATTTTCATCCATAGTCACGGTCGTCATCGAGACTGGCAAGAATGGTCTTACTTTCTTGGCGGTGCAGATTGATAACTCTATCATTGAAATTGCACGGAGAGTAAGAGACGAATCAGGTGGTCCTAAGTGAAGTCAACTTTGGCTTCTCGAGCGAAATGTCGGAGGCACGCGACCGCTCTCCAGATCTAAGGGCGCACCTGAGCTATGCTTACTTTATACCGGCGACAGAATTCTAGAATGACATCATCAATTTCGTCCCAGAGTTTCATGGAAAAGGGGTAAGTATAAATATAAGAATACCCTTCTTTGTAAGAGGTGATCTTTTTCTCACTAGTGGGAATTATGACTTCAATCATTTTCCAGCCTTAATCGATCTTCATCGTTTGTAGAATATCGGTGGCGATTCGGGTTTTGTAATCACCGGTGGGGGTAGCCCTACCATCGGGTAGGACCTTAGAAGTTATCTTTTCTCGAAAATCATGGGTGAAACACCATATCTTCGGTAAAAGAGAAGAAACCGAAGGGTTTTGGTTGGAAGATGTCCTTGCTTAAGAGCTAGGGTTTCTCATGTGAGAAGAAACGTTGCCGCGTTTGGAAATGTTAGTGATAAACAGGGAGATATCAATCAGAAAGTTGAAGATGCTTTTGTGAAAACAATAGATGAAAGACTAAATCCTCAAGTTGGTAGAATATATATAAGTGAAAAAGTGGTGACCTCATTTGAAAGGAGGATGTGTCTAATGCCAATCGACGGCAACACGTGCGTGTCAGAGCAGTTGTGATTGGATGGTATGCCTCATCATTACTCTGTAATCTTTCATAAATCAAGGAAATTCTGAGGGTTTCCATCGTTTCATCAAGGTGACGATTAGACCATCAAGATATGTGGACAGAATTCTTCCAGGTTTCCCGCCAAAGTACAGAGTGTCGATTGGTTATTAATTCAAATCCATTTCCCGGTTGCATAGGATCATAATCGAAAAGTGCGGGGACTATCTGTATATGGAAAAATTTGTGTAAGACAGTTGTACGAATTATGGTGTGACACGTGGAGCATGATGCAGAGTCAGATCCACGTCAGATTATAGCGCTAGTGGTTTGGTATGAATGGTACCGGGAGTGAAACAAGTCAGGCCGATACCGGTAATAAAGAAGGCTAAGAGTCATTTGCATCGTAACGGACGACCATTTCTAAAATCGGTCATACGACTTCCAACAACCTTTTAATATCATTTATTGAGAGATTGATTATTCAATTATTATAACATTCATTCGCTTGTATTTATGAGAGCAATTTTGTGTGTTGTGTACCCGTATAGCTCATGTATAAATAGAGCATTTCATTCCATTATAACCCATCGGATAAAAGCTATTACAAAATACTTATTGTTATTCTCTTGATTTACGTATTTTCATACAAGTTACAATACTTTGCCTAGAAGTCGTCATAAGGCTCAAGCTAAGTTTTACTTTATCTTGTCTCGTTATTATTCATTTTTAGTATAATTCATCTAAAATTCATATCTAACGTGTCACTTGAGATTCATGTGTCATTTACTACGTATACAAATTCAACTATACCGTTTTACAGGTAACTAAATACTAACACATTCTTAATTACTAAACAAGTCATTATACATATATTCAGAGAAGTCAACATTATAGTTGATATTTTGTTCAAATATAATTGTTCTAATGATGTTACTATTGTCTTGTCACGCTTTACTTCATCGCCTTCATTTATGTATGATTAATAGTAATGACCTCTCAAATCAAATTATAAGGAGAAGGGTCACATCATGTATCCGTTAATTAATCTATGAGATTACATCTTCTTAGAAAGAAAAAAATAAACGAAACATTACTCATGCATTCAGACATTCCTAAGTGGGTTTCTTGCATCAAAGAAGATTGATGACGCCTTTGACACCATGACCCCTCCTCCCCCTCCCAAAAAAAGGAAGAGGAAGAAATTCAAAGTGTTTGGCCCAGTGGCCAATACATTAGGGTATTGCTGTATGAGGTTCCGAGTTCAAGTCCTCTGATCAGCGAGAGTGGAACTGTGTTCTCCCAAAAAAAATCCCTCCATACGCGTAGGGCCAACCGGTGTATACTAATCCGTAGGGCCAGGCCGGAGGTGGGGTTTTCTGGAGTATGGGGCCGTAATGCGGTGGGACCAGTCACTTTAAAAAGTTTACCCTACCACAGTTTTGTCCTCCGGGGCATAGTCCAGTGGCAAAGCCTGGGCGCTATAAGGCGCTCTGGCATGGGACAACGTGAGTTCGATTCCCTGCAAGCACGAAGAAACTCTGCATGTTGGGGAATTTGACCTTGTCTCATTGATCAGTTGTACGCTCCCAGAAAACTGATCACCGGAGCACATCCCTCGATTTACCTGGTAATAGTGTTGAAGGACCGATGTTATTACCTTCTGGACTAGTCAGGCGCAAGCCTGGAGACCTGGATTATAAAAAAAAAAAAAAAAAAAGAAACGGTCCAAATTTGAAAAATGTATCACGTGTAGATCCTAGACGAGAATGCAGCACCATTAGACATATAATGCAAATGTTCCTAATTTACCCTGAGCCTAGACGTAATTATTACACTTATAAACTTTTCTCCATGCTTTAGTCTAGTCAAACCCGTAGGTTTGCTCTCGTACTATGATGTTTCAATCGGTCTATACCGTAATAAATGGAATATTTTCAAAGAACATGTGGTATAAAAACTAGTTATGTGAAAATATGACATTTTATTTGTCAAAATAAGTTTTGACGTCCTTAATGGGACAGCCAAGTTGACATAAAAAAACAATGACGGAATGATTTGGAGGATCCTTGTACTTATTTCGATTTATAATCTCGGTATTTGTACTTTTCGAAGTTTCATTCAGACCCCCTAACGGAATAGTAACTCAGTTAAGAAACCCAAATGTTGAAACAAAGAGAGATTATCCTAATTCACAAATGATGAGGGGTGATAAAGAAAAAGAACATGAAACGGTGGCTGCATAGAAAGAGGGGAGGAGGGGGGTCATGCAAAAATGGGGGAGGGAGTGGTTGGGCGTGGGGGGGAGGGGCGATGAAGAAGAAGAACATGGGAGGGTGGGTGAGCAGAGAGAGGGGGTTGGGGGCGGTGAAGAGGAACACGGGGAGGGGGGCTGCGCAGAGAGAAGGGTGGTGGGGGATGAAGAAGATGAACAGGAGGTGAGAGGAGTTTAAAATAATATATATATTTTTAAAAAAATAATATTTTTTAATCAAATTTTTTGCCTTCAGTTTCTTTGTACGCGTGTATCTTTCACAGTTTTGCCAATTCAGCCAACTTAATGCCACATGTGCTTGGTCAATGGTTAGGGGATTTAAAATACATGTTCTGAATGAAACTTGGGAAAGTATAAATACCGAAATAACAAATCGAGGGTCTCCCATACTATTCTGCCAACCACAATTTATGACGTTCTTATACTTCATATTCATTCAAACTATGTTACATAGAGAAAAATTCATAAATAGCTATAATCTAGAGTGTAATTATGAAATGTAGTCATAATTTACGTATTTACGAAATGTAGTTACATTTATGCATAGAGTAGCTATAATTTAGAGATGAATAAATGCATACTGTATAGTGCATACAATTGCAGTGGATTAGCTGAAATCGCAGATATCAACTATATCTAATCACGCAAAAGAGTTGTATCAATGCATATTGTATCGGCACATACAATTACGAGTGTATTATGTATTTACTAAAAAACTCAAAATGTAACTACTTTTTGTATTTTTTAAATTATTACTATGTTTCGTAAATACAATCTAAATATTTTTCATGTCGTGCGATTTTCCTGCACAATAAATTAGATTATGGAACTTAAATGATAAAAAAACTAAGGTATTGAACCAAAATATCACAAAAAAGGTAACATAAGTATCTTTTGCGTCGAAAATTTTGGCGCAATATGATTTAACTGTAATGGCTCGGTTAAGTCCTATTACACGGGAATTTTCTGCGCAAAAGGTTTATTTCAATTTTTCCAACACTTTGTATAATTTCAAAGAATTGAAATTTACATTTTTTTCATACTTTGACCAAAGATTAGTCATGTCTCAAGACTCCGGAATATCAATTTTTTATATAGAACCTGATATTTTTTTTATGCGAACATTAGTGTAGGCTCAATAAATCAAGAATATATAAACGTTCGGAACATAGTTTTAGGGGTTGTAAACTGCCAGAAGTAAGTTTTGTTTGAAAACTAGTTATCATTAGGTTTAATTATTTTACTTTTTAGAGTTTTGATTTAGCGTTTTATTGTTTAGTCAAGGCATTACTTTATTTCGAATATGTCGAGATTTTTTTTATAATTAATTTAAGATGTTGCACGAGTTAGTAATAAAAACTAAGAAGGCCGGCCGCCCTTAGAATCGAATTCTAAACCGGCGTGGTGTGCTGGATGCTTCTGATCAATAGAACACGAAGAGGAAAGTTACTAGGTAATTAGTGAAGAGGTTAACTAATTATCATTTAAAAATAATACACAAAAAATATAAATGTTAATTTAAACTGTACAGCTTAATTACATATACACAATCTCTAATGAGTCCCACATATGGTAGGATTTAGAGTAACCTTATGCCTAAGGCTCATACGATTTCCACCACCCCCACCACCCTTAACATCATCTCCATCCCCTCCTCTTAATAATAGGATGCTCTAAGCCATGATCATCATTCCTTTCCTTATTTGGCCCTTGACCATAATGTGCTTGTTTTTTAAATTACTTGCGTTTTGTACTCTGCCACCACGTCGGCCTCTATCTCATCGGCCTAAGCCCAATTAGCGTATCGTTTGTACAGTCCGTAGCTGTATTTATTTGTAATTAATAATTAAATATATTTGTAACATAATAATTAAGACGATTAATTAAGTTTTAGTGCGGTAAACTTATCAACACCTCATACTGTCCCATGAGTGCTGCATATCCTCGGCCATCTAGATCACGTCACTCGGGGTTGTCAATCAAACTGCGTGTGATCATCTGGTACCACTCTGTGTAAACCTTTATCGGAGTCGTAGCCACTGTTGTGCTCTGCAACCTCTAAGCTCACGATCGAGTTGGGTGTGCATAAAGCCCCAATATGTAGCAATAGTGGTCGAACGCTCATCCCGCATATAGTGGCAGTGCTCCCAAACTATCGTAAGACGCGGTGGGGCGCGTGATTCTCAATGATCTCCATATGTATCAACGAACACCGCGACATCCACACGGGATCACCAGCCCTGCAAAATCCCGGCAACTGAAAATACGACCTCCATTTAAAAACCTGTAAAAATGACCCAAAATTAGTAAACAATAAAGGCAAAAATAGTAAAACAAAATAAGGTAATAAGGTAAAATCAAACAAATGTACCCTGTCATTCGTCATATGATCAAGCTGATCCCTGAATGGAAGAATATTATAGTGTGTATCCACATCTCAGGATATGTCTCTCGTCCATCTCCGCTTGTAGGTCATGTCATCAATAATAAAGTCAGGTTGAGGGTGCGTAACTACATGTTGAAAAGGTAGCATCATATTCCACACCCATAACTGAAAGGGTCATTAAAAAGTAATTTATTAGTCGTCGTTTCAAAAAGCTATATTTAGAATAAAATTACACACACTTAAATATATTATTTGGGAGGAGCGCGTGGAATCCACCTACATCACTCCTATCGCCCATAGACGCTCGACATAGTGATCAATACAAGTAATTCAGAATAGCACCGCCTCAGTTGTAATCTTTAAGTCGGTCCAGATCGGCCAAAAATAACAAATACTTTAAGCTCACATGGGAACCTAATGAGTAAATATAGACGGGCACGACGATCGACATCCTCCTGAGGTGTGTTGTCTGCAATAGGATGTTACATGTCTGTGAGGTGCAAGTGAGCATAGAGGGAAGACATCGACATCCGACTCTGTCCATGAATATCACCATGCTGAGGCTCGTATCTAGTGAGTCTAGTCAACTCCAGCCCTAATGTCGGCTCCTACTGAATATCCTCATTATATAATAGGAATCCATACTCGTAGTCCATGCATGACCTCCACATCCTAAATCATGATAGTAGCCTCACCAGTGTGGAGATGAAAAGTGTGGGTCTTCAGTCACCATCGCTCAACCATAGTTGTCACAAGAGCCCAATCATGTTGTACCCGACCAGCAGCGACACAACGGTAGATACCGTCTCGATACAGTATCTCTAAGATGCAGGGATGTGGGGATCGAACCGCTAAAAGATCCCACGCATGTTCCACCCTACGGGGATGGAATAACGTACTCATATGTATATCGTCAGTCCATAATAGATCGGATCTATGATTATCCTGTAGATAAAGTATTGATCTGTCGATGGGCCCCGGATGAAGGTTGTGATCCATAGAGGTGTCGTATCTGTATTAACAATATTTAAATTATTCATTAACATGTAATACTAACTAACTAATCCTTTATCAGGAAATTATATTAACTATCTAAATTTGTGAATTAGAATAATTATGTTGTTCAATCCTAAACTAAGGATGTTCTATTTCTAATTAATACTTGTTACTTAATTATTATACTAACTATAATTAGATAACTAATATAATATTAATGATATTTTTAATCCTAAACTAATGATTAACTATTTCTAATTAATAATTGATAATTAATTATTATAGTAACTATAATTAACAAAATATTATATTAATAATATTTTTAATTCTAAACTTATGATGTTCAATCCTAAATGAAGGATTAAAGTAATGACGAACTAATTCATTTAACGGGAAATTATATTCAGTAACTAATTAATAATTACTTAAAAATTAACACATAAAATTAGATAACTAATTATCACATTAATAATTAACAATTTTTTTTACAAATAAATAAATTAACAATACATAATTAACAAATAAAAATATTATTAGGAGATTAGTATATTTTTTATAATCAAATAATTAACAATTAGAAGATTAATATATTTTTCTAATTAAATAATTAACAAATAAAAAAATTAAAAATTTGAATAAAGGGGTTGGGCAGTGCACGGACAACCCCTATTGCGCAAACAATTTCGAAAAATATTTTTTTCCGCAATTTGAGACTATGAAACATTAATCATACTTAGGATTATAATGTCTTTAACAATATAATTAGAAATTTCATAGTAAAATACCTAGATTAAAGATTGTTTTTGAGTTTTGAAATCGAGTTCTACGATGCTTTACTCCAAAATCCAAGCTTCGAAACTTATTCCTTAACTTGAATATACCGAGAATATTGACTTTTGGGTTGAAATTTAACGTGGAAACGATAATTTTAGGTGGTGGAACCTTGTCTTTTTTTATGTTAATGACAGAATTTTAAAAAATATTGTGGGGATCGATGGTGGGGAAGAAAGCGATCGGTCGGTTTGTCAAACCCCTATTGCGCAATAATGTTTTGCGCAATAGTATTTAACAGTGTCGTTAAAGTTAAGTCCTATTGCGCAATAATTTGTTGCGCAAAAAGATACTTTTATACCTTTTTTGGGATTATTTTTGTTCAATATCTCAATTTTTGGGTCATTTAATTTCTGGAATTATGCCGGTGAGAGTAATTTATTTGGACCTATAAAGATTCCAATGGCCTAAAATGTTGACAAGAAAGGTTTTTCTCCCCCTCTTGTTTGGGTCGGTCGCAATCCAAACCACAGGTAGGCCAGACAAGTGGGCCAATTATGCTTGACAAGTGACAATTAGAAAGCCCAAGCTTAATATTATCAAGTTAATAAGCACAAAATTCAAACAGGTGTGTCCAACATAGTGGGACCCCCTCACTCCCCAAATTTCCGGCTCTGTAAGTTAATCACTCAATTTCTGGTTCTCCGTCAAGGCATTTTTTGCCAAATAATAAACAATTTTTTTTATATTCAGCTTTCCGGCTTACGTCAAACTATTCCTGAAGATAATAGTTTCGGTCTCTCAGTAAATCGCGGGATGTGCCTGAATGACCAGGGTTTGAGAACAGAGCAACGGATATCACCTACAAGGTCCTACCCCAGAAGAGAGCAAATTGCTTTCACCAGGGCTCGAACTCACGCTGCAGGGCTCCAGCTGGATTTTAAGTTCCCCTCCTTTGTCATCCAGCTATGTCCCGGGGCATACACATTAACTTTCTAATGGTACAAATGGTAAATGTTGCATTGATCTTCATTGGTTCTTATTTCTAAATAACTGATCTTATATTTAGTTTCTTATGGAAAAAAGCAAATTTGTTTTCCTTTTAGTAGGAAGTGATATAATGTATCCTTATAATCTCAAGTTAGTCCATTTTACAAGAAATAAAATAATTAGGGGCGTTCATGGGTCGATTTAGGTAAGTTTTTGATTAAAATTAAAATCAAATCAATGTAGTCAATTATTTTTTTTATTAAAATCAAACCAAACCAAACCAAATATAATACATATCTATCGGTTTGGTTGTTGTTGGTTTGAATCGGTTTGGTTCGATTTTTCGGTTTTTAAGAAACTTAATGATATTTTTCTCTTTCATTTTTTTCATATGATTAAGAAAGATTTTTTCATTCTTTTCCAACTTATAATTTGTTATTATTACATTTTTATTATGGGAGCTATAATTTTCTTGGAATATGGAGAAAATATCTAAAGATCTATAAGCTTTAATCAAGTGAATAAAGTTTATAAGAAACACAATCTTTTTTAGGTAAATCTCATAAATGTTTTTTGAATTAATGAGATTGAATTTCATAGATCTCTTTTTAGTTAGAAATGAGCTTAAGGTGTAAAGTTCATTAGCCTATTAGAGATAAAAAAATTTAATAAAAAAGTCAACAAAATATTAATTACTTATAAAAATTAATATATCTTATATATATAATTATAAAAATTATGTCGATGATTTGTCGGTTCAGTTTTTTCTTCGCTTTGTTTTTAATAAAACCAAAATCAAACCAAATAATATCGGTTTTTTTAAATTTAAAACCAAACTAAACCCAAATAACTATCGGTTTATTTTCTCGGTTTGATTCGATTTGCGGTTTGGATCGGTTTCTAACCAAACCGTGAACACCCCTAAAAATAATAACTAAGTCTCTTAAAACTAATCAATGTGACAGCAACATTTTTTTAATTCACATTATTTTTCTTCTAAAATACACATTTTAATTTATTAGTGACACTAAATACTACTCCCTCCGTCAAGAAAAACAACAACAACAACATACCCAGTGAAGTCCCACAATGTGGGGTCTGGGGAGGGTAGAGTGTACACATACCTTACCTCTACCTTGGTAGGTAGAACGACTATTTTCGAGAGACCCTCGGCTCAAGATAAGGCACAAGCTCAAGCAAAGTACGACAAACAAAGTGAGTAAGTCATGATAGCGAATTCTGAAAAAAAAAAGCAAAAGAGAAGAAATAACTAATGCAAGTAAATAAGACAGACAAAATACACATAACAACATAAATCAAACTTTCAAGGGACTATAAGGCAATACTGTTCCTACCAATATGCTAGGCTAAGCGAGCCTACAATAATATTACTACAACTACCAGTTTGTAAGCGTAGGTAGGACTACGTTGGGCTACCTATTACCCTTCTACCCGAATATGTGCCCTCCATAACCCCCTATCTATGGTCATGTCCTCAGTGAGTTGCACCTGCGACATATCCCGTCTAATCACCACTCCCCAATACTTCCTCGGCCTACCTCTACCCCTATTGAATTCGTCCATAGCCAACCTCTCACACTTCTGTACTGGGGCATTTGTGTCTCTACTCTACATGTGCCCAAACCATCTCAACCTCGCTTCCCGCATCTTATCCTCCACCGAGGCCACTCCCACTCTGTCGCGGACATCATCATTTCTAATTTTATCCCTCCTTGTATGCCCACACATCTATCTTAGCATCCTTATCTCCACAACTTTTATCTTTTGGGTGTGCGAAGTATTGACCGGCCAACACTCCGCCCCATACAACATAGTCGGTCTAACCACCACCCTATAGAAGTTGCCTTTAAGTTTTGGTGGCACATTTTCATCGCACAAGACTCCAGATGTGAGCCTCTATTTCATCCACCCTGCCCCAATACGATGTGTGACATCGTCATCAATCTCTCTATTCCCTTGGATAATCGACCCGAGGTACTTGAAGTTCCCTTTCTTTGGAATAACCTAAGTACCAAGCCTCACCTCCACGTCTGTCTCAAAGTTGCTCCCATTACTGAACTTGCATTCCAAGTATTCTGTCTTGGTCCTACTCAGCCTGAACCCTTTAGACTTGAGAGTCTGTCTCCAAACCTCTAGCTTAGCGTTCACTCCGCTGCGAGTCTCATCAATCAGGACTATGTCATATGCGAATAGCATACACCATGGCACCTATACTTAGATTTGTCACGTCAGTCCATCTATCACCAAGGCAAATAGAAATAGGCTAAGAGCTGATCCTTGGTGCAGCCCCATCATCACTGGGAAGTGGTCCAAGTCTCCTCCTACTATATGTACCCTGGTCTTGGCTCCATCGTACATATCCTTGATTGCCCTAGTGTATGCCACATGTACACCTCTAACCTCCAAACATCTCCATAGAACCTCCCTTGGGAATTTGTCATATGCCTTCTCGAGGTCGATGAAAACCATATGTAAGTATCTCTTTCTCTCCCTATACTACTCTACCAATCTCCTAATAAAATGAATAAATTCTGTAGTCGAACGCCCCGACATGAATCCAAACTGATTCTTGGAGATAGACACGCCTCTTCTCACCCTCATCTGCATGACTCTTTCCCAAACTTTCATAGTGTAGCTTAGCAGCTTGATACCCCTATAGTTATTGCAACTCTTGATATCACCTTTGTTCTTGTACAACGGAATCATTGTACTTCACCTCAAGAAGAACATTTTTTTTAAAAAAAACTCCCTCCATCCCAATTCAAGTGTCTTACTTTCATTTTTGGTATGTCTAAAAAAGAATGCTTCTTTCTATATTTAGTAAGTTGACAATTCAAATATCCTACATAAAAAGGGTAGCTCGGTGAACTAAGCTCCCGCTGTGCGCGGCGTCCGGGAAAGGGTCGGACCACAAGGGTCTATTGTACGCAGTCTTACCTTGCATTTCTGCAAGAGGCTGTTTCCACAGCTTGAACCCATGACCTCATGGTCACATGACAACAACTTTACCAGTTACTCTAAGACTCCCATTCTATTTTAGTACATTACACACATCTTTAATTTAGGACCACAAGATTCAAAAGTCTTCTTTTATTCCTTAAACTTTGTATCAAATCAAACTTAGACACTTAAAATGAAACGAATGGAGTACTAATTGAGTCAAACATAATGTACTATTTTGGCATACATAGTGTGTCTAGTCTAGGTAGAGAAAGGAGTAAATTCGATATCATATTTTATAGTTAATGTCGTGAACTCGTGGATACATCTTATATTACTCCATCGGTTTTAAAATATTTGTCTGGTATTAATTTGGCACGAAGTTTAAGAAAATAAACAAGATTTTTAAATCTTGTGGTCTTAAATTAAAGATATGAAAAATATACCAAAATGCCCTTTAATCATGTGGTCTTAAACATGTCATGTTGAAAGTTGGAATTAAAGAGTTGTCAAAAAAAAAACAAAGAGACAAATATTTTGAAACGAACCAAAAAGAAAAGTAAGACAAATATTTTGAAATGGAGGGAGTAAGACCTTTCTATATACATTGATAACATGAATTTCTTTTTCTATATAACTTACGAAACTTTTTTATAACTATTTGTTGGGATTTAAAGTCACCAGGTAGTGAGCTTTAAAGGTAAAGTGTGAATTGGAAAATGGAGTGAAACAAAATTGGAGAGAAATGAAATTTTGGAAAAGTAACTTTTCCAAGTGAGCATTCTCCCACATAAATGGTGGAAAGTGTTATGTTTGTGTTTATATGTAGAAACACATCCTCTAGCTCATAAAGAGTTGAGAAGAGGACCTCCGCTCGCGCCATCGTCGTCGCTTGACTCGACTTCGACTTCGACAAATGATTGATTAATAATCTTTTTAGACCAAATTTATTTTATTTCCATTTTTATTATTTAATTTCCTTATCCTAATATTAATTAATTCATGCATAACTTAATTAATGTTTAATTAAGTGGCGGAATAAATTTTTCAACGATCACAACCAACCAAACGGTCACCTTCTTCCCCGAACAAGTGCCTTTGTGCCTCTTTAATGACTATAAAATTTTCATAGACTTTGCCTCATTTTTTTCACTCAGTGAAAATAAAAAAATTTACTCTCTAAAAAAATAGACTTTTCATCCCCTCTTCTTGCATCAGGTTTTCAAAGACAGGAAATCAGTAAGTGTCGTGTGATTACACACCTTCATTGAGTTCGCTGAAGTTCTGCAATTTCGATTGCCAGTATTGCAAAATGGAGTTTCATTTTATCATGGGAGAAATTGATCCAAACCATGGACAATTGAGAGGGGATTCAATTCTTTAAGGAAACACAGTTTTTTGTGGGCTCGAAACTGTGATTTTTTTTCTTAAATGATTTCTGTTTTATAGTATATATTCTGAATACAGGAGATAACAAACTTAAAGAATTTAAATTATATATTTCTGTTTCATCTGATATTCTGTTTTGGTTGGAGATTAAAATTTTCAGATTTTCTACTCCGTTAAGTCACTTGATTTGAAGACAAAAACTTCATCAAGTGAATAATTTTTTTTAGTTTGTAGAATATAGAAATTTCGCCAGTTGATTAATTTTGTTTGTGTTTTTCTTTTCAAACAAAAATGGTTGATCCAACTAATGTTGTGAATTCTACTGCTGCTATCGCGACGAATGTTGCCTCATCCAGTCGTACTACGCCTATCCCTGCAATGGCAATGACAGAAAAGCCGAAAAAGTTTTTCAGCATTGACTTTAAGAGATGATAGCAAAAGATGCTTTTCTACTTAACGACTCTCAGTCTGCAAAAGTTCATTACTGAGGATGTCCCAGTCCTGCCAGATGATACTTTGGACAATGAACGTTTTCTCGTGACGGAGGCATGAAAGCATTCTGATTTTCTGTGCATGAACTCTATTCTAAATGGCTTGGATGATGGTCTCTATAGTGTCTATAGAGTATGTAAGTCTTCTAAAGAATTATGGAATGCTTTGGACAAGAAATATAAGACCGAAGACGCCAGTTTAAAGAAATATGTTACTGCCAAATTCCTAAACTTTAAGATGATTGACAACAATTCTGTCATGTCGCAGGTCCAGAAATTACAACTGATTATTCACGATCTCCTTGCGGAAGGTATAATTCACTTCAATATGTTTATTCAAAATATTGATTATGTAACTAATAATATTTTTATTATTATTGAAGGAATAGTGCTTAATGAAGCTCTTTAAGTAGAGACTTTCATTGAAAAGTTGTCTCCTCTGTGAAGGGACTTTAAAAATTACTTGAAGCACAAACGTTATGAGATGAAGTTGAAAGATCTAATTGCCCGTCTTAAAATTAAGGAGGATAATAGATCCGCTGAAAAGAAAGCCAATGACAAACAAGCCGTTATGGGGGCAAACATTGTTGAAACTGCTCCAACAAATTCAAAGAAAAAAAAAGGGCTTTTGGACTTAAAAATCTTCCAAGCAAGAAGAAGTTAAAAGAAAATTACTACAATTATGATAAATTTGGACACATGTCATCAGAATGTCGTGCACTGAAGAAAGATAAGGAGAAGAAGAAAGGTCAAGCAAATATGACAGAAATGAATGAAGACGTTGCAATTTATGTGGCATTCTATCAGAATGCAATTTGGTATGTAATCCAAGAGAATGGTGGATGGATTCTGGTGCAACCCGCCATGTAGGTGCTAACACGGAGTTGTTTACTTCTTATGTGCAGCTGGACCCGATGAAACAATTTTCATGGAAAATTCTGCTACTGAAAAAATTAAAAGAATGGGTAAAATTACTTTGAAGATGACATCGAACAAGATTATGACTCTGAACAATGTCCTTCATGTTTACAGAAGAATTTAGTCTCAGCTTCTCTTTTAGTTAAAAATGAATTCAAGTGTTCTTTTCTGATAAGGTTGTAGTTAGAAAAAATGATATGTATGTTGGAAAGGGCTACCTTACTGAGGGTCTTTTCAAACTCAATGTAATTTTAGTTGATATGAATAAAATTTATGTTTCTTATTTACTTAAGTCAAATAGTTATGTCATGCACGTTTGAAACATGTTAATTATAAAACCTTGCGGAAAATGATAAACTTGGAAGTATTTCAAAAATTTGAATGCAATAATTTAATGTGTCAAGTATGTGTTGAATCTAAGTATGCTAAGCACCCTTATAAGTCCGTTGAAAGGAATTTCGATCCTTTTTGGACTTAATTCATACAAATATTTGTGACATGAAGTCAATACCATCTCGCAGTGGGAAAAAATATTTCATAACTTTTATTGATGATAAACTCGATATTATTATGTTTATTTACTTAATAGTAAAGATGAAGCTATTAATACATTCAAGCAATACAAAAATGAAGTTGAAACACAACTTAACAAGAAAATAAAAATGATTAGAAGTGATAGGGGTGACGAATATGAATCTCCTTTTGAGAAAATCTGTTTGGAATAACGCATTATTCATCAAACAACTGCCCCATACACTCCACAATTCAATGAAATTGCGGAAAGAAAGAATCGAACCTTAAAGGAGATGATGAATCCCTTATTGATAAGTTTTGGTTTACCCCCAGAACTTGTGGGGGAGGCTATCCTTACAGCTAGCCGAATATTCAACCGAGTACCCTATGGCAAAATAAAATCTATTCCACATGAAAAATAGAAAGGAAAAAAACCCAACTTGAAATATTTTAAAGTGTGTGGGTGTTTGGCTAAAGTACAAGTTTCTAAACCCAAAAGGGTAAAAATAGGATAAAAAATCATTGACGGTGTTTTCATAGGATATGCTATTAATAGTAAAGCATATCATTTTTCTGGTTCATAAATCAGAAAATCCCGACATTCATGTTAATACGATAATTGAATCAGATAATGCTGAATTTTTTAAAATATTTATCCATATAAAAAGGAATGTGAGTCATCTAGCGAAAGATCTAAACGACCTCGGGAAGAGACAAAGGAAGTTGCGCCTAACGAGGAGAATCCAAGATGTAACAAACGTCAAAGAATATCTACTTTATTTTGGTTCTGATTTCTTGACATTCTTAGTAGAGAATGAGCCTCAATCTTTTAAGGAAGCGATGTCTTCCTTAGAAGCACAATATTGGAAAGAGGCAATCAATAGTGAAATACGATCCATTCTAGACAACTACTTGGGAATTGGTTGATTTTCCTCCGAAAAATAAATCTTTAGATTCCAAATGAATTTTTTTTAAAAAATGAAAGATGATGATACTTTTGAAAAATATAAGGCAAGACTTATTGTCAAGGGATTCAAACAACACGAAGGTCTTGATTATTTTGATACTTACTCGCCGGTAACGAGAATTACATCCATTCGGATGTTAATAGCGTTAGCCGCCGTCTACGATCTTCAAATTCATCAAATGGATGTGAAAACAGTCTTCTTAAATAGAGATTTGGAGGAAGAAATCTACATGAATCAACCTGAAGATTTTGTAATTCCCGGGAAAGATATTAAACACTATTAGTCATCATGTATTAAACCCCACATGTGTGCGCATACATGAAATTTCTTAAAGAAAAAAAGATGATAGAAAATGCAAATCATTTAAAATCTAATTCTAATAAATATAGTATTATATTTTGTGATTTCATCAATATAATAATATTAAATAATATTTGCATATATATGAATTTCTTTTGCCCATTCTCGTGTTTATTAGAAAGTTATTTCTTTAATCGATATATATTTTAATAATCGCGCGAGACACGAAAACATTCACTAGTACTATATTAAGGGAGGAGCTAGATAATCTGCGGTGATAGAGGAAAGAGGATTAGAGAAATGAAGTCGGAATGAAATTGAAATGCACACCAAATGAACATTCCATTCCACCTAAATGAAATTCAAATTCATATTAAATTCACGCGGCTTTGTAGGTCGTACTACCAGTAGTAGTATACATGAAATCCGTGTAACCACACTAGTAGAGATAGATAATACACAACACACCAAACAAAAACACACAGCAATTACTAACACATATATTGAGGAAAAAGAAGAACCCTTTTATCTTTTACTTTGATTCTTCAGCCATTGCTCAGTTTCAGGTACTCTCAAATTTTGATTTATGATTTTTAAGTCATAGGGTACTAGGAGTTAGTATAAATTTGTATACTTTAAAACTTTCAAACTAGTAGATCCACCAATGGTCCAAGGATTGTAGCTTTATTACCACTTAATATTCATTTCTTGATTTTTTTCTGTGTTCCTTGTTTTTACCCTAGTAGTACTTGAGTTTTGATGATTGATTGTTTATTTAAAGATTAATTTCTTGGTTTTTGCTTGACTTTTTGGGTTTTGTGTCATTTGATGATCTTGACTTAAGTGGTCGATTCAGTTTTCAGGTATTGTCCAAAGATTGCAACTTTATTGTACACTGAATAGAGTATCATTCTTGATTTTCTGGATTCCTTGTTTTGTAGCTAGCATAGTACTTTGGTTTCAATGACTGTTTGTCCATTTCTTGGTTTCTGCTCTATTCTCATTTTGGGGTTTATGCTATTTGATGAGCTTATGCTATTATCTGTTTTTTTTTTGTTTTTCGATTATCGTATTGATTTGTATAGTTACTTATCATACTTTTTATTGTATTTTCCTATGGCTTTATATATTGTTTTGAACTGCTTGTCCTTGTGCCGAGGGTCTACCAGAAACAACCTCTCTATCTCTCAAAGGCAGGGGTAAGGTCTGCGTACACTCTACCCTCCCAAGACCTCACTTTGTGGGATTTCACTGGGTATGTTATTGTTGTTATGCTATTGATGAGCTTGACTTGAGATTTTAGCTTTCAAATTCAGGTGCCAAGAGCTGCAAACACTTAGGAATGTTATTGTAAAAGTGGAGGTTTTGAATCATTTTTGGATAATATTTGATAGGTGGAGGTGGAAATTTGGAACATATGGGGGGTGAAAGTGAAGAAGCTAATATTGATATGATACGTAGACTTCAATCATCATTTGGGACATCATCTTCTTCCCTCCCAAAACACCAACCTATTTCGACAAACCAACTTGACATACCACAGTTGTCTACTCAGTTCCATGGTCAAATGCAACAGTTTTCTCCGAATTTTGGTGTTGAAAATAGTACCAAAAGGGTTGGCACATCGCCTTCTCATCATCCGCAAATGCCCCCTATTTCACCGTATTCTCATATCCCAGTAAGCAGGCCGACGAGTCAGCAGCTTGGTGTGCAGAGTTTTACTCAAGGGCCCTCACATTCGCGATCTTTATCGCAGCCATCTTTTTTCTCACTTGATTCCTTGCCACCCCTAAGCCCTTCACCATATAAGGATTCCCCCTCGATGTTCATCTCTGACCCTGTAGCAGCTGATATGTCAATGGAGGATCATGATGGCAATTTACATTCTTCATTGCCGCCTTCACCTTTCTCTAGGTGTAATTCGTCGAGGGTAGGAGAGAGTCTTCCTCCTCGTAAGGCTCATAGAAGGTCTAACAGTGATATCCCATTTGGCTTTTCTAGTATTATGCAGTCCTCACCGCCACTTGTTCCATCAAGGAGTCCTGGTGCTGGTAACCCAGCTCAGTTGGTTAAACGTGAAGGTTTTTGGGATAATAACAATGCTGAGGGAATGGGTGAAAGAAAATCTGAAGGAGAAGTCGTGGATGACCTGTTTTCCGCCTATATGAATCTGGACAATATTGAGTCATTGAACTCCTCAGGTATGGATGAGAAGCAGGGTAATGACAACCGTGAAGATTTAGATAGTAGTAGAGCCAGCGGTACAAAGACAAACGGATGTGATAGTAGTGACAATGAAGCGACGAGCAGTGTGAATGACAGTGGTAGCAGCATGCAGAAGAGGGAGGGGATCAAAAGGAGTGCTGGGGGAGATATTGCTCCAACCGTCAGACACTATAGGAGTGTTTCGATGGACAGTTTTATGGGGAAGTTAAACTATGGTGATGAGTTGCCAAAGTTGCCTCCATCACCTGGACCACACCATGGCCAACTCTCACCGACAAATTCACTCGATGTGAATTCAGATAGTTTCAGTTTGGAGTTTGGGAATGGAGAATTCAATGGAGCTGAATTGAAGAAAATTATGGGAAACGAGAAACTTGCAGAGATAGCCTTAGCAGATCCAAAACGTGCCAAAAGGTAGTGTTTCCCTTCAAAGTGATGCATGGATTTGGTTTTCCTTTTTGCCAGTGCCGCTGACCCACCGTATTTCTTTTTTGTTGTTTAAGGATTTTGGCCAACCGTCAGTCTGCTGCTCGTTCGAAAGAGCGAAAGATGAGATATATTGCAGAGTTGGAACACAAGGTACAAACCTTACAGACTGAAGCCACCACATTGTCTGCTCAACTCACTCTGTTGCAGGTAACAATCTCAACTTTTAATTTTCACCTTGTCAAAAAAAAAAACAATCTCAACTTTTGCTATTAGTGCGTTCAAAAAGTTTCTTGTCTTCCTGTTCTAATGTCCTTGTAATTGCGTTCAGAGAGATTCTTCTGGGCTCACAAGCCAAAACCATGAGCTGAAGTTCCGACTGCAATCGATGGAGCAACAGGCTCAACTCCGTGATGGTATGCATCTTTCTTCTGTGATACATGACTTTCAGGGGAAGTAGGGATTTTTGTGTTAACCTGTGTGTTGTTCTGTTTATGTCATTGCTAGTAGTGAAAAAAGCGAATGGTCTAAACTTTTAGTTTCCTGTGAGGTTGTGTTCTAGAAGTCGGGCATCAAACCTTATGGTGTTATTTTTCACTATGACAGCTCTAAATGAAGCATTAACTGGTGAAGTTCAACGGCTGAAGCTTGCTAATGCTGATCTAAATGGAGATGCTGCCAAGTTTCAGCAGCTTTCTCTCAATCCCCAGATGTTCCAGTTGCAGCGACAGCAAGCTACTCAACTGAACATGCATCAGTTGCAGCAGCAATCATCTCAGCAGCAGCTGAACAGCAGTGCACATGCGAAGCACGAATCAAAGTAGTTTGAAATGTCTGATTCTCATTATATTTTATTAGTTCCCGTGATAGTCTATAACAATTAGTTTCATTCAGCATATTCATTTATTAGTTCTCCATTCACAAAAAAACACCTTAAGGTGTGGTTGGTATCTACCAGGCATGCATGTTCATTTGAGTTACTAGTCGTATAGAAGCTTTTGATGTAACACGGTTTGTTCTTTGATCAAGGAAGATATTTGATTCAAGATAATATGTACTCATTATCATGGTATTGACAAACGTTGAATTAGATTCAACCCGCCCTTTGTTCTTCAGTTACAACCAGTAATTTCTTCATTGGCTTTAGTACACTCCTAAATGTGATGAGCTCTCTTGCAGCCTTATAGATCCTAATTAACTTACCCAATGAGCTATGGAGACAATTCTTTCCAATGATGTGTATATTGTGGTGTATGTCAATAGGATCCAAGATACTCTCCCAAACTGTAAGCCATCAAGCTCTTTTATTGGTTCTATATTTTTCTGGAATAATGTGTGTATATTGTGGTGTATGTCAATAGGATCCAAGATACTCTCCCAAACTGTAAGCCATCAAGCTCTTTTATTGGTTCTATATTTTTCTGGAATAATGTGCTGCAGTAGCAGAATGGATTTCGCTTGGGAGGTGACCCTCTTACTTTTATGACAACCTAGAGGAAATTTTCGTCTTAATTACAAGTGTCGTGAAATTTTTCTGTCCGCACTTCTATATCGGTGTACGGAACTATTAGGACTCGTCTGATATGACCGATAATAAAAATAGTTTTGGAACAAAAATTCAGTACCGTCTTATTTCTTATTTGGTTACTAATTCTAGAATAAGTTATTCAGGACTAAAAATAGTACCGGGATAAGTTTTTTCTTTTTATTTGTTGGACTCTTTTTAATTATTAATAAAATCAGTCCTAATGGTCTTAATAAGAAAAATACCGGGATAAGTTATCTCTAGTATAGGATGGAATAATAATAATTCAAGAATTAGTTATTCTAGGGTACCTCAAACCTTTTTTCTAGAAGTACTAAATAAGGTAGAGGTTATTTTTATAAATAAATAACTTTTTCTTTGAAATTTTGTATTGCATGTTACTTTAATACAACAAATCAAACAATCAATAAAAAATAATAATATTAAAATAACTAATCCCAACAAAACTTATCTTCTAATCAAACGACCCCTTAATAATAACTAATCCCAACATAACTTATCTTCAAAGCAAACGACCCCTTAATCTATGAGAAGGATTAGTATAGGAAGTTTGTAAACAAAAATCGAATTGGATCTAACTCGTGAGGTTAGGAGGTCCAGAACCATAAAAGAGATTATAAAATTAAATTTGGGCTTAATTTGACGCGTAAAACTTTAATTCTTAAGAACTAGACCAAACAGAATGTTAAAGGCAAGCGAAAACAAAAAATCGCCGTCTGTGGGGATCGAACCCACGACCACGTGGTTAAAAGCCACGCGCTCTACCACTGAGCTAAGACGGCTTAATGGTTCTCATCAAAGCGTTTCTTATATACTGTATGTGTTATACATTTATGTTTCAATTTCAAGAATGTACTACTGCAGAAAACAATTGCAATCTTCGAGAACTCTTGATATCCACGTTCTTCATATTGTTAATGTTATTATCTCATTTTTTCTTTTTGGATTTCTTGCCGAAGAGAAGTGATAGTCAACATGTGCTTTCTCTAATAGGGACCACTAATTCATTATTGTTTAAAATTGACGCGTAGATACATAATTAAGCGATTTATGTATTTACCTCTTTTTTTTAGGTACCAAAAAATATACATAAATCACTTAATTATACTAGGCCATTCAAGATATCCTTATCCTATCACAATCGAATTAGCAAATAGAAAATATCTGACTTTGAAGTATCACATGGAAAATCACTAAATCAAATTTCTTGATTTTTTTTTGGGTGAAGCAGAAGAGAATGAGCTGAGAAATGAACAACTCACAACTCTACCATACAAATGAAGTAATTTCAGTCTTTTAGACATCAATATCTTAATCTTTTAAATTAAGAAAATTAAAAGTATTTAAAAGTTATATTAAATGATTGTGGTCAAAGGAAAAAAAATAAACTCCCCTATTAGTGTCATACAAAGTTGAACATATGGAGTAATAATAAGGTAGACATAGAAGTTTTATGGGACTCTACAAGATAATTCAATCTATCGCCAAACTCTAAGGTTAGTTAAGTTTTTTGGAGGTTATTCTACCCTAACTCTAGTTCACACCTATATATAAGGACACATATTTTTATGAAAATACATTTTAAATATCCCATAAACTCCAGAGATATTCACAAAAATATCAAGACACCAAATACTACCGAGTCTGTTGGATTTTGCACCCTTAATGTGTGTTCTATTTTGTGATTTGCACCCTATTCTATTTTTTTTATGACTTGCCCCCTAACCTTTTATATTTCTTACAAAACAATAAAACTACTATTTTTATATCTTTTTCAAGAGGGCAAAACGGGTATACAAATAAAACGCCTGAAATGATTATTCTTCAAATTTCTAATAAGAGGCAGAGTTTGAGCAAATATAAAGATAGCAAATCTCATTCTTCTTATAATGCCGAAACAATTAACATAGACCCTGATATAAGGAACTATAGCAGAACAGTTAGCAGAATGTCTGATTCTTCTTATAATGCCGAAACAATTAATCTACCTACGCCACAAGATATTAGCAAATGAAAATTGCGGGCAACAAAATTGAAAAGGTTCAGATACCACTTATTGAACACATAATCTCGAACACACTCCAAGAAAAGAAAAAGAGGTGTAGCTGATAAGAAGTAACCTGTTCGATTTCTTAATATATATTGATTTTCCCAAAATCTGTGTTTTCGTTACTGCAAATGTTCTTTATTTTTATTTTTTTGATTTTCCACCTATATTTAATATCCTCAACGAAGTCTGATTATATTCGCAAATGTTCTTTATTTACTTTTAGCTAAATACTGCAGGTTGGCTTTGAAGGGAACGAGACAACAACCTTTTTGTTTGAGCTCTCTTTTAATTATTTAGCTTTTTTTTCATCTTATTTGTATACCCATTTTGTACTCTTGAAAAAGATATAAAATAATTTTATTTGTTTTTGTTAAATAAGGCAATATACACACAATATACATGTGTATATTGCCTTATTAAGGCTCTCGGTTTACTGCCCATATTGGCTCTCCTTCTTTTGGTAATTGTTAATATTAGACAAGGTAAGAATATTATATATTAGGAAAATATATGTGTAGTATATTGTAATGTATTTGTTACCATAATTAGGAATATACACTACCATAATTGTAGAGTTAGAATTATGGTAGAATACGATTTTAGGAATATAATAGGAATATGATTCTCCTATTTTGTATCTTGTATATATACCTATTCAATTAATGAAAATAATCAAGGGGATTATTTCTTTCATGGTATCAAGAGACTATGTCTAAACAAAAGTTTTCTCTCCCAACTTTTGCCTCTTTTTGGCCGAGAACCCCCCCCCCCTCGGGTTTCTCTTCCAAATTTCGTCTTCCGCTCTCAAAAACCTCTCTTAAATTTCCCCTCCTTCTTTGTTCTTTCAATATGTCTAAGAACAATTATCATCCTGCCCTCATGGTTTCCAACGTCAAGAACAGTATCCCTATTGTACTTGAAATGGAAAACGTCCAATATGCGACGTGGGCAGAGTTGTTTAAAATACACACTATCTCCCATCAAGTTATCCATCATATCATTCCTCCCGCTACACCCCTTCCCGAGGAGGATCCTCAATTATGGATTACGCTTGATGCTACCGTTCTCCAGTGGATCTATTCCACTATTTCAGTTGACCTTCTACAAACGATTATTGAGTCGGATACCACGGCTATGGCTACTTGGAATAGATTGCGTGACATATTCTAAGATAACCAACATTTACGTGCCGTCACACTTGAGCAGGAATTCTCCCTCGTTCGCATGGAAGAATTTTCTAACGTATCTGTCTATTGCAAGAAACTTAAGGAGTTGGCAGACTAACTCAGTAATGTGGGCGCACCTGTCACCAATAATCGTCTGGTTCTACAATTGGTTGCCGGCCTTTCGGAGGCATATAATGGCGTTGGAACTCTCCTTCGTCAAATCAACCCTCTTCCCGCCATTTATCAAGCCCGCTCCATGCTTACTTTGGAAGAAGCCGGTTTGGCTAAAAAGGCGGCTACCGGAGCAAGCCCCGTCGTCATGGTGGCATCCTCCCCAAGTTCTTCGGGTTTCGTTAATAATTCGGGCCAAAACCATAATCATGGTGGCGGTAAGAATAATCGCAAGAATAATAACAAAAACCGCGGGGGCAAACGCGGCGGTTCCGATGGTCAGCAAGCAGGCAGTGGGCCCCGTCCAGTGAACAATGGCCCACCGCCCTCTGGTGGTCCCAGCAGTGGGGCCCATGGAAATGGGGATGGGCAATGGTCGTGGGCGCCAGCCCATCGCCAGCCAATTCCAAAGCCGATGGTCGACCCGACCTTCAGGCCCAACACCCAATAGTGGCGGCCATCGACGGTGGCCCAAAGAACAACAGCTCCAGCGACTACGCCCAACCCGCCTCGTCCGGGAATACTTGGGCCCCGACCTCCGCAAGCCCATCATGCAGCAGGCCCCACTCAGACCGATAACGAGGCCGCGATGCACACGTTGGGGTTGACTCAACCGGACCCAAATTGGTATATGGACACCGGTGCCACTACTCATATGACTTCCGAATTAGGTACTCTCTCATCTTATTCCAATTTGAGCAACCCTTGGGGTATAATTGTTGGTAATGACAACTCTATTCCAATTCAGGGTTATGGTCAGAAAGCGTTGTCTCCCCCCAATCCACCCCTTATCTTGAAAAATACTTTACATGCCCCCAAATTGATTAAACATTTAGTGTCTGTCCGAAAGTTCACCACTGACAATTCAGTTTCTGTTGAATTTGATCCTTTTGGTTTCTCTGTGAAGGATTTCAAGACGGGGAGTCATCTCATGAGGTGTGATAGTAGGGGGATCTTTATCCTATCATGCCTGGTTTCAGTCCATCGAGTCAAGCCTGGCCGTCAGCTTTTGCAGCCATTTCTCCTTCCATGTGGCATGCTCGCCTTGGTCATCCGGGCTCTTCTATTTTATCAGTTTTAGATAAAAATAGCTTCATTTCTTGTAAGAGTACGAGTCGTACTCAAATTTGTCAATCTTGTTCGTTAGGAAAAAGTGTTAAATTGCCATTTGTGGACTCAAATTCTCATACTTCACATCCTTCTGATATTATTCATAGCGATCTATGGACGTCTCCTGTTCTAAGTTCATTAGGTCATCGATATTATGTTCTGTTTTTGGATGATTATTCTAAATTTTTGTGGACGTTTCCAATTGCCAATAAATCTCAAGTGTTTTCTGTCTTCATAAAATTTAGAGCATTCATTAGAACACAATTCGAAAGAGAAATAAAAAATATTCAGTGTGATAATGAGAAATAGTATGATAATAGAGTGTTTCGGGAGTTCTGTGATAATAATGGGATAAATTTTCGGTTTTTGTGCCTCCATACATCGTCTCAAAATGGGAAAGCCGAACGCAAAATTCGTTCCATAAATAATATTGTCTGCACTCTCTTACTTCATGCTTCCGTACCCTCATATTTTTGGCACCATGCTCTGCAAATGACAACATATCTTCTTAACATAATTTCGTCCAAAGGTCTGACATATTCTTCTCCCCTCCAAATCCTATGTAATAAGAACCCTTCTTATTCTCATCTTCGGGATTTTGGATGCTTGTGTTATCCGTTATTCCCATCCACCACAATTAACAAACTTCAGGCTCGATCTACCTCGTGTAGGGATGGCAATTGGGCGGGGCGGGTGCGGGTACCCCCTCCCCCGCACCCGTACCCGCCAAAAAAAATTATACCCGTCACCTACCCGCCACCCGTGGCGGGTACAATTTTCAACATCCATACCCGCCTAGGCGGGTATATTCCTATACCCGCCACCTACCCGCCACCTACCTACCCGTCCGCCTACCCGCCACCTACCCGCCCGCCTACCCGTCCGCCTACCCGCCACCCATTTTTTTCACATCTTCCCCATTGCACAACAAAGAATCAAGAAAATAAAATTTCTAAGAAATCCAAAAAATTATCCACCCAAATAACTATATATTACAAATGTAGACAAAACTCAGATATTATTTTAGCTATATAAGCTAGGCGGGCGGGCGGGTAGGCGGGCGGGCGGGCGGGTAGGCTGGTAGGCGGGCGGGTAGGCGGATATGACTGCAAATCCACCACCTACCCGCCTACCCGTGACGGGTACATTTTCAATACCCATACCCGCCTACTACCCGCCAAAGTTATACCCATACCCGCCCCAATTGGGGCGGGTGCGGTGCGGAATCCGCAAAATTATACCCACTTGCCATCCCTAACCTCGTGTGTATTTTTGGGTTATCCGTCTAACCATCGTGATTATAAATGCTTTGATTTATCCTCCCAGAAAATCATAATTAATCGCTATGTCATTTTTGATGAAACACAATTTCCTTTTACAAAAGTTCATACTCCCGAGCCTAGGTCGTATAATTTTTTGGATGACCAAATATCTCCGTCTATTACTCATCATTTTTCGGACATGTCCCGCACCTAAAATCCTCCAATGGCCCATCGGGCTGGACCCATCAGATCGCCAAAGAAGACTGGCCTGAAGCATCGGATCACCCCAAAGCAATTGGGCGGCCCACCCACTCGAACTGGTCCGATTGATGATTCAGTTACCGATTTGGGCCAAGAAGCCCATCGTCACGCGCCCGTCCCGAGCCCAGAAAATTTCCAAAATTTCCTCAATTCTTTCTCGAGTCATAGACCGGTCACTCGTAGTCAGCGGGGTATTTTTACACCTAAAAGACATTTTAATTTACATTCTGATGTCTCTAAATCCCCTTGCCCCGCAATCATGTGTCCGCATTAAACGACCCTAATTGGAAAATTGCTATGACTGATGAATATAATGCGCTTATTGATAATAAGACGTGGGAGTTGGTGCCCCATTCATATGGTATTAATGTTATCAGGTCTATGTGGATTTTTGCTCATAAGGAGAATTCAGATGGGTCATTTGCTCGACATAAGGAGCGACTTGTGGGTAATGGTAAGACTCAGCAGGTTGAGATAGATTGTGGTGAGACGTTTAGTCCGGTGGTCAAGCCGGCTACTATTCGCACTGTGCTTAGCTTGGATCTTTCAAACACTTGACATATTCATCAGTTGGATGTCAAGAATGCTTTCCTACATGGTGACATCAAAGAAACAGTCTATATGCATCAGCCGTTGGGTTTCAGGGATCCTAACCGTTCGCATCATGTCTGTTTATTGAAAAAGTCCTTATATGGGCTTAAGTAGTCTCCAAGAGCCTGGTATACGAGGTTTGCTGACTTTGTTTCGACTATTGGGTTCACTCACAGCAGGTAAGATAATTCCTTGTTCATCTACCACCGTGTTTCGTCATTGGCTTACATTCTGTTGTATGTGGATGATATCATCTTGACTGCATCTTCCGATGCCTTGCGCCAGTCTATCATGGCCATGCTCAGTTCTGAGTTTGCTATGAAAGACTTAGGGCCCTTGAGTTACTTTTTGGGGATTGTTGTCAAACGTCATTCATGTGGTTTGTTTTTGTCTCAACGAAAGTATGCTGCTGAGATCTTAGAGAGGGCTGGGATGTCATTCTGTAAGTCCACTTCTACTCCAGTTGATGCAAAACCCAAGCTTAGTGCCGCGGCAGGTGCACCATACGAGGACCCGACCCGCTATCGCAGTCTTGTAGGGGCCCTCCAGTATCTTACTTTTACCAGACCGAATATTACGTATGCTGTTCAGCAGGTGTGTTTATTCATGCATGATCCCAGAGTTGAGCACATGAATGCAATCAAACGCATCATTCGGTATATTCAGGGGACACTGGACTATGGGTTGCACTTGTATCCTTCATCTACATCCACACTTGTCTCGCATAATCGATGCGGATTGGGGTGGTTGTCGTGACACCGCATTTGCCCACGTTAGGATATTGTATGTTCCTTGGCAACAACTTGGTCTCCTGGTCCGCAGAAGGCCACCGACTCTATCCCGCTCAAGTGCAGAGGCAGAATATCGAGGGGTAGCTAATGTGGTCTCAGAATCATATTGGTTACATAATTTGCTTTTAGAGCTTCATTGCCCCATTCAGAAGGCAACCTTAGTATATTGTGATAATGTTAGTGCCATCTACCTCTCAGGTAATCCGGTTCAGCACCAACGCACTAAGCATATCGAAATGGACATTCACTTTGTCCGTGAAAAGGTTGCTCAGGGCAGGCACGCGTATGTCATGTCCCGTCAAGATATCAAGTTGCAGACATCTTTACAAAGGGTCTTCCCTCGGTACACTTTGAAGATTTTAGGGACAGTCTCAGCGTTCGAAGACCGCCCGCTATGATTGCGGGGGTGTGTTAAATAAGGCAATATACACACAATATACATGTGTATATTGCCTTATTAAGGCTCTCGGTTTACTGCCCATATTGGCTCTCCTTCTTTTGGTAATTGTTAATATTAGACAATGTAAGAATATTGTATATTAGAAAAATATATGTGTAGTATATTGTAATGTATTTGTCACCATAATTAGAAATATACACTACCATAATTGTAGAGTTAGAATTATGGTAGAATAAGATTTTAGGAATAGAATAGGAATAAGATTCTCCTATTTTGTATCTTGTATATATACCTATTTAATTAATGAAAATAATCAAGGGGATTATTTCTTTCAGTTTTGCAAGAAATTAAAGAGGTTAGGATGCAAGTCATAAAAAAATAGAATAAGGTGTAAATCATAAAATAGAACACACATTAAGGGTGCAAAATGTAACAAACTCAATAATGCTTTTATCAAGCCTGACGTTCTTGGAGATCAACTACATCACAATGTCTTCTGTTTGAAAAATACGCTACTAACGACTCTCGATTTACAGAGAAATATTAAGACATAAGTGTAAAGAATGGATCTTAGACCTAACTCAACCCCAAAAATTAGCTTATAGGATGAGGATTGTCCAAGTGCATATAAGGAGTCCATGTTCCCATTCCATATCCGATGTGGGACTCTTAACACTCCCCGCATGCCCAGACCTTGTTAACTGAAGCGTGGATAATATAAGTCCAACATCGGTGAACAAAAAATTGGAGTAAGCCTGACACTAATACCATGTAAAGAATGGATCTTGGGCCTAACTCAACCCCAAAAGCTAGCTTGTAGGGTGATGATTGTCCAAGTCCATATAAGGATTCCATGTTCCCATTCCATTTCCGATGTGGGACTCTTAACACTCTCCCGCACACCCAGACCTCGTTAACTGAAGCATGTATAATATAATTTGGGGACCCAGCATTGGTGAACATAGAATTGGAATGAGTCTGACTCTGATACCATGTAAATAATGGATCTTGAGCCTAACTCAACCCCAAAAGCTATCTTGTAGGATGAGGATTGTCCAAGTCTATATAAGGAGTCCATGTTCCCATTCCATATCCGATGTGAGACTCTTAACACTCTCCGCACGCCTAAACCTTTTTAATTGGAGCGTGGATAATGTAATTTGGTGGCTCAACATCGGTGAATAAAGAATTGGAATAAGCATGACTCTGATACCATGCAAAGGAATGGATCGTGAGCCTAATTCAACCTCAAAAGCTAGCTTGTAGGATGTGGATTGTCCAAGTTCATATAAGGAGTCCATGTTGCCATTCAATATCCGATGTGGGACTCTTAACAAGAAGAGTCAAGATAATAAACATATTTGTACCCACAATATTCATCAATAAAATCTTTGATTATTCATATTTTATTTGTAATTGTAGTTTATTTTCACATATCAAAATTTGTTGCAAATAAATACTATTATGATCTGTATGGTTGATAGTTGAACGTAAGCGTTGATTATTAGAAACATATGTTTGACTGTATTTTAGAATTCTCTGATAATTTGGGTTACCTATTTTATCAAACTGATGAAAGTACTAGGTACTCTTCTAATCGCATGAACTTCTACAATTTATCGACCTTAATTAGTGTCTAATTAATTGGAGTCATAAACAACTTTATTTTGTTCAGTTAATAAATCTTATTAACTTTTATATATTTCATAAAGCCTAAGCTCATTTTGTATGGAAATAACTAATTTAAATTTCTTTACTGATATTATTTTCATAATTTGAATGTTCATCTAAGTAATTAACTCTTTGAGACTACTGGACGAGAATGCTTTTTTGAAAAGGTACTTCATGTTATAAATACACTGTATTATGAATGTCCATTCATATACACATTTTATCCGGATAAGCTTGCAATTAAGCAGCCAGCTTGAAAAAAAATCATTTTTATGTATATATAGTAGATGTTGAATCCCATTGGTTTTTTTATTTTCTTACTCCTTTATATTTTTAAACCATCTTAGTAAAAGTACTGGCTCCGTCACTGCACTTCAAGGTTATTCTTGTAAATCACCCGCTAAAACCTATTGTTAATCTCTTTTTGGATAGGGTTAAAAAACACACACAAAAAATCAGAAGGAAAAATAACTGACTAATGCGTCCCTTCTTGTTAATTACCAATCTTGAGATTGTTTTGAACTGGCAAAACAAAAAATGCACACACATTCAACTGTGCAACGTTCTAATTTTTTTCCCATTAAAAATGGCTAAAGAATATGGTGGAAGGCAGAAGTACTAGAACGAGGACAAAGGCAGGACATGGATGTCGTCAATCAAGGTACCTACCGTCCCCAGTGATCACGAGATTTATTACAAGTCAGTTTTAGGCGAGGAAAGAGGCGGATGCAGAGTTTTGGTTATAAATTTATCCAAACAGTAATTTTGGCTAAAACCATATATGCGTGTTAAAAAATTAACTAGAAGGTATAAATAATTAATTTCGAACCCAGTGAAATATCAAATGAGTTCTGGTAATATTCTGAACTAACCCCTATCAAGCGAGGATGCTTCTACTGCACTAATTGAGACTGAACTCCAGCTCAACAATTGGGAAGGACTAGAACTTCTAGGAGAATATCTTACATATCTAGCAAACTGTTTAGAGTTGGGAAGGACTGAATATGTTGCTATAGGTTCTTGATGATAACGTAACGAGAGAGTAATCAAGCATTTGAAGTCACTAGAAAATAAGATAGGATTGAGATCTGTAAATGGGAGGACCATGCAGATTGCAGCAGCAACATTTTCAGAACAGTAGCTATCAGATTGTCAGCCCATTCCAACTCTAATGATCCGGCCACCTACCATTCAAGAGACGACAACAACAACATATCCATTATATTCCCACAAGTGGAGTTTGGGGAGGGTAGAGTATACGCAGACATTACCTCTACTTTGGAAGATAGAAAGACTGTTTCCGATAGATCATTAAAGAGACAAATTTAGAAATTAAAGTTGATGAATAACTTTTCAGTATGACTTTCCGAAATTAATATTTGTCAAAATATTAGTACATATATATTCCGCATTGAAAATATTAATTTCAATTGAACCCACAACCTACCCTCCCCCGCCCCCAAAAAAAAACAATTTAGGAAAAAAAACCTTTTGACTCCATCATGGGAAAAGGAGGTTAGATACTGTAGTATCTATTTGCATGTTCTAACTTCTAAGGCTAAAAAACGATCCACAGAGCTATCAGTTTAAATACAATTACCTCAAGTATTTCTGTCTTCTTCTATGTTCCTTTCCAACAAAAAAAAACAATATATACCCTCGAAAGGCCAAAGAAAGAAAAATTATATTATAGTCCTTTCCGGTGCACAGAAATAACACAATCCCTCAAAAGGCTAAAGAAGAAATAAACAAGTCAATTTCCAACCATACATATACCCCAACAAAGAAATTGGAATCCCCTCCAACGTTAAATTCTCTATTTCTCCCATAAGTAGGGAGTAGAGACAGGAAAGATAACGGTATGACTCCACTCAGAAACATTTTAGTGCAACTCTCTTCTTGTGAATCGGTACAGTGGTAATTCTTTCTCATGAGCAGTAAATTCCAAGCACATCATATATCAAGATAAAAATGAAAAAGAAATCTTACATCAGAGCTCTTAGCAGAGTAACGACAACTATTTTACAAATAGTTTAAGATGTAGATGCTGTCCATCTATCAAGCTTAACCACCAGCACTGAAGTAAACCATAAAATGATATCTTCTATTTATTACACTAAATAGATATAAGAAACTCACAGCGCAAAACTGTTGAGGTACAATCTTTAGTTGGATAAATTATGCATTAGTAGTTAATGGTAGTACACTTGGAGATATCTGGAGATCTTTGAACAGCATAGCTCATATTCCATCTAGATACATGGTTTTAGAATATCAAACCCAACTTATTTCATGAACTGAGTATTGCTATACCATAAAAGTTGAACATGTCCAACTGAACCATAAGGATCACCTTACACATACACAACTATCAGGATCCACAACTTCTCTGTTGTTATTGTTTTAGAATTTCTCTAACTTCCAACAACTACTAGTGTTACTCCAGTCCACCCACAACTTGGCAAATGAATATCAAAGCACAATGAGGAAAACACAAGCCATAAAATTCATCCTTCACTGAGGAGGCTAGCATATTTGATATCACAATATGATTTGGTCTTCCTTTCATATAACTCATATGTCCAGTATATGTCAGTTGATCTATAATTGGACCTTTTTCATTTTGATTCATGACCATCACAGAAGTTAAGAAATAAGAAGTGGTTTCCGGATATTTAGTTGTAATCTTTATACTTCAAATTTGAGGAAACTTATAAAGGATTATGGTTACTCTTCCAGATGAGCTAGTTCTTGTCGGACGACTGCCATGTCCCATAGATTTTACATTGAATTGCCAGAATTTCTTCTTTATCTCCTCTAGTTCCTCCCTCCTCCCTGGCCGCATGTAGTTCTGTCATCATTATTGCTATAGAACTCTCCTCACATTGCTTACTAAGTCCGAGTTTGTCAAAGTCACGGGTCAGCCCAAATCCTCTTTTTCTGTTGTCACTTCACAAACAAGAATTCGGTTCATCCCTCAAGTCCAACAGAATTTTTAAGAGCTTCAATGAAAATTGAATTTTAAGAACGTTTCCAGTCCAGTAGAATCAACAGAATTCTTTCAAATAGATCTTCATAGAGATGGAAGAGGCACTCTTCTGCCCTAGGAAGCTCCTTATTTAGTTTTATGTCAATTTGATCACATTTTTGGTTTCCTTGTCCTCGAATATTTGGATTTTGAAGGTTACTCCCCAGCACTCTACTTCCTTAGTTGCTCACTGTTGCACATTCAAGAAACTAGTTCACATCTAACCATGGTCTTTCAACAATCTAACTTGAGCTATAGACTTGTAGCAGCATTTCCATGTGTGAACCCCCTTGAACATCATAACTGTGCTTACAGTATGCTCTAATCACTTTTAGCTATGTATTACAATAGGGGAATCAACAAGGACCCTCACAATCTGTGCCAGTTATACCTTTTAAACCATTCCTTTTAACTGAACGCATCCATGAGAAGAAGAGTGTGGCTTTTTCTGATCATTGCCTTTATTTCATCTAGTGATATCTACCAAACTATGTCCTATGTCTTTCTTTAATCCCTTCTCTTTTACCTGTTCCCTCAACATCTCAATTTCATTCCACATACCATTCCTGGCATACATGTTCGATAGCAGAACATAAACCCCGTCATTTTGAGGGTCCAAATCCAGTGCCCTTTGAGCAGCTAATTTACCTAGTTCGACATTGTCAAAATTATGGCAGGCACTAAGCAAGGCTCCCCACAAGGTAACAGTGAAATTATCATTCTCTTTGTAAGATAAGTCATTGATTAATTTCCATGCTCTATCCAACTCACCTGCACGACACAGTAAATCAATCACACAACTGTAGTGCTCGGGGCTGGGCTCCAAACTGTATTTACACGCCATTGATTCAAAGTACTCCATTCCAAGATTTACATGGCCAGTGTGACTACAAGCTGAAAGAATAGTCAGTAACGCTACACCATCTGGTTTGATTCCTTCCATTACCATGTCATTAAACAGACTAATCACTTCTTCAAATTTCCCGTTTCTTCCGCAAACACCGAGCATCGATGTCCACAAAACAACATCCTTCTTTCTTTCTCCACATCTAAATCCAACCATGTCGAATACATGCCTAGCTTTCTCCACTAACCCACATTTGCCATACATTTCAACCAACAAACTCTGCAGAAACACATCAGATTCCACGTCATAAACCTTTCGAATAACACATCCATGAACCTCCTTACCCAATTCAAACACAGAAAGCCCAACGCAAGCACGCAAAACTGCTGAAAAAGTGAAATTATCTAAACATAAACTCAAACATGGCATCTTCCTGACCAATGCCAGTCCATCCATCCACATCTTAGCTTCAGAATAACCCAAAAGAAGTGCATTCATACACACTGTATTCTTCACGGGCATTTCATCGAACACCTTAGATGCATTCTTGATACACGAAGATTTTGCATAAAAATCAACCAAACCACACCCCACATAAACACTAGAAAACCAACCTGATTTTCTCACATGGGTATGAATCATTTGCCCAAAGTTTATATCTTTCACATAGGATGAAGATGTAATGGAACTACACAATGTGTATGAATCAATGCAAATACCATTTAAATGCATGAAAGAGAATGTACGAAGAGCAAGGGAATGATACCCATTTTGGGAATAATGAGAAAGAATTGAATTTAAGAGTAAAGGGTTTCTTGGTTTGAGTAATTTAAGGAAGTTGGTTAAGGTTTGAAGTGAAGTTGTGGATGATGTTATGAGTTTGAATTGAAGGTTAGGGGAGATGAAGAGTAATCCTGTTGTAATTAAATGTGCATGAAATAGTTTAATGGCTTTTAGATTCTTTGAGTTGCAAAAATGGTGAAATATGTTAGTGATGGAATGGAAGTTTGGTCCTGTTTTAAACTGGGATTGAGTGAACATAACTGAATTCATGTTAGTTGAGTAATGACAAGTGATTGTTTCCACCCCCTTAATATAAGGCTACTCAAGATAAATTTGTGTCAAAATTAGAAGTCACATAATTCCTTCATCCAATTAAGGAAGATATGAAAATGTATGCTAATTAATTATACTTGGCAAACACTTATTGTGCAATTATAAATGTGATGTAAAATTGAAAGTCTATAAGCATGAGACGTTTATACCAACTTAATAAATATATGACACATGTCTTTACACATGATTATGATATTTCACATTTTGAAGGATCTACAGTATTTTGACACTTCCGCTCCAGCCTGACTAAAAAAATGAACCTATCGGTCGTGGGTCAAAGTGCTTTCCCTGCTGAGCAATCCTTACTTGTCACATGATTGTGACTAAACTATAGTTATTACATATTCTCGCCTTAATTTTGAGTGAACCATGGTAAATTTGTAGGATTTCATATAAACACCCTTAATTATTAAAATAAACATATATAACTGAAAATTACATGAAAATACTATTATCAAAAATTTAAATTATAAAACATAGAAAACGTTGAAAATTTTGTGGTAGAAAACACTATGTGAACTCTCCAAATGATAATAGTTTTATATAAATAGGAATAGAGAGTGTTAGTAATTGTTAAAAAAAGGTCACTTTAGCTCTAATCTTAATCTTTATTTTTGTATTTATAAATTAAAATTAACTCACATATATTTCGCAAAATACAGAGTGTCGCAAACTAAGAGGGCGTTTGAATTTATTTTTTAAAAGTGGTTTATAAGCCAAAAGCTAAATGCCATAAGTTGGTTACCCAACTTTTGTTTTTGGCTTATTTTATATACCTTTTTAGCCTAAAAATAAATACTTAAAAGCAATTTTTATCTCATCCAAATGCCTCAAAAACTAAAAAAGAGTTTATAAATTAAAAAAACACTTAAAATAAGTTAATTCAAACATCCTCTGAGTATAAAAGAGGAAGATTGCGGTAAGTTAACAAAAACCATTCCACTATTATGAATCCTCTGTCTGAATAGAAAAAAAATCATAAAATTCACCCTAACTGATTTGGAGGTGAGGTGCAGTTGTTTGGTATTCATAAGAAGATGAGAAACGAGATTTGAAAGAATATTTTTTAATATTTTTTCATTAATTGTATATCTCTTATTTTATATAGAATTATAATTCTTTTGTAATTAGGTTGATTAGTTAAATAGTTTATAGCAAGGTAAATATTTTTGTAATACTATATATATTATAAATCATTCATCAATAAAATTAAGGAACATATTCCTTTATAGTATCAATAGCCTAACCCTAAAAATTCTATGCCAAGCCGCCGACCAATACTTTTCGGCCGCCGACCAATACTTTTCGGCCGCCGACCAATACCTTTCGGCCGCCGACCAATACCTTTCGGCCGCCACCCCACGACAGAACCGTAGTGGTTTTTTTCCCGGCCATTCTCTCTCCCTTCTCCTCCTAAATTTCATCTTCCATGGCTGACAAAACCAAATTACATCTTGCACTTGCAGTCAATAACATCAAAAATTTCATCCCCATCAACCTTGAGATGGAAAATGGTCAATACTCATCGTGGGTAGAGCTTTTTAAGATACATTATCGTGTCTATGAAGTTATCGACCATATCATCCCTTCTAAATTGAAGTCCACCGACCTACCCTCGACTTCGACTTTTGATGATCCCCTTTGATCTCGTTTGGACGCTACCGTCCTCCAGTGGATATACGGCACAATCTCTAATGATATGTTGCACACAATCATTGAGATCGATGCCACTGCATGCCAAACGTGGGAACGTTTGGAAAGCATCTTTCACGACAACAGAACTTAACGTGCGTTCTACCTTGAAAATCAGTTTAAAGACGTACATCATGACGATTTCACAAACGTGTCTATATATTGTCAAGAACTCAAGATGCTTGCCGGCCAACTCTCCAACGTTGGCGCACCAGTCACTAATCAACGACTGGTTATGCAACTTATTGCAGGCTTGAACGAATCCTATGACGGCGTTGCCACCATCCTTAAGCAATTCACGTTGTTACCACCGTTTTATGAGGCACGTTCAAAGCTAATTCTTGAGGAAACCTGGAAAATCAAGCGCAACACCACTCATGCCAGCATTGTAGATATCTCCCTCACCACCATCGTCGGGCCCTCTGCCGACGACAGGGCCTCTAATTGACAGCAAGCAGCATCTACCCGAGGACCCACAACAGTCCGGATCGACCCACACCAACCGCCGAGGGCGGCAGTCCGGGAAGGGCCGCGGCGGACGTAATTTCAGCAACAACGGCGGTGGGAAGGGGCAGTCTTCGCCGGCAGGAAACAGTCAGCAGTGACCGCGGTAGTGGCAGTAGCCACCACCGTGGGTTGCCTACCCACCGTGGGCTGCGTGGGCCCCACCGTCATGGGTTTCTCCTTCTTTCCTGTATCCGACATCCTCGTGGACTCCACCTCCAACCCGACAGGCCCAACCTGGCATACTCGACGCACGTCCACAACAGACCTACACAACACAGGCCCTCCCGCCCTCAACTTATGCACCGACTGACATTGAAGCAGCTACGAACACAATGTCACTCAACGCTCCATATGAAAATGGTTATATGGACACTTGCGCCACATCTCACATGACGGCATCACAAGGTACTCTCTCGTCTTATTCCAATTTGAGTAATTTAAATCGGAATATTATTGTTGGTAGTGGACAAGACATTCCTATTCGCGGTTTTGGTCATTCATCCTTATCCCCACCACATCCACCGCTAATCTTAAAAAATGTCCTACATGCCCCCTAAACTCATTAAGAATCTAATCTCTGTGCGACGTTTCACAACTGATATTTTCCTTGACTTTGATCATTTTGGTTTTTCTGTGAATGATTTTACGATAGGGAGACGAATATTGAGATGTGACAACACCGGAGATCTCTACCCTATTTCAAATGCCGTCAACAATCTAGCCTCAGTTCCTCAACCTTTGCTGCTCTTTCATCTTGCTTATGACATTCTTGATTAGGAAATCCAGGAGATTCTGTTTTACGCTCCCTTAGGAACAATAATTTTATTAATTGCAACCGTATTTCTAAGACTCCTATATGTGAATCCTGTGTTTTTGAGAAACGTGTTAAATTACCATTTTATGCATCCACAAATTGTACTTTAATGCCTTTCGATATCATACATAGTGATTTGTGGACTTTTCCTATTTTAAGTACGACTGACCATCGATATTATGTGTTGTTTTTGGATGATTATTCCAACTATCTATGGACTTTTTCAATTGGCAATAAATCCCAAGTCTACCTCATTTTTTCGTCATTTAGTGCTTTCCATTAAATTTTTGAGGTTCATCACTCCAAAATAGGAGTAAATAATGTAAATGGTTGTTTTCTTTAGAGTAGATACATTCATTTAACGTCAGAGCAAGAGTCTTTGCTGTGTACCACTACCACAAGATATGATACAGTGGATGGGGCTGCTCATCCCTTAACCAGAGGTCACGGATTCGAGCTCTAGGTATGGAAAAATTCTTGGTAGAGAGAGCTTCCCTAGAAATGGGCCCTACGCGGTGCGAATCCGGATATAGTCGTGCTCCAATGTGGTACCGGACATTGAGTGGGAAAAAACAGTCTTTGCTGTGCTAAGTTAAGGCCTAACTAAGCCTCGTGTTTTCCTTTTCTAACTAATTTTGGAGTCACATCCTATCTAACATCAAATTAGATACACCTAGCTAGATAGTAGATATACTAGTTTTCTAACAACTGATCAACTGTACAAGATGCCTCTCTTGATGTACAAAACTGTGAAATCATCAACCGAGAAGTGACGTTAATGAAGATGTCTTCTCTGCATGGAATTGTGAAACCATCCATTGGGTGATCAAATTAAAATTCTTTCTCAGCTTTACTAAGCAAGTCTTAAAATGAAGGTTGACTCGAAATTGATATTGGGATCACAAATTTCTTCTGCTATCTGCCATAACATAAACAACAAAGTGGCCCTTGGGAACATCTCCAGACGTAGAGGACTTCTTGATTATGCGAGGTGTAAAGAATGGATCTTGGGCCTAACTCAACCCCAAAAGCTAACAAAGTGACCCTTGGGAACATCTCCAGACGTAGAGGACTTCTTGATTATGCGAGGTGTAAAGAATGGATCTTGTGCCTAACTCAACCCAAAAAACTAGCTTTTGGGGTTGAGTTAGGCCCAAGATCCATTATTTAAACGAGGGACACAAATAGCCATGATCTTTTAGTTCAATGTAGATGAGCAAATAAAGGAGAGAGTTATTAAGGATCTTGAAAGCAGGGGAAAGCTTTGAATATTTCCTAGTTTTCTAAGGTTGTAACACATTGGAATCTTGTTGTGTTTCTTTAGTGAATGCAAATCAAAGAAGATCCTATCTCTAATGTACGAATAGTGCCAAGGAATGAACTAGTAAAAGAGTAAAATCCTGGAGCTGAAGTTGTCAATAAGATGCTTTAGCTCCAGAAGTAGATGAATTAAGTGGAAGAAAAGTTAAAAGTCCTCATAGGTTAACATGGAAATGTCATGTCTTATAATGAATTAAGCAAGCTAGATTAATTGCTAGCAGAAATACAGAAGCTTATTTCTTGTAATGTATAGATACTGGACTCATGGAAAGAACTTAGTCCCAAAATGATATGTCATAAGTTGATTTTAGGCACTTGTGCTATCAAAATGAATGTCCCAGTAATACAGATATTAGTAGAGTCAGACAATAACGGGAAAACAATTTAAGCCCATGACTTTTGATTCGAATTAATAAGTAAGATAATGTTATATTCTTCATAAGTTGATCTGGAAGAGAATTTAAAGGAAGCATAAACATAGCTTTCTTCTACCTCCTACTAGAGGGATTCAACATTGAATCGAACATCCTGTACAAAATGTTCCTTACACCAAAAGTAAAACAAAAAATGGCAATTCATCTAAATCTTTTGAATGGATTAATTGTTGTTCCCATCAAAACACCTACTTCCTCCGTCCCAAAAAAAATTATCTTACTTTTCTTATTAGTTTGTTTAAAAAAGATTGACACATTTATATATTTAAAAATAATTTAACTTTATGAGATAATTTACTGCTATACAAATATCTAATATTTATTTTGAACCACATATTTCAAAAGTCTTACTCTATTTCTTAAACTCCGTACTAAATCAAACTAAGATCATCTTTTTGGAACAAAGAGATTACTGTTTTTGTCTCTCTCCAAATGGTCCATCATATGCATCTTGGGCTTGTCTTCCACCACTTTATTTGTATGCTTAATCCTCCTGAAAAATTCCAACAAGCAATTCCTTCACATGTACAAGCATGACAAAAAAATACACTGGGATAGTCTTTGTTTTTTTGAGAAAGGTAACAATGATATAAGCACCCCATTAATTGATTGATTATCTTAGTCCTTAGAGAGCTGTAGTTGTACAGTACCAATTTCAACTTATTCATTTTCTTCTGTTTCATCCTCATCCTTTATATATATGAGATGAAAAAAGATGGCGGAGAGAGAAAAAGGAGGTGACTAAGAGACTGGCATCAAGTCGTCCATCGATAAGTGGAGAAGATGGGTTAGAAAATAGGGGAAAAGAGCGAAAGAACGAGGGGCTTTGATAGACAACTTAGTCAGAGTATAATTCACTGTTCAACAGTAAAAACTGTGTGTAGTACCATATCATATCATGACTTGAATTATTGGTCATCCGAAATCCTCGCGAGATGGATGGATGCCCTAATTCTACAACCTAAATATCACTTTAGTTTATGGAGAGAATATAACTAGTCCTAGCCGTTCTATAGATAATTTAGAGTATGTCTTTCAACACCCATAATAGTGTTTATATAGACTATTCTAGGACTTAGGGTTTGTTAACCAATGGGCCGTCTTATTTAGCTAGCACCCCTTATGAGTGTATTAGGCCCAAAACATATATTTTTACTAATATCTTCCACTCACACATAAGGGAGTGCTCAAGCTCCATCAAGCTAAAGGAAAACATATTTTCCTTTTCTTTCCATTGCATTATTCATACTGGATAAATAGGTCGTGCGACCAGCATATTATGAGAGAACGTTGCTATATATCTGTTAGAAATATACAACCTCTCGTCGTCGTCATGAGAATCTTCAAGTGGATTATAAAAAGTATGCTTAGTGGCCTAGATCATTTGAATCACATTGATACATCTCTCTAGATCTCATGTATCATAATTTCTTGTGTTCACAATTATGACCCATAAGTCATAACCGGTATCAACAAACACAAATTAAATGAGATTCCGTTACTGATCTTCCTCTTCTTACGAGTCTTTCAACTTGAATTCAGTCCGCTTTTCTAGTCATGCTTGCCAAACCGAATCTCTCATGATCATTTGATAGCATGCTAAGATAGCGAACATCAAACCAAGCTTCGAGCCACTAATAGGAGTCCTGAGGGTACTCATTTCTGGGTCTCACACAACAATAAGTCGAGATAAAATTTATGTTAACCTTGTTGGTCAAAATTTGCACACATGGTATGAAAACACATGCTACAACATTTTCTCATTTTCCATGGAGCGTATGTCTTTATCTCATAAGATAATGCTGTACATATGATATTTAGACACCATATGCATCTTAACTGAGTTCCTTGATCTACTCAATAAATATGAACTCACTCTGGCCTCTTGAAGTAGACTAGGTGAAACTTATTTCCACCATAAAAACACTATAATAACCTTTTGTCATTAATTGTGAGACGCTAAGGATCTTTAAGCCATGTGCTCTCAAATTATCCTTATGATAATTTTCTTAAGACATCATCTTATCTCCCATCAACACTAAATTGATGGAGGCAGTCACATGTGTGAGAAGGCTGACCTCTGTCTAACCGACATACTTTTCAATAATATTAAAGAATACACTAGAAGCATTCCATAATATGAATGTACAATAAACATTCACATAATAAGTGTATGCAAATCAAACTTATTATAATTTTTAAGAAATATGAATGTTTGAAAAAATAAATCAAAAATCAATGACTCTATATTAAAGTACACACAATCCTCGAGATCTTGCATGAACAAAAACACGCATCCCTAGGATATGACTGAGTCAATGGATCTACAACCGTTCGTGCAGATATACTTTACGTTCAGTTCTTTGCATGCAATCATGTCATCACAAAATTAAATTTAATATCAGTGTGTTTGACTTTACGATGATATGTAGGATTCTTGGTGCTCAATAGCAACTTGACAGTCACAAAGACTATTATTAGTTCAGCACTAACTGCAACATCAACACATGATCCAAGCACCTTTTAACCAAATAACCTATTGCTCTACTAAGGATAGAGCCACAAGCTCAACTCTCATCATGGATAAAGCTACATATGATTGTTTTTTATTGTCTACAATATGTAATTATTATTGAGCATAAAGCACATTCAGAGGTGGACCTCAACTTGTCTATATCTCCTCTGCAATCAGCATCAATGTATCCCTCAGTTTCATGGCGTGCCCTTATGACAAAGCGCATAACTAGAAGTTCCCATATGGTACCTCATAATTCACTTTAACTGTATTTATAATGTGTTGTTGGTTTTATATTTGTCTACAAGCCAATTGCAAAACATATATCAAGTCTAGCAAATATATCTTGCATAAAATTACCAACCTTACATAGCATAAGGAACTTTACTTATTTGTTCATCTTATTTTGGACTCTTAGAACACAGTCTAACATACAAGGCATTGTTTTTGTTCATCAGAGTTTTGATATGGTCACAATTTAGCAAGTTTAATCATTTAGAGAATAATTTCTTTAAACATTTTCTCAAAATCATTATTTCGAGAATACATGCATTTTTACCCATATCTTTCATCTCTACGTGAGGCGTTAACAAGACCTTTACCTTGTGTATATGCTCCAAATTATTTTCAGCTATTAATATTTCATCAATATATAATGACATAAGTATAAAGTTTCTCTCAGATCTTTTAGTATTAATGTAATGATCACTTGTGAATCACTGTGAAGTCAATGGAATTGACCACACTAAGAAAACATTTATACCATTGCCTTGAATATTGTTTGTGGCCATAACAAGACTACAAAAGTCTACAAACTATATGTTTATGACCTTTTGAATGAAATTCTTAAGTTATTTCAAATTAATTATTCGCTTAATTATCCATTGAGAGAAGGCAGTCTTTACATCCGTTTGACACGATTATATATCCAAGCTAGAAATAATAGTCAGAATTAAGCTCCTCTAGGTGAATTCACATAACAGGTGAGAAAGACTCGTCATAATCAATCACTCATGTTACATTAGCAACAAGTTGAGCCATATGTCTCAAAGTGCTACAAGCCTTGTGTTTAACTTTTGGAACCCATTTGGTTTCAATGATTTTGTGTTTTTTTGGGAGATAAACTAGTTCCTAAACTTGGTTGATTATTCTAGCCTCCATTTATTCTTTCACTGCATTTATTCATTTTATTCTTTGAAGGACATAAATGAGCTAATTCTTGGCTCATTTCCATCTTGTAGGAGTACTATGTCTTGACTGAGATTTATTTAATCTCATATTTATCCCATTTTAGTTAATTTTGCTCCTACTTGGATCAGACCTATTCATCTCGCTCCCACTTGAAACAAGATTCATCTCGCTCCCACTTGAAACAAGATTCATCTCACTCCCATTTGAAACAAGAAGATTATTATCGCTCCCACTCAGAGAAGAATCACTTTTATTCACATTCAATGATGAATGTTGATCTAGATGAGAAATCAATCCTTCATCACTTAAAAATCTCCACTCGAATGAAGGGATCCTATTTGTTCTTGGTCCTTAGGTTCATAAGGAGACACGTCTTAACTTATCCCGCCCTTCTGGGTTATTCATTCTCTAAAAATGTAATTTTTTTTAGTCGAATTCAGCTACACTCTCATTGTGTTGTACCTCCATAAGTACGTAATTTACATTATCTCATATAGACACTTTTGCTTCTTCTTGGGCCCAATATGCCATGAGAAAAAATTATATACATAAGTTGTGCATCACAGAGGTCTCACAAAATACTTGAGATTTCTATTACTCCATACCTCATATGGCGTAGATGTAACTGATTTCGCTGACATACGATTAAGAACGTAGGCAACAAATTAGTGCAAAACACCTCCAATAGAAAATATGTAACTTACTTACGTCATTATTGATCTAATCGTTTCAAGGAGCATTCTAATTATGTTTTTCACAACATCTTTTATTGTGGAATATTGAAATAGTCAACTTATTAACAATTTCACTTTCATCATCAAAAGATCGCTTAATGGGGGCCAAGACGTATTCATGGCCTCGATCAACTGGTTCTCAATACTTTTATTGATTTGTCCAATTGATTTTCAATATTTTTCACATACTTCTTAAAATAGCTTGTTGCCTTAGAGTATGTGATATCAAATGAACATCACCAAAACGAGTAATTTTATCAATTAATATGATATAATTAGAAGCTCTTTGCCACATTTTCACATCCATAAAAATACAACTTCAGAATGAATCTATGCAATGAAAAATTAGTGTTGTGGTATTTTAAAATAATTTTCTATTAGCTTTTTCGAAATAGATAATATTTACAAGTGGGCTTATCCACATGTCATAGGCCCATATGATCAAGTATAGCATGTCAAATTTTACTTTTTCGAAATAGATAATATTTACATGTGGGCTTATCCACATGTCATAGGCCCATATGATCAAGTATAGCATGTCAAATTTCGCATCCTCCTTGTGATTGATGAGACAATTGGGGAAGCTAACAGTTGGATTAAAGGAACTAATATTTAAAATCGTTACGGAGAAAATCATTTTTGATAAAACCATAACCAAAATAAGTTATTCCTATGCTCTAATGTCATGAAAATTCCAATGGAAACCTAACTATAATAAACCAACACAAAGTAATATTCTTGAAAGTTTAAGGAGCAATACAAGTATTATGTAGGATAAAGTCTCGATTTTCACGTAAAACTAATTCACATGATACGATCATTTTAACAACCTTAATGTCATTTTCTATATATATCCACAATATATATGTGTGACCATTGGAATTCCAAAAGGCTTCATTTCTCTCACAACGTGGTACACAACTCCTAATTTAATTACAATGAAGGATTAGTCTTAGAAAAAAACAACTAGCAACATATATATTACTAGCGTAAGGAACACAAAGTAGCTTTTTAGACTCATTATGAAGTGCTTTATTATGCTTAGTGAAATCACTAGCATGGTAATCCTTTTGATCACAATTGAATCATTTCACTTTAGTCACTTTTTTTCCCACTTTGTATCGTCTTGTTGGTTATCATTTTAGGATTCTTATTTGGATGAGCCTTAACTTTTCAGTTTCCTCTGATTTTACGTTTAAAATCATGTATTGAGCTAGAAATTATTCTGGGCAATCTCATGCTGCTCCTCTTCTAACTCTAAGTATTGTCTCACATCAAAAAAATGTAATGTTATATTTATTATGAGTCATGTGCTTCTTTATATGCTCCTAAATTTGAGGCAGGAAATGTATAATCGCTTGAACTTGGGGCTCATTAGCTTATGACCTTAAGTCTGGTAACCGTAGTGCTACCACACTTATATTCGAGAGCATCCTACAAAGTTTTTGTAATCTTATTAGTAAAATTCCTTATGACATCTTCACAGCTCAGCAACATAATGCGAGCTAGGATTTTTTTTCAAGCGTCATAGACTTTATCCATGACATTATTTACAATCTAAAAAAAGTTCTTCCAACACATATTACGATTTAATATTTTATACTTTTTACCGTTGAATTTTTCACTTTTGATAAGCTCTACAACAATATTCTTTAAAGTAGTAGACATGGTATTTATGAAACACAAAAGTTCTACATATTTGTAAAACACAAAGTTTCACAATTAGCATAAAAGCACGCATGTTTAATGTTTTTGCATACACATAAATATAACTTAAACAAATTGACAGGGCTATTAAATATAAACATAAATTCTAGAGTTGAAATTTTATTACGTTCCCAATCATCGTCTAAGGATAGATGTTAAATGTAAAATAACCATATCAACTCAAGTTAAGTCACCAAAATTTCAATAAATATTTTTATTTCTTGATTAAACAAGTGGTATATACTCTAATTTAAAAATTCCAATCTTATTCTAGATACACTTATATATCAATAAAATAATATAATTAGATCTGAAAATTTGATTTTCATACTTTTCCAAGAACAAATCAAGGAAAAAATCAATATTTATACCTAATTTCACTTAGAAAATAAGACTTTTTTATAATGTTGTAGGGAGAGTGAGTCACATAAATATGTTCTATGGATCAAATGGATATTTTTCATAATTTGTATTTCCAAAAATACTATAGAAAATAATTAATACGTAATTAATATTCTCAGAACGATATTAATTATGGGGAAAATATTTTCCAGTGGCTAAAAATTATTTTAAAAATACAAAAAATAAATTTCAAGAAAAACAAAAAAAGAAGTATTGAAATCGGAGCTGTGGGTAGCCCACACTTGCCGACGCAAGTTTGGGCCGAGAGTGGGCTTCGCAAAACAAAATATTGTTCAGTCTTCTTCCCCATTCAGCCGCCACCCGGGACTGAAAAATGGGTATTTTCGTGACCCGACTCATTTTCTCCATTTTTAGGCTGAAAAACACTAAGTTTTTCCCCAAATGTATTTTAGGATTGATTTCAATCACCAATTGCTCAAAATATCATAAAACACTTGCCAAAAATCGTGAAAACAATTGAGGTTTTTCTTAATTCGGGTTCGTTAGGGTTCCGGTCAAACAATATGATTTCTGGCCAAAAAATCTTCTCCAAACACTTGTTACGGTCCTAAAGTTGTTTTAGGACCGATTTGAATAATCAATTGTGCGAAAAAACATTTAAAATTGATCCATATGATCAAAGTTAATGTTTTTAATTTTAAACAAACCCTAAATTAATTTTAAATTGAAAACCCGATTATTTTTTCGATGAAAAACACAATTGATGAATTAGTTTTGCTCCATAAACATGTTGTAACAGATTACATAACATATTTCACACAAAAATAGCATGGAACATGAATAATTGAATTTTCTAGGATTAAATTTGTAGTAATGAGACCTTAGAATTTAAAAGTTCAATTAATCACAAACTACAAGGCCAAATATTATGATCCACCTATCGCCGGAAAGCTCTCAACGAGATCTTTAAAGTCTCTAAAGTTTCATGCACAAAAAGACTAATTCGAACATGAAATTACGCAATTTAAAATCAGGTTTAACATTTAAAAATCCCTAAAATACTGCGTATAAATAATTCCCACGACCACAAAACGAGCATGTTGGCTCTGATATCAATGTAATAAATGCTAGTTCGGAAACTTACTGGTTTTCTCCTTGCGAAAGTAGATCATCTACATCAACCACGACTCGAATTACTGGTCGTCGGGAATCCTCACGAGATGGATAAATGCCCTAGTTCCACAACCTAAATATCCCTTTAATTTATGCAGAGAATATAATTAACCTTAGTTGTTCTCTAGACAATTTAGAGTATGTCTTCCAATATCCATAATGGTGTTTATATAGACCGTTCTAGGGCTTAGGGTTAGTTTAACTAATGAGTCATTTTATTTAGCTAGCACCCTTTATGGATGTATTAGGCCCAAAACATATGTTTTACTAACAAGAAGTGATTTACTTCCTCAAATAAACTTTCCAATAAAGGAAAAGCAATATTCAAATTTCATTTTTCTTTTTTCCCGGGTGAAACTCTGGTATCATGTCAAGCAAAGAGGGATCCTTTGCAATAATGTCTATTAGTAACTCTGTTTTAGTTGCATCAAATGAGAAAGTCTTCCCAGTCATTTCCTTTAAGAAAGCTCTAGTTTCACTAATTTTGTTACTTCTCAAAAATCCTTGTATAATAACATTGCAAGTTACATTGTCTGGAAAACATCCATCCTTCTCCATTTTTAGTGTATCTTTAGCTTAGTCTAACAACTCTTCTAGAGAAAATTCATTAATCATTGAAGTGTATATTATCATTGTCACGACCCAAACCAGAGGGTCATGACGGGCATCCGGACCTTACTTGCCGAGTACCACTAATTATGTATGTAGCATATAACCATAACTTCTCATGGCCCACAAGGGCCGCCACGAGACCCCCTACTGACATATGAAAATAGTAAACTAGAAAAGAATTATGTAAAATCCTACTACCAGAAGGACCCAACCTATATACATATACATCAAGGCCTACAGGGCCATACAAAATTACTATACACAAGACAACTGTCTACAAGCCTCTAAAGAGTACGTGACATCATAAGGTTAGGACAGGGCCCCGCCATACCCATACGGATATGCAAAAGTACCGTACCAAGATTAGACTGCTACTCCGGAATAAATGGAGTGCTCCAATATCCGCTGAACCAACAACCTACTAGTGTGAACCATCGCCATGTTTACCTGAGCGTGCTAGCATGAAATGCAACGTCCCCGACAAAAGGTACTTCAGTATGACTGATGTACCGAGTATGTCAGGCATGAAGAATAGCATAATAGAGACATGAAAGTAACCTGAGACAAGAAACAACTAACCAGTAGAGAATGCCTCTAAGGGCCATAATATGCCTAAGTGTCATACCGGTGCGGAATACCTCTGAAGGCCATAATATGCCTAAATGTCATGGACAATACGGTCATACATATAGATATGCGTATATAATGCCATCAAGCCTCTGTGGGAATCCCATCATATCATATCGGCCTCTGTGGGCATAATCATCATCGTATATCTATACCAGCTGCAGATGGTGGTGCGTATATAACGCCTTTCCTTTTCTCCATCCCCATACATATATAATGCATATATATAGTAGAGTATATAACTCATTTGAGGTCAATGGTAATACATGAATATAATGCATGAATGATATGATAAGAAGACACTATAAGTTTGTCGGAGTGATGTAATGTCGCTTCACCTCCGATTAACATTATGAATACTAACATCTTTTCCATATACCTCAATAAGGAGTTAGGACCATATTTAGACATGCTTTGAAAATAGGAATGAATAATATGAACATCCTTAACTACTAAGAGTAGAATCATTTATGGTAAAATATCACGTTTACATTTTATACTTAGAACATGCCAAAAGAAAGAAGGATTTGACTTAACATACCTTTAATGTCGAACCCCTACTAATGGTGTCGGAATCAACCGCCTCTACACCTCAATTTTATAGGTCAAGAACTACTCTTTTTCTTATGATAATTTCTTAAGACACCCCTCAGTCACCTATTTCAAATCAGTATTTATCCTCACCCTCTCCATTTCAGTCTACTGTTTCACCAAACACGCACTCCCAATCCAGAGATGTGTTACTTCCAGTTCAAGGGTTGCACAAATCTTCACAAGAGCGTCATAGATCAGGTTATATATCTGATTTTATTTGGGCTCATGCACATTCTATCATGTCTCCTAATCCTTCAACTTCTCTTATTTATGCTTTTTCCTTTGGTGCTATGACATAACCAAATAAGCATATGTTGAATTCAATATATCAAATTGTTGAACCTACTACTTACGTTCACATGTGGCATATTTTTGGTCACATTCTTGATGACACTAAGACACTAATATAACACTTCCACCTTACGTGCATGAGTTCACCATGTGCTGCCACCTTCCTGTATCCACGTAAATTAATTAGGTCCATCCAATAGTTATCCAAAGATTTCATTTATTTCCCATGATTTCTACTATAATTCTCCACTTAATCAATTACACTCACACCTAAATTCAGGATCTCAATTCACTCAAATATTAATCACCTTAGCATACTTCATATACTCATTATCATGGTCTTATGATTTAACATAAGTCGGTAGCCTCTTTTAGTACACATAGAATATTATTTCTAATCACCGTTATCGCATTTTTAAGTCTGAATCATTTCGGGACTTCAACTTCTTATACAACGAGCCCTTTATTTACATGCTTGAATATGACCAAACTTCTACGGGGCTCGTGTCTACTTTCATACGTCTAGCTGCTCAAACCATGACCCGAAAGTACGGGGTATTACATCCTTTCCCCTTTTGAAACTTTCATCCTCGAATGTTGGGATGACATATCTAATCCCCGTCACGTAACCAAAAAATTCAACTACTTCCTCACGGGGCCATATAATATAACATACATCATTATATCAGACCTCTCATAGTTTTTACGCATTAGTTATAGTAATCCGAAATAGAGCTCACCTTATGCTTCTCTCGGAACTTCGGCATTGGTCTGAAATAGGTAAACATATTTGTGCTTTATCTCCTCTTCTACCTCCCATGTCATTTCTTCAACATCTTAATTCCGCCATAGAACTTTCACGGAGGCTACTTATTTAGTCCTCAACTTGCGGACTCGTCGATCTAAGATATCAATAGGAATTTCTTCATATGATAGGTCCTCTGTAACCTTCACATCATCAATCAGTACAATCCGGAAATGATCTCCAATACACGCTCTCAACATAAAAACATGGAAGATCGGGTGAACAAACTCCAACGCAGGAGGCAGGTCCAATTCATAAGCCACTTAGCCGATTCATCAAATTATGAGATATGGCCCAATGTACCTTGGATTGAGCTGCCCCTTTCTCCAAAACCTCATTGCACCCTTCATAGGAGAGATTTTCAAAAAGACCCAATCATCCACTTGAAACTCTAACTCCCGCCGCAACACATCTTAATATGACTTTTGACGACTCTGAGCTGTTAACAGTCGTTCTTGGATAAGCTTCATATTCTCTATGTCTTGGTGTACTAGGTCCGACCCAAAATAATTCTGATTCGCCTACTTCAAACCATCCGATAGGAGATCTATATTTCCGTCCGTACAAAGCCTCGTATGGAGCCATTTTAATGCTAGCATGATAACTGTTATTGTATGCAAATTCAATAAGGGATAAATGATCATTCCAACTTCCCTTGAAGTCCAATACGCAAGCTCGTAGCATGTCTTCGAGCGTTTGAATCATACGCTCAGCCCAACCGTCTGTCTGAGGGTGAAAAATTGTGTTAATATTAACTTGAGTGCCCAACATTTTTTTAAATAAACCCCAGAATTTAGCTATGAACTGCGCACCTCAGTCAGACATAATAGAAATAGTCATATCATGAAGGAGAACAATCTCCTTAACGTACAACTTTGCGTAGTCCTCAGCTGTGTAGGTAGTCCATCTACCAACAATCACCCAAATATAATTAAACTTTTAATAAGAGTGAGGTAAACCGGTAAGGAAATTCATATTAATAATTTCCCATTTCCACATCGGGATCTCAATGTTCTGAGTCAAACCGCGAGACTTTTGGTGCTCTATTTTTACTTATTGACAATTAGGACACTGAGCTACAAACTCCTCAATGCTCCTCTTCATATCATTCCATAAGTAGACACCCTTGAGATCATGATACATCTTAGTAGATCCATGGTGAATAGAATATCATGAGCAATAGACCTTTTTCATAATCTTGTCTCTTACTCCTACTACATTAGGAATATACAAATGGACATTCCACCTGGGGTCTCTCTCCCATTATACTCGAAGGTTGCGATTCTCTTTTTGGTAAATATCCTTCCTGATCTTCCCAATGTGCCCCATTTTCTTCCAGTATGAGGGATGACCCTGCTGTATTCTAAGTCATAGGGCTATCACCATCTCAATCCTCCAATCGAACTCCCACTTTGCTAACTGATGTGTTCCCTCAGGTCAACTTCTCTCCTTAGTCCTCACATTAGTCAAGCCGCTTGTGGTTGGATGATTCTATTGTCAAATTAACTTTGTTTACTAACCGATGTGCTGAAAACTCTTATATTTGTAGTATCTCAAACATGAACACTTTATGGACAATCATCGAATATGAGGTGCACGTATCATCGCAGTTAGCTCTCATTCATGGCATGAAAGAATTTTTTTATACCTTCTCACTACTCGTAATTATAAACAACTTCCTTTATTTACTTCTTTTGACACATGTTAACTCATTTTCTTACTTGTCGTACTCTTCTTAGATCTAAAATTTTTTGGCATACATACATAATCTCAAACATTGCTCCTGATTCCAATCCTTAGTGTTACTACCCCTTAAAGGACGAGTTGTTAACTTATTCCCTTATTCTATACGTGGAAGATTCTGGAGAATTTGCATTACATGACGTTGGCATACTATATCCAAACCTGGTCATTATACCTATATTCGAATTCCTTCACTTGCCTCATGGCTAAGACTTTCGGTCAGTGAAGCTTTTGGAAAAGATTTCATTGATCTCATTAAGTTGTAAACCCATTACTTTATCTATCTCGTAGGACCTTTGGCCTGTTAAAAAAATGCTCATAGACATCTGTATTTGCCTGACGTTTTATCTACATTATAATGTCATTATCTCTTGACGTATATCTTTAATGTCTACCTTGTATCCGTAGGCATCATTGGCCATTTTCACCTATTTAGTTGCTAATCTCAAGCTTTACTCACCGTTTCTTCCATTTAGTTACTTTCTGAGATGTATGACTGCATATGTTGTGGAACCGATGCTTCGTATATTTAGATTCAATTCACGGTGTTACATGATCCCATGACTTGTCAAGCTTTCTTGTCTTATCATTATTAGATCTATTATTGACCGAGTGCTCATTCCTCTGACCTTTACATTTCCATTTCAGGTTGCCTTGAGGGGTCTCTTATCTCAAAGCATTTCTCATATTATCTTCCTGAACATCAGAGGTTCGTCACATTTGGCTGAAGAGTTCGTAATGTCCCTCCTCTACCATTGATTCTTACATTGTTCTGGAGTAATCATACCTTTGTGAAACCTGCATAGCTATAATCTCATTCACCTTTATCCTTCTTGTTGTAATCCTTCCTTCTACTCATCATGAAACGAAAAATATTTCTGCCTTGATACTTGATCATACCATTCCATTCATACTTATTAGTTATTTTCATATTCTTACAACCATTCTTTGATTGTTCCATAGTTCTCGTCCTTAATTGCCCCCAACAAGCTATGTTATCCAGAGGTTATTTAAAATTGTAACATGCTGCACAATGAAGCCGAAGACCTTACCAGTCCAATACCTATAGCATGCCTTAGCTTACTAACATTGATAACTGTAATTTTCAATAACACGCGGTATGTCCCTTTATGCATGAACGAGAGGCTTGTGTCCCCTTCCACTACCGGGGATAACTCGATCCTTATTTATGACTTAGGCTCACTATTCTGGGTACGTCACATTACGTGACCTTCTTAAATTTACTGATGGTCACTCTTCACACGATTCGATTGTGGCAATCCCTTCTTGTTAATGATATCGTGGGGAAATTTCGAATCTATTCTAGGTAAGACATTACAAGTTAGGTCGCACGTACATAACATATTCCCTCATTCCAACCAGCAAGAGTCACTGTAAAACGTGTAAATTTTCATAACCTACTAAACATTCCAATGATGTCTTCTGCTTTTCATCTGTACAACTCATGATCATCTTATTCTTACCTTTACGCACCAACTTGGGACACTTCGGAACGTAGTGGCCATGACTGTCACACCAAACCAACCCCCTGTACCTTTGTGACATAATCCAGCATGTGCTCGACCACACTTACTACAAGATGGTCGGGGGTCTCACTTGACCTTTACAACTTTTACCTTGAGTTATTAGCATCTTTGAACCCTTTATACATCGGCTATCCCTGACTAATAAACTCCCTAGGTTATGAGCTCTCTGACCCCCTCAAGGGCCTATCTCTATCAGATGCTCTAGGATGAAGTCGTGCCAGGGAAAGCAACTTACATATATCCTCTGACGTATCTGTCTCAATAGAGATTATACTACTCATATTTACACTCGATCAAACTTTAATCTCCCTGCTAATCATAGCCCTACTGGAAGAAGGCATTGCTATAATTATAAACACGATAAGGTCTACATAGAAAATGCTTACAATCTTTTGCGTTCATGTGCTTAGTACTTCCTTTACTTTACTTTTTTTTTCTGTACCCAAAACAAACATTGTGCTTTCCATGCTTGCATTATCTCTTCTATATATGAGTGAGACAATTTCTCATAATCTAAAATTTTTATCATAATACTGTCCTTCTTGCGTATCAATAGTCTGGTAGAAGTCACTCATTTACTGGCTACAAATGTAAACTAACCGAAGTCTTTTTGGTAACCGGCATTACTGAAACAATATAAGGAAAAAGTTAAACACGAATTCTTAAGACTCAGCTCAACTACACGATCTATGATATGGCAGAATGGATACCATCCCTAAATGCCTTGCAACCTCCTATTTATAAGTGTGGCGCGCAACACACACATAAACAAGACTCTACTCCACACGGCTTGCAGACTCCCTAGGACAAATCTGCTATGATACCAAGTTTGTTACGACCCAAACCGGAGGGTCATGATGGGCACCTGGACCTTACTTGCCGAGTACCACTAATCATGTATTTAGCATATAACCATAACTTCTCATGGCCCACAAGGGCCGCCATGAGACCCTCTACTAACATATGGAAATAGTAAACTAGAAAAGAGTTATGTAAAATCCTACTACCAGAAGGACCCAACCTATATACATATATATCAAGGCCAACAGGGCCATACACGATAGATATACACAGGACAACTGTCTACAAGCCTCTAAAGAGTACGTGACATCATAAGGTCGGGACAGGGCCCCGCCATACCCATATGCTTATGAAAAAGTACCGTACCAAGATTAGACTACTACTCCTGAATAAATGGAGTGCTCCAATATCCGCCGAACCTACAACCTACTAATGTGAACCGTCGCCATGTCTACCTGAACCTGTGGGCATGAAACACAGCATCCCCGACAAAAGGGACGTCAGTATGACTAATGTACCGAGTATGTCAGGCATGAAGAATAGCATAATAGAGACATGCAAGTAACATGAGACAAGAAACAACCAACCAGTAGAGAATGCCTCTGAAGGCCATAATATGCTTAAGTGTCATACCTATGCGGAATGCCTCTGAGGGCCATAATATGCCTAAATGTCATGCACAATGCGGTCATACATAGACATATGCGTATATAACACCATCAAGCCTCTGTGGGCATCCCATCATATCATATCGGCCTCTGTGGGCATAATCATCATCGTATATCTATACCAGCTGCAGATGGTGGTGCGTATATAACGCCTTTCCTTTTCTCCACCCCCATACATATATAATGCATATATATAGTAGAGTATATAACTCATTTGAGGTCAATGGTAATACATGAATATAATGCATGAATGATATGATAAGAAGACACTATAAGTTTGTCGGAGTGATGTAATGTCGCTTCACCTCCGATTAACATTATGAATACTAACATCTTTTCCATATACCTCAATAAGGAGTTAGGAACATATTTAGACATGCTTTGAAAATATGAACATCCTTAACTACTAAGAGTAGAATCATTTATGGGACAATATCACGTTTACGTTTCGTACTTAGAACATGCCAAAAGAAAGAAGGATTTGCCTTAACATACCTTTAATTCCAAACCCCTACTAATGGTGTCGTAATCAACCGCCTCTACACCTCAATCTTATAGGTCAAGGACTACTCTCATTCTTATGATAATTTCTTAAGACACCCCTCAGTCACCTATTTCAAATCAGTATTTTCCCTCACCCTCTCCATTTCAGTTTACTGTTTCACCAAACAGTCACTCCCAATCCAGAGATGTGTTACCTCCAGTTCAAGGGTTGCACACATCTTCACAAGAGCATCATAGATCATGTTATCTATTCGATTTTATTTGAGCTCATGCACATTCTGTCATGTCTCCTAATCCTCCAACTTCTCCTATTTATGCTTTTTTTTGTGCTATGACACAACCACATTAGCATATGTTGAATTCAATTTATCAAATTGTTGAACCTACTACTTACGTTTACATGTGGCATATTTTTGGTCACATTCTTGTTGACACTAGACACTAATGTGACACCTCCACCTTACGTGCATGAGTTCACCATGTGCTGCCACCTTCCTATATCTACGTGAATTAATTAGGTCCATCCAATAGTTATCCAAATATTTCATTTATTTCCCATGATTTCTACTATAATTCCACTTAAACAATTACACTCACACCTAAATTCAGGATCTCAATTCACTCAAATATTAATCACCTTAGCATACTTCATATACTCATTATCATGGTCTTATGATATAACATCAGTCGGTAGCCTCTTTCAGTACACATAGAATATTATTTCTAATCACCGTCATCGCATTTTTAAGTCTGAATCATTTCGGTACTTCAACTTATTATACGACGAGCCCTTTATTTACATGCTTGAATATGACCAAAATTCTCTGGGGCTCGGGTCTACTTTCATACATCTAGATGCTCAAACCATCGCGCGAAAGTATGGGGTAATACATCCTTTCCCCCTTAGAAACTTTCATCCTCGAATGTTGGGGTGATATATTTAATCCCCGTCACGTAACCAGAAAATACAACTATTTCCTCACGGGGCCATATAATATAACATACATCATTATATCAGACCTCTCATGGTTTTCAAGCATTAATTATAGTAATCTGAAATAGAGCTCACCTTATGCTTCTCTCGGAACCTCTGCATTGGTGTAAAATAGGTAAGGATATTTGTGCTTCATCTTCTCCTCCGCCTCCCATGTCATTTCTTCTACATTTTAATTCCTTCATAGAACTTTTACGGAGGCTACTTCTTTAGTCCTTAACTTGCGGACTCGTCGATCTAAGATAGCAATAGGAATTTCTTCATATGATAGGTCCTCTGTAACTTTCACATCATCAATCGGTACAATCCGGAAAGGATCTCCAATACACGCTCTCAACATAGAAACATGGAAAACCGGAAGAACAAACTCCAACTCAGGAGACAGGTCCAATTCGTAAGCCACTTAGCCGATTCGTCGAATTATGAGATATGGCCCAATGTACCTTCGATTGAGCTATCCCTTTCTCCCAAACCTCATTACACTCGTCATAGGAGAGATCTTCAAAAAGACCCAATCATCCACTTGGAACTCTAAGTGCCGCCGCCGCACATCTACATATCACTTCTGACGACTCTGAGCGGTTAACAGTCGTTCTTGGATAAGCTTCATATTCTCTATGTCCTGGTGCACTAGGTCCAGTCGAAAATAATTCTGATTTTCCTACTTCAAACCATCCGATAGGAGATCTATATTTCCATTCGTACAAAGCCTCGTATGGAGTCATTTTAATGGTAACATGATAACTGTTATTGTACGCAAATTCAATAAGGGGTAAATGAGCATTCCAACTACCCTTGAAGTCCAATACGCAAGCTCGTAGCATGTCTTCGAGCATTTGAATCGTACACTTAGCCCGCCCGTCTGAGGGTGAAAAGTTGTGTTAAGATTAACTTGAGTGCCCAACCTTTTTTTTAAATGAACCCCAAAATTTAGCTGTGAACTGCGCACCTCAGTCAGACATAATAGAAATAGGCATACCATGAAGGCGAATAATCTCCTTAACGTACAACTTTACGTAGTCCTCGGCTGTGTAGGTAGTCAATCTACCAACAGTCACCCAAATAGAATCAAACTTATGATAAAAGTGAGGCAAATCGGTAAGGAAATCCATATTAATCATTTCCCATTTCCACATCGGGATCTAAATGTTCTGAGTCAAACCGCGGGGCTTTTGGTGCTCTATTTTTACTTACTGATAATTAGGACACTGAGCTACAAACTCCGCAATGCTCCTCTTCATATCGTTCCATAAGTAGACACCCTTGAGATCATGATACATCTTAGTAGATCCAGGGTGAATAGAATATCGTGAGCAATAGACCTTCGTCATAATCTTATCTCTTACTCCTGCTATATTGGGAATATGCAAATGGACCTTCCACCTGGGGTCCCTCTCCCATTATACTCTAAAGTTGTGATTTTCTTTTTGTTAAATATCCTTCTCGATCATCCCTAAAAATGAGATTTTCATCATGACGTTCCCTTTTTTTTTCCAGTATGAGGGATGACCCTGCTGTATTATGAGTCATAGGGCTATCACTATATGAATCCTCCAATCGGACTCCCACTTTTCTAACTGATGCGTTCCCTCAGGACAACTTCTCTCCTTTGTCCTCACATTAGTCAAGCCACTTGTGGGTGAATGATTCTATTGTCAAATTAGCTTTGTTTAATAACTAGTGTGCTGAAAACTCTTATATTTGTAGTATCTCAATCATGAACTCTTTATGGACAATATTATCGAATCTGAGGTGCGCGTATCATCGCAGTTAACTCTCATTTATGGCCTGAAAGGAATCTTTTTTTTGTACTTTCTCACTACTCGTAATTATAAACAACTTCCTTTCTTTACTTCTTTTGACACTTGTTCACTCATTTTCTTACTTGCCGTACTCTTCTTAGTTCTAAAATATTATGGTATACATACGTAATCTCAAACATTGCTCCTGATTCCAATCCTTGGTGTTACTACTCCTTAAAGGACGAGTTGTTAACTTATTCCCTTATTATATACATGGAAGATTCTAGTAAATTTGCATTACATGACGTTGGTCTACTATATGCAAATCTGGTCACTATACTATATTCGAATTCCTTCACTTGCCTCATGGCTAAGACTTTCTGTCAATGACGCTTTTGGAAAAGATTTCATTGATCTCGTTAAGTTGTAAACCCATTACTTTATCTATCTCGTAGGACCTTTGTTCTGTTTAAAAATGCTCGTAGACATCTGTATTTGCCTGATGTTTTATCTTCATTATAATGTCATTATCTCTTGATGTATATCTTTAATGTCTACTTTGTAACCATAGGCGTCATTGGCCCCTTTTCACCTGTTTAGGTGCTAATCTCAAGCTTTACTCACCGTTGCTTCCGTTTACATACTTTCTGAGATGTATGACTGCATATGTTGTGAAACTGATGCTTCGTATGTTTGGATTCAATTCACGGTGTTACATGATCCCATGACTTGTCAAGCTTTCTTGTCTTATCATTATTAGATCTCCCATCGACCGAGTGCTCATTCGTCTTACCTTTACATTTCCATTTCAAGTTTTCTTGGGGGGGTATCTTATCTCAAAGTATTTCTCATATTATCTTCCTGAACATCAGAGGTTCGTCACCTTTGGCCAAAGAGTTCGTAATGTCCCTCATCTACCATTGATTCTTATGTTGTTCTGGAGTAATCATACCTTTGTGAAACCTTCATAACTATAATCTCATTCACCTTTATCCTTCTTGTCGTAATCATTTCTTTTACTCATCATTAATCGAAAAATATTTCTTCCTTGATACTTGATCATACCATTCCATTCATACTTATTAATTGTTTTCATATTCTTACAACCATTCTTTGATTGTTCCATAGTTCTCGTCCTCAATTGCCCCCAACAAGCTATGTTATCCAGATGTTATTTAGAATTGTAACATGCTGCACAATGAAGCCGAAGACCTTACCAGTCCAATACCTATAGCATGTCTTAGCTTACTAACATTGATACGTGTAATTTTCAATAACACATGGTATGACCCTTTACGTATGGACGAGAGTCTTATGTCCCCTTGCACTACCGGGGATAGCTCGATCCTTATATATGACTTGGGCTCACTATTCTGGGTACGTCACTTTACGTGACCTTCATAAATTTACTGATTGTCACTCTTCACACGATTCGATTGTGGTAATCCCTTCTCGTTAATGATATCATGGGGCAATTCCCAATCTATTCTAGGTAAGACATTACAAGTTAGGTCGCACGTACATAACGTATTCCCTCATTCCAATCATTAAGAGTCACTATAATACGTGTAAATTTTCATAACATACTAAACCTTCCAATGATGTCTTCTACTTTTCATCTGTACAACTCATGATCATCTTATTCTTACCTTTGCGCATCAATTTGGGACACTTCAAAAAATTGTAGTCGTGGCTGTCACACCAAACCAACCCCCTATACCTATGCGACATAATCCAGCATGCGCTCGACTACACTGACTACAAGATGGTCGGGGCAGTCTCACTTGACCTTTACAACTTTGACCTTGAGATATTAGCATCTTTGAACCCTTTAAACATCGGCGATCCCTGACTAATAAACTCCCTAGGTTATGAGCTCCCTGACCCCTCAAGGGCCTATCTCAATCAGATGCTCTAGGTTGAAGTCGTTCTTGGGAAAGCAACTTACTACTCGCACTTACACTCTATCAAATTTCAATCTCCCTACTAATCATAGCCCTACTGGAAGAAGGGATTGTAATCATAAACACGATAAGGTCTACAGAGAAAATCCTTACAATCTTCTGCATTCAGGTGCTTAGTACTTCCTTTACTTTACTCTTTTTTCTCTGTATCCCAAAACAAACATTTTGCTTTCCATGCTTGCATTATCTCTTCCGTATATGAGTGAGACAATTTCTCATAATCTAAAAATTTTAACATAATACTGCCCTTCCTGCGTATCAATAGTTTGGATGAAGTCACTCATTTACTGGCTACGAATGTAAACTAACCAAATTTGTTTTGGTAATCGGCATTACTGAAATAGTATAAGAAAAAAGTTAAACTCGAATTCTTAAGACTCAGCTCTACTGCACGATCTATGATATGAAAGAGTGGAAACCATCCCTAAATGCCTTGCAGCCTCCTGTTTATAAGTGTGGCACGCAACACACCCATAAACGAGACTATACTAGACACGGCTTGCAGACTCCCTATGACAAACCTGCTCTGATATCAAGTTTGTCACTACCCAAACCAGAGGGTCATGACGGGCATCCGGACCTTACTTCCGAGTACCACTAATCATGTATTTAGCATATAACTATAACTTTTCATGGCCCACAAGGGCCGCCACGAGACCCCTGCTGACATATGGAAATAGTAAACTAGAAAAGATTTATGTAAAATCCTACTACCAGAAGGACCCAACCTATATACATATACATCAATGCCTACAGGGCCATACACGATAGATATACACAGGACAACTGTCTACAAGCATCTAAAGAGTACGTGACATCATAAGGTCGGGACAGGGCCCCGCCATACCCATATGCATATGAAAAAGTACCGTACCAAGATTAGACTACTACTCCGGAATAAATGGAGTGCTCCAATATCCGCTGAACCTACAACCTACTAGTGTGAACCGTCGCCATGTCTACCTGAACCTGTGGGCATGAAACACATCATCCCCGACAAAAGGGACGTCAGTATGACTAATGTACCGAGTATGTCAGGCATGAAGAATAGCATAATAGAGACATGGAAGTAACATGAGACAAGAAACAACCAACCAGTAGAGAATGCCTCTGAAGGCCATAATATGCTTAAGTGTCATACCTATGCGGAATGCCTCTGAGGGCCATAATATGCCTAAATGTCATGCACAATGCGGTCATACATAGACATATGCGTATATAACGCCATCAAGCCTCTGTGGGCATCCCATCATATCATATCGGCCTCTGTGGGCATAATCATCATCGTATATCTATACCAGCTGCAGATGGTGGTGCGTATATAACACCTTTCCTTTTCTCCATCCCCATACATATATAATGCATATATATAGTAGAGTATATAACTCATTTGAGGTCAATGGTAATACATGAATATAATGCATGAATGATATGATAAGAAGACACTATAAGTTTGTCGGAGTGATATAATGTCGCTTCACCTCCGATTAACATTATGAATACTAACATCTTTTCCATATACCTCAATAAGGAGTTAGGAACATATTTAGACATGCTTTGAAAATATGAATGAATAATATAAACATCCTTAACTACTAAGAGTAGAATCATTTATGGGACAATATCACGTTTACGTTTCGTACTTAGAACATGCCAAAAGAAAGAAGGATTTGCCTTAACATACCTTTAATGACAAACCCCTACTAATGGTGTCGTAATCAACCGCCTCTACACCTCAATCTTTTAGGTCAAGGACTACTCTCCTTCTTATGATAATTTCTTAAGATACCCCTCAGTCACCTATTTCAAATCAGTATTTATCCTCACCCTCTCCATTTCAGTCTACTGTTTCACCAAAAACTCACTCCCAATCCAGAGATGTGTTACCTCCAGTTCAAGGGTTGCGCAAACCTTCACAAGAGCGTCATAAATCAGTTTATTTATCCAATTTTATTTGGGCTCATGCACATTCTGTCATGTCTCCTAATCCTCCAACTTCTCTTATTTATGCTTTTTCCTTTGGTGCTATGACACAACCAAATCAGCATATGTTGAATTCAATTTATCAAATTGTTGAACCAACTACTTATGTTTACATGTGGCATATTTTTGGTCACATTCTTGATGACACTAAGACACTAATGTGACACCTCCACCTTACGTGCATGAGTTCCCCATGTGCTACCACCTTCCTATATCCAATGAATTATATGTTTAGGTGTGAGTGACATTATTCGGAGGAATGTCTTTTTGTTTCATCTCGTAACAAAGCTTAATAGTAGCATCAAGCATTTTATCTTTGCAAAAGACATCTATCATAATGATGTAGATGTGTGTGTGGGGGGAGGGGAGGTTAATGCTTCCTTGTTCCATTAGTAGGAGCAAACTAAGTGATCCTTGAGTATGACCTCTTATGCAAAGCCCATACATGACAGTTGCATACATGACTACGTTCGGCTCGCAAATATCATCTCTTAGTACCTTTTTGAAAAATTCAACATCTTTAATCTTATTTTTCAGCAAAGAGCCCCTTATTAGTGTGTTAAAGGTAACAACATCAAATGGAATGTCATTCTCTAAGAACATGGGTAATACAGAAAATTCTAAATCAAGGCGATGCATGAGGCAATTACTATTAATCATGATATTCAAAATGAATTCATAAGCTGGAATACCGATATTTGTTCTCTAAAAAGAGAAACAACAGCAGAGCAATGCTTCGTATTTACAATAGTCTTCAATAATTTCGAGAAGCTTACAGAAGAAGGAAAAGGTTGTTCTCTTACCATTTCACGAAACACACTCACAACATCATCTAAACACTTGATATTAGAAATCTCAAGTTTACCCTTAACCAAAATGGACGCATTGCTATGACATGAAGAATGTCTTACCGAGGTAGAAGGAGTAATCTCACGATAAATAGGCAAAAATGAGATAAAGGGGTTACCATTGTGAGAGTAAAGAATTGCAACTCTAGCCATCTCCACTTCAATGACTACGGGTGTGTGTGGTATGACTGGAAAATATTTTCATGTTTTCTCTTGTTTGGTTGCACTTAAGATCTTGAAAAATATTTTTTATGGAGAATATTTTCTTTAAAATAGGAGAAAATGTTTCCCATAAAAATTTGAGGGAATACATTTTTCGAATTAATAAAGACAAACCAACGTATTCCCCAACCCACCCTCATGTTGGGCTAAACGGTTCAAGAATACTCTTAATACGGTGCGATATTACCGCTTTGGGTCAAGCCCGCACGATTGTTTTTAAAATGTCTCAAACAATTAAGAAAAATCAACACCTTATAAGTAGCTCCCTTTTCTTTTTAGCTACCAATGTGGGATTTGTTCACACACCCAATTATCTCCCCCTCGAACTAAGTTTCACATGTCTCAGTTCCATGATTCACGGGTCAGAGATTCAACGTGTCTGTGTGTCACCCACATCATCAAAGTATTTACGGTCACAGAAGCCCAAAGGCTGTGTATGCGTCTTCACCCACATCATCAAAGTATTTACGGTCATCGAAGCCCAAAAGCTGTGTATGCGTCTTCAAAACTATGGGTAAATATCGTAGACCAGCCCATAGACGGGCAAAGACACTAAGCCAGGCCCCATGCCACACTCCGCCATCTTCATATTCGTCCCGGCAGATCATTGGCTCTGATACCAGTTGTTGAGCTAAACGGTCCAAGCATACTCTTAATACAGTATGATATTATCCACTTTGGGCCAAACCCACACGGTTTTCTCCAAAAGACCTCACACCATTAAGAGTATTCAACACCTTATAAGCAGCTCCTTTTTCTTTTCAACTATCAATGTGGGACTATGTTCGTGCACCCAACACCCCGCACGCTCCCCATCCTACCACCACTCCACTCCACTCCACTTCACCTACCACCCCACCCAACCACACCCCAAACCACCCACCCCACAACCCCTAGACCCCACCCACTCCCATAACCCCTAGACCCCACCCACCCTACCTTCCATCACCCCCTTCAAATTTTATTTTCATATATTTTATATTAGTTTTATAAAATAATTCTTACCCCACACTACCACCCCCCTACTCCCCTCCACGCGACCCCCACCACCCTGCCAATATTTTTTTAAAAAGTATTTAAAAGATTTTTTAGGTTTTTACACCATGCCTCCCTTCCAATCCATGCTATCCACCATCAAAAGTTGCACTCTTAATTCAAAATTTTCATAGTGATTTTGCTTTGAGTATATGCAAATGCTCTTAAAATGACTTTTTTTATTTGCATATCAAATACAAAAAATTAAATAAAATATCACTTATTTTCCAAAAAAATATTTTTGAGAAAAGCATTTTCTATCATACCAAACACACTATGAGTCACTCCAATTTCTTGTCAGAGAAATAGGGACAGCCCAATCTTAATTTGCCCCAACTTTGAAGAAGCAAATAAAACAAACAAAAGTGGAATGTGGGGTGCCTAGCCAGCTTGTTTGGATGGTTGTTAGTTAAGTATTTTGTTATTTTAAATATAATGATTTATTTTGATTGTTGCTAAAATTCTATTATATCATATTGGTAAATTTATTATTACGTACCATCGAATAATCCATTTTAGAAACCATTAATTTAGTTCGGTCACATTATTACCTTCTTCTTTTTTCTCATTTTACGTTGCTTGTTATTTAATTATTTTATTTTATATTTTATTCTACCTTTATTTAAAAATAACTTTACTGACAGTAAAAACAAATTGTACTACTGTCACTAATCAGTGATGATTAAAGCTAAAAAATATTTTCTAAGTACTTTTGATAGGAAATCACTTGCCTCCATCCCACCCATTTAACTATTGTTTTATCTATTTTCACGCTAATCAAGAAAAATCATAAATACAAGGTATAATTAGGTATTTTTTATCAAAAATTACCTCTACTTATTAGATGTTTTTCAAAAATTGAACAATATTAAAAAGAACGGCTACTTATTAACTCGGGACAGAGGGAGTATTAAAGAATTGATGGCTTATTTAATACTAGTTTATTGAGTTACCCTTATTTATTAAATATTTTTTTCAAAATTTAGCAACACTAAAAAGTAGTACATACTCCCTCCGTCTCATATTATTTGACCATATTACTAAAAATATCCGTCTCAAATTACTTGATCACTTTTTAAAAATAAGATAGAATTAATTAATTTTTTTCTACTTTACCCTTGACATTAATTATTTCTAAAAGTAATTAATATTGATTAGAGTATAATTAATTTGAGAGATATAAGGGTAATGTAGTAAAAATACTCTTTTTATTTATGATTTTTTAAAGGGCGTGTAAAGTTATAGTTAGAAACAATTGACAACTTTAGTTTTGAATTCTTAAAGTAATCGTCAGATTTTTTTTAAGTTGAAGTATTGACTTTAAAAAGGAAGTACTTCCTCAATCTTAAATTATTTGTCGTGGTTATTAAAAATAATTATTTTAAATTATTTGTCATTCTAGAAGTTCAATGTATGATTACTTATTTTTTCTCGATTTTACCTTTTGTCATTAATGAAGATGACACATAAAAAAAGTAAACATTTAATGGAGATATATTATTACTTTAGACATAAATAAGATTAAAATAGGTCAAATACGCTCTTAATTAATATTTTTAAGAATCGTGTAAATTAAAAAAATGATAAATAATTTGAGACGGTGAGTAATATCAATATCTAAATTTAATACGAACTAATTAATAAGAATCCACAATTGCTATACTCTGTTAGAAACTCAAAACCCTGTACTACCTAAAACTAAGGACCGGAAAAAGAAGACCATAATGATCAGAAAAGATTCCTTCATGCACCCACGGATGTTCTTTACGAATCCCTAAAATTAAATGAAAGTGAAAACATAAATTAATCTAATCAAGAGATTTATCAATATCTTCTCCTTCATGCACCCACGGATGTTCTTTACGAATCTCTGCTTCTTCCTCTGGGGTGTAATCAGAAGTGATACCGAGAATCTCTCGAACAACCTTCACAGACTTGTTCTTAATTCTATCGGCAATCGACTGATACACCAAATCCATCAAAGTGCTAATATGAAGGTAATTAGCCGCGATACAAGTTCAAGCATATCTTTATAGCTAGCTTTCACGAATTCCTCGTCGAAAGCTTTGATTTTTTTTTCGTTCGTATCCGTCTTCTCATCATGCTTCTTCATGTACTCGATAATTTTAATTAGGGTTTGGGTGTTGACGTTTAGCAGTAGAACGAGGCTGTAATCGTCCTCTATCATGTTTTTGATGGTTCTACATTGGATGGCGATGGATTCTTCTTGTTCGAATTCATCGCCCTCGGAGGACTTCAAGATCAACATCTTTGATGCCATTGAATTAATGGTAAATATACGCGAAATAGAGAGGAAGAAAACCCCAAACGGCCAGAATATGTCGAGAGGTAAGGCGGAGTAGTGTATTTAGAGGGATTGTTACCATTTTCTGAGTGGATCTTTTCATCATCTAATAACCTGAAGAATGTAGGAATATAGATGACATATTAACACATTCCTATGTAATTTTATCAAATAATAGGCATGTAGTACGGAAACATGTATTATTAACTCAAAATTCATTTTTAAATAAAAATGTACAACCTTCTATCAACATTTAATATCATAATTACAGAGACGTATACTTATCAAGAGTATAATTAGAAACATATAGTCTGAAAACATACCTCTTAGCAGAATTTTAAGATCACCGGAGATACTCAACCCACCCTGGCTCTGCCTCCCTTTTTTCCTCACTGGTGACGGGATAAATGGCCTAGGTATTGGGAGTTGCTCGACACACTCTTTCTTAAATTTTTTTTTAGAGATGGTGTTTTATGGACTAGTATAGTTCTTAAGTATAAGCTTTCAAAGTACCTATCTTTTGGTATTATGATATTAATCTTGATATTGGTTATAGACTAGAAGAGTTTTTAGCTAGACATGAGAGAGAGTATTTCAAAGATTTGAAGTTGTTGTATTTCGAAAGATAATTTCAGAAGTTACAATGAGAGGCTCTTTATATAGATAACCTCGGTTGTCTTTCATTATTGGCATGCTGAAGAGTCTAAAAGTTGGTACATTATTGTTACAAAAAGTCGTAAAGTAAATAGTACTTTATCTCTTGTCCTTTCATGCTTTTCTTAAAGTTGTTTGTCGTTGCTGCCATTTTTTCAACGTTTGTTGGCTTGTCATCTTCTGTCTTTGATTCCTTGAGGGTCCGGCAACTTTTGCTTTCTTTCACAGGCATCCTTTACAGGTGTCTTCTTTGCACAAATGCATCTTTTGTCTGTCTTCTTTTCACAAAAAGACGATTTTTTTTCTTCGACGATACTCCTATAGAATAGGAACGATATCGTTTTGATTTTTTCCTTTTGATACTCCTATAGAATAGGAACGATATCAGTGTTATATTGGTGATATATGATGATATATGGGCTTACTGTAGTTTGAACTACATTGGGCCGTATTAGATTGTTACATCGTGGCTTTCTGTAGTTTAAACTACATTGAGCCATTTCATTCGAAAGGATTAGATGATCCTTCTTTTTTCATGGTAACCTGTGTAGTATCATCTTTCATGCTCATAACAAGCCTTTTCCTCTGGCCTATCAAGAATTTGTACTGCTCCATTATTTCGCTGGAGTGTTTGTGCTCCATTTTATAATCCTGTCATGCATGTTAGTAATGTGTATTGTGTCTTGGGATAGTACATTGTTGTTGTAGTATAAGGTGATAAATTCTTCGGTTTTTCCTCCTTTGGAGTTTCCAATGATGCTGGCCTTTCCTACTCTTAACATATCTTCAATATTTGATTTCAATGTTGATAGTCTTATGTCTCTTTTGGCACTCAGCCATTCTTGAAACTTTTCTATAGTACATGGTATTTTCATTTTTAGGTCCTTGTCATCTCCGCTTATATTGATGTTCCTTTCTATTTTAAATAGTTGGCATATAATAATAGGTTTTCCTGTCAAGTTTGTCGAGGCGTCGAACATTTGTATGCCGTAGATACCTCTTCCAAATGATTCCATCATTAATCTAACAGATTCTACTAAAACGTTGGGTAATTTAGCAATATTGTAAAAAGTTTCATCTACTAGTATTTTATCTATAAAGCCGTAAGTAAATAGTTTTAAAACTATATCAGGGTTTGATTTTTTTCATTACATAAAAACCTTGGATATTTACTTATTTTAGCACTTCTTAAAATATTTGGGTTTGATTTGTAATCATAAAATTTGTTTATCTGTTCATAAGCTAATATGTATTCAGGTGAGAACTTCATCTTGTCACACATTGTTACTGATGTTATCATTTGAGAAGACGATGCTGTTATGGGTGGTGGTATAGTGGTTGGCATAGTTGCAAGTTTGGATGTGAAAGTTTTTGGTTTTTCTATAGGGGATTGTGATGTTTTCAAGGTTTGTAGGGTTTTGAAGTCTCTAAAGGCTTCTGTCATATGTTCCAACAAATGTGTATTTTCTTCTGTTTTAGTTGTAATAATTTCTTGGTTCTGTTTGATGAGTTTTGTAACATTGGTAATATATTCTTCGAACTTATCACTGCTAGCTGACATTGTTATACCTGCTAAGAAAATCAACTAGAATATTCTTAGTTCCAGATATATTTTTGACAATAAAATCATAACAATAAAAGAATGATTGCCACTTTCTTCTTTTGTTCAATTCTGGTAAAGGATCTATTTTATTTGTAATGAATGCTCTTACTTGGGTGTTATCTGTTCTAACAATGAATTTACTATAAAAGCATACTTCCAGAAAAACATAAATAGACCTATACAAATATACATATTAGATGATGGGATATTAAGAAATCTACAAGATGCTTTAATATCAGTCGTAAAAGGAAATTTAATATATCAAAAACTAAAATTTATGGTACAACCAGATTTTAGTATATCATTAAAAGATGAACACAAAGACTTAGCCTTAACACTATATTATAAACTAGATGGAATAACAATGCCACCAGGAAGTAAAGTCATAAGTATTGAAACAAAAATGATATATGCCCTAACCGGAAACCACCATGTAAAGAAACAACATGAAATGAATATATTAGTACCAAGAATGTACCAAGAAATATTAGGACAAATAGAACATAAAGAAAATTCTAAAATAACTATACCAGAAGAAATATATATGGATTTTAATACCGGAACCCTTACACCATCCAAAAGACTAATACCAAAAATAGAAGGATCTAGATTGAGTATTACGAGGGAACCAATGATGTCACGACAAACTAGTGTTATACAACCCAGAATATTAGACTTAATAAATATAAACACAAATAGTCTAAAAATTAAAGTAATAATATTAAAAGGTATAATAACAACAGACTGCATATCTGAAATAAATACCGGAGCTATTAAAAATTTTATACATATAAGCAAGATTGATAAAGATGATTGTGATTTAATAGACCCGCAAATTTATAATTATCCTGAAAATGAAAGAGAAATAATAATTACCAAAAGTATTAATTTAAGATTCAAAATCCAAGATTTAGAATATAAAATAAATATAGGAGTAATAGAATATGACAGTTTCAATGAACTGCTTTTAGGAAGTGACTTTTTAACTATGATAAATTATAAGATAAATAATAATAGAATTGAAATAAATGACCAAGGGAAAACAACATTCGTAAATAAAGTATGAATATACAAAAAGAGATAATAGAGAAGAAACAAAAATTAAAATCAATAAGAACAACTTTATCAGAAGAAATATTCTCACAACTCAAATACTTAAAATATAAGGCAAAGGAAATAAAATTAGAAGAAAAGATAAAACAGTTAGAACAACAATGTGAAAAATTTGATAATATATGGATAGATATGAGAAACGGATGGAGAAAAAGAATTAATAATCCTGACTAACTCCAACGAAAAAATTAGTGCATTATGGGAAGAAATAGTAGTAAAAGAAAAAATTAATATTAATGGATGAAATAAAAGAAAACCAAACTAAAATTCAAGAAATAATAAGAGAAGAATTAACAAAAATTTTGAAATGTATCTGAGGTACCAACATTTAAAATAATATAAGAAAAACTAAACATATTAGTAGAAGAGAAAAATAAAGATAAAGATAAACAAGTAGAAGAAAACGAACCTAGTACGAGCAAAGAAAACACTATAATTAGTGCTATAACTCAACAACCAGAAATTGTATCAATAGATGCTTGAAGAAGAAGTAAAGAGCCAATAATAGTAGATATTAGTAAAATAAAACCAAAATTGTCAAAGAAAGTAGAAAAAATATTAGGCAGTCTAGCAATATTGAGTAAAAAAGGAAAATTTTAATGGAAAACCAAGAACCTAGTGTACTTACGTTCTTGAAAAACCATGGGAAAAATATAATAGAAAGAGAACGATACAAGTATGAACCAATGAAAAGGAAAGAAAAAACCACACCAGACAATAGTTCAAAAAGTGAAAACATATACTTAAAAGACGTAGAGAAAACAACCAACGAGTATTTAAATCTATAATTAGATAAACAAGAACAAAAATTATGTGAATTAGAAACAGAAAATATCAAATTGAAAACACACAATAATGAGGAATGGTATAACAAATATAAAAAATACAAACACAAATTTAAGGATACAAAGAAAGTATTAAAAGAAACCAAAGTAGAGCTGAAACAAACAAAAGAGGAATTGAATAATGTAAAGCAAGAATTAACTGAGGTAAAACAAGAATTATGAGAATTAAAAGATGAAATACAAATCCTTAGAGAAGAGATAAAAAAGTTAAAGGGAAAAAAGAAAGTAGGAAAAAATATTAGAACAAGTGAAGAAAGTACAACTAATAGTGAAAAAACTGAGAGCGATACAAACGAACATTGAATTAGTTAACCAAGAAGTACAAGTAGCAGAATTCATAGAAGAGGAAGATGACTTAAAAATAGTAAAGGAAAATAACCAGATAATAATAGCCTTACAAAAAATGAAAAGTGTAAATGCAATCATAGAAGATGAACCAGAAAGTGATATAGAAGATAAATTTAATAATCCTATAGAAACAGAAATAAAAACGGATAACATAATAAATGAAGATGCAAATGATTACCCAGAAGAAGAATTAGTAGATCTCAACCTAGAAATAATAAATAAAAGATAAACTAGGTTACCAAATCATATACCAATAGAACAACAAACTGAATTTAAAAAATTTATTGGTCCATATTTAAAAAAGAAAAAGATGGCGGAAGAGATGGTCTCAAACTTAGTTGCTGCATATTATTAGACCATTACGTTGCAGCCTATTTGAATGCAAAGAAAGTGAGCTAAAAAGTCTTTAAGGAAATATTTTCCTCTTTACACATGTAACCTTCTTGTTTCACACTTCATTACTCATCACAATAATGTCACCTCACCTTTATGAGTATGACACCTATTTACTTGCTGCCACCACTCCTTCACTAACGTGGACCATATCCACTAAAGAGTTATCCCATAATTTTAATAAATTCCCTGACTTTCACCACAATTCTTCATAGTAATAAATTACACCTATAGCTAATTTATTGATCTCAATTCATTTAATAATAATTATTTTTAACACATTTCATATATTTATTATCATGCTCAGGTGATATAACATTAGTCCATAGCTTCTTTTGGTACACATAAAATATTATTTTCAATCACTGCGGCCACACTTATTAAGTCCTAAATTGTTTCGGAACTTTATTCTTTTATACACTAAGCTATTGATCTACATACATGAGTATGTTCAAAATTTCATACGGTCCGTATAACTTATTCAATATTTCAAAGAAACTTATTTTCTCCGATTCGTTTAACTTCTCATTCCCATGTAACCTCTTTTAAAAAAAGTTATAAAACCTTCTAAAATCTCATGAATGACCTTAATCCCTTCAAGATGATATGAATTTACTACGACACATCCTAATGCTAAAGTACGGGGTGTAACACATTCCCGATCTTACGTCGGCTAACTTATGACAAAACTTAATGTACGAAAATGTGGGATGTAACATCCAATCCTGGGCGCGTGCGGAAGAGTGTTGATTGTCCCACATCGGTTGTAGAATGAGTGTTTTGTCTCTTTATATGGCTTGGGCAATCCTCCTCCATTTGAGCTAGCTTTTTGGTGTGTAATTTAGGACCAAAGTCCATTTTATCATGGTATTTCTGGCAACGGCACCAAAATTTGATCACGCCCAACTCTAGTCCTAAAAAGGATAAGAAAAAGTTCGGAGTTGAATCCCACAGAGAAATAATGTTATCTATAGCTGTTCAATATTACTAAGACAATAGTTTTACCGCAGTTATTTCTCGATCAATTCTAATAATTTTCTAGTTATTCTCTTGAACTAACCCTATCTAGCAATTTCTCACCGCTCACTATGACCACGTCAATGCTTCGTTATCTCTAAACCCGCTCTTAAACCTACAATATTGATCTCATATACCTTAGGAGTGACGTTGCTCAAAAATACTTAAATATGTATTCTCTCAAGCAACACATAATAAATAGGCACAGTCAATCGATGGCCATTCAATCAACTGAAACAAGCACGTAGTTGAACAAGTAAAAAAATCCAACGACTCAATTATATAAAAACGTAACAACAATTCATCCTACAAAAGGTTCCATCAAAAACCCTAGATAGAGAATTAACTACTCATAAAAGTATGTGAAATCACGATACTAAAATTCATAACCAACAATGAAAAATAGGAAGAAGAAAGAAAAAACTCGTTGTCGAATCTTTTCCCTTGCTCCACGATGGCACCTTTCTCTTCTTAGGTCGAATCCCCAAAATAAGACATTTTATGGGGTTCTTATAGGTTTTAGGTTGAGTAGGAGGTCGTCCAGATCAAATAAAATTCAGATAGGAAAATTTGAAAAAGCAGGCCTATGGGCTCGCAACACGAGGGGGTTGACGAGCACCTCTTTGCCAAGGTTCAGCAGTGCTCGCGATGAAGGACACATTCTGCATGACTTTACTATTTTGCAATCGCTGGTCTCTTAGCTCGCTTGGCAGCAATGCGAGCATGTGGAGGATGATAAAAAGCTTAACACCTCTCATTCTTATTACTTTTTCAATATGAAAATGAAAAAAAAAATAAAAAATAAAAAGGTCATTTTATTCAAAACCCCAATTGTGACATCCCTTCTCTCCCACTTCACACCTCGGAACGCACCCTTCTTATAGTTATAGAGATAAACACGCTTTCACATCCTTTCTTTTTCAAATATCTTTTCTCGTGTCTTTGTCCCGTTTCACTCCAAATCTCTTCCTTTTTATCCATTTTCACTTGAACTAAATCCTACAAAAGAATAATATTAAGCACAACTCAATAATTAATAATCAAAAGATGATTAAAAGTACTAAAATATTAGGCAAATAATAGGAAAATATACGCATTTTTAGCCGAACATCTACTAGTAAGTAAGCCTTTTGATGGCTTAATAAGGTACTCTCCAGGATAGGAGTTGGTTAATACAACTATTTCTATCAAGAAAGTAAAGTGGAGAAAATGAAAGGTCTGATGTTCTGATTTAAGAAAAGATCCAGGCTCTCCAGGTTCCATATCAGATTTCCGGTTGGAGTGACTTTGTAAGAGAAAAGGTTTAAATTGAATGACTTTATTTATATAAAAATAAGATAAATGACTTTATTTCATAATTTCACAGACCTGAGTGACCATTTGAGAAATTACTCCAGTTATATAGGATTGAGTTGAATACTAGTTTCGAGGGAGTCGGAGTTTTACAAAAGTATAAGCAACCTCATAATGGTCGTTGTTGTCAAATCAGAACAAATTCTGTGTTTATTCCATGAAGGTAGTCGCAAATGATGTCTTGACAAAGTTTCCATTTGATGAGTAATGTAGATAAGAATGGGTTGTTTGTCTCCTTATAGGAGCTTGATCAGTCCTCACCCATGAGTCTTTGAAGGAGGTTGAATACTAGCTTTTGAGATTGAGGTAGGCCTGAATTCTATTTCTTTACAAAAAATATAAGTTTATGCTATTCCTAATAGTATTCAGCTGGTAAAGTGAATCACTGAAGGAGGAAAGAGGTAAGAGGACAAGCACAGTAGAGAAATAAAGAATGGTTACAACTATATGCATCATCTTACTAATCAGGACACTCCACAACATCACAAAATGGATGAGCTTTGGCAAACTTGTCGACTTTTTGGAAACTTTATTCTGCTCTGTGTGTTTATCAAACCATGAGACTAAAGAAAAATCGTATTTTGAACAATTATGAATACAAAAATATGTATGAAACCATAAAGTGAAGAGAGTTCTGATGTTAGGCGTATTTATACGCCTAACCGTCGTATTTTACCCATATTCCTACCTTGTTTTGAGGATTAATAGCACTAAATACACCTAATTTATGTTAATCTTTGCATTATGAACTGATATGTGTGTTCTTGTTGCATCTAGGTACTTAACATGAAAAATACGATGATTTGGAGCTAAAATGAGATGAAGCATTCGTCCGAGTGTGAGTGGTCCATGAACCTCGCCAAGCGAGCTATATGGATCAAAAGAAGTTGTAGAAAAAAGTGGCAAGAGTGCAAAATGGACAACTAACCTTGTTGAGCGAAGTCTGGGCCGAAGAGATACCTCGCCATGCACATTGCCCCGTGAGAAAGGTACTTCGCTATGCACCTTGCCCCGCGAGGAAGGTGTTCCAAGATGCCAAAGTTGAGGATTTTTGTCTATGTGTAAACTGGACCCCAAAGCTCACTGAGCAAAGCCCAGGGCGAGGTCCTACCTCGCTCCAGAGTCTAAATGGAAGAGGGTTTTAAAGTGCAACTCCGTTTTGGACTAGTTTTGGAGGGTTATTTCCCAATACTATAAAGAGACCCTTTGCACGATTTTTACATAGCTTTGGACCTAGGGAGAGCTTTGAGCCGCCGTGGAGGCTGGAGATTATTTGTTTTTGCCTTTTCTTCTCCTTACTACTAGTTTTTTGTATTTTTTTTGGATGATTCGTTGTTTTTCCTCCAAGTCTGTGTGAAGTTAAACTTCTCTTTCTAGGGTTGTGGTAAACCATGAATATTGATGTTTGAGGATTATTTCTTATCTTAATACGAGTTATTGATCTTGATTATTTATGTAGTTCTATGCATAATTGCTTGATTATTTGGCCAACAATTAAGTTTTATCGATTATCTAATATACATACTTGGGAAAGATGTTATATTAGACAAGGGTTAAAGAGGGTGTGATATGATTATCCCTACAGTTGGGCTAGGATTTGTGGCTAGGATAGGTAAATACCTAGACAATGCGTTCTATTAAATACCATGGACGAATTGCGTTCTTAACAGGTCAATTTCATAAGAATATAGGCGGCAACCTGTTTTGAATCGGCGAATAGTGGTTCGGGAGAATACTATGAGATTAATAATCCGGTTTATTAGCAATCATTGATAATTTGAATTAAGGAGAAATAGTTTGATAGCTCAATAGGATTGGTGAATCAACCGCAACCCTGAAACATTCATCTCATTGATAATATAAAAACCAGCTCTTTCTTGGTTGAAATTCATTGTTTGTTTACTTTTTATTTTCGTAGTTTATAATTAAAACCTTCGTATCTCATCTCTTGTATAAATAATTAAGATAGTTTGATTTAGTAAATAGTTAATCACAAGTCCCTGTGAGTTCGACATCCGATTTCTAAAATCACTATATTACTTGTACGATCGTGTATACTTGTGTGTGCGTTTGGGAGCAACAGGTGTAGTATTCAAATTCCTTTGAAGTGGAAAAAACATATCATTTTCACTCTTTACATGGAATTACTGTATTTTTCTAAATCGTACTGTACAAGACTAAAAATCATGTTTTGCTACTTTACTTGTGTAAGCAAAAAATGGGATCAGTCTTCAGTCTCCTCAATTCCTCATGCGAGAAATGAGATCAATGAAGACATCCTCACTGCAGGGAATTGTGACACCAACATCTATAGAAGACTTCTTAAGGATTCGGTTAGCATGAATTATACGAGGCACACGAATAGCCATGATATTGTATGAGTATATTTTCCTACAAAAGATGAGCAAAGAAATGGAGTAACTTTAGGATATTGAAAGTAGAGGCAAGCTTGGAATAGTATTGAGTTTTCTGAGAATGTGTTAAGTAAAAGCCTATTTAGATGTCTATATATTGGTGAATGACAAATGACAAACATCTTAATTGTGGTTGTGAATAGGAATTTGGTGGCCAGAAGTGAAAGACAATTGCACATGAAAGTATCACATGGTTCTGCGTTCCAACTCATTGGCAAGTCTTTGCAAGTTTTAGGCCTTGTTTATTGAAGAGCATCAGACCCTACCATTTCTCACACCATAGAACAGATCATTCCTGAAATAATAAAAATCTTTGTTACATATCGTATCGTATGTATTATATTGTATTGTAATGTATTATTTTGATAAATATAACATATAGATATATTGTGTGTTTCTCGTTGTTACATAATACCACACATCCGAAGAATAAATTTACAATATTATAAAGAAAAGTTAGGTAGGGATAGAATTATTATAAGAAAGGGTAGGATAATGATAAAATAGGATTATTACTAAATAATATGCATAGGCAAAATGAGAAAAAAAAGGTAATGACGCGACACCAAATCTATCGTTACATAAAATGGATTTAATGATATGATACAATAAAGTTTAACATCAGAACAAACATTTCATTTAAAGTAACTATATGATTAATGCAATAGGTAACAACCATACAAACAAGCAATCACATAATAGTCCTTGTTGTCAAACCAGAACAGAAGTCAGTGTTTATGTCTTTGTTGTGCCAATGCTAACATTGTAGGGTTTTTGTTGGGTTGTTGTATGTAACGGATATTGAAAACTTGTTTCAAACCCAACAAACGTAGAGTTGTTTGACTATAGGGTAATTTAAAACCGTAAACATAAGACTTGAATGGTACTTACATGTTTACAATATCTGGAATCTTTATCAACTGTGGGTGCGCAAATGACCTTTCGATTGCAAGCTCCAAGCTTCAATGTATTCCTCCTTTGGAAAGCTAGGAAATCCGGCAGAGGTTCGAAAGAGTATTTTGATTCTGAGTCTCTAAGACTTAGAATAATGATATGAAAACCAAGTGTCATGAATAATGAAGTGTAGGTCTGTATTTATAGGTGAAAAATTAGGTCAAACCGAATTAGGGTTTGACCTTGGGCCTGGTCCAAAATTCGAGACAGATTAGGTCATGGCGTTGCGGCCCTATGGTGTGGGCACCGCAGCGCTGACGTGGCCCAACACTGTCTCGTTTATTTTTCGTACATTCTTAATTAAATCTAAAATCCAATTTTGACTTAATTAAAACAATCATTATTCATTTAAATATCTCAATTCTAAATCAAATATTTAATACTCTCTCAATGCATCCTTGGATCGAAAAGACAATCGACATAGTGTGACCCTACATGCCTTCACATATCGACATTAATCAAATTAAGGTCTACGCGGAATGCCTAGACGGCGCCACAAGATGAACTCAATATGTGAAGTACGTTTATACGAATCCAGTAAACTTAACCTCTATGTGGTAAGATAAAATCCTTTCATTCACGACACACCCGATCAAGCTTAGGATTTGTCAAGAGTCTATCTAAATGGCTTAATCATTGTATCTCATCTGTATTAGTTGACAACTAGACCATATTCTAAATATGTCTATTGCGTTGGCCAACGACTTAGTCAACCTAATATCACTGAGAAACTGAGTGTTCTCTCGAATATACATTCGAGGAATGAATCCTAATCTTGGCTCAACTACCACATTTAGTCCACATTGTAATGTATCCAATACAAGCCGTATCTCAACCTATAAGGCATTTGAGCTTAGGACAAGATCAAAGTATATTACTTTGTAGACAAGGTGCGCATTGACCTCAAGTCTAAGGACTTCTATCTCTCACACGCTGATCATACTTTAGACAAGTATAACAAATAATATATCAGCACGGTATACCAATACTTCCAAAGTATCCGTGTGTCCATCACGAGTAGCCATTACTCGTAGCAGGTGAGACGTACTACATCATCTAAGGATGTGATGCAGACCACATGTCGACTTATCACATATCATCGATACCCCATTCTCGATGATCATTAGTCGAGGCTATTTTAAGAGTTACGTTATAATATTAATATCTCACATTATTAATAACAATGTAACCAATAGGGATTCATATTATAGAATATTATAAACAATCAACTAATAATTCAATAATTTTAAATGCCAAAATATTAATCTCCATTAATAATAATATGAATGTGTATAAATTACATTTGTCCTAATACAGATTGTTTCTAGGACATAAATATACTTTCAATCTCCCACTTGGCCTAGAACCAATCTCCAATATATCTAATGCCCATATTCTCAAAATGACCATTATGCTTGACTAAGCTTAATGGTTTAGTGAATGGGTCAGCTAGATTATCGTCTATGGGAACATAGTCTAATCTAGTCTCTTCAGTCTCTACTATCTCCCTGAGTATGTGGTACTTCCTTGGTACATGCTTATTTCTGTTTGTTGATCTTGATTCCTTAGCATGTGCAATTGCACCAGTGTTGTCACAATAAATAGTTATTGGACAACTGGCACTCGGAACTACCCTTAGTTCCTTCAGGAACTCAGAAATTGCGACAACTTCTTTACTAATTTCCATCCAGCAATGTACTCAGCTTCTGTTGTCGAATCAGAAGTTGTAGCTTGTTTGGAACTTTTCCAGCTCACTGCTCAACTATTGAAAATGAACGTGTACCCAGACTGAGATTTGAACTCATCAAGATCCGTCTGGAAGCTATCATCAGTGTACCCAGTAGCAGCTAGCGTTTCTTCCCCACCATAGACTAAGAAATAATCTTTAGTTCATCTAAGATACTTAAGAATACTCTTGACTGCTTTCCAGTGTTCTTTCCCAGGATTCTGCTGGAATTTACAAGTCATACTAAGTGCAAAGGCCACATCTGGCCTAGTACAAGTCATGACATACATGATCTATCCTATAGCCGAAGCATATGGGATCCTCTTCATGCGTTCAAGTTCTATAGTATTAGAAGGACTGTCCTTCTTAGATAAATTGATGCCTTGTCACATAGGTAGACGGCCTTTCTTGGAATTTTCCATAGAAAAACGTCTAAGCACTTTGTCTATATAGACTGACTGTGACAGCCCCAACAATCTATTAGGTCTATCTCTATAGATCCTAATTCCTAGAATGTAGCAGGCTTCACCTAAATCCTTCATCATGAAGGTACTGGACAACCACTCCTTGACTGACTGCAGGCGAGTCTTATTGTCTCTCATTATCAATATGTCATCTACATATATAATAATGAAGGCAATACTCTCATCCTTACGTTTACTATAGACACATGGATCCTCTTTGCTTCTGACAAAATCAAATGACTTGATAGCCTTTTCAAAGCAAATATTCCAACTCCTCGAGGCTTGCTTAAGCCTATAAATGGGCTTTTGTAGCTTGCATATAGCATTTGGTTTGGACTCAAGCGAAAAACCCTCTGGTTATTTCATATACACTTCCTCAACTAGATTACCATTGAGGAAAGCGGTTTTGACATCCATATGCTAAATGTCATAATCATAATATGCAGCTATTGCAAGAAAAACCCGAATGAACTTAATCTTAGCAATAGGTGAAAAAGGTTTCATCATAATCGACCCTAGGCCATTGATTATAACCTTTAGCTACCAACCTTGCTTTATAAGTCTGTATATTTCCAAATGCATCGATCTTTTTCTTGAAGACCCATTTGCATCCTATGGGTTTAACCCCAGCTGGCAAATCAATCAAGTTCTACACTTGATTGATGTACATATATTCCATCTCGAATTTCATGGTTTCTTGCCATCTCTTCGAATCAATGTCCAACATTGCTTTTCTATAGGTAGTAGGCTCATCGTTATCGGGAATATCTATCTCACTGTGTGTTTCCACAAGTAGATTTAGTTTTTCAGGAGGACGATGAGTCCTAGTGGACCTACAGAGCTGATTGTTTTGCAGTTTAGTGCTTGGTATGTTTTGACTGTGAGAGGGTTCTTGTGTGTTGGATAATCCACTAACTTGAGAGCTTTCAGGAATATCATTTTCATGTATTTCCTGAATTGGGAGGAGGTGCAACCATTGCATCTACTCCCAAAGGCTGTGTAGGAGGATCTTGCATTTCTGCATTGTTCCTCGTAACACTCCCACTGGACGAAAGGCGTACATGAAGTACCCAATCTTCGCCAAATACTCCCACTGAATTCTTTCTTGGTCATTCGGAAAGGATTCACTATCTATGTTATCTTGCGGTTCTTAAATTTCTTCAAGTTCTATCTCTGTGCAACTATGTTCCTTGTAAACATATTCTTCTTCAAGGAAAGTTGCATTCCTGGAAACAATGACCTTACGTTCTCTAGGAAGATAGAAGTAGTATCCCTTAGTTTCCTTTGGATACCTCACGAAGTAACATTTCTCACTTTTGGATTCCAACTTGTCAGTGAGCATTTTCTTAACATATGCAGGGCACCCCCATGGTCTCATATGTTTAAGAGTTGGCTTCTTGCCATATCATATCTCATAGGGTGTCTTTTGTACTAACTTGGAAAGAACACTGTTCAGAACATATATTGAGTTTGTATAACATGTCCCTAAAGGTATGTCGGTAGAGGTGAGAAGATCATCATGGATCGAACCATATTTAATAAGGTTCAGTTTCTCCTTTCAGCAACACCATTCATCTGTGGTGTTTCAGGAGGTGTCCATTCTGATTGGACTCTATGTAGCTTTAAGTAATCTAAAAAATCCTTGCTCAAGTATTCACCTCCTCGATCCGATCGAAGGGTCTTGATACTTGTTGCAAGTTGCTTCTCTACTTTCGACTTGTACTCTTTGAACTTCTCAAAAGCCTCAGATTTATGTCTCATAATATACTCATATACATACCTTGTGAAGTCGTCAGTAAAAGTGATGAAGTATGGGAAACGATCTTTAGCTTGAGTCATAAATGGCCCACATACATCAGTATGGACCAACTCATGCACCTTCTTGACTCGCACATCTTTCCCAGAAAGTGGCTTATTAGTCATCTTTGCTCTCATGCAAGATTCACAGTTACCATAAGACTCCAAGTCAAATGGATTGAGGTAGTCTAACTTCCTCAACCTTGCTATCCTTGATTCGTTAATATGACCAAGTCTGCAATGACATAGGTAGGTAGAGCTTCTATTACTTATCTTAGCTCGTTTATTTTGTACATTGAATATTTCTCGACTACAGTTTAGTGTATATAATCCATCCACAAGAGGAGTAGTTCCATATATAACATTATCAAAAGACAGTACTTGACTGCCATTATAAATATATGAGAAAAAATCCTCCATGTCCAAAACAGGGATAGAAATGATATTCTTTGTTAACGAGGGTACATAGTAACAATCATTTAACACTAGACAATAGACAGAAGGCAAATTTAATCTATAAGTTCCTACGCGCTCAGCATCCACTCGTGCTCCATTTCCAACGTGTAGGTCCACCTCTCTTGCTCCAACCTTCCTGCTATCAGTTAGCCCCTGCACATTGGTACAAATGTGTGAGCCACAAACGGTATCCAATACCCAGGAATGAGAGTTATTTATAGACATATTTATTTCAATGACGTACATACCTTGTCCACTAGAGGTAGAAGCACCTGGTGCTTTTCCTCCTCCTGGTGCCGTGCAGTCCTTCTTCCAATGCCCCTTCTTGTTGCAGTTGAGGCATACATCCTTAGTCGGATTCACCTTCTTATTCTTCACACATCCCTTAGGCTTCATAGCTGAGGGCGCAGCGACTGCTTTGCCATTCCTTACCTTTCGGCTTGGGTCGGCTAGTAGAGCTCACCATGAGCACATCTTTGCCTTTGAAAGTGGAAGACTCAAAGGTCTTGAGCATGTTGTGCAGCTCCTGCAGACTCGCTTTTGTTCCATTCATATTGTAATTCACTATGAAGTTTTCAAAGGAACGAGGGAGAGAGTTCAGGATGAGGGTGGTAGCGACATTCTTTTGCAGCTTCGTTCCAATTGAAGCAAGTCTCTCTATCAGCCCTATCATCTTCAACACATGTTGCGAGACCTGACCCCTTTCATTAAGCTTACACTTAAAAAGTTCTATTAGTAACTCATATTCCATAGTCTGGGATTGTGAGTCATAGAGACTCTTCAAGTGTTCGAGGATCTCATTGGGACACATGTTCTCATGTTGTCTCTGAAGTTCCATAGACATGGAAAATAACATCACACACTGTGCTGAAATGACATCATCAAGGTATTTTTGGTAAGCATCCTTATCAAAAGAGACATATTCAGCAGAGTCTGTCGCAGGAACTGTTGGGAACACCGTGTCTAACACGTATTCTAATTTCTCTTATCTCAGCACTATTCACAAATTTCTTATCCAGTCAAGGTAGTTAGGTCCAATAAGTTTGTTCATTTCAATCAACATTATCAATGATAAGCTCGACATTTTGATAAACTGAAGAATTAGATAGAATGGAAATCAAACTCAAAATTTATTTCCTATTATACACATTCGTTTAGGCTAATCAACATGACCTTTTATTTAATTAGCTCCCACTATTTTAACATACTTCTACGACCCCATGGTAGAATACAAACCTATATTAATTGAGGTCATAATGGACCAAGATCCAAGCCCATCTTGGGTAGGTTCTAAACCAATTGCAAAACTTATTTGCAACTCTTGGTTGATCAAATATTATATTTAATCTTGCGTCCTTAGATTTGTCCGACACTTTGGCACCAAGATTTGTCTAAGCAAGTCAACCTCATTACACGACTGCGTTTATGTATCTAAGTAAAATTTATCTTTGTGAGCAAACACTTTGGTGTAAAAACCCACAAAAGTTTATCGTTTACCTTTACATTTAAAACACATCTATAAAAGAGTCTGGGTCCTCGTAGACTTAGAGCAAATGTTTTGGCATAAATACTCGTATCGCCGAAAAGGATTTTGCACTCTAACAATTATAATGGACGACGCGTTTTAATTTAGACTTATATTTAAAATTTTGAGGAATATTTTAATTCAGTGTTTTAACCAAGATCAACTCTTTTACGCTATATCCAATATGACATCTTAATATCATGCAAAACTAATGACACATATAGTTGGGAACCGTCAACCCAATATGCATGATATAAGATGGTTTAATTAAATATTGGGCGCCGCCTGCCCAGACAGTTATAGCGGACACTATGCTAATTATTAAATGAAATCATTTAAACACTTAGCATATAGTTCATATATTATTCAATAATATACAATTAATAATAATCATGGTTTAACTTGTCTAAACTCTAAAATTTAAGTCTAATCCAAACAATCCCTTAAACATTTTTTTATTTTAAAAATTGATATTCAGGATATTTCTGTAAGTTCCAGATTTTCAGAATTTACAGTTTAGTCATTCAAGAATTTAAAATTTTAATTTTGAACCCCTTTAAATTCAGAAAATCTAATTTTATTTTTCAAAAACTATTTTCAGATTTCAGGGACCTGTCTGTAATTTCCAGAATTTTAAATTATTTACAGATTTGACCCAAGGGACCAAATCTGCTTTTATGAAATTCACAGATTTGCCACAAGGATCAAATCTGATGATTTAAAAAAACTTTTCTAGGGACCAAATTATAATTCCAGAAACTTCTAAATTTTTCAGATTTTCCCCAAGGGCTAAATTACAATTTCGGAAACCGCCACTGCCCTGTCGGAATAGTGATCGCCACGGCCTTTTAACAAAGGATCGACCCTTTGTTCCACGCCGAACGATGTTCGATAATCGTTTCACTGCTCGGATTTTTTTAATTGGAGCCTGGGTGCCGCGGTGCTCCATCGTGGAGTTGCGGCGCCTCCGTCTCAGAAGCACAAAATCCGCATTTTCGAAACCCTAAAACTAGTTTAGGGTCAGATTTGTTGATTCATCGTCGTTACCCTTCACTATCAAACAACATGTTCATCGACCATCATCCAATCTCTTCTCGTTCTTCGCTTCAGTGCACCATGTTCACAATGAACCGGTTACGCACATTCACTTAGAAGAGTTAGATCAGAATGACTTCCTCGATTACATTACTGTTTAATAGTTTGGGAAACAATGATGATGTCCTTTTAAGATATTAGGTTTTCAAGCTTTAAACGACATAAATTTCAGATTTACACAAATTCTAACTCATATTATTATTGTTAACTAATTACCTTATAATAATACAAAAACAGCTCTGACTCTGATACCACTGTAGGGTTTTTGTTGGGTTGTTGTACGCAGCGGATACTGAAAACTTATTTCAAACCCAACAAATATAGAACTGTTTGACTATAGGGTAGTTTAAAACCGTAAACATAGGACTTGAATGGTACTTATATGTTTACAATATCTGAAATCTTTATCAATTGTGGGTGCCCCTTTCGATTGCAAGCTCCAAGCTTCAATATATTCCTCCTTTGAAAAGTTAGGAAATCCGGCAGAGGTTCGAGAGAATGTTTTGATTCTGAGTCTCTAAGGCTTAGAATAATGATATGAAAATCAAGTGTCATGAATAATGAAGTATAGGTCTGTATTTATAAGTGAAAATTAGGTCAAACAGGCCCAAAATTCGAGACAGATTAGGTCATGGCGCTGCAGCCCTATGGTGTGGGCGTCGCGACGCTGACGTAGCCCTACACTGCCTCATTTTATTTTCCGCACATTATTAATTAAATCTAAAATCCAATTTTGACTTAATTAAAACAATCATTATTCATTTATATATCTCGATTCTAAATCGAATATTTAATACTCTCTCAATACAGCCTTAGATCGAAAAGACAATCGACATAATGTGACCCTACAGGCCTTCACATATCGACATTAATCAAATTAAGGTCTACGCGGAATGCCTAGACGGCGCCGCAAGACGAACTCAATATGTGAAGTACGTTTACATGAATCCAGTAAACTTAACCTCAATTTGGTAAGATAAAATCCTTTCATTCACGACATACCCGATCAAGCTTAGGATTTGTCAAGTGTCTATCCAAATGGATTAATCATTGTATCTCATCTGTATTAGTTGACAACTAGACCATATTCTAAATATGTCTATTGCGTTGGCCAACAACTTAGTCAACCTAATATCACTGAGAAACTGACTATTCTCTTGAATATACATTCGAGGAATGAGTCTTAATCTTGGCTCAACTACCACCTTTAATCCACATCATAATATACTCAATACAAGCCATATCTCAACCTATAAGGCATTTGAGCTTAGGACAGGATCAAAGTATATTACTTTATAGACAAGGTACGCATTGACCTCAAGACTAAGGGCTTCTATCTCTCACACGATGATCATACTTTAGAGAAGTATAACAAATAATATATCAGCAGGGTATACCAATAATTCCAAAGTATCCATGTGTCCATCGCGAGTAGTCATTACTCGTAGCAGGTGAGACATACTTCATTCTCTAAGGATGTGATGCAGACCACATGTCGACTTATCACATATCATCGATATCCCATTCTCGATGATCATTAGTCGAGACTATTTTAAGAGTTACGTTATAATATTAATATCTCATATTATTAATAACAACATATGTGATATCCGATCTCGTGAAAGTAAGATATTTAGAGTTCCAGCAAGATTGTGATAGTAAGTGTGATCCTCGTAAGGTGAGACAGCCGCAACACCCAACTTAGGCTTAGTATCAACTGGAGTGGTAGTAGAATTTCATGAGGACATACCAGCCCTTTCAATTATCTCAGCGGCGTACTTCCTTTGTGATAAAAATAACTCACATGCATGACGAGAAACAACAATCCCCAAAAAGTAACTCAAGGCCCCCAAGTCTTTCATAGAAAACTCAAAACTAAGCATGGTCATGATAGACATGCGCAAAACATCAGTAGAGGCAGTCAAGATAATATCATCCACATATAATAAAATATAAGACAGGGAAGTACCACAACGATATATGGACAATGAATTATCAGACCTGTTGTGAGACAACTCAATAGTCGAAACATATTTTACTTATCTCTTATACCAAGCCCGTGGGGCCTTCTTAAGCCGTACAAGGACTTCTTCAATAAACAGACATGATGAGGATATTTGGGGTCTCGAAAACCCAAGGGCTGATGCATGTAAACGGCTTCCTTAAGATCACCATGTAAGAAAGAATTCTTCACATCTAACTGATGAATGGGCCATGCTTTAGAAAGAGCCAGACTGAGAACAGTGTGAATGGTAGCCGGTTTGACCACCTAAACATCTCACCACAAACCACGCCAACCTGCTGAGTCTTACCATCACCTCCAAGACGAGCCTTATGCCTCGCAAAAGAACCATCAGAATTATCCTTATGAATAAAAATACACATAGACCGAATAATATTAACAACAGAAGGACGGGGTACCAACTACCATGTCCTATTTTCAATAAGAGCATCATATTCGTCGTTCATAGCCAATTTCCAATTTGGGCCATTTAATGCGGACACTGGATTACGAGTTAGGGGGATTTAAGAATATTAGAATTTAGAATTAAATATCTTTTTGGTTTAAAAATACCCCGTTGACTATGAGTGACCGGTCTGTGACTCGGGGGAGAATTGAGTGGATTTTGGGACAAAATTGGAGGGGTGACGGACTGGCCAGCAGGCAGTGAGCCTGCTGGCCCAACACTAGAAGCCGAAACTGGAGCTTGACCAAGAGTAGAAGCAAGGGCATAACTGGGTTGGATATTCGGCCTAGTTGATGGACCCGTGACGGGAGGGTTGGGCAGATGTGATGGTACTGGAGGTCCAGCGGGCAGTGGGCCCGTTGGCTAATTTTGGGTGCGGAACAAGTCTGATAAATGGTGGATAATATATGGGGAGACATCATTATCTAAAAAATTATACAAACTAGGCCTGAGACTACTTACTTTTGCGAACGAAAATTGGGTTTCATTGAAAATAACATGACCACTAAATATGATTTTATTAGACGATAAATCAAAACATTTGTAACCACAATGATTAGATGGATAAACCAAAAACACACAAGTGGTAGAATGGGCTTAAAGTTTGTTAATTGTAGTTGATGGAAATAGTGGACAACATAAGCACTCAAAGACCCTAAGATGTGAATACAAAGGAGTCTTATTATATAAGATTTGAAGAGGGGGAGAATATGCCAAACCTTTGGTAGGAAGTTGTAAAGTCCCAAAATAAAATAAAATAAAAAAAATAAAAGAGAAATCCTACACGTCCCCCCTAAACCAACCCCTCTCCCTCAACCCCTCCTTCTACTCCCTCACGTCCCAAAATCCGTGCAACATACACTTTTATATACAACACACACACGACACAACACACCCATACACTTTTAGATACAACACAACAAAAGGGGGACAGAACATAGAAATCAAAAGAAATCTGGAAGAAAAAAAAGTAGTTTTAGCAAAAGAGTTTGAGATTTTCATTCGCGGTTACGAAGCAACAAACGTGAGTTTTCTCACTCACAAGTTCTTAGTAAAATCCTTTGTTTTGAGTTACAATGCCTGTTAAAAAAAATATATGTTTCTGGAAATATAAGTTGTGATGAATTGATTGATATAAGTATTGTCTTGTAACAAGTTTGAGTCACGTAATTACGGACTATTTTCGCTGAGTTATCCTTGTTAGAATGGGATGAAATTTTGCAGTGTTGTACATATTTTTTTCATGGTCATATTGATTGCAAACGGGGCCAAAACCTACATATGGTTTGAGAGTTATCGTTGTTTAAATTTTCTGCCTTGGATCAATCGAAATCCGGGAGGGAAGAACGTATAACGTAAAAACTGTACAAATCACTAAAGAATCTGAAAGTTTGTACTGAATAATAGTTCTAGTTTCTCTGTTATTGACAGTTTGAGACCTTACTGAGATCGATCCGACATACGGTTTGAGAGTTATCGCTGTTTAAAATTTGTGCCTCGGATCGACCAAAATCCGGAGGGGCAAAATGTATAACGTAAAAAATGTACCAATCGTTAAGAATCTGAAAGTTTGTGCTGAATAATAGTTTTAGATTTCTCTGTTCTAAACAGGTTTAGAGTTTACGGGGATTAATCTAACTTACGAATAAAAAGTTATGACTGTTTTAAAATTGTGTCCCTTTTTATAAAAGTTCGGCGAGACAGTTTTCATAGGGTCGCCTCTTTCATGAATTTGTACTAGTTAAACTACGTATTTTCAAAGTAAACTTGGGATAGTGATAGGTTTCCGTGTTGCATTCAATTCAACATAAGAAATACCTCATTTGGAGTTACGATTTGGGAATTACAACCCTTACAAGTGGGAAGGGCGAAAAGTTGAAAGAAAGGTATATTACTTGAATCTTCTGCAAATATGACAATATATTTATGTGTGTGTGTGTGAGTAAGTTTAGTCATATAGTCGAGATGATAGAAATCTTATTAATATAAATAGTTTTTCCATCACCTACGGGACTATATCATTACACACTTGTTGCCTTCAAGACTAATTACTTAGTGAGTTGCCTTTGGGGCTATATACAGTTGCGTGCTTGCCTTCGGGGCTATTCATGTACACTTACTTTTAGAACTATGTAAATACACTTGCCTTCGGGCTATTCAAACACACTTGCCTTCGGGGCTATTCAAACACACTTGCCTTCGGGGCTATAATTGAAATGTATTGGACCGGGTTGCACGCACCGTAAAAAATATATAATATGTTATATGGGATATAGCAGGTGTACTGGTTAACTAAGTATTCTCTAGGATGAGTTGGGAGAAGATTTTGGGTGTGAATATTTCTTGTCTTATACATTGAAAGTGCTGAAATCTGTTTTCATGACATGGTTATTGTGTTCATAATATGATTGTACATAGAACATTGTGAGGTTACTTTGAATTATAAGGCGAGGTTTTCACTTAGTCCTGGATGGTAGGGCTAAATCTTTTATCTAACATGTTTCAGTTAAGCGCGATAGAGGGAAAACTCCGCTACAGGGCTAGCGATGGTCCCGCAGCCTCACTGTTCCACCAATCCATTGCTCCAGATATGGTGATGGTCCTTCTTGAATAAGTAGGTTGAAGAATTATGTTTCGTTATCTCGGGGAATTCCTCACATGAGATTGTTCTTTTTAAACTTTGAATTTCTTATTTTATATATTATTCAGCACCTAAATATATGTTTAATTTAGGAAGAAAAGAAGTTAATGGTTCACCTGGGAAGGGATAGTTGCCCAGGTGCCATCACGCCCTAAGGGAAGACTTGAGGAAAGTCGGGGCGTGACAAGTTGGTATCAGAGCTAAGCCAAGTTAGGAGATTCTTAGAAATTTTTTTGAGTTGGGTGTTTGAACGGTTACTTATTGCGACGGTGTGCGCCCCACCTTAGTAATAAGTGAACGGGATAACATCCTAAACAGTTTCACTTCATTCATACTCTCCTCGTGCCTATCGTAAGTGTTTTCAAAGGTTTGGTTCTCGTACTACCTCCTTCAAAGGATTATGGAAGAGAATTTTGCAACGATAAAGTAACTAACAATTATTTTTGTAGATATGGTTACAATACGAGTTCCAACCAAGAGGGAAGTGCTCATTGAAACAAAAAGGATAATGCGAGCTCAGGAGGAGTTCATGGACCGTAGGATGGACACAATAGACGATTTTGGTGCATATGTGGATGACACTATCACACATTGTACAGATTTTCTTAGGGCTAGACGGAAGAGGCATTCATTTGAACCGACCTTTTTCGACTATCCGATTGGAGTCATACTACAGATAATAGTCAACTCCATCTCGGGAGATTTTCACTCCTCGTTTAGGAGAGCAAAGATGCTATGTGGAGATAGTAAATAAGGCTCCTTGCTCAAATTTTTATGTGAAGTGAAGAAAGTCTGGAAGATGAAGGAAAGAATACACGATAGAGAAAGGGAGGCAAGGAACAAGGCTCACAAGGAGCTGAATGCCAACCTGCGAAATAGGCGAGTCACGCGGTTAAGCCCTTTAACATGCGTTGTAGTAAATGCAAGTTTGAGTTGGAGATCTACAATAGGTGACGGAGAATTATCTGATAAGATTTAGTATAATGTTATGTTATGATGGAATGAAGTATTATGAATGCAAGAATGAAATAATATCATTATTTTTTTTATTTTTTTTTGTGGTGTTGCACGCTTATGAAGTATAAGAAAATTTTGGGGAGTTAAAATAGATATCTTGTCTTATAAAATATGAGAGCGCTTGACTTTACAGAAAATGGTAGACTTACGAGTACCGGTGATGCGAAGGTCGATCAGAACTACCCGGGGAAGAGCGAGGGGACGAGGTCAACCCCCAAGAGTTCCATCACAGGAACCGAGGGCTCAAGAAGAGGTTCACCATGAAGCTCCTATATCTCCGGTTGAAAGAGCAGTGTCTCAAAGTAGCGTGGAAAATGTTGAAGAAAATGAGAGTCAAGCGGCCCAAGAAATGGGGAGACAAAAGTTAGATAGACTCATAGAATTGATGACAGTTATAGCCCCACACATTGTTCAGCCTACACCTAGTGTCTCAGTGATGGCCCTGACCCAGAACCCGCCGGCCCAGGAACCAGTTGTGGCTGCACCACTAGCAAAAAATGTAAGAACTCAGTCAGTACCAGATAGACTATGGGGGAATTTTATGAGGAGAAGGGAACCTATCTTCACGGGGAAGGACTCCAAGTCCGGCCCGATTTCCTACCGATCAAGACTATGTATCGGGCGTCGCAGTATGCACATATTTATTTGAAAGAAATAGTGAGGTTACACGGGATTCCATTACAAATTATTTCAGATAGGGGTTCCAGTTCACCTCACACTTTGGCAAAGTTTTCAGGAGGGCCTCGGGACAAAGGTTAAGTTGAGCACGACCTTCCATCCGCAAACAGATGGTCAGGCCGAACGAATAATTCAAACATTAGAGGACGTGTTGTGGTCTTATGTGTTGGACTTCTGGGGCAATTGGTTGGACTATCTATGTCTAATTGAGTTCGCATACAACAGTTTTCATTCAAGTATATAGATGGCTCCGTTTGAAGCATTGTATGGGCAAAAATGTAGATCTCCGTTTCGGTGGTTCGAGGTGGGCGAAACACTACTGTTCATACCCGAAGTCATTCAAGAAACAAATGACAAAGTGAAGATAATTCGGGAGCGAATCAACACAACTCATAGCCGCCAAATGTCTTATGCGGATCATCACAAAAGAGATCTCGAATTTCAGGAAGGGGAGAAAGTGATTTTAAAAGTCTCTCCAATGAAAGGGGTGATGCGGTTTTGTAAGAAAGAGAAGTTGAGCCCAAGGTTTATTGGACCATATGAGATCTTACGAAGAGTGGAAAATATGGCTTACAAACTAGCATTTCCACAAGAATTGGAAGCGGTTCATCTGGTATTCCACGTGTCAATGTTACGAAAATACTTGCACGATCCAAGTCACGTCATCCAACCCCAAGAGATAGTCTTGAATGAAGAGCTTCAATATGAAGAAATTCTGGTAGAAATACTAGATAGACAGATTAAGCGCTTTAGGAATAAAGATATTGCTTTCGTGAAAGTCCTATGGAGAAATCATTCCACAAAAGAAGCAACCTGGGAAGCCGAAGACGCGATGAAAGTCAAATATCCATTCATGTTTGAGTAAGGTAATAAAATGTGTTAAATTGTGTTTCATGTGTGTGCAGTGTGCGTGTCTATATGCATGTGTTATGACCTTATTCACATTCGAGGACGAATGTTGTTCAAGGAGGGGAGAATGTAAAGTCCCAAAATAAAACAAAAAAAAAGAATAAAAGAGAAATCCTACATGTCCCCCTTAAACCAACCCCTCTCCCTCAACCCCTACTTCCATTCCCTCACGTCCCAAAATTTGTGCAACATACACTTTTATATACAACACACACACACACACGACACAACACACACATACACTTTTATATACAACACAACAAAAGGGGGACAGAACATAGAAAGCAAAAGCAATCTGGAAGAAAAAAAGTAGTTTTAGCAAAAGAGTTTGAGATTTTCATTCGCAGTTACGAAGCAACAAAGGTGAGTTTTCTCACTCACAAATTCTTAGTAAAATCCTTTGTTTTGAGTTACACTGCATGTTAAAATATAGTATGCATGTTAAAAATAATATATGTTTCTGGAAATATAAGTTGTGATGAATTAATTGATATAAGTATTGTCTTGTAACAAGTTTGAGTCATGTAATTGCGGACTGTTTTCGCTAAGTTATTGTTGTTAGAATGAGACGAAATTTTGCAGTGTTGTACATCTTTTTCATGGTCAGAATGAGTGCAAACAGGGCTAAAACTGATATATGATTTAAGAGTTACCACTGTTTAGATTTTCTGCCTCGAATCAACCAAAATCTGAGAGGAAAGAACGTATAACGTAAAAACAGTACAAATCAATAAAGAATCTGAAAGTTTGTGCTGAATAATAGTTTTATATTTCTCTGTTATTGACAGTTTGAGACCTTACTGAGATCGATCTGACATACAGTTTGAGAGTTATCGTTGTTTAAAGTTTTGGCCTCGGATCAACCGAAATTCGAGAGGGCAGAACGTATAACGTAAAAACTGTACAAATCAGTAAAGAATCTGAAAGTTTGTGCTAAATAATAGTTCTAGTTTCTCTGTTATTGACAATTTGAGACCTTATTGAGATCGATCGACATACGGTTTGAGAGTTATCGTTGTTTAAAGTTTCTGCCTCGGATCGACCAAAATTCGGAGGGGCAGAACATGTAACGTAAAAACTGTACAAATCGAAGGAAAATCCATGGACCGACCCCATCATCTCCACCCCGTAGGAACTATGAGATCACCCCAAGGACGCCTTCGGCATCGATAAAGAATCTGAAAATTTATGCTGAATAATAATTTTAGATTTCTCTGTTCTAGACAGGTTTAGAGTTTACTGGGATTAATCTGACTTACGAATAAAAAGTTATGACTGTTTTAAAATTGTGTCCCTTTTTATAAAAGTCCGGCGAGACAGTTTTCATAGGGTCGTCTCTTTCGTGAATTTGTACTAGTTAACTAAGTATTATCAAAGGAAACTTGGGATAGAGATAGGTTCCCTTGTTACCTTCAATTCAACATAAGAAATACCTCATTTGGAGTTACGATTTGGGAGTTATAACCCTTACAAGTGGGAAGGGCGAAAAGTTGAAAGAAAGGTATATTACTTGAATCTTCTAGAAATATGACAATATATTTATGTGTGTGTGTGTATAAGTTTAGCCATACAGTCGAGATGATAGAAATCTTAGTAATGTAAATAATTTTGCCATCACCTACGGGACTATAGCATTACACACGTGTTGCCTTCAAGACTAATTACTTATTGAGTTGCCTTTGGGGCTATATATAGTTGCGGGCTTGCCTTCGGGGCTATTCATGTACACTTTCTTTCGGAACTATTTAAATAAACTTGACTTCAGAGCTATTCAAATACACTTTCCTTCGGGGCTATTCAAACACACTTGCCTTCGAGGCTATTCAAATACACTTGCCTTCGGGGCTATTCAAACACACTTGCCTTCGGGGCTATAATTTAAATGCATTGGACCGGGTTGCACGCACCGAAACAAATATATAATATGTTATATGGGATAGAGCAGGTGTACTGGTTAACTAAGTATTCTCCAGGATGAGTTGGGAGAAGAATAATATTTATTGTTTTATACACTGAAAGTGCTGAAATATGTTTTCATCACATGATTATTATGTTCATAATATGATTGTACATAGAACATTGTGAGGTTACTTTGAATTGTAAGACAAGGTTCTCACTCAGTCCCGGATGGTAGGGCTGACTCTTTTATCTAACATGTTTTAGGTAAGCGCGATAGAGGGAAAACTCTGCTACAGGGCTAGCGATCGTCCCGCAGCTTCACTGTTCCACCAAGCCATTGCTCTGGATTTGGTGATGGTCCTTCCTGAATAAGTAGGTTGAAGAATTAAGTTTCGTTATCTCGGGAAATTCTCCATATGAGATTGTTCTTTTTAAACTTCGAATTTTATATTTTATATATATTCCGCACCTAAATATATGTTTAATTTAGGAAGGAAAGAAGTTAACGGTTCGCCTGGGAAGGGATAGTTGCCCAGGTGCCATTGCCATCACGCCCTAAGGGAAGACTTGAGAAAAGTTGGGGCATGACAGAAGTATGTTAAGAAGATAAGTGGTCATCTGTAGAGCATGATGCCAGAAGGAAGGGGGTACAGAAGCATGGACCAATAAAGTACGGACAATAAGGACAAGAGAAATGAAAAACTATGACATTAGTGTCACAAAAATCCCGAAATAACCGATTATCATATTCTTTTCCATATCACATTGAATATTTTTTATTTTACCGGTCGAAAATTTTAAGAATGTGGAAAAAACTTGACATTTTTTTGCCAACGGAAAGGACCATAAAAATTAGAATAATCACCCAAAAATAGAACATAATAACGATGGCTCACAGAACTTAAAATGGGAGATATCCATAAATCACTATGAATAATATCAAATGGCATTAAAGTATGAGAAGTAGAGGCTACAAAATGGTAATCTAACATGTTTTTCTAAAGGACATGATTGGCAAATTGGAGTACTACGCGTACCTTTACAAGAAATAAAATTATTTTTATGCAAGGAAGAAACAATGGATGACCCAGGGTGACCCAAACGTGCAAGCCACAAGGAAGGAGATAGAGCTGCAAAAGTAGATGGCAAGGCTTGACTCGAGAGACTGGATGCGGACGTGATAGGATAAAGATCTCCTGTACTATCACATCTCATGAGAGGTATCTCCGTCTTGAAATCCTTCACAGAAAATCCAAAAGGATCCAAATCAACAGAAACCCAATAATTGGTGGTGAATTTACGGACATACACCAAATTTTTAATTAAGTAAGGGGCATGAAGGGCAATTTTTAAGATAAGAGGTGGATGGGGGGAAATAAAGTTTTATGACCGTAACCACGAATTGGAATTGAGTTGCCATTACTAACAATTATGCCACGATTGATGCTCAAATTGGAATAAGACGAGAGAGTACCTTGGTTGGACGTCATGTGAGAAGTGGCATCGGTGTCTATTTACCAATTTGCATATGGAGGATTCAATCCAAGTGTATGCATTGCAACTTTAATGTCAGACGGAGTGGGGCTCGAAGCATGATGGGCCTGTGGAGGCTGAGGCCTAAGCACACCTGCTTGCTGCCTCGGCCCAGCATTGTTGCCAAAGCCACTGGACCATGTCGAATTGGGTCAGAAGGAATGGTGGCAGTTCACTGTCCAGGGGCTGGAGAGGTTGGAAAATAGGGGTCGTTGGGCTATTAGCCACCGGCCCAGGCCCACTGCCAAGGGGCCCATGGCTGGGACTAGTTAACATGTGGCCCATTGCCACCATACGAGGGCCCACTGCCACTATTCTGGTCGCCCCTACCACCACCGGAACCACCACGATTGCCACCACAATTTTTTTGATTTTTCTTGCCTCCACTGTGAGCACGGTTTTGGCCTGAATTATCAACAACACCTTGAGAATTAGCTGAAGACATCATCATGACCACGGGACTAGCGCCGGTAGCCGCCTTTTTTTCCAAACCGGCTTCTTCTAACGTGAGCATCGAACGAGCTTGATAAAAAGGCGGAAGTAGATTACTTTGACGGAGGAGAGTCCCTACGCCATTATAGGCCTCAGATAGTCTTGCAACCATTTGTAGAATAAGCCGATTATTGGTAACGGGCGCTCCAATGTTACAGAGTTGGTCTGCCAATTCCTTAAGTCATTTACAATAAGTTAAAACATTCGGGAAATCTTCCATGCTAACTTGAGAAAAATCCTGCTCAAGGGTCACAACGCGGGAATGTTGGTTATCTTGGAATATATCACGCAATCTATTTCATGTAGCCATAGCCGTAGTGTCAGTCTCAATAATCTTCTGTAAAAGGTCGGTAGAAATATTGGAATAAATCCACTGAAGGACGGTAGCATCAAGAGTAATCCATAAGTGAGGATCTTCTGTGAGAGTAGGGGTAGCGGGAGGAATTATGTGATGGAGGACTTGATGTGAGATGGCGTGAATTTTGAACAACTTCGCCCACATCGCGTATTGGACGTTTTCCATCTCAAGAACAATAGGGATGTTGTTCTTGATGTTAGAAACAATAAGGGCAGGATGAAAGTGGTTCTTTGACGTCGACATAACGAAAGAACAAAGGGTTTGGGATGAGAGGAGGTAAAATTAGCACGAAATTTGAGTGGAAGCACGATTTCCGATGCAAGCTCGGACGAGAAGGGACGGCGGAACCGAGACTAAATTTGGGAGAGGAGCGGAAGTATTTTAGTCCTAGATTTCTGATACCATGAAAGAAATAATCTCTTGATTATTTTTATTAATGAAAGAGTATATATACAATTTACAATTTCCATAATATAAATCATATTCCTATTCTACTCCCAAAACCCTATTCTAATTGTACAAGAATCGTACAATTATGGTAAGTGTACAATGCTAATTATATACAAATAATATAAAATAATTTGTTACTAAAATAGGGATATACACGTTGTGTATACCATGTGTATCACAGTTTCCCACTTGTGATGGATTTCTGTGATATACACGGTATACACAAGGTATTATACATCGTGTATATCCTTGTATATTTTCATTGAAATTGACCAAATACGAAACTGATCCCGCCTAAATTATAATTTCATCCGAGGCTTGTCAACAACTTCAACTTCTTCATCCGCCTCAGCAGCAGCGGTCTCTTGAATAGAAACAACAATCTTTTCTTGAATATCAACATCAGTCTTCTTCTCAATATCAACAACAGTCCTCTCCTCAATAACATGAGCAGTCTGTTGTGCATGTTTATCAACATATATAACTTATTGAGGTTAAACAACTTTGAAAATTCTTTTTCAAAATTCAACTTCACTAAAATATTGTTCAATGCTTACAATACCAAAATCCCTCATATATGATATCACAGTGACCTTACCTGTAAGCACAAAAGGAAAATTGTACCGTGCTAGTGCAGGTTGGTTTTATTCTTGCAACAGTATTAAGATGATCAAGCCTACATGCTCCTCTTGTATTCTAGAATATATGGAAAACTTTGAATTTGTATGCTTTAGAGTAAGGTTTACATGTTTTTTTCCTTCCAAAAGATCAGATAAGGATTTATATAATGAAATTGTATTCAGTCTGACAAGAAACAAGGAGGTTCGAAGGCGGAACTTAGGGCCATTCTTCCAGATCTTGAGGAGATGCGGAAGAGGAAATCCCACACATTGAAGTTATAAAGCACATACAAAAGATTAAGAATGAAATCTATAGGTTTACTTCTACAACCTTGACTGTTAATTTTTATTTTTATTAGTAGATTTTGAAATTACTGCTTTTTAATTTTTTTGGGCAGGTTTTTTTTGGAGGTTATCGTTGTAGCAATTCTTTCATTCTAAGGCAAACAATCATCTAGGATTGACTGTTAATGTTTTTCTTATAATTCTATACCTGATGATTATTTTTAACTAATTTTAATCTAATTGTATAAGTTAGACCATCACTTTGTTTTTGTTGCTTTTCAGCATAAAGTGGTCGTTATGCTCTTGGACAATTTCTTTTTCGGTGTTATCATTCTACCATCATTCTCTATATTTATACTATGAGTTGTATGGATTATAGGTTTAGATTAATTTAAAGTGTCATGACATATAGTTGCTAAAATGTTTCCTTTATTTCTGAAGGGTGTCAAATGCTATGGAAATAAAAAACAAGAGATGGAATAAATCGAATGCCAATTTTGTTTCAGAATGTTGTTAATTATGTCGTCCGACACCAGTAACAACACTTAGTAAAACAGTAACTTTAAAGAGTAAATGCAGCGGAATTTAAAGAACACAAAGGTTTAAAATATTCATAAGTTATGATGGTCAATGACCAAATGTATTGTATATATATTATATACAAAATTACAAATTCTTTTCTTTACAGATTTACAAGATAAAATGGAAAGAAATTAAAAGTTGATGTCGCATATGACTTCTTCCTGAAAAATCTAACTAAGTAGACATAGACAACCTCTCATTACAATCGCTCCAAACAAAACTAATCTAGAATCTAAACAGCAATTGTAATGTTGGACAGAATGTTTTCGACACACTCAGGCAACACCTGTGATCCAAATTTTAGATGAAATCTTGAGAGCTCTCTTGGTATTTTTATAATCTGATTCTAGATGCTCGATTCACTGTTGTGACCTCTTTATTTATAGTAGAGAGTTCCCTTGAAAGGCTCATCGATCGGTTGTGGAAGTTGAGGAAAAGATAGACAGCTTGTGGTAGATGATTAAGGAGTGATAATCTCAACGACTTTGACTTGTTCCTTACTCAACTTTCCCCCCAAGCTTTGACTCTTTCTCCCACGTTTTACACAGCTCCAATTCATCACGCCTAAGTCATTTTTACCTCACAGTAAAATATTACTGCTTACTGTGAAGTAAGACAAAACTGTTTTTCGAAGATGTTGGTTCGAATGTTATGACATTTGTCCTAATAATTTTATGCATTCAAATCAGTACTTTAGAAGATATGTTAGGTTAAATGTCACAACACCAAACCCAACATTAACAATCTCCCTCTTTTTGCCTTTCTTCACAAAACACATTACAAAATGTACAAACGACTTAGTGCACTATCACATATGTTGTCCAAAACTTGTGATTACTAACAAGCTCCCCCTTAACCTGTGATGTCATACAAATAAAACTTGTGTAAACCAAGCCACATGATTAGAAAATGATGTGTGCACACATATCACAAAGAAAAAAACCATTGTCAGAATAAACCATTGTCAAAATAAAGATCCACATCAACCATTAACCAAACCAAAAAAAAGTTCATAATCCAAACAATCATAAACCAATCATTAAAAGTTCATGATGCAGCACTTCAGCCCGCTTCTCCCTGGCTCATTATGCAGCAACAACAACTTCCAGTAGCTTTCTACTTCTGCATAACAGCTTTAGCCTTTTGCATAACAACTTCAACTTCAGCCCTCAGCCTTAGCCTGTTTAGAAATACTTTCCTCCCAAAAACTTCTTCCTTTTGCACAACAGTATTAACAGCTTCTTTAGCAACAACAACAGCATGTTCACCTTCAACCTCTTCCCCCTGCTCTCCCTGCACAGAAGCATCATCTCCCCCTTTTTGTGAAGAACGTAATAGTAAGAAATGGTCTTTGGCTTGAACCAAAGCATCCCTGGCAGCATCAACCTATGAAATTTGTTGGTTGATTTTTGCTATTTGACCCACTAGCCAGTCTGTTGATAGGGTTGGCTGTATTGAACTAGTGTTTCCCTGACTGCGGGTGACATTCCTGGCAACATTCTTACATTTTGCTTCCTTCTTCCAAGGAAAGTCAATTACTCTTTATTTGCTCTTTAGGATTGCCTTGTTTACTGAGTACAGTTTAGGAGCCTTCCCTAATGTGTCATCTCTTTTAGTCTCAAAGGCTTGAGAAGTCAAGATTTGGTAGATTATAGAGGGAAATGGAAGAATTAATGTTAATTCTTTTTCAGCCAAGTTGGCAACTTGATAAAATATCATCTTTTCTAAATTAGCATTTAAGCCTTTTCCAGTTTTAAACAATAGGAAATCTTGTTCAGATGTCACAACTGACTCATTCAAGGAAGGAAGCCAATTATGAATTGTAATTTTGTGAAGGGTGGAAAATAAGGATGTTCGTTTTGAAGCTGGGCATCTAGGGATGCATTTTTTCATTATACCTCTAGTGAGGTATTCAATCATTTTATCCCTATTTTCTGTCACTTGTACTGCATCTCTAACTCTCTCTTCAGCATTAAGTCACATACATTGATTTATAATTGAGGGTTCCCAAAGTTTTTGGAGGAGACATCCTCTATAGCAGGATTCATATTAGCATAAAACAACCTAATCACTTCATCAACATAGGGTTCTTTTTCTGTGACAGTTTTGAGAAGCTGTCTATCCTTGAGAAATTCTATCAAGCCATATTGAGTACATGGAGTAATATCTAACACTTTGTCAGGTCTAATAACTTTATTCTTGTACCATTCCTATTTATCATATTTACCTTTATAATAGAATTTTTCTGAGAAAGCAGATACCTCAATGTTTGAATAAGACATGCTGAACTATTGGATTTGGTACTGCTGGAGGATGTTGATGTTTATCTCTTCTGATGTTGTCTGAAATGTTGCCTGATATGTTGTGGCATCAGTGGAAACATTCGGAGCAACACTCGATTTGGCATATCTGGGAATTCCCTTAGGAAAGAATTGCTTCAGTGAAGTTTCATCAGGGATTTCCTTATTTTCTCGAGACACATTTTGCGATACAGAAGCAGTTGGTTCTTCTTCACTCTCATCAGTTGAGAGTACAAAGTTCGTGTCGTCATCGTCACTGCTCGAGCAAGCAAGTATAGATGTATCAAACCTGGACCTTTTGTAGCTTGGTTCTTCACGAACTATTCTCTCAAACATTCAACTCAATCGACTAGTTGGGAAGGTGGATGAACTTGGTCTTTTACCCAATGCTGAAATATAAGATGTTTCATCAACATCTATTGGATTGTTGTCATCACCTAGGTAGCCAATGTCTAAAGGTTCATCTAAACCTTTAAATGCTATAGCTTTGGACAAGTCCTTTGTGGATGGTGAAGAAGATAATCGGCATGGTTGTTGAGGTTCATTTTGATCAGACGATTCAGTGTTCATAGAAGGACTTGTGCTCATAGGGGTGTTGGTTGGAGTGTTGGCTGACATTGGAGAGGTTTTCATCGGTAAATATTGTGGAGAAGGTTTTAGTAATTTAGGGTTTGAGATTGAGAGTGAAGTTTGATTTGGTGAGTCCATCGGGTAAGAGAGTGTATACCCGATGTGATCCCCCCCCCCCCCCATTTTTTATTTTTATGGGAAAATTCAAAAACTGATAAAATAATAGCAAATGAGAGGATATTTATATACATGGCTAACCTATCTTAGCAACAAAAATCCCTTAGTTTTAGGTATTTCATTTGTACACAATAACTTACACCTATAATATGGGATAAAACAAATAAACATCATGATAAGGATAAACTTTAATCTCATTCTTTTAGGTTGTGAAATTCCTATAAACAAGGCATATAATAGGGAGAGAGATCTGATGATTCAACGATCAGATAAGTACAACATTCCAACACATCACATTCTGAAAATGTCAACAGCAATGTTATATCTATTTTATGAATTTGACCACTAGACTAATGTAACATTTTTCCCACAAGTATTTTTGATCCACAAGAACTTTTCATTTTGACAACAAATCAAGACACATTTTATATGTATTTTATGAATTTGACCACTGGACCAATATAACATTTTTCCATCATCTACTTGATCTAATCATATAACACATACAAATGAATTTTCCATGTCATCAATAAGAATACTTATTTAGTATTCTCAAAATTCTTTTGAAGCACTTGATACTCCTATAGAATAGGAACGGTATCTTTTCAAGGGCTTTTCCTATTTTGATCAGTTGCCAAATATGTGTATAGGCTTTACCTTATTTTGATACTCCTTTTTTATGATATCTATGTATTTACATATCATCGAAGAGAACGGTATCACGTTGGAAACACATTCTTATTGAAGGATCATGCTTGTGTGACCAAAAGTTCACCATACAACAACAATACTCAGTTAGTGATATAATATATGTAAATGTCACCCGAAATGTTAGACAACGTTCCAGCTGACATTCACCAAAAATGCCTTCTTTTTAGAGATTACAAAGACCAAGATATTTCTTCAAGCTCAAAAATCTCTCATGGTCCAAAGCTTTTGTAAAAATATCAGCTAGTTGATGAAGAGCGTCAACATGTTCAATTTTAACTAGTTGTTTTTCAACCAAATCTCTTAAAAATGATGTCTAATATCAATATGTTTTGTACGTGAGTGCTGAACTAGATTTTTTCAAAATATTTATCGCACTCAAATTATCACAATACAAAATCAAAATATTGCTAGTAAATCCATAGTCGTCTAACATGTGTCTTAGCCATATTAATTGAGAGGAACAACTTCCAGCGGCTACATATTTAGATTCAGCAGTTGAAAGTGAGACACATCTTTGTTTACGACTATACCATGAAATAAGTTTATTGCGAAGATAAAAACATCATCCACTTATACTTTTTCTATCATCCACATCTCCATCCCAATCCGAGTCACTAAATCCTATTAAGTTAGGATTAGTGTCTCTGGAATACCATATTCCCAACTCACATGTGCCAACAACATATCAAATAATATGTTTCACGATATTTAAGTGGGACATTTGGGACAGGCTTGAAAACGTGCACAAACACAAACACTAAACATAATATCTGGGCAACTAGCAGTAAGATAAAGAAGGCTACCTATCATAGATCGATATAATATTGGGTCGACATTTTCACCAATATTATCCTTACATACCTTCTGCGATGAACCCATTGGCATTCTTGGCATATTTACTATGTGAGATAAAAATTCCATAATCACTTTGTTTTATCTGAAAGCCAAAGAAAAAAGTTAGTTCCCCAATTATGCTCATTTCAAATGTTGATGACATAGCTTCAACAAATGAATTTAGGTACGACTTTGAGGTCGACCCAAAGACTGTCATCCACGTAGATTTAAGCAATTATAATATCTATACCGTATCGTTTAATAAATAAAGTATGATCAACTTCGCCCCGGTTAAAACTAAATTCAAGAACAAAGTTAGTTAAACGATCATACCATGCACGAGGGGCTTGTTTCAACTCATACAAAGCCTTTTGAGCTTGTACACATAGTGTAGATGGTAAGGATCATCAATTTCAGCTTATTAATAATACGAATGTGTTTAAGTACATTTTTTCCTAATAATGATTGTCTTTAAGACATACATCATTTCAATCATCCACTTGGCCTAGAGTCAATCTCCAATGTATCTAATATCCATGTTTTCAAATTGACCATTATTCTTAATTAAGCTTAATGGTTTTGTAAATGGGTCAGCTAGATTATCATCTGTGGGAACATAGTCTAATTTTATTTCTTCAGTTTCCACCATCTCCCTGAGAATGTGGTATTTCGTTGGTACATGCTTCTTTCTGTTTGTTGATCTTGGTTCCTTAGCTTGCGCAATCGCATCAGTATTGTCACAATACATCGTTATTGGACAAGTGGCACTTGGAACAACCCCTAGTTCCTTCAGGAACTCAGATATCGTGACAGCTTCTTTACCAGCTTCCGATCCAACAATGTACTCGACTTTAGTTGTTGAATCAGCAGTTGTAGCTTGCTTGGAACTTTTCCAACTCACTACTCCATCATTGAAAATGAAGTCATATCTAAACTGAGACTTGAAGTCATCAAGATCTGTCTAGAAGCTAGCATTATTGTACCTAGTAGCCACTAGCTTCTCTTGTCCACCATAGATTAAGAAATATTCTTTAGTTTGTCTAAGATACTTAAGAATACTCTTGACTGTTTTCCAGTGTTCTTTCCCAGGATTCTGCTGGAACTTGCAAATCATACTAAGTGTATAGGCCACATATGGCCTCATACAGGTCATTGCATACATGATTGATCCTATAGATGAAGCATATGAGATTCTCTTCATGCGTTCAAGTTCTGCAACAATGGAAGGACTATCCTTCTTTGATAACTTGATGCCTTGACCCATAGAAAGACCTTCCTTCTTGGAGTTTTCCATATAGAATCGTCTTAGCACTCTGTCTATGTATATGGATTGTGACAGCCCCAACAGTCTATTAGGTCTATCTGTATAGATCATAATTCCAAGAATGTAGCAGGCTTCACCCAAGTTCTTCTTCATGAAGGTGCTGGATAATCATTCCTTGATTGATTGCATGAGAGTCTTATTGTCACCCATTATTAATATGTCATCTACGTATATAACAATAAAGACAATACTCTCTTCTTTACGCTTACTATAAACGCAGGGATCTTCTTTGCTTCTAACAAAGTCAAACGATTTGACTGCTTTGTCAAAGCAAATATTCCAACTCATTGAGGCTTGCTTACGTCCATAAATGGACTTTTGTAGCTTGCATACTGCTTTGGGCTTACTATTGGATATAAAACCCTCTGGTTGTATCATAAACACCTCCTCAATTAGGTTACCATTGAGGAAAGCAGTTTTAACATCCATTTGCCAAATGTCATAATCATAGTATGCGGCTATTGCAAGAAAAATCCGAATGGACTTAGTTTTCGCAACAAGTGAAAATGATTCATCATAATCGACCCCAAGCCGTTGATTTTAACATTTAGCCACCAATCTTGCCTTATAAGTCTGTACCTTGCCATATGCGTCAATTATTTTCTTGAAGACCCATTTGCATCCTATGGGTCTAACCCCTGTTGGCAAATCAACCAAGTTCCAAACTTGATTGATTTACATCGAGTCCATCTCAGATTTCATGACTTCTTGCCATATTTGCGAATCAATGTCTAGCATAGCTTCGCTGTAGGTTGTAGGTTTATCGTCATCAGGAATATCTATCTCATTGTGTGTTTCAACAAGGAGATTAAGTATTTCATGCAGACGATAAGTCTTAGTGGACCTACGGAATTGATTATTCTGTGTTTTAGTGTCTGTTGCATTCTGATTGTGAGAAGGTCTTTGTGTGCTGGACAATCCACCACCTTGAGAGCTTTCAGGAATGTCATTTTCATGTATTTCCTGAATGAAATGATGTACATCCATTGTATCATCTTCCATTGGTTGTGTATGAGAGCCTTGCATTTCTGCATTATGTCTAACAGTACTTCCACTAGCTGAAGGACGTACTCTAAGTACCCAATCTTCACCAAATACTCCAGTGAATCCTTGTCTAGGTCATTCGACAAGGGTTCAACTTCTGTGTTATCTTGTGGTTCTTGAATTTCTTCAAATTCTATCTTATTGCAGCTGTGCTCCTTGTAGACATAGTCTTCTTCAAGGAAAGCTGCATTTCTGGAAACAATGACCTTATGTTCTCCAGGAAGATAGAAATAATATCTCTTAGTTTCCTTTGGATACCCCACAAATTAATATTTCTCATTTTTAGATTCCAACTTGTCAGTAAGCATCTTCTTTATATATGCAGGGCACCCCCAAGGTCGCATGCGTATAAGTGTTGGCTTTTTGCCATTCCATATCTCATATGGAGTTTTCTCTACTAACTTTGAAGGAACCCTGTTCAGAATATAAATTGAGCTTTGTAATGCATAGCCCCAAAGATATGTTGGTAAAACTGAGAAACTCATCATGGATCTAACCATATCTAATAGGGTTTGATTTCTCCTTTTAGCAACACCATTCATTTGTGGCGTTCCAGGAGGTGTCCATTGTGATTAGACTCCATGAAGCTTCAAGTAATTCAGAAATTCTTTACTTAAGTATTCACCTCCTCGATCTGATCGAAGGATCTTGATACTTATTTCAAGTTGCTTCTCTACTTCTGACTTGTACTCGAATTTCTGAAAGGCTTCGGACTTGTGTTTCATAATATACATATGCCCAAACCTGGTGAAATTATCTGTAAAAGTGATGAAGGAAGGGAAGTCTCCCTTAGCTTGAGTTGAAAATGGCCCACATACATCAGTATGGACCAACTCAAGTACCTCTTTGGCTCACACACCTTTCCCAGAAAGTGGCTTTTTGGTCATCTTTCCTCTCAAGCAAGATTCACAGTTACCATAGGACACCGAGTCAAATGGTTCCAGGTAGTCCAACTTCCTTAATCTTGCTATCCTTGATGTGACCAAGTCTACAGTGCCATAAGTAGGTGGGGTTTCTTGGATTACTTATATTAGCTCATTTATTTTGCACATTAAAAATTTCATGACTATAGTTTAGAACATACAAACCATCCACAAGTGGAGCATTTCCATAAATAAAATCATTAAAAATAGTACATAACTGCCATTGGCAATAAATGAGGAAACCCCCTCAATGTCTAACATTAGGATAGAAATAATATTCCTCGTCAATGAGGGAATAAAATAATAATTATTTAGTTCTAAACAAAAGCCTGAAGGTAAATCTAGTCTATAAGTCCTCACACGTTCAGCATCCACTCGTGCTCCATTTCCAACGCGCAGGTCTACCTCTCATGGTCCAACCTTTCTGCTGTCAATCAGACCCTTCACATTGTTACAAATGTGTGAGTCACAAGCGGTATCTAATACCCAGCAGTGAGAGTTATTTATAGACAAATTTATTTCAATGACAAACATACCTTGTCCAGTAGAGTTAGAAGCACGTATTGCTTTGCCTCCTCCTAGAGATGTGCAGGCCTTCTTCTAGTGCCCCTTCTTCTTACAGTTGAGGCACACATCTGAAGCTACCTTTGCCTTCTTCTGAAAAACTCCTCTAGGTTTTAAAACTGTGGGTGCAGCAACTGCCTTACCCTTCTTCTTATGTATGTTCTTACCCTTGGGTTTGAACTTGCTAAATGAGCCCACTATGAGCACAACATTTTCTCTATAGGTAGATAATTCAAAGATCTTCAACATGTTGTGAAGCTCTGGAAGACTTGCCTTGGTCCCATTCATATTGAAGTTCATAATAAAATTCTCAAATGAACCAAGAAGTGAATTCAGGATCAGGTTCACAAAGACATTTATAGGCACCTTCGTTCCAATCGAAGCCAACTTTTCTATCAACCTAATCATCTTCAGAACATGCGCTGACACTTGACCCCCTTCGTTCAGCTTAAGCTTGAAAAGGTCTCTCAACAGTTCATACTCCATTGTTTGAGACTATGAGTCATAGAGACTCTTCAAGTGTTTTAGCATTTTGTTGGAGCCCATGTTTTCATGTTGCCTCTGTAACTCTACAATCATAGAGGACAATATTACACACTGTGCCGATGTAGCATCGTCTAGATGTTTCTGATAAGCCACCTTGACAAACAGGGCATACTCATTAGAGTCTTTAGCAGAGACTGTAACACATACTCAAGTCTTTCTTGTCTTAACACCAATCAAAGATTTCTCAACCAGTCAGGGTAATTTGCTCCAGTCAACTTGTTTGTCTCGACCAAGATTCTCACTGATAGATTCGATATTTTATATATACTGAAGAAATAGATAGACTTGAAATTAAACTCTAATATAATTTCTATTGAACACATTCGTTAACTAATTAACATGGCCTTTAGTTTAATTAGCTACCACTATTTTAACATATTTTTCGACCCCATGAAAGAATACAGACTCATATCAAATATGGTCATAATGGGTCATGATTCAGGTTTATGCTATCTCCGCATTTGCTGTGGCTGATAACTTCAATAGTACAACCTGGTAGGTCTCCAAACCAATTACAAATAATTTACAACTCTTGTTTGACTGATTGTTCCGAACAATCGATCTGCGTCCCTCGGCTTGTCCGACGTTGTGGCGCTAAGACAGCCTAACAAGTCAACCCCATTATGCGACTATAATTATGTATCTAAGTGAGTTTTGCCTTATAAAGCAAACACTGTGGTGTAAATACTCATGAAGGTTTATCACCCACTTCTACATTTAACATGCTTCTATGAAAGAGTCTGAGTTCTCGTAGACTTAGAGCAAATGTTGTGGCATAAATACTCATCTCGATGAAAAGGATTTTGCACTACAATCAATTATAACGGATGACACGTTCATTTTAAATGAGACTTGTATTAAATTTTGGGGAACATTTTAATTCTGGGTTTTAACCAAGATTAACTCTAGCGTGCTATGTCTAACAAAGCATCTTAACTATCATGCAAATGACTAAGCATCATTGGGTACCGCCTTCCTAAGCATGATATTAAGCGGTTTAAACACATACTGGGTGCCGCCTACCTAGACATGCATAATGCGGTCCAATAAATACTGGGCGCCACCTACCCAGACATACATAATGTAGACACTATACTAATTGTTTAAATGACAAACAATTTTACATTTAGCACATAAACAATATACTTATGAAATAATCTACTGTTATAATAATAATCGTGGGTTAAACATTCTATATTATTTTTGTTTTCTAGACAAGTTGAGTCGCGACGCTGATCATTAGGGCCGCGGCGCCAGTGTGGCTGAAGCCTTTCGGCTTCTGCAATGAATTAGTGTCGCGGCGCTCCACCATGGAGTCGCAGCGCTGGTAAGGCAGATGCCTTTCGGCTTCTGTTGTGCATTAGGGCCGTGACGCCTATTGTCCACTAAGTCCAGAATTTTAAAATGAAGCTTTTAATACCAGATCACGGACAGGAGCCGTGTCACATTCCTTTCATCGTGACAGGCGCTGCGGCGCTCCAACATAGAGCCGCGGAACCGCCTTGCAACCCTAGCATGCGTCGCGGCACCCTACCATCGGTCAACCTTAAATCCAATTTAGGGACCAGATCACAGATCCTTTATCACCACCCACCATTATCAATAACACACATATCGACCATCATCCATTCCTACCTGTTCTTCGTCGTGCACCATGTTGGCAATGAGCCGGTTATATGCACTTAGCTTAGTCCGAGTTAGAACGGAATGACTTCCTCGATTTAGTAGAGTTGATAATTTATGGTGATGTAAAAAGGTTAACTATTCAGTCAAGATGTGTAGAATTTCAAGAAGCCTTGTTTTAATTCAGTTTAAAAACCAATTTTACGTTTAACCCATATTGTTATTCTATTCAATTGTTATATAACCATTGAACCGGCCTGGGCTCTGATACCATTGTAGGATTTTGTTGGGTTCAAAACATGTAAGTAGGCACAGTGGAAGTTTAAAATTTTGTTCTATTTACCCTAACAATTTCTTTTCGTATGGTTATATGACAATCAAAACCTGTAACATAAAATATGAACACTTACAGATTGTAATATCTGGAGTCTTTACTAAATGGTGGACACGCGATTTCCCCTTCGACTGCAAGCACCTTGCTACGGTGTATTCCTCTGTCAAGAAAGCCAGAAAATCTTGACAGATGTTTGAGAGAGTTTGTTCTAAACTCTAAGTCTAGAACTTTTATGAGAATTGGTGTATCTGTTATCAATGGTTGGTGTTGTATATCTAGTTGTTTTAGGTCACAAAATAGATTAGGGTTGGGCTCTAAGCCTGGCCCAAAAACCGAGGTAGAGAGGGCCAGTCTGACAGGGCCCACTGCTGGGTCGGCGCCACAGCTCTACCTAGTAGGCGTCGCGGTGCCTTACGTCCAATAACGTCCCTCATTTTCGTTAATATATATTCAGCACATTTAATTAAATCCAAAATCTAATTTTGACTTAATTAAATAATTTCCATCTAATAGAAATTATCTCATAGTTATTATTAATTTAAATATCTAGATTCCAAATCGAATATTTAATACTTTCTCAATACACCCTTAGATCGAAGAGACAATTGACATAGTGTGACCCTATAGGCCTTCATGTATTGACACTAATCCAATTAAGGTCCATACAAAACTCCTAGACTGCACCGTACGACGAACTCAATATATGAAGTACGTTTACATGAATCCAGCAAACATAACCTTTATGTGAGATGATAAATTTCTTTCATTCGCGACACACTCGATCAAGCTTAGGATTTGTCATGTGTCTATCCAAATGGCTTGATCACTTTATCTCATCTATATTAGTCGACAACTAGACCATATTCTAAATATGTCTCTTGCATTGGCCAATGACTTGGTCAACCTAATATCACTGAGAAGTTGAGTGCTCTCTCGAATATCCAATCGAGGAATGAATCATATTCTTGGCTCAACTACCACCTTAGTTTACATCATAATGCACCAACACAAGCCGTATCTTATCCTACAAGGATTTTAAGCTTAGGACAGTGTCAAAGTACATTACTCTGTAAACAAGGTGCGTATTGACCTCAAGTCAAATGCCATAAATATTAATCTTATTAATAATACGAATGTGTTTAAGTACATTTGTCCCTAATAATTATCGTCTCTAGGACATACATATTTTCACTCTCTTCTTGGAATAGTGCAACATTTACAAGTATAGTCCTTGCGTATCCCAAATCTTGCTATCACTTCATAGAAAGGAACTTTTCCCTGCCAAAGTTTCCAACCAAAGAATGAAATTTTAAAAGGAATGTCAGAGTTCCATACCTGTGATAGATTCTGGTTGGCTGATTTTCTGTCCCTTATCAGGTTTCAAGTTGAGTTGTTGGAGAATTTTCCATCCCCAGTCAAATTCCAAAAAACTTTATCCCCGAGTGTCTTGTTTTTCAATATCAATGATCTGAATGTGTTGGATGGTGTTGTCTGCTAGAATGTTGCGAAGTTTGGCAATGTTCCAATTTCCAGTTATGATGAAATTGCACCAGGATTGTTCAAGTCTATATAAGAAGTTCATGTTCTCATTTTATATCCGATGTGATACTCTTAACACTCATTAAAGTTTTAGTGCTCTTCCTCGCTCTTGGGTAGTCTTCTGCTAAAGGGCCAATGCCACTCAAATTGTCCCACCCAAAGCTATAAGTATCAGAACTAAATTGCCACTTGATCTGAGCTTCTGCTTTGTCTCTCACTTGAGTCATAGATTTCCACATATGAGAATCACCTGAAGCCCATTTTTCGGTGGTGCAATGGGGGAATTTAGCCAATAAAGAAGGCGTTGATCGAAATCTCCATCACCTCTTTATAGCTAGAACTTTACTTTGTTCCTTCATACTGATGTATACCAATGCCTCCCTTCTGATTTTGGATAGCATAAATTCCTCCATGAACTCCAGTGTTGGTCATAAATTGATGATACAAGTTGCAGTAACTGGAAATTGTACCAAAGAAGGGTGGATAACGAATGGAAATCTAATTTCTTGTTCCCTTGTCCACCTTTAAGATTTTTGCTAATTTCAAAATTAAAAGACATTCTTTTTTTTTTGTGTGGAAAAATACTTTTTAAAAGCTCTTTTTAGAAAGATAATTGGAAGGCGTTTAGCCGAACCTTGTCAATCTGGGCATATTTTGTTTGTACCTCCACAACTCCAACATATCATATTTGTTCCAATAGCTTCAAAAATAGACTCAAACCAGAATAGTAAGTGAGAACATTCTTTATAATTTTTTCTTCATAGCCCCTTAATTTGGAAAATGAACCAATTATATACTAACATGTGTGATTAAATATAACTAAGAAATAGAAAATATAATAAGTTTTTTTTTAAAAAAAAAGAGAGAAAAGAAAAGAAAACACATATTGCACTACGCCATAAATTGAAAATTGAAAGGAATAGATGATGATATAGAAAGACTAGAACATATAATAAAATTAAAAAGAGAGAATAAAGTGTGGGTACCAAAGGATAGTACACAAATAGACCAGAATATATCAAACAAATAAAAAAAATAAACATATTAATAAGAAAGTGTGAAAGGGGTATCAAGAAAACGCAAGAACAATTAGATTTTGTATTAAATACGATAATCTATTTCGATTAGCACAAAAACTTTATTATTCAAAAAAGAGATCTGGATGAAGAACTGACTTTATTATAAAAAAAGATAAATATATATTGTGAATAAATCAAGCATAATAGATAAACTAAAGAATTTAGAATATTTAAACCTAAGAATATATTCAGAAAAGAAATATAAAATATTAAAAGAAATTACAGTTATAAGGTGTAATTTTAGTAGCGGCGAGCATATATTACACTTTGAAGATAAAAAAATACAACACTCTAATAGATTTAATAATAAATTTTAGTAAAAACTCTCAGAAAAATACTGAAAATATAATAAGAACATTTGACATAATAGAAATTTCACAAAATAAACAAAGAAATTTTTTTGGCAAGATTAGAACAAAAAATTGACTTTCTAGAATCACAAGAACTAAAAATAGAGAGAAAAATTCAATTTTTAAATAATAAATTTAATCTATAAAAAATACCTACAAAAAATGAAATACAGAAATTAATTAGAACTATTACAGACAATCCTAAAAAAATTAGAAATCAACCCAATTAGTAGCAAAAATTACAGGACAGGTGAAAGTATTATTAACTAGTGATATTAACAAACTAAAGGAGACAATAGAAAAATTAAAAGAAATCTCTCTTTCATGAACGATCTAGATCCAATATATGATAAATAAAATTAACAACTAAATTTCAGCCTAATTCAGAAGGAGTTACAGATTACGTTCCTCAAGGTAAATCAGGTCAAATAGTAATATAGCAAAAACACTTTGATCAGGAATTGGAAAAAAGGTTTTTTAATAAATTACCAGAGGTTCTAGGCAGAGAAATAGAAGATAGATGGTACAAAATAGAAAGAGTAATACAAAATTCAAATGCAAAATAATTTATAGGACACAAAATACAACACATGAAAATCCTACAAGAAACATGTACACATACAAATACATAAACAGTTAAAACAAAATGAAATGAGTTTTTTTTTTGTAAAAATGTAGTATACACAACTCAAAGCTATGATAAAGATAACTATAAAAAAATACATAAAATATAAACCACAATATAATAAAAGTTATAACAAAAAGAAATATTATCTTAGAAAGTCCTCAGCCAGAAAGCCTTACTTATATAGAAGTAAATATGTTCGAAAATATAGAATAGAGAAAAAGTATCAAAATAAATTAAAATGTTTTACTTGCGGAAGTATAGAACACCTAGTGAATACTTGTCCAAAAACAATTAATAATAAAATAAAAAATTCGCAGTTAATAGAAGACTTTTAAAAAATTCTAATAAATGTAGAAGAATATGTGTCAGACAACGAAAGTATATATTCCATAGTAAGTGTAGATACGATAGAAAAATCCAAATAGACTCATCAAACTCAGACCAAGAAAAATTAATAAATGAGATAGGATTAGAATTAGAAGAAATACAAGCAAGTATGTTCGTAATATATCTGAAGAATGTAATTATGAGTTTGAAAGAAATAAGAAATTAGATAGTAACCAGTGTTTTATATGTAAATGGTATCCTAGTAAATATTAGCGAATATTTTCCGAATATTCTCTGTATATTTTGTAATTATGATAGATGTATATTTAAGGTAACTTAGTATTCTAATTGTATTAGGAATCAACCTTTGTAAGGTAAGTTAGGATTCGTACCATACTAGGAATCAACCTTTGTACAGCTATATATACTGTGAATAATGAAAGGAATCCCCAAGGGAAATTATTCTATCTTTCATGGTATCAGAGCCTAAAACCTAAATCCTCATTCCCGGCCGAAATTTTTTTTCTTCTTTTCATCCGGCATTCGCCGTTAACAACATCAAGAATTTTATCCCTAAAATTCTTGACCAAGAAGACTGTCAATATTCCATTTGGATGAAACTATTCTACATTCATGCATGTGCATACAACGTGCTCGATCACATTGACGAATCTGTTCCTCGTCCCACCGATGTTACAGACTCAATCTGGCGTCGTCTTGACGCCATCATCAAACAATGGATCTACGGCACCATCTCCAAAGATCTGTTATGCACTATCATGAAAACAGGTGCTACGGCACGTGAACTTTGGGTCCGGCTAGAAGAAATCTTTCAGGACAATAAAAATACTTGGGCTGTGTATTTGGAAGAGCAATTCAACAATACCCGCCTCGAGAATTTTAACAACATGCCCGAATATTGTAAGCAACTAAAACTCATAACCGATCAACTATCCAACATCGGGACTTCTGTTTCAGAAACCAAGATGGTGCTTCAACTTGTTGCGGGTTTACCGAAAGGTGAATATGACACACTCGCAACAATGATTCAACAAGCCGACCCTCTCCCAAGTTTCAACAAGGCACGTTCACAACTATTGTTGGAAGAAACTAGACGTGCTAAACAAGAGGAACACAATCAAAAGGCGTTAGCCGTTGACGGGATGGCAACACTGCGGCGGCGACAACGACCATCACGGCATGTCGGCGGCACCACCTGGTTGCGATCCGCTGACGGCGGCGGCAGCAGCGGACACCCGGCCAGCGGCGGCGGCAGCCACTGCGGCACCGGCGGCGGCCGGCAGCGGCGGCGGCGGCGGCGGCGGCGGCAGCACTGCGGCGGCAACAGCTGCGGTGCGGCCGGCGCGGCGGCGGCGACCAATGACTTTGTCCCGGCCGATTTGGGCCAGGCATACACCACCATGAACCTTCAGCGGCGAAGCGACAATTGGTACATGGACACGGAGCCACATCTCACCTCGCGGTCGTCGGGTAACCTATCTCAACTACGTCGGTTAAAGTGTCCTCAATTTATTATCACGGCAATGGTCATCGCATTCCAATTGAAGGTTCTGATACACACACACCAAACATACACACCGCCTTTCTCCCTAAACCACATCCTATACACACCTAACATCATTAAAAACTTAATCTACGTTAGAAAATTCACTAGCAATAATTACGTATGCAGCCGAATTTGACCCTTTTGGTTTGCGTGAAAGAACTCAATACGGGAAAATTCTTACACGCCACAATAGTGTGGGAGACCTCTACCCATTCACTCAATCTTCATTTGTCAGACCGCAAGCACCTCTATCCCTTGCGGCAATCTCTCCCTCCACTTGGCACACAGGACTCGGACACCAGGAGACCCAATTTTTACTTTTCTTAGGACTTCTAAGCGTATTCAATGTAATAATGGAAAAATTGTCCAACAACTGCTTTTTCTTGTCCACTAGGCAAACATACTCGTCTTCCATTTATGTCATCAAACAGTGTTACTTTTTCTCCCTTTGATATTGTTCATCTTGATTTGTGGACATCTCAGATTGTTAGCTCTTTGGGTCATAAATTCTATCTAGTATTCTTGGATGATTTTTCACATTTTGTCTGGATTTACCCTTTGAAATTCAAATCGAAGTTTTTACAAAATTCCTCGAGTTTCACAAATTCATTAAAACACAATTTGAAAAATCTATTAAATCATTCCAATGTGATAATGGGCGTGAATTTAATAACTCGACATTTCACAATTTACATTCTAAACAAGGTATGATTTTCCGTTTTCTTGTCCCTATACTTCTTCCCAAAACGGAAAGGTGAAAGAATTATACGTACCATCAATAACATGGTTCGCACACTACATTTCATGCCTGCCTACCACCGCCTTTTTGGGTCTATACTGTCAAAATGGTAGAATCCCTTCTTAATATTTTACCAACTAGCACACTCCAAAATAAGACCCCTACCGAAATCTTATACCGTAGGCTACCATCATATGATCACCTACGTATTTTTGGATGCTTATGCTACCCAACATGGCCTCCATTGCACCTCACAAACTTGCCCCTCGCACTCTGCCATGTGTCTTCCTTGGTCTATCTCCTAATCATCGGGGCTACTTGTGCTATGACATTGCTACTCGCAAAATCATCGTCTCCCGTCACGTCACCTTTGACGAGACAACCTTTCATTTTTCTAATCTTCGGAAATTTCAGACCACCGATTACATCTTTCTCGATGAACCAAGTTTGTCCCGATCATCCAAAATCTATACCAATGACCATTTGTTCGGCCAGTTCGCCTTGTCGGCACCACCAATGACTCCTGCTCACCCCTACAACCCGGTCGAGTCACGAGAACCAGTCCGGTGAGCTGCGCCCACTAGTCCAGAACCAGTGGACCAGCAACCTCCCACCCCCGATCCACCGCCACTGCCGTCTCATCGTATGGAGACTCGTGCACAACACGGGATGTTCAAACCCAAGGTTCACTTCAATCTCTCCATACAAACCTGATCACCCATTCCAAAAATCCAAAACTAGCAAAAGCGGACCCAAATTGGAATGCGGCCACGCGTGGAATTTAACGGCAACCAAGCGAACACTTGGGATTTGGTACCTAGACCCGAATGTGTGAATATTATCCGGTGTATGTGGCTATTTCGGCACAAGTTGAGACAGTGGTAACTTAGAGAGGTATAAGGCAAGACTAGTTGCCAATGGCACTAATCAGCAGGAGGGTATTGATTGTGGTGAGACATTCAGTCCGGTTGTTAAACCAGCCACTATTCTGATTGTTCTCAGTATTGCTATGGGCATGCATTGGCCAATTCATCGACTTGATGTCAAGAATGCATTTCTTCATGGGATTTGAAAGAGGCGTGTGTACATGCATCGACCTCACGGCTTTGTTCATCCGGCTGACTCATGATTTGTGTGTCATCTCAGAAAGTCATTGTATGGACTGAAACAGGCACCCCGCGCTTGGTATGATCGTTTTGCCAGGTATCTTTTGCAGATTGGTTTTGTATGTAGCAGTTGTGATAACTCTCTCTTCACTTTTCACCGAGGTAGCAGCACTGTATATTTGCTATTATATGTCGATGACATTGTTCTTACTGCCTCATCTGACGGTTTGAAGAATGAAATCATTGCTCTACTCAAAACTGAATTTGCTATGACTGACTTGGGCAAGCTAAGTTATTTTTTGGGTATATCGGTAACCAGATCTGCAGCCACTATGTTCTTATGTCAGCGTAAGTATGCAGAAGAGATAGTATACAGGGACAATATGGCAAATTGTAAAATTATGCCAACTCCGGTGGACTCCAAATGCAAGCTTAGTGTCAATGACGGTGCGCCAGTTTCTGATCGTACTCTATATCGGAGTCTAGCAGGTGCTCTTCAGTATCTTACATTCACTAGGCCTGATATTACATATGCCGTTCAGCAGGTGTGTCTGTTCATGCACGACCCCCGAGAGTCCCATTTTACCGCCCTCAAACGTATTATCGGATACGTTAAGGGCACACTAGACTTTCGATTACACTTATACCCCTCTACCCCAACCAAGTTACTTGCCTACACGGATGCAGATTGGGCAGGATGCCCAGACACACGTCGCTCCACCTCAGGGTACTGTGTATTTCTTGGGGATAATCTTATCTCATGGTCCGCCAAGCGAGCCACACTATCCGTTCAGTCTTTGAAGCAGAATATCGCGGTGTTGCTAATGTAGTTGCTGAGACCTGTTGGCTCCGAAATCTTCTTTTAGAGCTCCAGTGTCCACTCCGCAAGGCGTCTATAGTCTACTGTGACAATATATCTGCCATCTATATGTCTCATAATCCGGTCCAACATCAGCGGACTAAGCATATTGAGATGGATATCCACTTTGTGCGAGAGAAGGTTGCCCGTGGTCAGGTCAAAATTTTACATGTGCCTTCCTCTTATCAGTATGCAGACATCTTCACAAAGGGACTACCGCGACAGCTCTTCACCGACTTCCGATCTAGCCTTAGCGTTCGGCCTCCTCCCGCTCCGTCTGAGGGGGAGTATTAGCGAATATTCTCCGAATATTCTCTGTATATTTTGTAATTATGATAGATGTATATTTAAGGTAACTTAGGATTCTAATTGTATTAGGAATCAACCTTTGTAAGGTAAGTTAGGATTCGTACCATACTAGGAATCAACCTTTGTACAGCTATATATACTGTGAATAATGAAAGAAATCCCCAAGGGAAATTATTCTATCTTTCAGTAAAGATAAAAGAGCTAAGTGTAAAATATGTTATTTAGAAGATTGTATAATGTGTATAGAGAAAGAATTAGAAACAAAAGTAAATAGAGAAGAAAAATATAAATAAAGAAGCGATCCTACAATCAATTTAAAAGTAATGACATTAGAAACAAGAATAAATGAGTTAGAAAAAAGAATACCAAAAATTAGAAGAAAAAAACAAAAAATAGAGGAACATGAAGAAAATAAACAGAACCAATTCAAGATGATGTTGATAGAATAATTTTTCCTAGGAATTTCTTTCATTATTCACAATATATATAGCTGTACAAGGTTGATTCCTAATATGGTACGAATCCTAATTTACCTTACAAAAGTTGATTTCATAATACAATTAGAATCCTAAGTTACCTTAAATATACATCTATCATAATTACAAAATATACGGAGAATATTCTGAGAATATTCGCTAATACTCCCCCTCAGACGGAGCGGGAGGAGGCCGAATGCTAAGGCTGGATCGGAAGTCGGTGAAGAGCTGTCGTGGTAGTCCCTTTGTGAAAATGTTTGCATACTGATAAGAGGAAGGCACGTGTAAAATTTTGACCTGACCACAGGCAACCTTCTCTCGCACAAAGTGGATATCCATCTCAATATGCTTAGTCCGCTGATGTGGGACTGGATTATGAGACATATAGATAGCAGATATGTTGTCACAATAGACTATATATGCCTTGCGTAATGGACACTAGACCTCCAAAAGAAGATTTCGGAGCCAACAGATCTCAGCGACGACATTAGCAACTCCGCGATATTCTGCTTCAGCACTTGAACGGGATAGTGTGGCCTACCGCTTGGCGGACCATGAGATAAGATTATCCCCAAGAAATACACAGTACCCTGAGGTGGAGCGATGTGTGGCGGGGCATCCTGCCCAATCTGCATCCGTGTAGGCTAGCAACTTGGTTGGGGCAGAGGTGTATAGATGTAAACCAAAGTCTAGTGTGCCCTTAACATATCTGATAATACGTTTGAGGGCGGAAAAATGGGACTCTCGGGGGTCGTGCATGAACAGACACACCTGCTGAACGGCATATGCAATATCAGTCCTGATGAATGTAAGATACTGAAGAACACCTGCTAGACTCCGATATAGAGTGGGATTAGAAACTGGCGCACCGTCATTGGCACTAAGATTGGATTTTGAGTCCACCGGAGTTGGCATAATTTTACAATTTGCCATCTTGGCCCTGTACATTATCTCTTCTGCATACTTACACTAACACAGGAATATAGTGGCTGCAGATCTTGTCACCGATATACCCAAAAAATAACTTAGCTTGCCCAAGTCAGTCATAGCAAATTCAGTTTTGAGTAGAGCAATGATTTCATTCTTAAACCTATCAGATGAGGCAGTAAGAACAATGTCATCGACATATAATAGCAAATATGCAATGCTGCTACCTCGGTGAAAAGTGAAGAGAGATGTATCACACCTGCTACATACAAAACCAATCTGCAGAAGATACCTGGCGAACCGATCATACGAAGCGTGTGGTGCCTGTTTCAATCCATACAATGACTTCCTGAGACGACACACAAACTGCGGAGCTGCCGGATGAACAAAGTCAAGAGGCTGATGCATGTACACAGTCTCTTTCAAATCCCCATGAAGAAACGCATTCTTGACATCAAGCTGATGAATCGGCCAATGCATACCCATAGCAATAATGAGAACAGTCCGAATAGTGGTCGGTTCAACAACCGGACTGAATGTCTCACCACAATCAATACCCTCCTGCTGATTAGTGCCATTGGCAACTAGTCTTGCCTTATACCTCTCTAAGTCACCACTGTCTCTGAACTTGTGACGAAATAGCTACATACACCGGATAACATTCACACCAGCTGGTCTAAGTACCAAATCCCAAGTGTTCTACTTGGTTAAAGCGTTAAATTCCTCGCACATGGCCGCATTCCAATTTGGGTCCAGTTTTGCTAGTTTTGGATTTTTTGGAATGGGTGATAAGGTTTGTGTGGAGAGATTGAATTGAACCTTGGGTTTGAAGATCCCGTGTTGTGCACGAGTCTCCATGCGATGCGAGGGCAATGGTGGTGGGTCGGGGCTGTGAGGTTGTTGGTCCACTGGTTCTGGACTAGTAGGCAGCAGTGTCGCTGGTGGTGCAGGTGACTCGACTAGGGGCTGTATGGGTGAGCAGAGAGCTGGTGGGGTAGTGCTGGACAGTGGCGAGACTGTCGGAACAGTGGGCTACTATTGGTATAGATTTTGGATGACCGGGGACAGACTTGGTTCATCGAGAAAGATGTAATCGGTGGTCTGAAATTTCCGGAGATTTGAAAAAGAAAAGGTTGTCTCGTCAAAGGTGACATGACGGGAGACGATCATTTTACGAGTAGCAATGGCATAGCACAAGTAGCCCCGATGATTAGGAGATAGACCAAGGAAGACACATGGAAGAGTGCGAAGGGCAAGTTTGTGGGGTGCAGTGGAGGCTATGTTGGGGTAGCATAAGCATCCAAAAATACGTAGGTGATCATATGATGGCTGCCTACGGTATAAGATTTCTGTAGGGGTTTTATTTTGGAGTGTGCTAGTTGGTAAAATATTTAGAAGGAATTCTACCATTTTGACAGCATAGACCCAAAAAGGCGGTGGTAGACAGGCATGAAACAGAAGTGTGCGGACCATGTTATTGATGGTACGTATAATTCTTTCAGCCTTTCCGTTTTGGGAAGAAGTATAGGGACAAGAAAAATGGAAAATCATGCCTTGTTTAGAACAGAAATTGTGAAATGCAGAGTTATTAAATTCACGTTCATTATCACATTGGAATGATTTAATAGGTTTTTCAAATTGTGTCTTAATGAAATTTTGAAATTCGAGGAATTTTGCAAAAACTTCAGATTTGAATTTCAGTGGGTATATTCAGACAAAATGTGAAAAATCATCCAAGAATACTAGATAGAATTTATGACCCAAAGAGCTAGCAATCGGAGATGTCCACAAATCAGCATGAACAATATCAAATGGAGAAAAAGTAACACTGTTTGATGACATAAAGGGAAGACGAGTATGTTTGCCTAGTGGACAAGAAAAACAGTGTTGGGCAATTTTTCCATTATTACATTGAATACGCTTAGAAGTCCTAAGAAAAGTAAAAACTGGGTCTCCGGGTGTCAGTCACAGTGCCAAGTTGAGGGAGAGATCACCGCAAGGGATAGAGGTGCTTGCGGTCTGACATCGGAAGATTGAGTGAATGGGTAGAGGTCTCCCACACTATTTCAGCGTGTAAGAATTTTCCCCGTATTGAGTTCTTTCACAGAAAAACCAAAATGGTCAAATTCAACAGACACATAATTATTGCTACTGAATTTTCTGACAGAGATTAAGTTTTTAATGATGTTAGGTGTGTATAGGACGTGGTTTAGGGAGAAATGTGGGTGTGGATGTTTGATGTGTGTGTTACCGTAACCTTCAATTGAAATGCGATGACCATTGCCGACAGTAATAAATTGAGGACACTTTAACCGACCTAGTTGAGATAGGTTACCTGACGACGGGGTGAGGTGAGATGTGGCTCCGGTGTCCATGTACCAATTGTCGTCGAGCTGTTGAAGGTTCACGGTGGTGTAGGCCTGGCTGATGTGATGCGATTCTGCCGCTTCATCTGCATGACCAGGTGGTTAGATTGCAGTTCTTTGGGCTGGGGCCCTGCGTGCAGTGCTGCTTTGCGATTGATATTCTTCTTCTTTGGTTGTGCCCCTGCTCTGCTTTGGTTCCAGGTATCTTTGGCTTTCTTCTGGTTGCGTTGGCGCTTTCCGCGACCCTTGCCTTTTGTTGTTGCGACCTTTGCCGCCACGACCTCCGCCATCGACATTGTCGCTCTTTGGACTGCTGCGGGCCTTTGGACTGGCCGCTTGGCCGCCGCAGGTGTTGTCATCCCGTCAACGGCTAAGGCATTTTGATTGTGTTCCTCTTGTTTAGCACGTCTAGTTTCTTCCAACATTAGTTGTGAGCGTGCCTTGTTGAAACTTGGGAGAGGGTCAGCTTGTTGAATCATTATTGCGAGTGTGTCATATTCACCTTTTGGTAAACCCGCAACAAGTTGAAGCACCATCTTGGTTTCTGAAACAGAAGTCCCGACGTTGGATAGTTGATTGGTTATGAGTTTCAGTTGCTTACAATATTCAGACATGTTGTTAAAATTCTCGAGGCGGGTATTATTGAATTGCTCTTCCAAATATACGACCCGAGTATTTTTATTGTCCTGAAAGATTTCTTCTAGCCGGACCCAAAGTTCACGTGTCGTAGCACCTGTTTTCATGATAGTGCACAACAGGTCTTTGGAGATGGTGCCGTAGATCCATTGTTTGACGATGGCGTCAAGACGACACCAGATTGAGTCTGTAACATCGGTGGGACGAGGAACAGATTCGTCAATATGATCGATCACGTTGTATGCACATGCATGAATGTAGAATAGTTCCATCCACATGGAATATTGACAGTCTTCTTGGTCAAGAATTATAGGGATAAAATTCTTGATGTTGTTAATGGCGAATGCCGGATGAAAAGAAGATACTGAACGTTGAGAGGGGCCAGCGGATGAATCAGAATTTGTGGGGGAAGACATGGTTGCCGCTTGCCGAGGGAAGGGAATTTTCTGGTTTGGCCGAGAAAAGGAGGAAGAAACTTGATTTTTTATTTGTGAAATCAGAAGAAAAATGTTGATTTCGGCCGAGAATGAGGAAGAGAAGGGTTTTAGGTTTTAGGCTTTTATACCATGAAAGATAGAATAATTTCCCTTACGGATTCATTTCATTATTCACAATATATATAGTTGTACAAGGTTGATTCATAATATGGTACGAATCTTAATTTACCTTACAAAGGTTGATTCCTAATACAATTAGAATCCTAAATTACCTTAAATATACATCTATCATAATTACAGAATATACGGAGAATATTTTGAGAATATTCGCTAATATGATGAAGAAGAATTAATGAGTATAGAAGACTACCTAGAACATTTGCACAAGAAGAAGTATTAAAGAGAAAAAGTATAATTTTAAAAAAGAAAAACAATGAAAAGATTGAAGACATAGTCAAATAAACATTAGAAAAATTCCTTCACATGTAATAAAAAATTCAAGTCCTGATATATCTCTATTTCATAGTTGAGAAGAAGGCGAAGCTAATCAAAATTTGCAAGACGCTCAAGATCCAAATGATGACTCAGGAATGAATTTCAACTCAGTGGCCTTACACAATCTTGACACGTGAAAAATGCACCAGACAAGAATTATCACAGTCAAAAAGAAAAATAAAAGACAGACAATTATGGCAATAGTAACAAAGAAAGAAACAAAGCCTATAAACTATAAAGTAGCTTTAGTAAAAATAACTATAGGACCAACAAAGATAATAATTCAAAAAGAAAAGCATCTTTAAAAAACTTCATGTGATGATAGGGCCCAAATGTACCCGATTGAAGTCAGAAAGATTCTTCAAACAAGATGAAATTCGAAATTTGAAGTCCACAAGTGCCTATAAATGGAGCTCTCCTACAAAGAAAGAACACACACCAAGAAGAAGCGAGCAAGTTAAATCATAAAAAATATTCCCTTCCCTTTCATCTTCAATGCCAAACATTACTTTCCAAAATTCCAACCTTGTAATATAAACACATTTGTAAAATAAGAGAAGTTTTCAGTATAAATTTCAAAGTTTAAGAAGTCTTTTTAGGGTTTTTTCGAAAGGGAAATCTCTCTCCGTCTTTAGTCATGTAAGTCTTTATATTTCAACCTATATTTTGTATCATAAACCGTTTTATGTATATTATCAAAAAACAATATGTGTAAATTCATGGATTCATTACTCTTAGTATTTGGTTAGTATCTTAACTTCTTAATAACATCGATTGATTAACCCGTAAATTTCTAGGGGTAGAGGCCTTGACATTGTCCAAAACATTTAAGGATAAAATGTCGGTCATGTCCGAAATGCGATTAAAGAAGTAGTTATTAAGAACAAAGGTTAAGAGAAAGAGATGAACATAGTAAGAAAAATCCAGATTTATATATATATATATATATAAGGTATACAACAATATTAAAAAAAATTAATGCAAACTCAAAATTATGAAGGATCATCTATTTCACCAAATTAAATTGATAGCTAAACTCAAAATTATTGGATATTAAGTAAAATATAGGCTAATTATAAATAAGAGTAGGTTGGTTTATATATTATATAGTCTTAACCGATTTAAAGAATAGAGAAAAAATAATTAGATAAATATGATAGATTACTTTAGTAGAGAAAAATATTAATAAAAAAGTAATTAGATTATACTAACGGATGAGAGAGAAAGAACTTTATTAACTATTAGTAATATATAACTTGCTTGGAGGTAGGAGTCCGTTGCGTTTTGCACCCTAACATATGTCCTCTTTCGTGATTTGCACCCTAACGGATGAGAGAGAAAGAGTATTTTTATTATTTGTAAAAAGATAAAGAGATTAGAGTGTAAATCATTAAAAAGAATAGAACAAGGTGCGAATCACAAAAGAGGACATAAGTTAGGGGTGCACTCTGGAGGTAGTAATCATAGGTCCTGCAATAAGACATGTTGACTTAAAATTGTTTAGAAATCAATAAATGCAGTGCCCATAATTGATTGGTACAAATACACGGGAAATTAGAATATTAGATATGCTGACTTAAATTTTGTTTAAAATCAATAAATGTCAGTGCTACCATGAATGATCATCGACTATACAATCTTTTACTTGTTAATGGAGTAATTATTTGACTTTGAAATTCACTAAACCCGACTAATCATCTATTATTGAAATTCACTAAACCCGGCTAATTGAATTTGCACCGGATAGGTCCATTAAGAGGTAAATACTCCCTATATATAAAAAAGTTCTTCGTTTCGTAAGATTAAAATTAAAACTTTTGATCAAAGTGAACGATTCTCAGTCATCAATCATGTCGCTCAGTGGTTAATTAGTACTGAAAGAGTTTATTATATAACTTAGATTTGGGTAGGATACATAGTACCTAGACAACCATTTCTAAAGGAAGATAAATAAAAAACAGGAATTACATTATATAACATTAGGCTAAATACTTAAAAGATACTTCTAAATTAGTGGCAAAAAGAGTATAGCCACTCTCTTTTAGGCATTTGGGGATGAAAAAAGTTGAAAAATCAGCTCCTAAGTAGACTATTTTTCAGCATTTACTCGTCACATTGTCATAAACAATTGTTTATTTATTCCAATTATATGTATTTTTCCTTCTTGCTTCAGCTTAATATATAATATTGAGAGACATAAACTGACACACCGACCCCGGACCCGGATAGGTTATTTCCTAGTTTAACTCTAATAGTTTTATGGTAGAATCCTAGTCTAAATATATTTGATAAATTATAATTATTGTAATTTTATTAGAATAGGGTTCTCTTATTAGACTAGGGAAAGGAGGACTTTACCCTATATAAAGAGGTCACTATGATGAATGAAAGGCATAAAGAATTTTCTCATTATTCTTATTCTCTCTAAATTTCGTCCCCTCTTGATTTTAATATGGTATCAGAGTCTTAAAAGGACACAAAAACCTAAATAACGGCGGATGACGGAGAAACCAGCGATAAAAATAAAGAAATCGCCGGTGAAGAAAACAAAATTCAAAGAAAAACAATAACAAAATTCAAAGAAAAACAATCTCCCCTTATGACATTACGTAAAACGATAATCCCAAAATTTTGGTGACACAAGTCCAATTGAAGGGAGAGAATTACGAAGAATAGGGTAGATCCATGAGGACGGCCCTAAGAGCAAGAAAGAGAATTGGCTTCGTCGATGGTATGATCAAGAAGCCGGATGAAGAGTCGCCGGACTTGGAAGATTGGTGGACTATAAACCCTTTGTTGGTGCTGTGAATTCGCAACACCATCGAACAACGCTTCGCTCAACGATTTCGCATAAAGAGGAAGTTGAAGAATTATGGATGAGCATCCAGGAGCAGTTCGTTATTATCAATGTCCCTCAGATGCAATAACTGAAGGCAGAACTTGCGGAGAGCAAGTAGAAGGGAAGAACCATAGTGGATTACTATGGAAAACTAACTAAGCTGTAGGAAGAATTGACAAACTACGAATAGATTCTAACTTGCAAGTGCGGAACGTGCATATGCAATCTGGGGATGATCTTGAAAATTAAAAGAGAAGAAGAAAAAGTGCATATTTTCCTCATGGGATTAGATGAGGCAATGTATGAAACAGTGAGATCAAACATACTGGTCCAGGAACTGTTTCCATAATTAAATAAATTTATTCGAAGCTAGTGCAAGAAAATCGTGTGAGAGGACTCACACGAAAAATGAAAGAATGGAGTAAAATTATATCTTTTTTCGTACAAGAGAGAAATCCTTACCGTGACCAAGGTGAAGGGAAGAACGATGGTGCATTCTACACATATTGCAAGAGATCCGGACATGTTGTGGAAGAATGTTTTCAACTCATTGGGTATCCAAAATGATGGCCAGCAAATAAAAAAAAGACAAAAAATTTAGAGGACGAGGATGAGGAAAACAACAACAATAGAGAGGAGGCTCGGGATCTGGTCGAAGAAGAGGCAACTACCGAGCTAACACCGTTGTTGTCGAGGACACACAAGTGAAGATAGAATAGATGAACACAGACGATATATGACCTTCAATCTGAGTGAAGATATCTGGAAAACGGTGATTCAAGTGTTGAATTCACAAGAAATACATCTGAATGGCAAGATGGATGGTAAGATCGAAAACTCATCCTGAATTATTGACTCCGGAGCTACCAATTACGTGACATGTAATATGGAGAAACTGAGCGATCAGCGGGATATTCTTGAGTGTCTGGTTGGGCTTCCGAATGAAAGTAGCTCAGTGGCCACGAGAGAATGAATGACCAAGATAAATAATAGGATTTGGTTAAAGGATGTCCTCTGTACTCCGAACTTAACCTGGAATTCAATTTCTGTATCACAACTTGTTGATAATTTATCTTGTGATGTAAATTTTAACAAAACTATGTGTGCTATACAAGACCCCCACCATGAGGAAGCTTCTTGGAACGAGTGAGTGACGAGGTGTACTTTACTATTTTTGAAATGTGTAGCGAATACGAGCTATAAAGGCGGAGACAATTGATTAGTTCGATCTTTGGCAAAAACGATTAGGTTATCCGTCTGCACAAGTGACAAAATCTATTACGACATTAGATTTAAAAAAGAGTAGTGTTAGTCTAGATAAAGAATGTGATGTATGTCAAAGGGCAAAAAAAACAAGAAGTATTTTTCCTTCAAGTGATAATATAGTTTCTGATATTTTTTATATGATTCATTGTGATTTATGAGGGGCATATAGAACACCTTATTCTTGTGGTCCTTCGTATTTCTTGACTATTGTGGATGATCGTTCATCAGCCGTATGAATTTTTCTTTTAGTTGATAAGAAAGAAGTGTCTCAAATCTTGAAAAGTTTCTTTGCACTGGTGGATAGGCAGTTTGGTAAGAAGGTGAAAATTATTAGAAGTGATAACGGAACTAGTTCATATGTGTGAGGACTTACTTCTTTGAACATGAAATTCTTTTCCAAACTTCTTGCACAGGGACGCCACAACAGAATAAAAGAGTTGAAAGAAAATATCATCACATTCTTAATGTGGTGCGAGCATTAAGATTTCAGGGTCATGTTCTGATCAGATTCTGGGAGAATGTGTTTTGACTGCGGGATACTTGATCAATAGAACACCATCTTCGATTTTGAATGGGAAAAACCCTATGAAATTTTATACGGGGATACATCTCGTTATGATCACTTAAGGGTGCTAGGGTCACTATGCTATGCACACACAAAGGGAAGAACAAGAGACAAGTTTGAGAGTCAGAGTCGTAGGTGTGTCTTCTTGGGATACCCCTAAGGATAGAAAGGGTTAAATATTGTATGACTTAGAAAATGATGAATATTTAGTTTCAAGAGATGTGGACTTCTACGAGACTAAGTTTGCTTTAACGGTAGGAACATGTAACTTGGTCAACAACATAGAAGTGATCCCGAACGAAACAAATGAAGAAAGGAATCAACACGATTTCGAAGAAGAACAAACAAATAATATAGGTTCGAACAAAGCTCGAATAGAAGAAATACGGACACCGGATACCGAATCTACGGATCAACCATAATTAGATCGGACATATACTAGTCCGAATAATAAAAACATGGAAGAAGTATAGACGGAAGGTGTTCGGGCCAATTAAAAGCCACCAGAAGAACAATTGAGTTGGGGTAAACGTCAGAAGCAATACTCGGTTTGATTACGCGCCTACGTTACTGAAACATTCCGAAAAGAAAGTCCACCAATGAGTTCGCCCGATCCTCAGCAACCTTCAGGTGCCCCTTATCCTTTAGATCAGTATATATACTGTTTTGATTCTTTCTCGCAACACCAAAGCTTTCTTGCAGCAATTATCACAGAAATTGAATCGAAATCCTTCTAGGAAGCCATGAAAAAGGAATATTGGAGAAAATCCATGCAATAAGAAATTCAAGAATTAGAGGACAATGGAACATGGACATTGAAAACATTTTCGCCGGATAAGAAAGCACTCTGTTGTAGATAGGGGTATAAGATCAAATACAACTCAGACGATACAATTGAATGATATAAAGTTAGGTTGGTCATCTTTGATAATAAGCAGGAGGAAGGAATTGACTACAATGAAATATTTGCTCCGGTAATGACCGTTCGGACCTTCTTGGCAGTAGCGACCGCTCGAAATTGGGAGTTGCATTAGATGGATGTTCATAACGCCTTCTTACACGGCGAACTGGCGAAAGACGTGTAGATGAGATTTCCACCAGAATTCCGTGTGTCTAGTCCGGAACAAGTATGTCGACTCCAAAAATCTTTGTATGAGTTGAAATAAGCCCCACAGTGCTGGTTTGCAAAATTATCAAGTGCCTTGATGAAATATGAGTTCAAATAGTCATACTAAGATTATTCTCTCTTCACGATTCACCGGGGAAGTATGCAACTTAATGTTTTAGTTTATGTGGATGACTTAATTATCTCCGGAAATAACCATAGTACCATTGCACGGTTCAAAGACTATATTCGAGGCTGTTTTTACATGAAGGATTTGGGCCCTCTGAAGTATTTTCTGGGGGTTGAAGTTGTGTGTGGACCGACCGGGTTATTCCTTTGTCAATGAAAATATACCTTGGATATAATCTCTGAGCCGGGCAACTGGAAGCAAAACTGATTAATACTCTCATGGAACAGAATCATACTTTGGCGTTGGCTAGATGGGCCATTTTGGAAGATCCAAAACCATATCGACATTTGGTCGGTAGATTAATATACCTCAGTTTTATGCGATCGGAGTTGTCCTATTATGTGCACGTTCTGTCCCAATTCATGCACCAACCGAAAAAGCACACTGGAGAGCCACTCCCCGAGTGGTGTGATACTTGAAGAAGAACACTGGGCAAAGAATTGTGTTAAAGAAGGATTGTGATCTCCAGTTGTATGGGTGGTGTGATTCAGACTTGGCTGGATGTCCGTTGACTCAAAAATTGCTCACAAGATGAGCTATCTCTCTCGGAAATTCACCGATATCATGGAAAACCAAAAAGCAACATATTGTCTCTCGCTCGTCAGTAGAGGCAGAATACCGTTCAATGGCAATGATGATTTGTGAATTGAAATGGTTGAAGGGAATCCTGCCTAGTTTAGGTGTTAGAACATAAATCTCGGGTGAAAATGTATTGTGATAGTCAAGCGGCATTGTATATTGCATGAAATCTGGTGTTGTATGAACAGACTAAACATATTGAAGTTGATTGTCATTATGTTCGGGACACACTCCAATCTGGTAGAATACTTCCGAGTCATGTGTCCACCAACGAGCAATTGGCTGACGTTTTTACTAAGGCTTTGGGCAAATCACAACATGAATATCTACTTGGAAAGTTAGGCATTCAAGATTCCCATGCTCCAACTTGAGGGGAGGTATTGAGAGACCGAAACCGACCCCGGACCCGGACAAGTGGTTTCCTAGTCTAACTCAAATAGTTTTATGGTTGAATCACAGTCTAAGTATATTTGATAAATTGTAATTATGGTAGTTTTATTATAATAGGATTTTCTTGTTAGACTACGGAAAATAAGACTTTACATCTATATAAAGAGGTCATTATGATGAATGAAAGACAGAAATAATTCTCCCATTATTATTCTTCTCTCTAAATTTCCGTCCACTCTTGATTTTAACATATAATGTAAATTTTATCCCAACTTTGCATTTTAAAAATTTGATCTTTAAATGTAATGACTACTTGTTTCAATTATTTGTTTCAACTATGTAGTTTTCTATTTTCAGGCGAATTTGAAAGAAAAAAAAAATTGGATCGAAGTTTCAACTATATAATTCTTATTATATTTTATTTAGATGTAATGACTATATGTTTCAGCAGTGTATTTCTTCTTTTCGGACAAAATTTGTAAAAAAGAAAGGCTACAATATTATTATTATATTTAGAAAAATATTTTTTTTGCCTAAAATGTTGAGTTCTAGTAATGTGATTTTTACTATTTTGTCCCCAAAAAGCTATAAAAATTAATGTATTTTAAAACATAAAAAAATTATTTTTAAAAGATGTGGTGACTGTATCTCACTCGGTTAAGATGAGATTGTGCGGGGGTAAAGGCTATCAAATAGCCAAGTTCAAAAAGTAATTAAGACTATTGATAATTTAGGGGAATTTGAATAAAAGCACTAAATGTAAAGAGGTAATTAGGTGTTTTGGATATACATTAAGCTTTCAAAAACTTCTAAACTGCTTCCAGGTTTTGCTATATCATTTGCCACCTTATTACCTTTTCTAAACGGAAGGGGCATCTCAACGGAATATGTGGCCTAAAGCCAAATTTTAGAATATATCTTAAATATATATTATTCATATTATTTTTATATATTTTACTCGGCATGAAGTTTAAGACATATAAACGACTTTTAATATAATTAACTTAAATTAAAGATGTATATAACATACCAAAAATATTCTTTGAATCTTGTAGTCTTAAATATGTCATGTTAGTCCTATAAGAAAATGTCATTAAGGCTAAAACAAAAAGTAGAATTAGAAATTTTTTAATATAGAAAGATCCATGTTTAAATAGATTAAATAAGAAATTACGACACCTAAAGTAAAATAGAGGGATTATTTGAGAAGACTCATATATATCTTTGCATAATGTGATAATCTGACAAAAAACATACAAAAGAATAAAATAGAATCTATACTTCGAATTATTTACAGCTGATTTGGATAATATTTGGTTGAAGTTGAAAAAATAAGTATTTGACTAAAATCGTATAAAAATTAATCTAATTTGGACATGAAATTATTTTTAATAAGAAGTTAAATTTTGTGACTTAAATCTCTTACTAATATTTTGTTCATTTTATAACTAGGGTTATAAAATTTTTCGCAAGAGTTAACAAAACTTATTGTTGCCTCTTGTAGATAGTATCTGTAAAAATTATGTGTGTCATCCATTTGCATGACTGATGAAGGTTTATCTAAAGTTCTTATTAAATTACTGGGGACTATTTTTTTATTAAGGATACTATTAGTACATCCTGTGTCTACTAGTGCTAACGTAGTTATTTCATAATCTTTAATCTTTACTTTAGTTAACAGTCTTAAAGAACTAAACTTCTTATCTTCATTGCAAATTAGATTGCTACTATCTTCTGTATTAACTAGTTCTGAAGTTAAATCTTTTTCGAGAAAGTCTTCATCAGTGTATTGATTATCTTCTACTTCTTTCTGTTTACCCTTTTCTAATGTAAGGATTCTTGTTTCTAAACAGTTTATCCTAGTTTCTAGAGTGATTAGTCTTATACCTAAAGTTGAGTCTTCTTGAGTCTTTTTCTCTATTTCTTTAGGGCTAATTATAATTCCTAATTCTTTTTGTAAACAGTTTATACATCATTCTAAGAAGCATTTCTTGCATTTAGCTCTTTTGCTTCTACTAGGAAACCATTTACATATACAGCACGCCGTGCTATCTAACCCCTTATTTCTTTCGAAAAAGTGGTCACAGTCTATTCTAGTATTTACTAAATTATTCAAATCTGGGTCTAGGTCTAGTTGTTCTATACCGATTTCATTAATGAAATTATCTGCTTCTGAATCTGAGGAGTCTATTTTAGTACAATCTCCTGTGTCTATACTCACTATTGAGTAGATACTTTCTGTGTCCGACATGTATTCGTCTACATTAATTAACGTTTCTTGAAAATCTTCTATGAGTTGGGAATTTCTAGAATTGTTGTTAATTCTTTTCGGACAAGTATTTGCTAAATGTTCTATACTACCGCAGGTAAAACATTCTAACTTATTTTTGTAATTTCTATTGTTCTTAAATTTTCTTATATGTTTATTTTTGTCTAGATAAGGTTTCTTTGCTGATGATTTTCTCAGGTAGTAACGCTTCTTTTTATATTTATCATACCTATCGTAGTTCTGATAACCGTAATTCTTATAATTCTTTTTATATTTTTTCTTTCTAGGGGGGTCTTTATCATAACTTTGTGTTGTGTATATTACACTTTTGCAGAAATTTAACTCGTTTTGTTTTAACTGTTTCTGAATCTGTAGATGAGTACATTTTTCTTGTAAAATCTCCATAACATGCTGGATTCTATGTCCTATTGACCATCTAGCGTTTGGATTTTGTATTATTCCATCGCGTTTGTTCCAGCGTTCTTCTATTTCTCTACCTAAAGCTCCTGGAAGTTTATTAAAAAGCTTCTTTCCTAGTTCTTGATCAAATGAGTTACCACTGATCGTGCAATAATAAAAGAAATCATTTAAAAACTTCTTAATGTATATCCAATTACTAATACTTAACTGTTCTAATTTTATTAGCGCATTTCTTTGTAAAACTACTAGGCCGCTATTCGGGTCCTCTCCTGTTATTAGCGTATGAATTTTATTTGTAAAATTATATGGGTTTGATCCCATTGCTACTAACTGGTGAAATTCTGTTGGAAAATCTGTTTTGTATGCTTCCCATAAAGCCTTAGTAGATTCTCCTAAGAATGTTTCTAAGTATTTATACATAGTTTCTGGGTCTGTTTCTACGTAGTTCTGTATGTAGTCTGCTACTACTATTCCTTTCCACAAATCAATTACAGAGTTCCATCTCTGTGGATCGTGGGCAGCTATATTTAATATTTTTCCTCTATTCCCTCCTTCTTGGAGAGTTATAGGTTCTTCTAAAGGCATTCTTCGTCCTGAAAGTTTTATATTATCTACCGGTTCTCCTGCTGTTCTAAACACTCTTCTTCTAGGTATGTTACCTGTACTAGTGTCTATAGTGAAATGTTCTCCTGTTGTTCTTTGGAAAGGGCTAGTAGCGCTAGTTTCCATTAATTCTTTATGACTAATTTATGAATTAGTTTCGAAGTCTGCTTAAAATCTTCTAGCTTTCATAGTTAGAAACCATTCAGAAATAGTTAGAGGAAAAGCTAGAATGGTAATAAATTATAAAAGACTAAACGATAACACTAGAAGCGATGGTTATAAATTACCAGACAAGACCGAACTAATTAATAGAATACAAGGAAAAAATATTTTCAGTAAATTCGACTGCAAATCAGGATATTGGCAGGTTAAGATGCATCCTGATAGTATAGAATGGACCGCGTTTACTTGTCCAGAGGGGCATTTCGAATGGTTAGTTATGCCATTTGGTTTGAAAATAGCACCCCCAATTTTCCAAAGGAAAATGGACCAAATTTTCGGTGACTACAAAAGATTTGTAATAGTTTACGTAGACGATATTTTAGTGTTTAGTAGCAATTTAACTGAACACTTAGGACATTTACAGACTGTCTTTACACTTTTTGTAAGTAATGGTATAATCATAAGTAAAAAGAAAATGGAATTATGTAAACAATACATAAATTTCTTAGGAGTAACAATAGGAGAAGGTAAAATCAAATTACAACCGCACATAGCTAAAAAGGCACTAGACATGCCTGATAAATTAGATAAGACAAAAGATCTACAGACCTTTTTAGGAATATTAAATTATGCTAGAACTTTTATAAAAGATTTAGGAAAAATAGCAGGACCACTTTACTCAAGGACTGGTTCTACAGGACAAAATCATTTTAATGCTGAAGACATAAAAATAGTTAAGCTTTTAAAAGAACGTATAAAAAACATCCCTGATCTAAACATGCCTTTAGAAACTGACTATTTGATCATTGAGACAGATGGAAGTTTTGAAGGATGGGGAGCAGTTTTAAAAGCAAAGACTAACAAATATAGCAACAAGACCACAGAAAAAATTTGCACATACCAAAGCGGCAAATATAAAGAAAAAGGAAATATGAGTAGCATAGACGCAGAGATCCTAGCAGTAATATATGTTTTAAATGCTTTTAGACTTTATATTCTTAATAAACCAGAAACTTTAGTAAGAACAGATTGTGAAGCTATAGTAAAGTTTCACCAAAAAATTAATGATAAGAGTAGCAGTAGAAGACGTTGGCTTAATTTTTTAGATACAATATCCATTTATAATTTAGTGTTTGAACATATTAAGGGCAAAGACAATAACATAGCTGACCAACTTAGTAGATTGAGAATTACAACAAATTAATTTGTTTGTTTAATCTTAGCAGAATGAGTTCATCAAAGATTTCTCAGAAAGACAAGGGGAAAGGCCCAGCCAAACCCCAAGATGACTATAGACAAACAGTATTGGGAAACCTGAATTTCAGGCCCATAACTGCTCATGAGACTCCAACACTAGAAAGACTGTACTTCGGTAAGAATAATTTAGTCTCTTTTCCATCGTCAAATTTGACGTTCAAAATACTTCCAGACTACGTTTTAGATAGACAACAAAAATGTTTGGTAGACAATCTGTGGATAGCCCACAACAGAAGGGACGCAAGTCACTTCGTGGCCACACTAAATAGTACATGTTTTTATTTTAACGAGAAAAACCTGGACAAAAAATTTAAATTTTATGTAGTTGTCCATGGAAAGACTAACGGTATTTTTCAGACCTGGCTTGAAGTAGTGGATTCGATAAAGGATTTCAAAACACCTTTATTCAAAGGCTTCAATGTATTCACCGAAGCCCTAGACTATGCTCGAGGCACCCTTGGGCCAAATTACTTCATATCCCCAGCATTGAGATTTACCCAGTCTCAGACACCTCAGTATAAAATACAAAAAGATACAGACAAAATAATATTTTGCGATCATTGTAGTTCAATGACCGAAGCCTTCAAAAGACTCAACCAAACTAAAGAAGAACTCCAGAGACAAAATATACACCTCCTAGAAAAAGTCACTAAATTAGAACTTCAGATCAGACAGAGTTCTCCATCTCCCCAAAAAATGGATGAGTTAGGTGTGCATTCCCTTCTGAATGTTAAGAAATCTCTTGTACAGGATAGAGTGCAGCTAGTCCGTGCAAGCAGTTCTTAGGTAAGACAAATCAAATCCGTTAATGGCTGCCACTTTGCCAAAAAGTGAACATGAAGAAGCTACTTCTTCAAAAACAAGACGAAGACTCCCACAGACCTTTACTGGAACAACTTCAAAGACTAGAACTAGAAAGACGAAAGCAGAAAAAAATAAGAGTATTGAAAAAATAATCAGAGATACTTTAGAAAATATTTTTAAAGAACAAAACAATATCATTAGTGAAGACAAACACGAAAATCCAGAAGTCACTCCGCCTGTGATCTCCTAAAATCAAGACGGAAATAGTATAGATCATGTTTCAGAAACCAATTCAGACAGAGAATTCCTAGAGTCGAACTATGTCCAAGATGCTCAGGATCCTAATGAAAATGATGATTCCGGCATGAGCTTCGATTCAGTAGCACTACACAATTTGAGTACTTAGATGCATAGCAGATTATTCTGCGAAAATAATCAAAGCAGAAAAAGAAAAAGGAAGGTGCGAGAATAAAGATGCTAAAGCAGACAGAGACGACAGACAAGATAAAGATGCTAAAGCAAAAGCAGGATAACAATACAAGACGACAAAATGGAAAGAAAAGTCTTCAAAGTTAAAGCGACGATGGGGCCCATAGCGCACCCGGCCGAAAATTTAAAGATTCTTTTTACAAATTGAAGTCCGAAGTTGAAGTCCGCAAGACTCTATAAATAGCAAGACAGAAGACACTACAAGTAGAGAGAAAAAAGAAGAGACAAGAGAAAAACAGAGAGCGAAAAAACACAACACAGAGAAAATCACAAAAAAATGCCAGCAACACCAACCTCCCTCTTCATTGTATAAATCCCCCTATGTAAGATAGCGTGCTTGGAAAAAATCTTTAGTGTGCAGTAGTTTCCGGGACTCCCGAAAGCGAAACCTCCCCGTACTTCTAATTATGTAAGTTTTTCTTTCAGTAGTTATGTCCACCATGTATAGTATGTTTGTAATGTTTTAATGAAATCCTGTAGAAATACAGGAACCCATGTTCATATAATGTTCATATGTTGTTGTTATTTTTATCATGAATCTTTAATTACTGTTACAATTTAGGTCATAAATCTAGCAATTATTGTTATAATCTTAGATGCAGTATGCTTTAATATGGCTATATTCTGAACTTAGTATATGGTTATCTTTGGACTCCGTCATGACCTCAATGGATTAGCTTGTAAATTCCTATGTCAAAGGTGGTTGATTATTGGCCTGTTGTTGTCCGCTGAAGGACCGTTTTGGCCTATGAATTGGGTGTAGCTACAGACGACTGTCATGATTGGGGTAAGGTCTTAAAGAAGAGATAAACTGTTCAGAAGGAGAAATAAAAAGGCATAGTGTAACCAAGAAGATAACAGTAACTAAGGACGAATGACAGAGACGATGAACAGTAGCTAAGGACGAGTGACTGGACATAGTCCAGAATATAAAAAAAAAAAAAAAAATTTTATCGGAGATAGCTATTTGATTAGAAGAACTAACATAAGTAGATTTACAATGGGAAGGGAGTACTGAGTAGGACTACACAACCTATTTTCACACCGCCTTTGAAATAATTATTGAAAATAGAGGGGGGGTATATTTCAATAATTATTTCAAAGGCGGTGTGAAAATAGGTTGTGTAGTCCTACTCAGTACTCCCTTCCCATTGTAAATCTACTTATGTTAGTTCTTCTAATCAAATAGCTATCTCCGATAATTTTTTTTTTATTTTTATTTTATATTCTGGACTATGTCCAGTCACTCGTCCTTAGCTACTGTTCATCGTCTCTGTCATTCGTCCTTAGTTACTGTTATCTTCTTGGTTACACTATGCCTTTTTATTTATCCTTCTGAACAGTTCATCTCTTCTTTAAGACCTTACCCCAATCATGGCGATGCCTTTAGCTACACCCAATTCATAGGCCAAAACAGTCCTTCAGCGGACAACAACAGGCCAATAATCAACCACCGTTGACATAGGAATTTACAAGCTAATCCATTGAGGTCATGACAGAGTCCAAAGATAACCATATACTAAGTTCAGAAGATAGCCATATTAAAGCATACTGCATCTAAGATTATAACAATAATTGCTAGATTTATGACCTAAATTGTAACAGTAATTAAAGATTCATGATAAAAATAACAACAACATATGAACATTATATGAACATGGGTTCCTCAGATTTCTACAGATTTCATTAAAACATTACAAACATACTATACATGGTGGAGATAACTATCAAAGAAAACTTACATAATTAGAAGTACGGAGGTTTCCTTTCGAGTCCCTAAACTATCAGACACTAAAGATTTTTTCCAAGCACGCTATCTTACATAGGGATTTATACAATGAAGAGGGAGGTTGGTGTTGGCTGGCATTTTTGTGATTTTCTCTGTGTTGTGTTTTTTCGCCTCTGCTTTTCTCTTGTCTCTTCTTTTTCTCTCTACTTGTAGTGTCTTCTGCCTTGCTATTTATAGAGTCTTGGACTTCAACTTCGACTTCAATTTGTAAAAAGAATCTTTAAAGTTTCGTGCGACATGGGCCCCATCGTCGCTTAACTTTGAAGACTTTTCTTTCCATTTTGTCGCCTTGTATTGTTATCTCCGCTTTCGCTTTAGCATCTTTATCTTGTCTGCCTCTGTCGCTTTAGCATCTTTATTCTCGCACTGCCTTTTTCTTTTTGTCTGCTGATTATTTTCGCAGTAATAACTGCTATGCATCTAAGTACTCAAATTGTGTAGTGCCATCGAATCAAGCTCATGCCTAATCATCATTTTCATTAGGATCTGAGCATCTTGGACATAGTTCGACTCTAGGAATTCTCTGTCTGACTGGTTCAAACATGATCTATACTATTTCCGCCTTGATTTTGGGAGATCACGTGAGTGACTTCGGATTTTCGTGTTTGTCTTCACTAATGATATTGTTTTGTTCTTTAAAAATATTTTCTAAAGTATCTCCGATTATTTTTCAATACTCTTATTTTTTTCTCGCTGCCTTTCTAGTTCTAGTCTTTGAAGTTGTTCCAAGAAAGGTCCGTGGGAGTCTTCGCCTTGTTTTTGAAGAAGTAGCTTCTTCATGTTCACTTTTGGCAAAGTGGCGACCATTAGCGGATTTGATTTGTCTTTACTGCAAGAACTGCCAGACCGGACTAGCTGCACTCTATCCTGTACAAGAGATTTCTTAACATTCGAGGAATGCACACCTAACTCGGCCCATTTTTTGGGGAGATGGAGAACTCGTCTGATCTCAAGTTCTAATTTAGTGACTTTTTCTAGAGGTGTATATTTTGTCTCTCGGAGTTCTTCTTTAGTTTGGTTGAGTCTTTGAAGGCTTCGGTCATTGAACTACAATGATCGCAAAATATTATTTTGTCTCAGATCTTTTGTATTTTAAACTGAGGTGTGCGAGACTGCAAATCTCAATGCCGATATGAAGTAATTTGGCCCAAGGGTGCCTCGAGCATAGTCTAGGGCTTCGGTGAATACATTGAAGCCTTTGAATAAAGGTGTTTTGAAATCCTTTATCGAATCCACTACTTCAAGCCAGGTCTGAAAAATACCGTTAGTCTTTCCATGGACAACTACATAAAATTTAAATTTTTTGTCCAGGTTTTTCTCGTTAAAATAAAAACATGTACTATTTAGTGTGGCCACGAAGTGACTTGGCGCCCTTCATATGGCTATCCACAGATTGTCTACCAAACATTTTTGCTGTCTATCTAAAAACGTAGTCTGGAAGTATTTTGAACGTCAAATTTGACGATGGAAAAGAGACTAAATTATTCTTACCGAAGTACAGTCTTTTTAGTGTTGGAGTCTCATGAGCAGTTATGGGCCTGAAATTCAGGTTTCCCAATACTGTTTGTCTATAGTCATCTTGGGGTTTGGCTGGGCCTTTCCCCTTGTCTTTCTGAGAAGTCTTTTGATGAACTCATCAGCCATGAACTTACTCGAAAAAGATTTAACTTCAGAACTAGTTAATACAGAAGATAGTAGCAATCTAATTTGCAATGAAGATAAGAAGTTTAGTTCTTTAAGACTGTTAACTAAAGTAAACCTTTAGATAAACCTTCATCAGCCATGCAAATGGATGGCACACATAATTTTTACAGATACTATCTACAAGAGGCAACAATAAGTTTTGTTAACTCTTGCGAAAATTTTTATAACCCTAGTTATAAAATGAACAAAATATTAGTAAGAGATTTAAACATTAATACAGATTTTATCATAGGACTAGATTTCCTGTTAGATAATAACAGAAGTTGTACAATTACAAGAGACGGTATTATTTTTCAAAAGAATAGCACCTATACTCCAGTACAAACTAGGAAAATAGATACAACTATTTTACAAAGCTCCCAGATTAATTTAAAAAATAATGATAGCTGTTGTAAAAACTGCAGCAATGGAGAAAAATATAGCTGCCAGACTAGCAATAAAAACATAGCATTTGAAGAAATTATGCTAGACTACGAAGATAGCACAATAGAAAAAGACTATACGTTAATAGATATAGAAACATGTTTCTATAACTTTAAAAATGGGATAGATAACATAGGAGTAATAAAAAATAAAACAGATTTAGACAACATAGTAAAAATTCTGGACAAATTAGAAATCATAGGAGAAAAACCTCTTAAACATTGGAACAATAATAAGATTTTATGTGAATTAGATATTATTAATCCAGAATATATAATTAAAACAGCCTCTATAGAATCAACAAACCAAGACCTAGAAGATTTTAAGCTTACTATAAAAGAATTATTAGATTTAGAAATAATAAGAAGATCTACGTCTAAACATAGATAAGCAGCTTTCATAGTTAGAAACCATTCAGAAATAGTTAGAGGAAAAGCTAGAATGGTAATAAATTATAAAAGACTAAACGATAACACTAGAAGCGATGGTTATAAATTACCAGACAAGACCGAACTAATTAATAGAATACAAGGAAAGAATATTTTCAGTAAATTCGACTGCAAATCAGGATATTGGCAGGTTAAGATGCATCCTGATAGTATAGAATGGACCGCGTTTACTTGTCCAGAGGGGCATTTCGAATGGTTAGTTATGCCATTTGGTTTGAAAACAGCACCCCCAATTTTCCAAAGGAAAATGGACCAAATTTTCGGTGACTACAATAGATTTGTAATAATTTACGTAGACGATATTTTAGTGTTTAGTAGCAATTTAACTGAACACTTAGGACATTTACAGACTGCCTTTAGACTTTTTGTAAGTAATGGTATAATCATAAGTAAAAAGAAAATGAAATTATGTAAACAATACATAAATTTCTTAGGAGTAACAATAGGAGAAGGTAAAATCAAATTACAACCGCACATAGCTAAAAAGACACTAGACATGCCTGATAAATTAGATAAGACAAAAGATCTACAGACCTTTTTAGGAATATTAAATTATGCTAGAACTTTTATAAAAGATTTAGGAAAAATAGCAGGACCACTTTACTCAAAGACTGGTTCTACAGGACAAAAGCATTTTAATGCTGAAGACATAAAAATAGTTAAGCTTTTAAAAGAACGTATAAAAAACATCCCTGATCTAAACATGCCTTTAGAAACTGACTATTTGATCATTGAGACAGATGGAAGTTTTGAAGGATGGGGAGCAGTTTTAAAAGCAAAGACTAACAAATATAGCAACAAGACCACAGAAAAAATTTGCGCATACCAAAGCGGCAAATATAAAGAAAAAGGAAATATGAGTAGCATAGACGCAGAGATCCTAGCAGTAATATATGGTTTAAATGCTTCTAGACTTTATATTCTTAATAAACCAGAAACTTTAGTAAGAACAGATTGTGAAGCTATAGTAAAGTTTCACCAAAAAATTAATGATAAGAGTAGCAGTAGAAGACGTTGGCTTAATTTTTTAGATACAATATCCATTTATAATTTAGTGTTTGAACATATTAAGGGCAAAGACAATAACATAGCTGACCAACTTAGTAGATTGAGAATTACAACAAATTAACATGTTTGTTTAATCTTAGCAGAATGAGTTCATCAAAGACTTCTCAGAAAGACAAGGGGAAAGGCCCAGCCAAACTCCAAGATGACTATAGACAAACAGTATTGGGAAACCTGAATTTCAGGCCCATAACTGTTCATGAGACTCCAACACTAGAAAGACTGTACTTCGGTAAGAATAATTTAGTCTCTTTTCCATCGTCAAATTTGACGTTCAAAATACTTTCAGACTACGTTTTTAGATAGACATCAAAAATGTTTGGTAGACAATCTGTGGATAGCCCACAACAAAAGGGACGCAAGTCACTTCGTGGCCACACTAAATAGTACATGTTTTTATTTTAACGAGAAAAACCTGGACAAAAAATTTAAATTTTATGTAGTTGTCCATGGAAAGACTAACGGTATTTTTCAGACCTGGCTTGAAGTAGTGGATTCGATAAAGGATTTCAAAACACCTTTATTCAAAGGCTTCAATGTATTCACCGAAGCCCTAGACTATGCTCAAGGCACCCTTGGGCCAAATTACTTCATATCCCCAGCATTGAGATTTACCCAGTCTCAGACACCTCAAGATTATAAAATACGTAAAGATCTGAGACAAAATAATATTTTGCGATCATTGTAGTTCAATGACCGAAGCCTTCAAAAGACTCAACCAAACTAAAGAAGAACTCCAGAGACAAAATATACACCTCCTAGAAAAAGTCACTAAATTAGAACTTCAGATCAGACAGAGTTCTCCATCTCCCCAAAAAATGGATGAGTTAGGTGTGCATTCCCTTCTGAATGTTAAGAAATCTACTGTACCAGATAGAGGTACAGCTAGTCCGGTGCAAACGGTTGCCGGTAAAGACAAATCAAATCCGTTAATGGCTGCCACTTTGCCAAAAAGTGAACATGAAGAAGCTACTTCTTCAAAAACAAGACGAAGACTCCCACAGACCTTTACTGGAACAACTTCAAAGACTAGAACTAGAAAGACGAAAGCAGAAAAAAATAAGAGTATTGAAAAAATAATCAGAGATACTTTAGAAAATATTTTTAAAGAACAAAACAATATCATTAGTGAAGACAAACACGAAAATCCAGAAGTCACTCCGCCTGTGATCTCCCAAAATCAAGACGGAAATAGTATAGATCATGTTTCAGAAACCAGTCCAGACAGAGAATTCCTAGAGTCGAACTATGTCCAAGATGCTCAGGATCCTAATGAAAATGATGATTCCGGCATGAGCTTCGATTCAGTAGCACTACACAATTTGAGTACTTAGATGCATAGCAGATTATTCTGCGAAAATAATCAGAAACAGACAAAAAGAAAAAGGAACGGTGCAGAATAAAGATGCTAAAGCAGACAGAGACGGCAGACAAGATAAAGATGCTAAAGCAAAAGCAGGATAACAATACAAGACGACAAAATGGAAAGAAAAGTCTTCAAAGTTAAAGCGACGATGGGGCCCATAGCGCACCCGGCCGAAATTTTAAAGATTCTTTTTACAAATTGAAGTCCGAAGTTGAAGTCCGCAAGACTCTATAAATAGCAAGACAGAAGACACTACAAGTAGAGAGAAAAAAGAAGAGACAAGAGAAAAACAGAGAGCGAAAAAACACAACACAGAGAAAATCACAAAAAAATGCCAGCAACACCAACCTCCCTCTTCATTGTATAAATGCCCCTATGTAAGATAGCGTGCTTGGAAAAAATCTTTAGTGTGCAGTAGTTTCCGGGACTCCCGAAAGGGAAACCTCCCCGTACTTCTAATTATGTAAGTTTTTCTTTCAGTAGTTATCTCCACCATGTATAGTATGTTTGTAATGTTTTAATGAAATCCTGTAGAAATACAGGAACCCATGTTCATATAATGTTCATATGTTGTTGTTATTTTTATCATGAATCTTTAATTACTGTTACAATTTAGGTCATAAATCTAGCAATTATTGTTATAATCTTAGATGCAGTATGCTTTAATATGGCTATCTTCTGAACTTAGTATATGGTTATCTTTGGACTCCGTCATGACCTCAATGGATTAGCTTGTAAATTCCTATGTCAACGGTGGTTGATTATTGGCCTGTTGTTGTCCGCTGAAGGACTGTTTTGGCCTATGAATTGGGTGTAGCTAAAGACGACTGTCATGATTGGGGTAAGGTCTTAAAGAAGAGATGAACTGTTCAGAAGGATAAATAAAAAGGCATAGTGTAACCAAGAAGATAACAGTAACTAAGGACGAATGACAGAGACGATGAACAGTAGCTAAGGACGAGTGACTGGACATAGTCCAGAATATAAAAAAAAAAAAAAATTATCGATATATATATATATATATAATATTTAGTAATTTGGAGCCTTAAAAATGTTGAGGCCTAAAGCAAGTGCTTCACTTACTTTAGGCTTTAGCCGACACTGCTAAGCGGGTGCTTTAGTTTCGGATTTTCCACCTTAACCAACGACCATCTGTAAATAATAATAATATTCAAGTAAAAGCTTGGGTATGTTTGACTCAATTTCAAACACAGATAGTTTGAGTATTTTATAATGAAATTTACTATTTGAAAACTAATTGAAAAATATTATAAGTCTGCATAATTAATAATTTATAATATATGAAAATAGTTGAAAAAAATCGTAGAAAAAAAAAGTTATTTAGCTCCCAAAATTGATCAACCCTTGTATAAATTAGAACTGCCGAAATAGCAATTTCCAAACCATATTGTAATGCAAGGATTTCAGCGTATATGTTCATAGTCGTAGTGTGAAGGGCATTCTTTTGTAGAGACCTATCTCTTACAACTCCTCCAATACCTCCTGATTTCTTGTTACTCAGTTATTTGTAAATTTCAAAGATGGTCATCAAATTAAATTTTTATTGTACGATTCATAACACTAAATTTTGTAATAATTAAAAAACCTCAATATACATATATTTCTTCAAAATGAAGACCGCCGAAAATATGTCGTGAAGTCCATTTCATTATCCAGATAAGCATAATTTTGCCATCGTGTTCTGCCACGTCATGAACTCTGAAACTTTTCACAACATAACACATGTGGAATTGTGTAAAAAAAAGGCTTTTTTCACCGGATAAAATACACTTACTCCTTTCAATCTCTATTTCTCAAAAGAGTATGAAATTAATTATTTGTCCGTTTCAATTTTTACCTTTAGTAGAATTTTGTCATTAATGGAGATAAGTAATGACACATAAATAGAGTAATATTTAACGGAGAGACATTATAACTTAAACATAAATAAATGTAAAGTATATCAAATACTAATTAATATTTTTTAAAGGATATATAAAACAAAAAAGAGAAATAATTTAAGATGGAGAGAGTATATGAAAGGAATCTTCTAAAATTAATAATTTGTGTAAAAAATTACGATTATCTTCACTTCTTAAACAATTCCATGTCATGTTGTGAAGTGGAAATTTGTCTATGTTGATGACTTGGTAATTTTTGCTTATGTGGCAATTGCGTTGTTATATCCCGCAATAGTTTTTTTTTTATTTTCCGCAAAAAATTTCATTTTCTGTTAAATGTAGTGTGTTGTAACTTTTGGCAATAGAAGCTTAGTTTCAAAAGGACATGTTTGTTCATTGATATTATTTCAAATAAGTGTTTGTTTATGAAATTGACTTATTATTTCAATTTTAAATTTAAAATACAAAATTTAAAATTTAAAAAATAAGTTTTAGGAGTTTTTTATGTTTTTACTCACAATATTTTAATAGTATTTTTATGTTCAAATATAAGTTCAACTTTCCTCTTATTTAATTCCAACATACTTTCAAATGTTATTTTTATTTTTTCAAAATATCAACCGATTCATGTTCAAACACCTACTAAACTTACAGTCTAAAATTTAAGTGCGGAAAATAAGTAGAGTTCACGTACATGCCATTAGACCTGTTCATCGGGCCGGGGATCGACTCGACCCGACCCGAAAAAATCAGGGCCAGGGTCAGCTTATATCTAACCCGTGAGCCACCTGACCCGAAAAAGTGAGGACCCGTTCATATGTAGGGTCGGGCAAGGTCAGAATTTTTTACTCACCTAACCCGACCCGATCACCGACCCGACCCCGACGCGCGTGACTTAACCCTTCACTATATATATTTGTCTTTCTAATATAATTTATATTATTTTTTATTTTATTAATATTTATTTTTTGCGTATATAGGTGAATGGACAAACGAAGAAGAATCTAGTGATAATGATGACGATGATGATGCTTATGATTATGATGATGTTGATGAATTATTGTGATGTTAGTTTGTACTTGCCTCTTGTTTATTTATGGATTTACAACTAAAAGTGTGGAAAATACGCCTCTGAATAGTATTCGACTCAGCTAAAAGTGTGGAATCTGCTTCAGTTCTTTTTTATGTAATTTTTAATGATTTCATGCTTCTGTTTGTTGTAATTTTTAATTGGTGACAAATTATATCGGATAACGGATTGGGTAGAATTGCAGTGTTTGCTTAATATTTTATTTTGTTTTATAGAGCGGGTCAGGGTCGACCCGTGACCCATAGGTCCCCGAAGGGTCAGGGCCAAGGTCTGAAAATTAAAAAATAAAATAGGATCAGAGTCGGACAAGCAGAAAAAAGCCACTTGACCCAGCCCTGACCCGAGCTTTGGACAAGTCTACATGACATACCAGCTCTTTTAAAGTACTTCAAGTGATAACTGAAAATTGAATTTTAAGTCTGAAAGAAATAATCCCTTGATTATTTTCATTAATTTTTTTCTGCTTGTCCGACTCTGATCCTATTTTATTTTTTAATTTTCAGACCTTGGCCCTGACCCTTCGGGGACCTACATGACATACCAGCTCTTTTAAAGTACTTCAAGTGATAACTGAAAATTGAATTTTAAGTCTGAAAGAAATAATCCCTTGATTATTTTCATTAATTGAAAGAGTATTTATACAAGTTACATATTTCCATAATAGGAGAATCATATTCTTATTCTACTCCTAAAACCTTATTCTATTTGGATACTAAATATACAATTATGGTAATACAAATATTATGGTAAGTGTACAATACTAATTACACTACAATATTACCTAAACTAGGAGACTACAATATTACCTAAATATCTACACTATATTCGGTTTCTATACACAATCCGAGAGCCCCATATACACACAATATACATGTATATTGTGTGTATATGGGGTATATTATGAAAGAAATAATCTCTTGATTATTTTCATTAATTGAAAAAGTATTTATACAAGTTACATATTTCCATAATAGGAGAATCCTATTCCTATTCTACTCCTAAAACCTTATTCTATTTGGATACTAAATATACAATTATGGTAATACAAATATTATGGTAAGTGTACAATACTTACACTACAATATTACCTAAACTAGGAGACTACAATATTACCTAAATATCTACACTATTCGGTTTCTATACACAATCCGAGATCCCCATATACACACAATATACATGTATATTGTGTGTATATGGGGTATATTTAACAAAGTCATATAGTAAAAAATTACCTGATAGGAATGTATTGGTCAAAATACATATTTGGACGTGTGGACGATTCAAAAGATGACGTTGACAGATTAAGTCTAGCCAAAATCAGTTCAACAAAATTAGTTTTGGTCAGGGTTCAAGATTATGTCCGGATAACATATTCTGGACATGTTCCTAGCTCATGCCAAGCCCAGAGTACCAGAAACAATGCCTTGCTCCGGAATAAAGCGAACGGCAGATTTTTTCGATGACCATTCATGATAAGCTTCACATATAAGTCAATTCCGCTTAATCTAGGATCCACTTCGACAGTTACATAATCACGTACGCAACAGACTCAACGTGCAGATTATGATCATTATGAGCAGATAGAAATCGTTACTTAGGGTTAGGTTATAAATACACCTCTCTCCCCCACTTGTAACTCATCTGATTTCGAATTATCACTATTGTGTAAGCTTATCACCTGTAACAAGCAAGCGAACACATACTTCTCCGGTCATGCTGCCTGATATAGCTCCCGTTCAAGAGAATTCAATAAGATCTTTCTTACACTTTTGCTTTATTGCCTTACAATTCATTACATCATTTACTCCATCTGTCTTAATTTCAATGACACACTTTTCTTTCTAATCAGTCCTAAAAAGAACGACACATTTTTTTATTTGACAATAATTTAACTTTAAACTTTACTTTTTACGCTTAATGAGATGATCTATAACCACACAAATATCTTTGGCTTGTTTTAGACAACACAATTCAAAATTCTTTTTTTATTTCTTAAGCTTCGTGCCCTGTCAAACTACATTATATAAATTGGGGCGGAGGAAGTACTTATTTTATCACTTTCATAAGGAAGTTCTTAGCTTCAAGAAGTTAGCATTTGATCATTATAATGTGTGTACCCTTGACCTCTAAATATGAATTTAATAGTTAATTTAAATCACAGATTTTGAGTTAAACAAGGAAGAATTTTTATTTAGAAATTATAATAATAAATCCACTTCAGAAATAAATATGTTCAAAAGTTAAAATATCCAATTCTTGATCAGAAAACTTTAGCAATTAATCTTTGAACACGGCAACGGAGTACAAATCTTGATCAACGAACCTAACTCAACCAAAATATCGTGCAAGCTGAGTTGAGGCTCTATTTTCAAGAATCTAAATAAATTATCCCAATGACTCCACTCACTTTTAATTGTAAATAAGTCACCAAAATAATGCAAGTTCAAGTTCAATGCTCCTGTAATAGAGAACAAACTCTTTGGGATTCTCACTTATAGAGAAACACCATTAGGTATCAACAAACAATCGTAATTTTTGAAAATTAGTGAGTGGAAGTGTTTGTAGAGAATAACCAGATACAGATATTAGCATATCACATTTTTTAAATTGTGCAATCTGCTTATTCTTCTTCTTTGTACCCTAAAGTGGTAGCACATGTTGTCTTAAAATATATATTAGGCAATACCATGTGATCTTTTGCTAATCTCTACCCATATGTTTACCAAATTCACTTATTCTTCTTTATTCACAATTTGATGAGTGAAGTCACTCTATATATAATCAACGCTACTTGTCAATGCTACCATTGCAAACACAAGTCAATTCTATACACACACTTTAGATCTTCAAATAATTTCAATCCACTTTCTTTTCTTCTTTCTTTAAAAAATGGCAAGGGGTTTAGTTGGTATTTATCATGCCAAAAACAAGCTTCAACGGTCGATTTCACGTAAAAATAAAAGCGTATTAGCAGCAACCACAACTAATTATGTTCCAAAGGGACATTTTGCGGTTTATGTTGGTGAAACATGTAGGAGATTTGTTGTTCCAATAGCATATTTGAACCATCCTCTTTTTCAAGATTTGTTACATTGGGCTAAAGAAGAGTTTGGATATAGTCATCCAATGGGTGGTCTAACAATTCCATGCAGTGAAGATTACTTCATTAGTCTCACTTCTCTACTCAAGTCTTCATAGACCAGACACAACTGTACCAATGTACACTTCATATTTGGAATATCGTTCATCAATTCGCGGCGTTGAGTGATTTTAGTTTTCTCTTTTTTGCTGCTCTTCATAGGGACATATATTCCTGAAAGAGAGTTGACTAAGTCAGCTCTCTTCAATTTTGCAATATGAACTGGTGTCAAGTTTGTCCCATATACATCTTCCTTGTAATTTGTACATACATATTATATTCTTCAAAATAAAATATTTATTTTTGTCTCATTATGCTTCTTAGCTCTTAGTCATATATATTAAGGGATCTTTTTCTCTAGAATCTATCTTTGAGATTCAAAGCTTTCTCCTTGAACAATTTTATTTTTCTTCATGGACTGTCGGATTTTTACTTTGTAGCTTCTTTACTTTACGTCCTTTTTATTATGATGCATCATGAACATGACCGATCGATCTAGCCATGAGCAGGTTGAAGAGAACTCTAACAAGCCTTGGAGGACCGAACCTACGTATGTGGCAAAATACGCTCTTGCCGCATGCCTCCTCCGGGCTTCCAAGTTTTAATAGAATTTTTTTATTGACAAGCTACAACAATTGCACATACTAAAGAAACTAAAAGGATTATTGAAATCAGTTCTATGATTAACTTAGGCGGAATACATCAATGACCCCTTAAACTTGTCAGTAAATTTTATTTAGACACCCAAATTATGATCTGTTTTGATTGAGCACCTGAACAGATAATAAAGTAATCTTATACATTAGACACTTTAGGCTCAAATTTTGAAAAAAATTGTATACATATTCTTAAGATTCTATTAGGTATATAAGCTAACCACTCAAAATATTTCACCTTCTTTAATTATATACATTAGCCTCAAGAAGTCATAAAACCTCATGCATGTCCAATAAATTTTTGGGTCAATGCGTAAATAGTGGGATAAGAGGAGGTAGAAGATGTTAGGATCAAACTACAGTAGAAACTCTATAAATTAATGCTCTTGAGACCATCAAAATTTATTAATTAAAAGAGATATTAATTAATCGATAAATTAATAATTATTAACTTATATATTAATTAATATTTTATCAATTTGTAGATAAATTTATAATGAAATACCCAATTTACAAACACCATTCAATCTTCCACTTCATTATTGTTCAATGTACTATATCAAATGAAGCATCCTTCAATCTCCCACTTTAGTTTGCTTCTTGTGTTCAATGTACTACTTTATGAATATTAAAAAAAAATTCTATATAAACACAAGATCAAATCATGCTAACACAAGCAATGAATGTCGAACATGTCCTGAACTACCTAGAAGAAAATGTAGTTGCACAGTTGTTGACTGATGAAGAAATAATTGAGAGCGTTGTGGGAACTGATAAAGGTGATGAAAATGATGATGAAAGTTCTACAGTAGAGCCCCCTTCGCGAAACGAGGCTATTAAAGCGGCAATCACATTGAATAATTTTTGGTTGAGCTATGAGAAAATAACACCAGAAGTTTTTACAATGATAAGGAAAATTAGAGACGAGATTCAATGTGACATTGATTTCAACAAAAAACAAAAGACAATTGAGTCATTTTTCAAGAAGTCTTCATAAATCACTCATGTATTATGTAGTATATAAGGAATCATTAACTTATATTTTACATGGGGTCTATATGAGTAATCAAAATGTATTATCTTATAATTTTAGCGAATTATTAATTTAGCACGTTATCCCCAAGTTGGGACCGACCAAAAATATTATCTAGGAGAGTTTATTAAATAATTGAGTATTAATTAATAGAGTTTCTACCGTAGATCTTTGCATTTAAGTGATACATTATAGAGTTGCGACAATTCAACAGTAATTCAGTTATATGCTGATTAAGATAATCTAGTGTAAACCGAAAATTGATGGACCAATCCGGGAACATTTCAGAAAAACAAAGAATAATTAGTAAGGCTTGGTTCCAAACTGTGTTTAAAAAGGCGAGGCATGAGATCAGACCTGAGCTCCGAGATATGTTTAATAAAATTATATAATAACAGAAGAAATATAACCAGTACATTAAAAAGATTTAAAAAATTTAAAAGGATTAAAGTAACTCATAGAAAATAAAATATCTAGCATGATTTTACAATTATAGATAATGCAATAGTGTTAAGTTTATCATTAGTAGGGCTGGCAATTTCAAACCACATTTGTAAAATCAGCCTATTTAAACCCACATTTTAATGAGTTTGATCACTTAAATTTTAGTTGGGTAAATATGGGCTTTATTTAATTTTTAACCCATTAAAATTGGGTAAATATGAGTACCCATATTTGAACCCGCTAGACCCAATAACAGATCATTTTCTCAAAATAGAAAAACAAATTCCTTAAAAATTTGAAGAAAAATATTTTTCGGACCAATAAAAACACACCAACCACCCCCAAACCCACACCGCCATCCACCACTCACCCACCATCTACACCTACCCCCACACCCTTGGTCCTGCCCCTGCTCCCTTACCCCCCCCACTTACCTCTACGCCAACTCCTTACTCCTCCCTGCTAACCTATCCTCACCTACCATCCCACCCCCGCTCCAACTACCCCTCCCTAATTTTCTCTTTCATATATTTTATTTTACTTATATAAAGATTTTATAAAAAAATGAGAAATTTTTCTTACCTCTCACCGCGCCTACCTCTCTCCTCCATGAATTTTCTATTTCATATATATATATATATATATATATATATATATATATATATATATATATATATATATATAAATATATATATATATATTTTTTTTTTTTTTTTTTAAAAAAAAAAAAAGTTAAAAAGTGAGTTTTTTCATACCCCACACCCCACCCATCCCCTACCCCTGCCCACACACCCACAACATTTCTATTTCATATATTTTATCTTACTTTTATAAAACTTTATAAGAAGTGGGAATTTTTTTCTTATCCCCACCCCCACTATCCCGTCTACCCCCTCACGCGAATTTTCTATCTCATATATTTTATTTTAGAAAAATAATTAAAAAGTGGAATTTTTTTGCTTACCCCACACCCCCTTCCCAATAAATTTTCTATTTCATATATTTTATCTTACTTTTATAAAAAAATTATAAGAAGTTAGAAATGTTTTTCTTAAACCCCCCTAATGCAAGAAAATAAAGACAAGATAGAAAATAAAGACACAATTGATAAACAATTGGTCAATAACTAGAAGAACTAGTCCTAGTTACTTTCCAAAAGGATCAAAGACACCTATCTTATGCAACAATCCTCAAGAGAATAACAATCTCTTGGAAATTTGAATGATAAAAAAAAAGTTGTACAATTTGGAGTCCACCAAATCATAACAAGTCTCAACTAGAGAGAAAAATTCAGCTTTCATATATTTCAAGATAGGTGAAATGAGAATTAGTTTTAAGTGTAGCTTATATAGGTAAAGTCTATACCGATCTTTAAAAAGTAATAAACATAAGTCGACTTTTAAAATATGGCCTTGCAGGGCTCTAAATTATTAGGCAGACACATGGGTTGTCCATGGGCTATCCTTCACATTCATGGGACTCCAAAGTGAGTTCATGGGATAGCACAAATAAGTCCATAGGCTGCTTCCCCGGGCTAGGAAGTGTCCACGACTCCTGAAACGCAAACTCCTTCTCCAAAGGTAGATGAACATCATGAAGGACCATAGCCTGACTCCTAGTGAATGGCCAGGACGACTGGAATATGTCTTAATCAGTTTGGACTGCATCATCTTCCCCTTCTTAAAAGTTTTTATCCTCGAAATTGTCGCATCATCACCTTCGACCGCATCACCTGAAACATAAAGAACCAGTCCAGAAACATTGAAAGTGTTTGAAGCATTATACTCACTTAGAAGATCAATAACGTAAGCATTATAGTTAATCTTTTCCAACACTTCAAATGGTCCATCTCCTCGCGCGGACAACTTTCATTTTCTTTGGTTCGGGAACCGATCATTCCTGAAATGCATCCAAACCCAGTCGCCCTTTTGCAACTCCAGCTTCTTTCTTCCCTTGTTAGCCTTGAACGCCACCTTGGCATATGCCTTTTCCAGGTTTTGTCTCACCTTAGCATGAAGTTTAAGCAACAAATATGCCCTGCTTTTACCTTCAACATTTAAAACAGCATCTCAAGACAAAGAGATTGAATCTAATAGAATTAATGGGTTAAAACTATACACACGCTCAAAAGGGGATTTCCCTATAATTCTATGCACCGTATCGTTATAAGCAAACTCAATGATGAGCAAATGGTCAATCCAACTTCCAGATTTTCCGTTGGTCATAGCCCTAATTAGAGCTCCCAAAGTACGATTCACAACTTCAGTTCATCCATCCATTTGAGGATGACAAGAAGTCAAAAACAACAACTTGGTGCAAAGTGCACCCCACAAACATTTCCAAAAATGACTCAAGAATTTCGTGTCCCTGTCACTAACAATGGTATGCGACACACCATGCAATTTCAACACATTAGCAATAAACAAAGAAGCAACATACTGCGCATAATCACACTTTTTACACGGGATGAAATGAGCCATCTTAGAAAATCTATCCACGAAAACATAGATACTATCATGACCAGCCTTAGAACCTCCAAAATGTGCCTCACAAATCAGTAACTCCCTCCACAAGGACATGGGTATGCACACTCTCCCCTTCTTAAAAAGATAGCCATCACACCACTGATATTTCTCTACCTACTTTCCACTCACTAGATCCTCACGAATGCTCTTAAACTTAGGATCGTGCGCATACATAGACTTTATGCTCTCAAATCTTAAAAGTCTAGAAGTCAAAGTGGTAGCTAGGACAAACTTTCTAGATAAGGCATCAGCCACTACATTTTCTTTCCCTCTCTTATTCACCTTCTCTTGGCCTCTAATATGTTTCAAAGACTAATGGTCACTTCTAATCACAAACTCTCTCGGCCACAAGTAATGCTGCCAATGGACTAAAGCTCTCACTAAGGCGAACAACTCTTTATCATAAGTCGAATAGTTCAAAGCTGCCCCCATAAGTTTCTAACTGAAATAAGCTATAGGCTTCCCCTCTTGCATTAGCACTCCATCTATCTCGACCCCTGAAGTATCACACTCAATCGTAGTTGTAACAATGGGGCAGAACTAATCCTATGCTTCAACTCCTTAAATGCTCTCTCTTGGGACTCTTCCCAAACAAACGTTTGTTCTTTCTTTATCAACTTAGTCAATGCCACTGCTATGGTGCTAAAGTCTTTCACAAACCTCCTATAAAAACTAGACAAACCCATGAAAACTTCTCACTTGAGTAACACTAGACGGGGTAGGCCAATCCCTAATAACTTCTACTTTTGACGCATCGACTTCAACTACACTACCACTAACAACAAAACTAAGAAAAATAACACGTTCAACACAAAAGGCACACTTTTTCAGATTAACATACAATTTCTCTTTTCTCAAAATATCAAAGACTTGCCTTAAGTGATCAACATTCTCATCCACAGATTTACTATGCACAAGAATATCATTAAAATAAACCACAACAAACTTATGAACGATTTAAGAATATGGTTCATCAATCTCATGAAAGTACTCAACGCGTTAGAGAGGCCAAATGGCATCACTAATCATTCATAGAGACCAAACTTGGTCTTGAATGTGGTCGTCCTTTCATCACCCGGTTTCATTCAGATTTGATGGTATTCGGACCTAAGATCAACTTTAGTAAACCAACAAGAACCACTTAACTCTTCTAATATGTCGTCTAACCTAGGAATATGATGATGATACTTTACCGTGATCTTGTTGACGGCTCTAAAATCGACATATATTCTCCACGTTATATTACCACTTAACGCACAAAGTCAGATGACATGACCAAAATGACGCACAAAGTCAAACTTTCCCGCACTAACCCCTTGCTTAAAACCTCATCAACCTGCCTTTCGAGTTCTTTGGTGTATTTTAGATTACACCTATAGGTTGGTTTGTTCAAATTTGGGATCCCGGCACAAAATCTATTTGATACTTGATTCCTCTCAAGAGAGGCAGTCCGTTTGGCATTTCATCGGGAAATATATCCACAAAATCCTGTAATAGCTTCTCAACAAAACTTGGTAATTGATTAGAATTAGACAAATCATCACTATAACTCAAGAAAATACCTTTATGCACTAAACAAATCATCATTTTGTTTCTTCGTTACCTTTGAAGTACTCTCCCGGTTGCATGATTGCACATACTTTTCATTACTCGGTGGTGGTGATGTGGACTTAGAATCGGCCACAACAATAACCTTACCTTTAGCCATTTCCTTCAAATTCTCCATTCGATGATAATTTTCTATCAGTTGCTTTCGTGAGCAAGGCTTGAGTATGAGACTCTTACCTTCACTTTGAACATGTGTTGGCTCGGCCGTTATGAATCGTAGTTTTGTCATATTGCCACGGTCTTCCCAAGAGTAAATGGCATTCCTGCATTGGTACCACATCACATTGTACCTCATCTTTATAAGCTCCAATATTGAACTTAATTAAAACCTGCTTTGTAACCTGTAATTCACCACACTCATTGAGCCATTATAATCGGTAGGGTCGGGGATGTTTCAATGTAGGCAGTTTCAATTGCTTAATCAAAGTTTGGCTAGCAACATTAGCACAACTTCCCCCCATTCACAATCAATGAACAGACCTCCACCTTTACCCTACACCTAGCATGAAAAAGATTCCTTCTTTGCACATCTTCTTCGTTCTTCATGCTTATAGTGCTCAAGTTTCTCCTCACCACAAGAAACATTTCGGGAAGATTATTCTCCTCTTCTCATTTCGACTTCTCAAGATCATAATAAAGTTCTTTTTTATTGCCATCTTCTGGTTCACTTTCTTGTTCTTAAATAGTGCCATCATCAAGAATAAACATGATCCTCCGAGTTGGATACTCTTTGTCCATATACCTATATCCCCTATATTTATGATATTGAATAGATAAAACACTAGGAGAATTGAGTTGTGTTTTACCTTCGGAGTCCTTTGGATCAAATTTGGTTGGACTCTTTTCAAGTGGCCTATTAACATCACAGCTAGCACATGAACTTGGACTCTTAAAATCCTTACCCCTACTCCACGGAGTAGTATTAGCACTTCCTTTCAATCGAAATGACTTGTCCTCATTGACCCCTTTTGTACCTCTATAGCTACTTAGAACACCTCATCAAGAGTATAGTAAGTGAGTAACCTTATTTGAGATGATATTTCACTGTTCAACCCAGCTTTGAATCGACTGATAATTTGCTCCTCATCTTATTCAAGATCAAGATCCATTCTTGCTTTCTCAAACTCATCATAGAACTCTTCTACGGTCTTAGAACCCTGCTTCAATTTATAGAGCCTTCATAATTGCTCTTGATGATGCTTGGCAGTGACATACTTAACATCCATGACATGTTTCAATTGTCCCCAAGTAAGATATTCCAGTAAACCATGTCTTCTCCGAACTTGCTTTTACTATTCCCACTATGTAGAAACATTTCCTTCAAAAGAGTCAATGGCATAAAACTCTTTCCGCTCCTCTGAAAGTTCATTTGTGTCAAATATTCTCTCAATCCGAATCTTTCAATCATGTACTTGTCTTGATCACTAGTTCGTTTAACTGGTGGAATAGTGATCTTGACATTGTTAAGATTAATATCCATTCCGCCTTCATTCCCTCGGACCAGTTTTGGATAATCATCATGGTTTCCATAGTCATGCTCAAGATTTCTCCCAATATGTGCTCCTCGTCCTTCTATTCCTCCTCTTCCTTTGTATCCTCTTTGGCCCCCTTGATCTTGGGCCCTTCGAACATATTGTTGATCAAATTCGTCTTCGGTTTATTCTAAGTCATGGACCTCAACGTCTTCATCAACCGAGACCAAATGTCTCCTTGCCCTGATAGGATATACTTGCACTTGAATATGAGGATCTAGAAGTATGAGATTTTGAAATCTAGGAACTTAAGGAGTTCCCATAACACAAGCATTAAGGGCAGCTTATTTCCTCATTCTTCATTGACGGGCCACTTCATTAAATTGCTCCGACGGTATTGTACTAGAGATAAGTGTACGCCTTGTTTCTTCTCCGGCGTCCCTTGGAACCAATGGTGCTTCCCCTTGTTCAAGGTCTTGCATCTTTGTTTTAAATCCGTCTATATTAGTCGTCAACTGAGCGGTCATATTGTTCGTTGCTGCCACAAGATTGGCTATAGTCATTCTTCCTTGTACCTCTGCACCAATTTCATCTCCCGCCATCGTACATGCAGAGCAAAGCTTAAAGAAATAAGTTAAGGTTAGAAATCACCTTACTAACTCCTTTACTTATTTGGGTAGTGCTCGGTTCCCTCAATAATGTAAAGATTGGGTTCACTCTGACTTATTGTAATCGGCTTTCTCAGAATTGACCAACTCTTTTTCAATCATTTCAACTACACAAAGACGCTACCTCTTCGGGATTAAAGTGAGTTTATGGGACTTTATCGTCGACGACTCCTTTAAATATAGCACTTGAGTCAAACAATTCTCTAAGAATCAAAATGAGAAAAGCTTGAAAAGAATTAGCACGAAAGAAGTTATAGCTCAAGAACTAGTAAATTTTGAGTAGGTAACTACTCAATGGATACTAGCTAGAAGTTATGTCACAAAAAAAGGATTAAGAAGCTTCCCAACCCCTCCTTAAAATATGCTAGGCAGCCCCCTAAGTCTCACTAATTAATCTCATTTGACCATTGTCTTGGATTTAATTACTACAAGTTTCAATGACAGCTTCTCGTCTTCCCAAAAGATGACTAGGGACTTGCACACTTGACTTCTCGTTTTCTTAAAAGGTTATTAGGAACTTGGATACTCTTTTCTCAAGGTGGCTTTTGGTCTTCCCAATAATTGACTAGGGAACTTGTGTCAATTAATGATTTGACTATTTATTTGCATCTGCACCCTTTCACACGCCCCCAAACTGATTTTTGACTTCCCTTAATGAGTTCAGCCCCCTTCTCCACGTTTTGGAGGGGTTTAATGCACCAACTCTTTGGAAATTAACTCTTGACTAGGCCCTTTGACTTCTAAAACAACTTTCACACTCCCTAACACCTTGAAAGCTTAACTTATCACCAAATTAGATCAAACAAAGGTAGTAAAGTTGAAATTATCAAGAACACACATGAAAATTAACAAAATCTTTATGAACACTCAAGAACACAATTATTCAGAATACTACAAATGATATACCAAAATGACCATCTTGATGTCTAATTTCCAGATATCATCACGTATCACCCAATACACCTAAACTAATGGCACGATTGGAGACTTTAGAAATAATAGTTCATGAACTTCTTCTTGAACTTATGAATAACCAAGAACACAAGTCTTCAAACATCAAAATCAGTTTCACTAATGGATCAAGAACACCCAAATACTCCAAGTAACACAAATTTTATCCAAAACAACAATGATCAAGAAGTTGAAACCCTAAGAACACTAGGAAATCTCGTCCAAAACAATTTTTTTATAAAGTTTGATACAAAATAATGACTAGATTTGTAGGGACAAATCTATGGCCTACTCTTATACCAAATAATGCAAGAAAATAAAGATAAGTTAGAAAAAAAGACATAATTGATAAATAATTGGACAATAACTAGAAGAACTAGTCCTAGTTACCTTCCAAAAGGATCAAAGACACCTATATTATGCAACAATCCTCAAGAGAATAACAATCCTTTGCAAATTAAATGATCAAAATAAGGTTGTACAATTTGGAGTCCACCAAATCATAACAAGTCTCAACTAGAGAGTAAAGTTCAACTTTTATATATTTCAAGATAGGTGAAATGAGAAATAGTTCTAAGTGTAGCTTATATAGGTAAAGTTTACACCGGTCTTTAAAATGTAATAGTCACAAGTCGGCTTTTAAAATATGGCCTCGCAGGGCTCCAAATCATTATCCACACGAATGGGCTATACTTCACATGCATGAGACTCCAAAGTGAGTCCATGGGCTAGCACAAATAAGTCCATAGGCTGCTTCCCTGGGCTACGCAGCGTCCACGACTCCTGAAGCGCAAACTCCTTCTCCAAAGTTAGGTGAAGATCATGAAGGACCATAGCATGACTCCTAGTGAATGACCGGGACGACTGGAATATGTCTTGATCAGTTTGGACTGCATCAACCCCCCCTAAAGTGAGAACTTTTTCCTTACCACCCATCCCCACCCAACCACCCCACCCTGCCTCCACTCTATCTCGAATTTTTATTTCATATATTTAATTATAAATATATGAAAAAATAATTTAATGTTATAAAATAAACAATTATAAATATTACACTTCTATAATATGAGCTAACCCATAACCAACCCACCCATTTATCACCCAACCCATATTTTACCCTTATAAAATATGGGCGGGTTGAAACCCAACCTGTTTTTGTTCAAACCATTTTCAACCTTCCCAAATCCAACCAAACTCACCCATTTTCCACCTCTAATCATGAGATAAAAATTCAACTGCATATAATACACCCTGGTTGCGACTCTTTTTCGGATCCCGCACATAGTGGGAGCTTAGTGCACCGGGCTGCCTTTTATACAAATTCGATTGCATTATCTCGAGTTTCAAACAAATATGTATATAACTCCTATCAAATAACTCATGCCAAACTCCACCTATTAGCACTCATCTAACCCATTTTAGAAAAAATCTGAACCCAAGACCCAAACGCACATCAAAATAGGTCTTCTATAAATAACCCAACTACGGTTCCAATGAGTATATTTTAGAGGTGGCCAGTGGGCAGCGCCGAGACGAGTTGGGTCAGGACCGACGGGATCGGGGCGTGGAGGGATGGGGCGGGGCAGGATCGGGGTGGTTTTTTTTTGCACTTAATTTAAAAAATAACATATATATAAAAAAACTCAATAATTAAATAAGATAGTGTAATAAAAATATCCCAAAGCTATTTTTGTGCCTCTTATATTATTTAATAGACATATAATTTTTTTGTAATACAAATACAATTGTCAAAATTATAATTTTGTGGTGTTGTTCAAAAGTTGAAAATTACATAGTAAAATTCTAATTAAAAAAATTACATTTTGAAAAAAACCTGTTCTAGTTTCTTGATAATTTCCTGTGGTTCTTCGGTTGGAATTGGTATTTGTTGGTCAAATTGCTCCATGTCGTTTCCACCACCTTTGGATAAGATTTCGTTGTAGTTTTCATCTTCTTCTTCGTTGATCTCCAGTTGACTGCACCTTCTCCGCTCCGCTCGTATCTAATCTCTGAATAATACTATGATCTCCAAGTTGTCTCCGGCTAATGAGTGTCTATGCTCTCCTATTTGATATCTGCCGGCAGAAAAAGTGCTTTCAAACGACGTTGATGACGCTTGAATGTTCAAAACATCTCGGGCCATTATTGAAAGTGTCGAAAAGGTCTTCTCATTCCCCCTCCAGTATTTCAGCAAGTCTTCACGTCCTTCTTCATTGAGAACTGCTTGGTACGGTACAGAACCCTGCAAAACAAAAATATCAAACTCGCTAATTTGGTTAGTAGCGTTACAGCCGCACATTCTATTTCTGAGGCTTTCAATACTAGCCGTAGAAACAACTTGTCTTTTGTAAGGTTTTGTTGAAGAAGAAGATGGTATGGAACCGGTAGGTTCCTAGCACTTTCTTGTTGGTAAAATCTATAAACTTTTTTGCATTTGTCTTCTATGCTAGACAACACTTCTTCTTTATTTTGTTCAATAGGTGGTGGGTGGTTTGGATTTTTGGGACTTGAAGGTGGTAGTACTGCTATACAATCATAAATAGTTTCAATAAGTGATTTAGTACCGTTTATTTTAATAGTTGGATTTAATACAACACCAATAATATAAATAGTGGGAATATGAATAAAATATTTTTTTATTTTGATAAATATTTTTTAATAGCTGCCTTATAAGCTGGTTTATCCATATATTCATTAAGCAGTAAAAATATTAGAGTTATATAAAACAACATAGTTGAAATAGTAGGATAATATATACCGAAAAATTCTTTTGTTGCTTTAAATTTTTTTTCTAGAAATACAATAAGTTCATAATTTTTTCCCCAATCGCTATCTACGACCATATCAGCTGAATTTTGATTATGCGAGTTAAAAATAAAGTTATAGATTTTCTATAGTCATAAGCAACAAATAGTTGCTCGTATAAAGAATTCTACCTAGTGGGTACTTCTTCTGAAGTTTTTCTATAAGGTAGTTGGTAATCATGACAAGTTTTTTTATATTCTTTTTTTCGTTGTATTCTATTATTTTTAAAAATAAAGTTTATAGAAAATTGTATTTTACTAAGAATTTCTTCAAAAAGTGATAGACCATCCTTTACAACTAAGTTATATATATGACACACACATTTTATATGAAAATGATCTGGAAAAGATGTAGTTAAACTATTTTTTAAAATTGTAATAGCGTAATTGTTAGAAGAAGCGTTATCTAATGTAATAGTCATAATTTTATCAGTTATTCCGTAATAATCTCCCACTTGATAAATATTTTCTACAATAAAAGTACCAGTGTGCCTCTCATCTATATATCTATACGCTAAGATACGTTTTTGCATAGACCATTTATAATCTATCCAATGACAGGTTACCGTTAAATAATCATGGCCGTTAGTACTACGGCCTATATCAGAAGTGATAGCCACTTTGCCATTAAAATGATATAATGAATAACGTAAATACTGTTGATATTCATGTGCAAATTTAAATACATCTTTCTTAACAGTTGATCTAGGAAAATCGTTAAAGGCAGTATTATACATATCTCTAATGTAATGAATAAAACTCGGAGATGAAGAAAATGAAAAAGGAAAACCCTCAACAACAATTAATTTTGCTATTGCTTCCCTATCTCTATATTTATTATAATTAGGGCCTACAATTCCCCCCGTCGTGGGATTAATTTGACCCTGTACTTGGTCAGGGACAGTATGTGAACCTTGTCCCGATGGAGCGGCCGTTTGCGCACCTAGTTTTGAAGCCTCGTATTGGGCATATCTAGATGGATGAGCCCTTGCTACGTGTCTCATTAAATCCCCCGTCCCACCGTGACCTTTTCCAGTTTTAAAATTTAAAACATCTTTACAAATTTTACATCTAGCTACTTGATTCTCTACGTCCCTATAAAAAAATGTTCATGCATCTGATTTTAATGGTCGTTTTGCTGGATCTCGTCTCATACTAGGGGGAATATGAGGCATTTCAGTTGAAGGTGCACTAATGGGTGTGTTGTCATCTACATTAGTGGGTGTATCATCTAGATCATCGTCTAAATTAAAGTCTTCTTGAGTTCCAGAAAATAGCTCCTCGTCTAAATCTAATGGTATTGTAGGAAAATGTTCAGTATCAACAAAATCATCCTGTGTAGGAATAGGATTCTGTCTAGAAATAGGATGACTAGAAGAAGTACCCTTGCCCTTGTTGCCCCTACTAGAAGAAGCCTGACCCCTACCCGTAAGCATACATTTAAATACTTCCATTATAAATTTATAATTATACTAATAAATAATTAAAGTAAATGAAATTAAGTGCGCTAAATAAAATAAACAGACAATAATAATTTAATGAAGGAACGAATGTACCAAACGCCGACGTGTAATCGAGAGATTGAAAACTGAAACTTTGCTCGATGGAAGATCCTCAAGCTAGTTGCCAACTTCACTCCCAAATGAATAAATAAAATTTAATATTTAGTAGACAATGTAGACTTCTAGAGAGATAGATTGAGAGATTTAGAGAGATTGTAGGAAGATTTGTGAGAAAGATGAAGAGAAAATGAGGTATTTATAGTTGAAAAATTGGGTTAAAGTGTAAATATAATAACTTATGGGTTAAAAATAAAAATTAAGGGGTTGGGGGAGGGGGGAGGCTAACAATGGCCGTTGCACAATGACCAAAATGTAAAATGGTCGTTGGTGCAACAGTTATTTATGCAAAGGGGAGCTTTCGAGTAGGATCGGGGGTGGGACCGGGACCGGGTCGGGCTTGGCGGATTGGGGCGGGCCGGGACGAGACCATGTCCCGTCCCGGTTTGAGTCCCAATCTTGCAAATTTTTTTTTTAAAAAAAAGTCGAGGTCGAGGTCGGGGCCAGCCTTAGTATATTTCAAAGAAAATTAACTTTGTGTTAACTTCAATCATGTCCGATAAGAAAAAAATTAAGATAAAACTGAGGCATGAGGAAAGAACCTCTATGTACCAAGAGGTAAAACTCCAAAACTCGTATAATTTTCTTTAAGAATAAATGGGAATTTGAAATGGATATAGCTTGCGGATTAATAGAATATGCAAACTGGTTATGAACTAGTCAAGTTAATTTGTATCTTGTAATACCACTCCTAAACAAATGATTGTCTCATGTACTTAAGAAGTAACTCATATGCGAATTACTTATGTACTTTGGCGCAACCAGAAATTCGACATTATATTTCAAATGCTATGACTCAAATTATGTAGGGCCCATAGACACCTCATTTAGTGCATGGCTGCATATACAGTATGGGTAAATGTAGTATGATAACACTAGATAGGGCTGCACTAAATACTATCTAATTGAAATATATCAACTATATATAAACTTGGTACTAACAAAGGGGGAAAATAGAGTCTGCATAGCAGTATGCAGTTCTTATCCGAATTTCAAAATGAGGTCAATTTGGACTCCATTTCTGATATAATATAAGACTCCACCAAACAGTGCAGAGAATCAAGTTCTCTAAATGTTTCCTTAGCTAATGAATTAAGTAAATAACACAGGATATTTACGTGAAAATCACCTTGCTCAAGGGAGTAAAACCACGACCTAACCTAGTAGGATTTTTTCAAAAACTTCACTAAGAACTGAGCAATGTTTTAAGTACAACCTCTTGAAACTTAGGAATTAAACTCTTAATCATCACTCTTACAATAACACTATTGCAAGCTCTCTACAATACCTCTATTGCAAAGACACATCTTGACTAACTCTAGTCAAACAAACAACTCAAAGACTTGAGAAAACAAACGACCTACAACAACTTCTTACAAGAAGAGTAGGTTTGCAGGTTTAAGAACAACAAAACAAAGACTCAACACATGTAGGACTTAGACATCTTCCTTTGTAATAAAACTGGTCCTTCAGTTTGTTGGAGCTTTGGTCTTGACTGAAGCTTTGATGAACTCGATGGTTTGCAGGTGAAAGTGAGAATAATTTGAATTTGCAAGATTAGGTTTTCACACCTTAACATGTTTTGTATTTATGATAGATGAAGGAAGTGACAAAACCTTAAACCTTGGACCAATAGGAGAGTCGCATCAACTCTGTAGCAGTGTTGTGATACTGCCACTGTGTCAGCAACTTTATAACTGTACAATTGACTGTATCAGCCTGAACTGGTCCCTATAACTACGAACCTGGTTCCTCGTATATGTTTGTCAAATCATCAAAACAAGGCATAACTTACATTATCAATTTCCCCATATTTTATGATGACAAACTCAGAGTTTTAGTTCCCCCTGAGAACTAGATCCTTACTTGTTCCCTCTAATTCTCAGACCCTTGTAGTACAAAACTCATTAGAAAAAATATCCCATCCTTATCCCGTGCATGTCTTCCCCTTTTTGACATCATAAAAAAGAGTAAAGCAGTAACACGAGCAGAATGAATTATATCAATGTTAACACATGGTCACTGGGGAAACACTAACATGAGCAAAATCAGAACTAACATGGTGAAGCAATGTTGCACAAACATTAAGATAATTTCCCCAGTTAATATTCAAATAAAAGCATAGTAAATCCAAAAGTACCAGCAAAATCAACAAGCAAACAGTGCCAATTGTCAATTACAACCCAAGAAAGATGCTGCATAAATATAGAAATGACAGAATAGGATGAAGATGAGGGAATTCAAGGAGTAAGGAGAAGGTAAGGACTGGGAGTATGGGAGAAGAGGCTGTAATGAGGAACTACTCATAATCTGGCCATAAGCCTATCAATCCAGTCACTTGCAGCCCTTTGATCATGTTACACTCTGTAAGTTTCGCATTATGTCGCGTCGTTATTGGATGCCAATATTCTGGGAAGAGGTACAACTTTACAAAAGGGTAATGAAGATTTACGACTTGTTGATGGAAGTTCCAGAGTGTTTGGAAGTCAAACGGAGCGAAGAAAATAAATTTTGACAAAATCGAAAAGCTGGACAATTTGATGGGATGATCGACGGACCGTCAATTTTCCAACTCTGAAGTCGTCAAATACCCTGGAATTTTGATAGTAAGATTGATAGACCATCGAGTATTTGACAATGTTGTCAATCCCACCGTCGAATTACGGCGGTGGTGAATATTTCTCGGTTAAATACGGGTTGTGCAATTTTCTCAGTAATTTTTTCCAAAACCAGATCAAGAACTCTCATAAGATCCACTCTAAAGTATCCCAACCTCCCAAGATCAAATATAAGATGAATTATCTAAGAGTGACACTATTAATCCCGTGATTATCATAATAATTACTTCCTCCGTGTTGAACCAAGTTTGGAAACCCTTAAATTTGGGGCAAAGTGTGTTTTGAGAAGGCTTGGATAAATTGAGGTAATATTTACCTTCCTTTATCTATAATTATGGTTAATTGACGATTCAGAGTAAGTTGTGAAAGGATTTCCGTAAGCGAAACCCGTATATCTAAGAAATCATTGTATATGGACTTGTGGGCTATTTAGATCATGATATGAATTGGAATTGATTTATATGCTGGTTGTTAAAGTTGTAAAACCTAAGAAATTATGTTTCGGAGAATCGTGGGATCAAATTATATAAGTACCCTTTTGTTAACAAGTCCAAGGATTCTTTGTATTTAAGATTCTCGATAAGGATGCCTAAATGAAGTTTTCTTTCTAGAATATGGATTCGATATTGATATGGATTCTTTGTTTTTATATATAACTATTCGTAAGACATACGAGGGCTTGTAAAATGATTATAACTTTAAGGATAAGGTATGTAATGACTATCCCTTCTTTCAATTGGCATGGCTCAATAGAAAGTGTATTTGTCTAGTGGGGTTAGGAAGTATAATTGTCATACGTATTCTAATTTGTTAGTTGAAGTTAGTTTTATTATCGGTTGTATGGTATATAGTTGGATTGAGAATGCGAGTTGTTCTTAAGCTCCATAACCTTCTATTTGATATATTGGGCAATGTTCTTAGCAAACAGTAGGTGAGGCAACTTGTAAGGAATGATATTGCTTGTGTCTTGAAGTATCAATAGTAAGAAATAGTTTTTGGAAGTGATAAGAGTCGAGAACCCGCAAGAATCCAATCTAAATGCTAGTTGATAGTTTCTCTCACCCATTACATGTGTAGCCTGGTCGAATACATATGCCTTCATGTAGTTGAAATGTAGTAATGGAAGTAGTAGTCGCTACCCCTCTAGTTGGATGCTCGTGTATTTGGTTGAAATTAGAAGGAAATAAGTCTTTAGTTGCATAATTGAAAGGCAATTATTGGTAGGAATCCAATGTAGATACTTGTTGATAGTTTTATATATTTAATTGGACCCAATTCCAGTTTATTCAAATTTCATCAAAGATTATGCCACTTGATGTGGTTATATTCAATAGTTGGATTTATTAGTTTTCTTCCTGAAATGAAAGTCCTTAAAGGTGGGGTGTGGTAGGCGCCGGGTGGTGTACTTGCTAATTGTATAGTTGTCCCCTGTTAGTTGCATTAGTAGAGGGGCTTCCCTAGTTAAATATCTATGCACTTGCGTGGTTGTCAACATTGGTTGCCTTAGTAGTTGTTACTCCTCCAGTTGGATGCTTGTGTACTTTGTTAAACTCTAAGGATAAGTGAGTCTTTAGTTGCATTTCTCAAAGGTAATTGTGGATAACAGGTTGTGTCTCCTCGGAAGGGGAACTGTAGTTGAGCGAGTTGATGTATAAAGAACTTAGTTGAGCTATGTGATATGCTTCATCGACCCTCGTGACCTATTTTCCAGCTTATGCCTATTTGTTATCCATTGAGCTTATTTGCTAGTATTTGGGCTTATTTACTAGGCATGAGGCTTATTTGACGGTCACCGAGGCCTATTTGATGGTCTATAGGATAGGACATATTTGTCACCCTAAGTAGACCATATTTACGAGACAAAGATCGACTAAAAAGTAGACAACACTTAGGCATATTGTGATACGTTCACCGGTATAATTTATAAGCGTTCTAGTACATTGTGACCTACAGGTAAGTGACAGTCCTCCTATACTTGTTGTTACTTCTTCCAAAAAAAAGACTTTATATCGAATAAAGTATATACTTCAACTTTCTTGTGGTAGAACTTTAGCTCGGTTGTTTACTTGTTTTACTTTAAGTACTAGTGCTTATCATTTGTTCTATTTGCCTTAAACACTCGATGCATTACTCGCTCTAACATCCCTTTTGCTGGGGGGCGCTGTATGTCATGCTGCAGGTCCAGGTTTGCAAGTGACAAATTTGTGTGTAGATGCTCCAGCTGATCATTAGAGTTTTGGTGAGCTCCACTTATTCGGGGGGTAGCCAAGTCAAGTCATTTTTGGTATAGTTGTACAGGCTAGTTAGGTAGGCCGGGGCCCTGTCCTGACTAAATTTTTTTATCAAACACTCTTAGAGGCTTTTCTAAATAGATGGATACATATACTTGTTTGGGTTCTTCCGGTTGTAGGTAATTGAACATAGTAAATTATTTGTATTAGGAAGTATACTACTCGTATAGAGGTGGAACTAGGTGTCCGTCCACCCCACCAAGTTTAGGGTGTGACATATCATTGAGCATCTGTTGGTTCAGCTCTCCCACTTGTTTCCTCAAGTCAAGTACTTCAGCCTTAAGCTGAGCATTTTCATTCTTCAGTTCCTATGAGGTATCGAGTCCTTCTTGTTCCCGTAACTTTTGCTGAAGCTCAGCCTTCAAGAAAACAATTTCAGAGTCCCTTTGAGCTAGAAGCAGAGTCAACTTGGTAATCTCATCTATTGCCCATTCTGGGTCTGAATCAGATTAGAGAGCATAGAGTTGCTCCAAACTCCTCACTTTCTAAGCACACATTCACTCTTCTCCAGAGTGTTCATTATAAACATATGTTTCCTAGTGCCTATTGTATCGTTGTGTGCCTTGATTCCGATATGCTTGAATACCTTAGTGAGAAGGAAACCGTAAGCCAACCCATGTTTTCCATTCCTATTAGAGAGTATGTTCAACATGTGCTCTAAAATTAGAGTAGGCAGATTGATTGGAGTGAAAGATGCCATGGTTTCTATGAGAAACAGACCAGGAACAACAACCATAGATCTTCTTTCAAAGAAAAGTACCAACACATTATTTACCAATTCAAACAGAGGCTGAAATTCAGGCTTCAGCTGTTTTTTGAAGACTCGTTCCCATCTCAAGTTCCCTTCCTGCTTGTCTAACATCTTCAAAAACTCATTGGAGAAAGTTCTCTTAGATACAATGGATACCCCTCAGTTAGGAATTCCAAAATCCTCCCAAGTGTCTCTTCATACAACGTGAAGACAATGCCATTTACACAAACAATAAGTGTTTTACCATCATCAGTGATAAATAGAGACCCATAAAACTTTGTTACTTCATATTAAAATACCAAGGCCACTGAGGGCTGGAACAGATGACTCCACATTTGTCCCTCAACCATTTGAAGCACCTCTCTCATCCCGGGTTGGTTTGCAATAACAGAATAAAAAACCCTTCCTTTCAATACCTTTTGAGATTACAGAATCTCTGTCCTCTCATCCTTAGTTAACTCTACTTCTTTTTTTCTTGGATGAGGATTCAGGTTCCTCATCCTTAACAACCTTTCTTTTTCTCAAAGGACAAGAGATTTACTTTTTATCAATTGACGCCCTATCCCCTGTATCAGTTACATCTACAACACTAGGTCCCTCTACCTCAATTGCTTTCCCTCTCCTCAAAGCTTCCTTTCTAGATTTCTCTTCACAAGTGAAGTTTTTTCCACCTCAGGTTTATTTTTACCATTGTCAAGCTCCACCACCTTAATGGGCGAGACCTCTTCTTCATCAATAAACCTAGTCATTATCTGTTTCTCTTCACAATCTTTTCTTTGTTTTCTTTCAAGGCCAAGTCTATTTAGGCTTTAACTTTGCCTCTTGTGAGCAGCCTTCTCTTGGACATTGCCTTGTTGCTCTCTCTACCCCTAGAAGATGACGTTGAAATCTTCTTAAACACAAGATTAATGGGTACTTGATCATCATCCACACCTTCAGTTGGAGTGACAGTTATCGGTAACTCACTAGCAGAGATCTCCCCTAAAAGCATAGTAATAGTAGTAACTTGATGAGAACAGGGTGTCCCATCTAACTTAGGAGTAGTTTTGAAAACATGGGAAGTTTCTTCCCCTTTGTGGGAGCACTAGGTCCCTCAATTTATCCCCCATCCTTTAATATAGACACTGCATCAAGAAAACTAGCTACAATCTCCTCTTGACTCTCTAGAGTGTTTGACCTCAATTTATCCCTTTTAGTGAGGTTTTCCTCAAACATATGATCGACATAGGACTCAAAGTGTCCCTTTTCTGTTCAACAGTCTTTGTATTTACTAAGGAAGTGAATTTACCTGGTTCAGTAGCAGTTCTGCCAGATCCTTCCTTTTTTATTTTCCGCACTTGTTTTCTTGATTTTCTATTTCCCGCACCTGTTTCCTTGAAGCATTTTCCATCAGAACTGTTTGAATTGTTTGAGCCTCAATATCCTCAAATCCAATTCCGTTTTCCTTTTCTATATCCAATCTTTGACTTCAAACCTCTAAATCATTTTATTGTTCCTTAATTTCCTCTATGTTGCCGGAGACGTCGAACGTCGACAGAAAGTCATCACTGATATTTAAAGTTGTAGTTTCTTTAGGAGTAGTGGATCTGAGGAGTTGGACTTTTATGTCGATAGAGAGTAACATGTTTAGAAGGGAATGAGAGAAGAGTAAGTATGTGAGGGTCAATGGAAGGTATATATTTTGACGGTAAGAGATGGGTTTTGGTTGGACGTTTTTGTGACATCTGGGGGAGAAACAGAGGATGGTGAGGGACTTGTTTGTGAGGTAGATTCTAGTTTAGACATGATAAGTTTTGGAAGAGAGGATGAATAAAAATAATGTTTGGTGGGTGGAGTTACAATGGATGAACTGTAATGCTAATGGTTTCAGAGGAGAGAAGTGAAGTTTGGTAAAGTGAATGATACGTGACACGTGGAAAGAGGAAACTGATGTCAAATGGGGTTCGTCTATGATGGCACCTTTTGGAGAGTGCACGGGAGAAGTTATAAAGACATGGGACTATAACAAGTTTAAAAACATAGGTACAAATGGAAATACTAACTTGAGTTAAGGAACTAGGTTCCTCAACAATTTTAAAAAAATAGAGGCAACATCTTTATAAAGTGCATTATCACTTATCCTTGCATAATCTTGAGATTACCATGTTTGCATACCTATAACATTATGGAATTGAGTTAGACATTACCAAAAACGCACTTCCAATATGTACATGTCCTCTGATCATAGTCAAACATGGATGAATATTGTAAGGAGATGATTAATTCATCTTGATTAATCCCAGCTCCAGACAATTCTTCTAAAATGTCTCCCTGCTCAGTGCCTTTGTGAAGATATCAACTACCTGGTCCTCTGTTTTGTAGAACTTCATGCAGATCAACTCTTTTTTGACATTGCCCCTCAAGAAGTGGTGCCTAACATCAATATGCTTAGTCATCTTGTGTTGCACTGGATTCTTTATCATGTTAAGTACACTTGTATTGTCACACAACAGGGGCACGCACTCGGTAAGTATACCAAAATCCTCAAGTTATTGCTTGATCCAAAGTAATTAAGCACAACAACAGGTAGAAGCTACATACTCAGTCTTGGTAGTGCAATGATCCATAAAGTTTTATTTCTTTGTTCCCTATGAGATCATACAGAAACCAAGAAAATGACCCATACCAGAAGTGCTATTTCTATCCACTGAGCATCCATTATAGTCAGCATCAACATAACCAATCAGATCAAAATTATCACCTCAGGGATAGAAGAGGACCAGGTCCAGAGTCCCTTTGAGATACCTCAAAATTTTCTTTGCAGCCTTCAAATGCATTCCTTTGGATATGATTTAAATCTAGCACATAGACCAACACTATACATAATGATAGGTCTGCTTGCTGTAAGAGAGAGCATGGATCCAATGATACCCCTGTACATGATTTCATTTATGGGAGAACCAGGTTCATGTGCATCTAGTCGAGTTATAGTAGCAATATGAGTATCCATGACTTTAGCATTCTCCATTTCAAACCACTTCACCATCTCCTTGATGTACTTCTATTCACTGATCATAGTCTTTTTTAAAGTTTGTTCGACTTGTAAGCCGATAAAGAATTTTAGTTCACCCATCATACTCTTTTCAAACTCACTTCCCATGACCTTTGTAAACTCTTCACACAATAGTCCGTTTTAAAGTTTGTTCGACTTGCAAGCCGATAAAGAATTTTAGCTCACCCATCATACTCTTTTCAAACTCACTTCCCATGAGCTTTGTAAACTCTTCACACAGGAAATCATTTGTGGTACCAAAAATGATATTATCAATATATAAATGGACGATCAATAGGCTCCTCCCTCTTTTCTGTAGAAAACGAGTCTTGTCAATTTTTCCCAATTTGAAGCCATTTTCAACGAGAAATTCCGATAGCCTCTCATACCAAGCCCTTAGGGCTTGCTTAAAGTCATACAAGGCTTTATCAAGCTTGTAGATATCCTCAGAATGCTCATGATCCTCAAATCTCAGATGTTGTTTGACAAAGACCTCTTCTTTCAAATAACAATTTAAAAACACACTTTACATCCATCTGGGACAACTTGGATTTCATATGAGATTCAAAGGCAATGAGTATTCTGATTGCCTCCATTGTAGCAACTGGAGCAAATGTGTCATCTAATCAATTTCTTCTTCTTGATTGTAATCCTAAACCACCATCCTTGCTTTGTTTCTGGTAGTATTTCTAAATTCATCAAGCTTGTTTCGAAACACCCACCTGGTCCCTATGATTGTTCTGTTGGAAGGCCTAGGTACCATGTGTCATACCTTGTTCCTTTCAAACTGATTAAGCTTTTATGGCATGGCTGCAATCTAATCAACATCTTTCATGACTTCTTTGATATTTGTAGGCTCAATTTGAGTCAGGAATGCCGAGAAGGAAAATATATTTCTCGCATTGGATCTAGTTTGAATACCAGACTTCAAAGGAGTAATCACATTATGCAAAGGATGAGATCCCTTATGTTTCCAATTTAACAGTTGTACCTCAGATTGATCACTGCCTTGAAGATTATATGAACCAGGTTCCCCAGACTGTACTCTATCATTCTCCTTAATATTTGCTAGATCTTTATTATTAATTTGACTAGACCTAAGGGTACCTAATACAACTTCAGTGACATATTGTTCAGACTCATAAGAGATAATTGAGGCACCAGGTTCCTGCGTGTTTTCTAAAGATTTTGCATCATCATATTCCTTGACCTGACTCATCAGAGTTGTCTTTCCATTTGAGATATCAATGGACTCATCAAGAACCTTTGAGAACTCTCTATCTTCAACTTCATCATCATGCTTGCCTTTGTCACCAAACACATTTGACTCATAAAAAATTACATGTATACTTTCTTCAACACATTGTATTCTTTTGTTGAACATTGTGTACACCTTGCTGTGTGATGAGTATCCAAGAAATATACCCTCATCACTTCTAGCATCAAAATATCCCAGAGCCTCATTTCCATTATTGAGGAAAAAAACATTTGCACCCAAAAGCTCATAGGTAAGTCAGCTTGAGCTTTCTTTCATTCAGCAGTTCATAAGGAGTTTTCTCAAGCAAGGACCTGATCATGCACTATTTATCAAATGACATGCAGTGTTAACGGCTTCAGACCAAAAACTCTTAGATACACCATTGGCTATTAGCATAGTTCTAGCCATATCTTCAAGAGTTATATTTTTTTTCCACCACACCATTTTGTTGAGGTATTCTTAGTGAAGAGAAATTATAACATGCCATTTTTAGCACAAAATTCATCAAACCGTGCATTCCAAAATTCAGCTCCATGATCAGACCTGATACTCACAATCTGGTTCCATAACTTGACTTGAGTTCGTTTCACAAATGCAACAACCACAAGAAATGTTTTTGATATATATAAGGAGGGGTGAGTGAGGGTGAGTTAGTAGGAGTTTGGTTGGACACAATTTGACACGAAAATGGGATCGAAAGTAGGTTGTCGGGTGGGATTTTCTGTCGGGCAGTGGGGTATTTGGTGGGTTAAATGGATAGATTCAGGGGGGCTCAAACTTAGGCATTTGGTGGGGGTGTTCTAGATATATTGAGTGTATTTATTAGGGTTTGGTGGTTAGATGGTGGCAAGGTGTCGGGAATTGATCTGGATAGTAGGTTCTCAGTAAGAGGTGTTTTATGGACTGTTTGGTATTGTCGGGATTGAACGGGTGTGTATGAGTGGTTTTAATTGATGGCCTTTGGTGTGGTTGTTTAGGAAGTGTTGTGGTGTATGGTGGTGAGACGAATCGGATTGTTTGCATGAGGAATGAACACGAGGTTGCTAAGTGCAAGCTCGGGTACAAACCAAGCGAGGGTCGGTTGAAATGAACAAGGATAGAGACGCGAGGTTGCTATGGACAAGCTCGGGTCGACACCAAGTGAGGTAGGCCAATTGGTCAAGGACTTGATCGAGGTTGCTAAGTACAAGATCGAGAACAAACCAAGTGAGAGAGGTCGATGACCTTATGATAGTAACCAGATAGACCTTTGGATTGGGTTTGGTTGGATCACAAAAGTTCCAACTTCCACTTGCACCGAGAGGGACCTTTGGCTTAGGCATATTTAGATCACACAAGTTCTAACTAAAATTACACCGAAGGAAACCTTATCTTGTGTTTATCTAGATCATAAAATATCTAACCAAACTTGCTCTAAGGGTTTGACCCATAAAATGATCGATGGCTCACACAAGGACCAACTAAGATAAACAACACACAAATTGAATAACTTAGTAAATAAGTAAAACTCAAATAATTTTCATAAATCATCCACACCTTTTTATATCAACTTCATTCCCTATTTATACTAAGACTTAGACTCTTATAGAAGGGTAACAAAAGAGACACAAACTTGAACTACTTCATCCACAATGGGAAAGGGATGGGATTCAACCAACTCTTGAGGTTCTCTAGGACATTCCTTTGTATCTTTTATGTAGATGAATTTATGAACTTAGGCTACTCATGAATCATCCCCTTGGAATACGTTTGGAAGCTTCCATCTTTAGCATGTTTTTTTGCCGAATGGAAAGGGGAGAATACTCGACCAACCCTTCATGTTCCCTAGGCCATTCTTTGTGTATTCTATGTAGCTTAGTACATGAACTAGTTAAGTTCATGAACTCCTTGAAAGCCTCATCTTCTAGATGGTTCATGGCCTTGTCACCATACCTTATCACACGTCCTAATTATCTTTTTCCATTACACGACGCACTGATTGTGTCCTAAGGAGAGCTAGTGGTTATTACGCGATACACTATGTCCTAAGGAGAGATAATAGTTAAGCTAGGAATTAAAGACAAACTAAAAGGAAATGGTCTCAGACAAGACCTACATAAAAGCCGAAAATAAACATGTCCTCTTTTGGATCTTCACGTCCAATATTCAACTCCACTCCATATTCCATCCCAAATTAAGCATATCATCATATGATGGACGACAATCTTTGGCACTCCTTGCAAGTCACCTCTAGACTCATGTTGGGAGCTTAAGCTCATGGACTTTCTTTCATCAATCTCCTATTCTTTAAAAGAATCTACCCTCAAATTCTCGCTGTCTAAGTATATTAACAAGTTTCCAACATGAAACATTGAACTTTCATATCCGTCCAGAAGTTTTTCCTTGTAGAAAGGATCATCATACAAGACAAAGGGTTTCGACTCTACGTTGTGTTCCCATTGGACCAATGGTCCTACCATCTCAAGTTCCTTACTGTAAGTAGAATAATCGAGTTATGTACCACCCAATCCTTTACTAGATAAAGCAACGGCCCCTTGTCTTGAATTAACATGGTACCAATATCAACTCCTCTAACATTAGGTTCAACTTCAAATAGTGACTCAATGTTCGGAGTATCAAGGACACTAACATCCCGAATGAAATGAAAGGAAGACAAACCATAGAGACCACACTTATATTTATGTACCCGTGCCAACTTCAGATAGTCCCCACTTCGGATGGATGAAGGTCCTCGGGTGATACTTTGCATTCTTGGACCAAGTATCCCATAGACGGTCGGATTACCTTGTGCATGAGACTTACGGAAGAGCTTGGGGCGGCACACACCTCGAATAGAATCACAAGACACTCGCACAAACCATAGTTGATCTTGAGAGCCATCTTCCACGCACCTCTTCCTCATATCCTCATTTTTTGGGAGCCTCTTCACCAATATATCTTGGAGAACAAACAATCATCCATTCTCGGCCACAAAGACTTTTATATTATGATGATGTTGTAGACTTTTTGGTTTCCAATACATACGAGCCAAGTTCCTTCCTCCTTTGGCACCAACAAGGCGGGTGTCGTGTAGAAGCTAAGTCTCTTGCGGACATAGCCTTCGCCTAATAACTCTTGCTCTTGGCCTGTAAATTCCTTAGTCTCTTCTGGATGGCACCCATGGTTTCATTGGTTACGTAATGTACTTTTTGAAAATAAATCAATAGCAAGTTTCATACCTTTCATTGGTAGTGTTCCGGATGCAAGATTATTCGGAAGATCCTTTACGTCGGCATTTTTAATTTTGTCCCCATAAGATTCTCCTTCTCCTTGCACGCCAATGCACCTATAGAACTTCCCTTCTTTAATTATTCTTCTATCTTCCGTGTATCAATTAAGGGGAACTCGACCTTGAATTTCTTGGCATTTTGGATTTTCATTTCCTTCACCTTGCTAGGTGACAGTGACATCATTCTGAACTCTTTACCATCCTTTCAAAAAGAATATGTATTATTCTCTCCATCATGTTGTGCTTTTCTATCATGTTTCCATGGTTAACCTAATAAAATATGACAAGCATCCATAGGTAGGATGTCGCACCATATCTCATCTTCATAATTCCCAATCCGAAAGCTAGTGAGGGCTTGTTTTGCTACCTTAGCCCATTGTATTTTTTCACCCATCGGATAGTATAGGGCTTGGTATGGTTGTGGGTAGGCAACATCAATTTTTCCACCATTTCTACGAAAGCCATGTTGGCACAACTTCCGCCATCGATGATCACGTTACACTCCCTGTCATTCACCTTGCATCAGGTGTAGAATATTTGCTCTCTTTGTGACTCCCAAGTTCTTCAAGTTGAGCACTCAACATATGTTGGAGTACCAAAATTACACCCTCATCTAGAAGAGAAACATCTTCCTCTTGGGCCTCATCGACTTCAGGTTCCTCAATGGAAAAGGATCTGCATACTCTTGATATTCTTCAACTGTCATGACCAACGGGTTAGGACATTCATTTGAGAAGTGTCTGAGTCCTTGACATTTGAAACACCTCTTTCAGCTTATATCTTCCCCATTGGTAACCTCTACTTTCTTCCCTTTATCTTTCTCTTCACCTTCTTGGTTATATAACGGGTTAGAATAAGAGGTATTACCCTTCTCTTTAACACTAGTGGGTTTGGCGTAAGGTCTTGGGACTAGGTTTGGCGTAAGGTCTTGGGGTACCCTTCTTTTGTTGTCTTTCAAATTTGATTGCTAAGTGACAAACATCTTCAAATGTGTTGTATGTTTCCACTTCAACCTTTTCTTGAATTGCCATGTTCAAGCCTCCAATGAACCGTGCAATTCTTTGTATTTCCTTTTCTTCCAAGTCACAAAGCATAGTGACCTTATTGAATTCTCGCACATATTCCTCAACCTTAAGAACTCATTGATGAATTTTTGTGAGCTTAAGGTAAAGGTATTGTTCATACTATCTTGGAAAGAATTTTCTTTTCAAGTGCTTCTTTAATTTTTCCCATGAGTCAATCTTGGTTTTCCACTTCTTCTTCGGCTTGTTTTGAGGTTTTTGTACCACACAGAAGCGAATGACTTCAAATTCAATGTAGCAACCTTAAAACATTTATTATCATCATATTGTATGAACTCGAAAAACCTCTCAATAGCCCTTAGTCATTCAAGAAACTCTTCTGGATCCTTATCACCTTCAAAGGTTGGAAGTTCAAGCCGCACGCTTCGGTCATCTTCCCTATCATGCCCCATATTATTTTGGACATCTTTCTCGATATGCCTTGGGTTATTTTGTGCAACTTCTTCCATAAATTAGACATTATGAATCACGTCACGCTCTGCAAACTCTCTTCTAAAGAGTTGTATTTGTTCCGCAAAAAGTTCACTTACGGCCCTTCAAAGTTCATTATTTATGTGAGCCATAGTGTTAAGGCGTGGGATGAGATTGCCTTGCTCTGATACCAATCTGATGTATATAAGGATGGGTGAGTGATAGTGAGTTGGTCAGAGTTTGGTTGGACACCGGTTGACACGAAAATGGGATCAAAAATAGGCTATCAGGTGGGATATTTCTGCTAGGCAGTGTGGTGTTTGGTGAGGTAGATGAGTAGATTTAGGGGGCTCGGACTTAGGAATTTTGTGGGGGTGTTCTAGATACATTGAGGGTTGTATTGATGGTCGGGTTTTGGTGGTTGGATGGTGTCAAGGTGTCAGAAACTGATCTGGGTAGTAGGTTATCGGTAAGAGGTATTTTGTGGATTATTTGGTGTTGTCGAGATTGAACGGGTGTGTATGGGTGGTTTCAGTTGATGGCCTTTGGTGTGGTTGTTTTGGAAGTGTTGTGGTGTATGGTTATGAGAAGAATTGGGTTGTTTGCATGAGGAATAAACACGAGGTTGCTATGTGCAAGCTCGGGTACAAACCAAGCCAAGGTCAGTCGAAATGAACAAAGATAGAGATGCGAGGTTGCTATGGAAAAGATCGGGTTAACACCAAGTGAGGTAGGCCAATTGGAAAAGGACTCGACCAAGGTTTCTAAGTATAAGCTCGAGAACAAACTAAGTGAGGGAGACCGATGAACTTATGATAGTAACCGGATAGACCTTTGGTTTAGGTTTGGTTGCATCACAAAAGTTCCAACTTCCACTTGCACCGAGGGGGACCTTTGACTTGGGTGTAGTTAGATCACACAACGTTGAACAAAACTTACATCGAAGGAAACCTTAGCTTGGGTTTAACTAGATCACAAAAGTTCTAACCAAACTTGCACCAAGGGTTTGACCCACAAAAGGATCGATGTCCCACACAAGGACCAACTATGATAAACAACACACAAGTTGAATAACTTGGAAAATGAGTATAACTCAAATAATTTTCATAAATCTTCCATACCTTTTTACATCAACTTCATTCCCTATTTATACTAAGACTTAGACTCTTATAGAAGGGTAACAAAAGAGACACAAACTTGAACCACTTCGGCCACAATGGGAAAGAGAGTTTGGCCGAATAGGAAATAGATGGGATTCGGCCAACCCTTGAGGTTCCTTAGGACATTACTTTGTATCTTTCATGTAGTTGAATGTATGAACGTAGGACACTCATGAGTCATCCTCTTGAAATACGTTTGGAAGCTTCCATCTTTAGAAGGTTCCTTGGCCGAATGAAAGGAGAGAATACTCGGCCAACCCTTCATATTCTCTAGGCCATTCTTTGTGTCTTCTATATAGCTAAGTACATAAACTAGTTAAGTTCATGAACTCCTTGGAAGCCTCATCTTCTAGATGGTTCTTGGCCTTGTCACTATACCTTATCACACGGCCTAGTCATCTTCTTCCATTACACGATGCATTGATTGTCTTATAAGGAGAGCTAGTGGTTATACACGACACACTATGTCCTAAGGAGAGCTAATAGTTAAGCTAGGAATTAAAGACAAGCTAAAATAAAATGGTCTCGGCCAAGAACTACATAAAAGCCAAAAATAAACATGTCCCCTTTTGGATCTTCACGTCCAATCTTTAACTTCACTCCATATTCCATCCCAAATTATGAATATCACCATATGATACACGATAATCTTTGGCACTCCTTGCAAGTCACCTCTCGGCTCATGTTGGGAGCTTAAGCTCATGGCCTTTCTTTCATCAGTTTCATCTTTGGATTTTAGAAACAGAGTCCATGTGAATCTAGAATAGCCATCGACAATAACAAAGATATACTTCTTTGCTCCTCTACTTTAAATCTTTATTGGTCGACAAAGATCCATATGAAGAAGATCAAATGTTCTAGAGGTTCTCACAACTTTATTTTGTTTAAAAGAGGATCTGACTTGCTTTCCTTTTACACATGCATCACACACCTTGTGATCTAAGAACTTTGTTTTTGGCAGCCCACAAACCAGGTCCTAGTCACCAATTTGTTCAGAAGTGAAAAAATTGCACGTCCAACCATTTTGTGTCATAGTTTAGTTTCATCATCTAGGTCACTAAGACAAGTTAGATAATTCTCATTCAGAAATTCAAAGTCATCCACATAGATGTTCTTGAATCTTCTTGCTATCAGAACCATTTCCCTGGATTTTATGTTGGTGATAGTGCATGCTACCTAAGTGAAGTTTGCTTCATTTCCTTTGTCACTTATTTGTAAAACACTCAGCAAGTTGTATTTCAATCCATCCATATAATAGACATTTTCAATTTCATGAGATAGTGTCTTCCCAATTTTACCAACGCCAAGAATGTACCATTTCTTATCATTTCCAAAGGACACACTCCTTTGAAAGGATTCGAGTGAGAGAAAATCCTTCATTCTTCTTATCATATACTTAAAGCAGCCACTATCCATATACCATTTTGATTGCTTCCTCTCTCTAGCCTGCAAACAAAATTACTTATTAGATTTAGGAACACATTGGGTCCCTTGGGATGGTAAAAATGATGAATAAAACTTCTTCTAGTCCATACAGGTATCTCCCTTTTAGAATTCTTTTCAACAAGTTTCATATTATTCTTAACATCTTGGATTTTAGCTTTGCATGTATTTTTATAATGGCCTGTTTGACCACAGTGAGTGCACAACCAATTTTCATAATTGGTAACATACTTACTATGTGGATTATAGGCAAATTTTTCCTTTTCAAATCCAACACCTTCCCTACCACTCGTGTTGCTCTTGTACGTAGACGCAATCACCTGTGAGGACCAGGTTCAGCAAAGTGACTTTGCAAGATCATTTTTCACCCTGTTCAACTCTTCTTGAAGCTGCCTATTCTTTTCAGGTTCAGCAGTAAGATCCATTTTAAACTTTTGACCTCTTTTTAAAGCTCAAACTGAATTTCACTACCTACATTCTTTCCTTTAGAATAGGTGTCCATCTATTTTTTAAATTAACTTTTTAATAGGGAATTTTCCCTAGACACCTCCTTAACCCGTTCCCTTGATTTTATGACCTTATCAGCCATGTCATTTTTCTCTTATTCTGATTCACCACATTCTTCGGTTAGAACGTCCTTTTCTTTTAGGAGACTATGATAAGCATCAATTAACACATTTCTTAATGAAATCAACTTTTTTTTAGAGTAATTTTTCAAGTTTTTTTTACGTCAAGAAAATTTACCTCATTGTCATCATCAACATTCAATTTGGTCATGAGTGCAAATATTGACTCATATGTTGAAGACCCATAATCAATGGTCATCATGTATGTCTCTTCTTGATCACCTTCACCTTTAGACTCACGGGAGGAATCTCCCCAGGCAGTTAGAGGTTGCTTCACCACGTTGTCAGCTACATCTCTTCTTTTGAATTTATCAGGAACTTGGTTCCTCTTCACATGTTTTTTTAAAGTTGTTCTTATAATAGTCTTTCTTGTTAAGAGGAAATTCCTTGATGAAATTTCCAAGCTTGCCGCACTTGTGACAACAATCTTTTTCTTTGGGATTCTTGCTTGTGCTTTTTTTCCTTGGGAACCCACTATTTTTCGTAACCATCTTCTGAAATCTCCGAGTAAGGTAAGCCATATCTGACTCATCACTGCTTGAGTCACTCTTAGCAGCCTTGAGGACCAAGTTCTTTTCTTTCCTTGCCTCTCTTCTCTCATCATCTTTTTGCCTCTTCAGCTCATAAGTTTTGAGATTTCTAATAAGCTCATCAATGGACATCTTTTGCAAGTCTTTATCTTTCGAGATCGTATTAACTTTGCTTTCCCGGGAAGTAGGTAAAACACTAAGAAGCTTGTGAATGAGTCTATTTGTTTTAATGACTTTGCCAAGAGAGAGGAGTTCATTGATAATTGAGGTGAACCTGATATGCATGTCCTGAATGGACTCACCCTTATTCATCTTAAAGAGTTCATATTCAATAGTGAGCATGTATATTTTGGACTACTTCACTTGACTTGTTCCCTCATGAGCAGTCTGAAAAGCTTCCCAGATCTCCTTTGTAGTGAGACATGCTGAGATACGATTGTATTCATCTGGACCAATTCCACACACAAGGATGTTCTTCGCCTTAAAGTTCTTCTCTACTGCCTTTCTATCAACATCAGTGTACTCCTTTCTTTACTTTTATATCATTGGAAAACCTTCCAGATCTGTGTTCATGGGAACATGAGGACCATAAAAAATAATGTCACATAGTTTAGAATTCTCAGCCATGATGAAATCATACATTCTTATCTTCCACCACCCATAGTACTTTCCATTGAACATCGATGGTCTTGTGGTCGATTTTCCTTCTACCAAGTTTGGTGGAGCAACCATGAGTATACCAATTGATATTATATAAGAGTCCACAAAACAGTGTAGAGAACTAGGTTCTATAACTGTTCTCTTAGCTAAAGCAGTAAGTAAATAACACATGATATTTACGTAGAAACCACATTTCTCAAGGGAGTAAAACCACGACCTGACCTAGTAGGATTTTCCTAAAAACTTCACTAAGAACTGAGCAATGTTTATATTAGACCTCTTACAACCTAGGAATTAAAATCTTAATCCCTCACACATACAATAACTCTATTGTAAACTCTCTAGAATACCTCTATTGCAAAGACACACCTTCACTAACTCTAGTCAAACAAACAACTCAAAGACTTGAGAAAATAAATGACCTACAACGGCTTCTTACAAGAAGACTAGGTTTTCAAGTTTAAGAACAACAAAACAAAGACTCAACAAACCTAGGACTTAGACATCTTCCTTTGTAAGAGAACTGGTCCTTCAGTTTGTTGGAGCTTTGGTCTTGACGAAAGTTCTGATTAACTCAACTAATTGTAGTGAAAGTGAGAATAATTTGGATTTGCAAGATTAGGTTTTCACTCGTTAACATGTTGTGTATATATATATATATGATAGATAAAGGAAGTTACAAAACCTTAAACCTCGGATCAATAGGAGAGTCACAACAACTCTGCAGCAGTGATGCGACACTGCCACTATGTCAGTAGCTTTACAGATGTAGAGTTGACTTGCATCGGCCTGAACTGGTCCCTCTCACAACGAACCTGGTTCCTCGGCCTGAACTGGTCTCTCTAACAACGAACCTGGTTCCTCGTATATTCTTATCAAATCATCAAAATAAGGCAGAGCTTACATTATCAATTTCGTTATATAGAATTTAAAAAGAAAGAAATTTTGCGATTTCATTAATGTCTGATTTTCAACGAGAGTCAATGAAGTCACGCTAATTGAGGATGAGTTCGAACAACTAGTTGATTCAAGCCTGCCTAATCTATGCAACTTTACTTTTACCGGAATTTTGACGATAACTAGATTATAATGGAAAAAGTCATTTAATATTAACACAAGTCACACGGAGATATTGTGATTTTAAAAAGGAAGTCATATAAGATTGATGTGACTTTCATACTTAGAAGAGTGCCAGTTAAATAGGGAAGAAAGTTGAAAAGCTTGTAAGTACCCTAGATTTATGCAACTTCAACATTTTTAGCATTGCCGACTTACCGTCTAGAGTTGTTAATATAGGCTTGGCAACTGGCCAAGCCTAGTCCTTTATTTAACATGGTTAGGCTAAGATTTTTTAGCCCATTTAAGAGCGAAGATTGACCCGTTGGGCCCCAAGCCTAGCTTTAAGGGTTGACTGAAACTGGACTGAGCCTGCCCGTAGGTCAAATGAATTTTTTTATTTAATTCAAAAATATAAAAATTAAAAGGAAGTAAAGAACTAACAATAACAAGAACAGAAGATCAAACTCAAAATCTACTTATGGAATCCACCATATTACAAATTTTCAAAGTCTTAGAATTTAAACACAAAAGTTAATGTTAAACAACATTATAAAATAAGAAAAATAACCAAATTTCAAATTTCCTAACCCTAAAAAAATGAGTTGAACCCTTGACTCTCCTCTCTTTCGCTCTCCTTTGTCTGCTATCTCCATTCTCCAAGTTCAGTTGCAAATTGGTGAGAGTTCTTTTTCATCTTAAATTTATTGTTTTGTTATGTATGTTAGATATAAATGAAAATGAAGATGTTAAGATAAACTTATCACAAGCGAATTTAAATATGATTGATGAAGATGATGTGTTGGTATTGGATATGTTATATGTTACGTGAAAAACTTTTTGAGGAGTTTGTTTTGACTTTTAATGAATGGAATGTAGTCCTCCTTTTTTGTGTATTATTGTAATCTATTAATACTTAGCGAGTATTATTAAGATAATCAAATTGTAGACCTAGTTTAAGACTTGGTTAGCAACATTAATAATATTATTATAAATAATATTTGTTTATTATTGTGAATGTCTATCTTTAAGAGAAAAGTTAGGTTTTGTGATTTTGGGATCAAACTACTTTCCCCTTATAAATAGAGTGTTTTTCTTTATTGTATTTACATCCTTCAAGAGAAATAAAGAATTCTCCTCTCTTCTCTCTTTCTCTACGATATTATTCTTCTTGTTTGATTATTTTATAACACATTATGAGCACAAGCCTCGGTTATCTTGAGCTTCCGGGTGTGTAATTATAGTCAACCTTTGAATCACGACTTTGAGTAGAAAAATATATCAAAATTGGAAAAGAATATCATAACCCTTTTATTGGTGGTGATTTTAATCATTGATGTCACTTTTCTATTTAACCGTAGAGAGAATACCAGAAAATATATAAATCACAATTTCAGAACAATGGTTATTGATACGTTAGAATATTACACAGGATTATTTATGAACTTTCTTTTATATAATAACTATGTTCTTTATGATCCATGCTAATCTTTCCTGTAGCAACTTCTTTTGCGTAAATCCAGGTGTGGATTTTACACTTATTATATTTCATATATTTTGTTGTGATTAAATTTGTTTGTGTGTATGACCACCGAAAGTGATAATATTATCATATGTTCATTGTGATTACTGTCTCGAATCGATTTGCTCTTGAAGTAGCAATATCTTAAAAGAGGTATTAAGTTAACATAATTTGATATGATAAAGACACGTTCAGATGATTCTGTTTCATTCCTGAAGAATGCGAACCTTTGATAAATGTTATAAATATGAATTCATTCCCTGAAGTGCATATGAGAATACTGAATAAAATTTATTATAACGATCCATTCGGTTTTTTTTAGCTAAATACTCTTATCTGCCTATTTTACCCTTCACGTGGTCTCTATGTGGGGTTTGTGATGTTCGGGGATGGGTGACATGGATTCCGAGGTCCATTTATATGCATTTCGATAAATGGGTTCGTTTATGAGTTCCATCACTTTTGATAAAGTTGATTTTTGGATATGGGTTCGTTTATGAGTTCCATCACTTTCGATAGTTTTGGAGGGTCATTTATGACTTATTCGAGACATTGGTTCACTTCCCGAAGCAATCAGATGTATTTTATGGCCTTATGTGTAAAGTTTGGATTTTGATTTATCCGAGGGTACAAGCGAGTTCGTAGCACTGTTTACCTTAGACGAGCATGTCAGGTTTGTGTCTGAGGGGTATCGGGAGTATTTCGGGTGTTGGATAGGAGTTTTGGTTGTTTTTCCTTTGTTGGATTTTGGTGTCCACCGCGGCGGCACCAATGTTCTCCTCGGCGAGAGTTTGACTCGCCGAAGCAGAAGTTTGGGTGTTGGTGGGTTTCTGCCACAACGAATGATTGGTCCGTCTGGGCAAGTCGTCGTCGTGGCGATAGGTGAGGTGTCAAGTGACACCGCTCCAATGATGGTCTGGTCCGTTGCAGCGGAGTCGATTCTGTTGGAGCGGAAGTATTGTATTAGGTGCCTATAAATGTTGTTAGGTTAGAAATCCTTTCCCAAAAATAGAAACCTCGAGACTAGAGCCATCATAAGAGCATTTTCAGGATCCTATGAGCAAATTCATCATTGCGTTAAGTGATTCTTCCTTGGTGGATTCAGTTTATGCTTTAAAGTTCTTCATTAATCGTGATATAGTATGAATATGATTGGGGTAAATGAGTTATGCATGTTTAAGAGATTAAGAGAGTTAAGTTATTGATTTAATAGAGGTCTATGGGTTAGCTTACTTGTATTATCATAACTTAGTGTTGGGTTATGATAGATTATTCTGTTGTAAGGATTAATTTGGTTGTATGAACCTATTTCCAGTTGGGGGAAATACTAGGGTTTCAAATTAGGTCTTTCTGATAATGTTCAATTGAGGGTTCAAACGTGTATACTTTTCTAATTAACTTAAGGATATGACCACCTAGTATGTATTGATGGTTCTTAGATAATAAAGTTTAAATCTTGGTGATGTGTGTCGGTGTTGGTATTTATAGTCTTGCTTTGTTAAGGATTATGTCATTGTTTGTTGTGTAGGCTTTATATTAACGAGTAGTATATGCTTGAATAGACTTTGATTATTATGGGATACAACGGGAAGGCAAGGCTATCTCTGAAAGTTGATTTGTTGGCGCTCCTATTCGGCAATGAGGTAGGCTAAGGTTTAGTTTTTTGAGACTCCAATAAAGGTACGTAATGGTTATAAATGTTGAGAGGTATTGGGCTTGTTTGGGGGTCCCACTCAAATGGTTGTTATGGATGTTTGAGTGGGTACCAGTTTTGAACTATGATGATGGGTAATTTGGGGGATTAGCCTTATGCTGATTCTGACTGTTGTTATTTCGGGCAGGTGGATTTCAGTGTTTTAGGGTGAGGATGCTTCTTCGGGCATGCCTAGTTTATGTCTTTACTTGATCATGGTGAAACTTTTATACATTCTCAGTATGGTTATCCATCTCTGGCACTACGTTGTCCTTGACTTTCAGACTTGTATTCGGATTACTGGTGCTATTGTATCACAAACTAAATTTTGGGGGTTTGTAATGATGTTTCAGATTATATTTCTGTATTTCTTCCATGTTCTGTTGTTCATATGGAAAGTGGTTCGTCTACTGGTGGAAATGTGTAGGTGCCACCACGATTCTTAAAAAGAGTTGTGACAAAGTTGGTATTTGAGCTTTATGTTAAACCGTCTTAAATGCAAGAGCAATGTCTAGTATAGTCTTATGGATCGGTACAAAGACGCCCGTAATTATCTTCAAGAGGCTATGAGATATTTAGAAAACTTTGCTTTCTTTATTCCTTTCGTGCTAAGTGGAATCAAATTGATATCTGAACTTCTTTTTCCTATTCTATCACCAATGGTGGTAACATGCTTTTAAATTTGTGCGTGAGTGGTTTGATATGATGTCGTGCGGTAGGGTATGAGTTGTGCTACCATGATATGGGCTCGTGACCAGGTTTAGTTTCCAGTGATGATTTGAGGGTACAATTGATTGGGGTTAGGTTTGTGACTCTTCAGTTCAGTGGTATCTTGGAAAGTAGGAATGACAATTCAATGATGCAAGAGAAAGAATTTGGATGGATCAATCTCCGCTGTATGAAGAGAAAAATTGGCATCTGACGTGTTTGTAGGGACAAGTTTCAAGGTGTATGAGGGTCGATGTCGTATAGGCTACGAAATGTTGAATTGGCTTCGATTTGACAATATTGTAATAACATAGTAGAATTGGTGGTTATGAGTTCTTTCAGGGAATGGTTTCTGTTCGAGATGAGGTGGCAATGTTACTTGTAATGAGTGAAGCTTAGTGGAATAGACCATCATGTTTCTTAACCTAAGAATGTGTTCGTGGGTTCACTTGACATTTCTAGGTTAGTGATGATATGGGAGTTGTTGAAACCAAGTGATGGTTTATTTGTGAGGCATTTCGCAGTTATTGAGTATCAAGTGAGTGTAAAGGTCTTATATACATTGGTATGTCAAACTCGTCATCGGCTAATAAGAGCTAGTGATCGACTAATAGGAAGGAATTTAGCACTAGACGAGTGTGAGGTTCTATAGAGGGATTACCGGATATTACATTTAGTTCTTGGATAAGATTTGTGGGCATAATATGTAAGGGTTAACACTTGAGAAGTTCTATAGTTATTAGCATAATGACTTTCAAGGTGACCGAAGGACAGGGAATTTGCACGGTTAGTTGGATATGTTATGGTTCGGCAAAATAAGGTAGGGATTGGGTTTTTGCAGGCAAACATCGTATAGACTCTCAAATAAGGTGTTGGTCAATGGGAACATTCATGGTAACAGGTTGATGATGGTTTGATCTAGTTGTAGTTGTGAAAGGCTTCGGGTATCGATGATCAGATCAGTGAACGCATGGACTGGTATAGAAAGATGATCATTTCGGTCAAGGAATTTTAACAAGGGTATTTCGACGGAACTATATGAGGATGTTAGCAGGAGGGTATGTTCAGTAATTATGGATCACTTTCGGATTATAGATTGGTTCAGTGATGGTTCGGGTTATCGTTTGGGTACTAAATGACTGTTGGTCAGAGTAACCAGAGTGGGTTGATGTCTTTCCAGTCGAAGAATTTCATGAAGGATAGTACATGGAATGTGCCAGATCTTTGGGAGAAGTTTCCATGTTTAAAGGTTTGAGTAATGATCGATTGTTAGTGGTGAACATAATTAGAATGAATGGTGGAAATATCAAAATTTGATAAATGAGTGGTTTATATGATTTTGATTGAGTAAGTGCATCTTCAAAATAGGAAAGGATACATATTTGGAAAAAAAATGCTTGGGTTAGATGTAGATTATGGTGGCATTATTTTCACATCTTTCAGACCAGGTGAAATTATTTGATAAGGCTGCTAAATAGTGAGACATGACAAACAGAGGTTCGATAAGGTGTCCAGAGTGTGGGTGAGTTAAGAGAGCATAAAAGAAGATTTGATGTATTTAGAGTTTATGAGGTTCTATCAGACTTGCGTATCGGATGGAAGTTGAGAAACATAAAGATTACAATCAAAGGTACAGATCTTCGATACTAAGTTGATGACTTGGATATAATTCAGCTTTTGAAATTGTGAGTGATGGAAGTGATTGTTTGTTCATGAGGGACTTATGGTATTCTAGTAAACCACTGACATGGGTTTGATGGATTTCAATTCGGAAGGAAGGTATGATAGTGTTACCGGTTCTCATTGAAATTTCAAGTAAGATCGATGATATCCTTCATATGATTGGAAGTCTTTAGAGTGAACAATTGATTTTCTACGGATTTGGCAGGGAAGGGTAATCAATAGGTATTCTTATAGTATTGTGATTTGGAGATTCGAGAAAAATTGGATTTATGACGTGTGTTTGTGTTTCTAAGGGATTTTGCACAATGACGACCTTGATAGTTGAGAAGGAAGGCTTGTAGAATCAGACTATGCTATCAGGTATATGTTGGATTTTGGTTGTGGCTACAACTAAAGGATGATGGACATAGTTGTGAATTCAATCAGACGCGTAAATAGTTATAGTTGTGATCAAATTAACAATTTCGAGTAGAGTCAGTTCTTACATTCGAGAATCAGTTGTGAAAGAAATTTCATTATGAAGGAATAGAAATTTGGGGTGTTGAGGTAAGTTAATAGTAGTTGACTGGTTAAGTAAACAGGCGGTGCCCTAAATTTATTTCCGGCCTGTTAGGGATTTCATAAGGTTATGATGGGGATTCCTTGGTTACTCATTGACTTTCGTACTTTCTTTCTTTCCATTCAAGGACGAACGTTTGTTTAATTTGTATCTAATGTAACAACCCATCCGGTAATTTTTAGCTAAAGACCCTTATCTGCCTATTTTACCCTTCATATGGTCTCTATATGGGGTTTGTGATTCATGGGGATGGGTGACACAGATACCGAGGTCTATTTATATGCATTTCAGATGAAAAACCCAAAATTAAAAAATAGAGTTAGATAGTTTGACTCAAAATTGACCTTTAGCTAAATAGATTCATTTACGAATTTCGTTGCTTCTTGTAGTTTCGGAGGGTCATTTATGACTTATCGAGTAATTAGTTCACTTCCTAAGGCAATCAAATGTATTTTGTGGCCTTATGTGTAAAGTTTGGATTTTGATTTGTCCTAGATGAGTCTTTAGAAAAGTATGCCTTAGCTCAGTTAAATAGAAAATTCGAGGGTACGAGCGAATTTGTAGCACTATTTACCTTAGGCGAGCATGTCTAGTTTCTGTATGGGGGTCTCGGGAGTGTTTCGAGTGTTGGATATGAGTTTTGGTTGTTTCTCCTTTGCTGGTTTCTGGTGTCCGCCGCGGTGGCACTGATGTTCTATTTGGCCAGTCCACCTCGATGAGAGTTTGGCTTGCCGAAGCAGAAGTTTGAGTGATGGTGGATTTCGGTCGATCTAGTACGCCGTAGAGTCATGTTTGTCGTGGCGATGAGTGAGGTGTCAAGTGACACTACCCTACTGAGGGTCTAGTCCACCGCAGCAGGTCTGCTCCAGCGCAGTCGATTCTACTGGAACGGAAGTACTGTATTAGGTGCCTATAAATGCTTTTAGGTCATAAATCATATCCCAAAAATATAAACCTCGAGACTAGAGCCGTCATAAAAGCATTTTCAGAACCCTAGGATCAAGTTCATCATTGGGGTAAGTGATTCTTCCTTTGTGGATTCAGTTTATGCTTTTAAGTTCTTCATTAATGGTGATATAATATTAATATGAGTTGGGGAAGATGAGTTATGCATGTTTAAAATATTAAAAGAGTTAAGTTATTGATTTAATGGAGGTCTATGGGTTAGTTTACTTGTATTATCATAAATTAGTATTTGATTATGATATATTATCTTATTGTAAGGCTTAATTTGGTTGTAGGAACCTATTTCCAATTGATGAAATTCTAGGATTTCAAATTGGGACTTTTTGATAATGTTCAATTGAGAATTCAAATGTGTATAATTTTCTAATTAACTTAAGAATATGACCACCTAGTATGTATTGATGGTTCTTGGATAATAAAGTTTGAGTCTTGGTGACGTGGGCCGGGATTGGTATTTGTAGTCTTGATTTGTTAAGGATTATGTCCTTTTTTGTTGTGTAACATTTATATTAACGAATAGTATATGCCTGAATATACTTCGATTATCATGAGGCACGGTAGAAAGGCAAGGATATCTCCGAGAGTTGATTGGTTGGCGCTCCTGTTCGAAAATGAGGTAGGCTACGGTTTAGTTTTTCGAGACTCCAATAGAAGTACGTAGTAGTTATAAATATTGAGGGGTATTGGGCGTATTTTTGGGTCCCACTCAAATGGTTGTGATGAATGTTTGAGTGGGTACCGGTGTTGAACTGTGATGGTGGGTAATTTGTGGGATCAGCCTTATGCTGATTCCGACTGCTGTTATTTGGGTTTGTCGTCATTATGTAAGTGCGTCGCCATACTTGATATTGTTGTGTTTATTCATCACATGTTTTGATATGTTATCCTGATTATACTATGATTATTGTTGATGGACTGCTTTGATATGAAATTATGTGTATTGGATTATATGTGTGCTATTGAACACTTGGAAGCATGTTTAAATTTCATCACCTTACTTGGTTGCATCTCATTATATCATGATATCTTGCCTTATACTGTCATTTGCATTCATAGACTCATGGTTCTGTGATATTGATATGAGAGTGGTATGGATATGTTGTGGGCCTAAGAGGTCGAAAAGGTAAGAACACTTACGAGATTATGTCAACATTAAGATGATGATGATACGGATGGCTCGGCTTGCACGCCGCAACAGATATTGATACGCGAGGAACGGAGTTGCACGTGTCACGACCCAAAATTCCTAAGTCGTGAGGGCACCTACCAATTCCCACCACGGTAGGAGGACCCTTCATTTATACAACACACTAATGCATAATTAAAGTAATCAAGCGGGATATCATAAGTCTAACTCTTAACATAAATATAAAGTGTGGAAACATCATAATAATACAACCCCGAGGAATAATGGTCTGAATCGTACAAGAGACTACCAAATCACTAAGTCTAAATAATACAAATGTCATAGAGGGAATATTGTCTCGGAAACCAAATAAAGATAATAATGGGAAAAGAGTCTTTGGATAGCGAATCATCCAACATGCTCACCCTAGAAAGACTCAATAGCAGCCTCGATCAGTCGAAAGGAGAAGAGGTAGACCATGTCACGTACTCTGCAGTCAAAAGAATGCTTCAATGCAATACAATGGCCACATGATCAATACGTACATACATGCTCCGAGCGGTATAAATCATTATCCCAACAGTCATGACCCAAGGGGGACCCACGAGGTCCATGTACCAGTCATTCCGTATCACATAGGCTATAATGACTCTTCCACCCAAACTCCCCGCTAGCCACTCTGTATCACTCAGTATAGAGATGGCTATGGGATATAGTAATGTCATATGAATTATATATACTCCTCTTCTCATTTATCACCTTTCACTCCAATAGAAAGATCACCATCAATATATCATGAAATGAGAGTATATGCAATGCAATGATAATATAAGGTATATCCTATCAATTCCAGTCGTGCCACACAAGGACACTTATCATAATATCAGTATTACATCAATTCCCTTCCTTATACATGACCATGCCAAGATAGGTGAGATACAACTACATCACAATACAACATAGTATATCATATAAGTCTGATAACCATAAGAAGCATCAAATCATACTTGGTCACAGTTACCGACCTAAGTATTCCATCCCAAATCCATACATGAAGGCTTACATGCTTTCTCCAACAGAATCTAACTAAACATATGCTTCGCTAACCGAAGTATAATCAGAAGGTAAGCTATAACCTACCGAGAAAGTCGAGCGGGAGTCGCACAATCACACTTGCGCCTTACCCTTCCATGGATCACGATCGTACTTGAAGTCTATTATTATCGAAGTCTAAGTTAGAATAAAGAATTCACAACACCTAAATCATTACACTAGTCCTTGGTCCCAAATTGATTAACAAATAAGAGGGTAACAGGCCTTTAGGGGTAAAAAGTCATTTTAAAGGTAAACTATAGAATTTAACATTCTAGGAGTCTAATACCACTCAATAATTACTAAATCAACTCAAGATTAATCTAATTTCACCTTATAAGCAAAAAAAACCCAAATTGGATATGAACCCTAGTTTTTAATATTCAAATCTATCAACATTAATAAAAGATTTAGGCTTAACAAGTATTAAATAATGATTCACCATGCTTAGATTAACAAAACGCATTAATCAATTCAGACATTTAAGCTTAACAATTTCATGAGCCCTAATTTGGTTGAACTCCTCTTCCCGAAATAGATTCTAGGTCAAGGCCATCATTAAATTAAAATTAAAGAAGCTAAGTAAAGGCAATACAAGGTAAATGGAGGTAACCTCAAGAAGAAATCTCTTAGAAAAGCTTTGGAGTCACCCTAATGGTGCATAGGAAGTGTATTTTCAGAATGGGGGAAGTTAGGATTTTAAAGACACTCTAATAATTTTGGAAATTCCTGACGTCCGTTGCAGCGGACCCAGTCCCGCGGATCCTCTCCGTGCTTGCGGTCCGTTAAAAAAACTCAAAAAGCTCACCACAACGGATCGTCGTTCGCTGCGGCGGACTCCATCCTCTAAGGCGCAGTGAAGTTCACACCAGCGTGTATACCAGCAACCAGAAAATCAAGCCGTATGAACAATTTCAACCCGAAATCTGATAATCACCTGAGACTTCCCCGACACAAATAAATATGTACACATATGTAAAAACACGATATAGACTCATTCGTGGCCTTAGAATTTCAATCGAAGGTTTATTTCTACAAGTCAACCCTCAACGGGCTAAACTAGTTCCCAAACTAATAACCAAAAATGCTACTAAGAGCCTCGAGAATAGAACTAACTATCCCACAAAGTCATAAACGATCCATCGGACCTCACAAAATTTACGAAATTCCAATAAAGGTCCGTTTACACAAAAGTTAACTTTCGGTCAAAGCTTTCATATTTCAAGGTTCTAATTTCCCAACTTATACTAGAATCACCCGATAACTTCGGGATTCAGGTCAACGAGGGTAAAATGGTCAAAATACAAGTAACAACAGAATATGTCGTTACATTAGATACCAATTAAATAATCTCTCATCCTTGAGTAACATGTAAAGGGAAGGAAGGAAAGGTACCTAAGCCAACAAATAATTGGGGTTATCTGGCACATATATCAGACTCGATCTCCCAAGTGGCCTCCTCGACAGGAAGATCCTTCCATTGAACTTTCACGGAAGCTATCTTTTTAGTCTGCAACTTTCTAACCTTCCTATCTAAGATTGCTATAGGCTCCTCCTCAGAGGATAGATTCTCATTAAGCAACATTGAATCCCAACGAATGATATAAGACTCGTCCGAATAGTACTTCTTCAACATAGAGACATGGAACACCGGGTGAACACCTGACAAGCCTGTGGGCAAAGCTAACTCATAAGCAACAACACCAACACGACATAGAATCTGGAAGGTACTAATGTATCTAGGACTCAACTTTCCCTGCTTTCCAAAACGTATCACACCCTTTATGGGCGATATATTCAGAAGAACATGCTCACCCTCCATGAACTCCATGTCTCGGAGCTTTCGGTCCACATACATCTTTTGTCGACTTTGAGCTGCCAAAAGGTTTTTCCATATAAGTTTCACCTTGTCCAATGACTCTTTCAACAAATCGGTGCCCCATGGTCGAACCTCAAAAGCATCAAACCATCCTATTGGAGAATGACACTTTTAACCATACAAAGCCTCAATACTGTAATAGTAGTTGTTGTTGTACGTGAACTCAGCCAAGGGTAAGAACTGGTCCTAATGAGCACCGATATCAATAACACAAGCTCTCAATATGTCCTCGAGCACCTGAATAGTCTTCTTGGACTATTCGTTAGTCTGGGATGAAAAGCGGTACTAACATTCAACTAGGTACCCAACATCTGCCAAAAGTGGGAAGTAAACTGAAGGCCTCGATCAGAGATAATGGAAATAGAAACACCGTGCAACTGCACAATCTCATGAATGTAAATTCGGGCTAACTTCTCTGTATTGTAAGTAACCTGAACCGGGATGAAATGTGCAGACTTAGTCAACTTATCCACAATGACCTAAACATAGTCAAACTTACCCAAGGTCTTTGGAAGACATACAACAAAATACATGGCTATCCTCTCCTACTTTCACTCGAGAATGGGCATCCTCTGAAGCACACCACCGATTCTCTAATGCTCATACTTAACTTTCTGACAATTCCCACATCAAACCGCAAAATCTGCAATATATCTCTTCATCTGACCCCACAAGTAGTGTTGTCTTAAATAGTAATACATCTTGATAACACCTGGATGAATGGAATAACAAGAACTATAAGCCTCCTATAATATCACATGAATAAAATTGCCAACATGAGGAACAAATAATCATCCCTTGATCCTCAAAACCCCATCACTATCAAGCAGGGCCTCATTGGCCTCACCACGCAATACTTTGTCATGAATCTTGTATAACTGGGGATCCTCAAACTTTCTAGCCTAATCTCCTCTAAGAAAGATGATCTCGCCTTGACACACGCTAAAACTCAGCCTGGATGTGAAAGATCCAACTGCACAAAGCTGTTAGCTAAAGTCTGAACCTCTATGGCTAATGGACGTTCACAAGCAACCAATCTAGCCAAGTTATACTCAAGGCATCATCCATCATATTCTCCTTACCCAGCTGGTAAAGTATAGTAATATCATAATCTTTCAGAAGCTCCATCCATCTACGCTGCCTAGAATTGAGATCTCTCTGAGTGAATACATGTTGTAGGCTACGATGATCAGTGAATACCTCACAATGGACTCCATATAGATAATGCCTCCAAATCTTCAAACAACTCCAAATCATGCGTAGGGTAGTTCTTCTCATGAATCTTCAACTGTCTAGAAACATAGGCAATGACCTTTCCCTCCTGCATCAATACGGCACCCAAACCAATATGGATGCATCACAATAGACTAAAAAATCCTTATCCTCCATGGGTAATGCCAATATCTGAGTTGTAGTCAACAAAGTCTTGAGCTTTTAAAAGCTCTCCTCACAAACATCAGACCACTAAAAAGAATCTCCTTCTTAGTCAATCTAGTCATATAAAATGCAATAAAAGCAAATCCCTGCATGAACAGACGATAATAATTGGATGACCCCATAAAGCTACGAATCTCAGTCATGATAGTGGTCCTCGGCCAATATCTAACTACCTCAATCTTCTTAGGGTCAACCATAATCCCCTCCTTTGTCACCATGTGGCCCAAAAATGCCATAGCATAAATCTAGAACTCACATTTGGAAAACCTGGCTTAATGCTCTTTTTTCCCTCAACAACCCAAGGACAGTCTTCAAATATTGCTCATGCTCCTCTCAACTCTTCGAATACACCAAGAAATCATCAATGAAAACAATAACGAAGGAATCCAAGTATGGCTTGAAAATGCCATTCATCAAAGTCATAAAAGTTGTCAGGGCATTCGTATGCCCAAAATACATTACAAGGAACTCGTAATGACCATAACAAGTCCTAAATGCCATCTTCTGAATATCTTCAGCTGGTGATAACCTGATCTCAAGTCAATCTTTGAAAATACTGAAGCACCTTGTAGTTGTTCAAGTAAATCATTAATGCGAGGAATAGAGTACTTGTTACTGATGGTAACTTTGTTCAGCTGACGGTAGTCTATGCACATCCTCATCGTACCGTCTTTTTTCTTCATAAACTACACATGAGCACCCCAAGGGGAGACACTCGGTCTAATGAACCCCTTGTTCAAAATATCCTGCAACTTCTCCTTCAATTCCGTCGATGCCATCCTATAAGATGCAATAGAAATAGGACGAGTGCCTGGCTCCAAGTCAATACAAAAATCAATATCACGGTCGGTTAGCATACCCAGCAAATTGGCAGAAAATACCTCCACAAACTCACAAACAACTGGTACAGACTCAGGGGATGGAGAATCTGCACTAGTATCAAGAACGTGTGCCAAATAAGCCAATCATCCCTTATCAACAAGATTCTTCGCACGGAGGTAGGAAATAATCTTCTTCGGAGCGAGACTATGAGTACCCCTCCACTCTAGTCTAGGAATCCCAAGCATAGCCAAGGTAACAATCTTGGCATAACAATCCAAGATCGCATGGTACAGGACAACCAAGTCTTGGCCAAAACAACGTCGAAATATAACATATTTAGGATCATCAATTCTACCCATGTGTCATATCCCATTAAAGTAACTAAGTAATTTCGATAGACTTTCTCAACCAACACAGAATCTCCAATCGTAGTAGACACGTATTTAGGAAAGTCAAGATGGTCACAAGTCAAATCCCAGCCAATAGCATAATAAGTAGACACGTATGAATAAGTAGACCCTGGATAAAATAAGGCAGTAGCTAGCCGATGATGAACAAAAATTTTACCTTAGATCACAGCATCTGAAGTCTCTAGTTATGGCCTACCCGAAAATGCATAACACTGCACACCACCACGGCCGCTCTGAACAGACTGTGCTCCTCCTGGAGACTTGAGTACCACCTCCCCCGGACTGATGTCTGCCCCTAGATGACTAGAAACCATTGTTGCCTGACTGAGCATCGCCTCTCGCTGAAGAACCATCCCAGTTACCAGAAGATGTCGGAGTTCTATGGGTCTGGAACCTAGAGTCCGCTAAGTTCCACTCTGTCTACCATGAGGACAATTTCTCCTGAAGTGACCCTTCTCACCATAACCATAACACACTCTAGGCGCTGGAGACTGATGTAAGGAGGCTGAAGAACCGGATGGACCATCATGGTCGACTGGCTAGAGAATGAACCTCTATGAGCCTATCTAATCCCATGACCACTCTGCCTAGAAAGGCCACTAGAAGATGTCTACAATACTGACTAAATCGAATGACTGGGGGCAGAATAATAGGTCCTAGATGACGGAACCCTGCCTTAGTGACTGGTAGATCTAGTAAACTGACCATGATCATGGAGCCTCTTCTTACTAGACCCTTCATAAGCTCAAACCATGGCAGCTTCAATACTCATAGCATGATCCACAATAGTCTGAAATGAAGATCACAAAGCCACATGCCAATGACATAGAACATAAAGTGAAAGCACCAACCCATTGACGAACCTACAAACTCTCTTAGCCTCTCTGTCGGAATCAAGTGCGATGCATAACCAGCCAGAAATAAGAATTTGGACTCATACTCAGCTATCAACATACTATTTTGTCACAAGTGAGTGAACTCGTCTCAATGCTGATCTCTTAAAGGACTTGGCACATACTTCTTTAGGAAAACCTGGTGAAACTGAACCCATATAAGTGGAGGTGAACCAGCTGATCTTCTCTTAATAAATCACCTCCACCAAGTTTTTGCATCGTCGCGAAGCTAAAAAGATACGTAGTCCACTCCGTGAGACTCAACAATCCCCATCTTATACAACCTCTTATGCATATCAATGATGAACTCATATGTATCCTCACTGCGGGTACCATAAAACCTGGGTGGCTCTATCTTTAGAAACCTACCAATAAGATTCTGATCTCTAAGTGTGAAAGCTTAAGTCGCTACCGGTCTGAGAATGCCTTCCAAGGCTGGAAATCTGTCAATACGTGGGGCCATAGTAGCAGCAGGATGAGTCTCATATATCTATCCTTACTCGGTAGTATGCAACCCTGCCCTGGTATAATATCCACCAGAAGTAGCACCAACATCTTTCTGCTAGGCATCAAGATGAAAGAGTATGTGAGCCAAAGTGTCCTGAACCGCTGGGTTTGACATAATCTCAGGGTGAGTCTGGATTGTCTCCAAACCTCTCCCATCAGCCTCCTCAACCTCGGTTTTATGCTATGGAGATATTGAGCATGCCCATATCTATCCCACTGTAGAGGACCTGCCCCTGGCTGGTGCAGCACCATGACCTATGGCTCGGTCGTTCCCTCTCTCTTGCCCACTTCCTCGAGATACAGATTTGAACGTGTCCTCACCATTTGTGAGAGAATATAAATGAATCAGATACCAATTCGAACGTTCCGGATACCAATTTGAATAAAGTAGCACAAAAGAATAAATAAATTTAAGTTTCCTAAATGCCCTATAGCCTCTCGCAGATAAGTGCAGAGTTTTTCATACCCATCTGTAAGACTCTACTAGACATGCTCTTGTATTTATAAATCGGGTACCCTAAAGCTCTGATGCCAACCTGTCACGACCCAAAATCCCTAAGTCATGAGGGCACCTACCATTTTCCACCATGGTAGGAGGACCCTTCCTTTATACAACAAACTAATGCATAATTAAAGTAGTCAAGCGAAATTTCATAAGTCTAACGCTTAATATAAATAGAAAATGCAAAAATACCATAATAATACAACTCCGAGGAATAATGGTCTGAATCCTACAAAAGCCACTACCAAATCACTAAGTCTAAATAATACAAATGTCATAGAGGGAATACTATCTCAGAAAATAAATAAAGACAATAATGGGAAAAGAGTCTCCAGGCAGCAGATCATCCAGCATGCTTACCCTAGAAAGACTCAACATCAGCCTCGATCAGTCACGATGAGAAGAGGTAGAGTCTGTCACGTACTCTGCACTCAAAAGAATGCAGCAAGGTAGTATCAGTACAAACATTATGTAGCGGTAGATATCATAGGCCGTCAACAGTTAGCTAACATATGCGTAAGAAAGAAACAGAAAGATAGACATGCTCACATTCAAGTACAAGTAATATTACAGTCCAAGAATAACCAGCCAAGTATACAAAGTCAAGTCAGGATCAAAATATATGAATAAATGATGAATAAATATGCATATACAATGCAATATTGTGTCCACATGATCAATTCGTACACACATGCTCCTGGTGGTATAAATCAACGTCCCAGCAGTCATGACCCATGAGGGACCCACTCCATCCATGTACCAGTCATTCTGTTTCACACAGCCTAGAATGACTATAACACCCAAACACCCTGCTATCCACTCTATATCACTCAGCATAGAGATAGATACGTGATATAATAATCTCATATGAATCATAAATACTCCTCTTCTCATTTATCACCATCATGCCAATAGCAAGATCACAATCAATATATCATGAAATGAGAGTATATACAATGCAATGATAATATAAGGTGTATCATATCAAATCCTAGTCGTGCCACACAAGGACACTTATCATAATATTAGTATCACATTTCCTTCCTTATACATGAGCATGCCAAGATATGTGAGATACAAATACATCACAATACAACATGGTGTATCATATAAGTCTTATAACCATAAGAAGCATCAAATCATACTTGGTCACAATAATCGACCTTAGTATTCCATCCTAACTCCATACCTGAAGGCTTACATGCTTTCTCTAACAGAATCTAAATACACATACGTTTCGCTAACCGAAGTCTAATTAAAAGGTAAGACATAACCTACCTAGAAAGCCGAGCGAGAGTCGCACAATCACATTTGCACCTTGCCCTTCCGCGGATCATGATCATACTCAATATCTAGTATTATCTAAGTCTAAATTAAAATAAAAAATTCACAACACCAAAATCATTACACTAGTCCTTGGTCCCAAATCGATTAGCAAAGAAGAGGGTAACGAGCCTTTATGGGTAGAATGGTCATTTTAAAGGTGAACTATGGAATTTAACATTCTAGGAGTCCAATACCACCCAATAATTACTAAATCAACTCAAGATTAGTCTAAATTTACCTTATAAGCAAAAATCACAAATTTGGATATGAACCCTAGTTTTTAATAGTCAAATATATCAACATTAATGGAAAATTCATGCTTAACAAGTACTATATAATGATTCACCATGCTTTTATCATTTTAATTCTCAGTCTTGCCACACAAGGACACTTATCATAATATCAGTATCACATAAATTTCCTTCCCTATACATGAGCATGCCAAGATAAGTGAAATACAACTACATCACAATATAATATGGTATATCATATAAGTTCGATAACCATAAAAATCATTAATTCATACTTGGTCACAGTAACCGACCTCAGTATTCCATCCTAACTGCATACCTGAAGGCTTACATGCTTCAGTATTCCATCCTAACTGCATACCTGAAGGCTTACATGCTTTCTCCAATAGAATCTAACTAAACATACGCTTCGCTAACCAAATTCTAACTAGAAGGTAAGTGATAACCTACCTGGAAAGCCGAGAAGGAGTCGCACAATTACACTTGTGCCTTGCCCTTCCGCAGATCACGGTCATACTCAAAGTCTAGTATTATCGAAGTCTAAGTTAGAATAAAGAATTCACAACACCCAAATTATTACACTAGTCCTTGGTCCTAAATCGATTAGCAAATGAGAGGGTAACGGGCCTTTAGGGTTAAAACAATTATTTTAAAGGTGAACTGTGGAATTTAACATTCTAGGAGTCCAAGACCACCCAATAATTACTAAATCAGCTCAATATTAGTCTAATTTTACCTTATAAGCAAAAACCTCCAATTTGGGTATGAATCATAGTTTTCAATATTCAAATATATCTAACATTAATAGAAGATTTAAGCTTAACAAGTACTAAATAATAATTCACCATGATTAGACTAACAAAACCCGTTAATAAATTTACATATTTAAGCTTAATAATTTCATGAGCCCTAATTTTGTTGAACTTCTCTTCCCCATATAGATTCTAGGTCAAGGCCACCATTAAATTAACATAAAGAAGCTAAGTAAAGGTAATACAAGGTAAAGGGAGGTTACCTCAAGAATAAATCTCTTATAAATGCTTGGGAGTCTCCCTAATGGTGTTAGAAAGTGTATTTTCAAAATAGGGGAAATTATGGTGTTAAAGACACTTTAATGATTCTGAATATTCCTGACCTCCGCTGCAGCGGACCCGCGCCCATGGACCCTTTATTCGCCCACGATCCATTATGAAAAATAAAAACGCTTGCTACAGTGGATCATCATCTGGTATGACGGACTCCATCCACTAGGGCACACTGAAGCTCACCCCAGCGAGTACTTCAGCAACCAGAAAATCAAGTCTTATGAACAATTTCAACCCGAAATTCGATAATCACCCAAGACTTTCCCGACAAAAATAGGATATATACACATATGTAAAAACACGGTACAGACATACTCGTGGCCTCAGAATTTCAGCTAGAGGTCTATTTCTACAAGTCATACCTCAACGGGCTAAACTAGTTCCCCAACTAATAATCAAAAATGGTCCCGAGAGCCTCGAGAACCGAACCAACTATCACACCATGTCATAAATGATCCTCCGGAACTCACGAAATTGATGGAATTCTAAAAAAAGGTCCATTTACACAAAAATCAACTTTTGATCAAAGTTTTCATATTTCAAGGTTCTAATTTCTCATCTTCTACTAGAATAGCCTGAAAACTTTGAAATTTAGGTCAACGAGGGTAAAATGGTTAAAATATAAGTAATTATGGAACATGTTATTACAACACACCTGTAATATGATATTATTCAGATAAATGAGTTTGGAGCTCTAGCCAAATTCCTGTGTAGAATTTCGGCTGGCTAGGAGCGGTATATGGATTTCGCGGGTCCCCTATCAGTGTACGATTCATAAATAAACCTTGACGTACTATATAACAAGTTGAGAATGGTACCTTACATAAGCATTGCATTCATATCATACATACATCTATACATTGATTAATTGTGATTTGGTAATGTGATATGATTGGTGATTGGAACTTGGGTAAAACTCTGATTTACTTGGACTAAATTGAATGTATTAGACCAGAATGGTCGCTATGATTGATCTTGTCTCTGTGAATACTTGAAAATGATGATTATGTTGGTCTCTATAAACACTTGGATAAATGGTTGAGGTTGTTGAATTAATTTGGTTGATGTGTGTGGCTTAGTTCCTCGTGTATAGGTTTTTGGGGTTTACTAATTGTAAATCTAAGTGTTTGATGTCAACTACTACTATGGTCGAAAATATAAATTATGCCATGACTATTGTTTAGGTCCGGGAATTATGTGCATTTGCATGTGTCTTGTAATTGATCGTGTGAATGGGTAATGCGTCTAGTAAGAAACATGTGATAATTATCACTAGTGGAAAGGTAGATGTGAAATGATTTATGTGTGTCAGACCGCAACTGTATAGAGATTTAACTAAGTGTAAATGTTGAGGTTAATAAAGAATTTAACGTCATCATATTTAGCTTAGGTATAACACTTTTGGGAGCATTCTAATTGGTTGTTGTGATGCAAGTTTGACTCGTTTATTTAATGTGATAAGTTGGGTAAGTGGGGTTAATCTCGAATATGACTTGGACAAGAGAGTACTAGTCGGTGGGTACCATGATAGTAAGGTACATGTATATGTGAATGGATTGATTGTACTTTACTATGATTGGAACCTTATGTGAACAATGTGACTTGATGAATCAGTGAACTGATATGTATACAATGTGACTTATATGAACTATTGAACTATCCAATATAGGTTTATCTAGTGTCAACTTGATATTTATCTCTATTACGTATCTTTCGTCATTGTCGGCCTCTGATGTCTATAGGGATACATTGTGTACTCATGCTACACTTGCTACATATGTTTCTGTTGCATATACAGATCTCTCTACCTGTTTGTGAGCTGAAGTGTGAGTACGAGCAGGTGGATTTCAGGGTTTCAAGATGAGTATGCTTCTTCGGGCATGCCCCGGAATGCTCATGTCTTATTTTATGTCTTTACTTGATCCTGGAGATACTTTTATAAATTCTCAGTATGGTTATCCATCTCTGGCACTGCGTTGCCCTTGACTTTCAAACTTGTATTCGAATTACTAGTGCTCTTGTATCACAAATCAGATTTTAGGAGTTTGTATTGATGTTCTGATTATATTTCCGCGTTTCTTCCATGTTGTGTTATTTATATGAGAAGTGGTTCGCCTGCTGATGGGAATGTGTAGGTGACACCACAATTCCTGAAAAGAGGTCGTGACACTTATAAATACAAACGTTCACATGATCATTAAGATATCACGACTCACCTCCATAAGAAGCAAAATAATTGAGAAAAATATTAATATTATATTCTTTACTCCCGAAGTAGTAAACTCATAAATATGCTCTTGAAATAGTAAACTCAGAATTCTTCTCCCGAAGTAGCAAACCAGAAATCTACTCCCGAAGTAGCAAACTCAGAAATCTGCTCATGAAGTATTAAACTCATAAATCTGCTCCCGAAGTAGCAAACTCAGAAACCTGCTCCCTGAGTAGCAAATTGTGGACTCTATTCCTTAAGTAATAAAGCTTTGAACTCTACTCCGGAAGTAGTAGAACATTGAAAGTAGTAAAATTTTGTACTTTACTCGTGAAGTAGTAACTTTGAAATTTACTCCCGGATTGATAAGACATTAAAATTTACTCTCGAAGTAGTAAGAATTTGAAATTTACTTAAGAAATTGTAAAATACCAAATTTTACTCCCGAAGTAGTGGAACTTTAAAGTCTTTAAAATTTACTCCTGCCGTAGTAAAACTTTAAAAATTATTCCTGAAGTAATTAGACTTTGAACTTTACTCCCGAAGTAGTAAGATTTTGAACTTTACTTCCGAAAAGGTTCAACTTTGAAATTTACTTCTAGAGTAGTAAAATAATAGAATTTTCTCCCAAAATCTATTGTAACTTTATAATGCATATAAAGGGTTTTCTTATTTTTCTGCAAGCTATGATTTTAGTTATTTAAGGTGGCAAAATAACGAAGGAATTTTTATATTTAATTTGCTAAAATTTCTTAAAGAGTTGGGATGTACTATTAAGGAATGGTTCTTTATGTATTTTGGTGGTCTAAAAGTATTGGTATGACTTTTGACAAGCATAAATAGGTTTGAGAAATATATTGAAGCGGTGTTTTTTTGTAGTTGAGAAAAATAATGAGCTATTAAAAATTTTGCTCATCTAAATGACCAAGTTTCATTCCCCGAAGTGAATGGAGAAATACCACAACACACCTCCTGAATAGATAAAATAACAAAGGATATAAATATTATTTTGTGGTATGTAGGTCATTGCTGCACGTGCCTCTCGTACGTCGAATCATCTTAAATACTTTTATTTTGTATCATTCTAAGGTAAAACGATACAAATTTTATCGAATACTTTCTACTATAACCACATTAATTTATTATGTTTACTTACCGATTTTCCAGAAGGAAATAACAATTCATACAAAAACAATTCAGAAAAAAAGAAATAATTATGTGGTTGCCTCTTTGATACAAAATATTCGAATGTTAATGGGTATTCTCCCTGAAGGAGATATTTACCATAAAAGTTGGTGATAGAAGTATCAAAAACTGTATAACTTAATATTTATTTTTTGTCATTTATGAACTTAAGAATGTCTTCATAATATTCATTTGGTTGCAAATTTTTTTTGTCATGACACCGGTGATGTCAGGGTAATATTTTATAGTACAGAGCTAACTATTTATCTAGAATACCATGGAACTATTAATGTCCAAACAATATGTGATTATGAAGAATAAATTAAAGACTCCGGAAGAGCTTATATATTATTATGTCATTCATTCTAGATTGTAATATACTAAGTTGTTATGATTGAAACACAAGTTATAGTAAACCCGAAGTTTACTAAAGTAAATGGCTATCATATTGAAGCTATAAATGATTGGAGGGTTAAATATCTACAAAATCATAGTGGGTAAGAAATATATATGTGAATGGGTACCCTCTTTATTCTTCAAATTGTACTGCACAAATATAACCATGATGAAATCACATGTCACGGTAAACCAGAAGTTTATTGGTACAAAACGAAATTCATATCATAGTAAACCAGAAGTTCAGTAAAAGAAATAGCACATGGCGTGGTAAATTTGAAGTTTACTAGTAAAAATAATCTTATTAGTCGGCATGAGCGATTTGCCCATCCCGATTCAAATATGATGTGTAGATTGAGTATTTGACATATATTGAAGAACTAGAAGATTCTTCAAGAATTTATTTTTGTTGTTTGTTCTCAAGAATTTAAAAGGTAAATATGAGCCCATTCACCTGCTATGTGATGTCTTCAATCGATGCATGAATAAGACCGTCATATGTGCGTTTATTGTCAACCCGCAGTTTGACATATGCAAAGTTATTTGCTTAAAATAATTGAGTTGAGAGCACAATTTTCAGAATATGTAATCAAGATAATTCATCTTGTTAATGATGGTTTATATCCAAGCTAGTTTAGCGTTGAATGTCTCCGATAAATAGCTAAATCATTGCTAATGAGAAAAAATGTTCATGTGTTAATCTAAAATATGATATATTGCATACAACAACACTTGTATGCTTCTTATCAATAAATTATGATAAATTGTCCCTCACAATTGGTTTAGGGTCAGAAATCGGGTATTTTCATCTAACATTTTTTATGTGTGGTGTATGATTAATTAATCTACCATAATGATGGATTCTCCCAAATAAGATGGGATATGTGTTAATTTTTATAACATAAGGGGGAGAATAAGTAGCTAAGAAATATGTTATGAATTATAATTGGTAGAATCCTCATTCAAAGATAATTCAAGTCAAGTGCTAGAAGCATTTGCTGACCCAAAATTAATATCTAATTTCAACTGCAACATACTCCTATTAAATTAATATCCCTGAAGAATAGAGTCTATAACATCCATGAACCTTGGTAGATCAATCAATTTCAAATAAAATAATCCTTGAAAAAGGAGAGGAGCAAATGATCAAAATAGTCATAATAAGGAGACAATGTGCCTCGAAGAGCCTACGACATAACATTTTATGAAACCCCATAAGAGGTTTAGGTACCTAACAATAATGAAAGTGATGAGATCTCAATAAGTTATGTCACATTGCAAATCGATACAGATGATATATCATCGACAATATCTTTGGTACAATATAGCGCATTATTGTAAAAGATTGTAATGATCTGAATTCTAAGTCTATAAAGCATGCAAACGTAGACATTATTACCAAGTGAAATAACACATTTTGGTAAGCTTCAAGCTTATTGAACCTGCAGTCCAGACAACAGAAAAAATCACTCATTTAACTATTAATGGATATTGTCACTTGACAAGCTTTATATGAAATTTTTTGAAGAATTATAAATTCCTTAAGCATGTACAGGTTCTAAAAATCTGTTCATAATTCTTATATGAATTAAATCAAGCAAAGTGAATGTGATTTTATAATAATGAGTACTCATTGACTAAGGATACACATGACTCTATTATCCTTACGTATTTGTGAGTGTAAATTGATTATTTGAATATTATTCGAACTCTTGAAAAATTTCTAAAGGTAATAGATTATCTGCTGAAGGAAGTTGAAATAAGAAACTTTCAGAACTCTTTGTTCATGATGTGTCATATCTTTATGCAATTAATGCATTTATATATATTTGCTATGTCTATGAGGGATTGCGGTCATACAATGTTATTCTACATGACAGTCAAATCATATAACGATAACATATGTTTATAAAGCAAGTTAGGAATGCAATTGCAGTGATTTCAACATTATTATATGTTGATGAAACTCTATCCAAAGACTGAAGATGTTGGAATATACATAGCCCAACTAAAGGGGGAAATCATAAAAAGTGATAGAACAAAGGATATTTCACCAAAATTGTTCTTCATACACGATCTCCAAAAGAATGATGATATCAACGTGCAATGGATTCGTTCAAGTGATAATAGGTTGATTAGTTCACTAAGTTTGTACCAACTGTAACTTTTTAGAAGATGGTGGACAAGATTGTATTGCGAAGATTCAAGTTTTAGAATGATATTCCCATCAAGAGGAGTTAATACGTGATGTACTCTTTTTTCCTTACAAGGTTTTGCCCCACAGGGTTTTTCTTGCGAGGTTTTTAATGAGGCAGCCAAAATACATATTATTAGAAATGTGTACTCTTTTTCCTTCATTAGAATTTTTCCCACTGAATTTTTTTTCTAGTAATGTTTTAACGAGACACGTTATCTATCAAATAGACATCCAATGGGGAGTGTTATAAATATTATTTATTTATTATTATGGATGTATATCTTTAGGAGAAAAGTTAGGGTTTGTAACTTTGTGACCAAGCTACTTTTCCCTTATAAATAGAGGGTTTTTCTTTATTGTATTTACATCACTCAAGAGAAATAAAGAACTCTCCTCTGTTCTCTCTTTCTCTACCATATTATTCTTCTAGTTTGATTATTTTATAACAAATATTGTCTTATAGAAATTTTATGTTTTTAAATTTTTAAGTTAGAAGCTAGGTGGATTGACCATATTGATAGTTCTATTAGGGGTCGTTTGGTAGGAGGTATAAGAATAATGTTGAATAGGGTGGATCAATAATGATGGTATTAGTAATGCTGACATTAATTATACTGAAATTATTTTTTATACGCTGTTTGATTTGGTGTATTGAAGCATGACATAATTTTTTAAAATTGTTTGTTTGCAAAAATAACCTCACAGACTTTATAACTAACTTGTGCCAAACAATACCTTGATACAGATCAATGTCAATTGATAGCATTAAATCCCCACAAAATTCACTAAAATCGTGCAATCATTCACCAGTATCATAACACCGTGATTACAGTAAAGCACGAGTTACATTAGATACTCATTATATGGTCTCAAATACTGCATTATTTTAAGATAAATGTTTGTGAACAAAATGTTCAACTTCAGGATACTCATTCCTAGTCCAGTCAGAGAAGGTTTACCAAATAACTATAAATACAAGTCACTTGGCTCCGCAGAAAGGTCAAATATAAAAAATGGAATGAAAGAAGGGAATTGCATACCCAAGGGCATTTATGTCTTTTAGTATATTTATGCAAGTATTAAAAATTCGTGTATTAGTAATACCATAATTTACTAGGTATTAGCTATACAAAGAATAATATAAAATAGGAGGTATAACTAATATAAGCATTAGTTATATATAAGTTAAAAATATATAAAATAAGGGATAACTGATGCACAAAGCTAATGCATGCATTATTTTTTCTAATACCTTCCACCAAACGACTCCTTCCGGTATATAAAATGCTAGTAATTATTAGGTTTTAAGTAGGTGATTTTGAATATGTAGTCCCTTATAAACATTATTATTATACATGACCTTTTAATATTGGATCAATAAAAAATATATTCTACCGTCTCAATTTATGTGGCATCATTTTCTTTTTAGTCCATACAAAAATGAATGTCATCTTTCCTTATTTGACAATTTTTAATGGTACCGTGTCTATTTTATCCTTGTTGGGTCCCACTTAATTTTAAATATGTATCTATTGTGAAAAAAATCAATAACAATAGACACTAAAGTAATGGCAATTTGATAAACATAATACAATCTTTTCTTATTTCTTAAACTCCGCGCCTAATCAAATACTATCACATAAATTGTGATGGAGGGAGTAGAAGCTTTATAAATAAAGTTAATGAAATTTTTGTAAAGTTATTTTCTTCCATTCAAATTGTAAGTAGGTATAGTGACTTGTGATTAGAGAGCATTGGGAACAACAATGGCCCAAATTTTAAATTAAATTCCAAATATTTAAATGATCATTGCGAGTAAAAAGCGTAGCGGTATTACGTGAAAACTATGGGTTATTGTGCAGACCGGTTTACATAAAAATTGATGAAACATTATCGATGTTTCATTGTGCAAAACAGACAAGTTTGCTTTGGCGTTAAGCTTATTGAAGGAAATGACATATATAATTGCTGGGAATAAAATGAGAGTATTTTAATTTTTCTTCAGGATTAATTTATGCGAAAGCAAATAATAGAGATTCTGTTGGATATGTAAAGCACGTATGGTAATAGTAAATAACTATTACAATGATCGAAAGGATAAATAACAAAGATTAGAACAACAAGTTGTCAATCTCTTGATCTTGAATTGAAACTCCAAATCTGGATCTTGTATTCAGAAATACAAGAACATAAACTGCTACACTTGTGGCCTGTAGAACTGTTCAGAATCTGAATGGTTAGAGTCCTTTGAGAATCAAGTTCACACCTGAAACACTTAGCAACCAATTAGATAATCACAACACCACCGGCTGAGTCGAGAGATGGCTCTCTGCCTTTAAGAAAAGATTGCCCATGTATATAGGCTTTACGGAAGTGTGGACAATAGTCTCCCAAGATGAAACAACAAACTATCAAATGTGCAAAGCCTACACAAATGATCCCAGCGAAGAACACGAATAATGAAGATTGCTAAGAGAAGAATTGGTTATCAGAAAACTGATCTCTTTGTAGTGTTGTTAACTTGTAAATATGTTCACTTGTTCATCTCTGTTCTGTTCTTCTATAGAATTGAGCCAAAGGCCTCAATTTATAGGTGTGCAAGATAGCCTTTCAAATGCCCCATAATGGCATTCAATTGCTATGTAATGGATGACATTTAACCCCCAAGTAATGCAGCAACATAATGGTCCAAGTAATGGTCATTATTGGGTGGAATCAATGCCATTGAAACCACCTCAACAGCCATACCTTTGGGATTCCGTCGAGCAGTCACTACCAATGAAGTGTCACGACTCTGCCATATTAGCGTCGCGGCTCTAATTCATCCAGAAACACAAGATGCTCACTGCCAATCATGCACCGCGGCGCTATGGCACTGCGACCCAGTCCGGGAGGCGCCGCGACCCTTCTCGGCTCTACGGCCCTTTTCCGACCCGTACCATCTTACACTTCGCACATTCATTCATTCGTTTACCAACGTGGAACACTTGTTATTTAGCCAATAACCATTCATCATTCTATGTCTCAAACATTTCATTTACATACCAATATCTCTTTCATTAATGAAATTTACGATACTTGGTACTAAGATCACGTGTGTGGAAATGACATTTCCGACGTGCTGGGCCCCAATTGTTCGAGTCATAAATAATGGGATAAACTTAATTCCATATTAGTAAATTTCCAATAATCCCCTCTTGAAAGAGATTTTGACGCACACACAAGGTGCCTACTTTCAGCAATAGTTCATCGAAAAGATATTGCATCAGGAGAGGTAGCTTCCACTTTGAACCTTCTCTAGTTGAATACCATCGGACTTATTTACTGTGCGGTGAATGTGATGTCTTGAACCATCAGTGTTTAATGTAAGCTAAGACAACGGTACAAACATAATACCTCCCCTTTATTCGTTTCTTCTTATTGTTCTATCTATTGTGGTCGTGGACACACTTGAATTCTTAAATGCGTTCAATTGAGGGGGCATGTCCTCACACTTAAATAGGTGTTCTCCTACAATGTCTATCACGGGACCGACTTTAGATTTACGTTTCTTTATAGAAATAATAATCTGACGTGCTCTTGTTTTCACCGAAGTGCTCAACTGAATCTTTTGCAGCTTAGTTTTACCATTGAACCAAATTCTTGGGATCTCCAGTTAGTATGGTTGGGTTACCACCGCAAAGGTTCATATTGTTTGGGTTTTAAGCCCATTCCCCTAGACAAACAGAACTCTTGATCTTCGAGTAGTCCCTTAGTTAAAGGGTCCGCTATATCCTTTGATTAGTAATAAAGGAAGTGACACCCGTGATGATCAATTGTCATATGGTCTTATGTCTCTGACAGATCTGATAGATATGTCCAGACGTCATTATCCGTGCCCTTTTCTAAAGCCGACCGGTTACCCACAGTGTATAACTGTCGAATGCACGAGTTTCTCCCAATAAGGGACATCCTCTAAGAGGTCGTGAAGTTACTCAACTTATTTTAATGATTTGCTTAAATTGATAAATTCCAATTCCATCATGAATCAACCGATGCAAGTTTGCTTAGAGGATTTTCAAAGACACACCATACACATCCACTTGTGGCTTTGGTGTTCTTCAAGTCCGATGTACAGTTTGCATCATTGTGTTCTCCCAAAACCGTTGGACATCCAGAATACCATAATCCGTAGATAAGCGAATATTTCAGATATCGTCATATCCGATTTAACGCCTTCTATCGATCAGTTTTTAGAATCACGAGTGAACATTAGTTCTACTGATCTACTTTGTAAGCCGATACCAGGTCGGTTGTAGTGTGTACAATATATTGAACTATATGTGACCTGCGCATATCGCTCCTTGTATATGGGTGCACCATGATTCCAATCAGTTCTATAATTCCTATCCATTGGAGTTAGACCAGTCCGTTAGATGTCTTAGAAATTCCAATTCCTAAGATGTCATCTGTGATACCCATATCTTTCATATTCAGACTGTTGGTTTTCCAACTGTTGGCTTTCTAACTTCATAGTCAATGTTTCTGTTGTCAGATTCATTATTTCTGTTTTATCTGAAACTTCCAGGACCAAAATGTAAACATTTCAGAGACCAAAATGGAAGTTCAGGAAGAAGCCCAACATTCCAACAAACCAACTCTGATCCTCCCCTTCCAACTCTCCGGTTAGGAAGGTTGTTTCAACATCCATGTCACGCAAGACTGCAATGGCCCTGGATGTTAAGTTATTCACAAGGAAGCACATGTATAAGTAGCTAAGGCCTTATACTCGTCAGTAGATCCATCTACTTTGTACTCACTTTTGAGTATCCACTTTCACAACCCAAAAGTTCTTTTTCCGGAGGAAGGTCAACCATTACACAAGTATGGTTCTATATGATGGAATTTATTTATCTCTCTGTAGCTTCTTTCCAAAGCAGCGCTTCTGAAGATGATAATTATTTGTTAATTGTCCATGATTCATTCTCAACCATACAAGATAGAAGGCCTGGAACAAATCTTTGTCCCCTCTTTGTTCTGTCTTGGTTCAATCTCTAGAATCCCTTAGTTCTGTAGATTTGGAACATTTAGTTCCAGATAGTCAGCAACTTCCGAGTCCTGTAGCTCTGGAACGTTTTGTTTCAGAAAATCAGGCACTCGCATGTTCTTGTTAACCTCGAGCAATTACTTCTTTTTCCTTCTCAAGGAAAGTTATCATCAAAGAATTCAGCATTTTTTGACACCAAGAGGCGATAAGCACTACTGTTATTTGCAGATCCATTGGTTATGCAATCTACAGCCTTAGGTGCAACTTGAACTATTTCGGTATTCCAACCTTTAGCAAGCCACCCCACATCACAACATTTGTAGGTGGGATCCTTTTCATGTTTCACGTGGAGGGTTATTTTATCCTTATGCGGAGTTCTGCTGAGAATTGTATTAGCGGTAAGGATCGCTTTGCCCCACATATTTAGGGCGTACAGCTTTGCGCTTGGCTAAAACTGTTAGACTAAGGTGAGTAATAAGCAGTCATTTGATGAACGATGTTTCACATTCTCCCCCTCTATCACTATGAATTCCTCAATTCTTAGACTTAGTTGATTTTCAACTTCTGCTTTGTAACGCTTATCCGCTTCAACAACTTCATCTTTGCTTTTCAATAAACAAAGGATGTAATATGTTGTACCATCGTCAATAAAGGTCAAAAAGTACTTGTCTCCCCCCTCTATTTTGTACAAACTTCAAATCACCCATGTAGGTGTGACTAAGTTCTAGAGGAGCGGTGCTTCTTTCGCTATTCCTTTGACGGAACTTGTCTCCCCCCCTCTATTTTGTACAAACTTCAATTCACCCATGTAGGTGTGACTAAGTTCTAGAGGAGCGGTGCTTCTTTCGCTATTCCTTTGATGGAACTTGTCTCCCTCCCTCTATTTTGTACAAACTTCAATTCACCCATGTAGGTGTGACTAAGTTCTAGAGGAGCAGTGCTTCTTTCTCTATTCCTTTGACGGAATGGAAATGTGATTTTGCCTCTTCGCCTACCTCATATTTATTTTGAGGGTTTATGTCTACAGAAGGCAACAATCTCAACTTTGTTAGCTTTTGAATGACTTTTTTCTATTTAACGTGTCTTAATATATGATGGCATAGATGCACGGGTTACAATATATCATTCATTTAGCTACATACATACTGTACTATTCTCAGTTATTACAGACCTGTTGGACTAGTCTCAAACCAGCTTGACCAACATCGTCCCTTAAAACAAGTTTGGGACATGTATCACCTCCTTTTAGAGTGATCCCATTCCCTGAAGTCCTATTGAGGACAACCTCTCCAACCCCTTCTACTTTAGAGGTGGCGTTGCTTCACATGAACAACCTTCTGCCCGTGGTTAGGGCATAACCGGATCATATGTGTTCTGAATACTCTATCCAACTCCAGTTGCTTTGGAAGACTGAGTGTCCAATTTCTTTTCTGTCTTTCTTTTGGCCTTCAGATCATTTAAGACCTGGAAACTCTAGTCCACCTCACTAGGTGTCCATTACTTTTCTACCTTTCTTTTGGCCTTCAGATCATTTAAGACCTGGCAACTCTGGCCCACCTCACTAGGTGTCCGTTACTTTTCTGCCTTTCTTCTGGCCTTCAGATCATTTTAAGAGCTGGAAACTCTGGCCCACCTCACTAGGTGTCCATTACTTTTCTGTCTTTCTTTTGGCCTTCGGATCATTTAAGACATGGAAACTCAAGCCCACTCCAGTCGCCCGTAGGCTTTGTACGACTGAGTGTCCAACATCATCCTATCAAATAAAGGATCTTTTGTTAGACAGTGTGATAGTTTCAACGTCTTAAGATAAGCCATTATCTTTTAGTCTTCTTTCTTTGAGATTGGTGCCCAGACAATTCTTGGCGCTGGCTTAAGATTGGTAACAATTTTCTCACAGTTAGTGGATCTATATCATTCGTATGTTTGAACATAGTTTACACACTTGTAATAGTTACACTCAAAAGAACAGATCTTTTAAGTTTTGTTTACAATAGTCCAATCTTTATACGGGAAAAAAGAAGATTTAATATCTGATTTTAGAGTGTAGGGAATATGAGTTTTTAATGAAAACACTTTCATATTTCCAGCCTTGCTTTACACACTTTTATTCAGATATTAACTAAACACATTATAGATAAGGAAGGATAACTAACTTAGACCTTTTGGATTCTGGCCCACTTCAGTTAGACTGAGTGTCCATATCCTTCTTACCATAAGAAGGATCCTTTGTCTGGGACAGATATAGGACTATTATTAGATGATAGAACATCATCTTCAGCCTTCTCCCCTTGTCCCACTTGACATCCTCAGCCTCTCGTGGGCTCTTGTTTCCACCACCCTCGGGAGCGGTGACACCAACTCGTCCTTGATCTTTAGTCGTACTAGCATGACTTTCAGCAGTATCTTGAAGCTTAGCATTAGATCCAGAGATCCCACCTTTGACGGAAATAGATTTCTAACTGTCGTCAAAGAGAGAACTAAAACTAGGACGAGATTTGAAAGCACGGTTGTTAACAGAGACAGTGTTTGAACTGTCAACAGAAATATTTTCAAGAAGAAAACCACAGCCAGATTTGGGACCATATCTGCTGGCAAACATCTTTCGAGCACTAATACAATCTTGTCTTAAAATTGTTGGATATGTAAAGTACGTACGAAAATAGTAAATAACTATTACAGTGATCGAAAGGATAAACAACAAATATTACAACAACAAGTTGTCAATCTATTGATCTTGAATTGAAACTCTAAATCTGAATCCTGTATTCAGAAATATAAGAACATGAACTGCTACACTTGTGGCTTGTAGAACCGCTGAGAATCTGAACGGTTAGAGTCCTTTGAGATTGAAGTTCACACCTAAAACACTTAGTAACCAATTAGATAATCACAACACCACCAGCTGAGTCGAAAGATGGCTCTCTGTCTTTAAGACAATATTGACCCCGTATATAGGCTTTACGGAAGTGTGGACAATATTTCCAAGATGAAACATCAAACTATCAAATGTGCAAAGCCAACACAAATAATCCCAGCGAAGAACACGAATAATGAAGATTGCTAAGAGAATGATTGCTTATCAGAAAACTGATCTCTTTGTGGTGTTCTTAACTTGTAAGTATGTTCACTTGTTCATCTTTGTTCTGTTCTTCTATAGAATTTAGCCAAAGGCCTCAATTTATAAATGTGCAAGATGGTCTTTCAAATGCCCCATAATGGCATTCAATTGACATGTAATGGATGGCATTTAACCCCCAAGTAATGCAGCAACATAATGGTCTAAGTAATGGCCATTATTGGATGGAATCAATGCCATTGAAACCACCTCAATAGCCAAACCTTTGGATTTCATCTAGCAGTCACTGCCAATGAAACGCCGCGGCTTTGCCACATTAGCGCCGCGACGCTAATTCAGCCAGAAACTCACGATACTCACTGCCAATCAGGCGTCGCGGCGCTGCAAGGGGGCGCCGCGGCCCTTCTCGGCTCCGCGGCCCTTTTCCGACCCGTACCATCTTACACTTTGCATTATCCTTCCTTTGTTTACCAACATGGAACACTTATTATATAGCCAATAACCGTCCATCATTCTGTGTCTCAAACATTTCACTTACATACCAATATCTCTTTCATTAACGAAATTTACGTTACTTGGCACTAAGATCACGTGTGTGAAAATGACATTTCCGATGTGCTGGATCCCAATTGTTCGAGTCATAAATAATGGGATAAACTTAATTCACATTAGTAAATTTCCAACAGATTCTGAAATTCTTTTTTGATGTTAAATACCTGTCACAGCTGTAATCAAAGAGCATACTCATAATTTTCGAATATATTCCAATGTAACTAGTATTTTATGAATAGTAATTAAAATACTAAATACACTCCAATAAATTATCTCGTGAAAAAATAATCACGATAAATCTTTCACTATAGCAATAATAATGGGTACACAATATCTTCTCAATTTTTGACAAATACTACACTAAAAAATTCTCACAATCACTAATGAGATAATCTCATGATTTTTTTACAAAATATTTCTATCAATTTTGTAGGAGCTTTCTATACTTTCAGATATATTTTTCTCTGAGGTTTAATTGTGTGTGTATTATTTTTGGTGTGAAAAATGAGATGAAAGAAGCTTCTATTATAGGAAATTTTTGCCACTTTAACCGAGTAAACAAATTGACAACTTTCACTCAGCCGAAAATGTTGGCCATCATTATGTTTGTCATGATGATGCTGGCCATCATTATGTTTGTTATGATGAAAAGACATCATGATGTCTTCTTTATAGGGTGGACCCCAACTATTCTCTCCATCCACTACATGTGGAGATTCAACTAGACCAGTTTCACGTTTGTAGATCTCAAAATTATCTCGGGGTAAGAACTTGGTAAACATATCGGTACCATTCTCATTGGTATGGATCTTCTCTAGATGCATTAGTTTCCTTTCAAGTGCATCTCGAATCCAATGATATCTCACATCAATGTGCTTCGATCTTGAGTGAAAACTCGAATTCTTACTCAAGTGAATTGCGCTTTGACTATCGGAGTAAATCACGCACTTCTCTTGCTTCAAGCCCAATTCTAGAAGAAACTTCTTTAACCACAACACCTCTTTGCAAATTTCAGTCACATCTATGTACTCGGCTTCCGTTGTGGATAATGCAACGCATTTTTGAAGTTTAGATTGCCACGAGATAGCTCCCCCTGCAAGTTTCATTAGGTATCCAGATGTGGATTTCCTAGAATCAACATCACTAGCTATATCTGCATCTGTATATTCTTATTTGACAAATTTTTAATGGTACCATGTCTATTTTACCCTTGTTGGATCCCACTTAATTTTAAATATGTACCTATTGTGAAAAAATCAATAAAAATAGACACTAAAGTAAGGGCAATTTGATAAACATAATACAATCTTTTCTAATTTCTTAAACTCTATGCCTAATTAAATACTATCACATAAATTGAGATGGACGAGTAGAAGCTTTATAAATAAAATTAATGAAATTTTAGTAAGGTTATTTTCTTTTATTCAAATTGTGAGTGAGTATAGTGACTTTTGTTTGGAGAGCCTTGGGAACAACTATGGCCCCAAATTTTAAATTTTTTAATTAAATTCCAAATATTTAAATGGTCATTGCGAGTAAAAAGCCTAGCGGTATTACGTGAAAACTTTGGGCTATCGCACGGACCAGTTTACATCAAAATTGTTGAAACATTATTGATGTTTCATAGTACAACCAATTGAGGAGTCAATTGTAGAAGTGGAAAAGACAAGTCTGCTTGGTGTTAAGGTTATTGAACGAAATGACAAATACAATTTCATTCTCTAAGGACAATGATTGAAGATTACATATACCCATTTAAAAGTTAACAAAACGACTAAGAAAATTGCAGATACCCATTTGAAAGTTAACAAAATGACTATTATCCACATTTGGAAAGATCAGGCAAACAAGTGCATAGATTTTTTGATAAATAAAAGTCACAGACATGCATGAGATACCCCCTTGTTCTTTCTTTTCCGACGCCAAACCCTAGTCTACAAAGCCGATATACACATTGTATACAGCTGATACCCTCCCTTCTGCAATATACAACTCATATACAGCCTTATATCACCTCTCTAAGCTGATATACACCCTATATACGGCTGATATACCCTCACTCCCACAATATACAACTCGTATGCAGCCTTATATCGCCTTTCTAAGCCAATATACACCCTGTATACGGCTGATATACCCTCCCTGTCATAATATACAACTCGTATACAACCTTATACCGCCTCCCTAAGCCGATATACACCTTGTACACAACTGATACTGCCCCATATACACCTCATATACGTCCCGAACCTTCCCCCCCTCTTTCTCACCTAATTTACGGCAACCCTCATGGCATCACCCGCGGCCCACATAGCTTCTCCCGCTTCCTCTTCCTCAACACTAGACGTTACAAATCCTCCTCCCTCTTCCAACCCCAACACCTTTCATCCGGCATTCGCCGTAACTAATATCAATAACTTCATCCCGTTGATTCTTGATCAAGAGGATGGACAATATGTGTCGTGGGTTGAACTTTTCCAAATTCATGCATGTGCTTACAATGTGCTTGACCACATTGATACCACCTTTCCCCGCCTACCCTACGTCGATAATACGACGTGGAGACGACTTGACGCTATCATCAAGAAGTGGATTTATAGCACTATCTCTAAGGATTTGCTTCATACTATTATGAAGACCGGAGCTTTGGCTCAAGAGTTATGGACACGGTTGGAGGAAATTTTTCAAGATAACAAGCATACACGTGTCGTGTATCTTGAGGAGAAATTCAACACCATCCGTCTTGAAAATTTTGCGAATATGGCCGACTACTACAAACAATTAAAATTGATTAGTGCACCAACTATCTAATGTGGGTACTCCAATTTCTGACACAAAGATGGTTCTGTAATTGATTAATGGTTTACTAAAAGGTGAATAAGGCACACTTGCAACGATGATCCGACAGGCTGATCCACTACCAAGTTTCAATAAAGTGTGGTCCCAATTGCTATTACAGGAGACGAGACGAGCAAAACAAGACCAACACAACCCCAAGGCGTTGGTGGTTGACGCCCCCGCGCCAACCACCGCAACCACCGAACAACCAGCATATTCTGACCACCACCCACCGCAGAACAATTGCGGTGGCGACAGAGACATAGGCCGTAGTGGTGGAATAGGTGGCAAAGGTAAGGGCCAAGGGGGATGGGCCAATAATTGTAGCCAGACACAGCAAGCCCAGTACCCAGCACAATGGGTTGGCCCCACTGCCCTAGCAGTTCTACAGGAATTCGGCTATCAACTTTCTAGCAGCCGCAGCCCAATTGCAACAGTGGAAATAACAGCGGCCCAGCATCCTAGGAGACCCAACGTCACATCCGATGGGCCCCAGCCATCAGGCCTATTTTTCCGCAGCCTAGTAGTCTGGCAACCGACCTCACTCTAATAAATTTGGGCCAGGCTTTCAGCATATTAAATCTTCAGCAGCCTGATGACACTTGGTATATGGATATAGGCGCCACGTCTCACCTCACCCACAATGCTAGTAATCTTCCTCAATTGCGCAATTTAAATACTCCTCAATTTATTATGGTCGGAAATGGTCATCGCATTCTAATTCAAGAATTTGGCCATACACAAACTCCACTACAGCACCCCCCTTCTCTCTTAAACACGTCCTATATGCCCCTAACATTATCAAGAACCTAATCTCTGTTAGAAAATTTGCCACTTATAAGTCTGTATCTATTAATTTTGACCCCTTTTGATTTTCTGTGAAGGACCTACGTACGAGGAGACTTCTTACGAGATGCAATAGTGTGGGGGACCTCTATCCTTTCCTATCCACATCTGCTGCCAGTGTCAATCCTCCCACATCTCTAGCTGCAATCTCCTTCTCAATGTGGTGTAGTAGACTTGGACACCCCGGAGCTTATATTTTTTATTTTCTTAGAAACCACAATTTATTTAAATGTAATAAAGGGAACCTTGCCCAAAATTGCTAATCTTGTCATCTTGGAAAGCATGTTAGACTTCCGTTTATGTCATCTTTGAGTACTACTTTTCCTCCCTTTAATATTATTCATGCAGATTTATGGACCGCTCCTATTACTAGAAAATTGGGTCATAAATGTTATTTAATATTCTTGGATGATTTTTCTCACTTCCTATGGGTCTATCCGCTCCACTTTAAATCTCAGGTCTACTCAAAGTTTCTTGAATTTCGTACGTATGTTAAAACACAATTTGAAAAAGAAATAAAAATGCAACAATGTGACAATGGTCGTGAGTTTAATAATTCTGTGTGGCTAATGGAATGTTCTTTCATTTCTCATGCCCACATACTTCCCCTCAAAATGGTAAAGCCAAACGAATTCTCCGCATTAACAATATGATTTATACCTTACTTTTTCATGCATCTCTTCCCCCAAGCTTTTGGGTATATGCATTAAAAATGGCAGAGTCAATTTTCAATAAACTACCAACCCGTATGCTCCAAAATAGGACCCCTACCGATTTCCTATTTCGTCAGATCCCTACCTATGATCACCTTCGAATTTTCAGTTGTCTGTGCAACCCGAATATTGCCTCCATCGTTCCTCACAAATTAGCACTCCGTTTCACTCCGTGTGTGTTCTTGGGGTTCCCATCAAACCATAGGGGGTACTTATTCTATAATATATCCACATGCAAAACCATAGGATCACGTCATGTCACGTTTGAGGAGAATGTCTTCCCCTTTACCAACATCCATCAATTTTGACCCACCGATTACAGATTTCTTGATGACCCAGACACCTCACCTCTAGTTCAAAATGCACTACAATATCCATAACCTCCGGCCGTACCGCCACTACCCTACCCATCCCGTGGAACAGTAGCTCTAAAATAACCTCTCTGCATGATGACACACCTGCCTCACTGCCCCTTCCTTCCCTCGAGCCTCCCACCACATTGCCTCACCCCACTGCCTCACCACACTGCCCGTCACCCTTTCAGCCAATGCCCGACAACACTACCTAACCACCCATCCCGTCACCACCCAGCCCCTTTTCCCCACCAGTGACCGTCCCCATGCACCGAATGGAAACCCATGCACAACACAGAATTTTCAAATCAAAAGTTTACTTTAACCTATCCACTCAAACTATCTCACATATTTCTAAAAACCTAAAATTAGTCAAGCTTGACCCAAATTGGAATGCGGTCATGCGTGAGGAGTTTAATATGTTAACCAATCAACACACTTGGGATCTTTTTCCAAAACTGGAGGGGGTGAATGTGATTCATTGTATGTGGCTCTATCGTCACAAATTCAGAGACAGTGGTGAGCTTGAACGTCATAAGGCTAAACCTGTGTCTAATGGTACAGGGTAACATGAAGGAGTTGATTGTGGTGAGACTTTTAGTCCGGTGTTCAAACCAGCCACCATTCGCACCGTGTTTAGCATAGCCATGGGAAAGAATTGGCCTATTCACCAGCTTGATGTAAAAAATTCTTTCTTACATGAGGATTTGAAAGAAACTGCTTATATGCATCAACCGCCTGACTTTGTGCATCTGAAGGTTCCTCAGTATGTCTATCATCTTCGTAAGTCACTATATGGTTTAAAACAAGCCCCCAGGGCTTGGTATGAGAGGTTTTCTATATACATCACACATATTGGGTTCGTGTGCAGCAAGAGTGATCATTCGTTTTTTATTTTTCATTGAGATACTAACACGGCTTACCTTTTTTATATGTGGATGATATTGTTCTGACAGCTTCTTCTGATGCACTGAAACACGAGATAATTTCCCTGCTCAAGTCCAAATTTGCTATGACAGATTTGGGCAGATTGAGTTATTTTTTAGGGATATCCGTGACTAGATGAGCACATGCCATGTTCTTATCTTAGTGTAAGTATGCAGATGAAATTGTCTACCGGGCTAAAATGGTAAATTGCAAGATCATGCCAACTCATGTCGACTCAAAGTCAAAACTCAGTGCAGATGACGGGGATCCGGTCAACGGTCCCTCTCTTGATATTGCCTATGCTATTCAACATGTGTGCTTGTTAATGCACGCTCATAGGGAGCCTTACTTAACAGTTCTTAAGTGTATCATCGGTACGTTAAATGCACTCTTGACTATGGACTACATCTTTATCCCTCTGCACCGACTAGGTCAGGCTGTCCGGACACCCATCGCTCTACGTCCGGCTATTGTGTATTTTTGGGGGATAATATTATTTCGTGGTCTGCCAAGCGGCAAGCCACGCTTTTTCGTTCGAGTGCAGAATCAGAATATCGGGGTGTTGTGAACGTTGTTCGAAATCTCCTTCTTGAGCTATATTGTCCCTTACGTAAAGCATTTTTTGTTTACTCTGACAACATACAGGTTGTCTACTTGTCTCATAACCGGTTCAGCATCAACGAACCAAGCATATTGAGATGGATATTCACTTTGTTCGCGAGAATGTTGCAATGAGTCACGCTAGGGTGTTACATGTTCCTTCTTCGTACTAGTACATAGATATCTTCACTAAGGGGCTTCCTCGATAACTGTTCCTTGACTTCAGATTCAGTCTAATCGTCCGACCTCCTCCCGCTCCGACTGAGGGGGTGTGATAGTGAATATATTTTTATATATTCACCGTATATTCTGCAATATTATGTAATTAATATTTTAGTATAATTATGTAAAGTAGAGATCCTTATTCCATTAGAATTACAATTGTACACATTATATATATTGTATTAATGAAAGGACTCCACTCAAGAAGATTTACAATATTCTACACTTTCATTGACAAAGTTATCACATATAGAATCTTAGCTAAAATGGTTAGGGAACACACAATTTGATCATTTAATTTTTTCAACACACCTTTTTATGTGTGAGTATGTTATTTTCCATCGACCAAACGCATAAACAAATTAATAATGTGAGGCAGTTAGACTCAAACTTAAAACTTTGTCTACTCTTATATCATGCTAAGAATATATAGACCTTAAACTTAATTCAGCTGATAAATAAACAGAATTGTCCACGATCATATAAGTGATCACGATACCAAATATGCTTGCCATTGCCTCTTAAATGATATATAATTGTTATAGATAGTTTTACTCTGTGAGTGGGTAAAATTAAACTTTGCTTAATGAATTCTCTCTTTGTAAAATATTTAGCATAAATTACAATTCTTCAAAAACTCCAGGCCAGTACAGCCAAATAATTTCTGAAGTAACAGAAGCCTATTAATAGTACTCCCACAGTCACATTTTATACGGAGTTTTTTATTTGACACAAAGTTTAAAAAATAAATAAAATTTTTGAAACTTGTGGTTAGAAATCATTTCATTAAGGGTATAAAGATAAATTTAAAATTGGATTATTATTAAATATAAAAATATATAATTTTTTTTTAGAATGATTAAAAAGGAAATAACGTCGTATAAATTGGGACGGAGGAAATAATGTTTAGTCGTGAGATGGTGTTTTGCACCAATTCCAGAGGTATTGGATTTAGATATTTGCGTCCTCTCATCACATGGTACTGTTATGAAAGTTTTTGTTGTACGATCAGCTATTTCCGAGGCATCAACATTAGAATTTATGCATGCCATGAATATTGGGTTATATTTAGGGTGGGCAAAAAATCTGGAGAACCGAAAAAATTTAATCGAATTGAAATTCGGTTTGGTTTTTATTCGGTTTTTTTTAAAAAAAAAATTAATTTTTTTAAAAATCGAACCGAATTCGAATTTGGTGATTCAGTTCGGTTTTTTAATTTTGGATACGAACTGAACCGAAAAATTGAATTAAATATGTAATTAATTTTATTTTTTATTTTAGGCTACTACTATCTCTTGAATCATAGTCATTGAAACCAATCTATGAAACTTTTATGGAAGTCGAATGCGGCATGAACTTGATTAACATATCATGGAAGCATTGACATAAAATGTAGAGAGAGAAAGTAGTTGTAAATTGATAAAACTTTAAATGGTCATAACTTTGCGCTCGGATGTCCGTTTTACCCGATTTTTTTTATTTTGGGTATTTTTTCGTGACGGGGCCGCCCAAACTGGCGCAACCAATTTTTAAAAAAATGTCAGTTTTCCCAATCAATTTGTGTTTACCCCAAATCGATTTCTAATTTTCCTTTTTTTTAGTAAACATCTCACGATACACAATAGATTTCAACGTCAAAATTTCATGTTAGTGTAGGTGTGAATGTCAATTTCAGTTTTTGAAATTCAATTTTTTTAAAAAAAATAAAAAATCCCTGACCCGACCCGCCCCGGCCCACTAGAAAAAACCGATATAAACCTAACATATCGTTTCTTTTTTAAAAGTTGGATTTGTTTTTTTTTTAAAAAAATAAATTTTTATTTGGTTCATATTTTTTGGATACAAAATCGATATAAATTGATATATGGCCACCCCTAATTACGTTGAAACCGGTAGTAAAAGAGTATTTAGGATCAATTGAACTCGGAAAAGAGTATCTCGAAGTTGACAAGTTGTTTTTAATTGGAAAAAAAACCGTTAAAGCTTTGTGACTGAAAGCTATTCTTTTTTCATTTCACTAATATTTCAGATAGTGATGTTTAGTATTTACAAATTAGGAGATGTTTGGACATGATTTAAAATTAGTATAGATTTGAATTTTGAAGTTAAAGTTTTGTTTGGATTTTTAAGTTATATTTTTTCTTATAAACATAAAAACCCTATAAGTTGTGAAAATCATCAAAACTTTTTCACTTCTTATACAATCTTACCAAATGAGCAAGTCATAATTCATAACAAAATTAATACACTACTAGAAGACCTTTCTAAAAAATACAACATCAATTGATCAAACTTTAATTCAATAAAATAAAAAATGAACATGAGTTGTAGTGTAACTATTCTTTAATTTAATACTCTCACATGGTTTGGTAAGAGTAAATTTGTTAATAAATATACTACCAACCTGTAGATCTTTTAATATTTGATAGAAATGATTGGTAAACATAATTGATAAATATATTTACCAACTCATGGATCTTTTTTTACAAAATATAACTTTATGAGTCAACGTTTGTTGGAAATTTACTAATGTGGAATTAAGTTTATCCCATTATTTATGACTCGAACAATTGGGTCCCGCACGTCGGAAATGTCGTTTTCACACACGTGCAATCTTAGTGTCAAGTCTCGTAAATTTTGTTAATGAAAGAAATATTGGTACGTAAGTGAAATGTTTGAGACATAGAATGATGGATGGTTATTGGATGAATAACAAGTGTTCCACGTTGGTAAACGAAGGAAGGATTGTGCGAGGTGTAAGATGGAACGGGTCGAAAAGGGCCGCAGAGCCGAGAAGGACCGCGGCGCCTCGCGGACATGGCTGCGGCGCCTCGCGGACTGGGCCGTGGCACCGGAGCGCTGCGACGCCCCCCTTACAGCGCCGCGACACTAATTCATGTTTTGGTTCTGGAGCCACGGCGCTACCCAGGTAGTGAGTGCTCGATGGAAGTTCAAAAGTTTGGCTGATTATGGAGAGGTTTTGGAGCATTAACTTGACAGTTTTTCCTCCATAACTTAGCCATTATTTGGCTGCATTAGTTGGTGGTTTAAAGGGTCATTACATGGCATTTAAATGACCATTACATGGGCACTTGAAGGGACCATCTTGCACACCTATAAATTGAGCCTTTGGCTCAATTCTATAGATGAACATATGAATAGAAAAATAAGTTCACAACACCACAAAGAGATCAGATTTTCCTGATATCAATCCTTCTCTTAGCAATCTTCATTATTCGTGTTCTTCACTGAGATCAATTGTATAGGCTTTGCACACTTGATAATTTATTGTTTCATCTTGGGAGACTATTGTCCACACTTCTGTAAAGCCTATATACGGGGGCAATCTTATCTTAAATACAGAAAGACATATCTCGACTCAGTCTGTGGTGTTATGGTTTATCTAATTGGTTGCTATGTGTTTCAGGTGTTAACTTATCAGACAAAGGATTCTAATCGTTCGTATTCTCAGCGGATCTCCAAGACATAAGTGTAGCAGTTCATGTTCTTGTATTTCCGAATACAATATCCATATTTGAAGTTTCATTCAAGATCCAGATATTGACAACTTATTGTTGTCCTCGTTGTTGTGTATCATTTCGATCACTGTAATAGTTATTTACTATTCCCGTTGTTGATTTACATATTCCAACAAGTTTAAGACAAGATTGTATTAGTGTTCGAAAGATGTTGGTCGACAAGTGTGTGACCAAATCTGGATGTGGTTTTCTTCTCAACAATCGTGCTTTCAAGATTGGTTCTAGTTATGGTTCTCTCTTTGACGACAGTTACAAGTATGTTTCCGTCAAAGGTGGGATCTATGGGTCTGATGTTGAGCTTCAAGATACTGCTGATAGTCATGCTAGTATGGCTAAAGATCAAGGACGAGTTGTTGTCACCACTCTCGAGGGTGGTGGAAACAAGCGCCCACGAGAGGCTGAGGATGTCAACTGGGACAAGAGGAGAAGGTTGAAGATGATGTTCTACCGTGTAGCAAAAGTCTTATATTTGTCCTAGACAAAGGACCCAAATTATGGTAAGGATGATGTGGACACTCAGTCTGACTGAAGTGCGCCAGAATGCAAAAGGTGTAAGTTAATAATCCTTCCTTATCAATAATATGTTTAGTTAATATCTGAATAAAAGTGTGTAAAGCAAGGCTGGAAATATGAAAGTGTTTTCATTAAAAACTTATATTCCCTACATTTTAAAATCAGATATTGAATCTCCTTACTTCCCAATTAAAGATTGGACTATTGTAAACAAAAACTTAAAAGATCCATTCTTTTGGGTGTAATTATTAAAAGTGTGTAAAGTATATTCGCACATACGAAGGATATAGATCCACTTACTGTGTGAAAACTGTTACCACTCTTAAGTAAGTGCCAGGGATTTCCATTACCACCAATCATAAGGGAAGAAGACAAAGAGATAATGACTTATCTTAAGACGTTGAACCTGTCACACTATTGACAGAAGATCCTTCATTTGATAGGATGATATTGGACACTCGGTTGTACAAAGCCTATGGCCGACTGGAGTGGGCCAGAATTCAGTTGATATGATGATATTGGACACCTAGTGAGGTGGGTCAGAATTTCCAGGTCTTAAATGATCTGAAGGCCAAAAGAAAGGCAGAAAAGTAATGGACACCTAGTGAGGTGGACCAAAGTTTCCAGGTCTTAAATGATCTGAAGGCCAAAAGAAAGGCAGAAAAGAAATTGGACACTCAGTCTGCCTAAGCAACTGGAGTGGGCCAGAGTATCCAGATCACATATGATTCGGTTACGCCCTAACCACGGGCAAGAGGTTGTTAATGTGAAGCAACGCCACCTCTAAAGTAGAAGGGGTTGGAGAGGTTGTCCTCAAAAGGACTTCAGGGAATGGGATCACTCCAAAATGAGGTGATACATGTCCCAAAATTGGTTTAAGGGACGTTGTTGGTCAAGCTGGTTTGAGACTAGTCCAACATGTCTGTAATAACTAAGAATGGTACAAAATGTCTGTAGCTAAATGAATGATATAGTTGTAATCCGTGCATCTATGTCATCGTAGATTAAGAGAAATTAAATAGAAAGTCATTCAAAAGCTAACAAAGTTGAGATTGTTGCATTCTATCGACATAAACCCTCAAAAATGAATATGAGATAGGCGAATGTAACATCCCGTACTTTCGGGTCACGGTTTAAATCGCTAGGCGTATGTAAAATCGCTAAGCGTTTGTAAATATACCCGGACGTTGGGAAAATTTATGTTATTTACATATGCTAATAAAGAGATTAGTATATAAAAGGATTAAACTCCGAAATAATTTTGGACACAACAAGTGTGACGACGGGGATCGAAAATAAATTTGGTGCGTGCACAAAGAGGTTATAGATTAGTGGCATATTAGGAAATTAGGACATTGGGTATACGGAGGTCTTATGAGTTTTTAGGATTTAAATGAAGTGGGATCTATAATTGATTATGTGTGTAATTGATTAATTTGGGATAATTAATATTTTAGTGGGGACAAGTCTAGGTAGAATTGTGGACGTGTAAGCCTTAAACGAGGTTCCTAAATGACATGACTAAGTTATGTGGAAGACATAATGATGGGCAATCATTATGAACATTTAATGCTAGCCTAAGGAATCTTTTAAGGGAATTTATATTCTTGCTTGAGAAATTCATTTTTGTAGACTAAAGTTAGAACGTCCAGCAAACTCCTTAGACTCCACCCATTTTGTTTATTTTGGAAACCATAAGGGTACAGTACCTTTTGCTAAGTTTTAATTCCCAAGTTATAGAAATAGATAGCAGCAGTTCGTAGATAGCATAGGCAATGAAGGTTAGCAAAGTGTGGGCAGAAAATTGGTGACTTTCACAGAAAAAATAGCAATGTTCCAGCCAGCGAATATTAAAAGGGACTAGTTCCGTTGTTATCAAGGTATGTTAAGGAAAATTTATTTCTTTCTTTTGGCATGTTCCATGTAACAAAATAACCGTGATATTACTCCATAATTTATTCTGCTCCTAATAGTTAAGAATATTCGTTTTATTGATTCCTATGCTAAAAGCATGTCTAAATATGTTTCTAAGTTCTTACTGAGGCATACGGAAAATATGTTAATTTTTCAATGTTAGCCGAAGGTATAAAGGTATTATGTCATTCGTTGAGATTGGAATATTGTGTTATCATTCATGCATTTTTATTTACATAGTATTCATATATTACCCCGGACTACTTGTGCTATGCACACTACTATATGGTAAATATTATATATATATATATATGTATGGGAAATGGGAAAAGGGAAATGCGTTATATACACACACCACCTGCAGCTGGTACAGACTATCACGAAAGAGCTTAAAGAGGCCAATATGATGTGATGCCCTTGTGTGGTGATATAACCTGATGCCCACAGAAGCGCTTATGGGAGGATTCCTGTGTGGACATTAGTATACCGCATTTGCATTATGCATACATTAATTAACTGTTATATGGTATGATGCCCACAGAGGTTGTTATGGCAAGGAAGATGCCCGATGAGACTGATGTATATAGAAACTGCATTGTGCATAACATTTAGGCATATGTATTAGGGCCCTCAGAGGCATTTACTGTTGGTCAGTTATTTCTGTTTCAGTTGTTGTTATATCCTGTTATACTATTGTTCATACCTGACATACTCAGTACATCAGTCGTACTGACGTCCTTTTTGTCGGGAGACGCTGCGTTTCATGCCCGCAGGTTCACATAGGCAGGGTGACGATTCACGTTAGTTGATTGCGGATCTAGCGAATTTTTGGAGCACTCCCCTTATTCGGAGTGTTGGTCTAATTTTGGTACGGTACAATTTTGCTTATATATATGGGTATGGCGGGGCCCTGTCCAGACCTTTGATGTTGTTACTTTCTAGAGGCTTGTAGACAGGTGTCCGATGGTTAGTTGTCATGTGTGGCCTTGTCGGCCTTGGTATGGGTATGTGTATATATAAGATGGTTACCTAATTTTCATAATTTTCTTTCGCCTTAGTTCGAATTAATTATGATTGGATGTTAAATATACGAGTGGCGGTACCCAGCGGGTGGGATCCGTGTGCCCGTCGAGGCCCTCCGAGTTGGATCGTGACAAACTTGGTATCAGAGCATGTCTGTCCTAGGGAGTCTACAAGCCGTGTTTAGTAGAGTCTTGTTTATGGGTATGTTGTGCACCATACTTATAAATAGGAGGTTGGCTGACATTTAGGAATGGTTTCCATTCTTTTATCTCATAAATCGTGCAGTAGAGCTGAGTCATAAGTATTTCATTCCTGATCCATTTCGTATTTATAATTTTAGCGATGCCTACAACAAGGAAGAAGTTCAAGACTATGAGGACATTGGATACGGCGGCGGGCGAAAGTACCAGCCGATTGCCACCCGTTAGCGAGGGCCAGAGTGAGACCCTCAGTACAACTCCTTCGTATGGTTCTCCCGGTACATCACCATCAGAGGAGATTAATGGAGCTGCAGCACCCCTAGTTCCTCCACATGATACTCCATACGGGGATCTTGATATGCGGAGTGCGGTTCAATTATTGACACAATTGGTGGACGCTCAGGCCCAACGTCAGGTTTCCAGTCCTTCTGATAGAGCTGCTAGCGTAAGAGCTTGGGATTTCATCAATCTAGACCCTCCGATTTTCACAGGAACAGACTTAAACACGAACCCGTAGAATTTCTGGATCAGGTACAGTGCACTTTGTGGGTGATGGATGCTACCTATACTGAGTCGGTAGAGTTTTCTTCGTATAGACTGCGGGATGTCGCAGTAACCTGGTATGATACATGGGAACAATCCAGAGGACTTCATGTTGTACCGGCTGGATGGAGAGAATTTTCAGAGGCCTTTTACAACATTTTCTACCAGTTGAATTTCGACGGGCCAGGCAGGACAGGTTCCTACGTCTAGAGCAGGGTGACCTGAGTGTTCAAGAATATAGTTTGCAATTTAATTATTGGCCCAATATGCTTCTATGATTGTAGCAGATATGAGTGATCGGGTACATATGTTTGTTACCGTCTTGGGGCCGTACTTGGTTAATAAGTGTACTACGGCTTCTTTGAATCCGAGTATGGATATCGCTCGCATTCAGGCTTATGCACAGAACTTGGAAGGTCGTAAGAAGCAACAACGGGAAGATCGAGAACGTGATAAGAGCCAGGATAAGAGGGCCCGATCCATTTGTGACGTAGGAGATTTCGGAAATGAGCCCATGCCACAGCCTTATGAACGCCCATCCTACCCGATGGCCAACACATCATTACCATCTACAGCGTCGAGGGCTGATCGGTTTATTCAATCGAGACTAGGTCAGAATTCACAAGCGTCAGGGTCTTATTATAGAAGGGATGCTATCCAGATGAGACCACCATTGTCTCGATGCGAGCAATGTGGTAGGACCTATACGGGGTCATGCTAGCCGGGAGTGAAGGGATGTTACTCTTGTGGTGAACCTGGTCATTTTAAGCGAGATTTTCCGACAGGAGGCGAAGGTGTTAGAGTTTAGCCGATTGAATCTGTAGTAGCTTCATCTCGGTCAGTACGCCCGTCAGGGCAGAGTCATCACACATTGTCTAGTCAACGTAGAGGTAGGGGTAGAGCAACTAATTTCGGTGGGGGACAGAACCGTACATAGGCATTGATGGGACGACGTGATCAGGAATCCTCACTTGATATCGTTACAAGTACGTTATCGATCTTTTTACATAATATGGATGTGTTGTAAATACAAACCTATTGAGATTGTGCATTATTAATTGTAGATTGGGTGGAACTAGGAACAGTTGTATTTCTGGGGTACATAACGGGATGAGATACGTACCCCAACATTCGAGGATGAATGTTTCTAAGGGGGGAAGGATGTAACATCCCGTACTTTTGGGTCACGGTTTAAATCGCTAAGCGTATGTAAAATCGCTAAGCATTTGTAAATAGATCCGGGCATTGGGAAAATTTATGTTATTTACGTATGATAATAAAGAGATTAGTATATAAAATGATTAAACCCCAAAATAATTTTGGACACAACAAGTGTGACGACGGGGATCGGAAATAAATTTGGTGTGTGTACAAAGAGGTTATGGGTTAGTGGCATATTAGGAAATTAGGACATTAGGTATATGAAGGTCCTATGAGTTTTTAGGATTTAAATGAAGTGAGATCTATAATTAATTATGTGTGTGTGTAATTGATTAATTTGGGATAATTAATATTTTAGTGGGGACAAGTCTAGGTAGAATTGTGGACGTGTAAGCCTTAAAAGAGGTTCCTAAATGACATGACTAAGTTATGTGGAAGACATAATGATGGGCAATCATTATGAGCATTTAATGCTAGCCTAAGGAATCTTTTAAGGGAATTTATATTCTGGCTTGAGAAATTCATTTTTGTAGACTAAAGTTAGAACGTCCAGCAAACTCCTTAGACTCCACCCATTTTGTTTATTGGAAATCATATGGGTACAGTACACTTTGCTAAGTTTTAAGTTCCAACTTATAGAAATAGATAGCAGCAGTTCGTAGATAGCATAGGCAATGAAGGTTAGCAAAGTGTGGGCAGAAAATTGGTGACTTACACGGAAAATTTAGGTAACATTCTAGCCAACGAATATTAAAAGGGACTGGTTCCGTTGTTATAAAGATATGTTAAGGCAAATTATTTATTTCTTTTGGCATATTCCATGTACCAAAATAACCGTGATATTGCTCCATAATTTATTCTGCTCCTAGTAGTTAAGAATATTCGTGTTATTGATTCCTATGCAAAAAATATGTCTAAATATGTTTCTACGTCCTTACCGAGGCATACAAAAAAAATGTTGATTTTTCAATGTTAGCCGAAGGTATAAAGGTATTATGTCATCCATTGAGATTGGAATACTGTGTTATCATTCATGCATTTTTATTTGCATTGCATTCATATATTACCCTGGACCACTTGTGCTATGCACACTACTATATGGTAAATATTATATATATATGTATGGGAAATGGGAAAAGGGAAATGCGTTATATACGCACACCACCTGCAGCTGGTACAGACTATAACGAAAGAGGCCGAAGAGGCCAATATGATGTGATGCCCTTGTGTGGCGATATAACCTGATGCCCACAGAGGCGGTTATGGGAGGATTCCTGTGTGGACATTAGTATACCGCATTTGCATTATGCATACATTCATTAACCGTTATATAGTATGATGCCCACAAAGACTGTTATGGTAAGGAAGATGCCCGATGAGGTTGATGTATATGGAAACTGCATTGTGCAGAACATTTAGGCATATGTATTAGGGCCCTCAGAGGCATTTACTGCTAGTCAGTTATTTCTGTTTCAGTTGTTTCTATATCTTTGTTATACTATTGTTCATACCTGACATACTCAGTACATCAGTCGTACTGACATCCCTTTTGTCGGGGGACGCTGCATTTCATGCCCGGAGGTTCACATAGGCAGGGTGACGGTTCACAGTAATTGATTGCGGATCTAGCGGATTTTTGGAGCACTCTCCTTGTTCGGAGTGTTGGTCTAATTTTGGTACGGTACAATTTTGCTTATATATATGGGTATGGCGGGGCCCTGTCCCGACCTTTGATGTTGTTACTCCTAGAGGCTTGTAGATAGGTGTCCTGTGGTTAGTTGTCATGTGTGGCCTTGTCGTCCTTGGTATGAGTATGTGTATATATAAGATGGTTATCTGATTTTCATAATTTTCTTTCGACTTAGTTCGTAATTAATTATGATTGGATGTTAAATATACGAATGGCGGTACCCGGCGGGTGGGATCCGTGTACCCATCGCGGCCCTCCAGTTTGGGTCATGACAGCGAAGACGCAAAATCACCTTTCCATTCCGTCAAATGAATAGCGAAAAAAGCACCGCTCCTCTAGAAATTAATCGCACATACATGGGTGATTTGAAGTTTGTACAAAATAGAGGGGGGAGACAAGTACTTTTTGACCTTCATTGATAATGGTACAACATATTGCATCCTTTGTTTGTTGAAAAGCAAAGAAGAAGTTGTTGAAGCAGATAAGCGCTACAAAGCAGAAGTTGAAGATCAATTAAGCCTACGGATTGAGGAATTCGTAATGATAAAGGGGAAGAATGTGAAGCATCGTTGTTCAGACGACTGCTCATTACTCACCTCAGTCTAACGGTCTTAGCCAAGTGCAAAGCCGTACGCCCAAAATATATGGGGCAAGACGATCCTTACCTCTAATGTGATTCTCAACAGAACTACGCATAAGGATAAGGATAACCCTCCGTGTGAAATATGGAAAGGATCCCAACTACAAATGTTGTGGTGTGGGGTGGCTTGGTAGAGGTTAGAATACCGAAACAGGTCAAGTTGGACCTAAGACTGTAGATTGCATATCCACTAGATCTGCAAATAACAGTAGTGCTTATCGCCTCTTGGTATCAAATAATGATGAATTCTTTTAAGATAACTTTCCTTGAGAGGGGAAAAAGAAGTAATTGCTCGAGGTTAACAAGAACCCACGAGTGCGTGACTGTCCAGAACAAGACGTTCCAGATCTACTGGACTCGGAAGTTGCTGACTATCCGGAACTTAATATTCCAGATCTACAGAACTCAGGGATTCTTGATGTTGAACCGAGATGTAGCAAAGAGGGGACAAAGACTTATTCCAGGCCTTCTAGCTTGTATGGTTAAGAATGAACCATGGACAATTAACAAAGAATTGTCATCTTCAGAAGCGATACTTTGGAAAGAAGCTACAGAGAGAGAAATAGATTCCGTCATATAGAATCATACTTGTGTAATGGTTGACCTTCCTCTAAGAAAAGAACATTTGGGTTGTGAAAGTGAATACTCAAAAGTAAGTACCAAGTAAGATGGATCTACTGACGAGTATAAGGCCTCGGGTACTTGTACATGTGCTCCCTCGTGAGTAGCTTAACATCCAGGGCTATTGCAGTCTTGTGTGACATAGATGTTGAAATAACCTTCTTAATCGAAGAGTTGGTAGGGGAGGATCAGAGTTGGTTTGCTGGACTGTTGGGCTTCTTCCTGAACTTTCATTTTGGTCCTAGAAGTTTCAGATAAAATAGAAAAAATGAATCTGAAAACAAAAAATATTGACTAGTTAGAAAGCCAACAGTTGGAAAACCAACAGTCTGAAAGTAGAAGTCATATTGAAACAAAAGTCTCGATATGAAAGATATGGGTATCACATATGATATCTTAGGAATAGAGATTTCTAAGACATCTAACGGACTGGTCTAACTCCAAACTAAGTTGTGATAGTCTCGTTGAAGCCACTAATGGATATGAATCATAGAACTGATTGTAATCATGGTGCACCTATATACAAGGAGCAATATGCGCAGGTCACACGTAGTGCAATGTATTGTACACACTACAACCGATATGGTATCGGCTTACAAAGCAGATCAGTTGAACAAAGGTTCACTCGTGATTCTGGAAATAATCGATAGAAGACGTTAAGTTTGATATGACGATATCTAAAATATTCACTTATCTACAGATTATGGTATTCTGGATGTCCAGCGGTTCTGGGAGAACACAGTGATGCAAACTGGACACCAGATATGAAGAACGCCAAAGCCACAAGTAAATGTGTATGGTGGGTCTTGGAAAATCCTCTAAGCAACTTGCGTCGGCCGATTCATAATGGAATTGGAGTTTATCGCTTTAAACAAAGCATGAAGGAAGTTGAGTAACTTCACGACTCCTTAGAGGATGTCCCTTATTGGGAGAAACTCGTGACTTCAGTAGTTATACACTGTGGCTAGACAGTCAGCTTCAGGAAGGGCACGGATGATGGCGTCTGGACATATCTGTCAGATCTGTCGGAGACATAAGACCGTATGGCAGTTGATCATCATGGGTGTCACTTTCTTGATTACTAATCAAAGGATATAGCGGACCCTTTAACTAGGGGACTACCAGAATATCAAGATTTCTGCCTGTCTAGGGGAAGGGGCTTAAAACCCATACAATATGAACCTTTGCGGTGGTAACCCAACCATACTGACTAGAGATCCCAAGAATTTGGTTCAATGGGAAAACTAAGATGCAAAAGGTTCAGTTGAGCGCTTCGGTGGAAGCAAGAGCACTTCGGAATATGATTTCCGTAAAGAAACATGAATCCAAAGTCATTTCCGCGATAGACATTAAAGTGCTACCTGCATGGGGGGTAAAGGTTAATCTTCCAAACCTTTAACAATCCTCAAACGGTTGAGGTTAAGGTTGGGGAAACTTTTAATGATTCCTAAAGTGGGGTATAGCAGGATACCTTGTAGGAGATCACCTATTTAAGTGCGAGGATAGGCCGCCTCAAATGAACGCACTTAAGAATCCAAGTGTGTCCACGGCCATAACGGACAGAACAAAAGAAGAAATATTTAAAGTGGAGGTATTGTATTGGTACCGTTGTCTTGACTTACATTAAACACTGACAGTTCAAGACATCACGTTCACCGCGCAGTAAGTAAGTCCGATGGTATTCAACTAGGGAAGGTTCAAAGCGTAAGCTACCTCTCCTGATGCAATATCTTCTCGCTCAAAGATTGCTAAAAGTAGACACCTTGTGTGTGGGACAAAATCTCTTTCAAGAGGGAATTGTTGAAAATTTACTAATATGGAATTAAGTTTATCCCATTATTTATGACTCAGACAATTGGGCCCCACACGTCGGAAATGTCATTTCCACACACGTGCAATCTTAGTGCCAAGTATCATAAGTTTCGTTAACGAAAGTGATATTGGTACGTAAGTGAAATGTTTGAGACATAGAATGATGGATGGTTATTGGATGAATAACAAGTGTTCCACGTTGGTAAACGAAGGAAGGATTGTGCGAGGCGTAATATGGAATGGGTCGGAAAGAGCCGCAGAGCCGAGAATTCATGTTTTGGTTCTGGAGCAGCGGTCCTGCGGTGCTAAATGCTGCAGAGCCGCGGCACTACCCAGGCAGTGAGTGCTCGACGGAAGTCCAAAAGTTTGGCTGATTATGGAGAGGTTTTGGAGCATTAACTTGGCAGTTTTTCCTCCATAACTTAGCCATTATTTGGATACATTAGTTGGTGGTTTAAAGAGCCATTACATGGCATTTAAATGACCATTACATGGGTACTTGAAGGGACCATCTTGCACATCTATAAATTGGGGCTTTGACTCAATTCTGTAGATGAACATATATGCACATATGAACATAAAAATAAGTTCACAACACCACAAAGAGATAAGATTTTCCTGATATCAATCCTTCTCTTAGCAATCTTCATTATTCGTGTTCTTCACTGAGATCATTTGTATAGGCTTTGCACACTTGATAGTTTGTTATTTCATCTTGGGAGACTATTATCCACACTTCCGTAAAGCCTATATATGGGGGCAATCTAGTCTTAAAGACAGAGAGCCATCTCTCGACTCAGCCGATGGTGTTGTAGTTTATCTAATTGGTTGCTAAGTGTTTCAGGTGTTAACTTATTAGACGAAGGACTGTAACTATTCGTATTCTCAGTGGATCTCTAAGCCACAAGTGTAGCAGTTCATGTTCTTGTATTTCCGAATACAAGATCCATATTTGAAGTTTCATTCAAGATCAAGATATTGACTACTTGTTGTTGTCCTCATTGTTGTTTATCTTTAAACTCCAAATTATACCTTTTTAGATGATTTGGGATTTCGTCTCATGTCCAAACGACTTACTAGAATACTATTTTGTTTTTGGCCAGACTGGTTTAGCAAATTCACCCTGACGCATGCACCTGGAACTAAGGATAGTACATTTTTAATTGACGTTATATTACCAAAGCCATGCGAAATAGCCCAGAACATGACCCATTGCCCATAACAACAGCTGACATGGGGTGGTAAACTGGCAATGTACATATGCAAAACAGGGAGTACCATATAAATACAAACTCTCTAGTGCAAACACAACAATTTTCATATCAAGAAATTGAAAGTGTATCATAATATACATACCTCATATACACGGTATACTATCTTCTGTATACCGTGTATCACGAAAACCCAAAGTAATTGGAAGACCGTGATATACACAGTATACACACTGTGTATATGAGGGTTTTTGGTAAAAGGTTTTGTATATAATTAGAATTGTACACTTACCATAATTATAGAATTCTTGTACAAATAGAATAGGGTTTTTGGAATAGAATAGGAATAGGATTTTTGATATAATGGAAATTGTAAATTCTATATATACTCATTCATTAATGAAAATAGTCAAGGGATTATTTCTTTCATGGTATCAGAAGTCTAGGTTTCACATACCTCCTTCTCCAAAAGCTTCCGCTTGTCTCGATTTTCTCGAGTTCTGAGCCCTTCCTCAGTTGTTGTGCTGAGTTCTTCCTCCTCTTTTCCCAAATTTTCTTCTAAATCCCTCAAATCACCTTTTGTTCTTTCGTTATGTCTACGTCAAAGAACATCTTCCATCCTGCCCTTACTATTTCCAAAATCAAGAACCACATTCCTATTGTTATTGAGATGGAAAACATCCAATACGCGATGTGGGCAGAGTTGTTCAAAATTCAGGCCATCTCACATCAAGTTCTCCATCACATAATTCCTCCCGCTACCCCTACTCCCGTGGAGGATCCTCAGTTATGGATTACTCTTGATGGTACCGTCCTTCAATGAATGTACTCCACTATTTTTACCAACCTTTTGCAGACGATCATTGAACCAAACACTACGACTATGGCTACCTGGAATTGATTGCGTGGTATATTCCAGGACAACCAACATTCTCAAGTTGATACAACTACCTTTTTTACGGGGTCATATAATATGACATGTATCATTACATCAGACCTCACATGGTACGCAAGCATTAAGTATAATATCAGGAATTAAAATTCACCTTATGCTTCTCTTGGAACCTTGGCATTGGTCTGGAATAAGTAGGGATATTTGTGCATCATTTCCTCTTCCACCTCCCATGTCATCTCTTCCATGTTCTTATTTCGCTACATAACTTTTACGGAAGCTACTTCTTTAGTCCTCAGTTTGCGGACTTGTCGATCTAAGATAGCAATTAGGAACCTCATCATATGATAGGTCCTCTATAACCTTTACATCATCAATCGGTACCATCCAGAAAGGATTTCCATCACATGCTCTTACCATAGAAACATGGAAAACCGGATGAACAAACTCCAACTCCGAAGGAAAGTCCAACTAGTATACTACTTGACTGATTCGTCGAATTATACGATATGGCCTAATATATCTTTGGTTGAGCCGTCTCTTTCTCCCAAACTTCATTATTCCTTTCATAGGAGAGATCTTCAAAAATACCCAATCATCCATTTTGAACTCTAAGTCCTGTTGTCGCACATCTGAATACGACCTCTGATGACTCTGAGTGGTTAATCATCATTCTTGGATAAGTTTCACATTTGCTATGGCTTGGTCTACTAAGTCGGGCCCAAATAACTCTGATTTTCCTACTTCGAACAATCCAATTAGGAGATTCATAATTCAGTCCCTACAAAACCTCGTATAGAGTTATTTTAATGCTGACACGATAACTTTTATTGTACATAAATTCAATAAGGGGTAGAAAATCATCCCCACTTCCCTTGAAGTCCAATACTCAAGCTCGTAATATATTCTCCTTAACGTATAACTTTACGTAGTCCTTGGCTATGTAGGTAGTTTTGACTGACATGAATTGAGATAATTTGGTCAGTCTATCAACAATCACCAAAATATAATCAAACATATGATAAGAGCGAGGTAAACCCGTAATGAAATCCATATTAATTATCTCTCATTTTCACATCGGGGTCTCAACGTTCTGAGTCAAGCCACCAACTCTTGGTGCTCTACTTTTTCTTGCTGATGATTAAGGCACTGAGTTACAACTTCACAATACTACTCTTCATGTCATTCCATTAATACATACCTTTGAGATCATGATACATCTTAGTAAATTCAGGGTGTACGAAAGTATCGTGAGCAATGGACCTCCGTTGTAATCTTTTCTCGTAACCCTACTACATTGGGAATACGCGAGTGGACCTTCCATCTGAGGGTCCCTTTCCCATTATACCCGAAGGTTACGATTCCCTTTTGCCAAATACCTTTCCCAACCTTCTCTAAAAATGGGATCTTCATCATGACGTTCCTTTTCTTTAGTATGAGGAGGGATGACCCTGCTGTATTCTGAGTCTTATGTCTATAACTATCTGAATCCTCCAATTGGACTCCTACTTAGCTTAACTGATGCATTTCTCTCAGGTCTACTCCTTTCCTTAGCCCTCACAGTAGTCAATCCGCTTGTGGATAAATACTTATATCATCAACTTATCTTGTTTACTAACTGGTGTGTTGAAAACTCTTATATTTATAGTATCTCAGTCGTAAACACTTATGAACAAAATTATCGAATTTAAAGTGTGCGTATCATCGCAGTTAACCCTCATTTCTAGTCTGAAACTTTCTCACTACTCATAATTATAAACAACTATCCTTCTTTACTTCCTTTCTTGACACTTGTTCCTTCATTTCCTTACTTGCCTCATTGCTAATATTTCATGTCAATGGCTCTTTGGAAAATATTCCCTCGATCTTGTTAAGATGTAAATCCATTATTCTATTTATCTCGTAGAACCTTTGGTTAGTACATAAATGCTCATAGACATCTGCATTTGCCTGATATTTTATCTTCATTATAATGTCATTATCTCTTGACATATATTCTTAATGTCTATCTTGTATCCCTAGGCATTTTTGGCCCTTTTTCACCTGTTTAGGCACTAATCTCGAGTTCTACTCACTGTCACTTCCGTTTATATACTGTCTGAGAGGTATGACTGCATAAGTTGTGGAATTGACACTTCGTATGTTTAGATCCAATTCACGGTGTTACATAATCCAACGACTTGTCCAGCTTTCTTGTCTTATCATTATTAGACCTCTCATCGACCGAGCTCTCATTCGTCTTACCTTTATATTTTCCTCTGAAATTGCCTTTGGGGAGGGTCTCTTATCTCAAAATATTTCTTATATTATCTCCTAGAACCTCAGAGATTCATCACCTTTGGCCGAAGAGTTCTTATTCTCCCTCATCTACCGTTGGTCCTTACGCTGTTCTGGAATAATCATACCTTTATGAAACTTGCATAACTATACTCTCATTCACATTCATCCTTCTTGTCGTAGTCCTTCCTTCTACTCGTCATAAAAAAATATTTATGCTTCTCTCAGTGTTGCCATAATTGCTTACCCATTCCCATCCTAGTACCATATTTTTAACAATCTGACTAGCTTTATTCTTTAGTACTTTATGTTCTACAATGGCAATGATATTAATCTGTGCCCTCTTAATTATTCTAGAAAACTCTTTGTGCTTAAATTTTTTATTAAAGCCTATCACATTCCATCTCGCCACCTTCATTTGGAACTGGATGGATATTTAGGACTAGGTACTCCGCTACTCTGCTACTCCTACTTCCTTTGTCTATTTCTACTTCCACAAATAATGTTTGTATCATCTGTTGCAAAGTATTATTGATTAGAGAATTGAAAGGATTGGTGTCTTCAACTTGTTTTTCCTTTCTTGTTGGAGCTATTACCTTTGTAGAAGATTTCCCTCTTACTAGGCTCCATCCATCCATCTATTGTTGTGAAGTAGTTACAGTAGCACACTACGGGACTGGCTTATCAAGTTCCAATGCACCCTGAGATTCCTTTTGTATATTTCCTATGTTTACCCATACCTGTTTGGTTTTTTTTTTTTTGGATTAGCTCTGGGAGGGGCCGGCTTAATTTGAGGTTGAGCCTCTGTCTTTGCTTGGCAAACATGTCCCAATTGACAACAAGTGGGGAAATACTGAGGTTTCCAATCGTATTTGACCTCTTGCTCAAATATCTCCCCACTCGGATCAAGCACTTGAATCACATTTGGTAATGGGACAGTCATATTCATCTCGACCGGCACACGAGCATATGAAATTATTTCCATTTGTTTTGTGCATTCATCAGTACACACTGAAGTGCCCAATCCACATGCAATTTTACTTAATGAATCCATTCCCCAACAATTCAGAGGGAGGTTCGGAAACCTCACCCAAAGTGGAACCAACTTTAGAACTTCATCCTTGAAACTAAATGAAGGACTCCATGGCTTGACTATGACAGACTTATTGTTGATCTTGTGAGGCCCCGAGTACAAAATGTCATCCCTATCGCTCACACTATGAAACTTAATAACAAAGTATATGTCATTGTGATAGAAAATCTTTGGTTTATGGGCAAAATTTTCTGGCTATCAAGAAATCTAGCAATAACAACTATCGTCGGAGAATTGCCCAAAGCATACAATATCATAGCAGGCTTCCACATTGCATTCTCCTTTTTTCAGTTCCTCTTTATCCAAATGTATAGTTTTAACTTCATCTTTATTAGCCGGGGGAATAAATCGAAGATCCATACCTTTGAGAGCCATTTCGCTTTCATCAAATAATGAAACCCATGGTTCTTCTAGCTTCGCAGGAGTTGTTGCCTGATTCCCAGTTAATTCCTTCCTCTGCACCACTACATTTATAGGAACTGGGTATGTTGGCTTCATAGTAATAGTTGCTTGCCCTCCACTCCTCGGGTACTACTAGATTCGTCCATACCTAGGAAAGCAACTTACTCATATCCTCTGACAGATCTATTTCCCTGGAGAGCATACTACTCGTATTTACACTCAATCCAACTTCAACCTTCCTGCTAATCACAATCCTACTGGAAGAAGGCATTGCAGTAATCGTAAACACGATAAGGTCTACAGAGAGAATCCTTACAATCTTCTACGTTCAGGTATCCCAAAACAAATATTTCACTTTCCAGGCTTGCATTATCTCTTCCGTATATGAGTGAGACTATTCCTCATAATCTTGAAACGTTTTACATAATACTGCCCTTCTAGCGTATCAATCGTCTAGTAGAAGTCACTTATTTACCGGATATGACCATGAACTAACTGAAGCCTTTTCGTTAATCGGCATTACCGAAACAGTAACGGGCACGAGTTAAACCCGAATTCTTAAGACTCAGCTCTACTGCACGATCTATAATATGAAAGAATGGAAACCATCCTTAAATGCCTTGCAACCTCCTATTTATAAGTGTGGCGCGTTACACACCCATATACAAGACTCTACTAGACACAACTTGTAGACTCCCTACGACAGACATGCTCATACCAAGTTTGTCACGACCCAAACCGGAGGGTCCCGATGGGCACCCGGACCTTACCCGCCGGGTACCACTAACCATACAGTTAACACCTATTCATAATTAAATACAGACTCAGCCAAAAAAGGACTATGTAAAATCTTAATCAGAAACCCAACTTATATATATATACACCAATACTAAGGGCGACAAGGTCATACAAGACAATTATACACAGGTCGTTACCAAATATTCGTCTAACACATACATTACAGCCGACAGGGCCATACACGACTACTATACACAGGACAACTGTCTACAAGCCTCTAAAGAATACATGACATCACAAGGGCGGGACAGGGCCCCGCCGTAACCATATGCAGATACAAAATATCATACTAAGACTAGACTGTAACTCTGGAACAAATAGAGTGCTCCCACATCAGTTGAACCAATAGCCTACTAGCGCGAACCGTCACCCTCTTTAACTAAACCTGCGGCATGAAATGCAGCGTCCCCTGGCAAAAGGGACGTCAGTACGACTGATGTACCGAGTATGTCAGGCATGAAGAATATCATAACAGAAATACATAATAATCTGAAACCAAAATAGTCGACAAAGATAGCTGACAGAAACAACCGACAATAGCAACAACCGACAGAAACAACCGACAATAGCAACAACCGACAGAAACAGTTGACCAGTAGTAAATGCCTCTGAGGGCCCTAATACATATGCATAAATGTTATGCACAATGCAAATGTGGTATACATATAAATATTGGCCACACAAGGGCATCTTCCTTCCCATAACCGCCTCTGTGTGCATCAGGTTATATCAGCCACACAAGAGCATCAATATTGGCCTCACATGGACATCTTTCTTTTCGTGATATTTGTACCAGCTGCAGGTGGTGACGCGTATATAATGTATTTCCCTTTTTCCCATCCCCTACATATATATAATTCATACCATATAGTAGTGTGTATAACACATGTGGGTCCAGGGTAATATATGAATATAATACAAATGAAAATGCATGAGTGACAATAAAACATTCTGAATTTATCGGATGACATAATATCCCTGTACATTTGGCTAACATTGGGAATGTCAAAATCTTTTCTACATACCTCAATATGAATTTAGAAATATTTTTAGACATGCTTTTAACATAAGAATCAATAATATGAACATTCCTTAACTTCTACGAGTAGAGTAATTTATGGAATAATATCATGGTTATGGTTCGTTATATGGAACATGACAAAAGAAAGAAATAAATTATCTTAACATATCTTAAATACTCATATGAGGTCGTAGAAGGTCATTGACGACGGATCATACCTTAGTTGCCTCCTTCTAAACTTTTTGTCGCTTTTCTTTACTATGAAGGCATAACTTCTACGTCGTTCTTTATCATTGTACTACAAGTATAGACTTAGTCTCCTTCTTGAGCTCCATCTCTATGAGAAGAGAACTTTAAGTGTTTTCTCCATTCATGGATCGTAAGCTACACACCCTTAATCCTTAATATGATTCAAAGATTTTTTTTTGTATTCAAGATAGAACAATCAGATTTACTTACTAATTAATGATCACATTGTTGTCTTTTTTGCCAAATGCCCACGTGTAAATGTCTCTTATGAGCCGTAGCTATGATGATTAAGCCATTTGTCCCACTAATTACAAGAATGAATTTAGTGTCATTTTCACATGCTCCCACGTGAATATGTGGCTGCCAATTTAGTCTTTACCTACTAATATGATATTTAATTGTTTATACTCACTTAATTTCAACATTTAACCGATTAACCATGTATTAATTATTGCTCTCAATTCACTTAAATCTTAATAATTTATAAGACCTTCATACTCAATGTTATAATCATGCGATATAACACCAGTCCATCGCCAAAAATTACGGAATGTTACAAAAATAGTCTCATGTGGGGCATTCCCCGAGATAACATAATTTAATTCTTCAACCTACTTATTCAAGAGACACCATCACCAAATCCGGAACAATGGATTTGGTGGAACAGTGAGGCTGCGGGACGATCGCTAGCTCTGTTGTGGATTTTTTCCTTTATCGCGCTTACCTGAAACATGTTAGTTAAAAGAGTCATCCCTACCATCCGAGCTGAGTGAGAACCTCGTCTTACAATTCAAAGTAACCTCACAATATTCTAATTACAATCTTATTATAAACATAATAAGCATGTTGTAAAAAAATAGTCTACAATACTTTGATTATATAAGCCAATAAATATTTACGTGCAAGATCTCCTCCCCACTCATCCTAGAAAAATACATAGTTTAATCAGTACCCCTGATTTATCCCATATAACATATTATATACTTATTGCGGTACGTGCAACCCGATCCAATGCATTTATATTATCTATTTATTGCGGTACGCGCAACCCGATCCAATGCATTTATATATTTTTTGCGGTACGTGCAATCCGATCTAATACATTTATATATTTGTTGCGGTACGCGCAACCCGATCCAATGCAATTTATATATTTGAATATATATGTTATATGTTCAAAAGACTCAGATAATATTTCCTTCTTTCAACTTTTCGCCCTTCCCACTTGTAAGGGTTATAACTCTCGAACCGTAACTTCAAATAAGGTGTTTCATACGCCGAGTCGAAGGTAACACGGGGATCTATCACTATACCAAGCTTCCTCTGAAAATTCTTAGTATAACTAGTACCAATTCACGCAAGAAATAACCCTATGAAAACTATCTCGCCAGAATTTTTGAAAAAAAAACAAAATATTAAAACAGTCATAACTTTTTATTCGTATGTCGGATTTATCTCTATAAAGTCTCAAACTGTTGAGAACAGAGAAAGCTAGAGCTTTTATTCAGCACAACTTTCCAGAATCCTCGCGGAAACATTCAGTTCTTTTATTTTAACAATTCCCAGAAAACTATTTTGCCAGATTTTTGTAAAACAAAACACAATCTTAAAACAGTCATAACTTTTTATCCGTAAGTCGTATTAATCTTTGTAAAGTCTCAAACTGTCTAGAACAGAAAAATATAGAACTTTTATTCAGCACAACTTTTCAGATTCCTTACCGATATGTACAGTTGATCTGTTATACGTTCTGCCTTCCGGATTTCATTCTATCCGAGACAGAAAATTTTAACTGCGATAACTCTCAAACCGTATTTCAGTTTTAGCCATTCTAGGCTCAATCTGATATTGAAGGAGAGATGTACAACCCTGTAAAATTTCATCTGATTCTAACAGATATAACTCAGCGAAACAGATTGTAATTTCATGACTCAAACTAGTTATCAAATAACTTACTAACAATAATTTCATGATCATTCTTTCAACATCCGGATCATATTCTAATATGTATTGTAACTTTAAAATAAGGGATTATACTAAGAGTTATGAGTGAGAGAACTCACTTTTATTACTTCGTACTGCAAACGGACTTCCAAACTCCAACTAATCCTTTCCCTTCTTTCTCCCTTGTATTTTTCGAATTTTTTTGCTCTTGGTATTTTTTTCTGAATTTCTATTCTTTGTGCTAAGAGTTTTCTTTTGTGCTATGCAGAATGTATAGTGAGTTGTGTGTGTAACTTGTGGGAGGTGGAAGGAGAAGAGGTTGAGGGAGATGAGGGGTTTTTTTTTTGGGGGGGGGGGGAACGTGCAGGTAATGGGTGGGTTGGTTTTCTCTTTTTTTTAAAATTTATTTTAGGACTTTACATGATGCCTCGGAAATAGCTGAATGTACAACAATTTCATAATAAATAGTACTTTGTGATACAGTACATCTGGAAATAGTATAATAGACCCTTGTGGTGCGGTCCTTCCCGGACCCCACGCATAGCGGGAGCTTAGTGGACCGGGCTGCCTTTTTTACATCCGGAAATGGTGTCAAACAACATGTGACCTCCATACTTCACTATAAATAGTCTTCTGTCACTTCTTAGACTTTTTTAATATACTGGCATGGGATTTCTGAAGAAAGGTAATATACGCTCAAAAATTTACAACAAAGTTGAATTTTATAGTGCAATCTCGTATACACTTGCCTAGGATTTTGAGAATGAGAAGTTTACATGTCTGAAGACATTAATTCAGATTTAACAGTAGACTTTTAATTAAGCTTCAACATAGAGGTGGCCATCAAAGCTCATAGATTACTTTGGATATGTTCTGCTCTTATTAAATTTTGCTTCCTACTATTGTATTTTCTTTTCCTTCACGCTTATCTCGTTGAAGTCTGCATACCCTTAGAGATGCACATGTTTGTGAAAGTCATTCTCGGGATATTGCTTCGGTGCAAATTGCTGCATGGTTTCAATGTCAAAACGTGCGACTGCTTTCAAGTTTTCCGGACTGAATTAATTTTTGTGACAACTGCACACATGTATGTGGCATGCAACATGAAGCTGTTATTTCCACTTTTAGTAATAATAACTATTTGCATAATTGCATCAGCTAATTCAAGACAGCCAACAAGATGAATATAAAAGAGGCGGTGTCTGCCTACCTAGTGGAGTAATGTTCACATCTCTATAGTTTGCACGCGTGTGTAGACAGAGGCGGATATAGCATACCGACACCTCGTTCATCTGAATCAAGTACTTTTGACACTCTGCATAAATTTATATGCGAAAATAAACAAATATTTCAACAAGTAGTAAATATATGAACCCTAAGATATAATGGTTCACCACTGAGAACCTTCAATATTGAATCCATAAAACTTAAATTTTGAATCCGCATATGTCAATGTACAAGGATTGGTGGGAGGTGTTACTAAAAATTTTAGTAGTTCCCAAAACCACCCTAACAAAGCATGACTAGATTTCTTTACATTATCTGTCCGAACACTATATTCAATCTCCAACTTGTTGTTGAGTTGTGGAGCCTAATTCATCGCCGACACTATGAAGACCCTACGCAGAGTGTGGAACGTTGATCGACCTATGCAAACCCTCCAAGTGGAAAATTTTATAATGTAAGATTGTTTAGTGGAGGGTATTTTGAGAATTCCAGGCTTGTATTTTGTTCGCCTAGTTTTCGCTATATATAGACTAGGGCGTCGTTTTCTTTCTAATGTCGAGTAAGAGAGAAAGAGAGAAAGAGAGAAAGAGAGTATTATAAATTCAAACTCCCAATTTGATTATAGTAAAATCTACAGCGGCGAAGTGAATGTAGCTCTAGCATTGAGGGTGAACCACTATAAATCTTTGTGTGTTATTTGTTCTCCGTTTATTTATTATTTTCTGATTAGGTAGGATTTGAGACTCAAACCCTAATAACTGGTATCAGAGCGACAGGTTGTGTTGCGATTCCGAAAATGATAGGAGGCGAAGATGGTTGGTCGCACGGCATTGGGAAATTCGATGGTACGAATTTTGCATTTTGGAGAATGCAGATTGAAGAATATTTGTACTGCAGAAAGCTTCATGAACCGTTTAGTTCGAAGCTAGAGGAGACGAATGATGTAGAGTGGAATCTCCTTAACAGACAAGTTCTGGGAGTCATTCGATTGACACTTTCGAAGAATGTTGCTCACAACGTGGCGAAGGAGAAGACCACCGCTGGCATGATGAAGGTTCTGTCCGACATGTATGAGAAACCTTAGGCAAATAATAAGGTATTTCTCATGAAGAAGCTCTTTCATCTAAAGATGGAGGAAGGTGCTCCTGTTACAACGCACGTGAATGAATTCAACACGATTGTCAATCAATTGTCATCTGTTTCAATCGACTTGACAATGAAGTGCAAGCCCTAATTTTGTTGGTGTCTCTACCGAATAGCTGGGAGCCGATGAGAGCAGCGGTTAGTAATTTTGTTGGCAGTGATAAACTAAAATTCAACACTGTTAGAGATTGTATCCTTGCTGAGGAGGTTCGCAAGATAGATTCTGGTGAGGCATCGATGAGTTCTGCTTTGAATGTTGAGAACAGAGACAGAAATTATGACAGAAACAACAACCAAAATAAGAGCAAGTCGAAGTCAAGGAATAGTAGGGTCAATCTAGATCCGGACGAACACTTGAGTGTTAGAACTGTGGGAAACCGGGTCATATCAAGAAGAATTGCAAGGCACCGAAGAAGGAGGACAACAAGGGGAGTGGAATCAATGTTGCCACTGAAGACATTGGTGATGCGTTGTTGTTGTCTGTTGATAGCCCGATCGACTCTTGGGTGCTTGACTTAGGAGCGTTTTTCCTCACCACCCCACATCGTGATATAATGACGAATTATGTTGCCGGGAATCATGGAAAAGTTTATTTGGCAGATGGTGAGCCTTTATACGTTGTTGGTACTGGAGACATTAATTTGAATATGTCAAATGGAGACGTGTGGAAGACCATAAAGGTCAGACATGTGCCGAAGCTGATGCGTAATCTAATCTCAGTGGGTCAACTTAATAATGAGGGACATAATGTTAACTTTGGAAAGGGGTCCTAGAAGGTGACGAAGGGCCCTATGGTGGTTGGTCGAGGTAAGAAAATTGGTACTCTTATATGACGATGAGTTGTCATTATACAGTCGATGTTCTTGACAACACAAAGAGGACAGAGTTGTGGCATTGCAGGCAGGGGCATATGAGCGAGAAAGGGATGAAGCTTCTGGTGACTAATGGCATGATTCCGGAGCTGAAGTCGGTGGATCATCATATGTGTAAGAGCTGCATTCTCAAAAAATAGAAGCGTGTAAGTTTTTCAAATGCAGGTAGAGAATTGAAAGCTGAGAAGCTTGAATTGGTGCACACTAACATATGGGGACCTGCTACTATTCCCTCACTAAGAGGATCACATTACTACGTGACCTTCATTGATGATTCAACTAGGAATCTATGGGTCTATTTTATGAAAAATAAATACGATGTATTCACTGTCTTTAAAAGGTGGAAAGTCATGGTCGAGAATGAGACAAACCTCAATTTGAGGGGCCTGAGGTCCGACAATGATGGATAATACATTAACGGTAACTTCAAACAGTATTGCGCTGATAATGGGATCAAAATGGTGAATATTATTCCTGGAATGCCCCAACAAAATGGAATAGCATAAAGGATGAATAAAATATTGAACGAGCGTGCACAGAGCATGAGAATACACGCTGGACTGCCCAAGAGATTCTGGTCAGATGCAATCAATATCGCAACCTTCTTGATTAACAGAGGACCGTCTGTTCCTTTGGGTTTCAGAATTCCAAAAGAGGCTTAGAGTGGAAAAATGGTAAATCTTTCTTTTCTGAAAGTGTTTGGTTGCTTATCCTATGTTCATATTGATGCTACTGCTAGAAGTAAACTTGATCCGAAATCTAAGAAGTATTATTTTATTGGCTATGGTGACACTGAGTTTGGTTATCAATTCTAGGATGACCAAAATCGAAAGATCATCCGAAGCATGGACGTCGTCTTCAATGAACATGTGTTGTACAAGGACAAGTTGCGAGAGAGTTCAGAATCTAAGAATAAGGAATCGAAAATAGTTGATTTGAGAGACTTCTCAACATCCGAGCTATAACAAGGTACTACTGCGGTAGATGAACAAGCAGCACTAGAAGAAGGCCGACAAGCCAGTGATGGCGAGGTTGATGAAAATGTTGATTTTGAAATAAATCGTTGGACGCCGATCATAGAATTATGCAGATCATCCAGGATTAGTAAGCCTATTCATAGGTTCTCTCTGTCCCTCAACTACATTCTGCTCACTGACATAGGGGGGCCAAAATGTTACGAAGAAGCAATGCAAGTTGATGAATCGATCAAGTGGGAGTTGACAATGAAAGATGATATGGACTCACTGTTGTCAAATCATACATGGGAATTAGCTAAGTTACCAGAGGAGAAGAAGGTCATTGCACAACAAATGGGTCTACCGGATAAAGGAAGAACACGATGGAAGTAAGCACTATAAAGCAAGGCTGGTTATGAAGGGATTTCAACATAAAGAAGGCGTTGACTACACATAGATCTTCTCTTCCGTAGTCAAGTTGGTGACAATCAGAACTGTTCATTGGCTGGTAGCAAAGGAAGATCTGCATCTTCAACAGATGGACGTGAAAACTAATTTTCTTCATGGTGACTTAGAAGATGAAATCTACATGAAGCAACCTGAGGGATTTGAGGTCAAAGGGAAAAAGAAGCTGGCGCGCAAGCTTCAAATGAGGATGTACTGACTGAAACAGGCTCCAAGACAGTGGTATAAGAAGTTTGACAGCTTTATGAAGAAAGCCAAATTCCTAAAGTGCGAAGCAGATCACTGTTGTTACTTCAAGTGATTTGAAGACTCCTACATGATACTGCTCATTTATTTTGACTACATGCTGATCGTAGAAGCAGACCTACATGAGATTGACAGGTTAAAGAAGAAACTATCATAAAATTTTGCAATGAAGGATCTGGGAGCCTAAAGCAAATCCTTGGGATGATAATCATCAGACGTAAGGAGGGCCTCAAGCTTTCACAAGAAGAATATGTGAAGAAGGTTCTCAAGAGGTTCACCATGGATGATGCCAAGACAGTCCGTACTCCCTTGGTTGGACACGTTTGTTTGTCAAAGGATCAATCGCTTGTGACCGAGGACGAGAAAGAGCATATGGACAAGGAACCTTATGCCTCTGCTATTGGCAGTCTTATGTACGTGATGGTATGTACATGGCCAGATATTACACATGCAGTGGGAGTTGTTAGCAGGTTTATGAGCAATCTGGGAAAGAAATACTGGGAGGCTGTGAAGTGGATTTTCAGGTATCTAAAAGGCAGCTCAAGTTCAACTTTGTGTTTCCGAAAGTCAAAGACAGAATTCCAGGGATATGTTGATTCTGACAATTGTGGTGATGTTGATAGAAGAAAGAGCACATCCGGGTATGTTTACATCTTCGGAGGTACTGTTATTTGTTGGGTTTTAAAGTTGTAGAAGATAGTAGCTCTCTCTAGCTGTGAGGTTGAGTACATTGCCGTGACAGAGGACAAAAAAGAGATGATGTGGCTACAATCTTTTCTGCGGGAAGTAGATTAGGACCGCGAGGGGAGTGTGCTATATTATGATAGCCAGAGTGCCATTCATTTGGCAAAGAACCCGGTCTACCATGCTCGTACGAAGCACATACAACTCTGTTACCATTTCATCAGATCAGCTTTGGAAGATGGAGTATTAGTGCTTGAGAAGATCCCGGGGAGTCAGAATCCAGCAAACATGCTGACGAAGGTCGTGCCGAATGATAAACTAAAGTTGCGTGCAACTTCAGTTGGAATTCTTGGATGAGGATCGGAGTCGCCGCTGCAGATGGAGACAACTGTTTGAAATTAGTCTCCAAGTGGGAGATTGTTGAGTTGTGGAGCCTAATTCATCGCCAACACTATGAAGACCGTACGCAGAGTATGAAACGTTGATCGAACTACGCAGACCCTCCAAGTGGAAAATTTTATAATGTAAGATTATTTAGAGGAGGATATTTTGGGAATTTTAGGCTTGTATTATGTTCGCCCTAGTTTTCACTATATATATTCTAGGGCGCCATTTTCTTTTTCAGTGTGTGTGTGTGACGAGAAAAAGAGAGAATTGTAAAACCACAAACTCCCTATTATGATTATAGTAAAATCTGCAACGACAAAGTGGACGTAGCTCTCGCATTGAAGGTGAACCACTTTAAATTTGTGTGTGTTATTTGATCTTCGCCTATTTACTGTTTTCTGATTAGGTCGGATTTTGGGACTCAAATCCTAACACCTGAAATACTTTGTATCTCCCTATTGGCTAGATGTCGAACTAGAGTGTCAGCTATGGGTTCGGCCAAACTTAGTACCTTTGGTTCAAATCCTTTATTTGTCTTACAAAACTGTTGAATATGTAAGATCATTTATTTAGTACTCAGTAACTATAAAAAATTAAAATTCAGAACCCATAAACTTCAAATTCTCACTCCGCCTCAACTTTCGGCCCTCAATGATTCAATCAATATTGATTTTTTCCCTTATCACAATCAATAAGTAGTTGTTTATCATGATTCCGATCCGTAACTGCCCTACCGATTCGGGTATGTAATTTTCAACCGTTCTTCTAAAAAGCACATGCCCTGGATCTACAATTACATGTGAGCTTGTGGTCATCTTACATTATCTGAGTACTACTTGGTGCAGGTTGCTATATGCATCCAATATTATTCAATCATTTATCACAAGATTTTCATACCAGGGCCTTCTTTGTTAACTGTCTACATGTGCAACTACATGCGCATGTTATTCATGTATTTAATCTTGTGTTTAGTAATAATTTGATCTGTACTATAAAAGTAATAATTAACAGATTTGCTTCGGCTGGTCCTCAGATACAGCATCAGATTTGTATTTTATTTTTCCAACTTAATGTGCTGTATATGGTTGAGCTAGTTTAGATAATTTTGTTTAACTTATTTTCTATATCGACTGACAGATTATTCTAGATCTTGCACAGTTTTAATAAGCATCTTAACATGACTTCCAGTTGGCATGAAAATTTTATGAGAAAGCCAAAGAGATACTGATTGACCGCTAAAAGAAATTATGAAGAAACAAAACTAAAGAAGAAAAATGTGCCTTCTTTAAGATAAATAATTGGTAACATTATAGTTTAGTATACTTAATAAAACTGTAATACACATTCATACATCTCAACTAGAATCTGACATATAAGTACAAAAAATGAGATGTCCTCATAGGTCAAAGAAGCAAGGAAATTTTTCTAATTTTTCCCTAAGATGTGAATATAGGATTTCCATTCTGTTATTTAGTGAAAAAGCTTTATTCTTCTTTGTTCTAACAGTTATATGTGTTTGCTTGAAGTTTATTTTCGTTGAAAGCCAGAGAAGATTTATATAAATCAGTCCATGGTAAAAGAATTTGGCTATCTATTTTCAAAGACAACAAAAATCAGTAAAGATTTTAATTTGTAGGCTTTGTACATAAGTTTACAACTCTTGCATGACGAGTAAAAATACAAAAGTGAAAATTTTAATTCTAAACTCTAATCTGAACTCTAGGATGTTTCCTTGTGGTTCTTGATTTCATAAGCTGTTTAATTGAGAAGTCATATAGAAAAACTCACCCTCGTTGCAAGGTATTGTTAGAACACCCATTGGATGATGAAATCCAAATTCTTCTTCGGCTTTCTCTAACAAGTTATGGAAAGAAGGATGATTCCGGTATGTTACAGGCACCACATATCGTTTCTTCTCTCTCTCACCTTCATACACTGCAAAATATCCTTTAGGAACATCTGAATGATTTCTTGTACGAGCGGACTACAGTTTGTAGATCTGTTTGGCACCGGAAATCATAGGTAACAAACGAATCCCCATGTCTTCTTGATATGTAAATATTGGTGAAATTTAGAATTGAACTACAACTTGTTTAGATTGAAAATTATGTTGGTATTGATCTGGATCTTGCCCTGAAGTTTGCACAGGAAATTGGTTATATTTATATAGCTGGTAGCATACATTGCCACCATGGGCTATCTCACATGGCTTTGGTCATAAAGTTCAATAAAAAATGCTATGTATTGAATACCCTGTAAATAAATAGGTGTGAAGTGATCAAGTTCTTAGGAGCCTAATGAAGTTATTGCATTATGGCCTGCATCAATTCTATTGCTCACGCCTCAGGAATAGATGGCTGTACAACCATTTCAATACAGTACTATGTGACAAGGACACGAATTTCATAACAATACATCTGGAAATGGTGTCAAACAATATGTGACCTCATACTTCATTATAAATAGGCTTCTGTCACTACTTAGACTTTTTTATGAACTGGCTTGGGGTTTCTGAAGAAAGGTGAAATAGGCTCAAGAATTTATACAGAATTAAATTTTACAGTCCAACCTCGTATACACTTGCCTAGGATTTGGAGAATGATAAGCTTACATGTCTGAAGACATTAAAATCAGATTTAACAGTAGACTTTTAATTAAGCTTTAATTCCTAGAGGTGGCCATCAAAGCTCATAGATTACTTTGGACATTATTCTGCTCTTATTAAATTTTGCTTCCTTCTATAGCATTTTCTTTTCCTTTACGTTTATCTTGTTGAAGTCTGCATAAACTTAAATATAACATGTTTGTGAAAGTCATTCTTTGTGCAATTTACTGCATGGTTTCAATATAAGAATGACTGCTTTCAAGTTTTATATTCTGCCTGAATTTTGTGCTAACTGCACACATGCATGTGACTTTGGGAACATGCATGTGGTAGCATAGATATCATTATGGGAGAAGTTGATCATAGAAATGATAATTGATACAACAGAAATAGAGACTATCAATTCATTTTTTAAATTGGAATCCTTAAAAGAAGTCTATGGGATCATATGGATGATTGTCCCTATTTTAACTCTTGTATTAGGAATCACAATAGGTGTACTAGTAATTGTTTGGATAGAAAGAGAAATATCTGCAGGAATACAACAACGTATCGGACCTGAATATGATGGCCCTTTTAGGAATTCTTCAAGCTCGAGCATAAAGCCGTTATTTCCACTTTTATAACTATTTGCATAATTGCATCAGCTAGTTCAAGACAGCCTCCAAGATGAATGCAAAATAGGCGGTGTCTGCCTACCTAGTTGTGTAATGTGCACATCTCTATAGTTCGCACGCGTGTGTAGAGGTCTAATCTGTTAGTAGTTCCTAAAAATGCGGGACAAAATCCACCCTAACAAAGCATGGACTAGATTTCTTTAAATTATTTGTCAGAATACTTTGTTCGATCCCCAACTTGTAGCAGTATCAGATGGAAGAAAATTTCTGGAACATTATATTTCAGGAATAGCACATAGTTTTGAGCTCAAACTGTGTACTTCTACGTAGATTCAGTTACTATTTCTTTTATTGTTTCTTATCTGTTTAATAGTTTATTGTTTTCTGATACTATATTTTTCCAATTCAAGTATTATTATTTTTTCTCAGCTTGTGCTAACAGTTCATTGTACATGCAGTAGCCGTTGCTGCTCATTTATGATGTGAGCTTTATATAAGTATCATTGCTATGTCGGTCTTTACAACTTTGAATCATAAAAAGTCAACGAAATGAATTGTTGACTAGTTCTAAAACTCTGCAACTTTTTATCAAACTCCCCATTTGTATGATTATACTCGATATGTTGTTGTAGTTCTGGTATATGGTTAGTTAGTAACATAGTTATTGTACTTGTGCCTGAATAATACTTCATCATACATCGGTTATGTGGCTAGAATTTCCCCTCAGATTATTTTACATTTCTACTCAGTATCTCCCTTTTGACCCTCAAGATTCATCAAGGTTGATTTTTCCTAATGTCACTGAAAGAAGGTGATATACACGGTTAAAACTGTGTCTATTAAAGGACCGATTTTTGTATAGTTACTTATCATAATTGTAGAATTATTATACAAGTGTAATTATAGTGTTAGTCTTGTAGTAGAAAAATCTAGCATGATTTACCTCCTTCACAGACCTGTCGGACCGGGGTGTGGGGGCTCCTGGGGTGGGAGATTCCACCTTTTGGAATAAGAATTGTATTAGAAAAAGGAAGATTTAATTTTCTTAATTAGGTTTGTATATCATGTATATATATACCTTTTCATTAATGAAAATAATCAAGAGATTATTCTCTTTCATGGTATCAGAAGTCTAGGGCAAAATTTCCTTCACCTCAGAATTCGAGAATCCGGCCAATGGCCAACACCTAATTTCTCCCTAATTTTCTTCCAAATCCCTAATTCTCCTCTTGTTCTTTCATCATGTCTTCCTCAACGAACCCGTTTCATCATGCTCTTACAGCTTCCAACATCAAGAACCACATCTCTATCGTTCTTGAGATGGAAAACTTCCCAATACGCGATGTGGGCATAATTATTTAAAGTTTACGCACATTCGCATAAAGTCCTTCATCACATCATCCCCTCAGAAACAGGCAAGGAGAAGGTGCCTACCGCCAAGGATGACCCTGCGTTATGGACGACTCTTGATGCTATAGTACTCCAGTGGATTTATTCCACTATCTCTACGGACCTATTGCAGACGATTATTGAACCCGACACCACGGCAATGGAAACTTGGAATAGGGTGTGTGATATATTCCAAGATAACAAAAGTTCATGTGCAGTCACTCTTGAGCAGGAATTTTCCCATGTAAACATGGAGAATTTTCCAAATGTCTCAGCCTATTGTAAAAGGCTGAAGGAATTGGTGGATCAACTCAAGAACGTTGGTGCGTCCGTCACAATTGATCACCTTGTTCTTCAGATGGTTGTAGGCCTATCCGAGACTTATAATGGCGTTGGGACGCTTCTTCGTCAAAGTAATCCTCTCTCACCGTTCTATCAAGCCCGTTTCATGCTCATATTAGAAGAGGCCGGTTTGGCTAAAAAGGTGGCTACCAGAGCAAATTCCGTCATGATGATGTCCACATCCGATGACCCTCACTCATTATCGAATAATTCTAGCCAAAATCGTAACAACGGTGGCGGCAAAAAGGGTCAAAATTGAAAACATGGTGGCAAGAACCGCAGCGGCGGCCGCGGCAGTGGCGGACGTATTGGCAGTGGACCAGCTGGGCCGCAGCCTTGGCCCAATGTACATTGGCTGTGGGGCTGGGCCAATGGCCCACGCCATCCTTTTCTTATTTCCCCCGAATTGGGCTACGCCCAATTACGCATAGCAGCAACCAGCTGCCAGCAGAATCAGACTGGGCCCTGGCAACAGGCTGTCCTGCTTGGCCTCGGCCTCAGCAGGCCTTCTCTGCTGCCGGCCTAGCTTCTGTTACGACACCTACGAATATTGAGGTCGTGATGCATACACTTGGATTAAATCTCCCGGACGCAAATTGGTACATGGACACCGGTGCCACTTCTGATATGACGTCCGCGCCAGGTAATCTCTTATCTTATTTTAATTTTAGCAAAAATTGTGGCATATTTTTTGGTAATGGTAATTCAATTCCAATTTGTGGTTATGGTCACACAAATTTATCTCCTCCACATCCACCTCTCGTCTTGAAAAATGTCCTTCATACCCCTCACTTAATTAAAAATTTAGTGTCTGTCCGAAAATGGCCAACTGATAATTGGGTTTCTCTTAACTTTGACCTTTTTACATTTTCTGCGAAGCATTTCAAGAATGGGATACCTCTAATGAGATGTAATAGTCGGGGAGAGATTTATCCACTCACCACCACCACCATTTCCATGAGTCAAGCCACACCTTCAACATTTGTCGCTCTTGCTCCTTCTTTGTGGCATGTATGTTTGGGTCATCCGGGGTTGTTTACTATTTCTTCTCTTCAAAATAATAATTTTATTTGTAAGAGTACGCGTAGTACTCATATTTTTCCTTCTTGTTCTCTAGGGAAACATGTTAGATTATCGTTTATTGTCTCTACTTCTAGTACGTCGATGCATTTTGACATTATTCATAGTGATTTATGGACATCTGCCGTTTTGAGTTCTTTGGGCCATCGTTATTATGTTTTATTTTTGGATGATTATTCTAATTTTTGTGCACTTTTCCTTTGTCTAAAAAGTCTCATGTTTTTTCCACATTCTTAAAACTTTCACCTGTACCCAATTTGAACAGAAAATTAAAAATATTCAGTGTGATAATGGTAGGGAATATGATAATGGGTCATTTTGGGAATTTTGTGACACTCGTGGCATATCTTTTTGATTTTCATGTCCTTATGCGTCCTCACAAAATGGGAAGGTCGAAAGAAAAATTCGTACCATTAATATTTTCTGAACCTTACTAGCCCATGCTTCATTACCTCCATCTTTGTTGCATCATGCGATACAAATGGCTACCTACCTCCTTAACATACTCCTTAGTAAAGATTTATCATATCGATCACCCCTAAAAATTCTTTATAATAAGGATCCCTCGTATTCTCAGCTTAGGGTATTTGGGTATTTGTGCTATCCGTTTTTCCCGTCTACTATAATTAACACTACAAGCTCGTTCTACCGCTTGTGTGTTTTTGGGTTATCCATCTAATCACCATGGTTATAAATATTTTGATTTATCTTCTAATAAAATTATAATTAGTTGCCATGTTATTTTTGATGAAATCCAATTTCCGTTTGCTAAATTGTATAGCCCCGTGCCTCGTTCGTATAATTTTTTTAATGATGGGCCATCTCCGTATATCAACCATCAGTGGGCCCAACACTCCCGTGATCCGAATCTGCCAGCAGGCCCATACAGTCTCAGTACTATTCCGGATCCAACTTCAGATTCTCGGTCTGACCCAATAGTTTCTGGCCCAAGTTCTTTTCCGCCTCCATTGTTTCGGCCAGCAGACCCACTGCCTGCTGGCCCACCTTCACCCAGCCTAATTTCATCGCCTCCTGGCCCAGTCTGTTTTCTCAGTCACGATCAATTAAATCAGCCAGCAGGCCCACTACCTGCTGTCCAGTCCCAAGAACCATCACAGTCCATTTATATTCTGACTCAAGGGCTTGTTACTAGCAGCCAACGTGGTATTTTTAACCTAAACGACATTTTAATCTCAATTCTAATGTCACTAGATCACCCCTACCACGTGACCCAGTGTCTGCCCTTCATGACCCGAATTGGAAAATGGTCATGGATGATGAATATAATGCTCTTATTGAAAATAAGATGTAGGAGTTGGTGCCCCATCCTCCTGGTGTCAATATTATTCGTTCTATGTGGATTTTTACTCATAAAGAAAATTCTGACAGTTCCTTTGAGAGGCATAAGTCTTGTCTTGTAGGTGATGGTAAAACTCAGCAGGTTGGTGTGGATTGTGGGGAGACATTTAATCCGGTGGTCAAATCGGTAATCATTCGCACTGTTCTCAGTCTGGCTCTCTCGAAAGCATGGCCCATTCATCAGCTGGATGTGAAAAATGCTTTCTTACACGGTGATCTCAAGGAGACAGTATACATGCACCAACCCTTGGCTTTCAGGGACCCCGATCATCCTAATCACGTTTGTTTACTCAAGAAGTCCTTGTATGGGCTTAAACATGCCCCACAGACTTGGTATAAGAGGTTTGCAGATTATGTGTCTACGATTGGGTTTTCTCACAACCAGTCTGATCATTCTCTGTTCATTTATCATCGTGATACTTCTCTGGCATACATTCTTTTATATGTGGATGATGTTATTTTGACAACCTCTTTTGATAATCTGCGCAGGTTTATCATATCCCTTCTCAGTTCGGAATTTGCTATGAAAGACTTGGGGCCCTTGAATTATTTTTTGGGTATAACTGTCACTCGTCATGCAGGTGGTCTATTTTTATCATAGAAGAAGTATGCGTCAGAGATTATTGAGAGAGTTATCATGTCATCGTGTAAGTCCTTTTCTACTCTGATTGATACCAAACCAAAGCTGAGTGCTAAATCTAGCACACCATATGAGGATCCCACCCACTATCGCAGTCTTGCAGGGGCTTTTCAGTATCTTACTTTCATGAGGCCCGATATTACTTATGTAGTGCAATGGGTGTGTTTATTTATGCATGATCCGAGGGACTTCATGAGGCCCGATATTACTTATGTAGTGCAATGGGTGTGTTTATTTATGCATGATCCGAGGGACGAGCATATGCATGCGCTCAAACGCATCATACGGTACATACAAGGCACACTTGATTATGGCTTACATTTATATCCATCTTCCGTCTCTACTCTCGTGTCTTATACAGATGCTGATTGGGGTGGATGTCCAGATACCAGACGTTCGACATCTGGTTATTGTATTTTCCTTGGTGATAACTTGGTCTCTTGGTCAGCAAAACGGCAGGCTACTCTATCGCGATCCAGTGCGGAGGCCGAGTATCGAGGGGTAGCCAATGTGGTGTCTGAGTCATGTTGGCTACGTAATATTCTATTGGAGCTACACTTTCCTAGTCAGAAAGCTACCTTGGTCTACTATGATAATGTTAGTGCAGTATATCTCTCTGAAAATCCTGTCCAACATCAACGCACTAAACATATCGAGATGGATATTCACTTTATTCGCGAAAAGGTAGCTCGTGGACAAGTACGTGTCTTGCATGTCCCTTCACGATACCAAATTGCTGACATCTTTACTTAGGGTCTTCCCTTGGTTTTGTTTGAAGATTTTAGGGACAATCTCAGCGTATGACAACAACCCGCTATGACCGTGGGGGTGTGAAAGAAGGTGATATACATGGTCAAAATCGTGTATATCAAAGGACCGATTTTTGTATAGTTATTTACCATAGTTGTAGAATTCTTGTACAAGTTTAATTATGATGTTAGTCTTATATTAGAAAAAGCTATTAGGATTGTATTAGGAAAATATAGATTTAATTTCCTTAATTAGTTTTGTATATCATGTATATATATATCTTTTCATTAATAAAAATAATCAAGAGATTATTCTCTTTCGGTCACAATCAATAAGTAGTTGTTTATCATGACTCCGGTCCGTAACTGCCCTTCCAATTCGGGTATGCCATTTTCTACCTTTTTTCTCAAGAGCACATGCGCTGGATCTACAATTACATGTGAGCTTGTGGTCATGTTAAATTATCTGAGTACTAGTTGGTGCAGGTTGCTATATGCATCCAATATTATTCAATCATTGATTACAGGTTTGTCATTCCAGGGCCTTCTATGTTAACTATCTACATGTGCATGTTATCTCATATATGTACTCTTGTATTTAGTAATAATTATTTGATATGTACTATAAAAGTAGCAATAAACAGATTTGCTTCAGCTACTCTTGAGATACATCATCAGATTTGTGATCCCTTGATCTACTATAGTATTTTTCCAACTTAATTGTTGTATATGGTTGAGCTAGTTTAGATACTTTTATTTCACTTATTCTCTATCTAGTGACACATTATCAGTTCGTTTCCAGGTGAAGAAACTTGGACAACTCAAGCACTTTCTTGGTCTAGAGGTTGATCACATACAAGAATGAATATTTCTCTGTCAACATAAATATGCCAAAGATTTGTTGAAGAGGTTCAGAATGCTCGAATGCAAGCTGATTTTGACGCCAATGGAGCCAAATGCCAAACTGTGTGCACATGAAAGGAAAATATTTGGAAAATGCGATGATGTATCGACAATTTGTAGGTAGTCTGATCTACTTAACCTTGACTCGACCTGACAACTCTTATGCAGTTGGTGTGATAGTCGGTACATGCAAAACCCAAAAAAGCCTCATTTGGAAGTAGTTTGACGAATACCGAGATATGTGAAAAGTACAATTGATTATGGTCTTCTGTACAAAAAAGGTGAAAATTGCAAGTTAGTTGGTTACTGTGATGATGACTATGCAGGAAATCAACAACTGGTATGTGTTTAAACTTAGTTCTGGAACAATTTCTTGGTGTAGCAAGAGACAGCCGACTGTATCTTTATCAACCACAGAAGCTGAGTATCGAGCAACAACAATGGCAGCTCAAGAAAGTACATGGTTGATACAACTGATGAATAATCTACATCAAACATTAGATTATGTTGTTCCATTGTATTGTGACAATCAATCAGCAGTTCGTTTGATAGAGAATCCAGTCTTTCATGCTAGAACTAAGCGTGTTGAAGTGCACTATCATTTTATTAGAGAAAATATTTTGCAAGAAGAAATTGAGATGAGACAGATCAAGTCAGATGATCAAGTTGCAGACATATTCACAAAAAAATTGAGTACAGGCAAGTTCAAAATGTTTTGCTGTCAGCTCGGCACAGTGCAAAGAACTAGAATTGTCATTGAGGGGGAGTGTTAAGAATCAATGTCAAGCCTAAGTCCAATAAGTCCAAGCTCATAGATAATTTGATGATGTAATTGCTTACAATTGCAAAGAGGTTGTGTGGTAGTGATTAAATTTAGTTTAATTAATGTGTTTGTGTGGTAGTAATTCAATTTAGTTTAATTATGTGTGTTGTGTAGATTTCATTTGGTTTTCTATAAATACCCAAGTCCTTAAGCCTTGTAATTCATCCAAAGAAAAACAAAGTTATTTGCTAAATAAGAAAAGCTTTGTTAATTAAGAGTTTTGTGAATTCTCTTTAGAGTGTGCTTTGTTTTCTTCTTGGAATAATTAGAATTTTATACTCTCTATTCAACACTTTGGCACTTGAAATCATCGGTAAAAAAAGAAACGACATGCTTTTAATTTCTTAAAGAAATAGTCCCTTGATTATTTTCATTAGTGAATGAGTATATATACAATTTACAATTTTCATAATATGGAAAATCCTATTTCTATTCTATTCCCAAAACCCTATTCTATTTGTACAAGAATTCTATATTTATGGTAAGTGTACAATTCTAATTATATACAAAAACCTTTTACCAAAAACCCTCATATACACGGTGTGTATACTGTGTATATCAGGGTCTCCCAATTGCCTTGGGTTTTCGTGATATACACAGTATACTGTGTATATGATGTATGTATATTATGATACAATTTCACACCCCTGCAGTCATAGCGGGCGGTCTTCGTACGCTGAGACTGTCCCTAAAATCTTCAAATAGGACAGAGGGAAGACCCTTAGTAAAGATGTCTGGAATTTGATACCTGGAAGGGAGATGTAAGACGCGTACTTGTCAGCGAGCTACCTTTTCGCGAACAAAATGGATATCCATCTCAATATGTTTAGTGCGCTGGTGTTGAACCGGATTCCAAGAAAGATATACGGCACTAATATTATCACAATATACCAAGGTAGCTTTGTGAACGGGAAAGTGAAGCTCCAAAAGAAGATTACGTAACCAACATGATTCAAAAACTACATTGGCTACCACTCGATACTCGGTCTCTACACTGGAGCGTGATAATGTAGCCTGTCGTTTGGCAGACCATGAGCCTGTCGTTTTACATTATATTCATATATTACTCTGGACCCACATGTGTTATATACAATACTATATGGTATGAATTATATATATGTAGGGGATGGAAAAAATGGAAAGGCAGCTGGTACATATATCACGAAAAGAAAGATGCCCATGTGAGGCCAACATTGATGCCCTTGTGTGGTCAATATTTGCATTGTGCATAACATTTAGGCATATGTATTAGGGCCCTTAGAGACATTTACTGTTGATCAACTGTTTCTGTCGGTTGTTGCTATTGTCGGCTATTTTTGTCAGCTATCTTTGTCGACTGTTTCAGTTTCAGATTATTATGTATTTCTGTTATGATATTTTTCATGCCTGACATACTAAGTACAACTTATGTCCCTTTTGTCGGGGGACGCTGCTTTTCATGCCGCAGTTTCAGTTAAAGAGGCTGATGGTTCGCTCTAGTAGGCTGCTGGTTCAGCTGATGTGGGAGCACTCTATTTGTTCCAGAGTTGCAGTCTAGTCTTGGTATGATATTTTGTATCTGCATATGGGTACGGCGGGGCCCTGTCCCGCCCTTGAGATGTCATGTATTCTTTAGAGGCTTGTAGACAGTTGTCCTGTGTATAGTGATCGTGTATGACCCTGTCGGCTGTGATGTATGTGTCAGCCGAATATTTGGTAACGACCTGTGTGTAGTAGTATTGTATGGACTTGTCGGCCTTGGTATTGGTGTATATATATATAAGTTGGGTTTCTGATTAATATTTTACATAGTCCTTTTCTGGCTGAGTCCATACTTAATTATGAATAGGTGTTAACTGTATGGTTAGCGGTACCCGGCGAGTAAGGTCCGGGTGTCCGTCGCGACCCTCCGATTTGGGTCGTGACAGTAATCTTTTAAGATTCGGATGTTTTATTCTGTATTTGAACTTTCATTGAGTCTATAAATATTTGTGGATGCATGAGTATGGGCTCGTGCTTTCATTAAAGAAATATATGTTTCTATTATCTCTGTACTTAGATACATGTTTAATTTAGAAAAAAAAGAGGTTAATAGGTCATCTGGGAAGGGATAATTGCCCAGATACCATCACGCCCTAAGGAAAGACATGAAAAAAATCGGGGCGTGACATATGAGCACTAGAATTAATACATGCCATAATGCAATAACTTTATTGGACTCTTTAGCAACTTGATCACTTCACACTGATGCATTTACAGGGTATTGAATATATTGCATTTTTTTTATTGAACTTCATGACCAAAGCCATGTGATATAGTCCTTGGGGTGGCAATGTATGCTAGCAGCTATATAAATATAACATATTCCTGTGCAAACTTCAGGGCAAGATCCAAAACAAACACCAAGATTTTTCAATATAAACAAGTACTAGTTCAATCTAAATTCCACCAATATTTACATATCTACAAGTGATGGGGATTCGTTTGTTACCTATGATTTCCGGTGCCAAGCAAATTTATAAATTGCATGAAAGAAATAATTCCTTGATTATTTTTATTAATTAAAAGACTATATATACAAGTTACATATTTTCATAATAAGGGAATCATATTCCTATTCTACTCCTAAAACTTTATTCTACTTGGATTACATTTATGGTAATACAATTATTATGGTAAGTGTATAATACTAATTACATTACAATATTACCTAAACTAGGAGACTAAATACTACCTAAATATATACTCTATATACGGTAATTTGAAGGGAGAAACCAAGACAATATACGCATGTATATTGTGTGTATATTGTGTATATTTAACACACACCCGCAGTCATAGCGGGCGGTCTTCGAACGTTGAGACTGTTCCTAAAATCTTCAAAAATGACCGAGGGAAGACCCTTTGTAAAGATGTCGGCAATTTGATATCTCGACGGGACATGTCATACGCGAACTTGACCACGAGCAACCTTTTCACGGACAAACTGAATGTCCATTTCGATATGCTTAGTGCGTTGGTGCTGAACCGGATTACCAGAAATGTAGATGGCACTAATATTATCGTAGTAAACCAAGGTTGCCTTCTGAATGGGACAATGAAGCTCTACAAGCAAATTACGTAACCAACATGATTCCGAGACCACATTAGCTACCATCGATATTCAGCCTCGGCACTTGAGCGGGATAGAGTTGACTGACGCTTTGCAGACCAGAAGACCAAGTTGTTGCCAAGAAACATACAATAGCCTAACGTCGACCGTCTGGTGTCGGGACAGCCACCCCAATCAGCATCTGTATACGAGACAAGTGTGGACGTTGAGGAAGGATATAAATGCAAACCATAGTCAAGTGTACCTTGAATATACCGAATGATGCGTTTGAGTGCATTCATGTGCTCAATTCTGGGATCATGCATGAACAAACACACCTGCTGGACAACATATGTAATATCTGGTCTCGTAAAGGTAAGATACTGAAGGGCCCCTTCAAGACTGCGATAGCGGGTCGGATCCTCGTAGGGTACGCCGGCCGCGACACTTAGCTTGGGCTTAGTATCAACTGGAGTGGAAGTTGACTTACAGGATGACATCCCCGCCTTCTCGAAGATCTCAGCTGCATACTTCTGTTGAGATAAGAACAACCTATCGGAATGTCGAGTGACAGCAATCCCCAAAAAGTAGCTCAAGGGCCCCAAGTCTTTCATAGCAAACTCAGAGCTGAGCAGTGTCATGATAGACTGGCGTAAGGCATCGGAAGAGGCTGTCAAATAATATCATCCACATATAATAGGATATAGGCCACGGATGAACCACGATGGTAGATGAATAATGAATTATCCGATCTGCTGTGGGTGAACCTAATAGTCGATACATAGTCTGCAAACCGCGTATACCAGGCCCGTGGAGACTGCTTAAGCCTATATAAGGACTTCTTCAACAAACAGACATGATAAGGATGGTTGGGATCCCTGAATCCCAACGGCTGATGCATATAGACTGTTTTCTTGAGATCACCATGTAGGAAAGCATTCTTGACATCCAACTGATGAATAGGCCATGCTTTCGAAAGAGCCAAGCTAAGCACAATGCAAATGGTAGTCGGCTTGACCACCGGACTAAACATCTCACCACAATCAATACCAACCTGCTGAGTCTTACCATCACCCACAAGTCGCGCCTTATGTCGGGCAAATGAACCATCTGAATTTTCCTTATGAGCAAAAATCCACATAGACCGAATAATATTAATACCAGATGGACGGAGTACCAACACCCACGTCTTATTATCAATAAGAGCATTAAATTCATCGGTCATAGCAATTTTCCAATTCGGGTCATTTAATGTAGACACATGATTTCGGGGTAAGGGTGATTTAAGATCATTATAATGTAAATTAAAATGTCTTTTTAGTTTAAAATCACCTCGTTGACTACGAGTGACCGGTCTATGACTCGAGGGAGAATTGGACAGAATTTGGAACTGTGTTGGGTTCGGGACGGATTGGCGGCGGCGGTGGGGCTGGCGGCTAACACGATAATTTGGGCGATGTTGGACCTGTTCGAGGCCAGGGACGGCCCAATCGTTGGAACTGGTCCAGTGGTTGTACTGGTATAGGCAGGGGGAGACGGGACCAGTAGGGCCAGCGGGAAGTGGGCCCGCTGGAGAATTTTGGGTGCGGTATATGATCGAAAAATGCTGAATAACATATGGGGATATATTATCATCCAAAAAAGTATACGAACTAGACACGGGAGTATTATCCTTAGAAAATGGAAATTGGGATTCATCAAAAATGACATGGCGATTAATGATGATTTTATTAGAGGATAAATCAAAGCATTTGTAGCCACGATGATTAGATGGAAAACCCAAAAATACACACGGAGTAGACCGGGCCTGAAGTTTGTTAATTGTGGTGAATGGGAATAACGGATAACATAAACATCCAAAAACCCGAAGATGAGAATAAGAAGGAGTCTTATTATATAAAATTTGAAGGGGGAAGAATATGTCAGACCTTTGGAAGGAATTATATTAAGGAGATATGTAGTCATTTGAAGAACATGATGCCAAAAATATGGGGGTACGAAAGCATGAATTAATAGAGTGCGGATAATGTTATTTATGGAACGAATTTTACGTTCGGCTTTCCCATTTTGTGAAGACGTATGAGGACAAAGAAAAAAAAATTGATCCCATTATTAACACAGAATTCCCAAAATACCCCATTGTCATATTCTTTGCCATTATCACACTGAATATTTTTAATTTCTCGGTCGAATTGGGTTCTAATGAATGCTCTAAATTTTAAGAAGACGGAAAAAACTTGAGATTTTTTCGCTATTGGAATCGTCCATAAAAAGTTAGAATAATCATCCAAAAAGAGAACATAATACCGATGACCCACGGAACTAAGAACCGGAGATGACTATAAGTCGCTATGAATAATATCAAATGACATTAAAGTATGAGAATTTGAGTCTACAAATGGCAACTTAACAATTTTTCCCAAAGAACAAGACTGACAATTTGGTGTACGACTCGTACCCTTACATGAAATTAAACATTTTTTATCTAAAGATGACAAAATAGATGATCCCGGATGACCAAGATGAGCATGCCACAAGGAAGGAGAGATGGCTGCAAAGGATAAAGGCAGGGCTTGACTCGATGGACCGGAACTTGGTGTGATAGGATAAAGATCTCCCCTACTATCACACCTCATGAGAGGACTCCCCGTCTTGAAATCCTTCACAGAGAAACCAAATGGATCAAATACAATAGAAACGGAATTGTCAGTAGTGAATTTACTGACTGAGACTAAGTTTTTAATCAATTTAGGGGCGTGTAGGGTGTTTTTCAAGATAAGAGGTGGATGAGGGGGAGATAACGTCTTATGACCAAAACCACGAATTGGAATAGAATTACCATTACCAATAATTATATCGCGAGGGTTGCTCAAATTGGAATAAGACGAGAGCGTACCTGAATCAAATGTCATGTGGGTAGTGGCACCAGTGTCCATATACCAATTTGGGTTCGGAGGATTTAAACCAAGCGTGTACATTGCGGCTTCGATGTTGGTAGGCGTGGGTACCGCTGCGTGATGGGCTTGCGGTCTCGGCCCAGACTGCTGGCTGTAGGTGGACCAGGGAGAATTGGGCCTGGACTGGCTCTTTGGGTAGATCCCACTTGCCAGTTAAGTTTGGCGCCTTTGGGAGAGCAAGCGGGCCCAGCTAACTTTGTTGTGAGGCCCACTGCCACTACATAGGGTCCCACTATTCTGCCGGCTATCGCCGTTGTTGCCGCCGCGGTTCTTGCCACCACGGTTCTTGCCATTATTTTTCTTATTTCCACGCTTTTTGCCGCCACCGTTGTTGCGGTTTTGGCCCGAGTTATTGGAATTGGTAGGATACACCGTGGACTCGGTCATCATGACTATAGGACTAGTACCGGTAGCCACTCATTTTTCCATGTCTGCTTCTTCTAATGTAAGCATAGAACGAGCTTGATAAAATTGCGAAAGCGGATTGCTTTGCCGAAGAAGCGTGCCAACACCACTATAGGCCTCGGAGAGGCCGAAAACCATTTGGAGGACCAAACGATCTTTCGAAACCGGCGCGCCAACGTTGCGAAGTTGGTCCGCTAATTCCTTTAATCTTTTGCAATAAGCCAAAACATTAGGGAAATCTTCCATATTGACGTGGGAGAAATCCTGCTCAAGGGTAACCACTCTAGAATTTTGATTATCTTGAAATATATCACGCAGTCTATCCCAAGACGCATGTGCCGTTGCGTCAGGCTCAATAATTATTTGCAAAAGGTCGGTAGATATTGTGGAATATATCCACTGAAGGGTGGTAGCATCAAGAGTCGTCCACAACTTAGGATCATCCTCACATTTTGACACCTCCGTATACTCAGGAGCCGCGGGGATTATGTGATGGATGACTTGATGCGATCGTGCGTAATTTTGAACAGTTCGGCCCACGTCGCATGTTGGACGTTTTCTATTTCAAGAACAAGAGGGATGTTATTCTTGATGTTAGAAACTGTAAGGACAGAATGAAACATGTTCCGTGATGTAGACATATTGATAGAACAATAAGTGATTGAGGGATTTGGAAGAAAAAATTGGGAGAAAGATGAACCATCGGCACAAAACCCGAGAAGAAGGGCTCGGATTTTAGAGACTTAGGACGGAAAAGTGCATGAAATTTTGGAGAAGATTTTAAGACCTAGACTCTTGATACCATGAAAGAAATAATCCCTTGATTATTTTTATTAATTGAAAGACTATATATACAAGTTACATATTTCCATAATAGAAGAATCTTATTTCTATTCTACTCCTAAAATCTTATTCTACTTGGATTACATTTATGGTAATACATTTATTATGGTAAGTCTACAATATTAATTACATTACAATATTACCTAAACTAGGAAACTAAATACTACCTAAATATATACTCTATATACGGTAATTTGAAGGGAGAAACCGAGACAATATACACAATCTACACATATATATTGTGTATATTTAACACTGCAGTCCGTTCTTACCAGAAATCATTCAGATGTTCCAAAAGGACATTTTGCAGTTAATGTCGGAGAAATAGAGAAGAAACGCTACGTGGTGCCCATAACATACCTGAATCATCCTTCTTTCCAGAACTTGTTGCGCAAAGCAGAAGAAGAATTTGGATTTCATCATCCGATGGGTGGTCTAACAAGACCTTGCAAAGAGGATGGTTTTTTCAATGTGATTTCTCGATTGAGTTTATGAAATGAAGAACCATGAAATAGCGTTCTAGACGTCAGATTAAATCTTAGAATTTTCATTTTTAGTTTTTCATCTTGCTAGGCAAGAGTTGTAAACTTATGTACAATTTTTTTAAGCAAAGCATACAAATGACATTTTTACAACTATTTGTTTTCTGTTTTAAATGGATAGTGAAATTCTTTATCTGTGAAATGATCATGTATTCTTCTGCATTACGAGCACGTTGGCCAGAGAGCTTGTGTGCACCTACACTAATCCACGGACGTTTCAATTGGTTTAATAAATCAATAACAATAAAAGGCTAATTCTAGGTTGTTGCTTCATTAATTCAACCATCACTTGGGGATGAACCGACCAATTTGTTTTCCTCTTTCCAGTAAAATCTACTGTTAGAAGTCAGTGGGAGATAATAGATTGATGAAAGACTTTTTAGAAAATAAAAAGTTCTTCTTGCCATATGCTACACAGGGTTAAGACAGTGAATAAGATAAACAAATATATCCCAGATCAAGGACTATTAGATCGAACCAGCGTAAAAAGTTTGAGAAAATGACAAAAATAGTCCCTTATGTTTGAGGGTATAGTTCAAAATAGTCAAGTATTCATTAACAGTTTTAGTCCTTTATAAGTATGCCAAAAATTAACACTTTTAGTCTCCGTCAAATATTTATCGAACTGTGCCCGTTCGATTTAACGGAAACTATAAAGAAGTAAGCAGGAACTCAACATTTAGAGGTACAATTTTGTAGTTTCTGCTATTTTTAATTTATTTCTAGAGTTTGATGTAGCTTTTTGAGGTGTAATTTCTGTTATTTATTTTTTATATCTTTTTAGTGTCTAGTGTAATTTTTTGTGTTACATATTTTATGATTTGATGGGACTTTCTTGGTGTTTATAGTTCAATTTTTTTTCTATTTTTGCTGTCAAATCTAATACATAGAGTTCGGTAAATCTTTTACAGAGACTAGAAGTGTTAATGTTTGACAAACTTAAAGGACCAAAACTACCTACTCAAGGGATTATTTTAAACCTACCCTCAAACATAAGAGACTATTTTTGTCATTTTCTCAGGTTTAGTAATACTAGAAGCTAATGTTGAAAATAACCAGCATCAAATGATATCTTTTTGTGAAATCAGCATCGAAGAATCTTAAGATACACAATTTAGGCTTCAATTTGCAATCATTGTAATAGTCTTTTGATATGAATCTCTATATATCTCATGGCTTTTTTATATGCATTTCACATGGCAACTAGAAGTTATGTAAGGATGATTGTTTAATATGTAGAAAATCTTGATTGATCTGTCAGTAAATAGAGAAATAAGGGGAACACCAATGGCCAAACTAGCTTAATCTCATACAACAAATTTTAAGGCATCAAAATCATAAAGCAAATATTTATCACTAGATACAAGATTAAAGGCATGAATTTAATAACACATCTTTCAAGTTACATGTGGGCAGTTAACAAAAAGGCTGCATGATGACAAACTTGATATGATGATTGGATATTGGAGCATATGCCAACCTACAAATAAATAGTAACTTGATCATCTATAATGACATGATATGTAGTTGTACCTAGAAGGCATGTGCTCTTCAGAAGAAATGTACAAAAGGATAACACCCAAATTGGTAGGGCAGATATGTTAGGATGAGCAATAAATTATTCATTCTGACAGCAGAAAAAGAACCAATCTTGATTAAATAAAGGGAAAAGGGTCAATAAATATCCTGAACTATTTGAAATAGATCAATTTTATCCGTTGTTACGTTATTTTTACTCAAAAATGCTCTTGTTGTTAGTCAACTAGTTCAAAAATGTCTTTAACTAACCAAATAGCTCAAAAATAAATTTTCTACTCACGGTTGATCCAAAACAAGAATAAAGGGGCCAATTTTGCCCTTGAACTATTCGAAATGGGGCAATTTTGACGAGTGTCACTGCTAGCTTCATCACCAATGTATTTCTGAAGCGTTATTCTGGTACTAGTAGAGATTGAGGATAGAGCACTGATTCGCAGTTCTAAAGCTACATGCATAGATAGTTTGCACATAGTTAATAGGCTAATGGAAAGTCAAGTTACCACAGTGACCGAAAATGAAATTATTTCTTTTCTTCATTTTGGAAACAAATAGATTATCATATGTACCACCTTGTTCAATATTCATGCTCCTTCTCTACCAGTCATTTAATGATTGAATGACCATGTTCTTTGCTATTCCTGCTTTGTCATAGTAAATCATACCTTTTTACTACAGATATATTGTTAATCAGAAAAATTTAGTTTAATAATTCAAGACGGTGGGCTATGAATTGTCCCAAGGTCAACACACTATTGTTTGATTTGCTTAAAAATGTTGTGGAATGTAAGAATTGCAGTCAACAATCTCATTTGTTTGATTTCTAATTCTTCTGCAAAACCTTTTGATAACTATAGAACCCCGTATTATTTTGCTTGTAGGAAACTTCCATCAATTATAACCAGCAAGGACTGCTGCAAATACAATAAATTCTGGCGCAATAGAAATTAGAGAAGCAAATGGAGTACTACAACTAAACAACAAAGACCTCAAATATGCATCATTAGTAAATCTGTTTTCAGTCCGAAGACTGAAAAGATGAGTAGCGAAAACAATAAATTATCAAATAGAAAAGCAATAATTGGTCCCCCGGGCATAGCTGGATGACAAATGAGGGGAACTTAAAAATTCAGCTGGAGGCCTGCAGCGTGAGTTCAAACCCTGGTGGGAGCAATTTGCTATTTTCTGGGGTAGGACCTTGTAGGTGATATCAGTTGCTCTGTTCTCAAACCCTGGTCATTCAAGCATATCCCGCGATTTACTGGTAGTAGTGCTGAGGGAACCGGGACTATTATCTCCAGGATTAGTGTAAGCCGGAAAGCTGGATATCAAAAAAAAAAAAAAAATAATTGAAGAAGCGACTGAACGTGGTTTTGAACAGGAAACTATGTACTATATCTGCCATAAATATATTGTCTAATCAGAAGAAAATTTTCCTATCTTGCAGCATCAAGTTGGGGAGCAAACTGAGCTCTCTGCCACAATAATGTTAAGCAATCGAGTCCACTGTCATGTTTTGTTAAAGTAAATTTTGGTCCCACACTGTTGGCATACTACTAAAAATAAATCAAGTAACTCCTCCAACCAATCCCGATATAGTATATATATAAGTCAGAAAACTCGTTTGCAAAAACCATAAGCCTCTTTCTTCACACTACATATCACTTAAAGCTTGTTTTCAATTTCTTCCAGCTCTGTTACCAGCTAAAAGTTGAAACGAAGTTCATCGATCATGAGGATTCATCTCAAAACATTCTTTCATCATGCTAAACAAAATATTCTTCTCCGTCAAAGATCAACTGCAACCACTTCATCAGCAACAACAAAATTAGCAGATATTCCCAAGGGTCACATGGCAGTTTATGTTGGAGAGAGACATAATAGTAAACATCGATTCGTGGTTCCTATCTCTTGCTTGAATCATCCTTTGTTTCAAGACTTGTTGAGGCATGCAGAGGAGGAATATAGATTTGATTATCCAACGGGGGGCCTTACTATACCATGTAGTGAGACTGCATTTCTATGTGTCACTTCTCACTTGAATGTCATTTCATTACCAATTAATAAAGGTGTACAATTCTAGTGCTTCAATCTGTACCATCATGTGTATTGTTGAAGTTTATTAGGTAGTAATAGATTACAGAGTCCTCACCTTACTTGACATTGTAGATATTTTCTTGTAATGCCAAGCAGGTTACACCTTAATGAGATGCCAAGCAGCATCTCATTAACCTCAATTCCCTACTATTAAGAACCAAAATATTCTGTCATTTTACATGATATATAGGCTTTTCTTCTTTTTCTTATTCAGTCACTTTACCATACTTGCTCGACGCTAGTTGCATAATTTACTTGCACGGACATCATTATAGCACCAAGGCAGTGTGGAGATTCTGTTTCTTCATTTCAGGAGCGAATAAACCACACCAGTGCTTTTTTATTAATTTACCTCTGCAGAAAATCAATAGAAAATATGCTACTTCAATCGCTTAAATGTTGACATGTATTAGCCTCTGGTAAGCACTAATTATGTGCAATTTATATTATCAAGTAATGCATTTAGGATCTTATTAACCACTTGCAAGAGGAACTTGATAAAGGTAACATATGTATTCATCAGCACCAAGTCGGTACTGGTATCAATATTTACAATTACAGAAGACCTTGTTCATCTTACAAGGATTCAAGAAATTCAAAAAATGTTTCTGCATCCTCAACATAATTTTCTTTACACCAAAAAAGAAAATACAAAAAACACTTCCTCTTGATTTTCTGTATAGAGCATGTTGCGTCTTCAAAGCATCTGCCGGACAGTCCAACCACTTGTAATAGGAATTGGAGATTGAATATGCTAATATATAATTATCTGAACTATGTTTCTCCATCTTTAGATGAAAGAGTTTCTTCATGAGAAATACCTTATTGTTTGCTGAAGGTTTCTCATACATGTCGTATAAAACCTTCATCATGCCAGCGGTGGTCTTCTCCTTCGCCACGTTGTGAGCAACGTTCTTCGACAACGTCAATTGAATGAGTCTCAGAACCTGTCGGTCAAGGAGATTCCACTCTGCATCATTCATCTCCTCTGGCTTCGGATTCAGCGGTTGATGAAGCTTTCTGCTGTACAAATAGTCTTCAATCTGCATTCTCCAAAACGCATAATCCGTACCATTGAATTTCCCGATGTCGTGCGCCGAACCATCTTCGTCTCCCATCGTTTTCTGAATCTCAACACAACCTATCGCTATGATAGCAGTTGTTAGGATTTGAGTCCCAAATCCTACCTAATTAGAAAATAATAAATAAGCGAAGAACAAATAACACACAGATTTATAGTGGTTCACCCTCAATGCGAGAGCTACGTCCACTTTGCCGCTGCAGATTTTACTATAATCAAATAAGGAGTTTGAGTTTACAATTCTCTCTTTCTCTCTTGCTCGACCTCAAAGAAAGAAAAACGGCGCCATAGTCTATATATTGCGAAAAATCTGCATAGGGTCTTCATAGTGTCGGAGCTGAATTAGGCTCCACAACTCAAAGAGCCTGACTCAGATCGGCAGAGGTCATGGGGTCGTAGGCCTGCTGCTCGGACGTGGAGAAGTGGGCCTTGCCGCCGCCTCGCTTTCTGCAGCCGTGTCACCTTCTGCCTCCTCGGCTACCATGTTGAGGTTGGTGGTCTGTAGGCTGCGGAGGACTGACGGGTGTGTTGGCGGTTGGCGTTACGACAACCGCCAATGCCTGTTGAGTGTGCTCGTCCTGTTTGTCTCGTCTAGTCTCCTCCAACAGCAATTGTGACTGGGCCTTGTTGAAGCTAGAGAGAGGATCATCTTGTTGGATCATCATCGCAAGTGTATCGTACTTACCTTTCGGCGAACCATTGTTAAGTTGTAAAACCATCTTTATTTCGAAAATTAGAATGCCAACATTAGCCAATTGATTGGTAACCAATTTTAGTTGTTTACAATAGTCAGACATGTTGGCAAAGTTCTTAAGATGAGAGTTGTTGAATTTTTCCTCCAAATAGACGGCACGTATATGTTTGTTGTCTTGAAAGATTTCCTCTAGCAGTGTCCATAATTCGTGAGCCGAGGCACCTATCTTCATAATAGTATGAAGTAGATCCTTGGATATGGTGTCAAATATCCATTGTTTGACGATATTATCGAGCGACTTCCACATCGAATTGTCGATGTCTGGTGGACGGGGGGTGGTGGTGTAACACCCAGCACTTTCGGGCGATGGTTTGAGCATCTAGATGTATGCAAGTAGACCTGAGCCTTGGGGAATTTATGTCATATTCATGTATGCAAATAAAGAGCTTAGTATATAAAAGGATGCAGTCCCGAAATAATTTAGGACAACAATGATCGGCTAATTGACAACAATGATAGGCTAATTGGTAAATTATAGTGGGAGGCAAGTCACTTAGTTAAAGAGCAAGGTGGCAAGTTGGTATGCATGTGGCATCAAATTAGTACCCTCCAGCGGCAATATGGCCAGGTGGGGGACTAGTATTAACGTCTGTCATGCTAAATGTTGGAGCAACCATTTATTAAAAAAAAAGAAGTTCCAGCAACAAAAGCTATTCATTACTACCAGTGTATCGTTTCTTCCACTTTATTGGTAAATCTTTTTCTTGCATTTGGGAGTTCATTCTCCTTTTGAGAATTCATTGAAGGCCAAAATGTTGGAGGGAGGTATTTTCTCAAATTAGGCAGCAAATTTACTTTATGAATTAATCCCAAGAACATTAAGGAGATTCCAAGATTAACAAGTAAAGAAGGTCAAGTTCATTGATGATAGTAGAATCGACACATGTATGTTAAGACAAATTATTTCTTCTTTTGGCATGTTCTAAATTACGAAACGTAACAGTAATATTGTTCCATAAATTATTCTACTCTTGGTAGTTAAGGATGTTCCTGTTATTCATTCCTATGTTAAAAGCATATCTAAATATGTTTCTAAATCTTTATTGAGGTACATGGAAATGATGTTAATATTCCCAATGTTAGCCGAAGGTACAAGGATATTATGTCACTCAGATAAACTCAGAAGGTTTTATTTTCGTTCATGCATTTTTATTCATGTATTACCCTGAACCATATATCGGGGATGGGAAAAGGGATACGACGTTATGTACGCAACCACCTGATCAGCTGGTATATGATGATAATAATGCACAGAGGCCAATATGATATGATGCCCATAGAGGCTAAAGGGAAATAACGTTATATATATATAGATTAAAATTCCTAAGTACCTCCTCAAATACCCATATGATTCAGTTCATATGACTCATGTCATATGATCCAATACCCCAGAAATTCCCAAGGTTAATCTCCTGGATAATTATCTTTGTAAATTTCAATATTTTAAATGAATATGATTATGGACGATACTACCTCCTAATCTTTTAAATACTTTATGCATTTAAATTCTTTAAATTCTTGCATTAAATACTTGGCCGGTTCAACCACCTATTTGATTTAAATTCCTGCAGAACCTTGTGATTTATGGTTTCCATAACTGGAACCTTGAATTGTAAGTCAAGCTTTATTTACTTTCTGCATTCTTCAATTATCCTTTAATTTTTCAATCCCTTATATCCCGATTCCTTCCGTGTCTGTTATCCCCTTTAGATCCTTGGCCTAAGTTTGGTATTAGAGCCATAAAGGGTAGAGATAGCGAGAATATTGTCCAGATCAGATGTTGAATTCCTTGTTAGAGGTTACGGAAACTTCCGAGTTAGGATAGTCAAGGGTCGGTAAGTCCTCAACGAACGCAGGCAGTTATATCCACGGAAAGGCCTAAGCGACGAAGAAAGTTCGGACGCTCTATTATAGGAATTCCATAACATGGATCCGTTTCTCAACAGATCTACTTCGCGTGATTTTGGTTCATCTTCTTCCATGGATTCAAAGAAGATAATAAACTCCGAAGAAATCTTGATACAAGATTTTGAAAAATCTATCGATAATTGGGAAATACCGAGAGTAAATCGAGACCAGATTTACAAAAATTCGAAATACCAGTTATTCAAAACCGATTTCACAATCAAAACTGAGGAAAGAGATATCCAATTATCTCAACCTTTTGAAACCATCCAATTACTTTCTCAAAGTTCCTTGAAAAGACACCGAGAAAGAAATTACAAATACATCCATATTGGATTAGTCCAAATAGGGATAAAACCCCTCACGAAGGAAGGATTAAACACCTCAATCCTTGCTGTCTTACGTGATGCCAGATTCAAAATTTTTGAAGATTCCTTATTGAGTTCTGTTGAGTCTAGTCTCTACACAGGACCAATATCTTTTGACTGTTACCCAAATTTCTCAGTCTCTTTAAATGACAAAAATATCCAAAAATCCCTAGTCTTACAAATCAAGACTCACAATTACCAAATACTTGAAGGATCGATTTTCGTAGCTATAATCTACTGTATCCATTACAAAGCTATGACTTCAGCTTTTGCGACAAAAGTCAGATACCATAGTAAGAAAGGTGAAACCCTTCTTTTACAAACCGATCTTTCTAGATCTAACACTGTTATACCGAGACCTATTAGATGGAAGGATATTTCCTTACCAGACAAATGGATCTTAGAAGGTGTTTTCAAACCTGAACCTCTTGAGACTTCCCAACCAAATACTCGTCTTAGAGAAATAACCCAATACCAGGATGGTAGAGTCAGTATATCGTTCCATAGAAAATCTACGAGTAGTAGATACGATGATACCAGTTCCGTAGAAACTCTCGACTTAGGAAGAGTTTCACAAATGTCTTCAGTCATAAATACTCCTTACAAAGCAAAACCAAGACGTTCTACGTCTGATATACCCAATCTACGAAACGTAGATTACTCCAACGAAATATCGAGACCCGTTTATGAAAATCCCACTGTTAGAGAAAAGATAGAGGATCAGGAACCTACTAGTCCGACTTTTTCCTTGATAACAGAGAACCTAGTAAACGAACTTGGTGTTTTACAAAAAGATTTCAAAGCAGACAAAAAATTCCTTCAAAATGATTTTTATGAAAAATACAACCTAGAAAAATGAATTTGGTTCTTCAAAACCTTTTCAAAAACTAGAACACAAATACAGGAAAAATTCTAAGAGTTTGTTAATGAACATAGGATAAACATCATTTTCTTTGACTAGTTCGATTTTTATTCCTCCCAAAATTCCATTGATTATCCCTTTTCTAAAATGGTAAATCCCGTTACGACTAGGAACAAAACACCGGAGTGGAAACCCCTAGCTGACTCTAGGAAAATCCAGTCCAACCACCCTCCTTTACAAGGCATCAAGCTTACTATTCATGGCTGCCCTGTAGACGCGATTCCTCTTAAGAATCCAGCAGAGGATGAAAAAACAAATACCAAGAATATCCTCGCTCAAAACAATTTTACCAATATCAGTTTGAACACCCTAGGAAAACAACTCGATAGGGTAGAAAAACATATAAAATCCAACGCTTTAGTCACCATAGATTCCACATGTGCGACTAAGGATATGAAATCAAAAAGCCAAAAACCTATCTTTAAACCCTTTCAGGTGTCCAAAGATGACGTCAACAATATCCAGCAAAATAAGTCTGAATTTATTCAGGCTATCCAGGATCAATTGAGTAGAATTGGGACGTCCAACAGTTCTAATACTGAACACGTTGTTCCAGATACTCCACAATCCTCCAATAAAATCACTGCTCTTACACACGACTCCGACGACAGTGATACTCCAAAACCATTCCAAAACAAAAAACCTTTTGTTAACCATATGGATTGGCAACGACCAATACAACAGGTCCAACAACAGCAATTACAAATTATTCCTGCTCCTGACCTAGGAATAGTCAAACCCCTAGCTCAGTCCCGTTTCAATGACTCTTCCATTTATGATTGGAATATAGATTGGATGACCGAATACAATATTCTCAGTTTTCTACAACAAATGACCATGGCTGCAAATGCCTACAAAACCCAAAATGGTACGCAAGACAAGACCATTGCAGAACTGCTGATCGCAGGATTCTCTGGTCAATTGAAAGGTTGTTGGGATAATTATCTCTCTGATCAACAAAATGAAGATATCCTTAATTCCATCAAAACTGACGAAGAAGGATTACCAATCCTTGACGAACAAGGTGAACCCCTACAAGATGCCGTAGCAAACTTGATTCTGACAATCTCTTTAAACTTCATAGGAGATTCTTCACACTTGAAAGACAAAAATACCGAATTACTTTCCAACCTTAAATGCAAACAACTCAGCGATTTTCAATGGTACAAAAATACCTTCTTAACCAGAGTTATGCTCAGGGAAGATTCCAACCAGCCATTTTGGAAAGAAAATTCCTGGCCAGATTACCTACCTTTTTAGGAGAAAAGGTTAGGAACAAAATCAAAGAGAATTACGGTAAACAGATTATACCTTACAGTGAGTTACATACAGACAACTTGTCAGTATAACTAAACAGGAAGGTCTAAAGATCTGTCAAGACCTGAAATTGCAGAAACACCTCAAACTGGAGCTAAAGAGAACTAAATGCAAACTTGGAACCTTTTGCAAACAGTTTGACACAAATTTCTCCAAACCCTCTTCCAGTTGTACAGAAAACTGTAGCAAGACTCATAAATCCCTTAAGAGTACTTCTAGAGGCTACAAAAAGAGAGATTTCAGCAAATCCAATGAAGAGTATTACAAAAACCGATACAAAAATACTCATCGTTTCAGAAAACCAAATACCAAAAAGCTGATTTCAAATACAAGGACCTTACGTGTTACAAATGTCACAAAAAAGGTCATACATCGAGATACTGCAAAGTGAATACAAAATTACAAGAGTTGAAGCTCGACGATGACGTCACCCAAAAAATCTCCAATTTTCTCGTTGATTCCTCCGATTCAAATGCCGAGTCAGAACCTGACTACTTTTCTCTGTCTTCTGAAGACAACAAAGCCCTTCAAATTGATGAATTGCTTACAACCAGTTCTTCTGAATATTCCGATAAGGGTAAGGGAAAACTTGTTTGTGTTTTAACCAAGGATCAAGAATTCCTTACTGTCTTACGACAGATCACGTCCAAAAAATACCTTGTTCAAATAACCCTTAAATTCTCAAGCAATTTTAGAATTATTACTATTGCTCTTTTTTACACCGGTGCAGATCTGAATTGCATAAAAACAGGTCTAATACCTAATCAATTTCATGAAAATACCCAGGAAACTCTAGCGGCGGCCAATAACACAAAGCTAGAAATCAATTTCCAAACCAATGCGTCCGTTATTATTAATGGAGTTTCTATCGCGACATCGTTTGTCTTAGTAAAAGACATTCACAACTCCATTATCTTAGGGACACCATTTATAAATCTTATCACTCCTTATAAGCTAGTTAATGATTTTATCTCATTTGATTCCAATAGTAAGAATTTAAAATTTCCTTTTCTGACAAAACCAAAAGCTAGCGACCTCGATCTGATTAAAACTTATTCTTGTCACCTAGGAGAATTAAGAAAAAGTTTTTTGAATCAGGATTCCGAGTCCCCTAGAAACTGTGATACCCATTCCATCAAATTAATTGATTCATTTGCATACAAAATTTTTTTGAAGCATAATATACAATTCTCAAAAATTGCATTCAAAAATAATTTATGCAAATTAATTTCTAACAATTTTTACTTTAAAAATATTTTAACCAGTGGTTTACCCGAAAACAGGAGAAAAAATCCACAGGTTTCCAATACCAGTTACAACACAGAAATGTCCTATCACTGTCCTTTGCCGCAATGTCCGGGTTAGAGAGAAAAAATATTCAGAAAGGGCATGAGAGACTCTGGACAATACTGTTACCATGCAATGTGCGGAGCCTTGCTCCAAAAGAGAAAAGAAGAAATACCTCTACCAATAAATACACATGTTGTTGCACCACAACAACAAACAAATTTCATGCCCCCCAAAAAACCCACAAAAGAAGAAAAAGAAAAAATTCCCTGCCAAATCTCCCACTGAAAAACCCCTGTCGTGGTATGATGCAGTCATGAAAGAAAAAAATGAAAATACCGCAGCATCCGTACAAAAAACACCAGAACATGAGATGACTGCTGAAAATCTTCTACAACTCTTGGCGAAATCCCCAGAATTACAACAGGCATTGATGCAACTTCAAAATCCCAAACAAGAAGTTGTTCAAAGCTCAGGAGAGGAAAAACCTCTCAAAATTTTATACAAATCGAGAAAGGAGAATCTTCAAAAACCCTTTCTCAAAAAGAATTTTCAAAACTCCAACTTGAGAAAGAAGAGTCTTCAAAAAACCTTTCTCAAAAATAATTTTCAAAAAATCAACTTGTGGTACCACAAGTCCCCAAAAATTCTGCTCCTAAATTCTTCATAAAACCATTTTTTCAAAATATTGTGACTCTTGAAAAATGATTTTTTAACAAAGACCCTTTTTTTAACACTACAAAATTATTTTGGACAAATTATTTTTTATAAATCATGGGATGTTTTAAAAACCCCATATTTTTATCAGACTATCCTTGAAATATCAGGATCAGCAACAATTAAAAATAATTGTTACAAAAAAAAACCCAGATCCCTCTTATTCAATTTGCAAAATACTTAGCATAATTGCTCCTATTGATTGGGGGAATGACCTGTCTCAACTACTAAATTTCCCATACACCCACAAAAATGAACCATTTTTTGATATTCCTTTTAATTACTGGGATTACCAACAAGCTTGGTTCAATTCCTTTTTCGTTCAAAATACCAACCAAAGCCACACTTGGCTTTTTCATTTTGATACCTCATGTAATCCATCACAATTTCCAACATGGTGGAATTCATGGTGGGAGCAATTCGGATCCACCTTAGAAATAAAAAAACTAGAAGTCACTAAATCTTTCAGCCTCTTCAAATCCCAGTTTAAACCCTCTGAGTAAGAAAAAAGATTTGTGCATCTACATCTTTTTCACACAAAAATTCCACTTACCATGGGTTTTTACATGGTTCGTAGATTATTCAGAAGACAAAATCCCAATTATCCGAAGAAGATTCAAAATTCGATGGTGGGATAACTTTAAAATACCAAAAAGCCTCGCACCACAAAAAGTTCAGGAATGGTTAGATACCCAAAAACCCATTCCTTTACAGGTGCCCCCACAAACACCACCGGCACCACTACAAACAAAATCCCAGATGGCCTCAATGCTTGCAGCGGCCAAAAATTCAGAAGAAATGCAAGCCATAATTCTGAAATTTGCACCGTCTTCATCAAAACAAGGCTCTTCATCTGAAGAAGAAGAACCAGAGATTGATATTGAAGACAGTCCGATTTTTGGCAATAATGGATTCTGAACAAAATTGCCAAAAGTATTCAAAATACCCGGAGTAGAGTTCAGATAAAATTCTGACAAAAGAAAGTGCTCTAAAAGATGCTTTCGAAAAAGCAAAAGCAAAAGCAAAAGCAAAGATTCCCGCAATAATTCGAGAAAATGCCAAAAGGAGAATAGTGATTCTCCACTCGGATGAATAGTGACGCGGATGAATAGTTAGATTCCCTTTTAATTACAAAAATACCTTGTAAAACTCCTATAAAAGGGGACTCCCTCTCCCTTAGTTTGATAAGTCATTTTTAGTAAGTCTTTCTCTTTCTAAACTATATATATATATATATATGTATACCGCATTATGCATGACATTTAGGCATATTATGGCCCTCGGAGGCATTCACTACTGGTCGGCTGTTTCTGTCTTAGTTTATTTTTATATCCTTGTTATGCTATTTTTCATGCTTGACATACTCGGTACATCAGTCGTACTGACGTCCCTTTTGTCAGGGGACGTTGTGTTTCATGCCCGCAGGTTCACGTTTCATGCCCGCAGGTCCATTGTAAGTCGATGGTCAGCTCGATATGTTAGAGTTGTCCCTCATATCGGAAGTGAAGAAATGACAGTGAGAAGACCCCGTGTTGAAATAGATCAGAGAGGGCATTCAACAAAAGATGATCACAATATTTGAGATTGATGAACATAGGGTTCTCAAACACTAGGGCCGTTTATGTGTACCAAATGTAGCGGGATTACGAGATAAAATTATGACGGAAGTCCATTGCTCACGATATTCCATTCATTCTGGATCTACTAAGATGTATCATGATTTCAAGGGTATATATTGGTGGAACGACATGAAGAGGAGCGTGACGAAATTTGTAGTTCAGTGTCCTAATTGTCAGCAAGTAAAAATAGAGCACCAAAAGCCCGGTGGCTTGGCTCAGAACATTGAGATTTCGATGTGGAAATGGAAAATGATTAATATGGATTTCATTACGGGTTTACCTCACTCCTATCGTAAGTTTGATTCTATTTGGGTATTTGTTGATTGACTCACCAAATCAACTCATTTCCTAGCGGTCAAAACTACCTACACAGCCGAGGACTACGCGAAGTTGTATGTTAAGAAGATTGTTCGCCTCCATGGTGTGTCTATTTCTATTATATCTGAATAAGGTGCACAATTTACAGCTAACTTCTGGAAATCATTTTAAAAAGATTTAGGCACCCAAGTTAATCTTAGCATAGCTTTCCACCCTCAGACAGACGGGCAGGCCAAGCGTACAATTCAAACGCTCGAGGACATTCTACCATCTTGTGTATTGGACTTTAAGGGAAGTTGGGATGATCATTTACGTCTTATTGAATTTGCATAAAATAACATTTATCATGCTAGCATTAAAATGGCTCCATACGAGGCTTTGTATGGACGGAGATGTAGATCTCTTGTTGGATGGTTCGAGGTAGGCGAATCAGAGTTACTTGGGCCTGACTTAGTACACCATGTTGTAGAGAAGGTGAAGCTTATCCAAGAACGACTGTTAACCACTCAGAGTCGTCAGAAGTCGTATTCAGATGTGCGACGGCAAGACTTAGAGTTTCAGGTAGATGATTGGGTATTTTTGAAGATTTCTCCTATGAAGGGGGTAATGATATTTGGGAAAAAGGGAAAGCTCAACCCAAGGTATATTAGGCCATATCACATAATCCAACGAATCAGCCAAGTATCTTACGAATTGGATTTGCCTTTGGAGTTAGAGTTTGTTCATTCAGTTTTCCATGTTTCTATGTTGAGAGCATGTATTGGAGATCCTTCCCAAATTATGTCAATTGACGATGTGACGATTACAGAGGATTTATCATATGAAGAGGTTCATATTGTCATCTTAGATCGACAAGTCCGCAAGTTGAGGACTAAAGAAGTAGCCTCTGTAAAAGTTCTTTGGAAGAATAAGAACGTAGAATAAATAACATGGCAGTCGGAAGAGGAGATGATGCACAAATATCCATACCTATTCCAGACCAACGCCGAAGTTCCAAGAGAATCATAGGTGAGTTCTAATTCCTAATATTATAATTAATTCTTGCGAACCATGTGAGGTTTGATGCAATGATGTATGCTCTATTATATGGCCCCATGAAAAAATTAGTTGTATTATCTGGTTACGTGACGGGGATTAGATATCTCACCCCAACAGTCGAGGATGAATGTTTCTAAGGGGGAAAGGATGTAACACCCTGTACTTTCGGGCGATGGTTTGAGCATCTAGATGTATCCAAGTAGACCCGAGCCTTGGGGAATTTATGTCATATTCATGTATGCAAATAAAGAGCTTAGTATATAAAATGATGCGGTCCCGAAATAATTTAGGACTTAATAATGGGACAACAATGATCGGCTAATTGGTAAATTATAGTGGGAGGCAAGTCACTTAGTTAAAGAGCAAGGTGGAAAGTTGGTATGCATGTAGCATCAAATTAGTACTCTCCACCGCCAATATGGCCAGGTGGGGGACTAGTATTAACTACTTTTATGCTAAATGTTGGAGCAACCATTTATTAAAAAAAAAAATTCCAGCAACAAAAGCTATTCATTACTACCGGTGTATCGTTTCTTCCACTTTATTGGTAAATCTTTTTCTTGCACTTTGGGAGTTCATTCTCCTTTTGAGAATTCGTTGAAGGCCAAAATTTTCCCGAATTAGGCAGCAACATTACTTTCTGAATTAATCCTAAGAACATTAAGGAGATTCCATGATTAACAAGTAAAGAAGGTCAAGTTCATTGATGATAGTAGAATCGACACAGGTATGTTAACGAAAATTATTTTTTCTTGTGGCATGTTCTAAATTATGAAACATAACCGTAATATTGTTCCATAAATTATTCTACTCTTGATAGTTAAGGATCTTCCTGTTATTCATTCCTATGTTAAAAACATGTCTAAATATGTTCCTAAATCTTTATTGAGGTATATGGAAAAGATGTAATATTCCCAATGTTAGCCGAAGGTACAAGGATATTATGTCTCTCAGATAAACTCAGATGGTTTAATTGTCATTCATGCATTTTTATTCATGTATTACCCTGGACCATATATTGGGGATGGGAAAAGGGATACGACGTTATGTACACAACCACCTAATCCACTGGTATATGATGATGATTATGCCCACAGAGGCCAATATGATATGATGCCCACAGAGGCTAATGAGAGACGTCTTTATATACGCATAGGCCAATATGATGATGATTATGCCCATAGAGGCCAATATGATTATGCCCATAGAGGCCAATATGATTATGCCCCCTTTTGTCGGGGGACGCTGCGTTTCATGCCCACAGGTTCACGTAGGCAAGGCGACGATTCACATTAGTACGTTGCTGACTCAGCGGATATTGGAGCACTCCCCTTGTTTCAGAGTGTCGGTACGATATTTTTGCATGTATATATGGGTATGGTGGGGCCCCGTCTCGACCTTAGGATGTCATGTACTCTTTTAGAGGCTGGTAGACAGTGTTTTGGGTATAACAATCAAGTATTGCCTTGTCAGCCTTAGTTTGTATATATGTTTGGGTTGAGTCCTTCTGTTGGTAAAATTTATATAGCTTCTTTCCAGTATATCATCTCTATGTGTCGGTAGGGTACTAGGTGATGGCTCTTGTGGCCCGTGATTAATTATGATTGGATGTTGATTGTATGATAGTGGTACTCGACAGATAAGGTCCGGGTGCTCGTTATTACCCCCCGATTTAGGTCGTGACAGGTGTCATCGATGTGATCAAGGACGTTGTAAGCACAAGTATGTATTTAAAATAATTCGACCCACAATGAGTATTGTCCATCCTCTTGATCAAGAACTAAAGGGAGAAAGTTTTTTATATTCATTACGGCAAAGGTTGGATGAAAGGTGTTAGTAGGGGGAGGAGGATTTGTGACGTCGTGGGTGGAGGAGAAGGAATCGGCAGAAGACATGTGGCCGCCGAAAGCAATGAAGGAGAGGTGGGTGGCGGCGGAATATTTTTAGGGTTTGGGGGAAGGTTGCCGCCGGAAAATAAGAAAAGAGATAGGGGTGGCGGCCGAGTATAATTTTAGGGCAAGGAGGGTTTGACTTCTGATACCATGTAGAATAGTGTAATTCTCCCTTAGTTGGAGGCCTCTCATTAATGCAACATTTATAGGTGTTTACAATTTACAAACCTAATTGAAGAAGAATCTCTACTTTACCTAATTATACTAGAATAATAATTACATAATATATAAAGAATATTAATATATTTTCTATCAGTGACCTCCATATCTGCCCTACCAAAATTGATATGCCTTTTTCTACCCTTCATCAAGAGCACATGCATGTTAGATTATCTGAGTACTAATTGGTGCATATTGCTATATGCATCTAATATTTAATCAATCACTGATCACAAGTTTGTCATTGCTGTGGCTTCTTTTACACAAGTTATTCACATTTACTCTTGTACTCTTAAGTAATGAAGATTTGTTGTACCAAACAAGTGAAAACAGATTTGATTCAGTTAGTTTTTACATAAAGCATCAGACATTTTGTCTTCATTTGTTGTATGAGGTTAAGCTAGTTTTACTACTTATGTTTCCCTTCATTTCTATATCCACTGGAAGAATATTACTTGAGATTTTCTAACATAAGTCTGAGAATGACGGCTTTTTTAACAGTTATGCAGAAGCAATATGGAAGAAGACGAAGAAGTTGTGCCTTCTTTAAGCTAAATAATTAATAGCAAGGTTTTAATTTTGTATATTAGATAAAGCAGTGAAATGCACATTCCGTTGTTTTTGTATACTATGATTTAAAACTACAAACTACTAAGAGGCCTTCGACAGTCAAACAAAAGTTAGAAACTCTAAGCACATTTTAAATGCAAATTTTTTCTCAACCTTGCCCTAAGAAGTGAATTAACAGAAGGATTACCATTCTGTTGTTCAGTCAAAATGCCTCATTCTGCTTACTGGTATGCTGCAACAATATTTGAGTGTATTATTATACTCTTTATTGTCTCCACACTGCCTTGTTGTTTAAATGAAATGGAAGAGAAACCTATATATCATGTGCTACAACAGAATCTATTGTTTTTCAATATTAGGGAATTGAGGTCTCAAGTTTGTGCCCTGATTATGGATTCACCTTTGTTAGGAGCGTTTTACCCCTCCAATGTGGGATTTCCTGGCGCGAATCTGGATTTTAGTCGGCCCAAAGATGAGTACCGAGCACCAAGTGGGAAATCATAAAAAAGAGGTAAGTGAAATGTTGATGTATTGGCATAAACAACTTTTGCATTGTTTTATTGAATTGGACACATAGTTACAAGAAAATATATCCAACGTCCGGGGGAAAGTTAGGATTGCAATAATCTATTATTGAAAATTAATTCCTTGAGTATTTCATTCCAGTGATGGTAAATATATACAATATTACAATGTAGTACTAATCTAAGTTTACCTAAAATATAAGATGCTAATCATCCTAACTAATTGATGATAAATTGATTTACACTCTTAATTACACTATTACAATCTTCTTAATTAGTAGTGATTGGAGATAATTATGGGGCAAGAGATAATTATGGGATTGCCCCATAATTATTCTTACGGTTCCACGCAGTCTTAGCGGGAGGTTCGCAGATGCTGAGACTGTCCCTGAAATCATCAAAAATACGCGCGGAAGACCTTTCGTGCAGATGTCTGCAATCTGATAACGGGACGGTACATGGAGACTCGGACTTGTCTACGAGCAACCTTTTCTCGAACGAATAAGATATCCATTTCGATATGCTTTGTGCGTTGATGCTGAACATGATTACCGAATAAGTATATCGCACTCACATTATCACAATAAACAACGGTTGCCTTCTCAATCGGACAATGGAGCTCTAAGAGAAGATTACAAAGGCAACACGATTCAGCGACCACATTGGCCACCCCCCCACCCCCGGTATTCTACCTCAGCGCTTGACCGGGATAAAGTTGGTTGGCGTTTGGATGACCATGAAATCAAATTATCTCCCAAAAACACACAATAACCCGAGGTTGAATGTCGTGTGTACAGGAAGCCACCCTAATCCGCATCGGTATAGGAGGATAGAGTTGAGATGGAGGATTTTTACAAATGCAATCCAAACTGAATAATACCCTGGATGTACCACATAATCCATTTGAGAGCCCCCATATGTTCCTCTTTCGGATCATGCATATGCAAACACACCTACTGAACAGCATAGGAGATATCAGGTCTCGTGAAAGTGAGGTACTGCAAGACCCCTGCGACACTGCGGTAGTGTGTAGGATCACTATATGAAGTCCCTGCAGTGTTACTCAATTTGGCTTTTGTATCCACTGGAGTGTACGATGGCTTGCAGGATGACATACCGACTTTTTCAAGTATCTCCTAGGCATATTTATTCTGACTTAGAAGCAGACCACCTGCATATTGAGTGACAACAATGCCCAAAAAATAATTTAAAGGACCCAAATCCTTCATCGCAAATTCTGTTGCGAGAAGGGACATAATAGACTGGCGAAGGGAGGTAGATGATGCAGCGAGAATGATGTCATCTACATATAGGAGGATATATGCCATGTCACTTCCCTTCTTATAAATGAATAATGATTGATCGGACTTGTTGTGGGAGAAACCAAGAGTGGATACAAAACCTACAAACCTGTTATACCAAGCCCGTGTAGCCTATTTCAAACCATATAGGGACTTTTTCAGCAGACACACATAATCTGGATGTGTAGAGTCTCAAAAACCCAGCTGCTGATGCATGTAAACTGTTTCCTGTAGATGGCCATGCAAAAATGCATTTTTGACATCTAACTGATTAATGGTCCAGGATTTGGATAGTGCCAAGCTAAGAACCGTCCGAATAGTTGCTGACTTAACCACCGGACTAAAAGTTTCTCCACAATCTACTCCAACCTGTTGAGACCTGCCATTACCAACAAGACGAGCTTTGTATCTCGCAAAAGACCCATCATAATTCTTTTTGTGACAGAAAACCCACATAGACCTAATAATGTTCACAGTAGATGGACGGGGCACTATTTTCAATAAGAGCATTAATTTCATCTAACATGTCAGCTTTCCAATTTGGGTCTGATAAGGCTGCTTTGGGATTTTTTGGTATGGTTGATGGTTGAACCGAAGATAGTAAGTTAAACTAACGTTTGGGCTGAAAAATCCCATGCATGGCACGTGTTTCAATGGTCCGAGGTTGTACTGTCATCGGTTGGGTGGTAGGGATTTCAGGGGGTGGAGTGGAGTCCAACTTTAAAGGTGTGGGGGAGTGGTTTACATAGTGGTTGTTGGGTCGGGGTAATGGGTTGTATGGGTTCATTGGTGAGGGAGCAGTGGGCTCCCCCACATGGGCCTGGTTGTTACAGGGACTCAATTAGGCCGAGACCACTGGTCCAGTCCCGTGAAGTGGTGAGGCTGGGTTAATAAGGTTATTGGGTTGTGGCGGATCAACTGGTGGTTGATTATTGAGACAGTGGTGTAAAATGGGATGTATTCTGTTCTCCAAAAAATCATATGAATGTGAGGATGTCACATGAGACCTAGAAAATGGGAATTTAGACTCATCAAAAACTACGTGATGAGAGATAATAACTTTCCCCGTCGCCATATCATAACATTTATATCCCCTATGATTTAATGGATATCCAAAAACACGCAAGGAGTCAACCTAGCCTGCATCTTATTAATGGAAGTAAAAGAAAACAATGGATAACACAAACACCCTAAACACTCGCAAATGTGTAAAAAATGGAAGATGATGATATAACATTTGTGTAGGGGACACATTACAGAGCAGTTTACTAGGAAGAATATTTAAAAGATATGTTGCCATTTGAAGTGCATGGTGCCAAAAATTCGGTGGTGTGGAAGAATGCACAAGGATGGTGCGAATCATATTATTAATTGTTCGAATTTTTCTTTCGGCTTTCCCATTTTGTGGTGATGTATGTGGACACGAAATATGCAAAGACATCCCATTTTGGTGACAAAAATCTTTAAATTGGGTATTTATGAATTCCCCACATTGTCACACTGAAAACATTTAATGAATTTGCCAAATTGAGTTTTGATAAAAACACAAAATTATTTTAAAATGGTGTAGGTTTGTGATTTATGTCCTAAGGGAAAAGTCCACAAAAAATTCGAATAATCATCTAGAATTAGCAGATAGTACTTATGACCTGCAGAACTCAAAACAGGTGATGTCCATAAATCACAATGCAAAATATCAAATGGCATAAAAGTTTGTGAAGTACAGGACGCAAAAGGGAGCTTAACATGTTTACCAACCACACAATATTGGCAAACAGAAGAGCCAAAGTTCGGTTACAAGCAAACAAATTATTCTTCCTAAGAGAATTAAAAACTGGTTCTCTTGGGTGACCCAACCGATTGTGCCAGACAATAGGAGAAATGGCAGCAAAGATGGATATGCGGTTGATGAAAAAAGAGGTGATGGGATACAGGTCCCCCGTGATATTACATCTCATGAGTGGAATCCCCGTCTGAAAATCCTTCACAGAAAAGCCAAACGGATCAAAATTCACAGAAATATTATTGTCAATTGTAAAACGTCTGACAGATATCAAGTTCTTAATTAATTTTGGTGAATGTAGGACGTTTTTCAAGTATAATGGAGGGTGTGGAGAGGGTAGTATTACCTGACCAATATCAGGAATTGGAATTTTCTAACCACTGCCGACAATAATATTTTTATTATTACTCATATTGAAATAAAATGAGAGATTACCTTGAGATGCTGTCATGTACGACGTAGCCCCTGTATCCATGTACCATGAATCATCTGGAACACTTAGATTCATGTGGTTCATGGCTTGTTCGATGTCAGTGGGCGCATAGCCTACCAAAGATGGTGCTTGAGCCGTAAATGCATGTTGGGGATGAGACCCAAGAATTTCGGATTGGCGAGTTGAAGGTGCAGGCCTAGCCCACGAAGAAGTAGGGTACGGATATGGCGGGGCAGCCCACTGGTGGCCCATGGCCACGGTGGGTATTGTCCCCACTGATTACCGCCGCTGCTTGAACGCCACTGCCCGGACTACCCGCTGCCGTCGGCGGGTTGGCCACCTCCACGGCCTCGTCGCTTTCCACCATTATTTCTCCATTTTCTATTGTTATGGTTTGAACCCCGTTTTGGCCATTATTTTGACAATTATTATTGCCCCCTGAACCAAAATTTTGGGGCTCCGAATTCGTGGAAAATGAGTTGGTGGAGACGAGAGAAGTGCCGGCAGTGGATATTCCAGAAGATGCCTATTTTGCCTTCCGTGTTTCCTCAAGAATTAACCTCGAACGGGCCTCATAGAAAGGAGGCAATGGATTACTTTGTTGAATGAACGTAGCAACCCTATTATACTGTTCATTCAATCCTGCAATCAACTGAAAGACCAACCGTTGATTTATCACGGGCGAACCAACGTTGGATAATTGGTCCGCAAGCATCTTCAATTCCTGACAATAAGAGGAGATATTGTAAAAATCACCCAGTTTAATATTCATAAACTGGTGTTCAAGATAAACGGCTCTAGAAACTTTGTTATCCTGAAATATATTTTGTAGACGTTCCCACGCCTGTTGAGCCATAGAATTCGGTTCCAAAATGGTATGTAAAAGGTCGTTGGATATAGTGCCATAAATCCATTGAAGGACAATAGGATCCAACCGGGACTATAGACTTTTATTTACCAAACCGGTGTCTGAGGATGACTCTGAAGGTATAATGTGGTCGATTACCTCATAGGCACGGTAATGGATTTTGAACAATTCTGCCTAATATGTATATTGCCCTTTCTCCATTTCAAGGGGTTATAGAGATGACGTTCTTGACATTATTAACGGCAAGAGCGGGATGAAAAGTTTATTTTTCGTCCATAGGTTCCATAACAAATCAAAACCTAGAGAAGAAAAGAAGTAGATGTTGATGTTTAGGGAGTGAAAAACCCTTAGGGTTTCGGGTATGTGTTAGCCGAGAGGAGGGGGTATATTTGTCGGCTAGGATTGTAGTAGAGGAGTTTAGGGTTTAGGAAGTGGTGGTTTTATGATTTGGGGGTTGGTAGGTTTTTTGGTCGAGAAACAAACTAAGAGAATGAAAAAGAAGGAATGTTGATGACGGCTTGGAGAAGTTAGCTGAGAAAAATGAGAGAAATTTTAGGGCAAATAATTTTTAGGCTCTTGATACCATATTGGAAATTAATTCCTTAAGTATTTCATTCCAATGATAGCAAATATATAATATAACAATGTAGTATTAATCTAAGTTTACCTAAAATATAAGATGCTAATCATCCTAACTAATTGATGACAAATTAATTTACACTCCTAATTATAATATTATAATCTTCTTAATTAGTAGTGATTGGAGATAATTATGGGATTGCCCCATAATTATTCTTACATCTATGAACTAGTAGACTTCTAACCTACAAATATACATGATGGTACAGATTGAAGAATTATACTTCTGCACCTCCTTTATTAATTGGTAATAGCATTTAAGTGAGAAGTGACAGAGATAAATGCAGTCTCACTGCATGGGATAGTAAGGCCTCCATTGGATAGTCAAATATGTATTCCTCCTCCGTATGCCTCAACAAGTCTTGGAATGAAGGATGCTTCAAGCAAGAGACGGGAACCACAAATCTATGCTTATTATTATGGTTCTCTCCTACATAAACTGCCGTGAGACCCTTGGGAACATCTGTTAACTTTGTTGATGCTGATGAAGTAGTTGCAGTTGATCCTTGCCGGATAAGAATATTGTGTTTTGCATGATGAAAGATTGTCTTGAGATGATTCCTCATGATTGATGAACTTCTCTTCAACTTTGGCAAGAAATTGATAACAAGCTTCAAGTGATATGTAGTTTGAAGAAAAAGGCTTATGGTTTTTGAAAAGGAGTTCTCAGACTTTTTTATATAGGGATTGGTCATAGAAGTTTGTTGATTTATCTGTAGTAGCATCCCAACAGTGTGGGACTCGATTTCTTTACATTATTGTGGCAACTAGCTATGTTTTCTCCCCAACTTGTTGCTGGGAATAAAATAGACCCGCAAAAATAATATTCACGGTATTAGTGATTGTTAATGTTGGATTTGGTGTCCTGACATTTGACCGAACATATCTCCTTAAGTATTGATATGAATGTGTAAGTATGTTGGGACAAATGTTGCACAACATTCGGACCAACATTTTCTGAACAGATTTTGCCTTACTTCATGGGATACAGTAATATTTGTGTAAATATTACTATGAGGTAAAAATGACTTGGCAAGGTAAAAAGGAGCTGGTAAAAATGAATGAGAACTAAGTCAAAAGATGTTGCTTGCCGTGAGGATCAAACCAAAGCTGTTGAGATTATTACTATCATATCTTCTCCAACCAATCCCACCAGCAGTCCACCTTTCCCTCAACTTCCATATCCGATCGATGATCAATTCAAGGAAGACTTTCTACTATAAATAGAGAGACTACTGCAGAGAATCGATTTCCAGAACCAGAAAGTAAAAATACCAAGAGAGCTCTCGGGATTTTATCTTAGAAATCTGGATCGCCAGTGTTGCTTGAGTATGTTGACAACATTCTGTCAAACATTACAATTGTTGTTTAGATTCTAGATTAGTTTTTTATGGATATATTATAATGAGAGGTTGTCTATGTCTACTTAGTTAGATTTTTCAGGCAGAAGTCATCTGCGACTTCAACTTTTAATTCCTTTCTGTTTTATCATGTAAATCTGTAAAGAAAAGAATTTGTATATTTGTACATAATATATATATACAATACATTTGGTCATTGATCATCATAAGTTATATTATATATATATATATATATATATATATATATATATATATATATATATATATATATATATAACTTATGAAAATTTAAAACCTTTGTGTTCTTTAAATTTCCGCTGCATTTACTTTTCAAGGTTTTCTATTTTGCTAAAGTGTTGTTGCTGGTGTTGGATGACATAATTTCCGACATTTGGAAATAGAATTGGCATTTGAGTTTATTTCATTTTTGTATTTATTGTTCCATAGCCCCCTTCAAGTGGTATCAGAGTCGACACTTAACACAATAAGTGTTTGGTCTTGTTGTCATAAGTTATGGATCCGAAAATCCAACTATTGGTAGGCTTCCTATATTAGATGGATCAAATTATGCCTATTGGAAGATTCGTCTACGTTCTCATATCAAATCAATTGATGTTAGGGCATGGAGATCTATAACCAATGATATGTTGTTCCAATATTACCACCGGATAAGGAATGTGACATTCTTGTTAAACCTGAATCTGATGTACTACAAAAGAAACCAATAATGCTAGCTTTAACGAAAAAGCCTTAAATGCATTTTTTGGATAAGTTGATATGTATATGTTCAAACTCATTCAAAACTTCCCCATGGCTAAGGATGCATGGGATACTTTACAAATTCATTGTGAAGGTAGCTAAGTGTTCATCGAAAAATGCTACGCATGCTCATGAGTAAATATGAACGTTTAAGGATGAAAGAAGCGAATGATATTAAATCTTATTTTGAAAAGCTCATTGACATCTCAAATGAATGTCAAGTGCTTGGTGAACCATTAACCAACACTTAACTTGTTGAAAAAACTCTCCGTTCTCTTCCTGAAAAGTTTAATTTAAAGATTTGTGCTATTGAAGAAGATCACAATCTTGCCACAATGGACCTTCATACCTTGATGAGCATTCTTAAAACTTATGAGATGAACATTGAGAAACAAAAGGAATTGTATAAAAGCAAGAATGTGACACTTCAAGTTCAATCCTCGGAGAGTGAAATCGAAGAAGAGAATGAGAATCTTTAAGAAATTGGTGATGGTGCAAATGTTGCCTTACTCACTCGAAAATACAATTCGATGGTGAAGATGTTCAACAATGAGAGAAATCAATTTAAATCTAAAGAGCACCAAAACCAAATCTTCAATAAAAAATCTATTAGATTCCTTCCAAATATACAAAAAGGAAATCAACTAAGAAGAACTAACTCAGATCATACCAAATTTGATCCCAAACAACTTGAGTCTGTGTAGTGTCATGCATGCTCAGGTTGGGGTCACTATGCTAACGAATGTGTAAACACTCTTAGAAAATTTGGTAAGAACCTATGGGTTTCTCTTAGTGATGATGAATGAGAAGAGGATGGAGATCGTGAAACTGAAATACAAGTAATGTTGACTACTATTTTCAAACAGTCTCTATCGGATAATGTAAATGTCGTATACAATGTTATCTTAGATGTCACGACATTTGCTCCAACATCAACAACATCTTCAACGACATCCGAAACGTATGAATTCTTTAATTATTCTAATGTTAATTGCTTTAGTGGTTTTATTTCTGTTAGTGAGGTTGATTGTATGGATCAAGTTGAATGCAAAGATGATATGTTTAATGAATCACAAAGTATTTGTAAAGCTTTAATCATAGAATCCAAGTAACTTGACAAAAAGGTAAAATCTTTAACTCATGAGAATTTAGTATTAAAAAGCATGATAACCCGACTTGAGGTTGCACTTACCAAAAAGGATATTGAATTTGGTAAGATCCGTGCAAAATTAGATTTAGCCGAAGCAACCTTCCATAATCTCAACACGAGGATTCGAAATTGAATGAGATACTCAACTTTAGTAAACCTTCACATGCAGGAATTGGGTACAAAAACTCTCTTAAAATCATATGCTCTAATCTCTTTGAAAAAAATGAGAAAATATGCTTTGTAAAAGAAAAAGGGATGAATAATAGGTTCTCTTATATGTCAAAGAATATGAAGTTTGTGTGTCCTCACTGTAACTCCTCTGGACACTTAAAACCATACTGTTTCAAACTTCAAAATTATGTGAGCAAAATGTTGCCTAAAATGTTGTCCAACATTCCGGAAAACAATCGAAGCAATATTTCTGAGCCAAAAGGTAAAAAATATTTTAAGAGAGTTTGAGTTCCTAAAAAGAATGTAACATGTAATGTTGCTATACTTGCATTAGGAACAAACATTTCAGGTTCTTGGTACTTTGATAGTGGATGTTCTCGCCACATGACATGTACAAAAGGTTTTCTAAAGAACTATGAGTCATTCAATGGATGAAACATGACTTATGGAGGTGGCAGTAAAAGCAAAATAATTGGAAAAGGGATCTTGGATGTTCCTGGATTTTCTGCCTTAAGAAATGTCTTACACGTTGAGAGCTTAATGACTAATTTGATTAGTATTAGTCAACTCTGTGATGATGATCTTGAGGTAAAATTTAATAAGAATGCTTGTAAAGTTACGAATGAAGCAAATATATATGTCATGACCGGTACAAGAACATGTGACAATTGATATCTTATTGTAAGACAAGAAACATGCAATAATGATAAGGTCGATGACACAACACTATGACATCAAAAGTTGGGGCATGTCAACTACCGCAATTTAGAAAAATTGGTCTCGTATGAAGCGGTTAGAGGCATTCCCAAACATAGCCATAAATGTAAAACTATATGTGAAGATTGTTTGAAAGGTAAGCAAAGCCGTGTCTCTCATAATGTTTTCCAACATGACGAACAACATTCAGGTATATCTCACTGTTTTCAATTGATACATATGGATTTAATGGGTCCAATTGAAGTATACAGTCTAGGAGGCATGAGGTATTCTTTTGTGATAGTAGATGATTTTTCTAGCTATTATTGGATATATTTTTTGAAAGAAAAATCATAAACATTTGACATGTTTAAAATCTTGTACATTAGAATTAGAAATTTATTCTATTCTCCTATTTTTTGGATTAGATCCGACCATGGAAAAGCATTTGAAAATAGTTCATTCACAAATTTTTGTGAGAAAAAGGGAATTTTTCATGAGTTTTCTTCCCCCCAAACTCCTCAATAGAATGGGATTGCAGAACGAAAGAATAGGACATTGCAAGAAATGGCTTGAGTAATGCTTAGTACTAAATATTTGTCAAAATATTTATGGGTAGAAGCCTTGAATACTGCTAATCACATCGCTAATAGAGTCTATTTGAAGCCATGAACAAAGATGACACCCTATGAGATTATAAATGGAAATAAACAAAACTTGCGTTACTTTCATGTTTTTGGGTATATTCGTTATATTTTAAATGACAAGGATTATTTGGAAAAAATTGACTCTAAGAGTGATAAAAGAATTTTTGTTGGCTATTCAAAAAATAGTCATGCTTATCGAGTATACAATCTGAGATTCAGAACTGTACAAGAGTCTCTAAATGTTATTTTTGATGATCTTTTTGGTGTTTTAGGAAAAACTATTGAAAATAACATTATAGATACAGTGGAAAGTCCACAGAGTGTAGAAGAATCGGATGTTGCCACACCTGAAGCAACATCCGCCATCAGCAATAGAGACCACAGATGGGGCGTGAAGTGATGAATTGTTAGACCAAGTTCGTAGGGACCCCTCATCAAGGATTGGGAAGAATCATCCAACTGGCCAAGTGATAGGGGGTGTTTTTGAAGGAATTATAACAAGAGACAATGAACCACTCAACTATAGAAAAATGGTAAGGTATGTGTGTATGTCAACCATATACCAAGAGGTTAATCTTTCTTATTTTATATCTACATTAGAACCAAATAATGTTGTAGAAGCACTTAAAGATAATTTCTTGATACAAGCAATGCAAGAAGATCTTGAACAATTTTCTTGAAATGAAGTCTGGGACTTAGTTCCACGTCCAAATAATACAAATGTAATTGGAACTAAGTGAATTTCTAAAAATAAATAAGACGAATCGGGAACAGTTGTTAGAAACAATGCACGTCTAGTTTCACAAGGTTATACTCAGGTTGAAGGAAATTATTTTGATGAAACCTTCGCACCTGTAGCTAGAATCGAGTCGATTAGACTTTTACTTGCTATTGCTTGTTGTTTGAAAATTACTTTACACCAAATGGATGTAAATGTACCTTATTAAATGGTTATCTAGACAAGGAGGTATATGTTGAACAACTAAAAGGATTCAAAGATCCTTACCATCCACACTATGTGTACAAGCTTAAAAAGTCTTTGTATGGGTTGAAACAAGCCCCATCGTGCATGGTATGGTCGTTTATCTAACTTTCTTCTTGAATTTAGTTTTAACTGTGGCGAAGCTGATCATACTTTGTTTATTAAATGACATGGTGTAGATATTATAATTTCTCAAATCTACGTGGATGACATAGTCTTTGGATCGACTTCACAGTCGTACCTAACTTCATTTGTTAAAGCTATGTCATCGCCATTTGAAATGAGCATGATTGAGAAATTAACTTTTTTCTTAGGCTTGCAGATAAAGCAAAGTGAAGATGGAATTTCATCTCACAGAGTAAATATGCCAATAATCTAGTTAAAAGATTTGGTTTGGAGAACGTTAAACAGATGAAAACGCCAATGATTTCATCACAGAAGGTATGTAAGGATAATGTTGGTGAAAATGTCGACCCAACATTATATCGATCTATGATAGGTTGCCTTATTTATCTTACTGTTAGTCGCCCAGATATTATGTTTAGTGTTTGTGCACATTTTCAAGCTTGTCCCAAAATATCCAACTTAAATGTCGTGAAACGTATTATTCGATATGTTGCTGGCACATATGAGTTGGAATCTGGTATTCCAAAGACACTAATCCTAACTTAATAGGATTTAGTGACTTGGATTGGGCTGGAGATGTGGATGATAGAAGAAGTACAAGTGGAGAATGTTTTTATCTTCGCAATAACCTTGTTTCATGGTATAGTCGTAAATAAAACTGTGTCTCAATTTCAACTGCTGAATCTGAATATGTAGCAGTTGGAAGTTGTTTCTCTCCATTAATATGGCTACAACACATATTAGGCAACTATGGATCTACTTGTAACATTTTGATTTTGTACTGTGATAATTTGAGTGCTATAAATATTTCTAAAAATTCAGTTCAACACTCACGTACAAAACATATTGATGTTAGACATCACTTTTTAAGAGATTTAGTTGAAAAACAACTAGTTCAAATTGAACATGTTGACACTCTTCATCAACTAGCTGATATATTTACAAAAGCATTGGACCATAAGAGATTCTCTAGTTTAAAAAATCTCTTGGTCTCTGTAATCTCTATAAAGGCATTTTTGGTGAATGTCGGCTGAAGTGTTGTATAACATTTCGGGTGACATTTACCTATGTTATATCACTAACTGATTATTGTTGTTCTATGGTGCATAAATTTTGGTCACACAAGCATGATCCTTCAATTATAATATGTTATCAAAGTGATATTGTTCTCTGTGATGTTATATATATCATAAAAAGAGAGTATCAAAATAAGGCAGTCTTTACAAATATTTGGCAACTGTGAAAAAAAGGGCAAAGCCCATGAAAAGATATTGTTCCTATTCTCTAGGAGTATCGAGTGCTTCAAAAGAGATTTGAGAATACCATAAAAGTATTCTTATTTTTTACACAAAAAAATCTTTTATATGTGTTACCTGATTAGACCAAGGACACGATGAGAAAATGTTACATTGGTCCAGTGGTCAAACTCATAAAGTGCATATAAAATGTGTCTTGGTTTGTTGTCAAATCTGAAAATTCTTATGGGATCAAAATACTTGTGTTGTCCAAAATGTTGCTAACATTGTTGTTGACATTTTCAGAATGTGATATGTGTTGGGATGTTGTTCTTAACTGATTTTTGAAATATCATATTTACTCCCTATTATATGCCTTGTTTAATGGAATTTCAGAATTTAAAAGGATAAGATATCCCAATCTTTTAGGTGTAAGTTATTGTGTAAAATTGAAACACCTAAAAATAATGAATTTTTGTTGCTAAGAAAAGGTTTGTCATGTATATAAATATTCCTCTTATTTGCTATTATTTTATCATTTCCGATTTTCCTATAAAAATATATAAAAAAAAGAGGGAAAATCACATCGGGTATACATCTGCCTACCTAACCGATGGAATCACCAAACCAAACTCCAATCTCTATCAGAAACCCTAACTTCTCAAAACCCTCTCCCAAATTTTCACCAATGGAAACATCACCAATGTCAGAACAAATGTCATCCAAAATTCACTCCAACACTCCAATGAGCACAAGCCCTCCAATGAATATGGAGGCTTCCGAGCACAATGATCACAAGCAAACAGAACAACCATCCTCTTCATCCAATCTCCCAGAAAACTCATGTACAACAATAGTGTTTAATGGTTTTGATGAATCGTTAGCTATTAGCTATCCTGAATATAATAATAACCCTATAGATGTTGATGAAACTGTTGATTTTTCATCTTTGGGTAAAAGTCCAAAGTCATCTACCTTCCCTACTCGTCGATCGAGTAGAGTTTCTGAGAAAACAGTCCAAGAAGGACCGAGTAACAAAAGATCTAGATATGAAACATCTATACCCTCTTACTTGAGTAGTGCAAGTAAAGTACAAACTATGTGCTTTCAACAGAGGAGAGTGAAGAAGAATCATTTGCTTCAGTGCAGCCAAATGTGCCTCAAGAAAGGGAAATCCCAGACGACACTCCTCTTTAAAACAATTCTTTCCAAAGGGAGTTTCCAGACTTGCAAAGTCGTGTGCTACTCCAAATGTTGCCACTGATGCCATAACATCTCAGACTACATTTCAGCCAACATCGGAAGAAGCACAAGCTACAACATTATCCAGTAGTACCGAATCCACTGATTCAGACTTTGAGGTATCTACTTACTCAGATAAATTCTATTCTAAAACTAACTATGATATGTGGGACTGTTACAAGAATAAAGTGATTAGACCTGAGAAAGTATTAGATATTGTTTCTTGTGCTAAATATGGTTTCGTAGAATTCTTGAAGGATGGACAATAGGGATGAAGTGATTGAATATCTCACTGGAGGTATGATGAAGAAGTGGATCCCTAGATGTCCAGCCTCCAAAACTAACAACCCTATTTTCCACCATCCACAAAATTGCTATTCACAATTGGCTTCCTTCAATGAATGAGTCAATTGTGACATCTGAACAAGCCACTTTGTTGTATAAAATTGGGAAAGGTTTGAAAGTTTATTTGGGAAAAATGATATTTCATCAAATTGCCAACTTGGCTGAGAAAGAATCAACTTCAATCCTTCATTTTCTCTATCTGATCTACAAAGTATTAACCACCCAAGGCTTTGAGTCTAAGAGAGAAGACACTTTAGGGAAGGCTCATGAGCATTACATTGTAAACAAATCAATTTTGAAGAGCAAGGACAGAGTCATCGACCTACCCTACAAAAAGGAAGCTGAAAGTGAAAATGTTGTCAGAAATGTCACCAACATTCTGGGCAACACTGGTTCAGGACGTCTACACTGTCTATAGAATGGCTTGTGGATCAAACTAGAAAAATCAACCAACATATTTCTGAGGTTGATGCTGCAAAAAATGCTCTAATACAAGCTAGAGACCATTTCATGATGCTACTTTACTCACAAAAAATGGGAGATAATGCTGATACACGGGGGGAGGAATTTTAAGCTATTATGGAGCTGGTGCTGCTGTATGATGAGCAAGGACGGAGATGTTGCTGTTGTCGATGTTGTATGGGGATCTTTAGTATATTGATATTGATATTTGTTGACAATAAATATTTCTATTTGTGGTTTGTATATATATTGGATGATATGTGATATGTGTGCTCATATTTTTTTCTTTTCTAATCCTATGAATCAGTATACACATGTTTGCTTGTATGCCATCATAGGTTAAGGGGGAGCATGACCTTGAAAGTGTTGATCACAGATGTCGGACAACATTTGTGACAACATCCTAAGTCAACTTTACATTTTAATGAGTTTTGTGAAGAAAGGCAAAAATGAGGAGATTGTTAATGTTGGATTAAGTGTTGTGATATTTGACCCAACATATCTCCTCAAGTATTGATATGAATGTGTAAGTATGTTGGAAAAAATGTTGCATAATATTCGAACCAACATTTTCTGAATAAATTTTGTCTTACTTCACACGATGCATTAATTTTTGTGTAAATATTACTATGAGGTAAAAATGACTTGGCAAGGTAAAAAAGAGCTGGTAAAAAGTTGTTGCTTGTCCTGAGGACCAAGCCAAAGCTATTGAGATTATTACTCCCAGATCTTCTCCAACCAATCCCACCAGCAGTCCACATTTCCCTCAACTTCCACAACTGATCGATGAGCAATTTAAGGAAGACTTTCTACTATAAATAGAGAGGCTACTACAGAGAATCGATATCCAGAACCAGAAAGTAAAAATACCAAGAGAGCTCTAGGAATTTGATCTCAGAAATATGGATCACCAGTATTGCCTGAGTGTGTTGGCAACATTCTGTCCAACATTACAATTGATGTTTATATTCTAGATTAGTTTTGTATCGGGCGATTGTAATGAGAGGTTGTCATCTGCGACTTCAACTTTTATTCCTTTCTGTTTTATCTTGTAAATCTGTAAAGAAAGGAATTTATATATTTGTATATAATATATACAATACATTTGGTCATTGACCATCATAAGTTATATTATATATATAACTTATGAAAATTTAAAACTTTTGTGTTCTTTAAATTTCCGCTACATTTACTCTTCAATGTTTTCTATTTTGCTAAAGTGTTGTTATTGGTGTCGGACGACATAATTTTCGACATTCGGAAATAGAATTGGCATTCAAGTTTATTTCATTTTTGTTTTTATTGTTCCATAGACCCCTTCAGTGATAAACGTGGAACACTAAGTTATGATTAATTAGCAAGAATAAAGAGCAATAATGACATCGAGAATTTTTATGTGGAAACCCTTCTGAATAAAGGAAAAACTACGGGCCAAGAGAAGCAACTGATATCACTACATCAAGGAATTTTACAATGTATAGTCACGAGTATAAATACTCCAAAGACCACTATACACTCAAAAGAACCTCATTGACTAAGAAGGGGGCGGACATAACAACTATATGGACCCCTTCCTTTCAGTTGTTGCCTTTCCCGGACTGAGCCGGAATTTTGGATTAGAAAGGGCAGGCGAAACCCTAATAACACTAGTGGTATATACTCTGAACTGGTTTCGCAAAGATCAACTTGTTCAGAATGATATCTTAGCATCGGTAGAACCTACACATGCATCTACTAATGCAACAGCTACATCAGCAAATAAAGCTTGGGAATCCCTGCACACTGCCTTCGCCAATAAATCTCATACTAGAATTATCAGTCTCCAAGATCAACTGGCTCGTATTACCAAAGATTCTAGGCCTGTCACTGACTATCTACGTGACATACGTTCCATTGCTGATGAACTTGCAATCGCTGGAACAGTAGATGGTGGAATTACTCAGAGAAAAATCAAGCACGTGCACGAAACAATAATAATCGAAAGCAAGGAGGTAATACTTCACAAGGTATCCAACCATGGCGTTCCCAGACAGCCCGAGACTCATCAAATACCCAACAATGGCGCTCTCATCGAAATCAGCACCCACAAAACTTTGACAATTTCCTTCATTGTCAACTCTGTGATTGCTCCGGTCACTCTGCCAAAGTGTGTAGATCCCAGTCTCATAACCACCTTCAGGCTCATGCTAATTATGCTACTCAGTTCCATCAGCAACAAGATCTATGGGTTGTTGATTCCGGGGCTAGCCATCACATCACAACTGATGCTCGCAGCTTAGCCACTTCTCAAGACAACCACGAAACTGAAGAGATCTCAATGGGAAATGGTAATAACATTCCAATTTCTCACACTGGTAACACTCACTTATGTGCATCAAATAAAAACTTCAAATTAAATGATACCCTTTGTGCCCCAGCCATAAAAAGAAAACTTCTCTCTGTCTCTAAATTTTGTCATGACAACAAAACATCTATTGAATTCTTTCCTCTTCATTTTTTTGTGAAGGATATGACTACGGGGGTGCCTCTGGTGTGCGGGCAGAATTGACATGGGCTGTACGAGCGGCCTCAAGAGACAACACACATGTCCCAACCTCAATCAAATTTGGCAGTTCATCGTCTTCATATTGACCCGTGGCATTGACGATTAGGAGACCCAAGTCTTCAAACTTCAAATAAACTGTTAGAGAAGTTATCAATTCCATTTTCTGATTCAAAAAATTCTTCAGTCTGTAATTCTTGCAATTCAAATAAAATGCACAGGTTGCCTTTTTCTGAAAATACACTGCATAGTCAGCGACCACTGCAAATCATTTATAGCGATTTATGGAGACCTTCCCCGGTGTTGTCCATTGATCATAAGCGTTATTATGCCCTGTTTGTTGATCAATTTTAGAAATATATGCGGATATATACACTGAAAAATAAAAGTGAAGTTCAAGATGTTTTTAAAAGTCTATATCCGCTGCTTGAACGTCGCTTTTACACAAAAATTCTCTCATTTTACACTAATGGTGGTGGTGAATTTGAAGGATTATCTTTCTATGTATTGAACATCTTGTTTCACCTCCTTATACACTCTACGTGTAGCTGTAGTTGAACGACGCCACAGACATGTTGAAACAGCCAAAACCTTAATTCATCAAGCCCCGCTTCCATCAAAATTTTGGAGTTTTGCTTTCCATCAGGCAGTTTATCTTATCAATAGATTACCCTTAGCTACCCTAAAAGATAAATACCCTTATTAAATTCATTTTCAAGACACCCCAAAATTTGATTCCATAAGAACTTTCAGTTGATTATGTTAAGATTTGAGTCCCAAATCCTACCTAATAAAAAAATAGTAAATAAGAAAAAAACAAATAACACACATGAATTTATAATGATTCACTCTCAATGCGACAACTACGTTCACTTTGCCGCTGCAGATTTTACTATAATCAAATAGGGAGTTTGAGTTTACAATTCTCTCTTTCTCTCTTGCTCGACCTCAAAGAAAGAAAAATAGTGTCCTAGTCTATATAGCGAAAACTAGGGCGAACATAATACAAGCCTAAAATTTCCAACTCAACAGTTTATGCCATCCTTGGCTTCGACCATACACAAAAAATAAGCTCGAGCCTCGTTCAACTCCATGTGTTTACCTGAGTTTTTCTAACAAACATTACTGCCAGCAGTGCTTTGACCCAACTTCAAAAATATTTTTATCCAGAGATGTTTTATTTTTTGAGAATAACTTTCCTTTTAAAAATATTTTCTCATTTATCAAAATTCCAAATTAAATCATGGGAAATAATTGAAAAGGAAAACGATTAGAGTCTATGTGAAACTCAAAATTTAAACGTGGATCTTCCTCCTGCTATCCTCTGTGCACCTTGCCCACAAAGTACGACCATGCCATTCGCCACACGCAGAGAGCAATCTCAAAGTTCAGGTATTATCTTCAACTCTCCTCAGAATTCTATATCTAATGAAGTTGTGATTTCCTTTCTGATTTCAGTCAATCCTCTTGCACACTCTTCAAACGATCAAACCACCCATTTCCAACAATAAAACCAGCCCCTTTTAACTTACAGATGTCGCAATCCTCACCCATCTGCCTCCTTCGGTACCTTCCCCTCATGCACCTCCTTCTACTCCACATTCGTCGGCTACTATCACGCCCCCAAACACATAACGAACTTCTGACCACAATGTCGAGTCACCCGATGGTTACCTGCACCAAAATAGTACCCGGATAATTTAAAATGACCTCCTCATATTCACATGTAGTTGTACCTATTGGACATGTGCTTTTAGAAGAAATGTAGAAAAGGACATAATCAAATTGGTAGGGAAGATATGTCATTGTGACAGAAGTAAATGAATGATTCTTTTAATTTAGTTACGTTGAGGGATACAAACAGATATTTCACATTTCCAAATTTGAATAGAAAACCGTGAGTGGGGTGGACATGTAAAATAAGCTATGGGACAGTGAAATAGTTGTTGGAAATTAGCCTTTGGCGGGGAGATGCGTCCACCCATCTTTGATGAATTAAACACTTGTGTTCCGTATGTTGGAGACCTTGTCCCTTTACACATGCATGATCTACGAAGTGAGTAGATGATCGTAGGGCCAAGAATCGTCTAATTTCGTTGAGAAATGAAAGAGATATTGGTCCACGAAGTAAGGTGTTTGAGACATGGAAATGTGGTGTGGGACAAATCTACCACATCGGTGGGAATAGGAAGAATTGTTCTCTATATAAATCTCTAATTGGTAAAGGAGTATCCCATGTGTTTAAAGGAGGGAAGACCTAGATGTGCTTGGGTTCAAGGCTAAGCCCACACGCACGCCGCTCGCCAGTCCCGTCTCGGGTTCTCGGGTCCTCGGGGCCTCGGGTCCTCGGGTCCTCGGGGCCTCGGGGCTGTCTAATATTATCTTTTTGGACCAGAGAACTCTGCCAGATGTACAGTTTGATCCCTGAAGTTTCATATGTACAGTTTGGATCAGAATTCTTTCATATGTACAGTTTGGACCAGAGTTTCTGAGAAGGTGAACGAAGGCAAAAAGCCTACCGTTGGGACTGTTTTTTGAGGCATTAATCAGCAATTACTTGGCTGATTAACTCCTCCATTATCACCCTCCTTCATGACCTTAATTCAGCCTCCTTGATGGCCATTTACTGCCTTTACTTGGCTGTTTTAATGGCCATTAACAGCCATGTTTTGGGCAGTTGTACATCCCCTTCTCCTTGCTATATATTGAACCTTCTTTGGCTCAATTCAGTGGCAGAAAATAGATGAAAATACGGTGAGAAACAGGCCACAAAACAGATGAAAAAGACACAGAAAAACTGACTGAAAAACAGCCACAAAACAGTGAGAAAAACAGCCACAAAACAGTGAGTGAAATTCAACGAAAATCAGTGCAATTTTCGACTGAAAAACAGTGACCAAGCCCTCACGTATACACAAGATATACACTACAGAGACACACTATATACACAGAGACAAAAGAGAAGAGTATTGAGAAACTCTTCCTTCCTATTCCATATCTTCAGAAAGTCGAGTCCTATTTGTTTTCTTCGCCAGGCTCAACCTATTGGCTTTGTAGTGTTGAGATTAAAGTGTTGTTTTATCTTGGGAGACTATTGCCCGCTAACGTAAAAGCATATATACGGGGCAATGTTATCTTAAGGATAGAGGGCTATCCTCGACTCAACACACAACGTTGTAACCATCCAGATTTAGTTGTTTCTTGATTTCAGGTTATCAAGATTCAAGGCACAACAAACTTAAGTAGCTTCTCAACATTGGCTTTGCAAGGTGATCAAGATTCAAGACACAACACACATGCGGCAGTTTTGAAGATTGACCATTTATTTACCCTTTCGAACATTTGTAATAGTTATTACTTCCCGTACTGTTCTATAAAGTACCATATAACACCAACAATAGTAATATAGATATTTTTGCACTAAGTTAAGAGGATAATAGAGAGACAACTTGGCTACAGTGACCTTATCACCATGTTTCTAACTATTCCTGCCTCTCTACTACAGCTACATGGTGAGCTATGTCATATTCCAGGACAAAGACAATTATTGTTTGATTTGCTAACAAGTTGTGGAATGTCAGGATTCCACTGATCAATCTCATTTGGTTGACTTCTAAGTCTATTAGAAACACTTTGAGAACTACCAAACCCCATATTAAGTGAGTCTGTATTGTGCTTATCTAAAACATCCATTAGTGATCAGCAAGGGCTGCTGAAAAAACAATGAACTCTGGCATAGTAAAAATTAGGGCGTGGCTGAAAAAAAAATATTGCATTCAAATACTACAACCAAACAACTAAGACCCCAAATATTCCCAAGCTGAAAGAATGCAATTTCTTGCAGCACATATCACTTGAAGCTTGTTTTCAATTTCTTGCAGCACTCTACCAGCTAAAAGTTGAAGAGAAGTTTATCGATCATGAGGATTCATCTCAAGATCATGTTTCATCATGCTAAACACAATATTCTTTTCCACCAAAGATCAACTAAAACCAGTCTATCAGCATCAACAAAGTTAGCAGATGTTCCCAAGGGTCACATGGCAGTATATGTTGGTGAGAGCCATAATAATTAGTATTAGCAAGTGTACCATGTTTATATTTACCATATTTAATATTATGTAATTATGGTAGAATTAGGATCTTTTGTTGTATAAGAATTTCACATTGTACACCTATATATATATATATATATTGTATTAATGAGAAAGACTCCTCAAAGGGAGATTAATACAATCTTACATGGTATCAGAAGCCAAAACCTAAATCCTATCTTCTTTTCTCTGCCGCCGCAGTCCCTCGATCTCTGCGATAAAAGATTTTTTTCCCCGAGAAAACACTGCTGAAACAGTGGCCTCTGCCTCATAACTCTTGTCTCTGACATAAAATCGTTTCAAGAAACAGTGCACTACATCCCATTACCCGAGAACAAATATATTATGTCCTTTACCCGAAAACAAACAGGGTTTTTCGCCCAACTTGTCATAAGCACAAATTCTTGTTCTTCTGGTGTTTTTCCTTAATTCAAGAAGACAAATTTTGTCCTCTTTATTCTTTCTTCACCAAAAATAATCCAATATATTGACTTCTCCCACACCGTCTTATTCTGGAGATCAATTTTGGGTCCAATTTCCTAGAGCCTATCAGTCTGCTCCAGGCCTCTCCAATCCAATTTGGGCCAGGTTTTCGCCACATTGACTCATCAATAGCCCGATAATGCGTGATACATGGATACGGGCGTCACGTCTCACCTCACCAATAATTCTGGTAATCTTACTCAACTGTGAAATTTAAATACTCCGCAGTCTATTATGGTCGGTAACGGTCACCGCATTCCAATTCAAGGATGTTAAACAGAGTAATATACCTATGATATACACCCAATATACATCAGTGTATATCACATGTAAAGCAGTGGACTGGGCAGCAGGGCCTCGGCAGTGGCTGAAGTAGTGGACTGGACAAGCAAGGAAGTGGGCCTCGGCAGTAGCTGAAGGCCTCAGCAGTGGCTAAAGCAGTGGACTGGACAGGCAAGGCAGTGGGCCTCGGCAGTAGCTGAAGCCCATCACAGGCAGTGTTGGTTGTAATATATTAGGAGTGTATATTGATGTAATATTGTAGTGTAAAGGTTACCTTAATTAGTGTTATACACTTACCATAATTGTATAGTTAGAATAATGGTAGAATAAGGATTTAGAAATAGAATAGGAATAGGATTCTCCTATTATGGAAATATGTAACTTGTATATATAGCCTTTCAAATAATGAAAATAATCAAGGGGATTATTTCTTTCATGGTATCAAGAGACTAGGTCTAAACAAAAAAATTTCTCTCAACTTTTGTCCTCTCTTTGATTTCGGCCGAGACACCCCACCTCCCCCCCTCGGGTTTCTCTTCCAAAATTCATCTTTCGCTCTCAAAAACAATTCTCTTAAATTTTCCTTCCTTCTTTGTTCTTTCAATATGTCTAAGAACAATTATCACTCTGCCCTCATGGTTTCCAATATCAAGAGTTGTATCCCTATTGTCCTTGAGATGGAAAACGTCCAATATGCGACGTGGGCGGAGTTGTTTAAAATTCACGCTATCTCTTATCAAGTTCTTCATCACATCATTCCTCCCGCTAGACCCCTTCCTGCGGAGGATACTGAGTTATGGATTACTCTTGATGCTACCGTTCTCCGGTGGATCTACGCCACTATTTCGGTGGACCTTCTACAGACGATTATTGAGCCGGATACCACGGCTATGGCTGCATGGAATAGATTGCGTGACATATTCCAAGACAACCAACATTCACGTGTCATCACACTCGAGCAGGAATTCTCTCTAGTTCGAATGGACGAATTTCCAAACATTTCTGCATATTGCAAGAAACTCAAGGAGTTGGCAGATCAACTTCGTAATGTTGGCGCACCGATAACTAATAATCTTTTCGTTCTACAGTTGGTTGCCGGTCTTACGGAGACCTATAATGGTGTTGGAACTCTCATTCGCCAAAGAAACCCTCTTCCCGACTTCTATTAAGCCCGCTCCATGCTTACTTTGGAAGAAGCCGGTTTGGCTAAAAACGCAGCTACCGGAGCAAGCCCCGTCGTCATGGTGGCGTCCTCTCCTAGTTCTTCGGGTTTTGTTAATAATTCGGGCCAAAACCATAATCATGGTGGCGGCAAGAATAATCGCAAGATTAATAACAAAAACCGCAGGGGCAAACGCGGTTGTTCCGGTGGTCAGCAAGCAGGCGGTGGTTGTCAGCAAGCAGGCGGTGAGCCCCATCCATGGAACAGTGGCCCACTACCCCCTGGTCCCAAAGAATGGGGCGATGGCAATGATGGGCCGTGGGCCAACGTACTCTTCTACTCGAAAGAAACTCTAATGGCGATGGGTTGGCCAACGATTCAGGCCCAATATCCAGCGATGGCGCCCATCGGCGCTGGCCCAACAACAGCAGCTCCAGCAGCTACGGCCCAGCTCCATCACAGACAGGAGTTCTTGGGCCCCGACCTCCGCAAGCCCATCATGCAGCATGGGTTGACTCAATCGGACCCAAATTGGTATATGGACACCAGGGCCGCTACTCACATGACTTCCGAATCAGGTACTCTCTCCTCTTATTCCAATTTGAGCACCCTTCGGGGTATAATTGTTGGTAATGACAACTCTATTCCAATTCAGGGTTATGGTCAGAAAACGTTGTCTCCTCCCAATTCACCCCTTCTCTTGAAAAATACTTTACATGCTCCTAAATTGATTAAAAATTTAGTGTCTGTCCAAAAATTCACTACTGACAATTCCGTTTCCGTTGAATTTGATCCTTTTGGTTTCTCTGTGAAGTATTTCAAGACGGGGAGTCATCTCATGAGGTGTGATAGTAGGGGGGATCTGTATCCTATCATGCCTGGTTTCAGTCCATCGAGTCAAGCCTTGTCATCAGCTTTTGCAGCCATCTCTCCCTCCATGTGGCATGCTCGTCTGGGTCATCCGGGATCTTCTATTTTATCAGTTTTAGATAAAAATAGCTTTATTTCCTATAAGGGTACGAGTCGTACTCCACTTTGTCAGTCTTGTTCATTTGGGAAAATTGTTAAGTTGTCATTTGTAGCCTCCAATTCTCATACTTCAAAGCCATTTGATATTATTCATAGCGACTTATGGACGTCTCCTGTTCTTAGTTCATTGGGTCATTGATATTATGTTCTCTTTTTAGATGATTATTCTAGATTTTTGTGGACGTTTCCAATTGCGAATAAATCACAAGTGTTTTCCATCTTCATCAAATTTAAAGCGTTCATTCGTACTCAATTCGAAAGAGAAATAAAAAATATTCAATGTGATAATGGGAAAGAGTATGACAATAGGGAGTTTCGGGAATTCTGTGCTACTAATGGGATAAATTTTTGTTTTTCATGTCCTCATACATCTTCATAAAATGGGAAAGCCGAACGCAAAATTCATTCCATAAATAACAGTGTTCGAACTCTCTTAATTCATGCCTCCATACCTCCATATTTTTGGCATCATGCTCTACAAATGGCCATATATCTTCTTAACATAACTCCTTCTAAAGGTCTGACATATTCTTCCCCCCTCAAAATCCTATATAATAAGAACCCTTCTTATTCTCATCTTCGGATTTTTGGGTGCTTGTGTTATCCGTTATTCCCATCCACCACAATTAACAAACTTCAAGCTCGATCTACCCCGTGTGTATTTTTGGGTTATCCGTCGAATCATCGTGGTTATAAGTGTTTTGATTTATCCTCCAAGAAAATCATAATTAATCGTCATGTCATTTTTGATGAAACCCAATTTCCTTTTACGAAAGTTCATACTCCCGAGCCTAAGTCGTATAATTTTTTGGATGACCAAATATCCCCGTATATTATTCGGAATTTTTCGGACATCTCCCGCACCCAAAATCCTCCAGCGGGCCCACTGCCCGCTAGACCCACAGTATCGCCAGCAGTTCTAGTGACTGGATCAGTTCCAGCAATTGGGCCAGTCCAGCCCAATTCTGGAACTGGTCCAGTTGATGAGTCGTTTGTCCGATTTGGGCCAGCAGGTGCCTGCTGGCCAGTCCGTCCCGAGCTCAGAAAATTCCCAAAATTCCCTCAATTCTTCCTCGAGTCATAGACCGATCACTCATAGTCAGCGGGGTATTTTTACACATAAAAGACATTTTAATTTACATTCTGATGTCTCTAAATCCCCCTTGCCCCGCAATCCTGTGTCCACATTAAATGACCCTAATTGGAAAATTGTTATGATTGATGAATATAATGCTTTTATTGATAATAAGATGTGGGAGTTGATGCCCCGTCCATATGGTATTAATGTTATCAGGTCTATGTGGATTTTTGCTCATAAGGAAAATTCAGATGGTTCATTTACTCGACATAAGGCGGGGCTTGTAGGTGATGGTAAGACTCAGCAGGTTGGGATAGATTGTGGAGAGACGTTTAGTCCGGTGGTTAAGCTGGCTACTATTCGCACTGTGCTTAGCTTGGCTCTTTCGAAGACTTGGCCTATTCATCAGTTAGATGTCAAGAATGCTTTCCTACATGGTGATCTCAAGGAAACAGTCTATATGCATCAGCCGTTGGGTTTCAGGGATCCAAACCGTCCTCATCATGTATGTTTGATGAAGAAGTCCTTATATGGGCTTAAGCAGTCTCCAAGGGCCTGGTACACGAGGTTTGCTGACTTTGTTTCAACTATTGGGTTCACTCACAGCAGGTTAGATAATTCCTTGTTCATCTACCGCAGTGGTTCGTCTTTGGCCTACATTCTGTTGTATGTGGATGATATCATCTTGAATGCCTCGTCCGATGCCTTGCGCCAGTCTATCATGACCATGCTCAGTTCTGAGTTTGCTATGAAAGACTTAGGGCCTTTGAGTTATTTTTTGGGGATTGCCTTCATGCGTCATTCAAGTGGATTATTTTTGTCTCAACGAAAGTATGCTGCTGAGATCATAGAGAGGGCTGGGATGTCATCCTGTAAGTCCACTTCCACGCCAGTTGATGCAAACCCCAAGCTGAGTGCCGCAGCAGGTGCACCATACGAGGACCCGACCCGCTATCGCAGTCTTGTAGGGGCCCTCCAATATCTTACCTTTACTAGACCGGATATTACGTATGCGGTTCAGCAAGTGTGTTTATTCATGCATGATCCCAGAGTTGAGCACATGAATGCTATCAAACGCATCATTCGGTATATTCAGGGGACACTGGACTATGGGTTGCACTTGTATCCTTCATCTACATCCACACTTATCTCTTACACGGATGCTGATTGGGGTGGTTGTCCCGACACCAGATGGTCGACTTCTGGCTACTTTATGTTCCTTGGCAACAACTTGGTCTCCTGGTCGGCGAAGCGTCAAGCAACTCTATCACACTCAAGTGTAGAGGCAGAATATCGAGGGGTAGCGAATGTGGTCTCCGAATCATGTTGGCTACGTAATTTGCTTTGAAGCTTCATTATCCCATTGAGAAGGCAACCTTGGTATATTACAATAACATTAGTGCCATCTACCTTTCAGGTAACCCAGTTCAACACCAACGCACCAAACATATCGAAATGGACATTCACTTTGTCCGTGAAAAGGGTGCAAAGGGTCACGTTCGCATATGCCATGTCCCATCTCGTTATCAAATTGCAGACATCTTTACAAAGGGTCTACCAGCGGTTCTCTTTGAAAATTTTAGTGACAGTCTCAGCGTTTGAAAACCGCCCGCTATGACTGCGGGAGTGTGTTAAACAGAGTAATATACTTGTGATATACACCTAATATACAGTAGTGTATATCACAGGCAAAGCAGTGGACTGGGCAGCAGGGCCTCGGCAGTGGCTGAAGCAGTGGACTGGACAAGCAAGGCAGTGGGCCTCGGCAGTAGCTAAAGGCCTCAACAGTGGCTGAAGCAGTGGACTCGACAGGCAAGGCAGTGGGCCTCGGCAATAGCTGAAGCCCATCACGGGAAGTGTTGGTTGTAATATATTAGGAGTGTATATTGATGTAATATTGTAGTGTAAAGGTTACCTTAATTAGTGTTATACACTTACCATAATTGTATAGTTAGAATTATGGTAGAATAAGGATTTAGAAATAGAATAGGAATAGGATTCTCCTATTATGGAAATATGTAACTTGTATATATAGCCTTTCAATTAATGAAAATAATCAAGGGGATTATTTCTTACAAAAGATTTGGCCACACCCTTACCCCACCACCGCATCCCCACTTCTCTCATAAAAATGTCTTTTATTCCCCACACATCATCAAAAATCTAATTTCTGTTAGAAAATTTGTCACCGATAATTCTGTCTCAATTAATTTTGATCTGTTTGAATTTTCTATAATGGACCTCCGTACTGGAAAACTCCTTATGAGATGCAATAGTGAGGGGGACCTATATTCTTTTCTACCCACATCCGCTGCTAGTGTCACTCCTCCCACCGTTCTAACTATCATATCTCCCTCAACATGGCATAGTAGACTTGGTCATCCGGGTTCTCACATTTTTTATTTCTTAGAAACTTGTAACATCCCGTACTTTCGGGCCATGGTTTGAATCGCTAGGCTTATGTAAATAGACACAAGCGTTGGAGGATTTTTTGGTCATGTTCACGTATGCGAATAAAGGAGTTTAGTATATAAAAGGATGCACTCTCGAAATAATTTAGGACTTAAGAAGTGTGACGACGGGAATTGAAAATAATGGTTGTATGTTTCAAAGGGTGTTATGGACTAGTGCTATATCGTATGAGTACGACATTGAGTATATGAAGGTTTTATAAGTCATTAAGATTTAAGTGAATTGGGATCAAGAAACTAATTAAGTGAGAATTTGTAGTGGAAATAAACCCATTAATTGGATTTAGTGCATAAATTATTGGGGACATATGCACGTGAATGGTAAAGTGTGGTAGAAAAAGGATCTGCTTGGTGTCACTTTTTAGTGACTAATTATAATACATGGCCATAGGGCCCCCACATGTAAGTGTTATGATTCATTAAAAGTCATTTACTTCATTTAAATTAGCCAAATGTTACTTATAGGAAGCAAATAGGTTGTTGTACGTTTTCCTTTATTTGTGGATAAATTTTATGTCATATCTATAAACTTCCTTTCAAATAGAAAGAAAAATAAGATGATGGATGTTTTCTCTTCAGTGAAGTGTAACAAAATTTCTCCTCCATCAAGTATAGTGATCTTCCTCTAACGATTTCATGTTTAAAACGTCGGTTTCCTCCAGATGATAGTAAATTTGAGATTTCTTTGAAGTAAAGTAAGGTGGAAGGAGAGGGTTTCTTGACAAATAAGATTGAAGTTCATTACGGACTACTTTAGTTGTATTGTGAACACAAAATGGCTAAGGTATGTTAAGGCAAATCATTTCTTCTTTTGGCATGTTCTAAGTACGAAACGTAAATGTATTATTGTCCCATAAATAATTCTACTCTTAGTAGTTAAGAATGTTCATGTTATTCATTCCTATTGTCAAAGCATGTCTAATTATATTCCTAAATCCTTATTGAGGTATATGGAAAAGATGTTAGTATTCATAATGTTAATCGGAGGTAAAGTGATATTACATCACTTCGACAAACTTATAGTGTATTATTGTCATATCATTCATGCATTACATTCATTTACATACCTTGACCTCAAAAGGAGTTATATACTCTACTATATGTTAAAGCATTATATATGTATGGGGTATGGGAGAAGGGAAGACGTTATATACGCACACCACCTGCAGTTGGTACAGATATACACGATAATGATTATGCCCACAGAGGCTGATATGATATGATGGGACGCCCACAGAGGCTTGATGGCGTTGTATACGCATATGTATATGAATGACCGCATTTGCATTGTGCATGTCATTTAGACATATTATGGCCCTCAGAGGCATTCTACACAGACATGGTACTTAGGCATATTATAGTCCTCTGAGGCATTCTCTACTAGTTGGTTGTTTCTTGTCTCATGTTACTTTCAGGTCTCTATTATGCTATTTTTCATACCTGACATACTCGGTACATCATTCGTATCGACGTTCCTTTTGTCAGGGGATGCTGCGTTTTATGCCCGCAGGCTCAGGTAAACAGAGTGACGGTCCACACTAGTAGGTTGTTGGTTCAGCTGATATTAGAGCACTCTACTTGTTCCAGAGTTACAGTCTAGTCGTGGTATAATGTTCTTGATATGTAGAGGGGTATGGCGGGGCCCTGTCCCGACCTCATGATGTTTCGTACTCTTTAGAGGTTTGTAGATAGATGTCGTGTGTATAGTATTCGTGTATGTCCTTATCGGCCTTGGTATGTATATGTATATAGGTTGGGTCCTTCTAGTTGCAGGATTTTACATAGATTCTTACCAGTTTACTATTTTCATATGTTAGTAGGGTATCTTGTGGCACCCTCGTGGCCCATGATTGGTTACAGATATATGCTAAATATATAATTAGTGGTACTCAGCAAGTAAGGTCCAGGTGCCCGTCATGACCCTCCGGTTTGGGTCTTGACAAACTTGGTATCATAGTAGGTCTGTCCTAGGGAGTCTATAAGCCGTGTCTAGTAAAGTCTTATTTATTGGTGTGTTGTGCACCACACCTATTTATATATTGTATTAATAAGAAAGGCTCCTCACAGGGAGATTAATAAAATCTTACAATAAGCATAGATTTGTAGTTCCAATCTCTTGCTTGAATCATCCTTTGTTTCAAGACTTGTTAAGGCATGCATAGGAAGAATACAAATTTGATTATCCAACAGGAGCCCTTACTATCCCATGTAGTGAGACTGAATTTCTCTCTGTCACTTCTCACTTGAATGTTATTACCAATTAATATAGGAGGCATACAAGTATAGTTCCTTAATATTTACATCATGTATATTTGTAGGTTGCTAATTTACTAGTTCATAAAATGCTGCAATCCTAACTTTCCCTGGATGTTGGATATGTTTTGTAATATCAAATAGGTTACACCTTCTACAAGTGTTTCAGTATAATAGTGCAAGAGTTGTTTATGCAAATACATCAGCATTTCACTAACCATTTTTATGGTTTTCCACCCGGTATCCAGTACCTTCATTGGGGTTCGATTAAATCCAAATTTGTGCCAAGAAGTCCATATTGGAGGGGTAAACGCTCCATAACAAAGGTGACTTCATACCTAGGGCTATAAAACCTCAATTCCCTAATATTGAGGTTGAAAAAAATTCCCTAATACTGAGAAACAACAGATTCTGTTGCAGTACATGATATACTTTTCTTTCATTTCATTTTAGCAACAAGGCAGTGTGGATACAAGAAAGAGTTGAATGCGGGTGTGGACATAAGCAGGCGAATCACACTTAATGCAAGCAATAATTGTATAAGTCATAGTAAGATAGTTTAATCTCCCAACTAACCTCGTGTATCTCTCTAGATCATCAAATTCGATCACCATCATCTTGCAGCAGTCCAACTTTCCAATTTCTAAAAGTAGCTCTCAAGAAGTATTTCAGTTGTCCTAAGTCTTTCATGTGAAACTTAGTATGTAAGAAAGACATAAGAGAAGAGATTCCTACATAATCACTTCATGTAATAACAATATCATCGACATATACAACAAGGAGAATAGTTCCACCAGTTGATTGTCTGTAGAAGAGTGAATGATTATATTTTCTCTTTTTTAGTCCAAACTCCTGAACTACATCACTAAGTCTTCCAACCCAAGCCCAGAGACTCTGCTTAAGCCATACAAGGACTTCTTCAAATGACAGACCTTTCCATACTCACCTTAAGAAATAAAACGGGGTGGTTGCTCCATATACACCTCTTTATGGAGATCACCATGAAGGAATGCATTTTTGATATCCAATGGATAGAAAGGTCAATTCTCAGAAGTAGCTAGAGAAATGAACAAGCGGACAAAAGTGAGTTTGGCAACTAGGAAAAGTGTCAAAATAGTCTACCCCATAAGTCTGAACATACCCTTTGGCCACAAGTCTAGTTTTAAGTCTCGCCATAGAGCCATTTGTATTAACTTTCACCACGAAGACCCATTTGCATCCCAATTTCTTTCCACTAGGTAAATTCATTAATACCCAAGTGTGGTTTTCCTCTAAGGCATGTATTTCATCAAGCATTGCTTCAGACCGTCCAAGATGATTCAAAGTCTCCTTCACTATTTTGGGTGTAGAGATGGAGTCCAAAGACACAATCATAGATCTAGACACGAGAGATAAGTGGATGTAGGAAACAAAATTAGCATTGAAATATGTGGATTTGCAAGTATATGTACCTTTGCAAAGAGCAATAGGAAGGTCAAGGTTTTCCAGAGGATGAGGTGGAAGAGGATCTAACGAAAAATCATGTATAGGATGTGTCATTAGTATCCCGCCTCCTAGAGTAGCTTGAACAATTTGAAGTGTTGCTAGGGCAGGTGGATGTGGTGTTGCAAGTACAATAGTCGATTGGTGCTCAATTGATGAACTGGATGATACATGAGAAACATTATTCGATCGTTCTGTCATGGCCCTAGTAACCTTGTAGACTAACCATTCGTCTTCCTACCCATGACTTGTATAAATAGGAGGTGCATAGAAGAATGACGTATTCTCCAAAAATGACACATCAATTGACACAAGATATTTTCCAAGTTCAGTAGAATAACAAGGAAACCCTTTCTGAAGGCGAGAATAGTCTAGGAAAACACACTTCAAGGCCTTGATGTCCAATTTGGTAATTGATGGACGGACATATAGAACATAACATGTGCTTCCAAACACTTAGGTTCCACCGAAAATAGTGATTTGTTTGGAAAGATAACTTTATAAGGTACATAACCAGCAAGCACAGTAGATGGCATGTGATTAATCAAAAAACAAATCGTAGATAGTGCATCAACTTAAAATATTTTAGGAACCTTTGTTTGGAACAATAGGATCCAAGCCATCTCAAGTAGATGCCTATTTTTTCCATCAACAACTCCATTTCGAGAAGGTGTATCAACATAAGATGAGTGGTGGAGAATCTTATCTTGTATCATATAGGACTAAAATGATTCATACATGTATTTTTTTAGCATTGTCATTCCTTAATATGCACACATTAGTATTACATTGACTCTTAACTTCAGCAGAAAAGACACAAAAATGAGAAAACACTTCAAATCGGTTTTTCATAATGTATATCCATGTCATCCTAGAAAAATCATCCACAAAGGTATCAAAATATTTATACCCACCATTGGACAAAACAAGGCATGGTCCTCAAACATTAGAGTGAACAAACTCAAAAACAAATTTAGCTCGTTTATTAACTCTTGGACTTGTTGCGATGGTGTTTTCAAGTCGACATGACTCACAATCCAATGAAGAAACATTTGTCAATAGAGTGCTTTAAAAGGAGATAATATACTGGAGTTGGCAACAGACGGACGCTCCCATTCATCAAGGATGTAGAGTCCACCAAATACATGTCCTTTACTAATAACCTGGTTCGTCTCAAGATCATGGAACACACAATAACCGGGGAAGAATAATATATAACAAATGAGGTTTTAGTAAGTTTACTGGCATAAATCAAATTAAAGGACAACTTCGATATACTTAATACAGATGATAAGGTAATACAAGAGTTTGGTTTAACAGTCCTAGATCCAAAAATGCTACAGGTTGACCCATACAGTCATATGAGATATGTCACTTGGGCCTAACTCAACCCGAAAAGCTAGATCTTCTACTCCAAACATGGTCATATAATAACGGCACCGCCACAATTCAACCAAAAACGTCAAGGCGACGTCAGAATAGAAAGCCGGACCAATATTGGTCCACGCACATGCCTCCACACGTGGCTCGAACTGGGCTGTCTCCGCCTCTCTGGCAGCTTCGCCGACGCCTGAGAGACACTCGCTTCTACTCCGACGACAGGAATTTTGGGGTATTGTAGATTGGGGAAGGTGGTCCTCCCTAGGTTGCAGCTGCTAAATTTCATATTCAAAACCCGTTTCAAGTACTGACCCAACTCCGTAAGTTCCGGTGAGTCTTCTGATCTAACTCCGGCAAAGCAAGATACCCAGCTCTGGTTCCATGTTCAATGAACAAGGAGAATAACTTGTTGCATCTTTCAAAGAGGTAAGCAATATTAATACATGTACATCAGGTTCTAACTAAGGAAAGAAATAAAAGAGATCCCTACAAACTATATACTGGTTATGTACACTACTAAAGAAAGAATCTATGTTTGTAACAAGCTTAAAGAAGGCACAGCTTCTTCGTCTTCTTCCATATTTCTTCTGCATAACTTTTAAAAAAGCAGTCATTCCCAGAGTTACGTTAGAAAATCCCAAGTAAAATTCTGTCAGTAGATAAAGAAATGAGGCAAAATGTAAGTAGTAAAACTAGCTTAACCTCATACAACAAATGAATACAAAAATGTCTGATGTTTTATCTTAAAACTAGATGAAACAAATTTGTTTAGTACTTGTTCGGTATGACAAATCTTCGTTACTTAAGATTACAAGAGTAAATGCATGAATAACCTGTCTACAAGAAGCCACAACAATGAAAAACTTATGATTAATGATTGATTAAATATTAGATGCATATAGCAATATGCAGCAAATAGTACTCAGATAATCTAACATGCATGTGCTAGCTCTTGATGAAGGGTAGAAAATATATATCCAAATTGGTAGGGCAGATATGGAGGTCAAAATAAACAACTATTATTGTGACAACAGGAAAGAATCAATCTTGATTGAATCAGTGAGGGCCCAAAACATAGATATGTCACAATTGAGGGGTACTAATTGACAAAGCAGTGATCTTTCGTATATTCATTTGCACCTAATTTGACAGAATATATTTTTTACAATAGTGGCGTTTGGGGCAGCTTGCGCACATAATAATTGATAGGAATATTACCAAGTGGAAGCAAATAGTAACTAATTAATCAACTACGTTCCATTTATTCACCAACTCCATTGTCCCTCCCCGACTTTTCATCAAATACTTTACCTCAATAGATTTCCATTTACTCTTATTTGCACTTCTTCATCAGTTGGCTTAGTTCCTATGGAAACCCCATACTAACTCACACACATAATTGTGTATATAAAGCTTACATTAATGAGCAGCAATTGCTGCTGCAACTACAATGAAATTAGAGCAGCACCGGTGGAAGTATGAACTGTCAAGAACAGAGAAAAACAATAAAGAAATTGAAGAATGACCATCTCAATTTGTTCCTCTAATACATCATACTACATAGGTATTTATACACAAGAGTAAGATATAAAAGGCAAAAAATTATCCTACACTTAATGTAAATCCTACTAAATATTCTACGTAATATTCCATAGTTAATGCTACACCATATTCTACAACAAATATAAAATATCTCTAAGTATATTTTATCTCTATTTATGTTTTCAATATTCATAATATCATATCCATCATGCTAACCTGAACTTTCATTACAACCAAACAACAAGCGCATGTATATGTCTGATCTTAAGTACTGGATACATGTATCTTCGTCTCAGGACTGAAAAGACAGTAAATAACCATGTTCCTAACTATTCCTGCTTTCTCATAGTAAATCCCACCTTTTTGCTATAGCTACATTGTTAATCAGAAAAATGCAGTTTATTATTTCTACATGGTGTTGCTTGCGTGGTCCCAGGACCAAGACATGATTTGCTGAAAAGGTTGAGAAAGGTCAGGCCTCGTGTGGACAATATCATTTATTGGTACTTCAAAGTCTTTTCAAAACCTTTTGGTAACTACAAGTGACTCAGTATTGTGCTTATATGAATCTTCCATCAATGATCAACAAGGGCTGCTAGCTGCTGCAAATCCAACGAACACTGGCACAACAGGGATTAGAGAAGCAGCAAGGAAAAAAAAGTTGCACTCAAACACTACAAACCAAACAACAAAGGCCCCAAATATGCCTCATGTGAACATGTTCTTCAGTCTAAAGACTTAAAGATACAGTGGCAAAAATACCAAACAGAAAAAACCGAGTCTACATAGAAGTACGCGGTTTTGAGCGCCCAGAAACTATGTGCTATGCCATAAATGTATTGTTAATTAATAAAATCTTCAATCCTATAGCAACAAGTTGGGGAGAAAATAAAAACTCTGCCACAATCCCTATATGTTATATACATATCAGGAAACTCATTAGCAAGAGCATAAGCTTCTTTCTGAATGCTACATATCACTTAAAGCTTGTTTTCAATTTCTTGCACCACTCTTACCAGCTAAAAGTCGAAGAGAAATTCATTGATAATGAGGATTCATCTCAAAACAAACTTTCATCGTGCTAAACACAATATTCTTCTCACATGGAAATAATAGCTGAGGGAAGACATTTTAGTAGCTAAACTGGCATCCGGCAAATTAAGGCATCAAAATCTGATGCTGTATCTTAAGACAAAACAAAGAGAATCAGTCTTCTACATTTTAGTATAAAGAAAATCTTTATCACTCCAAACAAGATTAAATGCATGAATAACATGTATTTAAAGTCAGATGTGAACAGTTAATTAAAAAGCCACAGGAAAGACAAACTCGTTATCGATGATTGAGTATTGAATGAATATAACAACCTGCACCAAAATAGTACCCGGGTATTTTAAAACAATCTCATAATCACATGTTGCTCTTCATAATAAATTTAGAAAAGGACATACCAGAATTGGTAGGGCAGATATGTCAGGATGAGAAACGAATTATTCATCGTGACAGCAGGAAATGAACCAATCTTAGTTGAATTATATAGAGCGCTAAAAACAGATATTTCACAATTTAAAAAATTGATACACATATATTTTTGGACTTCGTTAAGAGGAGAATGAAAAGTCAATTTGGAAGCAGTGACCTGGAGCCACTAATATTCGAACTTATCACAACTGAGTGAGAAAAAGAACAGACTGAAAGTGAAATGATATATTTTCTTTATTTTAGAAATAAATAGATATCATTCTATTACCAGGCATTTAATAACCATGTTTCTAACTATACCTGTCTCTCTAGTCTCTACTTCAGCTACATGGTGGGCTATGTATGGTTCCAGTACAAAAACAATTATTGTTTGATTTGCTAAAAAGTTGTGGAAGGTCAGGATTCCAATGATCAATCTCATTTGGTTGACTTCTAAGTCTATCCGAAACATTTTGAGAACTATCTAAACCCCATATTAAGTGAGTCGTATTGTGTTTTATCTAAAACTTCAATCAATGACAAGGAAGCTAAGTTGCTCGGACTCTCTGTTTTGGGTGCCGTCCCCGTCGGGATATGGGGGATATAGGTGCGGGAGCAGGATACGGTCAACCAACTTCGGATACTTTGAGAGGAGTACATTGAAAATTTGGTGGGAAAATTGAGATTTGATTTTTTAAAATTAAAGATAAAATGGATTTAAGATAAGGGAAATGACATACCTTCAATATTATTGTATTTTTGTCTCATTTTTGCTGCTTCGTGTTCAAAGAAATCAAGAATTTAAGGTCGTGCTCGGAGTTAGGATGGTAGACAGTAGCAGCGATATATCTTTATAGCTCTTTTATAATTTTGAATTTTCTTAGCCGAAAAGCCACATTCGTATCCATAACTATAACTGGATCCGCACCCCCCAATCTTAAAATTTAAATTTTGCCAAATCCGACACTCAGATACGTACCCGTATCGGATACCCGCACTCGAGTCCGAGCAACTTAGTAAGCAAGGGCTGCTGAAAAAACAATGAACTCTGGCACAATAGAAATTAGGGAGTAGCTGGGAAAAAAATGATTGCATTCAAGTACTACAACCAAACAACTAAGATCCCGAATAATATTGTTCTTCAACGAAGGCCTCTTCCAGAAGGCCTCTTCCTTTTCTTGTTCTTTTTCAGAGCAGCATCTTCAACGATGTTTGCCCCTTCAATTGGTGAAGTCTTACGGTACCTCTTCTCAGCGGTTTTGTTATCTTCCTCGATCTTGAGACGAATCACAAGATCTTCCAACTTAATTTCCTTTCTTTTGTGCTTAAGATAATTCTTGAAATCTTTCCATGAGGGCGGCAACTTCTCAATCATTGCAGCCACTTGGAATGCTTCATTTACTACCATACCTTCAGCAATAAGGTCATGGAAGATAAGTTGAAGCTCTTGAACTTGGGTTCCAACGGTTTTTTCATCCACCATTTTGTAGTCTAGGAATTTGGCAACCACAAACTTCTTCAAGCAAGCATCTTCAGTTTTGTACTTCTTTTCAAGTGCACTCCATAGTTCTTTGGAAGTCTTTATCAGACTGTAGACGTTGTACAAGTCATCTTCTAAGGCACTCAAAATGTAGCCTTTGCACAAAAAATCAGCCTGTTTTCAAGCCTCAGTAACCATGAACTGTTGGTTGTCAGGCATGTCAGCGGCAGGCACGGGAGGGTCCTCACTGGTGAACTTTTGCATACCAAGGGTGGTAAGCCAAAAGAACATTCTTTGCTGCCATCCTTTAAAGTTGGCACCGATGAACTTCGCAGGTTTCTCAACCGGTGGCACTGCGGGTTGTAGGAGTAACGGTGCGGTATTTGCGAGAGGTAGTTCCAGTCTCAATTGCCATTATTAAATGCATCACGAATAGTTGACAAACTGTTTTAGTTAATAAAACCAGAATCACAATTCAATCACAGACTTAAACGATGAAGATTTTATTTCTTCAAATCGCAGTATAATCATAAAACTTTAGTATTCCAACGAAGTTTTTATATCTTCGGGTCAGAATACTAATATTCATATGGAGTAGAAAACTACACAAGTTTTAATCTCCAAACTGAATACAAAGAACGATGAAGTTTTTATGTTCTTCAAATCGTTGTACAAGCATGAACTTTAATATTCCAATGAAATTTTTATGTTTTCAAGTCCGAATATGAACTTTCATACGGAGTAGAAAATCACACAGGTTTTAGTCTCCAAAACAGAATACAGATTAATCTAAAAATATAATTTCCTTAAGATTGTTATCAATATTTATTCCAAAAAATCAGTAAATAATAATAACTGAAAATAAACAGAATCAGTGTTGAAAAATAAGAATAATTTTTCAGAATATAATCGAGTCCACTTAGTTCAAAGTGTGTCCTTAAGAAAATTATTCCCCTCACAGTACTCGAGGTTGATGGAATATCCCCTCCTAGGATAGAACGATTATCTTACCAGAATAGTAGTACTCCAAATTCAGGTAGCGGCGAACCACTCAACGGCAGTATATCACACAGATTTTATTTGTGCAGAAGAAGAAGAAGTTTGTGTTTTTTCAGAAAATTAGTGAGTAAAATTCTGAGGAAACAAACGAATTTATAACCATGGAAATCGCTTTACGAAGGTTTGCAACCCTTACGAATGTACCACTAAAGCGGTGGGAAATTTAAATATGACAAAGAAACCGGGTCGCGGGTCAGACACACGGATCCGGATCACTAACGGGTAGGATTGGATTAGTTAATTAATTTAATTAAATAATAATTAAAAATTAAAGAAAATTTGGTCCAAAAAGATTATCAATCAATCCAAATCCAAGCCGAGCGACGACGGCGCGAGGGGAGACCCTCTTCTTAACCCTTTAGCATCAAGAAGGAGTGCTTCTACTTATAAGTAGAAGAACTTTTCTTTCCACTACCGATGTGGGACAAATGCTTATTTTATAAAGCAAGAGGGAACTCCACTTTTCTTTCAACTACCGATGTGGGACAAAGCAAGAGAGAACTCCTTCCATTTTCCATTCAATCTATCCTTTAAACCCAACAGCCATACCATTTTCTGACTTGGTTATAACTCTGCCATTTTTTGGCCCTTCATTACTACAATCTCCTTATCCGGAGGAGGTTACCTACTCCTACAGTACCTGCATAGCATTAACCAATTTTACTATTTAAGATGATTATTTAATTTTGGTAAAAGATCTTGGTTAACCTGTCACTAGGTAGAGAAATTAGGGAAACATTAGTAGCTAAACTAGCATCCAGCAAATTAGGGCATCAAAATCGGATGTTGTATCTTAAGACAAGACAAAGCGAATTCATCTACTACATTTTTATATAAAGCAAATCTTTATCACTATATACAAGATTAGATGCATGAATAACATGTCTTTAAAGTCAGATGTGGATAGTTAATTAAAAAGACACAGTAATGACAAATTCGTTATCAATGATTGTATTGGATTAATAAAACAACCTGCACCAAAATAGTACCCGGATAATTTAAAATGACGTCCTCATATTCACATGTAGTTGTACCTATTGGACATGTGCTTTTAGAAGAAATGTAGAAAAGGACATAATCAAATTCGTAGGGAAGATATGTCATTGTGACATAAGTAAATGAATGATTCTTTTAATTTAGTTACGTTGAGGGATAAAAACAGATATTTCACATTTCCAAATTTGAATAGAAAACCGTGAGTGGGGTGGACATGTAAAATAAGCCGAGGGACAGTGAAATAGTAATATAGATATTTTTGCACTAAGTTAAGAGGATAATAGAGAGACAACTTGGCTACAGTGACCTTATCACCATGTTTCTAACTATTCCTGCCTCTCTACTACAGCTACATGGTGAGCTATGTCATATTCCAGGACAAAGATAATTATTGTTTGATTTGCTAACAAGTTGTGGAATGTCAGGATTCCACTGATCAATCTCATTTGGTTGACTTCTAAGTCTATTAGAAACACTTTGAGAACTACCAAACCCCATATTAAGTGAGTCTGTATTGTGCTTATCTAAAACATCCATTAGTGATCAGCAAGGGCTGCTGAAAAAACAATGAACTCTGGCACAGTAAAAATTAGGGCGTGGCTGCAAAAAAAAAAAAGATTGCATTCAAATACTACAACCAAACAACTAAGACCCCAAATACGCCCAAGCTGAAAGAATGCAATTTCTTGCAGCGCATATCACTTGAAGCTTGTTTTCAATTTCTTGCAGCACTCTACCAGCTAAAAGTTGAAGAGAAGTTTATGGATCATGAGGATTCATCTCAAGATCATCTTTCATCATGCTAAACACAATATTCTTTTCCACCAAAGATCAACTAAAACCAGTCTATCAGCATCAACAAAGTTAGCAGATGTTCCCAAGGGTCACATGGCAGTATAGGTTGGTGAGAGCCATAATAATTAGTATTAGCAAGTGTACCATGTTTATATTTACCATATTTAATATTATGTAATTATGGTAGAATTAGGATCCCTTGTTGTATAAGAATTTCACATTGTACACCTATATATATATATTGTATTAATGAGAAAGGCTCCTCAAAGGGAGATTAATACAATCTTACATGGTATCAGAAGCCAAAACCTAAATCCTATCTTCTTTTCTCTGCCGCCGCAGTCCCTCGATCTCTGCGATAAAAGATTTTTTTCCCCGAGAAAACACTGCTGCAAAGGGGCCTTTGCTTCATAACTCTTGTCTCTAACATAAAATCGTTTCAAGAAACAGTGCACTACATCCCATTACCCGAGAACAAATATATTATGTCCTTTACCCGAAAACAAACAGTGCTTTTCGCCCAACTTGTCATAAGCACAAATTCTTTTTCTTCTGGTGTTTTTCCTTAATTCAAGAAGACAAATTTTGTCCTCTTTATTCTTTCTTCACCAAAAATAATCCAATATATTGACTTCTCCCACACCGTCTTATTCTGTTGATCAATTTTGGGTCCAATTTCCTAGAGCCTATCAGTCCGCTCCAGGCCTCTCCAATCCAATTTGGGCCAGGTTTTCGCCACATTGACTCCTCAACAGCCCGATAATGCGTGATATATGGATACGGGCGCCACGTCTCACCTCACCAATAATTCTGGTAATCTTACTCAACTGCGAAATTTAAATACTCCGCAGTCTATTATGGTCGGTAACGGTCACCGCATTCCAATTCAAGGATGTTAAACAGAGTAATATACCTGTGATATACACCCAATATACAGCAGTGTATATCACAGGCAAAGCGATGGGTGGGCACAGGGCCTCGGCGATGGTCAGCGATGAGCCTCGGCGATCAAGGCGATGGGCCTCGGCGATGCTGAAGGCCTCAAAGATGGTCAAGCGATGGGCTGGACGAGCAAGGCGATGGGCCTCGGCGATGTTGAAGCCCATCACGAGGCGATGTTGGTTGTAATATATTAGGAGTGTATATTGATGTAATATTGTAGTGTAAATGTTACCTTAATTAGTGTTATACACTTACCATAATTGTATAGTTAGAATTATGGTAGAATAAGGATTTAGAAATAGAATAGGAATAGAATTCTCCTATTATGGAAATATGTAACTTGTATATATAGCCTTTCAAATAATGAAAATAATCAAGGGGATTATTTCTTTCATGGTATCAAGAGACTAAGAACAATTATCACCCTGCCTTCATGGTTTCCAATATCAAGAGATGTATCCCTATTGTCATTGAGATGGAAAACGTCCAATATGCGACGTGGGCGGAGTTGTTTAAAATTCATGCTATCTCTTATCAAGTTCTTCATCACATCATCCTCCCGCTAGACCCCTTCCTGCGGAGGATCCTGAGTTATGGATTACTCTTGATGCTACCGTTCTCCGGTGGATCTACGCCACTATTTTGGTGGACCTTCTACAGACGATTATTGAGCCGGATACCACGGCTATGGCTGCATGGAATAGATTGCGTGACATATTCCAAGACAACCAACATTCACGTGTCGTCACACTCGAGCGGGAATTCTCTCTAGTTCGAATGGACGAATTTCCAAACGTTTCTGCATATTGCAAGAAACTCAAGGAGTTGGCAGATCAACTCCGTAATGTTGGTGCACCGATAACTAATAATCGTCTCGTTCTACAGTTGGTTGCCGATCTTTCGGAGACCTATAATGGTGTTGGAACTCTCCTTCGCCAAAACAACCCTCTTCCCGACTTCTATTAAGCCCGCTCCATGCTTACTTTGGAAGAAGTCGGTTTGGCTAAAAAGGCAGCTACCGGAGCAAGCCCCGTCGTCATGGTGGCGTCCTCTCCTAGTTCTTCGGGTTTTGTTAATAATTCGGGACAAAACCATAATCATGGTGGCGGCAAGAATAATCGCAAGAATAATAACAAAAACCGCGGGGGCAAACGCGGCTATTCCGGTGGTCAACAAGCAGGCAGTGGTGGTCAGCAAGCAGGCGGTGGGCCCCATCCAGGGAACAGTGGCCCACCATCCCCTGGTCCCAGCAGTGGGGCTGGGGCAGTGGGCCGTGGGCCAACATCCCTTCTACTCAGCAAGAATTCCGGCGCTGGCCGCCAACGCTTTAGGCCCAACATCTCAAAGATGGCGGCCCATCGCTGGCCCAACAAAGGCCCAGCAGCTACGGCCCAGCTCCATCACGGATAGGATTTCTTGGGCCCCGACCTCCGCAAGCCCATCATGCAGCAGGGGTTGACTCAACCGGATCCAAATTGGTATATGGACACCGGGGCCACTACTCACATGACTTCCAAATCAGGTACTCTCTCCTCTTATTCCAATTTGAGCACCCCTCGGGGTATAATTGTTGGTAATGGCAACTCTATTCCAATTCAGGGTTATGGTCAGAAAATGTTGTCTCCCCCCAATCCACCCCTTCTCCTGAAAAATACTTTACATGCTCCTAAATTGATTAAAAATTTAGTGTCTGTCCGAAAATTCACTACTGACAATTCTGTTTCCGTTGAATTTGATCCTTTTGGTTTCTCTGTGAAGGATTTCAAGACGGGGAGTCATCTCATGAGGTGTGATAGTAGGGGGGATCTGTATCCTATCATGCCTGATTTCAGTCTATCGAGCCAAGCCTTGCCATCAACTTTTGCAGCCATCTCTCCCTTCATGTGGCATGCTCGTCTGGGTCATCCGGGATCTTCTATTTTATCAGTTTTAGATAAAAATAGTTTTATTTCCTGTAAGAGTACGAGTCGTACTCCACTTTGTCAGTCTTGTTCATCAGAGAAAATTGTTAAGTTGCCATTTGTAGCCTCCAATTCTCATACTTCAAAGCCATTTGATATTATTCATAGCGACTTATAGACGTCTCCTGTTCTTAGTTCATTGGGTCATCGATATTATGTTCTCTTTTTAGATGATTATTCTAGATTTTTGTGGACGTTTCCAATTGCGAATAAATCACAAGTGTTTTCCGTCTTCATCAAATTTAGAGCGTTCATTCGTACTCAATTCGAAAGAGAAATAAAAAATATTCAATGTGATAATGGGAAAGAGTATGATAATAGGGAGTTTCGGGAATTCTGTGCTACTAATGGGATAAATTTTCATTTTTCATGTCCTCATACATCTTCACAAAATGGGAAAGCCGAACGCAAAATTCGTTCCATAAATAACATTGTCCGAACTCTCTTAATTCATGCCTCCATACCTCCATATTTTTGGCATCATGCTCTACAAATGGCCACATATCTTCTTAACATAATTCCTTCTAAAGGTCTGACATATTCTTCCCCCCTCAAAATCCTATATAATAAGAACCCTTCTTATTCTCATCTTCGGATTTTTGGGTGCTTGTGTTATCCGTTATTCCCATCCACCACAATTAACAAACTTCAAGATCGGTCTACCCCGTGTGTATTTTTGGGTTATCCGTCGAATCATCGTGGTTATAAGTGTTTTGATTTATCCTCCAAGAAAATCATAATTAATCGTCATGTCATTTTTGATGAAACCCAATTTCCTTTTACGAAAGTTCATACTCCCGAGCCTAAGTCGTATAATTTTTTGGATGACCAAATATCCCCGTATATTATTCGGAATTTTTCAGACATCTCCCGCACCCAAAATCCTCCAGGCCCATCGTCGCTGGACCCACAAGATCGCCAGCAGCTTCTAGTGATCGGATCAGTTCCAACAATTGGGCCACCCAGCCCACCTCGAATCTGGGTCCAGCTTGATGAGTCGTTTGTCCGCTTTGGGCCAAGAGCCCATCGCCCGCCGCCACCCGTCCCGAGCCCAAAGAAATTCCCAAAATTTCATCAATTCTTCCTCGAGTCATAGACCGGTCACTCGTAGTCACGGGTATTTTTACACCTAAAAGACATTTTAATTTACATTCGATGTCTTTAAATCCCCTTGCCCATGATCACGTGTCCGTATTAAATGACCCTAATTGGAAAATTGCTATGACTGATGAATATAATGCTCTTATTGATAATAAGACGTGGGAGTTGGTGCCCCGTCCATATGGTATTAATGTTATCAGGTCTATGTGGATTTTTGCTCATAAGGAAAATTCAGATGGTTCATTTGCTCGACATAAGGCGCGGCTTGTAGGTGATGGTAAGACTCAGCAGGTTGGGATAGATTGTGGGGAGACATTTAGTCCGGTGGTCCAGCCGGCTACTATTCGCACTGTTCTTAGTTTGGCTCTTTCGAAGACTTGGCCTATTCATCAGTTAGATGTCAAGAATGCTTTCCTACATGGTGATCTCAAGGAAACAGTCTATATGCATCAGCCGTTGGGTTTCAGGGATCCAAACCGTCCTCATCATGTATGTTTGATGAGGAAGTCCTTATATGGGCTTAAACAGTCTCCAAGGGCATGGTACACGAGGTTTGCTGACTTTGTTTCAACTATTGGGTTCACTCACAGCAGGTCAGATAATTCCTTGTTCATCTATCGCAGTGGTTCGTCCTTGGCCTACATTCTGTTGTATGTGGATGATATCATCTTGACTGCCTCGTCCGATGCCTTGCGCCAGTCTATCATGACCATGCTCAGTTCTGATTTTGCTCTGAAAGACTTAGGGCCTTTGAGTTATTTTTTGGGGATTGCCGTCAAGCGTCATTCAGGTGGCTTGTTTTTGTCTCAACGAAAGTATGCTACTGAGATCATAGAGAGGGCTGGGATGTCATCCTGTAAGTCCACTTCCACGCCAGTTGATGCAAACCCCAAGCTGAGTGCCGCAGCAGGTGCACCATACGAGGACCCGACCCGCTATCGCAGTCTTGCAGGGGCCCTCCAGTATCTTACCTTTACTAGACCGGTTATTACGTATGCGGTTCAGCAGGTATGTTTATTCATGTATGATCCCAGAGTTGAGTTTTATGAATTCTGATGCCTAAGTTCAAATCAGCAACTCCTAAGTCCTTCATATCAAATTTGCTAGCCAGCATACGCTTCGTAGCATTTACATCGGTAATATCTCTACTTATTATCAACATGTCATCAACATATAAACAAATAATGACTTCATGATTTGGAGTATTCTTAATGTAGACACATTTGTCACACTCATTAATCTTAAATCCATTTGCCAACATTGTTTGGTCAAATTTCGCATGCCATTGTTTGGGTGCTTGTTTAAGTCCATAAAGCGACTTAACAAGTTTGCACACTTTTCTTTCTTTACTAGGAACCACAAAGCCCTCGGGTTGTTCCATGTAAATTTCTTCCTCCAATTCTCCATTTAAGAAAGCTGTCTTGACATCCATTTGATGGATTTCAAGACCATATACGGCCGCTAATGCCACTAACACCCGAATAGATGTTATTCTTGTTACCGGCGAGTATGTGTCAAAGTAATCAAGGCCTTCTTTTTGTCTATAACCTTTGACCACAAGTCTTGCCTTATATTTGTCAATAGTGCCATCAGCTTTCATTTCCCTTTTAAAAATCCATTTTGATCCTAAAGGTTTATTTCTAGGAGGTAGATCAACCAATTCCCATGTATGGCTGTTCAAAATTGATTCAATCTCACTATTGACTGCCTCTTTCCAAAATGCTGAATCAGAAGAAGACATCGCTACTTTAAATGTTTGAGGCTCATTTTCAAGCAAGAATGTCACAAAATCTGGTCCAAAGGAAGTAGATGTCATTTGACGTTTGCTACGCCTTGCATCCTTTTTACTTGGTGTAATTTCCTTTGGTTCTTCCCGCGGCCGTTTAGGTTTTTCACTTGACGACTCACATTCGGTTTTATACGGATAAATGTTTTCAAAGAATTCAGCATTATCTGATTCAATTACCGTATTAACATGAATTTCGGGATTGTCCGATTTGTGAACCAAAAACCGACAAGCTTTGCTGTTTGTAGCATAGCCAATAAAAACACAATCCACAGTTTTTTGTCCGATTTTTACCCTTTTGGGCAAAGGAACTTGGACCTTTGTTAAACACCCCCACACTTTGAAATATTTCAAGTTGGGTTTTCTTCCTTATCATAGTTCATATGGAATAGATTGTGTTTTGTTGTGGGGTACCCTGTTGAGTATTCGGTTAGCTGTAAGGATAGCTTCCCCCCACAAGTTTTGCGGTAAACCGAAACTTATTAGTAAGTCATTTATCATTTTCTTTAATGTTCGGTTTTTCCTTTCCGCAATTCCATTTGATTGTGGTGTGTAAGAGGCAGTAGTTTGATGAATAATTCCATATTCTAAACATATCTCTGCAAAAGGAGATTCGTACTCTCCACCCCTATCACTTCTAATCATTTTTATCTTTTTATTCAATTGATTTTCCACTTCGTTCTTGTATTGCTTAAATGCATCAATTGCTTCATCCTTACTATTAAGCAAATATACATAACAATATCGAGTGCAATCGTCAATAAAAGTTATAAAATACTTTTTCCCACCGCGAGATGGTATTGACTTCATATCACATATATTTGTGTGAATTAAGTCTAAAGGATTTGAATTCCTATCAATAGACTTATATAAATGTTTAACAAACTTAGATTTAACACAGATTTCACATTTAGATTTATTACACTCGAATTTAGGCAATACTTCTAAATTAATCAATTTGCGCAAGGTTTTGTAGTTGACATGTCCTAAACGAACATGCCATAAATCATTTGACTCCAATAAGTAAGACGAAATTGAATTTTCATTAATACAGTCAACAACCATTACATTGAGTTTGAAAAGGCCCTCGGTGAGGTAGCCCTTTCTTATGAACAAATCATTCTTACTTATTACAATTTTCTCACTAACCAACACGCACTTAAACCCGTTTTTGACGAATAGTCCGGTTGAAACTAAATTCTTCCAAATTGTTGGAACATGCATAACATTGTTAAGAGTCAGGACCTTGCCGGAAGTCATCTTCAGAAGTATCTTCCCATATCCTTCAACCTTGGCTGTTGCAGTATTTCCCATAAATAGTACCTCTTCGGGTCCAGCGGGAGCATAGGTTGCAAATGCTTCTTTTGTAGCGTAAACGTGTCGAGTACGACTTCTTTGGGTTTCCAACCAAATTGCACTCCGATAGCATTGCACACAGATCATCCATATCATCATTCTTTTTCACCATATTGGCTTGTCCTTTTCCCTTGTTCTTTTTCGGGAGACGATAATCTGGGGCTTTGTGGCCAGCTTTCCCACAATTAACGCAGTTGCCCTTGAATTTTTTTCTTGTTGGAATCCTTCTCCTTTCCAGAAGGCCTCTTCCTTTTCTTGTTCTTTTTCAGAGCAGCATCTTCAACGATGTTTGCCCCTTCAATTGGTGAAGTCTTATGGTACCTCTTCTCAGCGGTTTTGTTATCTTCCTCGATCTTGAGACGAATCACAAGATCTTCCAACTTAATTTCCTTTCTTTTGTGCTTAAGATAATTCTTGAAATCTTTCCATGAGGGCGGCAACTTCTCAATCATTGCAGCCACTTGGAATGCTTCATTTACTACCATACCTTCAGCAATAAGGTCATGGAAGATAAGTTGAAGCTCTTGAACTTGGGTTCCAACGGTTTTTTCATCCACCATTTTGTAGTCTAGGAATTTGGCAACCACAAACTTCTTCAAGCAAGCATCTTCAGTTTTGTACTTCTTTTTAAGTGCACTCCATAGTTCTTTGGAAGTCTTTACTGCACTGTAGACGTTGTACAAGTCATCTTCTAAGGCACTCAAAATGTAGCCTTTGCACAAAAAATCAGCCTGTTTCCAAGCCTCAGTAACCATGAACTGTTGGTTGTCAGGCATGTCGGCGGCAGGCACGGGAGGGTCCTCACTGGTGAACTTTTGCATACCAAGGGTGGTAAGCCAAAAGAACATTCTTTGCTTCCATCCTTTAAAGTTGGCACCGGTGAACTTCGCAGGTTTCTCAACCGGTGGCACAGCGGTACGGGTTGTAGGAGTAACCGCTGGTGCAGTATTTGCAGAGGTAGTTCCAGTCTCAATTGCCATTATTCGTCTGTCACAGAATAGTTGACAAACTGTTTTAGTTAATAAAACCAGAATCACAATTCAATCACAGACTTAAACGATGAAGATTTTATTTCTTCAAATCGCAGTATAATCATAAAACTTTAGTATTCCAACGAAGTTTTTATATCTTCGGGTCAGAATACTAATATTCATATGGAGTAGAAAACTACACAAGTTTTAATCTCCAAACCAGAATACAGCAACGATGAAGTTTTTATGTTCTTCAAATCGTTGTACAAGCATGAACTTTAATATTCCAATGAAATTTTTATGTTTTCAAGTCCGAATATGAACTTTCATACGGAGTAGAAAACCACACAGGTTTTAGTCTCCAAAACAGAATACAGATTAATCTAAAAATATAATTTCCTTAAGAGTGTTATCAATATTTATTCCAAAAAATCAGTAAATAATAATAACTGAAAATAAACAGAATCAGTGTTGAAAAATAAGAATAATTTTTCAGAATATAATCGAATCCACTTAGTTCAAAGTGTGTCGTTAAGGAAATTATTTCCCTCACAGTACTCGAGGTTGATGGAATATCCCCTCCTAGGATAGAACGATTATCTTACCAGAATAGTAGTACTCCAAATTCAGGTAGCGGCGAACCACTCAACGGCAGTATATCACACAGATTTTATTTGTGCAGAAGAAGAAGAAGTTTGTGTTTTTTTCAGAAAATTAGTGAGTAAAATTCTGAGGAAACAAACGAATTTATAACCATGGAAGTACTGTTTCTGAAGGTTTGCAACCCTTCTGAACAGCCACTAAAAACTGGTGGGAAATTTAAATATGACAAAGAAACCGGGTCGCGGGACAGACACACGGATCCGGATCACTAACGGGTAGGATTTGATTAGTTAATTAATTTAATTAAATAATAATTAAAAATTAAAGAAAATTTGGTCCAAAAAGATTATCAATCAATCCAAATCCAAGCCGAGCGACAACGGCGCGAGGGGAGACCCTCTTCTTAACCCTTTAGCAACAAGAAGGAGTGCTTCTACTTATAAGTAGAAGAACTTTTATTTCCACTACCGATGTGGGACAAATGCTTATTTTATAAAGCAAGAGGGAACTCCCACTTTTCTTTCTACTACCGATATGGGACAAAGCAAGAGAGAACTCCTTACATTTTTCATTCAATCTATCATTTAAACCCAACAGCCATACCATTTTCTGACTTGGTTATAACTCTGCCATATTTTGGCCCTTCATTACTACAATCTCCTTATCCGGAGGAGGTTACCTACTCCTACAGTACCTGCATAGCATTAACCAATTTTACTATTTAAGATGATTATTTAATTTTTGTAAAAGATCTTGGTTAACCTGTCACTAGGTAGAGAAATTAGGGAAACATTAGTAGCTAAACTAGCATCCAGCAAATTAGGGCATCAAAATCGGATGTTGTATCTTAAGACAAGACAAAGCGAATCCATCTACTACATTTTTATATAAAGCAAATCTTTATCACTATATACAAGATTAGATGCATGAATAACATGTCTTTAAAGTCAGATGTGGATAGTTAATTAAAAAGACACAGTAATGACAAATTCGTTATCAATGATTGTATTGGATTAATAAAACAACCTGCACCAAAATAGTACCCGGATAATTTAAAATGACGTCCTCATATTCACATGTAGTTGTACCTATTGGACATGTGCTTTTAGAAGAAATGTAGAAAAGGACATAATCAAATTCGTAGGGAAGATATGTCATTGTGACATAAGTAAATGAATGATTCTTTTAATTTAGTTACGTTGAGGGATAAAAACAGATATTTCACATTTCCAAATTTGAATAGAAAACCGTGAGTGGGGTGGACATGTAAAATAAGCCGAGGGACAGTGAAATAGTAATATAGATATTTTTGCACTAAGTTAAGAGGATAATAGAGAGACAACTTGGCTACAGTGACCTTATCACCATGTTTCTAACTATTCCTGCCTCTCTACTACAGCTACATGGTGAGCTATGTCATATTCCAGGACAAAGATAATTATTGTTTGATTTGCTAACAAGTTGTGGAATGTCAGGATTCCACTGATCAATCTCATTTGGTTGACTTCTAAGTCTATTAGAAACTAGGAGTGGCCAGTGGGCCGGGCTCGGATCTGGCGGGGTCGGGGTCGGGGCGGGCTCGGGGCGGGCTCGGGCTCGGGGCGGGATACGGCGGGTTTTCATATTTTTTTTTTTAAATAACATATGTATAAAAAAAACTCAATAAATAAAATAAGATAGTGTAATAAAAATATCCAAGGCTGTTTTTGTGCCTCTTATATTATTTAATAGACATGATTTTTTTGTAATACAAATACAATTGTCTAATTTCTTGCAGCTCCAAAAGCAAGTTTGCAAAAGCAAGTTTCTTTCTTCACACTACATATCACTTGAAGCTTGTTTATAATTTCTTGCAGCTCCAAAAGTTAAAGAGAAGTTCATTGATCATGAGGAATCATCTCAAGACAATCTTTCATCATGCTAAACACAATATTATTCTCCACCAAAGATCAACTACAATTAGTTTATCAGCATCAACAAAGTTAACAGATATTCCCAAGGGTCACATGGCAGTATATGTTGGAGAGAGCCATAATAATAAGTGTAAGATGATATTAATCTCCCTTGAGGAGTCTTTTATTAATATCAAGGTATATATAGAGTACAATATTCATCCCTTATACAATAGGAATCCTATGCCTATACAAAAGAGGAATCTTAGTCTTACCATAATTATATTTACACAATATATGAAAATATTCTAATTATGGGTAGGGAATATATTTACACGTTTACACACCCCCTCAGTTAGAGTGGGAGGAGGCCGGATGCTGAGACTGGCTCTGAAGTCAAGAAATAACTATCTGGGAAGTCCTTTGGTAAATATGTCTGCATACTGATAGGATGATGGAACATGTAACACTCTGACATGGCCTAACGCAACTTTCTCACGAACGAAGTGTAGGTCTATCTCAATATGCTTGGTTCGCTGATGTTGAACCGGATTATGAGAAAGATAGATGGCAGAGATGTTATCACAATACACAATAGATGGCTGACGCAAAGGACACCAAGTTCTAACGAAATTTACGAGCCAACAAATCTCGGCTACTACATTTGCAACGCCTCTATACTCGGCCTAAACCTTTGGAGAGAGATAGGGTAGCGTGTCGCTTGGCAGACCAAGAAATCAGATTATCCCTAAGAAAACACAAAAGCCGGAGGTGGAGCGTCGCGTGTCCGGACACCCTGCCCAATCTGCATCCGTATATGAAAGCAACCTGTCTGGTGCAGAGGGGTATAGGTACAAACCATAATCAAGAGTGCCCTTAATGTATCGAATGATACGCTTAAGAGCAGTGAAATGAGACTCCCTAGGGGAATGCATGAATAAAAACACCTGCTGAACAACATAAGCTATGTCTGGCCTAGTGAATGTGAGATACTGAAGTGCACCTGCAAGGCTCCTATACAGAGTAGGATCAGAGACTGGAGCACCATCCATAGCACTGAGCTTATATTTGGAATCAACTGGAGTAGCCACCTCTTTGCAGTTCGTCATCTTAGCCCTGTACACAATCTCTTCTGCATACGTACGCTGACACAAGAACATATGATTGGCAGACCTGGTCACTGATATCCCCAAAAAGTAACTCAGCTTCCCCAAATCAGTCATTGCAAATTCGGACTTGAGCAAGGCAATAATCTCATTTTTCAATCCGTCGGAGGAGGCAGTAAGAACAATATCATTCACGTAAAGTAATAAGTAAGCAGTGCTACTACCTCGATGAAAAATGAAAAGTGATGTATCACTCTTGCTGCATACAAACCCAATCTGCAAGATATACCTAGCAAAGCGATCATACCACGCACGGGCCCGCTTGAGCCATATAGTGACTTACGGAGACGCACACATAGTGAGGAACTGCTGGATGGGTGAACCCTGGTGGCTGATGCATGTAGACTGTCTCTCTCAGATCCCCATGTAAGAATGCATTCTTCACATCAAGCTGATGGATCGGCCAGTGTTTGCCCATGGCTATGCTCAAAACTGTGCGGATGGTAGCCGGTTTGACAACCGGGCTGAAGGTCTCACCACAATCAATGCCCTTCTGCTGATTTGTGCCATTAGCCACAAGACGGGCTTTATACCTCTCAAGATCCCCATTGTCTCTGAACTTGTGATGAAATAGCCACATACAACGAATGACATTCACCCCCTCAAGTCTAGGTACTAGATCTCACGTGTGTTGTTTAGTTAAAGCATTGAATTCCTCATACATAGCCGCATTCCAATTAGGGTCTTGTTTGACCAATTTTGGGTTCTTTGGAAGTAGAGAGATGGTTTGGGCAGACAAGTTGAAATGGACTTTGGGTTTGAAGATTCCATTGGATGGGTAGGGATAGTGGGTGGCAGAGTGGTGTCTGAGACGGGGGGTAAAGTCGGATAAGGAGAGGGTGGGGGCGAAGCCGTCAGAGGTGTCGCGACTCCTGGATCGAGAGTCGCGGCGCTAAAAGGTTAACAGACTTCTCTGAAGTTTGGGTGCCGCGGTTCTGACGACAGAACAGAGGATGTGTGTTGTTCGATTATGAGGGGAGAGATGGCAGACTCATCAAGAAATGAGTAGTCCTGTTTTTGGAATTTTGGAAGATTCAAAAACGGGAATGTGGTCTCTTCGAATGTGATGTGATGAGATATGTGGATCTGACAAGTCGACAAGTCATAGCATAGATAGCCCCTATGGTTCGGCGGGAATCCTAGAAAGACACATGGAGTGGACCTAGGAGCGAGTTTGTGAGGGGCGGTGGAGCTAAGGTTGGGATATCACAGACAACCAAAAATCCGTAGATGATCATAAGAGGGGATTCTATGGTAGTGGATTTCGGTAGGGGTCATATTGTGAAGAGTGCTAGTAGGGAGAATATTTAGAGTGTATTCTGACATTTTAGCAGCATAGACCCAGAAGGGTGGAGGGAGGGAGGCATGAATCAATAGAGTGCGAATCATATTGTTAATGGTGCGGATGATTCTTTCAGCTTTACCGTTTTGTGGTGAGGTGTGAGGGAAGGAGAAGCAAAAGACCATGCCATTATTGGTACAAAAGCGGTGAAACATAGAGTTATTGAATTCACGACCATTATCGCACTGAAATGATTTTATGCCTTTTCCAAATTGTGTTTGAATGAAATTGCGAAACTTAAGAAATTTGACAAACACTTCCGATTTAAATTTATGAGGGTATAACCAAACGTAGTGTGAAAAATCATCAAGCAACACAAGATAGTATTTATGACCGAAAGAACTAGGGATATGAGATGTCCATAAATCGGCATGTATGATATCAAAAGGAGCAAATGTAACACTAGTAGATGATTTAAACGGAAGACGAATATGTTTGGCTAAAGAGCAAGAAACACAATTTTGGGCAAGTTTCTCATTACAAGCAATGAAATTGTTGCCTCTAAGAAAATTAAACACTGGGACTCTTGGATAACCAAGCCTATTATGCCAGGTTGAAGAAGAAACAGCCGCTAGAGTGACGGGAGAGCAAGATCTGGCAGCGGAGGTGAAAGTGAATGGATAGAGATCCCCCGTGCTATTGTATCTCGTAAGAGGTGTCCCCGTATGAAGATCTTTTACAGTAAAACCAAAAGGGTCAAAATCCACAGAGACAGAATTATTACGAGTAAATTGGCGGACAGATATGAGGTTCTTAATCATGTGTGGGGCATATAGGGTGTTTTTGAGGGAAAAGGGTGGATGAGGAGGTTGTGTGTATGAGGTACCATAACCCTTAACTGGAATGCGTTGTCCACTACCAACTGTAACATATTGAGGATGCTTTAAACAAAACAGTTTAGGAATAGTACCTGCAGATCGGGTGGCGTGAGATGTGGCACTGAGTCCATGTACCAAGTATTGTCGAGGTTGTTGCATAGATAGGGTGATGAGCGCTGACCCAACTTCGATGGAGTGTCAAATGGAGGAGAGGCTGCGGGACTGACCTTGCATGAAGTGGGCTGCGGTGGGGCTGGAAGCGGGGCCTAACAAACCGGGGTAAGAATCGGATTGTATGGTTTCAGTCTTGGAATGGACTTAGCGCCGCGGCTCGAATTAGAACATGGCGAGAAGAAGCTGGCGAGGAGCCGCGGCCCGGTTGTTATGCGATCTCTGTTGTTATTCTTCTTGTTGGTTACATTGACCGCGACTTTGCCATGACCACGTCCTCCTCTACTGCCGCGGCATTTTCCACCCTTGCCGCCGCGGCCCTGCCGCTGTTGGGAGTTGTCCGGTGGCGTCTAATCTTGGGGTTGCGTGTCGACAGCTAACACCTGCTGGGCGTGCTCATCCTGCTTAGCACGACGGGTTTCTTCGAGCAACAATTGTGAGCGAGCTTTGTTAAAACTCGGTAGCGGATCTGCTTGTTGAATAATGGTGGCCAAAGTATCATATTCTCCCTTAGTAAGGCCAGAAATTATTTGTAGCACCATTTTATCTTCAGGGACAGGCGCGCCGATGTTGGAGAGTTGATCCGCTAGAAGTTTAAGCTACTTGCAGTACTTAGAGACATTGAAGATGTTTTCAAGACGTGTTTTGTTGAACTGTTCTTCCAAATACACGGCACGAGTGTGCTTGTTGTCCTGAAAAATTTCCTCCAAACGATTCCACAAGTCAAGGGCTGTGGAGTCAGATTTCATGATAGTAAGGAGCAAAACCTGAGAGATACTACCATATATCCATTGTTTGATGCCGGCGTCGAGACGATGACAGATAGAATCATCAACCTCCGTAGGGCGCGGAATAGTGTCATCAATATGGTCAAGCACGTTATAGAGACATGCATGATTGCGAAAAAGTTCAACCCAGGGAGAATACTGGTTGTTTTCTTGATCAAGAATAATGGAAATATGGTTCTTGATATTGGAAACAGTAAGGGCGGGATGAAACGGTGGTGATGACTTTGTGGTGGGATTTGTGGAGGTAGAGGCGTCAGAAAGTGTGGAAGAATCAGGGATAGCCAATTAGAGAAGAGAAGAAAGGAAGAACAAAACCCGAAAAACAAGAACAAAATCCGGGAGGGCCGCGGCGTAGGAGAGGCAGCCGGCGGCTGTGGAAGAGAAAGGTTTTTAGGGTTTTGTTTATTTGGCTCTTGATACCATGTAAGATGATATTAATCTCCCTTGAGGAGTCTTTCATTAATATCGAGATATATATAGAGTACAATATTCATCCCTTATACAATAGGAATCCTAAGCCTATACAAAAGAGGAATCCTAGTCTTACCATAATTATATTTACACAATATATGAAAATATTCTAATTATAGGTAGGGAATATATTTACACGTTTACAATAAGCATAGGTTTGTGGTTCCCATCTCTTGCTTGAGTCATCCTTTGTTTCAAGACTTGTTGAGGCATGCAGAGGAAGAATACAGATTTGATTATCCAACTGGAGCCCTTACTATACCATGTAGTGAGACTGCATTTCTCTGTGTCACTTCTCACTTGAATGTTATTACCAACTAATATAGGAGGCATACAAGTCTAGTTCCTAAATCATTACATCATGTATATTGTAAGTTGGAAGTTTACTAGTTAATTGATTACAGAAGTGCCATCTACTAGTATGATTCTGATTCAGTAAAACACTACTAGAGCTGTTTAAGCCAACATTGCTTTTCAGCATCTCACTAATCTCAATTCTCAACTACCAAGAAGCAAAGGATTCTGCATTAGTACATAATATATTGGCTTTTCTTCTATTTCTTTTCCAGCAACTTAACCATAGCTGCTTTTGCTACTTGACTAATTGCCCTATTAGTGTGGAGATTCTGTTTCTTTATTTCAAGAGTTTGAATTAACCATCACCAAAATATAAATGCAAAAGCACAGATACAATATATATACATTAACACAAGAGAGAGAGAGAAGCATGTTGAGTGAGGAAATATGCTACTTCAATTTGATAATTGTTGACAAATATAATCCTTAAGAACTAAGTAATTTATAGTCATTCATTTAGGATCTTTAATATCTTATTAACCACTTGCAAAGAGTAATTGGAGATTGTCTATGCTAATATGTAATTATTTGAACTGTGTTTCTCTTAATAGGAGTCTTACTTTCTTCTGATTGTAAGTGATTATTCAATTTTAATGATTAATATTAATTTTTATTATTACTTTGTAGGTTCTATAGCTATTACAAGATTCCTCCCACAAATCCCCCATCCTCCATCTCACCTCCCCTAATAACAAACCTCATTGTTATTTATATGTTGTGTTTTACCAGCAAGCACCTTTACACAATTACAATCTCCTGTACTGTTCATATTCCTTCTGTACTTTCTGTTGAATAAAACAATATCTCTCAATAACGTGAAAAGTTAGAACTAAATAGAGACCGAACTACAATCCAATGCCGAGCACAATTCTGCAGAGATGTAAACATTACTCAACTGCGTAGGGACAACTTTTTTCTGCTTAATATTGGGGTTTGTCAGAACTAATCTGATGCAACTAGTTAATATTATCAAAAGTGGAAGTAACGACTTTACATTGCAAAGTCACATGCATTTGAGCAGTTGCAATGAAAGTCCTGCAGAATAAAAACCTGTAAGCAATCATTTGGACTTTGGAATCATGCATTTGAAGCCCGTGTCATCGCGTGCAGTGCATTTTTCTTTAAAATTAAACCAATCACATTATCTGCTGTAAAATTTCCATTGTACGACCCCCTATCTTGTGGCATCAAGAAAAAGAATTGTAGCAGCTCAAAATGCAGTAAGTTGATAGGGATAAGTGGACGTTTTTTTTTACCTTGTCAGATGAATTAAGGATAGCTTCTAGCACCTTTTTCCCCTGCTAAGCTATCCAAGCTTATCCATGTGAGCCTTGATAACATAGGCAAATTGAGGAGACCTATTGCCAAAGCGGAGGAGCACAGGTAAGCAGTTGACATAACCATAATCAAAGCTCCATATCTTTCTATCAATCAATACTTGCACTTAAATTCAACTGTGGAAGTGCAGACAATAACCAAGAGGCTAGAAGTACTTACTGACAATAGTGCAGCACCATACCAGCAACAGAATGAAGCACTGTGACTGAACAACAGAATGGAAATCCATCTGTTAATTCACATCTTAGGGCAAGTTTAAGAAAATATCAGCACTTACAATGTGCTTAGAATTTCTAACTTTTGTTTGACCGTCGAGGGTCTCTAGTATTTTGTAGTTTAAATCAGAGTCTGTTGAGACGTTTGAATGTGCATTCAACTGTTTTATTTAATAGCAGAAGTAAAACTGGTGTTAATTATTAAGCTTAAAGAAGGCACAGTTTCTTCGTCTTCTTCCATATTGCTTCAGCACATTTGCTAAAAAGGCGGTGTATTTTCACAAGTTATGTTAGAAAATCTCGAACCATATTCTGTCAGTAGATATAGAAATGAGGGGAAACATAAATAGTAAAACTAGCTTAACCTCATACAGCAAATGAAGACATAAAAACGTGTGATGCTTTATCTTAAAACTAGCTGAAGCAAATCTCTTTAGTAACAAGAAGAGTAAATGCATGAAAAACTTGTCTTCCAAGACATATGGGACAGTTAAAAAAAATAAGCTACGGTAATGACAAACTTGTGAGTTGTGATCAATGATCGAATATGACAATATGTACCAAATAGTGCTCAGATAATCTAAAATGATCTCACAATCACATGTAATTCCACTATTAGGACATGTGCATTTGATAAAGCGTAGAAATGGATATCCCCAAATTGGTAGAGAAGTTATGGAGGTCATGACATGCAACTACGTGAAAGAGAATAATCCCTTGATTATTTTCATTAATGAAGAGGTCTATATATACAAATATACAATTCCTAAATATGAAAAATAACTCTACCTTTTCCTACTATAATTCTCCTAATACAAGACTAATACCATAATTACACTTGTACAAGGATTCTACATAAATGGTAAAATAATATACAACAACAGACATATGATATACACGGTTTGTCCGTGTATATCGTCCTTTATCAAACCCCGCAGTCATAGCGGGCGGTTGTCGTACGCTGAGACTGTCCCTAAAATCTTCAAACAGAACCAAAGGAAGACCCTTAGTAAAGATTTCAGCAATTTGGTACTTTAAAGGGACATGCAAGACATGTACTTGTCCACGAGCTACCTTTTCGCGAACAAAGTGAATATCCATCTCAATATGCTTGGTGCGCTGATGTTGGACCGGATTCCCAGAGAGATAGACGACACTAACATTATCACAGTAGACCAAGGTAACTTTATGAATAGGAAAGTGAAGCTCTAATAAAAGATTTCGCAGCCAACATGACTCAGACACTACATTGGCTACTCCTCGATACTCGGCCTCCACACTGGATCGCGATAAAGTAGCCTGGCGTTTTGCCGACCAAGAGACCAAGTTATCACCAAGAAACATACAATAACCATATGTTGAACGTCTGGTATCTGGACATCCACCCCAATCAGCATCTGTATACGACATGAGAGTAGAGACGGATGATGGATATAAATGCAATCCATAATCAAGAGTGCTTTGTATGTATCGGATAATTCTTTTGAGCGCATGCATGTGCTTAATCCACAGATCATGCATAAACAAACACACATGATGTACTGCATAAGTAATATCTGGTCTCGTGAAAGTAAGATACTGAAGAGCCCCTGCAAGACTACGATAGTGGATGAGATACTCATATGGTGTGCTAGAAGTAGCACTCAGCTTCAGTTTGGTATCAACCGGAGTAGAAGAGGACTTGCAAGATGACATGCCAGCTCTCTCAATTATCTCAGTTGTATACTTCTTCTGTGATAAAAATAGACCACCTGCATGACGAGTTATAGCTATGGCCAAAAAATAACTCAAGGGCCCCAAGTCTTTCATAGCAAAATCTGAACTGGGAAGAGACATGATAGACTTGCGCAAGTTATCAGATGAGGCAGTCAAAATTATATCCTCCACATATAACATAATGTATGCTAGAGAAGTACCACGACGATAGATGAACAACAAATGATCAGAATAGTAGACATATAGTCGGCAAACCTTTTATACCAATCTACTAAAATTCTGGTTACAAGAATTTTATATAGCTCCTTTCCAGTCTACTATTTTTGTATATCAGCATGATATCTCGTGGCGGCCTCGTAGGCCATGAAAAATTATGGATATATGCTAAATATATGATTAGTGGTACTCAACAAGTAAGGTCCGGGTGCCCGTCATGACCCTCCGGTTTGGGTCGTGACAAATTTGGTATCATAGCAGGTATGTCCTAGGGAGTCTACAAGCCGTGTCTATTAGAGTCTGGTTTATGGGTGTGTTGTGCACCACACTTATAGACAGGAGGCTACATGGCATTTAGGATAATGGTTACCTTCCTTCTTGATCTAGAATCGTGCTATAGAGCTAAGTGTAAGAATTCTCTCTGTAAACCTTATCGTGTTTAAGAGTACAACAATACCTTCTTCCAATAGGGCTATGATTAGCAGGGAAAACTTGTGGTTGGAGATTCATCAGGAGTGAACATTAGTGAGAATCTTAAATATAATGTAATGAAGAATGTTGGCACAAAGAATAACAGCAAAAAAAAGGACAGAATCAGAATGGAAAAAATATCGAAGATGTTGATGACAATGAGATTGATGATAACTATAACCAAAGGGATGAGATTCTCAACAAGGTGTACCAAAATAACGTGATAAGTTCTGGTGAGGAAGAAAAACACCAAGTTTTGATGGAAAGGAAACTAAGAAAGAGTAATGGGAGAGAAAAGATCAAGAAAAATTCAAAAAAAAAGGGTGTTGTTCAAGTCTATATCTTTGCTGGAGGCAGGAAAAAGGAACAAGAAACCTAAGAAACAGGGTTTCTTTATTGATTTTCCCAAGCATGGTTAGGTGAACATTGAGGTTAGCAAGAATGGTACACAAACTCAGAATGGTGACAAGAAGAAGGAGAACAACACAGAAAAGGGTAGCGAAGGACAATCAACAGAACAAACACATCTGAGTAATACTGTGGAGAATCAACATGGAAACGAAATACATTGTGAAAGAAATGAGCAGAGGGATAACATGGATAGGCATCAAGAAATTGAGGAGGGAGAGATCATTGCTACAGAAGCTGCTAGCTCTTCTAGCCTTCCATCCAATATCAAAAATCAACCTGGGATAAAAATATTTGTGGAGCTAAATGGTGAAACAAACCCAAAAGTTAATGATGAATCTGATAAGAACACCAATAATAGGGCAATGAAACATTACAATAGGAATACCAAGACTAACTTTGTGAAACTTGTACTGATAGCAGTCAGTCCTACAACATAAGTGATAACTCATAGGAAGAATGCTTCAAAAACAAAGTACTAGTTTAAGGACTGTCTCTGAAGAGTCCAAAACTAGCAGACACAATGATCCTGATTACATTCAGAGTCAAGGAATTAGGGTTTCTACTGACTCAAGAGAAAGAAGAAGGAACAAGAAAAAAAAAAAAACAACCATTAGATAGAAGTCTAACTCCAAGCCTAAAGGAAATAGAAACAGACAAACACAGAGTGCCCCCCCCCCCCACCATTTATTCTATGATCAATGCAATTTTTTTGGAATATTAGGGGGGTCAGGTCTGAAAAATCGTTATACATACTTAGAACTCTTGTCAACAGTGGTTTTTGTAGAAATCTATGAGCTTTTCATTAATGAGCATGATTAAAGGTTATAAGAGATATTTTGGATTCCACCATTGTAAGGCTAATACAAATGGCCAGATATGGTCTTTCTGGAGATGTCTTGATCACATTATGGTTATTGCAAATAATGAACAACTCACTCTCAACATGAAAGACAATCCAAATGAGGATGTAATCTTTGTGACAACAATGTATGCTAAATGTACTCCTATTTAAAGGGAAGAGCTTTGGGATAGTATTGCTAATGTAAAGGTTTAGATTAATGGCTCATAATGTATGGGGATGACTTCAATGTCATCATGGATCCTGATAAAAAATTAGGAGGCTTACCACACAGAATGAGGAAAAGCATGAATTTTATAAATTGTGTGAAATTTTGTGGACTTAGTGGTATTGGTTTCACTGGTCCTAAGTACACTTGGTGCAATTATTGGAGGCCCAGCAGAAGAATTGGGATGAGATTAGATAAAATTTTGATCAATGATGAATGGGCTCAACAGTTTCAAAATAACAATGTTAAACATCTATCTAGGTCTGGTTCTAACAATAGACCTTTACTTCTAAAATGTTTTCCAACAAAATCACATCAAGTATTTCAAGTTTTTAAATTTTTGGGGTTGATCAGACAGGTTTCATAGACACTGTCCAAGCTTCTTGGGATGAAGAAGTGAATGAAAATCCTATGTGGAGGCTCCAGAACAAACTGAAAAGGCTTAGCAGAGATCTTAATCAATGGTTCAAGAATAATATTGCAGATATTCATGATTAGGTTCATGATTGGGAGGCAAAAATAGAAATTTTGGAAAAACTTTACATCATGCATAACACTGAACAAGAAAGGGAAGATCTTAATAGAGGATATGCATAATAAACTAGGTGGTTGAATATGTAGGATTCTTTGCTGAGACAAAAATCTAAACCTCAGTGGTTCAGGGATGGAGATAAGAATTCTAAATACTTCCATAGTGTCCTGAGGAGTAGAAGAAGAAGGTTACATATTCAAAGAATCAAGAATTACAAAGGAAGTCGAATCTAAGTATAATGACCAAGTTTGGATATAGTAGGCCAACGTCATGTAAGGCAAAATTCTTCATAATCTTTCAAGTATAGAATAAGGGAATAAGTTAACAACTCATCCTTTAAGGGATAGTAACGCCAAGGATTGGAATCAGGAGTGATGTTTCATATTACGTACGTATACTAGAATATGTTGGAACTAAGAAGAGTACGACAAGTAAGAAAGTGAGTGAATATGTGTCAAAAGAAGTAAAGCAAGAAAGTTGTCTATAATTACGAGTTGTATGAAAAAAAAAAGAATTCCTTTCAGACCATGAATGAGAGTTAACTGCGATGATATGCGCACTTCAGATTCAATGATATTGTTCATAAAGTGTCTAAAATTGAGATACTACAAATATAAGAGTTGTTAGCACAGCAGTTAGTAAACAAAGTTAAGTTGACAAAAGAATCATTCACCCACAAGCGGCTTGACTAATGTGAGGACGAAGAAGAGAAGTTGACGGGAAGGAACACATCAGTTAGCTAAGTGGGAGTCCGATTGGAGGATTCAGATAGTGATATCCCTATGACTCAGAATACAGCAGGGTCATCCCTCATACTAAAGAAAAGGAACGACATGATGAAGATTCCATTTTTAGATAAGACTGGGAAAGATATTTAGCAAAAGAGAACCGTAACCTTCGAGTATAATGGGAGAGGGACCCCCAGATGGAATGTCCATTTGTGTATTCCCAGTGTAGAAGGATTACGAGATGATACTATGACGGAGGTCCATCGCTCACGATATTCCATTCACCCTGGATTTACTAAGAGGTATCATGATCCCAAAGGTATGTATTAGTGGAACGACATAAAGAGGAACAATGCAGAGTTTGTAGCTCAGTGTCCTAATTGTCAACAAGTAAAAGTAGAGCACTAAAACCCCGGCGGCTTGACTCAGAACATTGAGATCCCGTGTGGAAATGGGAAATGATTAATATGGATTTCATTATGGGTGTACCTCGCCTTATCATAATTTTGATTCTATTTGGGTGATTGTTGATAGACTGACCAAATCACCTCAATTCCTGGAGGCCAAAACTACATACATAGCCGAGGACTACGCAAAGTTGTACGTTAAGGAGATTGTTCGCCTTCATTGTATGCCTATTTATATTATATCTGACCGAGGTGCGCAGTTCACAGCTAAGTTCTGGAGATCATTTCAAAAAAAAAGTTTGGGCACTCAAGTTAATCTTAGCACAACTTTCACCCTCAACAGACGGGCAGGCCGAGCGTATGATTCAAACGCTCAAAGACATGCTACGAGCTCGCATATTGGACTTCAATGGAAGTAGGGGTAATCATTTACTCCTTAATGAATTTGTGTACAATAACAGTTATCATGCTAGTATTAAAATGGCTCCATACGAGGCTTTGTATGGACTGAAATGTAAATCTCCTATCGGATGGTTTGAAGTAGGTAAATCGGAATTATTTGGGCCTGACGTTGTGAACCAAGCCATAGAGAATGTGAAACTTATCAAAGAATGGTTGTTAACCGCTTAAAATCGTCAGAAGTCGTATTCAGATGTGCGATGTCGGGACTTAGAGTTCCAAGTGGATAATTTGGTCTTTTTGAAGATCTCTCCTATGAATGGTGCAATGAGATTTAGGAAAAATGGGAAAGCTCAATCCAAGGTACATTGGGCCATATCTCATAATTCGGCGAATCAGCTAAGTGGCTTACGAATTGGACTTGCCTCCAGAGTTAAAGTTGTTCATCCAATTTTCCATGTTTCTATGTAGGGAGCGTGTATTGGAGATCCTTCCCGAATCGTACCGATTGACGATGGGAAGGTTACAGATGACCTATCATATCAAGAGATTCCAATTGCTATCTTAGATCGTCAAGTCCGCAAGTTGAGGACTAAAGAAGTAGCCTCCGTGAAAGTTCTATGGTGGAATAAGAATGTATAAGAAATGACATGGGAGGTGGAAGAGGAGATGAAACACAAATAACCCTACTTATTTCAGACCAACGCCTAGGTTCCGAGAGAATCATAAGGTGAGTTCTATTTCATATTATTATAATTACTGCTTGATGACCATGTGAGGTCCGACATAAGGATAAATGTTATATTATATGACACGTGAAGCGGTGGATGTGTTTTTGGTTACGTGACGGGAATCATAGATGTCACCCCAACATTCGAGGATGAATATTTCTAAGGAGGGAAGAATGTTACATGCCTTGCCTTCGAACCATGGTTTGAGTCGATAGCCATATGGAAATAGATCTGAGCCTTGGAGAAATTTTGTTATATTTAAGTATTCGCATCAAGAGTTTGGTGTATAAAATGATAAAATCCCAAAATAATTTAGGATTTAACAAGTGCGATGATGGGGATTGGGAGTAATATTTGGTGTTTATAAAGAAGCCATGGACTATAGTTGTACCCCCTAATTATGATAATGAGTATATGAAGTATGTTAAAAGTTATCAATATTGTGTGAACTGAGATCTAGAAATTAATTATGTGTGTAAGTGATTAAATATTGGGATAAAGTGAGAGAGTAAAGGATTAATTATGGTACTAATTAGTAATATATGAATAATTTTAATTTAGTGGATTCCACGTGGAACCATGAGAGTTTGTAGTTAATGACTATGCATCTATAAGGATGGGTTGGCAACTCCATATTATGAGTCATTAAAGAGTAGGTGTTGCTTCATTAATTTAGCTATTTAAAGAAGAGTTTAAAGAAGTGGACAATGACATTGTTTCTTCCAAAACTAATACAGCAACGTGAACTCATTTTTTCCATTGTAGCAGCAGCTATGTTTTTCATTTAAAGGGGACCATTATGATCTCTTCTCACAAAATAGTTAAGGGGATTTCGCTCACTACTTCACTCTCGTTGATTTGTCTTCGTCGCAGTAAGATCTATGTTCATTTAGTTGCTAAAAAATCGTGGTACTATCGTTAATCTTAAAATTGTTCACGATTAATGTATGTTGGACGAGATGATTTATAATAGCTATCGAAGGAGCGTTATCCAAGGTATGTTAAGGAAAATTATTTCTTTCTTTTGGCATGTTTTAAGTACGAAACGTAAAGCTTAATATTGTTCCATAAATTATTTTGTTCTTAGTAGCCAAGGATGTTCCTGTTATTGACTCCTATGTTAAAAGCATGTCTAAATATGTTCCTAAATCCTTATTGAGGTATATGGGAAAGATGTTAATATTTCTAATGTTATCCGAAGATACAAGGATATTAAGTCATCTGATAAGTTCAGAATGTTTTATTGTCATTCATGCATTTGCATTATATTGATGTATTACCCTGGACCCACATGTGTTATATACACTACTATATGGTATGCATTATATATATTTAGGGGATGGGAAAAGGGAATGGCATTATATACGCACAACACTTGCAGCTGGTACATATATCTCGAAAAGGAAGATGCCCAATGAGGCCAAAATGATATAATGCCCACAGAGGCCGATATGATATGATGCCCACATAGGCTTTTATGGGAAGGAAGATGCCCAATGAAACCAATATATATATGTATACCGCATTGTGCATGACATATTGGCATATTAGGGCCCTCAGAGGCATTTACTACTAGTCGGATGTTTCTGCCGGCGGTTGTTGTTGGTTGTTGTTGTCGGCTAATTTTATCGGTTGTTTCTGTCTGAGTTTATTGTTATATACCTGTTATGCTATTATTCATGCCTGACACATTCAGTACATCAGTCGTACTGACGTCCCTTTTGTCGGGGGACGCTGCGTTTCATGCCCGCAGACTCAGGTAGATAGTGGGACGGTTTGCGCTAGTAGGTTGCTGGTTCAGCTGATGTTGGAGCACTCTACTTATTTCAGAGTTGCATTCTGGTCGTGGTATGATATTTTGCATATGCATATGGGTATGACGGGGCCTTGTCCCGTCCTTGTGATGTCACATACTCTTTTGAGGCTTGTAGACAAATGTCCTTTGTATAGTAGTCATGTATGGCCTGGTCGGCCTTAGTATGTATATGTATAGAGATTCGGTCCTTCTGGTTACAGGAATTTTATATAGCTCCTTTCTAGTCTACTAATTTTGTGTATCAGCATGATATCTCGTGGCAGCCTCATAGGCCATGCGAAATGCGGATATATGCTAAATATATAATTAGTGGTACTCAGCAAGTAAGGTCCGGGTGCCCGTCATGACCCTCTAGTTTGGGTCGTGACACCCATCATCCAAAAAATTATACGAACAAGACACAGAACTATACAATTTAGCAAACGGAAATTGGGTTTCATCCAAAATAACATGGCGACTAATTATGATTTTGTTAGAGGATAAATCAAAACACTTGTAACCATGATGATTAGACGGATAACCCAAAAACACACAAGCGGTAGAACGGGCTTGAAGTTTGTTAATTATAGTAGACGAGAAAAGTGGTGTAATATCCCGTAATTTTGGGCAATGGTTTGAGCATCTTAACGTATGCAAGTAAGACCCGAGTCTTGGGGAATTTATGTTGTATTTACATATTCTAATAAAGAGCTTAGCATATAAAAGGATAAAACACCAAAATAATTTTGGACGTAAAAAGTATGACGACGGGGATCGAAAATAAATTTGATGTGTGCATAAAGAGGTGATAGACTAGTATCATATCACAAAATTATGATATTGGGTATATGAAGGTCTTATAAGTTATTAAGATTTAAGTGAATTAGAATCACGAAATTAATTATGTATGTGATGAGTTAAATGTGGAGGATAGTCCAAGAGGTGGATTACACGTGTAGAAAATAAAGAGTGCATGAACCTTGGTTCAAGTCGTGGCATCTAGTTACAAAAAGGAAGTGCTGCACGATTAAACTTCCATAATCCTAAGTGGCAAACATTGCATTTAATGTGTCCTAATCATTATGGGGAAAGAATCATGCATTACCATGTGCATATCATCTTGTGAGATAACAGGGCATGGGATTTACTATATATTAGGGGAGCAAATCGTGGCTCATTAATAAGTCTCCTAAGACCTTCACAAAGTAGCAACCTGTTTAATTTTTATACTTAGATAACAACCCTTTTTGCTTACCATAAGTAGCAATTCCTGGAAATAATGTAAGACGACAACAAGAGTGAACAAAACACGAGCAGTATATTTCTATTCTACAATTCAATTTTGGTTTCATTTAAAGAGGAGAAGACGTCTATCAATGATTTTGAACAAAGCATTCTGCAAATATTATTCAAGCAACATTCCAGTAGGTAATTAGTAAAAAGGTGTTGGTTTCGTTATTATTCGAGGTATGTTAAGGCAAATTATTCCTTCTTTTGGCATGTTTCATGTAACGAAATATAACAGTGATATTATTTCATAAATTATTCTACTCTTAGTAGTTAAGAATATTCATATTATTGATTCCTATGTTGAAAGCATGTCTAAATATGTTCCTAAGTCCTTATTGAGGCATATGAAAAAAATGTTGATATTCACAGTGTTAGCTGAAGGTACAAGGATATTATGTCACTCAGGATGTTTTATTGTCATTCATGCATTTTCATTTACATTATATTCATATATTACCCTGGACCCACTTATACTATGCACACTACTATATGATAAATATGATATGATATGTACAGGATATAGGGAAAGAAAAAAGCGTTATATACGCACACCACATACAGCTGGTACAAACTATTACGAAAGAGCCTAAAGAGGCCAATATTGATGCCCTTATGTGGCCAATACAATATAACTTGATGCCCACAGAGGCTGTTATGGACAGGAAGATGCCCTTATATGACCAATATTTATATGTATACCGCATTTGCATTGTGCATAACATTTAAGCATATGTATTAGGGCCCTCAGAGGCATTTACTGTTGGTCGGCGGGTTCTGTTTAAGTTATTATTATATCCTTGTTATAATATTATTCATGCTTGACATACTCAGTATATCAGTCGTACTGAGGTCCCTTTTGTAGGGGGACGCTGCGTTTCATGCCCGCAGGTTCACGTAGGCAAGAAGACAATCCACATTAGTAGGTTATCGAGTCAGCGGACTTTGGAGCACTCCCTTTGTTTCAGAGTGTCAGTTTATTTCAGAACGATATATGTGGGTATGGCGAGGTCCTGTCCCGACCTTTTGATGTCGATAGTCTTTAGAGGTTGTAGAAAGGTGTCCTGTGTGTAGTAGTCTTGTATGGCCTTGTCGGTCATGGTATGGGTATGTATATATATAAGTTGGTTACCTGATTTTACATAATCCTTTTCGTCTTAGTCTGTATTTAATTATGACTAGGTATTGACTGTACGATTGGTGGTACCCGGCGGGTGGGATCCGGGTGCCCGTCGCGGCCCTCCGATTTGGTTGTGACAAACTTGGTATCAATGCATATATGTCCTAGGGAGTCTACAAGTCGTGTCTAGTAGAGTCTTGTTTATGGGTATATTGTGCACCATACTTATAAACAAGAGGCTATCTGACTTTTAGTGATGGTTTTTATTCTTTCATCTCATAGATTGTGCTATAAAACTAAGTTATAAGTATTTCACTCCTAATCCGTCTCGTGTTTATGATTCCAGCAATGCCGACCGCAATGAAGAATTTCAAGAGTGTGAGGGCGTTGGATACGGCTTCCAGTGAAGCTACCAGGCGATTGTCACCCGCTAGTGAGGGCCAGAGTGGGACCCACAGTGTGACTCCTTCATATGATTCCCCTAGTTCACCACCAGCGAAGGAGATTAGTGGAGTTGCAGTACCCACAGTTCTAGACCCTCTGGTATTTACGGGATCAGACTTGAATGCAGACCAACGACATTTTCTGGATCAGATACAGCGTACCTTGCGGGTGATGGATGTTACCGATACTGAGTCGGTAAAGTTTGCTTCTTATAGACTGCAGGATGTCGCGGTGACTTGGTATGAGACATGGGAGCAATCTAGGGGACCTCATACTCCACCAGCAGGATGGAGAGAGTTTTCAAAGGCCTTCTTACAACATTTTCTGCCAGTCGAGCTTCGATGGGCCAAGCAGGACAGATTTCTCCGTCTTGAGCACGGTAGTATGAGTGTTCGAGAATATAGATTCATTTTAATTCATTGGCCAGATATGCCCCTACGGTTGTAGTGGAGATGAGTGATCGGGTACATAGGTTTATTACTGGATTGGGGCTGCACTTGGTCAACGAGTGTACTAAGGCTTCTCTGAACCCAGATATGGATATTGCTCGCATTCACGCTTATGCACAGAATCTGGAGGATCGTAAGAGGTAACAACGGGTAGAACGAGAGCGTGATAAGGGCCAGCATAATAGGGCTCGGTCAGTAGGTGACGTAAGAGAGTTTAGAGATGGGCCCAGGCTACATCTTTATAGAAGACCATCTTACCCAGCAGCTAGTACATCATTACTATTTTCAGGTTCGAAGGCTGATCGGTATATTCAGTCGGGACCAGGCCAGGGTTCACGAGCATCAGGGTCTTATTACAGATAAGATTCTATTCAGATGAGGCCGTCGTTGGCTCGACGCGGGCAATGTGGTAAGACTCATACAGGGCCATGCCAATGAGGATCAAATGTGTGTTATTATTGTGATGAACTTGGTCATATTAGGCCAGACTGTCCGACAGAAGACGGAGGTGTTAGAGTCTAGCCGGTCGGATCTGCAGCAGCTTCATCACAGTCAGTACGTCCGTCATGGAAAAATCAGCAGACATTATCCGATCAAGGCAGATGTAGGGGCCAGAATCGCATTTACGCATTGATGGAACGACAGGATCAGGAGTCTTCACATGATGTCGTTACAAGTACATTAACGGTCTTTTCACATAATGTTTATGCGTTGTTAGATCCAAGCTCCAATCTATCATAAATCACCCCTTTTATTGCCTGTAAATTTGGTAAGAAGTCTGAGTTGATAAGAGATCCATTTGTGGTATCTACACTAGTTGGTGAGTCAGTAGTGGCTAGACGGGTCTATCGGAATTGTGCAGTATTAATTTCTAGCCATCAGACCCTAGCGGATTTAGTAGAACTAGAGATGGTTGATTTTGATGTTATTATGGGCATGGATTGGCTGACATCATGCTACGCTAATGTTGATTTCCGAACAAAAATTGTTAAATTTTAGTTTCCATGTGTGCCAGTTCTTGAATGGAAGGGTAATACGGCACTGCCAAAAAGTACGTTTATTTCATATCTTAAGGCAAGAAAGATGATCTCCAAAGGTTGCATATACCATCATGTCCGGGCTAGAGATGTCGATGCCGAACCACCATAGTTCTCAATCAATTCCGGTGGTTAAGGAATTTCTTGATGTATTTTCAGACGAACTTCCAGGCCTTCCTCCCGAAAGGGAAATTGAGTTCGGTATAGACATGTTGCCAGACACTCAGCTGATATTTATTCCTCATTATAGAATGGCTCCAGCTGAATTGAAAGAATTAAAGGAGCAATTGAAAGATCTGCTAGAGAAAGGCTTTATTAGGCCCATCATATCTCATTGGGGTGCGCCGGTATTGTTTGTATGAAAGAAAGATGGTTCATTACGGATGTGTATCGACTATCGGCAGCTGAATAAAGTCACTATCAAGAACAACTACCCTCTTCCCAGAATTGATGATTTGTTTGACCAGTTACAAGGTGCAATATGTTTCTCAAATATCGACTTAAGGTCAGGGTACCATCAGCTAAGGGTTAAGGAGAACGACATTCCGAAGACGGCTTTCAGGATATGGTATGGGCACTTCGAGTTCTTAGTAATGTCATTTGGACTCACAAATGCATCGGCATCATTTATGGATCTAATGAACAACGTGTTTCACCCATTCCTAGATGTATTTGTGATAGTATTTATAGATGATATTCTGGTTTACTCCCACTCGAAAGCAGAGCATGTGGATCATTTGCGGATAGTACTACAAACGCTCCGAGACCATAAGGTGTATGCAAAGCTCTTCAAGTGTGTGTTTTGGTTGAATTCCATGGATTTCTTTGGTCATCTAGTGTCAGATGAGGGTATAAGTGTTGACACTCAGAAGATTGAAGCGGTGAATAATTGGCCGAGACCTACGACTCCATCAGAGGTTCGCAGCTTTCTGGGCTTAGCCGGCTATTACAGGAGGTTTGTAGAATGATTTTCTACCATATTAGCACCATTAACAAAGTTGACACAAAAGGACATAAAATTTCAGTAGTCCGATGCTTGTGAGAGGAGTATCCAATAGTTAAAGGATAGATTAACATCGGCACCAATATTTACTCTTCCAAAGGGTCTAGAAGGCTATGTGACATCCCGTAATTTTGGGCGATGCTTTGAGCATCTTGACGTATGCAAGTAAGACCCGAGTCTCGGGGAATTTGTGTTATATTTACGTATGCTAATAAAGATCTTAACATATAAAAGGATAAACCCAAAATAATTTTGAACGTAACAAGTATGACGACGGGGATCAGAAATAAATTTCGTATGTGCATAAAGAGGTGATGGACTAGTGTCATAGCACAAAATTATGACACTTAGATTTAATTAGAAAATAATTAGTGCATGAACCTTGGTTCAAGTCGTGGCATCTAGTTACAAAAAGGAAGTGTTGCACGATTACACTTCCATAATCTTAAGTGGGAAAATTGCATTTAATGTGTCCTAATCATTATGGGGAAAGAATCATGCATTACCAAGTGCATATCAGCTTGTGAGATAACATGGCATGGGGATTTACTATATATTGGGGGAGCAAATCATGGCTCATTAATAAGTCTCCTAAGACCTTCACAAAGTAGCAACCTGTTTCATTTTTATACTTAGATAACAACCCTTTTTGCTTACCATAAGTAGCAATTCCTGGAAATAATGTAAGACGACAACAAGAGTGAACAAAACATGAGCAGTATATTTCTATTCTACAATTCAATTTTGGTTTCATTTAAAGATGATAAGACGCCCAACAGTGATTTTGAACAAAGCATTCTGCAAATATAATTCAAGCAACATTCCAGTAGGTAATTAATAAAAAGGGGCTGGTTTCGTTATTATTCGAGGTATGTTAAGGTAAATTATTCCTTCTTTTGGCATGTTCCATGTAACGAAATATAACTGTGATATTATTTCATAAATTATTCTACTCATAGTTGTTAAGAATATTCATATTATTGATTCCTATATTGAAAGAATGTCTAAATATTTTCCCAAGTCCTTATTGAGGCATATGGAAAAGATATTGATAGTCACAGTGTTAGCCGAAGGTACAAGGATATTATGTCACTCAGGATGTTTTATTATCATTCATGCATTTTCATTTGCATTATATTCATATATTACCCTGGACCCACTTGTGCTATGCACACTACTATATGGTAAATATGATATGATATGTACGGGATATGGGGAAAGGGAAAGGAGTTATATACGCACACCACCTGCAGCTGGTACAGACTATCACGAAAGAGCTCGAAGAGGCTACTATTGATGCCCTTGTGTGGCCAATACGATATAACCTGATGTCCACAGAGGCGGTTATGGACAGGAAGATGCCCTTGTGTGGCCAATATTTATATGTATACCACATTTGCATTGTGCATAACATTTAGGCATATGTATTAGGGCCCTCGGAGGCATTTACTGCTTGTCGGCTGTTTCTGTTTCAGTTATTATTAAATCTTTGTTATGCTATTATTCATGCCTGACATACGCAGTACATCAGTCGTATTGACGTCTCTTTTGTCGGGGGACGCTGCGTTTCATGTCTGCAAGTTCACGTAGGCAAGGAGACGATCCACGTTAGTAGGTTGCGGAGTCAGCGGATTTTGGAGCACTCCCCTTATTTCGGAGGGTAGGTCTATTTCGGTACGATATATTTTTGCATATATGTGGGTATGGCGGGGCCTGTCCCGAATATTTGATGTCGTATACTCTTTAGAGGCTTGTAGACAGGTTTCCTATGTGTAGTAGTTTTGTATGGCCTTGTCGGCCTTGGTATGGGTATATATATATATAAGTTGGTTACCTGATTTTACATAATCCTTTTCGTCTTAGTCTGTATTTAATTATGACTAGGTATTGACTGTACGATTGGTGGTACCAGGCGGGTGGGATCCGAGTGCCCGTCATGGCCCTCCGGTTTAGGTCGTGACAATCGGATAGCATAAACATTCAAACACCCTAACATGAGAATACGAGAGATCTTTATTGTAAAGGATTTTAAGTGGGGATTGATATGCTAAGCCTTTGTTAGGGAGTATGTTAAGGAGGTAGGTAGCCATTTGTAACACATGATGCCAGAAAGACAGAGGTAAGGAAGCATGGGCTAGTAAGGTACGGATAATTTATTAATGGAACGAATTTTTCTTTCGGCCATCACATTTTGTGAGGACGTATGAGGACATGAAAACCGAAAAGATATGCCATGAGTGTCAAAAAATTCTCGAAATGGCCCATTATCATATTCCCTACCATTATCATATTGAATGTTTTTAATTTCCCGTTCAAATTGGGTACGGATGAAAGCTCTAAATTTTAAAAATGTGGAAAAAACTTGAGATTTTTTATCCAAATGAAAAGTCCACAAAAAATTAAAATAATCATCCAAGAATAAAACATAATAATGATGGCCCAAAGAACATAAAACGGGAGATGTCCATAAATCACCATGAATAATGTCAAAAGGCATCGACACACTAGAAGTAGAAGCTACAAAAGGTAATCTAACATGTTTCCCTAATGGACAAGAAGGACAGATTGGAGTACTACGCGTACCCTTACAATCAATAAAATTATTATTTTGCAGAGTAGAAATAATAGATGACCCTGGATGACCCAAACGTGCATGCCACAAAGAAGGAGCAAGAGCGGCAAACGTTGAAGGCATGGCTTGACTCGTGGAAATGGTGGTGATTGGATAAAGCTCTCCCCTACTATTACATCTCATTAGAGGTATCCCCATCTTGAAATCCTTCACAGAAAATCTAAAAGGGTTGTGAATTTTCGGACAGACACTAGATTTTCAATTAAGTGAGGGGCATGAAGAATATTTTTTAAGACTAGAAGTGGATGCGGCTAGTGTCCCAGTTCGTTGGAAAGCATGGAAAAAAAGGATAGGCCGAGTTGGGCCACTGGCCACTTGCCCAGCAGCCCCATGGCCAGTTTGCATTAACCCAAGGCTGCGGCCAGTGGTGATATGGCCCAGTCGGCCCACAGCCGCCACATTTGCCACCACCGCCACTGCCTAGACCATCGCCACTGTTGCGGCCGCCGCCGTAATTTTTGCCATTATTTTTCTAATTTTGACCCTTTCTGCCGTCACCGTTGTTACGATTTTGTCTTGAATTATCCGAGAACGAGTGAGGGTCATCGGACGTGGCCATCATCATGATGGAATTAGCTCTGGTAGCCGCCTTTTTGGCCAAACCAGCCTCTTCTAACGTGAGCATGGAACGGGCCTGGTAGAATGGTGGAAGAGGATTGCTTTTATGAAGAAGTGTCCCAACGCCATTATAAGCCTCGGATAGGCATGCAACCATTAGAAGAACAAGACGATCATTTGTGATGTGTGCACCAACGTTCTTGAGTTGATCCGCCAATTCTTTCAACCTTTTACAATAGGTTGAGACATTCGAAAAATCCTCCATATGGACATGGGAAAATTCATGTTCAAGAGTGACAACATGGAAATTTTTGTTATCTTGGAAGATATCATGCACCGTATTCCAAGTTTCCATTGCCGTGACGTCAGGTTCAATAATCGTCTGCAAGATGTCTGTAGAGATAGTGGAATAAATCAAATGGAGAACGGTAGCATCGAGAGTCGTCCATAACACAGGGTCATCTTCGGCGGTAGGGACCTTCTCCTTGCCTGTATACGCGGGGATGATGTGATGAAGGACTTGATGCGAGCGTGCGTGAACTTTAAATAATTCTGCAACGTCACGTATTGGACGTTTTCCATCTCAAGAACAATAGGGATGTGGTTCTTGATGTTGGAGACCGTAAGGGCAGTATGAAACGTATTCTTTGATGTAGACATAATGAAAAGAACAGGATGAGAATTAGGGATTTGAAAAAAAAATTGGGAAGAAAACAACAAATTTCGAAGGGAGATATTAGGGTGGCCGACGGCCACTAGTAGGGCAGCGGAAGGTGGAAAAAAATTGGCGAAAAAAAAGTTTACCCTAAACTGCTGATACCATGAAAGAGAATAATCTTTTGATTACATGTGCATTTGATAAAGCGTAGAAATGGATATCCCCAAATTGGTAGAGAAGTTATGGAGGTCATGACATGCAACTACGTTCATTTTGACAACACGAAAGAATCAACTTTATTGAATAATGGAGGGCCCAAAATAGAGATATTTCTTGAACTAGAGAACAACTGGTGAGTGGACTTGTAAATAAGCTGACAGGTCCAACTACAGAGTGAGGACGACAAAACACTGATTTGCGATCTTGGGAAGCTAAGATGTCGACTTACTTTTTCTTCCTCTTTTTCTTTGAGTTTAACGTCCATGCATTGCTAGTTTAAAAAAAAAATTACACTATCATATCACCTAAAAGATAATTACATATAACTATCCATTAAAAGTTGTATTAATGATCTAAAATAAGACAGATTACCAGCCACATGTTAAAATATACTAATAGTATAAAACTCTATAGTCATTGTATATAAATTAAATTTTTTTTCGTTTCATGTACAGAACGATTCCCATGTTTATTTGAGTGAGCAGCAAAACTAAGAATGTTGGATTCGAAGTACATGATTATTCAAATGTTGACGGCGTTGCTTCCTCTTCAGAAAAAGTTATCATCATTCTTCCCTATATTCATTTGGAACTAATTAATTGCCAGAATATTACCAAGAGGAAGCAAAGATTTAACAGATTAATCTACTACTCCCTTCGGATAAAAAAGAGTATCCACTTAGCGTTTATTTTTAGAGTAAAAAAGAGTGTCCACTTATCAAATCAAGAAAGAATTAACCTTACTTTTCCATATTTGCCCTTATTAAATATTCGGTAACCAAATACCAATACCTATTTAATTAGGGGTGTTTTAGTTAAATTACATATTTTGTCTAGAAGTTAGTATTTTCTCAAGAGGTGTGCAAAAGGCTAAGTGGACACTTTTTTTTATCCGGAGGGAGTATGTTCCATTGTGTTCACTTAATCCACAGTCCACACTCTGCTCTTTCAGCAAATTCTTTACGTTAGTAGATTCCCATAGCTCATATTTTCACTCCCTTATCAATAGGCTTAATTCTTATGGAAACCCCATGTTAGGTGATATTGTAATTAATTGTTCTTATACCTTACATTATTGAGCAGAAACGGCTGCTACAAATACAATGAACTCTGGCAACCCCATGTAGGGAGACTGCATCTCACTTGAATGTGATTATCAATTAACAAAGGTGTAAAATTCTAGTTATTCAATCTTTACCATCATGTATACTTCGTAAGTTAGAAGTTCACTAGTTTATAGCAGTCCCGACTTTACCTAGACACTGAATATATTTCTTGTAATTTCAATCATGTTACACTTTTAAAATACGTAACTATATGGTCCCAATTCATTTGAACAATATTACAGCTGTATAAGCCAACAAATCCTTTTCAGCGACTCACTAACATTGATTCTCTAGTACTAGTTAAGTAACAACAGGTTCTGTAGTACATGATATAGCTTTGCTTCCATTTCTTTTCAAGCAACTTTGCTGTAGTTGCTCTACACGGCTTTCCTAATTGACGTGCATGGACATCATTATTGCAGCAAGGCGGTATAGAGGATCTGTTTCTTTATTTCAAGAGCATATGCACCATCACTAGATAGAAATACAAAAGCACACATACCATATACATTGAAACAATAGAGAGAGCTGGACAGCAAAAGCAATAACAGTCAGTTCAGTAAGGATTTAGTGCTTATCTATTAATTTGCCTCTGCAGAAAATCTTTAGAAATATGTAACTTCCCATACATTTTGACATATATTAGCTTTTGGTAAGCACTTACTTTGCTTAATTTGTTTAATCAAGTCTGTTAGACAGAATAATTTCCCTTAGGGATTCCTTTCATTATTCACAATATATATAGTTGTACAAAGGTTGATTCCTAATATGGTACAAATCCTAACTTACCTTAAATGGTTGATTTCTAATACAATTAGAATCCTAAGTTACCTTAAATATACATCTATCATAATTACAAAATATACGGTGAATATTCGCTAATACTCCCCCTCAGACGGAGCGGGAGGAGGCCGAATGCTAAGGCTGGATCGGAAGTCGGTGAAGAGCTGTCGCGGTAGTCCCTTTATGAAAATGTCTGCATACTGATAAGAGAAAGGCACGTGTAAAATTTTGACCTGACCACGGGCAACCTTCTCTCGCACAAAGTGGATATCCATCTCAATATGCTTAGTCCGCTGATGTTGGACCGGATTATGAGACATATAGATAGCAGATATGTTGTCACAATAGAATATAGACGTCTTGCATAATGGACACTGGAGCTCCAACAGAAGATTTCAGAGCCAACAGATCTCAGTAACGACATTAGCAACTCTGCGATATTCTGCTTCAGCACTCGAACGGGATAGCGTGGCCTACCGCTTGGCGGACCAAGAGATAAGATTATTCCCAAGAAATACACAGTACTCTGAGGTGGAGCGACGTGTGTCGGGGCATCCTGCCCAATTTGCATCGGTGTAGACTAGTAACTTAGTTGGGGCAGAGGGGTATAGATGTAATCCAAAGTCTAGTGTGCCCTTAACGTATCTGATAATATGTTTGAGGGCGGAAAAATGTGACTCTCGGGGGTCGTGCATAAATAGACACACCTGCTGAACGACATATGCAATATCAGGCCTAGTGAATGTAAGATACTGAAGAGCACCTGCAAGACTCCGATATAGAGTGGGATCAGACACTAGCGCGCCATCATTAGCACTGAGCTTGGATTTTGAGTCAACCGAAGTTGGCATAATTTTACAATTTGCCATCTTTTCCCTGTACACTATCTCTTCTGCATACTTACGTTGACACAAAAATATAGTAGCTGCAGATCTGGTCACTGATATACCCAAGAAATAGTTGAGCTTGCCCAAGTCGGTCATAGCAAATTCTGTTTTGAGCAGAGCAATAATTTCATTCTTCAAACCGTCAGAGGAGGCAGTAAGAACAATGTCATCCACATATAATAGCAAGTAAGCCGTGCTGCTACCTCGGTGAAAATTGAAGAGAGAGTTATCACACCTGCTACATATAAAACCAATCTGCAGAAGATACCTGGCAAAGCGATCATACCAAGCGCGGATGCCTGTTTCAATCCATATAATGAATTCTTGAGACGACATACAAACTGCGGAACTGTCAGATGAACAAACCCAGGAGGCTAATGCATGTACACAGTTTCTTTCAAGTCCCCATGAAGAAATGCATTCTTGACATCAAGCTGATGAATCGGCCAATGCATGTCCATAGCAATACTGAGAACAGTCCGAATAGTGGCCGATTTAACAACCGGACTGAATGTCTCACCACAATCAATACCCTCCTTCTGATTTATGCCATTGTCAACTAGTCTTGCCTTATACCTCTCCAAGTCACCACTATCTCTGAACTTGTGACGAAATAGCTACATACACCGGATAACATTTACATCGTCTGGTCTAGGTACCAAATCCCAAGTGTTCTGCTTGGTTAAAGCGTTAAACTCATCGCACATGGCCGCATTTCAATTGGGGTCCAGTTTTGCTAGTTTTGGATTTTTTTGGAATGGATGATAGGGTTTGTGTGGAGAGATTGAAGTGAAGCTTGGGTTTGAAGATCCCGTGTTGTGCACGAGTCTCCATGCGGTAAGAAGGTAGCAGTGGGAGGTCGGGACTGGGGGGTTGCAGGTCTCGATTACGGATTGCTAGGCGCAATCTGCGGGTGGTAGGCCGGGATTGTGGTGTGCAGGGTGGGAGGTGCGAGGAGACAACTGCTTTGGGAGTCACGAGGAGATCTGCGGGATTGTAGTAGACCGAGAGCAGGGAACTGAAGGCAACAGTGGTGGTGACGTGGCAGTGTCCACTGTCGAAAGATGGCAGCGGTACTGTCCTTTGTCGGAGACACATCGACTGGAGTAGAGGAGACATAGGAGACTCATCGAGAAATGTGTAATCCTTGGTTTGGAATTTTTGAAGGTTTGAAAAAGGATAGTTCGCCTCGTCGAATATGACGTGACGTGAGATGATGATCTTACGAGTGGTTTTGTCATAGCACAAGTATCCCCTATGATTGGGTGAGAAACCGACAAATACGCATGGTATGGTGCATGGGGCTAGTTTGTGAGATGCAGTGGAGCCCGATTAGGGTAGCATAAGCATCCAAAAATACGTAGGTGATCACATGATGGTAGCCTTCGGTATAAGATTTCGGTAGGGGTCTTGTTTTGGAGAGTGCTAGTTGGTAAAATATTTAGAAGGGATTCTACCATTTTGACAGCATAGACCCAAAAAGGCGGTGGTAGACATGCATGAAATAGAAGGGTGTGAACCATGTTATTGATGGTACGTATAATTTGTTCAGCCTTTCCATTTTGGGAGGAAGTATAGGGACAGGAAAAATGGAAAACCATGGCTTGTTTAGAACAGAAATTGTGGAAGGCCGAGTTATTAAATTCACGTTCATTATCACATTGGAATGATTTGATAGATTTTTCAAATTGTGTTTTAATGAATTTTTGAAACTCAAGGAATTTGGCAAAATTTCAGTTTTGAATTTCAGTGGGTAAATCCATACAAAATGTGAAAAATCATCTAAGAATACTAGATAGAATTTGTGACCCAGAGAGCTAACAATCGGAGATGTCCACAAATCAGCATGAACAATATCAAATGGAGAAAAACTAACACTGTTTGATGACATAAATGGAATACGAGTATGTTTGCCAAGCGGGCAAGAAAAACAGTGGTGGGCAATTTTTCTATTATTACATCGAATATGCTTATTTGTTCTAAGAATATTAAAAACAAGGTCGCCGGAGTGTCCGAGTCTGTTGTGCCAAGTTGAGGGAGAGATAGCCGCAAGGGATAGAGGTGCTTGCGTTCTGACAGCGGAAGATTGAGTGAAGGGGTAGAGGTCTCCCACACTATTGCAGCGAGTAAGAATTTTTCCCGTATTGAGTTCCTTCACAGAAAAACTAAGAGGGTCAAATTCGACAGACACAGAATTATTGCGAGTGAATTTTCTAACAAATATTAAGTTTTTTAATGATGTTAGGGGTGTATAGGACGTGGTTTAGGGAGAAAGATGGGTGGGGATGTTTGGTGTGTGTGTTACCGTAACCTTCAATTGGAATGCGATGACCATTGCCGACAGTAATAAATTGAGAACACTTTAACCGAAGTAGTTGAGATAAGTTACCTGCCGACCGGGTGAGGTGAGAGGTGGCTCCGGTGTCCATGTACCAATTTTCATCCGGCTGTTGAAGGTTCACGGTGCTATAAGCCTGGCCCATGTCGGTGGGATCCAGGCTGTTGGGTTGCTGCTGCTGCTGGACCGAGACCAGGTGGGCCTGTCTGGTGGTTGGAGCAGGGCCCAGCAGGCCATTCGACCATGCAGGCTGGTGGAATTAGGCCCCTGCAGTCGGGTATGGGCATGCAGGCGAGGCCCAGTTCTGGTAAGGCCGAATTATTCTTTGGTTGGGCGAGTGCTTTGTTGTCCGGTGTTTGGGCCTGTTCTTTATCCATTGCTGGTTGCGTTGGCCCTTTCCGCGGCCCTTGCCTTTGTTGTTGTTGCCGCGGCCTTTGCCGCCACGACCTCTGCCGCGGGACTGCTGCTGTTGGTGGCAGGGTGGTGTTGGTCGCCGGTGATGTCATTCCTTCAATGGCTAGGGCCTTTTGATTGTGCTCCTCTTGTTTAGCATGTCGAGTTTCTTCCAACAATAGTTGTGAACGTGCCTTGTTGAAACTTGGGAGAGGGTCGGCTTGTTGAATCATTGTTGCGAGTGTGTCATATTCACCTTTCGGCAAACCAGCAACAAGTTGAAGCACCATCTTGGTTTCTGAAACAGAAGTCCCGACGTTGGACAATTGATCGGTTATGAGTTTCAGCTGCTTACAATATTCGGACATGTTAAAATTCTCGAGACGGGTATTGTTGAATTGCTCTTCCAAATACACGGCCCGAGTATTTTTATTGTCCTGAAAAATTTGTTCTAGCCGGACCCAAAGTTCACGTGCCATAGCACCTATTTTCATGATAGTGCACAATAACTCTTTGGAGATGGTGCCATAGATCCATTGTTTGACGATGGCGTCAAGGCGACGCCAGATTGAATCTGTAACATCGGTGGGACGAGGGAGAGATTCGTCAATATGATCGAGCACGTTGTATGCACATGTATGAATGTAGAAGAGTTCCATCCACATAGAATACTGACAATCTTCTTGGTCAAGAATTATAGGGATAAAATTCTTGATGTTGTTAACGGAAAATGTCGGATGAAAAGAAGATACTGAACGTTGGGAGGGGTTGTCAAGTGTACCAGTGGATGAACTAGAATTAGTGGGAGAAGACATGGTGGCAATTGGGTAGCCGCCGGCCGAGGGGAAGGGAGGGTGGGTGGGTGTCGGCCGAGAAAAGAAGAAATAGAATAGTAGGGTTTAGGTTTAGGCTCTTGATACCATGTTAGACAGAATAATTTCCCTTAGGGATTCCTTTCATTATTCACAATATATATAGTTGTACAAAGGTTGATTCCTAATATGGTACGAATCCTAACTTACCTTAAATGGTTGATTTCTAATATAATTAGAATCCTAAGTTACCTTAAATATACATCTATCATAATTACAAAATATATTAGCGAATATTCTCCGAATATTCGCTAATAAAAACACTCATTCTGGATCTTATCAATCATTTGCTAGCGAAATTGGAGATTAATTGTGCTAATCTATAAGCTTCTGAACTGTGAATCTCTAGTTCATGAAACCATACCTTTTTTTATTGCAAGTGAATATCTGATTTTAAAGATTTAAATATTCATTTTAATTATTACTATGTAGCTTCTATTGCTATGATATTCGATATATATGTTTGTGTTTTACCAAGCAAGCACATTTGCACAACAGCACAAGTACACTCTCCTGCACTATTCTCTATTCCTTATATGCTTTCTTGTGAACTGAAACTACATTACTCAATCTCAACCAGACATGAAATTTTAGTTAGAAACAAATCGTCTCGTAAGAACTTTACCCAGCTAAAATATACAGAAAACTGAAATCCTATTTCAAGCATATATAATTCAGCAGTGATGTAAAGATTAACTAACCAGGTAGGCAGACAAAATATGTTTGCTTTGATATTGAGGGCCGTCTAGTGAAGGGGTCCAGGCGCATCCCACATTAGCAGGGTCCGGGGAAGGATCGTACCTAAGGGGTGTGAAGTAGACAGTCTAACCTAATGCAAGCATTAGTAGTTGCTTCCACGGTTCGAACCCGTGACCTATAATCACACAGAGAGCAACGCTCCCCTTCAGTAAGAAGGTGAATGCACCAGCTGGGAATCAAACCCAGGTCTGTACTATGGCAGGGTACTATTCTACCACTAGACGAAGTAACGGGCTAACGGCTTTACATAATTACATTGCCAAGTCATGTGCATGCGATGAGCAGTTGCAAGAAAAATCCTGCAGAGCGGAAAAAGAAATAGTAAGCAATCATTTGAACACTTGGAACAATGCAGTAATTCGAACCAAAGCAATATATTTCACCAGTTTTGAGTAATGGAATTGAAGCACATATCATCACGCGCAGAGCAGCTATTCCCTCTGTTCCAATTTATATGACACACTTTCCTTTTTAGTCAGTTTCAAAAAGAATGACACACTTTCTTATTTGGAAGCAATTTAACTTTAAACATTACATTTTACGCTTAACGAGATGATCTATAACCACACAAATATCTTTGGCTTGTTTTAGACCACAAGATTCAAAAGTCTTCCTTTATTTCATAAAATTCATGCTCAGTCAAACTACATCATATAAATTGGGACAGAAGGAGTATATTGTTGGAGTTATTCTCTTATTTGCCATTGTACTCTTGTTTTAATAATGCATAGCCAAACACGTGCACTAGTGGCTGCCCCAAACTCATCCTCGCCCCCCCTCTACTCTAATCCCGCTTCCCAAATCCCTAGACTTGCGGTAAATTTTTCTTCATTTGAGACGGATTCATATTTTTATCAACTACTCTCTATGTCCCAAATTTAATACATTCTCATTTTAGTCTGTACCAAAAGAAATGTCAATCCTTTATACAACAACCTAGTGTGAATTCCATAAGTGGGTTTGGAGAGGGTAGAGTGTACGGAGACCTTATCCTATCTTGAGAAGGTAAAGAGTTTGTTTCTGACAAAACCCTTGACTCAAAGAAAGGTGAAAAAGAAAGGCAGTAGCAACAGGCATAAACAACCGCAAGATTATTTCTAAGAAAAATCTAAGAAAATAACAATCGAGGCTAAAGAAACAACAAGTAGTAACAGAAACCTAAGAATGTGAAATGACAAGATTAATACTAATACTCCAGGAATGGAAAAGACATACGCCCAACTACCGACTGCCCTTCTATCCTAATTCTTGACTGTTATGCCCTCCTATCAAGGGTCATGTCCTCTTGTCCGCCAAACCCTCCTATCAAGGATCATGTACTCGGTGAACTGAAGTTTTGTCATGTCCTTCCTATGTTGGGCTTTAAGCTTTAAAGATTGAGCTTTAAAGTTAAATTGAAGAGTGAATTGGGAAATAAAATGGAGCGAAAATGATATTTCAACAAAAGTTCAATTGTGCATATACACTTTCTCCCACAATGGTGAGGGAAACCAATACTAATGTGCTTATAAAGAGAAGCACTTTTTCTATCTCTTAAAAAGTTTAGAAGAGGATTTCCCTCGCATAGTCGTTGTCGCTCGGCTTCGGCTTCGAAGCTCTTATTCGGTCAAATGATCTGATTAATTGATAAATTTTTTGGACCAAATTTATTTCCTTTTCTATTAATTAATGTTTCCTTTCCTAATACTTATTACGCGAAAATTTAAATTGAATTCGCGGAATTATTTCCCGTGGTCATGTTCCAAACGAATAGACACTGCCTTTGCGAAACAAGCATTTTCGCAACTCTTCAGACTCAACTGATTGGCTATAAATTCCAGAGGCTTCGCCTCATTTTCACATCACCGAAAAATATGAACTTCTGAAATCATACACTCTGAAATTATTCTCTTCATTTTTAGTGCATCGTTTTCAAACAGAACTGTAAGTGTCATGTGATTTGCATTTGCTCCGCTGTTTGAGTTCGCCAGAATTGCATTGCCGTTACTACAAAAACGTTCTTCTGTTCTATCCTGGGAGGAAGTAACTCAGATACTTGGCAACTGTGAGGGGGTTATAATTTTTTAAGGACACACAAGAAACTTGTGCGCTCGAAAGATTTTTTCTATTTCTTCTACATTTCTGTTTTAGTATTCTTTCTGGTTTTGATTAATAAACATAAACTATTTTATTAATTACAGTTTCACAACACAGATAATAACAAGCTTAAGGAATTAAAATTTTATTTTTGTATTCTGCTAATCTGATCAAAACAAAAGAAAGAAAAAAGTGATTCTTTTTTAAAGAAAAAATACTATTTTTGAGATTAGAGTCCTTGTGGCTTTCTACTTATATTGTTACTCGATTTGAAGATATAAAAACTTCATCGAGATAATTTAGTCGTTTGTATTTGGTTTGAAGATTAGAAACTTCATTGATTTACTAAATATCATTTTTGTGTGTCAATTTGTTTTCCAGAAAAATGACAACTGGAACAGAACAACAAACTAATTCTGTTATGAATTCTACCGCCATTGCGTCAACGACTACTGCATCATCAACTTGCACGACTCCGGCACCAGCAATGGTTACGACAGAGAAGCCAGGAAATTTACCAGTATCGACTTCAGAAGGTGGCAGCAGAGAATGTTTTTTCTACTTGACCACTCTCAGTCTACAAAGATTTATCAACGAGAACATTCTCGTGTTGGCTGAGGGAACTCTTGATAATGAGAGATATGTGGTACTTGAGGCATGGAAACATTCTGATTTTCTGTGCAAAACTTATATCCTAAACGGCTTAGAGGATGGCTTGTATAATGTCTTCATCATGTGTAAAACTTCTAAAGAGCTTTGGAACGCTCTTGAGAAAAATACAAAACAGAAGACGTTGGATTAAAGAAATTCATGGCTATAAAATTCTTGGACTTTAAAATGGTAGACACAAATCCGTTATGTCACAAGTCCAAGAACTACAAGTCATAATCCATGATCTTCTTGCGGAAGGTATGATCCGAATCAATATTTTTATTAAATATGTTGATTGTGTTACTAATTTTTCATTATTTATTAAAGGTATGGTCATAAATGATTCATTTCAAGTAGCAGCCTTTATCGAAACCATTGTGGAGAGATTTTAAAAATTAGTTGAAACACAAACGAAAAGAAATGACCCTTGAAGATCTGATTGTGCGTCTAAGGATAGAAGAAGACAATAAGGCTGCAGAAAAAGGGTCGTAGTCAAGTTCATCAATTGCGGGGGCAAATATTGTTGAAGAGGTACCAAAGAATGACAAAAAGAGAAAAAGGTCGTCTGGACCTAAGAATTTTCTGCCTAAGAAGGAATCTAAAGGCAGTTGCCATAATTGCGGAAAAATTGGACACAAGGCAGCGGAATGCAGGGCTCCAAAGAAAGAAAAAAAGTGTCAAGCGAATACAATTGAAACGAACGAGGAAGTGGAGAACTTATGTGTGATGCTCTCAGAATATAATTTGGTAGGAAATTCCAAATAATGGTGGATTGATTCTGGAGCCAGTCGTCATGTATTGCTAACAAAGGATTGTTTGCATCGCATGCTCCTGCAGGTCCTGATGAGACTATCTTAATGGAAAACTCCTCAACTGCTAAAGTCGAAGGAGTTCGAAAATTCTGCTTGAAGATATTTCATGAAAAGTGGTGACACTCAACAATGTCCTCCATGTTCCAGATATTCGCAAGAATTTAGTTTCTGTCACACTTCTCATTAAAATTGGGTTTAAGTGTGTTTTTGTTTTTGAAAAAATTGTAATTAGTAATGATATGTACGTAGGAAAAAGTTACCTAAATGAGTGTCTTTTCAAGCTTAATGTAATAGCAATTGAGATGAATAAAGTTGTTGCTTCTTCTTACTTGCTTGAGTCAAATTATTTATGGCATTCACGTTTGGGTCACGTCAACTTCAAACCATTGCGAAAAATGATTAATTTAAAATATTGCCTAAGTTTGAATGTAATAAAACCAAGTGTCAAATATGTGTGGAATCAAAGCATGTTAAACATCCTTACAAGTCAATTGAAAGAAATTCAAATCCTTTAGACTTAATTCACACTAATATTTACAACATGAAGTCAATACCATCTCACGGTGGAAAAAAGAATTTCATAACTTTTATTGACGACAACACAAGATATTGCTATATTTATTTACTTAATAGTAAATATGAAGCAATTAATGCATTCAAGAAATATAAAAATGAAGTTGAGACACAACTAAATAAAAAGATTAAAATGATCAGAAGTGATAGGGGTGGCGAATATGAATCGCCTTTTGAAGAAATTTATTTGGAATATGGCATTATTCATCAAACAACTGCTCCTTACTCGCCTCGATTCAATGGGATTGCAGAAAGGAAAATAGAACCTTAAAGGAATGATGAATGCCTAGATAAGTTCTGGTTTACACCAGAACTTGTGGGGGGAAGTTATTCTTACTGCTAATAGAATACTTAATCAAGTTTTCCATAGAAAAACACAATCCATCCCATATGAAAAGTGGAAAGGAAGAAATCCTAACATGAAATATTTCAAAGTGTGGAGGTGTTTGGCGAAAGTACAAGTTCCTAAACCCAAAAGGGTAAAAATAGGACCAAAAACCGTTGATTGTGTTTTTATTGGATATGCAACGAATAGTAAATCATATCGATTTCTGGTTCATAAATCAAAAAATTTTGAGATTCATGTGAATACGGTAATTGAATAAGACAACACTAAATTCTTTGAAAATATATATCCGTATAAACATGAGTGTGAGACGTCTAGCATAAAATTTAAGCGACCTCGGGAAGAAGGAAATGACAATATTCATAGTGTCACGACCCAAACCGGAGGGTCATGACGGGCACCCGGACCTTACTTGCAGAGTACCATTAATCATGTATTTACCGTCTAACCATAATTAAGCATGACCACGAGGACCGTCACGAGGTAACTTACTGACACATAACAATAGTAAACTGGAAAGGGCTACGTAAAACACTACTAACAGAAGAACCCAACATATGTACATATACATACTAAGCCGACAAGGCCATACATGACTACTATACACAGGACAATTGTCTACAAGCCTCTAAAGAGTACGTAACATCATAAGGTAGGGACCGAGCCCCGCCGTACCCATATGCATATCCAAAACACTGTACCAAGATTAGACCGCAACTCCAGAACAAGTGGATTGCTCCAATAACAGCTGAATCAACAACCTACTAGCGCAAACTGTCACCCTGTCTACCTGAGCCTGCGTGCATGAAATGCAGCGTCCCTTGACCAAAGGGACGTCATTACGAATAATGTTCCGAGTATGTCAGGCATGAAGAATAGTATAATAGAGACATGAAAGTAACATGAGACAAGAAATAACCAACCAATAGAGAATGCCTCTGATGGACATAATATGCCTAAGTGTCATACCTGTGCAGAATGCCTCTAAGGGCCATAATATGCCTAAGTGTCATGCACAATGTGGTCATACATATACATATGCGTATATAACGCCATCAAGCCTCTGTGGGCATCCCATCATATCATACAGGCCTCTGTGGGCATAATCATCATATATCAGTTGATCATGTGGTAGTGCGTATACAACACCGTATCCCTTTTCCCATCCCCTACATATATATAATCAATACATATAGTAGCATATATAACGCCTTTGAGGTCAAGATATATACATGAATATAATGCATAAATGATACTAAGACACTCTGAGTTTATCGGAGTGACGTAAGGTCATTGCACCTCCGATTAATATTATGAACATTAACATCTTTCCTATATACCTCAATAGCGATTTAGGAACATATTTAGACATGCTTTGAAAGTAGGAATGAATAACTTGAACATCCTTAACTACTAAGAGTATAACCACTTATGTGACAGTATTACGTTTACGTTTCGTACTTAGAACATGCCAAAAAAAGAAATGATTTGTCTTAACATACCTTTAACATCAACTTCTTATTATAACGTCTGAAACAACCTCCTCTGTGCCTTAATATTGACAAGTGAAGAAAACCTTTTTTTACACTTTAAAGTTCTTAAAATTCTTGTTGAAATGAGAAATTGACCTAGAACTTCTTAATGAACCACAAACCATAAGCAACTCCTTCCAGTAGACTATTCAAATAATACATGAGGTGCTAGCAATGTTTGTTTTTTTCACTCTTCCAAGGTTGAAAAGTCGCTCTTCATAAAGAAAATGAAATGAAAATTGTTAAATCGTGTTTTTGCCCTTTTAGATGAATTTATTCCCTCAGCAAATAGATTGCTGGCCTAACTTGGATCTCATGAGTTTCTAGAGAGACATGTAGGCCACCACTTGTACACATAGCACACTAAGCACACCACTTGTATCAGTCATAAGCTTTTGTGACCAAAATTGTACACATAATTCACCAAACATATATCCACTAATATCCATAAATATGGAATGGGCCCCATATTTGAATGTTGTCCCCCTAAAATTATCCATGTATTTACTTAAATAATAATCATGTCCTATACTCAATATCATACTTATGGGGTATAACATTAGTCCATAGCCTTTTTATGCACACACCAAATATCATTCTCAACCGCCATCGTCACACTTTTAAGTCCTAAATCATTTTGGGACTGCATCATTTTATATACTAAGCTCTTTATCTGCATACGTGAATATGACACAAATCCTCCAAACCTCGGGTCTACTTGCATACGTCTAGATGTTCAAACCATCGCCTGAAAGTATGGAGTATTACATCATTTTCCCCTTAGGAACATTCGTCCTCGAATGTTGGGGTGACATATCTAGTCCCCGTCACGTATCCAGAAAAAACAACCACCGCTTCACGGGGCCATATAATATAACATACATCATTATATCAGACCTCTCGTAGTCATCAAACATTAATTATAATAATCTGATATTAAACTCACCTTATGATTCTCTCAGAACCTCGGCGTTGTTCTGAAATAGGTAAGGATATTTGTGTTTCATCTCCTCTTCCTCCTCCCTTGTCATTTCTTTTACATTCTTATTCCGCTATAGAACTTTCAGGGAGGCTACTTATTTAGTCCTCAACTTGCGAATTTATCGATCTGAGATAGCAATAGGAACCTCTTCATGTGATAGATCCTATGTAACTTTAACATCATCAATTGGTATAATCCGGGAAGGATCCCTAACACACGCTCTCAACATAGAAATATGGAAGACCGACTGAACGAATTCTAATTCGAGAGGCAAGTCCAATTCGTAAGCCACTTGGTTGATTAGTCGAATTATGCGATATGGCACAATATACCTTGGGCAGAGCTTTCGCTTTCTCCCAAATCTCATTACACCCTTCATAGGAGAAATCTTCAAGAACAACCAATCATTCACTTGGAACTCTAGGTCCCGCCGTCGCGCATCTGAATACGATTTCTGACGACTCTGAGCGGTTAACAGCCATTCGTGGATAATCTTCACTTTCTCTATAGCTTGGTGGACTATGTTAGACCCAAATAATTCTAATTCACCTATTTCAAACCATCCGATAGGAGCTTTACAGTTTTGTCCATACAAAGCCTAAGCCTTATATAGAGCCATTTTGATACTAGCATGATAACTGTTATTGTAAGCAAATTCGATAAGGGGTAAATGATCATCCCAACTTTCCTTGAAGTCCAAAACACAAGATCATAGCATGTCTTCGAGCATTTGAATCATACACTTAGCCTGCCCATCTGTTTGAGGGTGGAAAGTTGTGATAAGATTAACTTGAGTGCACAAACCTTTTTGAAATGATTTCCAGAAATTGGATGTGAACTTCACACCTCGGTCAGATATAACAGAAATAGGCATACCATGAAGGTGAACAATCTCCTTAATGTACAACTTCGCATAGTCCTCGACTGTGTAGGTAATTTTGACCGCTAGGAAATGAGCTGATTTGGTCAGTCTATTAACAATCACCCAAATAGAATCAAAATTATGATAAGAGCGAGGTAAACTGGTAATGAACTCTGTATTAATCATTTCCCATTTCCACATCAAAATCTCAATGTTCTGAGTCAAGCCGGGCAACTTTTGGTGCTCTATTTTTACTTGCTGGCAATTAGGACACTGAGCTACCGATTCCGCAATGCTCTTCTTCATGTCGTTCCACCAATAGATACCCTTGAGATCATGGTTTATCTTAGTAGATCCAGGGTTAATGGAATATCGTGAGCAATGGATCTTCGTCATAATTTTGTCTCGTAATCCTGCTATATTTGGAACACACAAACGGCCTTGGTTTCTGAGAACCCCATTTCCGTCAATCTCAAAGGCAATGGTCTTCTTTTGTTGAATACCCTCTTTGATTTTTCCTAAGATGGGGTCTTCCCACTAATGTTCCTTAACTTTCGATACGAGGGACGACTCTAGCGTATTCTTAATCACCAAGCCACTACTTTCGAACCCATTAATCGGACTCCTAAACTAGCTAACTGATGAGGCTCTCTTACCAACTCATTTCTCTCGACCTGCACTACAATCGAGCTGATCATTGACTTGCGATTAAGCGTGTCCGCTATAATTTTAGCTTTACAAGGATGGTATAAGATGTCCACATCATAATCCTTCAATAATTCAAGCCACCTCCTTTGTCTCAAGTTCAACTCTTTTTGTTTAAATATGTATTGCAAACTTTTATGATTCATGAAAATGTCTACATGGACACCATATAAGTAGTGCCACCAAATTTTCAATGCATAGACCACCGCAACCAACTCCAAATCGTGTGTCGGATAGTTTTTCTCATATTGTTTCCTCAATTGCATTGAAGCATAGGCAATTACCTTACCATGTTGCATTAGCATGCATCCTAAACCTGCTCCTGGGGCATCACAATACACCACGTATCCTTCTGGACCTTTTGGGAGAGTAAGGACTGGTTCCGATGTTAGTATATACTTTAACTCCTAGAAACTCTGCGCACAAGCATTGACCTACTGGAACTTTATATCATTTTATGTCAATCTTGTCAATGGTGCTGATATGGTAGAAAATCCGGCTACAAACCTCCTATAATAGTCGGCTAAGCCTGAAAAGCTGCAAACCTCTGATGGAGTCTTAGGCCTTGGACAATTCTTCACCGCTTCTATCTTCTGAGTGTCAACTCTTATACCTTCATCTGACACTATATGACCAAGGAAAGCCAATAAATTCAACCAAAATTCACACTTGGAGAGCTTAGCATACAACTTATGATCCCGGAGCATCTGTAGTACTATCCGCAAGTGATCCGCATGCTCCACCTCCGAGTGAGAATAAACCAGAATATCATATATAAATACTACCACAAATATATCCAAAAATGGGCGAAACACGCTGTTCATTAGATCCATAAATGTTGTCGGCGCGTTTGTGAGCACGAATGACATCACAAAGAACTCGAAGTGCCCATACCTTGTTCTGAAAGCCATTTTCGGAATGTCCTTCTTTTTTACCCTTAGCTGATGGTACCCTGACCTTAGGTCGATCTTTGAGAAATATTTTACACACGATAACTGATCAAACAAGTCATCAATTATGGGAAGAGGGTACTTGTTCTTAATGGTGACTTTATTCAGTTGCCGATAATCAATACACATTCGTAATGAGCCATCTTTCTTTCGTACAAATAATATTGGCGCACCCCAAGGGGATATGTTGGGCCTAATTAATCCCTTCTCAAGCAGATCCTTTAATTTCTCCTTTAATTCCCTCAATTCAGCTGGAGCCATTCTATAAGGAGGAATAAATATTGGTTGAGTGTCAGGAAACACATCTATGTCGAACTCAATCTCCTCCTCGGGATGAAGGCCTGGAAGTTTATCTGGAAATACATCATGAAACTCATTAACCATCGGAATTGAACAAATGATAGGTGGTTCAACATTAGCATCTGTGGCCCAAACAAAATGGTAAATACAACCACTGGAAATCATTTTTATTGCCTTAAGGTATGAAATAAACCTACCCTTTGGCGTCGCAGTAGTACCCTTCCATTCAAGGACTGGGTCGCTTGGAAACTGAAATCTAACAATATTTGTTCGGCAATACACATTAGCGTAGCACGATGCCAATCATTCCATGCCCATAATAATATCAAAACCAACCATTTCTAACTCTACCAGATCCGCTAGGGTCTGATGGTTACAAATTGACACTACACAATCCCGATAGACCCGTCTAGCTACTACCGACTAACCAACTGGTGTAGATACCACAAATTGCTCTCTTATCAACTTAGGCTCCATACCAAACTTACAGGAAATGAAAGGGGTGACATATGATAGATTGGAGCCTGGATCTAACAACGCATATACATTATGTGAAAAGACTGATAATGTACATGTAATAACATCAGGTGAGGACTCTTGATCATGTCGACCCATCAATGCGTAAATGTGGTTCTGGCCACTACGGAAGCTAGTTGCTCCACCCCTACCTCTGCCTCGACCGGCTAATGTCTGATGACTTTACCCTGACGGGCGTACTGAAGATGATGAAGCTGCTGCAGATTCAGCCGGTTGGGCCCTAACACCTACGCCACCCATTGAACATTCTCACATAATATAACCGGCATCACCACAAGAATAGCACACATCTGATCCTCGTCGGTACCCCCCGAATGGTCCTTACCACACTGCTTGTATTGAGTCAACGGTGGCTTATCTAACTAGAATGCCCTCTATAATAGGACCCTGATGCTCGTGAACTCTGGTCTAGTCCAGATTTAGCAAATCGATCAAATCTCAACCTCGAAAATGGTGATGGTGTACTAGCTGCCAAGTAGGATGGGCGTCTATAAAACTGTGGCCTAGGTCACCCTCTGAACTCTCATATGTTACCTACGGATCGGACCCTCTTGTGTTGGCCCCTGTCACGCTCTCGATATACATGTTGTTGTCTCTTATGATCCTCCAGGTTCTGTGAATAAGCCTGAATGCAAGCAATATCCATATTCGGATTTAGAGAAGTCGTAGTACACTCAATGACCAAGTGTAGCCCCAAGACAGTAACAAACCTATGTACCTGGTCGCTCATCTCAGCTATGATCGTAGGAGCATATCTGGCCAATGAATTAAACTGCAAGCTATATTCCCAAACACTCATGTTACCCTGCTCAAGACGAAAAATTTATCCTGCCTGGCCCATCGGAGCTCGACCGGCAAAAATATTGTAAGAAAGCCTCTGAAAACTCTCTCCATCCTGTTGGTAGAGCATGAGGTCCCCTAGAATGCTCCCATGCCTCATACCAGGTCACTATGACATTCCTCAATCTATAAGAAATAAACTTTACCAACTCCATATCGGTGACATCCATCACTTGTAAGGTGCGCTGCATCTGACCCAGAAAATTCTATAGGTTCGCATTCAGGTCTGATCCCGTGAATACCGGATGGTCCAGGTTGATAAAATCCTGATCTTTCGCACTAACTGCTCTATTAGAAGGACTAGTAGTCTGATGTTGGGCCTGAACGGACACCAATCGAGTCAATAACTGTACATCACTTCACATATCAAGATCATCATCTGGAGTATCAGGTGGAGGAACTGGGGTATTACAGCCCCATTAAGCTCCTCTAAAGGTGGTGGAGTCGGGGAATCATACAAATGAGTCACACTGTGGGCCTCACACTGGCCCTCACTAGCAAGTGGAACTCGACTAGTACCCTCATGCACAGATGCATTCAACGCCCTCATACTCTGGAACTTCTTCCTTATTGTAGGCATTGCTGAAATCATAAACACGAAACGGATTAGGAGTGGAATGCTTATAACTCAACTCTAATGCACGATCTAGAATAAAAGAGATAAGTAACCATCCTAAATTCCTCGTAACCTCCTGTTTATAAGTGTGGTGCACAACACACTCATAAACAAGACTCTACTAGGCAAGGCTTGCAAACTCCCTCGAAAAAACCTACTTTGATACCAAGTTTGTCATGACCCAAAGTGGAGGGTCATAACGGGCACCCAGACCTTACTTTCTGAGTACCACTAATCATATATTTAACACCTAACCATAATTAAGCATGGCCACTAGGGCCATCACGAGGTAACTTGCTGACACATAGCAATATAAACTGAAAAGGTGCTATGTAAAACCCTGCTAATAGAAGAACCCAACATATGTACATATACATACTAAGCCGACAAGGTCATACATGACTACTATACACAGGACAATTGTCTACAAGCCTTTAAAGAGAATGTAATATCATATGGTCGGGATAGGGCCCTGCCGTACTTATATGCATATCCAAAACACCATACCAGGATTAGATCGCAACTTTGGAACAAGTGGAGTGCTCCAATATCAGCTAAATCAGCAACTTACTAGCGCGGACCATCACATTGTCTACCTGAGCATGCGGGCATGAAACGCAGCGTCCTCCGATAAAAGGGACATCAGTACAAATAATGTACCGAGTATGTCAAGCATGAAGAATATCATAATAAAGACATGAAAGTAACTTGAGACAAGAAACAACCATCCAGTAGAGAATGTCTCTGAGGGCCATAATATGCCTAAGTGTCATACCTGTGCAGAATGCCTCTGAGGGCCATAATATGCCTAAGTGTCATGCACAATACGGTCATACATATACATATGTGTATATAACGTCATCAAGCCTCTATGGGCATCCCATCATATCATGCAGGCCTCTGTGGGCATAATCATAATTATATACCAGCTAATCAGGTGGTGGTGCGTATATAACGGTATATCCCTTTTCCCATACCCTATATATATAATGCATACATATAGTAGCGTATATAGCGCCTTTGAGGTCAAGGTATATACATGAATATAATGCATGAATGATACTAAGACACTCTGGGTTTATCGGAGTGACGCAAGGTCATTGCACCTCCGATTAACATTATGAACATTAACATCTTTTCATATACCTCAATAAGGATTTAGGAACATATTTAGACATGCTTTGAAATTAGGAATGAATAACATGAACATCCTTAACTACTAAGAGTAAAACCACTTATGGGACAGTATTACGTTTACGTTTCGTACTTAAAACATGCCAAAATAAGAAAGGATTTGTATTAACATACCTTTAGCATAAAATTCTTATTATAACGTCTGAAACAACCTCCTCTGCGCCTTAATCTTGATAAGTGAAGAAAACCTTCGTTTACACTTTAAAGTTCCTAAAATTCTTGTTGAAATGAGAAATTGACCGAGAACCTCTTAATGAACCACAAACCATAAGCAACTCCTTCCAGTATACTATTAAAATTATACATGAGGTGCTAGCAATGTTTGTTTTTTTCACTCTTCCAAGATTGAAAAGTCGCTCTTCATAAAGAAAATGAAATGAAAATTGATGAATCGTGTTTTTGCCCTTTTAGATGAATGTATTCCCTAAGCAAAGTGATTGCTGGCCTAATTTGGGTCTCATGAGTTGCTAGAGAGAGACATAGGCCAGCACTTGTACACATAGCAAACTACTTAGAACACTATTTGTATTAGTCATAAGTTTTTCTGACCAAAATTATACACATAATTCACCAAACATATATATTATCCACTAATATCCATAAATATGGAATGGGCCCCATATATGAAAGTTGTCCCCTTAAAATTATCCATATAATTACTTAAATAATAATCATGTCTTGTACTCAATATCATACTCATGGGGTATAACATTAGTCCATAGCCTCTTTGTGCACACACCAAATATCATTTTCAACCGCCATCGTAACACTTTTAAGTCCTAAATCATTTTGGGATTGCATCATTTTATATACTAAGCTCTTTATCAGCATACGTGAATATGACATAAATCCTCCAAGGCTCGGGTCTACTTGCATACGTCTAGTTGTTCAAACCATCACCCGAAAATACGGGGTATTACACATAGTGAGGAAAATCCAAGACGTAGCAAACGTCAAAGAACATATACATCCTTTGGACCAGATTTTCTAACATTTTTATTGGAAAATGAGTCTCAGACTTTAAAGAAGCTGTCTTCCTCTGAAATACAATATTGGAAAGAGGCAATCAATAGTGAAATAGAATCCATATTAAACAACCATACTTGGGAACTGGCTGATCTTCCTCTAGGAAACAAACCCTTAGGTTCCAAATGAATTTTTAAAAGGAAAACGAAGGATGATGGCACTATTGACAAATATAAGGAGAGACTTATTGTCAAAGGATTTAGACAATGAGAAAGTCTTGATTATTTTGATACATACTCGCCGGTAATGAGAATTACATTCATTCAGGTGCTAATAGCATTAGCTGTCGTGCACGATATTCAAATCCATCAAATGGATATTAAAACGGCCTTCTTAAAAGGAGATTTGGAGGAATAAATCATTATGGAACAACCCGAAGGGTTTGTAGTCCCAGGAAAATAAAAGAAGGTGTGCCAACATGTTAAGTCACTTTATGGACTAAAACAAGCACCCAAACATTGGCATGCGAAATTTGACCAAATAATGTTGGCAAACGGATTTAAGATTAACGAGTGTGATAAATGCGTTTATATTAAAAACACTTCAAATCATATAGTGATTGTTTGTTTATATGTAGATGATATGTTGATAATGAGTACAGACATTGCCGACATAAATGCTACTAAGCGCATGCTTGCTAGCAAATTTGACATGAAAGACTTAGGAGTTGCTGATTTAATTCTAGGAATTAAAATTCAACGACTCCTCAAGGTTTAGCATTGTCTCAGTCTCAATATATCAAAATGGTACTTGAAAATTCAAATATTTGAATTCCAAAGTCGCAAGAACTCTAATTGATTTGAACCATTCCTTTGTAAATAATAAAGGTCAAAGCAAGTCTCAATTGAGATTAGCACAAGTTTTTAGAAGTTTGATGTACATAATGAATTGTACACGACCTGTTATAGCTTGTGCTATAAGTAAACTAAGTCGATTCACACGAAATTCTGACCAAACTCATTGGATGATAATAAAATGAGTTTTGAGGTATTTGCAATATACCCAAGATATGTTTTGCACTATAATAAATATCCCACAGTAATTGAGGGATATAGTGTTGTGAATTGGATCACTGGTTCAACAGAAGTTAAATCCATAAGTGGATATATTTTTACCATTGGTAGAGGAGCAGTATCATGAAAGTCATATAAACAGATGTGCATCGCCCGTTCTACCATAGAGTCTGAATTCATATCTTTGGACAAAGCTGGTGTAGAAGATGAATGGCTCCGGAATTTCTTAGAAGACATTCCATTTTGGTCCAAACCTTTGGCACCTATATGCATACATTATGATATCCAAGCGTCAATAGAAAGGGTTGTGAGCGTTATGTATAACGCAAAATATCGTCACATACGACAAATACATAATACCGTTAGATAACTACTCTGTAGTGGAATTATCACAAATAAAGTTATGGTTGACGGTTCAACATTATCAAAAACAACAACTTTGGTCCATTCTCGTGATGAAGATAATGTTTTGTAACAATGATAAAGCATTAAAGCTTTTTAATAATTTCTAAGGTTGATATGGGATTATCAAATAGTGTATTTATAGGATGACACAATTAGGAATCACATATGTAAGTGTGGAGTGGAAGCCGCTTCAAGGATAGTTCTATAAGGCCAATTCTCTACACACTTATGAAACCAGGCGATGTTCATGGATGAAACGAACACAACAATGAGAACTAAAGACGGGTAAGGTTTAATTGTGTGACATATGTTGTCTAGGTATACACCAAAGCTCGATGGTTCAAAGATATCAAATCTATCGATTGACCGAGTATATCCGATATATGTTCACTACAGAAAGTTTAAAGGAAACATACTTATCCAGATGTGATTAATCCTTATTTGGAAATCACATAATTTTTCATGCATAATTTCATTATAGTCATTCCTCATTTATGTAAGGGATTGTTGGTCTTTAAGCTTTAAAGATTGGGCTTTAAAATTAAATTAAAGATTGAATTGGAAAATGGAGGAAAATAAAATGGAGGGAAAATGATATTTGAACAAAAGTTCAATTGTGCATATTCACTTTCTCCCACATTGGTGAGAGAAACCAATACTAATGTGCTTATAAAGAGAAACACTTCTTCTAGCTCTTAAAAAGTTGAGAAGAGGATCTCCCATCGCACATTCGTCATCGCTCGGCTCGGTTCTTAAAGAGTTGAGAAGAGGATCTCCCCTCGCGCTGTCGTCGTCGCTCGGCTCGGCTTCGGCTTCAATTTTGTCTTCGGATTCGGTCAAATGATCTGATTGGTTGATAAATTTGGTAAATTTTCAGGACCAAATTTATTTCCTTTTCTATTACTTAATTTTTCATTTCCTAATAGTAATTACGTGAAATATTTAAATTAAATTCGTTGAATTTATTTTCAACGGTCATGTTCCAAACGAACAGACATTGCTTTTGTGAACATGCATTTTCACAGCTCTTCAGACTCAACTTATTAGCTATAAATTCCAGAGGTTTCTCCTCATTTTCATAACACCTAAAAATATGAACTTCTGAAATCATACACTCTGAATTTCTTCTCTTCAATTTTAGTGCATCGTTTCCAAACAAAAATGTAAGTGTCGTGTGATTGGCTCTGCTGTTTGAGTTCGCCAGAGTTCTGTAGTTTGCATTGCCGCTACTACAGAAACGTTCTTCCGTTCTATCCTGGGAGAAAGTAACCCAGATCATTGGCAACTGTGAGGGGGTTATAATACCTTAAGGACACACAAGCAACTTGTGGGCTCAAAAGATTTTTCTATTTCTTCTACATTTTTGTTCTAGTATTCTTTCTTGTTTTGATTAATAAACATAAACTATTTTATTAATTACTGTTTCAGAACACAGATAATAACAGCCTAATCACCTCACCCCAATTATTTTTAGGCCTACCTCTACCTCATCTCAAGCTCACAACAAAAAAAAAGGTCAACCTTTTTGTTAAAAAAAAACTTAATTTTAAAACTATGTTTGCCATTAATGAAATAATTTCTAGTGGCACAAATGTCTAAGGTTTGTTTTAGACTATAAATTTCAAAAATCTTCTTTTTTTCTTAATAAAACTTTGTGTCCAATCAAACCACATTAATTGTGACGAAGGGAGTATTTCTTTATATTCCAGTGTGTAGTTGATAGTTAAGGTTGTGCGGAGACCGACGTTGATCATCGTTGTTGGCCTCGGATACAATCATTATTCATTTTTGTGGTTCTTGTACTGTTAAGCGTCTATTTATCCATTTATTAGGATTTTTGTTTCTGCAGGGGTGTTATGGAAATTTGATAAAAAAAATTAAGGTTCTTAATTTCTAGTTGGGGAGTCTGATCAGTGGCGGATCCAGAATTTTCACTTAGCGTGTTCGAAAAAAATAATAAAAGCTAAATATAAAAATGATGTTGTCCCTAAGAATCAAACCTAAGATGTTGGAGATAATTTTGAACACCCTGGACCACTTGAACTAACCTTTTGTATTTGCTTAGGGTGTTCAAAAGCTAATATATGTACATAAATACATAAAATTTACCCTATATATACACTGTAATTTTTTGCCGACGGTGTTCAGGTGACCACCCTCACCTTCATGTAAATCCGCCACTGCTACTGACGTGTAATTTTCTTTGCCTATTTCTTTTTCATGTCGATGTAGCGAAATATTCAGAGGGGTACTAGGACCACCATATAGTAAGATGTGTAGTTGAAAATCCGGTCTAACGTTAGAGGACATTTGGTTATTTTCTCAATATTTTCTTGATCGTTTCCACCTTGGTGGAACTTTTATCAAAGCTTCTGACCCGAAATACGTAGGTGAGAGAGAAGTGGAGGTATTACTTGTTGACAAAGACCACTTTTCTCTAACTGAATTTGTCAAATAAAAATGATATTTTCTTTTTCTTTTATCGTGTAAATCTTTGGAGTAGGTCTTACATGCAAGATGCAATAAGCTACCAAATTTCGCCGTTTGATTAATTTAAGCTTTGGAATTCATAAAATGATCATATTTATCTATAACAGTTTAAATTCTACTACATCACAAGATCAAGTACCACAAGCTGATTATAGTTAACTATAAAAGACATTTAAATCATGTAGACCTTATAGGAAAGAGAGAAAGAGAAACTCGTTGAAACATTGATAAGTTTAAGTTTAAATTACATCTAGTGAGTTGGGATAATATGATTTGATGTTCTATTTACTTAGTACTCAAGTCCTATTAGGCTATTACACCTTAGTTTATTATCGGCCCATGACTGGACCCATAAGGAAAACCAAATACATCACCATAGGCCCATTATTACATCTGGGCCTTTATACATCCGACCCAAACAAAGCCTTGACAACTCCAGCAAAATCATGCTTGTATCCATAATCTGCCTGGAAATGCTGTGGTGGAATGATCTTTGTGTACACATAGAAGGCTACACAAGCAATAGTAGGCCCAACCCAAAATATCCAATGTCCATCCCAAAGGTGACCTCCTCTAACAAGAGCAGCCCCGAAACACCTAGCCGGATTCATCCCGGCCCCGGCATAGCCCTTTTTCGTGGTGACCGTGGTCGAGATGAACACTAAAAGACCTAGTACTAGACCAACAATGGACAAGACAGTGACATGGCCAAGTGCCTTAGCTTGTCGATGATCATAAGCCATCCAAATTGAAGCAAAGAGAAAAACAAATGTACAAAAGATCTCTAACCACAAGGCTTGGGCCATTTCTAGGCCCATTGTAATGGGTCCATTTGGGCCCGGTGCAATTACTGTGATGGTGCAACCACCAAGTGAGAAAGTTTGTGCAATGGTTGAGCTAACCACTGCTTTTAGAGCTAGTGCACCTAAAATAGCACCAAGACATTGTGCCACCATGTAAATGATGGCTCTTGACATGGATATAATTCCGACTAGCCCGGCCGAGAAGGAGATAACGGGGTTAAGGTGGCCTCCAGAAATCGGAACAACCGCAAGGAGTAGGATTGTGATCACAATTGCTATGAGAATTGACATGATCAGATTTGGCATTTTAGTGTCACTTTCGAAGGTGGATATCACTATAGTGTCCAGCATGAAAACAAGAACCGCTGAGCCTATGAGTTCTCCCATTGATGCTCGCCATACCTATATCCACACACACAAAAAAAAAGTTCAATTTTTATGCATTGACTATCCAAATATTATTACGACTTGGTCAATTTATTTATTCTAAAGGCAATTAGAAGAGATAAAATGTACTAACATCCAAAGAAAAGAAGTCAGGAATGCCAAGCCTTTGAGACACTGAGAGAGAAGTTTGCTTATTTCCCTCATCATCAATAGTCCTGCTAAAGGTAAGTCAAAGTCAAAAAGGAGTGTACATAATTAGGACAAATTAAGGAAAGATAAATCAAACAAGAAATTAAGTACCTAATAAGTTTAACTTACTTTTTTGGAGTAGAAGAGAAAGGTTGAACTCTATTAGTCCCACCAAAAAGCTGGCTTTCTTCATCACCTAACACATTATTGGAAGCCATATTTGGGAGAAGCTAAGATAGTTGCTTTCTTAAGCTTTTAATGTGTTTCCCCTAAAATTCGTGCATGCATATGGGCTATAAATACTACTCCAACACTCACTGCCTTTCTTGTTTTGTTATTAAAAAATAAGAAAAGAAGCAAGTCCTGTCTACGTGTATATATCAAGCAACGAGATCTCTTGGCCAATTTTATTAGAAGAGTCAATTCTTTATTCATTGTCTTTGTTAAAATATAGTACTTCTACTACTACATGATGCGATATATCCTAATTAAAATACTAGGCCTTCTATGATTAAGAAATCATTTTCGAATAGTAACCCTACTTTTTCACCCTCTTTAATTATCTGCGCATACTAGCTAGTGTAAAATATTACTCCCTGATAAATATACACATTGGGTATACACAGTATACACTATCCTGATAAATATTTCCTTTGACATCATGTTCTACAAATGACTACTTATCTTCTTAACATACTTCCTACCAAAGGTTTGGCATATTCCTCCCATCTTCAAATCTTATATAATAAGACTCATTCGTATTCACATCTTAGGGTCTTTGGGTGCTTATGTTATCCACTATTTACGTCAACTACAATTAACAAACTTCAAGCTCATTCTACCCCTTGAGTGTTTTTGGGTTATCCATCTAATCATCGTGGTTACAAGTGTTTTGATTTATCGTCTAATAAAATCATCATTAGTCATCATGTTATTTTTTATGAAACCCAATTTTCGTTTGCAAAAGTAAGTAGTTCTGGGCCTAGTTCGTATAATTTTTTAGATAATGATCTCCCCGTATATTATCCACCATTTATTGGACTTGTCCCGTACCCAAAATCCACCAGCGGGCCTACTGCCCGCTGGACCTCCAGTATTGTCTCCAGTCACGGGTCCAGCAATTGGGCCGAATATCCAGCCCAGTTCTACCCCTGCTCCTGCTCTCGGTCCAGATTCAGTTTCTGCTTCTCGTATTGGACCAGCAGGCCCACTGCCTATTGGCCAGCCCGTCCCCCATCTGAGTTCTTCCCAAAATCTACTCAATTCTCCCCCAAGTCACAGACCGGTCACTCGTAGTCAACGGGGTATTTTTAAATCGAAAAGACATTTTAGTTTAATTTTTAATGTCTCTAAATCCCCTCTACCTCGTAACCCAGTGTCTGCCTTACATGACCCGAATTGGAAATTGGCTATGCACGACGAATATGATGCTTATTGCAAATAAGACGTGGGAGTTGGTGCCCCGTCCTTCTAGTGTTAATATTATTCGCTCTATGTTGATTTTTACTCATAAAGATAATTCTGATGGTTCTTTTGCGCGACATAAGGCTCGTCTTATAGGTGATGGTAAGACTCAGCAGGTTGGTGTGGATTATGGTGAGATATTTAGTCTGGTGGTGAAACCGGCTACCATTCGCACTGTTCTCAGCTTGGCTCTTTCGAAAGCATGGCCCATTCATCAGCTCGATTTGAAGAATGCTTTCTTACATGGTAATCTTAAGGAAACAATTTACATGCATCAGCCATTGGGTTTTTGAGACCCCAAATATCAGCATCATGTCTGTTTGTTGAAGAAGTCCTTATATGGGCTTAAGTAAGCCCCATGTGCCTGGTATAAGAGATTTGCAGACTATGTATCTACTATTGGATTTTATCACAACAGGTCTGATAATTCTCTGTTCATATATTGTCGTGGTACTTCCTTGGCATATATTCTCTTATATGTGGATGACATTATTTTGACAGTCTCTTCTGATGATTTACGCAAGTCTATCATGACCCTACTCAGTTCTGAGTTTCCTATGAAATACTTGGGGCCCTTGAGTTATTTTTTGGGGATTGTTTTCACTCGTCATGAGGTGAGTTATTCTTATCACAAAGGAAGTATGCCGCTGAGATCATTGAGCGAGCTGATATGTCCTCGTGCAAGTCCACATCCACTCTAGTTGATACTAAAACCAAGCTAGGTGATGCGGCTGGCTCACCTTACGAGGATCCATCCCACTATCATAGTCTTGCAGGGGCTCTTCAGTATCTTACCTTCACGAGATCAGATATTACGTATGTTGTACAACATGTGTGTTTGTTTATGAATGATCCAGGATTGAGCACATGAATGCGCTGAAACGCATTATTCGATACATCCAGGGAACACTTGACTTTGGCTTACATTTATATCCATCATCGACATCCACACTTGTCTCGCGGATGCTGATTGGGGTGGTTTTCCAGATATCGGACACTCCACATCTGGCTATTGTGTGTTTCTTGGTGATAACTTGGTCTCATGGTCTACAAAGCGCCAATCTACATTATCACTCTCCAGTGCAGAGTCCGAGTATCAAGGGGTAGCCAATGTAGTATTTGAATCATGTTGGTTACGTAATCTTCTTTTGGAGCTTTATTGTCCAATTCAGAAAGCTACCTTAGTTTATTGTGATAATAGTAGTGTTGTCTATCTTTCTGGTAATCCGGTTCAACATCAGCGCACTAAACATATAGAGATGGATATCCACGTTGTTCGCGAAAAGGTAGCTCGTGGACAAGTATGCGTCTGTCATGTCCCTTCTAGGTATCAAATTGCAAACATCTTTACGAAGGGTCTTCCCCCGGTTCTATTTGAAGATTTTAGGGACAGTCTCAGTGTACGAAGACCGCCCACTATGACTGCGGGGGTGTGATAAATATACACATTGGGTATACACGGTATACACTGTCCAGGCGTGTATACCATGTATACCAACTCTCGGTTTCCATCCTTTCCTCTTACCATATTTGTTGTACACTTTTACCATAATTGTAGTATTCTTGTACAAGTATAATTAGGAGATTAGTTATATAGTAGGAATGGGATTTACCATATTTAGAGATTGTAAATTATATATAAACTTTTTCATTAATGAAAATAATCAAGTGATTATTTCTTTCACTCCCTCCGTCTCAATTTCCGTGAAAGGTGTTTGACTAGGTACAAAGTAAAATAAGTTATAGATATTTGTATAGGTTATAAATCATCTCCTTAAGGATACAATAAAAAGTTTAAAATTAAATTGTTACTAACTATAAAAAGATGCATCCTTTTGGGACTGACTAAATAATAAAGAGTGTCACATAAATTGGGACGATGACAGTACTATCTTCGGTTTAGAAATCAGTACTTTAAGGTATTTGCGCACCACTTGAGAAAGATATTTGATAGTCTTAATCCAAAAATATTTTCTAAAAGTATTTCTTTCGTCCCATCATATGCAAAGGAAATTACTATTTGCAGAATCAAATAGTTTTTTCTTTTGAATAGAATTTCTCAAACTTTTTAAAATATTTGGCACGAAGGTGCAAAATTATTGTATACAAAAACACTTAAAAGGAAAAGATCCAATGATCGAGTTGGAAATCAAGTATCTTATTTGATAGAGTGTTATTTTTCCTCATTCGTATGGAAGTCTCATTCTTGCATAAGCAGCCGGGAGATTTGGGATTTGCGTTGCTGGCTCCAAGATACGTGGTTTGAACTTTGATGTAAACAAGTAATAAATAAAGCCATATGCTCCTTCAAGTTTCCAGTGTTAAAAATAATATTCCTCCTATAGCTACTAGCTTCTTGATTTTTGTGCTGCATACTTTTCGCACTAATACTGTAATACATGCACTGTTAAATAAGGCAATGCCTTATGGCTCTCGGATTTGACCATATTTGTCTCTCGGATTTGCTGGCCAGATTTGACTCTAATTCTTTTGGTAATTGTTAATATTAGACAAGGTAAGAATCTTGTATATTAGAAAAATATATGTGTAATATATTGTAATATATAGGTTACCATAATTAGGAATATACACTACCATAATTGTAGAGTTACCATAATTGTAGAGTTAGAATTATGGTAGAAAAAGGCTTTGTAACTTGTATATATATCTATTCAATCAATTAAAATAATCAAGGGGATTATTTCTTTCATGGTATCAAGAGACTAGGTCTAAACAAAAGTTTTTTTCTCTCAAACTTTTGCCTCCCTTTGGCCGAGACCCCCCCCCCCCTCCTCGGGTTTTTCTCTTCCAAAATTTCATCTTCCGCTCTCAAAAACCTCTCTTAAATTTCCCCTCCTTCTTTGTTCTTTCAATATGTCTAAGAACAATTTTCACCCTGCTCTCACGGTTTCCAATATCAAGCTCAGTGTCCCTATTGTCCTTGAGATGGAAAACGTCCAATATGCAACGTGGGCGGAGTTGTTTAAAATTCACGCTATATCTTATCAAGTTCTTCATCACATCATTCCTCCCGCTAGACCTCTTCCTGCGGAGGATCCTGAGTTATGGATTACACTTGATGCTACCGTTCTTCGGTGGATATACGCCACTATTTCGGTGGACCTTCTACAAACGATTATTGAGCCGGATACCACGGCTATGGCTGCATGGAATAGATTGCGTGACATATTCCAAGACAACCAACATTCACGTGTCGTCACACTCGAGCAGGAATTCTCTCTCGTTCGAATGGACGAATTTTCGAACGTTTCGGCATATTGCAAGAAACTAAAGGAGTTGGCGGATCAACTCCGTAATGTTGGCGCACCAGTAACAAATAATCATCTAGTTCTACAGTTAGTTGCCGGTCTTTCGGAGGCTTATAATGGTGTTGGAACTCTCCTTCGCCAACAACCCTCTTCCCGACTTCCATCAAGCCCGCTCTATGCTGACGTTGGAAGAAGCCGATTTGGCTAAAAAGGCGGCTACCGGAGCAAGCCCAGTTGTCATGGTGGCATCCTCTCCTTCTCCTTCGGGTTTTGTTAATAATTCGGGCCAAAACCATAATAATGGTGGCGGCAAGAATAATCGCAAGAATAATAACAAAAATCGCGGGGGCAAACGCGGCGGTTCTGGTGGCGGTTCCGGTAGTCAACAAGCAGGCGGTGGGTCCCAGCCAGGGTACAATGGCCCACCACCGCCATGGGCCCAGCAGTGGAGCCAATGGCAGTGGAACCCGTACTATCCAAAGAATAGCTTCAGCTGGCTGGCCACCACCCAGGCCCAATACTCAGAAGTTGGCGGCCCATCGCCGCTGGCCCAAAGAATGTAGCAACAGCAGCTACGCCCAGGTGCACCACGGACAGAATTCTGGGCCCCGACCACCGCAGCCCATCATGCAAAGAGCCCCATTCAGATCGAGCATCGAGGCCGCGATGCACACACTGGGGTTATCTCAACCGGACCCAAATTGGTATATGGACACCGGTGCCACCACTCACATGACTTCCGAATCAGGTACTCTTTCATCTTATTCCAATTTGAGCACCCCTCGGGAGATAATTATTGGTAATGGCAGTTCTATTCCAATTCTAGGGTATGGTCAGAAAACGTTGTCTCCCCCCAATCCACCACTCCTCTTGAAAAATACGTTACATGCTCCTAAATTGATTAAAAATTTAGTGTCTGTCCGAAAATTCACAAATGACAATTCTGTTTCCGTAGAATTTGATCCTTTCGGTTTCTCTGTGAAGGATTTCAAGACGGGGAGTCATCTCATGAGGTGTGATAGTAGGGGGGATCTGTATCCTATCATGCCCCGTTTCATCCATCGAGTCCAAATTTGCCGTCGCCTTGCACCATCTCTCCTTCCATGTGGCATGCTCGTCTGGGCCATCCGGGATCTTCTATTTTATCAGTTTTAGATAAAAATAGCTTTATTTCTTGTAAGGGTACGAGTCGTACTCCACTTTGTCAGTCTTGTTCTTTAGGAAAAATTGTTAAGCTGTCATTTGTAGACTCCAATTCTCATACTTCAAAGCCATTTGAAATTATTCATAGCGACTTATGGATATCTCATGTTCTTAGTTCAATGGGTCATCGATATTATGTTCTCTTTTTAGATGATTATTCTAGATTTTTGTGGACGTTTCCAATTGCGAATAAATCACAAGTGTTTTCCGTCTTCATCAAATTTAGAGCGTTCATTCGTACTCAATTCGAAAGAGAAATAAAAAATATTCAATGTGATAATGGGAAAGAGTATGACAATAGGGAGTTTCGGGAGTTTTGTGCTAATAATGGGATAAATTTTCATTTTTCGTGTCCTCATACATCTTCACAAAATGGGAAAGCCGAACGCAAAATTCGTTCCATAAATAACATTGTCCGAACTCTCTTAATTCATGCCTCCGTACCTCCATATTTTTGGCATCATGCTCTACAAATGGCCACATATCTTCTTAACATAATTCCGTCTAAAGGTCTGACATATTCTTTCCCCCTCAAAATCCTATATAATAAGAACCCTTCTTATTCTCATCTTCGGATTTTTGGGTGCTTGTGTTATCTGTTATTCTCATCCACCACAATTAACAAACTTCAGGCTCGGTCTACCCCGTGTGTGTTTTTGGGTTATCCGTCGAATCATCGTGGTTATAAGTGTTTTGATTTATCCTCCAAGAAAATCATAATAAATCGCCATGTCATTTTTTATGAAACTCAATTTCCTTTTACGAAAGTTCATACTCCCGAGCCTAAGTCGTATAATTTTTTGGATGACCAAATATCCCCGTATATTATTCGGAATTTTTCGAACCTCTCCCGCACCCTAAATCCTCCAGCGGGCCCACTGCCCGCTGGACCCACAGTATTGTCTCACCCAGTAATTCTAGCAACTGGAACAATTCCAGAAATTGGGCTACCCACCACTCGAACTGGTCCACCGACGAGTCCAACAAGCATCGATTTGGGCCAAGAGCCCACCGCTTGTCGCCACCCGTCCCGAGCCCGTAAAATTCTCAAAATTCTCTCAATTCTTCCTCGAGTCATAGACCGGTCACTCAAGTCAGCGGGTATTTTACACCTAAAAGACATTTTAATTTACATTCAGATGTCTCTAAATCCCTTGCCCTCGCAATCTCGTGTCGGCTTTAAATGACCCTAATTGGAAAATTGCTATGACTGATGAATATAATGCTCTTATTGCTAATAAGACGTGGGAGTTGGTGCCCCGTCCATATGGTATTAATGTTATCAGGTCTATGTGGATTTTTGCTCATAAGGAGAATTCAGATGGGTCATTTGCTCGACATAAGGCGCGACTTGTTGGTGATGGTAAGACTCAGCAGGTTGGAATTGATTGTGGTGAGACGTTTAGTCCGGTGGTCAAACCGGCTACCATTCGCACTGTGCTTAGCTTGGCTCTTTCAAAGACTTGGCCAATTCATCAGTTGGATGTCAAGAATGCTTACCTACATGATGACCTCAAGGAAACAGTCTATATGCATCAGCCGTTGGGTTTCAGGGATCCCAACCACCCTAATCATGTCTGTTTGTTGAAGAAATTATTGTATGGGCTTAAGCAGTCTCCAAGGGCCTGGTACACGAGGTTTGCTGAATTTGTTTCAACTATTGGGTTCACTCACAGTAGGTCAGATAATTCTTTGTTCATCTACCGCAGTGGTTCGTCCTTGGCATACATCCTGTTGTACGTGGATGATATCATCTTGACTGCCTCTTCAGATGCCTTACGCCAGTCTATCATGACCATGCTCAGTTCTGAGTTTGCTATGAAAGACTTAGGGCCTTTGAGTTATTTTTTGGGGATTGCCGTCAAGCGTCATTCAGGTGGGTTATTTCTGTCTCAACGGAAGTTTGCTGCTGAGATCATCGAGAGGGTTGGGATGTCATCCTGTAAGTCCACCTCCACGCCAGTTGATGCAAACCCAAAACTAAGTGTCACAGCAGGTGCGCCATACGAGGACCCGACCCGCTATCGTAGTCTTACAGGGGCCCTCCAGTATCTTACCTTTACCAGACCGGATATTACATATGCGGTTCAGCAGGTGTGTTTATACATGCATGATCCCAGAGTTGAGCATATGAATGCAATCAAACGCATCATTCGACATATTCAGGGGACACTAGACTATGGGTTGCACTTGTATCCGTCATCTACATCCACACTTGTTTCCTACACAGATGCTGATTGGGGTGGTTGTCCCGACACCAGACGGTCGACTTCTGGCTACTGTATGTTCCTTGGAAACAACTTGGTCTCCTGGTCAGCAAAACGTCAGGCAACCCTATCACGCTCAAGTGCCGAGGCAGAATATCGAGGGGTGGCGAATGTGGTCTCCGAATCATGTTGGCTACGTAATTTGCTTTTGTAGCTTCATTGTCCTATTTAGAAGGCAACCTTGGTATATTGCGATAACATTAGTGCCATCTACCTTTCAGGTAACCCAGTTCAACACCAACGTACTAAACATATCGAAATGGACATTCACTTTGTCCGCGAAAAGGTTGCAAAGGGTCAAGTTCGCGTATGCCATGTCCCGTCGCGTTATCAAATTGCAGACATCTTTACAAAGGGTCTACCAGCGGTTCTCTTTGAAGATTTTAGGGACAGTCTCAGCATTCGAAGACCGCCCGCTATGACTACGGGTGTGTGTTAAATAAGGCAATGCCTTATGGCTCTCGGATTTGGCCATATTTGTCTCTCGGATTTGCTGGCCATATTTGGCTCTAATTCTTTTGGTAATTGTTAATATTAGACAAGGTAAGAATCTTGTATATTAGGAAAATATATGTGTAATATATTGTAATATATAGGTTACCATAATTAGGAATATACACTACCATAATTGTAGAGTTACCATAATTGTAGAGTTAGAATTATGGTAGAAGAAGGCTTTGTAACTTGTATATATATCTATTCAATCAATGAAAATAATCAAGGGGATTATTTCTTTCATGCACCAAACAATTACGATGATGATATTATGAATTTATGATATACTCCTTCGTTTTATTTTATTTGGCATTTGTTGATTTGATAATTCTCTTAAGAAATTAGTTATTTGGGATTTAGTTACTAAATTATCCTTATTAATTGTATTTTGTAAATCTATAAGTTTGACTATTACTTCTTCCAATCCAAAATAATTGATGTTTTAGGCTTGAGCACATGAATTAAAGAATTCATTTAAGTGTGACTAATTTCCTTTCCAACAATCCAACAAAGCAAATGATGAATTTCTTTTTTCTTCTTTTTCTTGATTATATTTTCTTCTTCCTAAACCAATCAAAGAAACAAAAAAGATGACGTAGAGAATTACAAATGAATGGTATTTAAAGATACTGGTGGGGCAATCTTTTTATTGTTGAGACTTATTGCAGAATAAAGATAAAAGGCAGTTATAGTAACAATCTTTGGGTTGGGGTCATTTATTAGGCCGGTCACGAAGCTTTCGACTTCTTTAATTCTTCATTAATAATTAAACCGGTCAAATTTATAGCAACTTGTCCCACAAATTTCATCACAATATATTTCATATATATCCACAATATATTATATAATTAATAATTAATGTAATTAAGGTAATTAATATAAAATAGAGACCATAATTCTATTAGGACTACAATTGTATACTATATATATATATTACATTAATAAGAGAACTCTCTTCGAGCACTTGCAGAGGAGAGACACAAATGTCTCAGTGCAGAGGTGTGAGATGTTGGCTATGAACGGGTACAGGAGTGATAGAGGTAGACCGAAGAAATATTGAGGTGAGGTGATTAGACGGGATATGGCACAGGTGCAACTCACTGAAGACATGACCTTAGATAGGGAGTTATGGAGGACACAAATTAGGGTAGTAGGTAGTCCAGCGTAGTCCTACCTACGCTTACAAACTGGTAGTTGTAGTGTTATTATTGTAGGCTCGCGTAGCCTATCATACTAGTAGGCACAATATTTCTTTATAGTCCACTATCGTTTGATTTATGCTGCTATGTGTATTTTGTTTGTCTTATTTACACACATTAGTTATTGCTTCTTTTTCAGAAGTCGTTATCATGGCTTAGTCGCTTGGTTTGTCTTACTTTGCTTGTGCTTGTGCTTTGTCTTGAGCCAAGGGTCTCTCGAAAATAGCCGCTCTACCTACCAAGGTAAGGTGTGCGTACACTCTACCCTCCTAGACCCCACGTTGTGGGATTTTACTGGGTATGTTGTTGTTATTATAATAAGAAAATTCCCTCAAGGAGATTTACACTATTCTACATGTATCAAGAGCCAAAAATACCTCCCTACCCTAAACTAAGGTTGGCCAGTGGGCCGGGTCGGCCCGGTCCAGGCCCGACACCACCCCGAACCCAACTTTTTTAAAAAAAAAAATTGCGGTATCCGGACTCGAACCGGGACGGAATATGGTCTCGTCCCGACCCGTCCCGTCCCAGCCCGCCCCAATCCCACCAGGCCCGACCCGGTCCCGATCCCTTCCCGGTTCTGCCCCGATCCCGCCCGAAGCCCACCCTTTGCAAAAATAACCGTTGCACCAACGACCATTTTACATTTTGGCCGTTGTGCAACGGCCATTTTTTGCCTCCCCCCTCCCCCTACCCTCTTAATATTTATTTTTAACCCATAAGTTATTATATTTATACTTTAACCCAATTTCCCAACTATAAATACCTCATTTTCTCTTCATCTTTCTCACAAATCTTCCTACAATCTTTCTAATCGCTCAATCTATCTCTCTACAGGTCTACATTGTCTACTAAATATTCAATTTTATTTATTCATTTGGGAGTGAAGTTGGCAACTAGCTTGAGGATCTTCCATCGAGCAAAGATTCAATTTTCAACCTCTCGATTACACGTCGACATTATGTCGGCATTTGGTACATTCGTTCATTCATTAAATTATTATTGTCTGTTTATTTTATTTAGTGCACTTAATTTCATTTACTTTAATTATTTATTAGTATAAGTATAAATTTATAATGGAAGGATTTAAACGTATGCTTACGGGTATGGGTCATGCTTCTTCTAGTAAGGCCAACAAGGGCAAGGGTCCTATTTCTAGACAGAAGCCTATTCCTACACAGGATGATTTTGTTGATACTGAACATTTTCCTAGTATGAGACGAGGTCTAGCAAAACGACCATTAAAATCAGATGCATGGACATTTTTTGATAAGGACGTAGAGAATCAAGTAGCTCGATGTAAAATTTGTAAAGATGTTTTAAAATTTAAAACTGGAAAAGGAAACGGTGGGACAGGCGGTTTAATGAGACACGTAGCAAGGGCTCATCCAGCTATACATGCCCAATATGAGGCTTCAAAACCGCGTGCGCAAACGTCCGCTCCATCGGGACAAGGTTCACATACCGTCCCGGACCAAGTATAGGGTCAAATTAACCCTATGACGGGGGGATTATAGGCTGTAAATACGATAAACATAGAGATAGGGAAGCAATAACAAAATTAGTTGTTGTGGAGGGTTTGCCTTTCTCATTTTCTTCATCTCCCGGTTTTATTCATTACATTAGAGATATGTATAATCATGCTTTTAACGATTTTCCTAGATCAACTGTTAAGAGAGATGTATTTAAATTCGTACATGAATATCAACAGTATTTACGTTATTCATTATATCATTTTAATGGAAAAGTGGCTATCACTTCTGATATAGGTCGTAGTACTAACGACCATGATTATTTAACGGTAACCTGTCATTGGATAGATTATAAATGGTCTATGCAAAAACGTATCTTAGCGTATAGATATATAGATGATAGGCACAGTGCTACTTTTATTGCAGAAAATATTTATCAAGTGTGTGATTATTACAGAATAACTGATAAAATTATGACTATTACATTAGATAATGCTTCTTCTAACAATTACACTATTACAATTTTAAAAAATAGTTTAACTTCATCTTTTTCAAATCATTTTCATATAAAATGTGTGTGCCATATATATAACTTAATTGTAAAGGATGGTCTATCACTTTTTGAAGACATTCTTAGTAAAATACAATTTGCTATAAACTTTATTTTTAAAAATAATAGAATACAATGAAGAAAAGAATATAAAAAAACTTGTCACGATTGTCAACTACCTTATAGAAAAATCCAGAAGAAGTACCCACTAGGTGGAATTCTTTATACGAGCAACTACTTGTTACTTACGACTATAGAAAACCTATAACTTTATTTTTTTTTAACTCTCATAATCAAAATTCAGCTGATATGGTTGTAGATAGAGATAGGGGAATTTTTTTGAACTTATTGTATTTTTAGAGAATTTTTTCAAGCAACAAAAGAATTTTTCGGTATATATTATCCTACTATTTCAACTATGTTGTTTTATATAGCTCTAATATTTTTACTTCTTAATGAATATATGGATAAACCAGCTTATAAGACAGCTATTAAAAAAATATTTATCAAAATAAAAAAATATTTGTTTCCTATTCCCACTATTTATATTATTGGTGTTGCATTAAATTCGACTATTAAAATAGATGGTACTAAATCACTTATTGAAACTATTTACGATTGTATAGCAGTACTACCACCTCCAAGTCCCAAAAATCCAAATCACCCACCACCTATTGAACAAACTAAAGAAGAAGTGTTGTCTAGCGTAGAAGACGAATGCAAAAAAATATATAGGTTTTACCAACAAGAAAGTGCTAGCAACCTACCGGCTTCCATCTTTTTTTTCTTCTTCTTCTTCTTCAACACAACCTCACAAAAGACATGTTGTTTCTGCGGCTAGTAATGAAAGCCTAAGAAATAGAATGTGTGGAGGTCGTACCGCTACTAACCAAATTAGCGAGTTTGATATTTTTATTTTGCAGGGTTCTGTACCGTACCAAACAGTTCTCAATGAAGAAGGACATGACAACTTGCTGAAATACTGGAGGGGGAATTAGAAGACCTTTCCGACACTTTTAATGATGGCCCGAGATGTTTTGAACATTCAAGCGTCATCAACGGTGTCTGAAAGCGCTTTTTCTGCCGGCAGATATCAAATAGGAGAGCACAGACACTCATTAGCCGGAGACATCTTGGAGATTGTAGTATTATTCAGAGATTGGATACGAGCGGAGCGGAGAAGGTGTGGTCAACCGGAGATCAACGAAGAAGAAGATGAAAATTACAACGAAATCTTATCTGAATGTGGTGGAAGCGACATGGAGCAATTTGACCAACAAATATCAATTCCAACCGAAGAACCACAGGAAATTATCAATAAACTAGAATAGGTTTCTTTCAGAATGTAATTTTTTTAATTGCAATTTTACTATGTAATTTGCGACTTTTGAACAACACCACAAATTTGCAATTTTGACAATTGCATTTGTATTACAAAAAAATCATATGTCTATTAAATAATATAAGAGGCACAAAAATAGCCTTGGAATATTTTTATTACACTATCTTGTTTAATTATTGAGTTTTTTTATATATATGTTATTTTTTAAATTAAGTACAAAAAAAAATTGATCCCGACCTGATCCTGATCCCGATCCCGACCCAGCCCGATCCCGCCCCGACCCGACTCCGACGGGATCAGAAACAGGACAGGACGGTGTAGAATCCCGCCTATCCCGATCCCACCGGTCCCGACCCGACCCGATCCCGCTCCTCCCACCGTCCCGACCCGACCCGACGGACCTGATCCCGGCCCACTGGCCACGCCTACCCTAAACCCTATTTTGGCCGACATACCCTTCTCATCCGCCTCCCTCTTCCGGCGGAAAAATAGCAGTATACTGCCATGTATACCACTGCTCCTTCATGATATACAGTCTGTATACCCTGCTCCTCAGTGATATATTGCCTCTTCTCTATCTACAAACATGTATACTCTTGATATATCATGATATAGAGCGCCCATCTCTCCCCTTATTTTCAAAACAAGCATGTATACCACTGATATATTGCGATTTACACAATACCCAACCCCCTATTCCCTATTTTATAGCCCGTATACATCAAGTATATAGGCATTATACACCACCAGAGATACATATCACGTAAGAAGCCCTCTTTATAGATCGTATACATCAAGTATACATGCAGTATACACCCTATTTCTTTTCTAAAATTCTGATACCCTCATGGCGTCACCCGCGGCCCACGTAGCTTCCCACGCTTCATCTTCCTCAACACCCAATGTCACAAATTATCTGATGTAGGCCCAGTACCCGACTCATTGGGCCAACCCACATCCTTGGCAACCGTTCGGGCACTCGGCTAACCCAATATATATATATATATATTATGGGAAGGAAGATGCCCTTGTGAGGCCAATATATATATGTATACCGCATTTGCATTGTACATGACATTTAGGCATGTTAGGTCCCTTAGAGGCATTTACTGCTGGTCAGCCGTTTCTGTCGGTTGTTGGTGCTGTCAGCTATTACTGGTCGGCTAATTCTGTCAGCTGTTTTTGTTTCAGTTTATTGTTATATTCATGTTATGCTATTCTTCATGCCTGACATACTCAGTACAACAGTTGTACTGACGTCCCTTTTATCGAGGGACGCTGCATTTCATGCCCGCGGGCTCAGGTAGACAGGCGGTTCGCACTAGTAGGTTGCTAGTTTAGCTGATATTGGAGCACTCTATTTGTTCCAGAGTTGTAGTCTAATCTTGGTATGATATTCTGCATATACATATAGGTACGGCGGGGCCCTATTCCATCCTTGTGATGTCTTGTATTCTTTAGAGGCTTGTAGACAGATGTCTTGTGTATAATAGTCATGTTGGCCTTGTCGGCCTTGGTATGAATATACAAGTTTGGCATTCGGGTTAGGATTTTACATGGCACTTTTCCCGCTTATTATCATCATATGTCAGTAAAGTACTAGGTGACAGCTCTAGTGGTCCGTGTTTATGTATGATTGGGTGTTAATTGTATGATTAGTGATGTGAAGAGTGGTATCCGGCAGGTAGGGTCCGGATGCCGATCACGGCCCTCTGGTTTGGGTCGTGACAAACTTGGTATCAGAGCAGGTCTATCCTAGGGAGTCTACAAGCTGTGTCTAGTAGAGTCTTATTTATAGGTGTGTTTCACACCACACTTATAAACATGAGGCTACAAGGAATTTAGGGATGGTTTCCATTCTTTCATATCATAGATCGTGCAGTAGAGCGGAGTCTTAAGAATCCGAGTTTAACTCATACCTGATACTATTTTGGTAATGTCGGTTACAAAAAAGACTTCGGTTAGTTCATATTCGTAGCAGTGACTTCTACCAGACGATTGATACGCCAGAAGGGCAGTATTATGTTAAATGTTTTTTTTTAGATTGTGAGGAATTGTCTCACTCATTTACGGAAGAGTTAATTGAAGCCTGGAAAGAAAAATGGTTGTTTTGAGATACGGAAAAAAGGGAAAAGAAGAGTAAAGTAAATGAAGTATTAAGCACCTAAACGCTAGGATTGTAAGGATTCTCTCTATAGACCTTATCATGTTTATGATTACAGCAATGCCTTCTTCCAGTAGGGTTATGATTAGTAGGGAGATTTAAGTTGGAGTGAGTGTAAATACGAGTAGTATGCTCTCCAATGAGACAAATCCGTCGGAGGTTAAGAGTAAGTTGCTTTCCCAGGTACGACTTCATCTAAGAGCATTTGATAGAGATTGGTCCTCGAGGGGTCAAGAAGCTTATAACTTAGGGAGTTTATTAGTCAGGAATCACTGATATTTAAAAAGGGCAAAGATGCCGATATCTCATGGTCAAAGTTGTAAGGGTTGAGTGAGACCGCCCGACTGTCTTGTACTCATTGTGGTCTAGCGCATGCCAAATTATGTCGCAAGGGGGTTGGTTTAAGTGTGGTAGCCATGGCCACAACATTCTGAAGTGTCTCAAGTTGATGCGCAAAGGCAAGGATAAGATGGTTATGAGTTGTACAGATAGGAAACAGAAGACATAATTGGAAGGTTTAGCAGGTTATGAAAATCTACATGTTTTACAGTGACTCATGCTTATTAGAATATGAGAATATGTTATGTACGTGTGACCTAAATTGTGATGTCTTACCTAGAATAGATTGGAAATTATTTTGGGGTATCATTAACGAGAACAGATTGCTACAATCGAATCGTCTGAAGAGTGATCATCAGTAAATTTCAGAAGATCACGTAAAGTGACTTACCCAGAATAGTGATCCCAAGTCATATATAAGGATCTAGTTATCCACGATAGTGGAAGAGGACAAGAGCCTCTCGTCCATTCGTAAAGGACCAGACGAGTAATATTGAGCATTACATGTATCAATGATAGTAGGTTAAGGCATGCTATATGTATTGGACTGGTAAGGTCTTCGGCTTCATTGTGCAACATGTTACAATTTTAAATAACCTCTAGATAACAATAACTTGTTAGGGGCACTTGAGGACGAGAACTATGGAACAATCTAATAATGGTTGCAAGAAGAATGAAAATAGTTAATAAGTATGAATGGAATGGTATGATCAAGTATCAAGGCAGAAATATTTTTTGTTTAATGACAGGTAGAAGGAAGAATTATGACAAGAAGGATAAAGGTGAATAAAATTATAGTTATGCAGGTTTCACAAAGGTATGATTACTCTAAAATAGTGTAAGGACCAATGGTAGAGAAAGGACAGTAAGAACTCTTCGACCAAAGGTGACGAACCTCTGATGTTCAGAAAGATACTATGAGAAACACGTTGAGGTAAGAGACCCCCCAAGGAAACTTGAAATGGAAATGTAAAGGTAAAACGAATGAGCACTTGATCGATGAGAGATCTAATAATGATAATACAAGAGAGCTTGACAAGTCATGGGATCATGTAACACCGTGAAGTGGATCTAAATATACGAAGCATCGGTTTCACAACATATGCAGCCATACATCTCAGAAAGTATGTAAACAGAAGTAACAGTGAGTAAAGTTCGAGATTAACACCTAAACAAATAGAAATGGGCCAATGACGCCTATGGATACAGGGTGGATATTAAAGGTATATGTCAAGAGAGAACGACATTTTAATGAAGATAAAATGTTAGGCAAATACAAATGTCTATAAGCATTTGTGAACTGACCAAAGGTTCTACGAGATAGATAGAGTAATGGATTTACAACTTGACAAGATGGGGGGAATCTTTTCCAAAGCGCCATTGACAGAAAGTCTTAGCCAAGAGGCAAGTGAAGGCATTCAAATCTAAGTATAATGATCAGGTTTGGATATAGTAGGCTAACGCCAAGTAATGCAAATTCTTCAGAATCTTCCACGTGCTGAATGAGGGAATAAATTAACAGCTCATCCCTCAAGGTTGGTAACGCCAAGGATTAGAATCATGAGCAATGTTTGAAAGTATGTATGTATACTCGAATATATTAGAACTAAGAGGAGTACGACGAGTAAGAAAATGAGTGGTCAAGAGAAGTAAAGAAAGGAAGTTAGTTGTAATTACGAGTATTGAGAGAGTACAAAAAAAAGATCTCTTTTAGACCATGAATGAGAGTTAACTGCGATGATATGCGCACTTCATATTCGATGACATTGTCCATATATTCACGATTGAGATACTACAAATATAAGAGTTTTCAGCACACCAGCTGGTAAACAAAGCTAAGTTGACAATAGAAGCATTCACCCACAAGTGACTTGATTAATGTAAGGACTAAGGAGAGAAGCTGACCTGAGGGAACATATCAGTTAACTAAGTGGATGTTCGATTGGAGGATTCAGATAGTGATAGATCTATGACTCAGAATACAGTAAGATCATCCCTCATACTGAAAGAAGAGGAACGTTATGATGAAGATCCCATTTTTAGAGAAGATTGGGAAAGATATTTAGCAAAAGATAACCACAACCTTTGAATATATATTGGGAAAGGGACCCCCAGGTGGGAGGTCCATTTGAGTATTCCCCATATAGCAGGATTATGAGATAAGATTATGACAGAGATCCATTGCTCATGATATCCCATTTACCATGGATCTACTAAGGTGTATTATGATCTCAAGGGTATGTACTGGTGGAAAGACATGAAGAGGGACATCGCAAAGTTTGTAGCTCAGTGTCTTAACGGTCAGCAAGTAATGATAGAGCACCAAAAGCCCGGTGGCGTGACTCAGAACATTGAGGTCCCGATGTAGAAATGGGAAATAATTAACATGGATTTCATTATAGGTTTACCTCGCTCTTATCATAAGTTTGATTCTCTTTGGGTGATTGTTGCTAAGACTGACCAAATTAGCTCAATTCTTAGCAGTCAAAACTACTTACCCAACCGAGGACTACGTACAGTTGTAAGTTAAGGAGATTGTTCACCTTCATGATATGCCTATTTCTATTATATCTGACCGAGGTGTGAAGTTCACAACTAGTTACTGGAGACCATTTCAGACAGGGTTTGGACACTCAAGTTAATCTTAGCACAACTTTCTACCCTCAGATAGATAGGCAGGACAAGCGTACGATTCAAACGCTCGAGGATATGCTACGAGCTAGCATATTGAACTTTTAGAGAAATTGGGATGATCATTTACCCCTTATTGAATTTGCGTACAATAACAACTATCATATTCGCATTAAAATGACTCCATACGAGGTTATGTAGGAACGGAAATGTAGACCTCCTATCGGATGGTTCGAAGTATGCGAATCAGAATTATTTGGGCCTGATGTAGTGCACCAAGCTATAGAGAAGATGAAGCTTATCCAAGAACGGTTGTTAACCGCTTAGAGTTATTAGAAATCGTATTAAGATGTGTGGCATCGGGACTTAGAGTTCCAAGTGGATGATTGGGTTTTCTTGAAGATTTCTCCTATAAAGGGTGTAATGGAATTTGGGCCATATCGCATAATTTGACGAATCGGTCAAGTAGCTTATGAATTGGACTTGCCTTCAGAGTTAGAGTTTGTTCATCTAGTTTCTATGTTTTAAGGTTAAAGGCGTGTGTTTGAGAACCTTCCCGAATTGTGCTAATTGATGATGTGCAAGTTACAGAGGATCTATCAAATGAAAAGGTTCCTATTTCTAATTTAGATCGACAAGTCCGCAAGTTGAGGACTAAGGAACTAGCCTCCGTAAAGGTTCTGCGACGAATTAAAAATGTAGAAAAAATGACACAGGAGGCGGAAGAGGAGATGAGACACAAATACCATTACCTATTTCAGGCCAACGTCGAGGTTCCAAGAGAAGCATAAGCGGTGGTTATGTTTTCGGGCGACATGACAAGGATCGATGTAACACCCCATACTTTTGGGTCATAGTTTGAGTCGCTAGGCGTATGTAAAATCACTAAGCATGTGTAAATAGACCCGAGCGTTGGAGGATTTTCTAGTCATGTTCACGAACGCAAAAGAAGAATTTATTATATAAAAGGATGCAGTCCCGAAATAATTTAGGACCTAAGAAGTGTGACGACGGGAATTAAGAATAATGGTTGTATATCCTAAAAGAGGTTATGTACTAGTGCTATATCGCAAGATTATGACATTGAGTATATGAAAATTTTATAAGTCATCAAGGTTTAAGTGAATTATGACCGAGAAATTGATTATGTGTGTAATTGGGTGTATGTTGAATTAGTGGAAAACATGGGTAATTATTAGTGGTTAATTGATTAATTATGGTATTAATTAGGATTTTGTGGATAAGTGCTAAAGTGATGCAATTACGTGGCTGCAAACCAAGAGGGATTTGGTGACAATGAATTAGGTGTCCAACACATTAAGTGCATAGTGGACGTGTGGACTTAAAGGTAATGCTAAGACTTAGCATTTCATTTAATTCGTTAGTTAAACATATCTTTAATTTAAAAGGGGCAGAAACATGTACTGTGTAGGATAAGAGACCATTTGACTAAGTGGATTTTAAGAGGTAAAAAGGAAAAGGAACGTTCAAAAGAATGGGAACATCTAACAACTTTAAATTTGGGAGTCAATTTGAAGAGCAAAATACCAGCAATGACTTTAGCTTTGATAATTCAATTTGGAATCCATCTTGGTGTTTTCATACAGTATTAGCAAAAATAGTGACTCTCTTGACTCGGACAATTAGTGGAATCAAGGTATGTTAAGGCAAATAGTTTCTTCTTTTGGCATGTTCCATGTAACGAAATGTAACCGTAATATTGTTCCATAAACTACTCTACTCTTAGTAGCTAAGAATGTTCATGTTATTAATTTCTATGTTAAAAGCATGTCTAAATATGTTTCCAAATCCTTATTGAGGTATATGGGAAAGATGTTGATATTCATAATATTAGCCGAAGGTACAAGGACGTTATGTCATCCGATAAGTTCAGAATATTTTATTGTCATTCATGCATTACATTCATGTATTACCTTGGACCATATATTGGGGATGGAAAACGGGATATGCAGACCACCTGATATCAGTTGGGATATGGGGATGATATGATGCCCACAGAGGCTGTTATGAAAAGGAATATATCTGATGAAGGGCCAATATATATATATATATATATATATATATATATATATATATATATATGTTATGGGAAGGAAGATTCCCTTTTGAGGCCAATATATATATATATATATATATATATATATATATATATATATATATATATATATATATATATATATATATACGTATATATATATGTATATACGTATATATATATATATATGTATATATGTATACCACATTTGCATAATGCACGACATTTAGGCATATTAGGGCCCTCAGAGGCATTTACTGCTGGTCAACCATTTCTGTCGGTTGTTCTTTGTCGGCCGTTTACATGGTTGTTGTTGTCGGCCCGTTTTGTCATTTGTTCAATATATATATATATATATATATATATATATACCACATTTGCATAATGCACGACATTTAGGCATATTAGGGCCCTCAGAGGCATTTACTGCTGGTCAACCATTTCTGTCGGTTGTTACTGTCAGCCGTTTCTGTCGGTTGTTGTTGTCAGCCGTTTCTGTCGGCTGTTTCAATTTCAGTTTATTGTTATATTCTTGTTATGCTATTCTTCATGACTGACATACTCAGTACATCAGTCGTACTGACATCCCTTTTGTAGGGGGATATTGTGTTTCATGCCCGCATGCTCAGGTAGACAGGCGGTTCGTACTAGTAGATTTCTGGTTCAGCTGACATTAGAGCACTCTATTTGTTTTAGAGTTGCAGTCTAGTCGTGGTATTATATTTTGCACATGCATATGGGTATGGTAGGGCCATGTCCCGTTCTTGTGATGTCATGTATTATTTAGAGGCTTGTAGACAGATGTCTTGTGTATAGTAGTCGTGTATGGCCTTGTCGGCCTTGGTATGTATATACAAGTTTGGCATTCGGGGTAAGATTTTACATGGCTCTTTTTTCGCTTATTATCGTCATATGTCAGTAAAGTACCAAGTGACGGCTCTAGTGGCCCGTGTTTAAGTATGAATGGGTGTTGACTGTATGATTAGTGATGTGAAGAGTGGTATCCGGCAGGTAGGGTCTGGGTGCCCATCACGATCCTCCAGTTTGGGTTGTGACTGTTGACACCCAATTTTGTCCCATCTTTTATGATTTTATTCGTAATTTTTAATATTTTGACACTTTTAAAATAATTTTAAAATATATATATATATGCATATTATTCTCTTATTATTATTATTATTCGCATTTTTACTGTCATTTGCATTTTTTATCACAATCATAAGTTTTATCCAAAAAAATTCTATGTTATTTTATTCTCGCAAAATTGCATCGCATTTTCCCTTTTATTAAGCATTAAACATTTCACAAATATTATATTTTATTATTATCACGTCGTTATGTTATTTTAAATAATTCACATCTTTTACAAAAAATATATATATATAATATCTTTTAATATTAAACCCCTTTTATATTCCTAACCCAATACAATTTCTACCCAACCTAAATTAAAACCCATTTTTTCGTCCAAAGCCCAATCCCCAAATTAAATTCCACAAGCCCAATCCCCAAATTAAATTCCCACAACCCTCAATCCACAGCCCAAATCGGCCAACACCACAAGCCCACTCCCCAATTAAATCCCCCAATTCCCAAGCCCAACCGAACCGGCCCACCTTCAGCCGAACCCGACCCGAACCGGTCCAGCCCAAACCCATTTCCCCTTTGCCCCTTTTAATTCCCCAACAAACCAAAAAAACCAAAATCAGAAAGAAAAAAAAAACGAACCCTCAATCTTCTCCCAAATCGCCGACCCCACACCCCATCTGGCGACCCAGCGTCGCGGCCACCTCGCCTCGCCACCACCAACCCACGACACCACCAACCCCTCTGTTACGCCGACACCCGCAAAATCCGCGACCCATACCCACAAAATCGTAAATCTTTACCTTTATTTTTGAATTTCAAACTCGAGCGTTGAGGGTGCAAATACACCTATAAATACCCCATGTTGTTCTTCATTTGGGGAGACGGAGGAGGAGATTTTCGGGGATTAAACAGATTTTGGGAGGATTTTTGGAGTTCTTTTCGGTCCAAAGAAAAACACAAAAGGGGGTCGATTTGTTCTTAATTTCAATCAGAAAATCCCTTTGTTCTTCACATCTTTGTTCGATTCGGTCGGTCGTCGGTCAGTCGGGTCACCGCCGGGCAGGTCAGTTCAGTCGGGTCGAAATTTTGAAAGCAATTCTTTTGAATTATGAATTCAATCGGTGATCAAAAATCAAAAAAATCTGAATTCCAAACTTCTCCGAGCGTGTCGACGATTCAAACACGCCTCGGTTCACGCCAGGAGAAGGTCATTAAAACAAATTTCTCTCGGTGTATTTTCTGTATTGTTGTGTGTTTTGTTGTTGATTATGTGATAAGATAGTCATTTTTTCATCGATCGTTAATTGACTTATTAATGTTGAAATGCTTTGCTTGTATTATTAGATTTATATTTAATATGATAAGAGGTTTTGTGTGTGTGTTGACTTATGGACATTGTGTGATCATATTGGATTGAATGTTGAATCACACTTATCTTGTTGAGTCTCTTGGGCTGATTATACACTTGTCTTACTGTTTAAGTGTTAAAAAGGCCTCCATATTAGTATATCACACCTCCAAAATTATCTTGTATCATGCCCTACCTTTTGAGTTTGTTTGAATGACATTTTGCATTAGTGCTTTGCACTATTGTGAATCTGTTCATCTGAGCATGCCTATTTTCGATTTTATAGATATGTGGTGTGTTAGAAAGCCTAGATATGTGTTGCTCTTGTCCAGTTCTTCCTTCTATGTCTTTTAAATATCTGAAAATTGAACTTTCTCTGTTGGTTTGTGTGTAAATTTAGGAGACCATGAAGCATGCTAGTTAGTCTAGTGTATGTGTCTTAGTCCTTTACATGTTAGTGTACCTGTTTTGGTTATTTCTTGTTTAAATTTAAGTCTGAACATGCTAATGGAGTCTGTTTGGTTTAATATTGTTTGCTTTAAGTCATGTGGGATATCACTATATTTTCTTTTCTCTTATTGATGCATGAACTTGCTCACGTTGGTCTTTTTTCATTTCATTTGAACCCATGATGATATGCTTCAAAGTATACAGGTATATAAATTTCAAGATATACACAAGGTGTATGTCGAAGTTGTCTATCTTCGTATACCTTCAAGCATATCCTATTACTCCAAATATTATATGTATATCAGCTCTTATGTATGTCTGTTGGTTTATGAATAAAAGCGGAGATAAATTAAAGATATTGAAACATGGCATGTTCTGACAAGGTCTTGTGCCTAGTCTAACATGTTCGGATATGTTTCTATTTGAAATATGACAAATAGGTGATATATCGTAAGCCATTAAGCTTGCTAGTTAGTTATGATATGTGTCTTGTCTCTTTCCCATGTTGGTATTCTCCATTTCCCTAAATGGTTATTTGGCTCATCCTTTTATCCTATTAATGCCCTCTTGAATTGGTCATGCATTTCCCTATATGATCTTGAATTTGTCATGCATTTCCCTATATGATTAGGTGTTAAGTGCCTCCATAACATCATGCAAATCTTTTAAGTTATCTTATATCATGCTATGTTTACTAACTTGATGAATGATATATGTATTAGCATTTCGCGCGTATTTGAACCGGTTTGTGTCGTGGTTATATTACGCCCATGTCTGCGTTCTATGTTTATTGCCGAATGTTTTCTTTCATAGTTGCCTTGTCGAATCTGTCCTATTATCTTATTATCTTTGGTTGAAAGCCAAGACAAGCTTCGGGTTGGGTTTAGCCTTCTTCGATAGCTGCCATGCCTAAGGTTCAAGAAGCCTTTTGAATCTTGTTGCGGCATCGGAAATGAATGGTGGTAGCCCCTTGGTCTTCTTATCTTTCAAATTCAAAGTTTAGAGTGACTGGTCTTTAAGTTTACCTTCCCTTTATGTCTTTGTTGTGCTACAGTGGTTGTGGTATCTGTTGCACCTTGAGATTCTCGGATACATGCCATTTTAAATAGTTACGGTTATGGGTTTTTGTTGCATTTTGGCTGCTGATTCGAGACTACCGATTCTTTGCAACACTTGGGCTAATTATCGCACTATTCTGCTGCTGCGTTTGCAGCGCACATTTGCGCAATCTGGACCATTTACACTTCGTCTCGGAAACATTTTATCGCTGCATTTTGAGCCCATTTGATGTCTTATCACCGCTGTGTTTTCAACACAATTGTCGCTGTTTTCTTGGCTAAAGCTCGCTACTTTAAATTTGGACAGCCCATCGCTTCGCTGCGTTTCCAGCCCACTCTGCGTTATTTTAAAACCCATTTGTCTTTGTTTCTTGGCTAAAGCGATCGCTTTAACATCGTTTTTCTGTTTGAGTTCAACGCTCGATTTGATTACTTTTCTACTATTTTCTGTTTTGAACAAATACCGTGTCCGTTCGGGCACCGTTTTTCTGTTTTGATTCTTTGCCGGTTTGATTCATTTCTCGTCTTTACCGCTTTTCTTGTTTTAAACTAAACCCGCACATTTCAAACATTGCTTTCTGTTCGATCCACTGTTTGACATTCAAATTACCGTTCTCTTGTTTCTTGTTTTTAAACTAGACACCGCGTCATTTTCGGAAACTTTTTTTCCTCTGCCTCTGTTTTTACGCTCATCGCTCCCGCTCGCTTCCTCGCTTCTCGCTTCCTCGCTTCGCTTCATGCTTCATGCTTCATGCTTCCTCGCTTCCTCGCTTCCCCGCTCTCGCTTCTCGCCATCGCGCATCGCTTTAATTTTACTGATTTGAACACGATACTACACTGGCCGATGAAAAATACCGTCGATTTTGAGGCCTACGGTTGCAAAGACGGAAATATAACTTCGGGCAAGGATGAAGACTTAAACCTTTATCCGAGATCAACATGTTTAGTAGGCGAGGTGAATTATATATTCGCGACCACGACGTGATTATAGTGATCTTTTTTATTCCACCCGAGAGACCAACACGTTTAGTAGGCGAGGCAATCAAAATAAACTACATTAGTCATATGTTTGCAGCCACGACGTGATTGGAATGTTCTTTTCAAAATTTAAGTCTGAGCCCTCCGTGATCAAAACATTCACTGTTTTGAATACGGATATGAAGTTATTTGTATTTAATTGTTTCTAACCGTTTGTTCTTGACAGCTTGCAGGGATTAAAATAAATAAACGGCAAATATTCCTCGGAGTTTATTTATTGTTATTTCTTTCTTTAATTCAGCTTTTATCTCGCTTTGTATTGTAATATTATTTATCGCACTTATGTAATTATTGAAATGCTTAGAATAGGCAAACTTAGGATTTATTCATAGGTTAGTTTAAGATTTGAAACCCGTCGCTAGCTTATTTTATTTGTAGGCTCGCAAACTTAGAAATCCTTCGCTAGTTTATTTATTTTAGGCTAAATCACGCTTGAATTCAAGATTTTCAAAATAACTTTTGTCATCTTTTATTTTACTTTATTAATCATACTGAATAAGTTTATCTTTTGTCAGTTTACAATTCATTGATTTCTCAAAATTTTACTTCTTTGGCATTATAAATAAATTGTTTTACTATCAATTGTCAAAATACATATTTTTCAACTCTATATGTATTTCTCTTTAGATATCATATAAATGCATATTTGAAAAATCTCTACATTCATCTATCTTTTAAAATGCATCCCCTTTTTATTAATTATTAACAAACATCTTTTAAACTTCATGCTTCAAACACGCATTTTTCTAATAATAATTAACCTCGAGTTTACTCTGGATAACATAAGTTAGCGGATCTTAAAGGATGCCTAACCCCTTCCCTTTAGGATAATAAAGAACCCTTACCTAGAATCTCACTAGTTTCGCAGACCTTAAAATTGGAGTTACATTGCAGCACTTAGTTTAAATATTTAGGTGTCCTAATTCACCGTAAAAAATAATTAGGTGGCGACTCCTCAATTCTTTACCCAGGAATCACCCGGACACGTCCGCGCTCCGCTTTGACCCGAGCGAGGTCGAAAACGGGCGCGCACAGCATGGCGACTCCGCTGGGGAACTTTTTCAGGTTCCTAACCATAGCAAATTCAGGTTAATCATAATTGTGTTTTACTTTCACTCTTTGTTTGATGTAATGCTTTGATTTGTTTCCTTTATGAAATTTTTTGCATGCATAACTGCTTTAATTTCTATATTTTTTTTTTTTTTTTTTTTTTTGCTTATCATAAATTGGCATTTCGTTCATATTTCTTCCACTCTGGAAAATTGACACTATCACACACTACACGCGAGGTGTGTTTTACGCACCCGCAAATTTCTTTCAATCTACCAAAATTTAGGAGAGTTGGCGTATGCGCGGAGTGACCGGACCATCTGGTGGCCGCGTAGCCTTCTCACTCGAGCAGTCCGCTCGGGAACCTTGAGTCTAGTCAGCCAAATCTTAGAAAATTTAAGATAGAGCTATACCACCCTTTATTTTAAGTCATGCATACATACACCTTAGGTGGGTCGATCCTTGGTATCGACTCCACAATTAAGAAATCCGCCAAAGATGTCTACGGGTCTCACAACCCAACGACCAATCATCATATTATGTGTAGCGTGATAAGGATAGACTAATCCAAGACTAATCATGACATCTTTGAAATTGGAAAATGTACATTCATTTTGTCTCATTTCCGACAAAGCATTGTAGTTTAGCAGCTTGGATCAAATCTGTCGTAATCCCGCATATCTGGCGTTTAGGCCCACCTCCGGCATAAGGGAGGCCCCATGCATATTAGGATGCGCATTTAATTGTCTTACAATCAGTTTGTTATTTTCTACTGCTTTCCACTATGTGTATAATATTTGAATCAATAATTACTCACCTTATACTAATTTGGTTTTCTTCATTTTTCAGGAGATTCATTTTTATTTCCCCAAAAGTTGATTCGTGTTGACTAAAACTGGCGGAGCACCCCATCTTTTATTTCCCAATCATGTCTACCCAAATTGTATTAGTACTTAATGGAAAAAAAAAAAAAAAAACAATGCGATTCAGATTGAGGCCTGAATCACATATATGCATTTAATATGTTTTACCTTTACCTTTTGAAAACTTAAAATGACAAATCTGCATTGCTTCTGCTATTTTTAAAATATGTTTTGTTAAATAATTCTCTTTTCTTTTTCATCATGCAAACTAATTTGTCATGGTATGTGACGTATAATGAAACAAGCCAACAAGGTCCCAAACAAGCAAGGCTTCGAAGAATATAAGGAAGACTCACAAGCGGAAGAATTAAGGCATTTTTGGAATAAGTCAAAGCCAGATTTGGATGAAACGTCAGGATGGTTGATGGTTACAAGCATTGGCACGGACGTTTGCCATTTTGTACTCTTGGGCTACCATACTACGATCAGGATTTCTACTGGGGCAATGCTATATCTCTTGCAGTCAAGTGGATACATAATCATATACTAAGAGACTGATTGATGAAAAGCAGATGGACGCAGTTGTCCGGGGCACACCTGAACTACGTTATGACCTGATTCCCTCGGCGGGATACGTAGGCGGCCACATCGGCTTCGGTCCCATCTTTAGAAAAAACCTTACAAATCTCCTTTGCTTACCTGAACTACGTTATGACCTGATTCCCTCGGCGGGATACGTAGGCGGCCACATCGGCTTCGGTCCCATCTTTAGAAAAAACCTTACAAATCTCCTTTGCTTACCTGAACTACGTTATGACCTGATTTCCTTGGCGGGATACGTAGGCGGCCACATCGGCTTCGGTCCCATCTTTAGAAAAATCCTTACAATCTTCTTTGCTTACCTGAACTACGTTATGACCTGATTCCCTCGGCGGGATACGTAGGCGGCCACATCGGCTTCGGTCCCATCTTTAGAAAAACCTTACAACCCTCTTTGCTTGTAATGAACTACGTCACGACCTGATTCCCTCGGCGGGATACGTAGGCGGCCACATCGGCTTCGTTCCCACTTTTAGAAAAAAAAACCTTACAACCCTCTTTACTTGTAATGAACTACGTCACGACCTGATTCCCTCATGGGGATACGTAGGCGGCCTAAATCGGCTTCGGTCCCACCATTAGGAAATATTTTCTCCTTTATCTCACAAAAGACAAAATGCACCCATCTGATCACCCTGATAGGACAGGCAAGCAATCTACACAAGACTCGTTTGTCCGTTCAAAAGATCGTCATTCTCACATATCGGAAACTGGGGCATTTTTAAGGGATCACTACCAGAGGACGCCGATAAACATGGAGAAGCATCGGCAAACTAAGTCTTCAGCCTAAGAGGATTTTGGATAAGACGTTTGCTCTGTTTCACCGCATGTCACTGCACGACGGATATTTACATATATGCATACTCTCTTATAAGGAATTTATTTTTTAACAAATATTTTCATTAGAGTTCGACAGAACTTTTTACATATATGCCTACTTTATTATAAGCGATTTACTTCCACCAAATATTTTCATTAAAATTTGACAAGATTTTTATTACTAATATGCATACTTTCTTATACACAGTTTATTTTCACCAAATATTTTCATTAGAGTTTGACAAGATATTTTACATATATGCCTACTTTCGTATAAGCAAATCATTTTCAACAAATATTTTTCACTAGAGTTCGACAAGAACTTTTAATGATAAGCATACTTTCTTATAAACAACTTATTTTCAGCAAATGTTTTCATTTAACGGTTAGCCAAGGCGGGAACCAGGCAGAGAGCTACTGAGTCCAAATCACAGGACATACTATCAAGAGCCAAAGCTATCAAGTCAACGCGAATCAACCGCCTCCCCAAACTCACAAATTTTCTTTGAGTACGTGTTCTTGAGGTTGAAAAAGCGAGGAAGCCACATCGGTTATGATCAATTCCCAAAGAATTTCGGCACTACAACTCACTACAAGGATTACATTCTTGTTCGCATTTATCACGAAGACATCATCTTGACCTGCTGTGGTCCCGACTATTATGTCTGCACAAAGATGTTATTTCGGATCACAAAGAACGACAACAAGGCAAACCCGACGGCAAAGACGTCGCATCACATTTTCGCCCGTGCCAGGACGACATTTCAATTCACATGAGTTTGGATCGGCAGAAGATTCAGCACAACGTGGAACCCTATTACAGCAAACTGACGGCAAGGACGTCACTTACATCTCTTACAACAGGACAACATTACAATAACGTCATCGACGTTATGGCAGCACACAATCATTTTCTACAGCATCTCAGCGACGTCAACATCACTACAATGACGTCTTCAGCGCACTATCTTTTACGGCAATGTAGCAACTATCTTTTACGGCAATGCAGCAACTATCTTTTACCACATCTCAACGGCGTCAACAACATTACAATGACGCCTTCAGCTCAACATCTACCTTCTACAGCAAAACTACATTACAACAACGTCCACGACGTTACGGCGGCACGCCAGCTTTTTTTACAACATTACAACGACGTCAACAACATTTCAACGACGTCTTCAGCGCAACACCTATCTCTTACAACAAACAGCATTTACATTCTTGCAACAACGTCATCACAATGACGTCTTCAACACAACACGTCGATACAACGACGACCCCAGCGTTACATTCTTACAACAACGACATCAACGACATTACAATGATGTAAATCGCCAAGAACGCGCCATACAACGGCGTCATCAACAACACGCCTACATAGCGGCGTCTTACGCACAACATTTATTTTTCTGACATTACAACGACATCAACAACATTACAATGATGTCATCAACAACACGCCTATGCAACGGCGTCTTACGTGACAACATTTATTTTTACAAAGATTACAACGACATCAACAACATTACAATGATGTCATCAACAACACGCCTACGCAATGGCGTCTTCTGCAAATCAATTATCTTTTACATTCTTACAACGACATCAACGGCATTACAATGATGTCATCAGCAACGCGCCCATACAACGGCGTCATCAACAACACGCCTATGCAACGGCGTCTTCAGCACAACATTTATTTTTCACAGCATTACAATGGCGTCAACAGCATTACAACGACGTCTTCTGCACAACATTTATTTTTACAGTATTACAACAACGTCCTCGACGTTACATGCAACACAACAATTATCTTTTACAGCAAAACAGCATTACAACAACGTCCTCGACGTTACATGCAGCACAACAACTGTCTTTTTTTTTACAACGACGTCAACAACATTACAACGACGTCTTCAACACAACACGTCAATACAACGACGTCATTTCAGGCGCCCACCTTATAATTCCCGGATTTTAATTTCGATCAGCGCCACCTTATAATGATGGTATTTTTAATTTCCGCCAGGCCCCCACCTCCTAATGCGGGTATTTCCAAGTTATTTTCTCTACAATATTTTCTCAGCAGTTATACACTAATTATATCTTAAGCTTTAGTTTGCAGGAGTTTTTAGTTTGCAGGAACTTCATCACAGCGTGGGACTATCTCTTACGGCAAACCGAGGCAAATTGGTCAGCAACCTGCTTCGAACGTCGATCCGCTTTTCCCATTAGTTTCTCGCATCAACGACCAGTGTCATCCTAAGTCGACACTGGGGCATTGTTGTTTGAATGTGCACCATTTTTTTTTCAACTTCTTCCCCCCGGGGATTCTATTTCTTACCATGCAGTTCCGATGATCGGGACAAAATTGGCTACCCAGTCAACTTCTTTGGCCGAAAACTCTTTCATCGTCTCCGTCCAAAGAGGGGCATCTGTTGACACCCAATTTTGTCCCATCTTTTATGATTTTATTCGTAATTTTTAATATTTTGACACTTTTAAAATAATTTTAAAATATATATATATATGCATATTATTCTCTTATTATTATTATTATTCGCATTTTTACTGTCATTTGCATTTTTTATCACAATCATAAGTTTTATCCAAAAAAATTCTATGTTATTTTATTCTCGCAAAATTGCATCGCATTTTCCCTTTTATTAAGCATTAAACATTTCACAAATATTATATTTTATTATTATCACGTCGTTATGTTATTTTAAATAATTCACATCTTTTACAAAAAATATATATATATAATATCTTTTAATATTAAACCCCTTTTATATTCCTAACCCAATACAATTTCTACCCAACCTAAATTAAAACCCATTTTTAGTCCAAAGCCCAATCCCCAAATTAAATTCCACAAGCCCAATCCCCAAATTAAATTCCCACAACCCTCAATCCACAGCCCAAACCGGCCAACACCACAAGCTCACTCCCCCAATTAAATCCCCCAATTCCGAAGCCCAACCGAATCGGCCCACCTTCACCTAACCCGACCCGAACCGGTCCAAACAAACCCATTTCCCCTTTGCCCCTTTTAATTCCCCAACAAACCAAAAACGAAAATCGAAAGAAAAAATCGAACCCTCACTCTTCTCCCAAATCGCCACGACCCACTTTCATACCGGCGACCCCGTCGCCACGGTCACCTCGCCCGCCACCACCAACCCCCGACACCACCAACCCCCTGCATTACGCCGACACCGCAAAATCCGCGACCCATACCCACAAAATCGTAAATCTTTACCTTTATTTTTGAATTTCAAACTCGAGCGTTGAGGGTGCAAATACACCTATAAATACCCCCATGTTGTTCTTCATTTGGGAGACGGAGGAGGAGATTTTCGGGGATTAAACAGATTTTGGGAGGATTTTTGGAGTTCTTTCGGGTCCAAAGAAAAACACAAAAAGTGGGGTCGATTTGTTCTTAATTTCAATCCGAAAATCCCTTTGTTCTTCACATCTTTGTTCGATTCGGGTCGGGTCGTCGGTCAGGTCGGGTCCTACCGGCCGGGTCAGTTCAGTCGGGTCGAAATTTTGAAGCAGAATTCTTTTGAATTATAAATTCAGAATTCGGTGAACAAAAAACAAAAAAAAAATCTGAATTCCAAACTTCTCCGAGCGTGTCGACGATTCGAAACACGCCTCGGTTATTTACCGGAGAAGGTCAGTAGAAACAAATTTCTCTCAGTGTATTTTACGTATTGTTGTGTGTTTTTGTTGTTGATTATGTGATAAGATAGTCATTTTTTCATCGATCGTTAATTGACTTATTAATGTTGTAAATGCTTTGCTTGTATTATTAGATTTATATTTAATATGATAAGAGGTTTTGTGTGTGTGTTGACTTATGGACATTGTGTGATCATATTGGATTCGAATGTTGAATCACACTTATCTTGTTGAGTCTACTGAACTGATTATACACTTGCCTTACCTGTTTGAGTGTTAAAAAGGCCTCCATATTAGTATATCACACCTCCAAAATTATCTTGTATCATGCCCTACCTTTTGAGTTTGTTTGAATGACATTTTGCATTAGTGCTTTGCACTATTGTGAATCTGTTCATACGAGCATGCCTATTTTCAGTTTTATAGATATGTGGTGTGTTAGAAAGCCTAGATATGTGTTGCTACTGTCCAGTTCTTCCTTCTATGTCTTTTAAATATCTGAAAATTGAACTTTCTCTGTTGGTTTGTGTGTAAATTTAGGAGACCATGAAGCATGCTAGTTAGTCTAGTGTATGTGTCTTAGTCCTTTACATGTTAGTGTACCCTGTTTTGGTTATTTCTTGTTTAAATTTAAGTCTGAACATGCTAATGGAGTCTGTTTGGTTTAATATTGTTTGCTTTAAGTCATGTGGGATATCACTATATTTTCTTTTCTCTTATTGATGCATGAACTTGCTCACGTTGGTCTTTTTTTTTTCATTTGCTGAACCCATGATGATATGCTTCAAAGTATACAGGGTATATAAATTTCAGTATACACAAGGTGTATGTCGAAGTTGTCTATCTTCGTATACCTTCAAGCATATCCTATTACTCCAAATATTATATGTATATCAGCTCTTATGTATGTCTGTTGGTTTATGAATAAAACTGGAGATAAATTAAACAGTATTGAAACATGGCATGTTCCTGACAAGGTCTTGTGCCTAGTCTAACATGTTCTGGATATGTTTCTATTTGAAATATGACGGCAGGTGATATATCGTAAGCCATTAAGCTTGCTAGTTAGTTATGATATGTGTCTTGTCTCTTTCCCATGTTGGTATTCTCCAGTTTCCCTAAATGGTTATTTGGCTCATCCTTTTATCCTATTAATGCCTACTGAATTGGTCATGCATTTCCCCTATATGATACTGAATTTGTCATGCATTTCCCCTATATGATTAGGTGTTAAGTGCCTCCATAACATCATGCAAATCTTTTAAGTTATCTTATATCATGCTATGTTTACTAACTTGATGAATGATATATGTATTAGCATTTCGCGCGTATTTGAACCAGTTTGTGTCGTGTTATATTACTGCCCATGTCTGCGTTCTATGTTTATTGCCGAATGTTTTCTTTCATAGTTGCCTTGTCAGAACTGTCCTATTATCTTATTATGCTGGTTGAAAGCCAAGACAAGCTTCGGGTTGGGTTTAGCCTTCTTCGATAGCCTGCCATGCCTAAGGTTCAAGAAGCCTTTTGAATCTTGTTGCGGCATCGGAAATGAATGGTGGTAGCCCCCTTGGTCTTCTTATCTTTCAAATTCAAAGTTTAGAGTGATCGGTCTTTAAGTTTACCTTCCCTTTATGTCTTTGTTGTGCTACCGGTGGTTGTGGTATCTGTTGCACCTTGAGATTCTGGATACATGCCATTTTAAATAGTTACGGTTATGGGTTTTGTTGCATTTTGGCTGCTGATTACGAGACTACCGATTCTTCGCAACACTTGGGCTAATTATCGCACTATTCTGCTGCGTTTGCAGCGCCACATTACCGCCGTAACTGGACCATTTACACTTCGTCTCGGAAACATTTCTGCTGCATTTTGAGCCCATTTGATGTCTTATCAACTGCTGTGTTTTCAACACAATTGTCGCTGTTTTCTTGGCTAAAGCTCGCTACTTTAGGTCGTTTGGACAGCCCATCGCTTCTGCGTTTCCTACCACTCTTGCGTTATTTTAAAACCCATTTCTTCTTTGTTTCTTGGCTAAAGCGATCGCTTTAACACTGTTTTCTGTTTTGATTCAACGCTCGATTTGACATTACTTTTCTACTATTTTTCTTGTTTTGAACAAATACCGTATGCTCGGGCACCGTTTTTCTGTTTGATTCTTTGCCGGTTTGACATCTGTTTCTGTCTTTACCGCTTTTCTTGTTTTAAACTAAACCCCGCACATTTCAAACATTGCTTTCTGTTCGATCCATTGTTTGACATTCAAATTACCGTTCTCTTGTTTCTTGCTTTTAAACTAGACAGCGTCATTTTCGGAAACTTTTTTTTCCTCCGCTCGCTTTTTGCATCGCCTCGCTTCTCGCTTCCCGCTTCGCTTCTCGCTCTCGCTTCTCGCTTCATGCTTCATGCTTCCTCGCTTCCTCGCTTCTCGCTTCTCGCCTCGCTTCCTCGCCATCGCATCGCTTTAATTTTACTGATTTGAACACGATACTACACCTGGCCGATGAAAAATACCGTCGATTTTGAGGCCTACGATTGCAAAGACGGAAATATAACTTCACGGGCAAGGATGAAGACTTAAACCTTTATCCGAGATCAACATGTTTAGTAGGCGAGGTGAATTATATATTCGCAGCCACGACGTGATTATAGTGATCTTTTTTATTCCACCCGAGAGACCAACACGTTTAGTAGGCGAGGCAATCAAAATAAACTACATTAGTCATATGTTTGCAGCCACGACGTGATTGGAATGTTCTTTTCAAAATTTAAGTCTGAGCCCTCCGTGATCAAAACATTCACTGTTTTGAATACGGATATGAAGTTATTTGTATTTAATTGTTTCTAACCGTTTGTTCTTGACAGCTTGTAGGGATTAAAATAAATAAACGGCAAATATTCCTCGGAGTTTATTTATTGTTATTTCTTTCTTTAATTCAGCTTTTATCTCGCTTTGTATTGTAATATTATTTATCGCACTTATATAATTATTGAAATGCTTAGAATAGGCAAACTTAGGATTTATTCATAGGTTAGTTTAAGATTTGAAACCCGTCGCTAGCTTATTTTATTTGTAGGCTCGCAAACTTAGAAATCCTTCGCTAGTTTATTTATTTTAGGCTCGTCACGCGAATTCAAGATTTTCAAAATAACTTTTGTCATCTTTTATTTTACTTTATTAATCATACTGAATAAGTTTATCTTTTGTCAGTTTACAATTCATTGATTTCTCAAAATTTTACTTCTTTGGCATTATAAATAAATTGTTTTACTATCAATTGTCAAAATACATATTTTTCAACTCTATATGTATTTCTCTTTAGATATCATATAAATGCATATTTGAAAAATCTCTACATTCATCTATCTTTTAAAATGCATCCCCTTTTTATTAATTATTAACAAACATCTTTTAAACTTCATGCTTCAAACACGCATTTTTTCTAATAATAATTAACCTGAGTTTACCGGATAACCGCAAGTTAGCGGATCTTAAAGGATGCCTAACCCCTTCCCTTTAGGATAATAAAGAACCCTTACCTAGAATCTCACTAGTTTCGCAGACCTTAAAATTGGAGTTACATTGCAGCACTTAGTTTAAATATTTAGGTGTCCTAATTCACCGTAAAAAATAATTAGGTGGCGACTCCTCAATTCTTTACCCAGGAATCACCCGGACACGTCCGCGCTCCGCTTTGACCCGAGCGAGGTCGAAAACGGGCGCGTACAGTGACAGCCGAGGCCCACTGCCTAGCAGCCCAACACCACCGGGCCACTGTCCAGCCACCAGGCCTACTACACAGTGGCCCGGCAGCAATAGTGGGCACTGCCAAGGCCTACTGCCCAGCGGCCTAACACACTACCGCGTCCCACTATCCAATGACCCAGCACCACCGGCCCACTGTCTAGCCACCAGGCCCACTACACAACGGCCTAGCAATAACACAATGATACGTGGTATATGGATACAGGCGCCACATCTTACCTCACCAACAATTCTGGTAATCTTCCTCAACTGCGCAATTTAAATTCTCCTTAATCTATTATGGTAGGAAATGGTCATTGCATTCTAATTCAATGATTTGGCCACACACTAACTCCATCACCGCATCACCAATTCTCCCTTAAAAACATACTATATGCCCCTAACATTATCAAGAACCTAATCTCTGTTAGAAAATTTGGCACAGATAATTCCGTCTCCATTAATTTCGGCCCGTTTGGTTTTTCTGTAAAGGACCTACGTACGGGGAGACTTCTTACGAGATGAAATAGTGTGGGGGGCCTCTATTCTTTCCTACCCACGTCCACTTCCCATGTCACTCCATCCATCGCGTTAGCTGTAATATCTCCATCAACGTGGCATAGTAGACTTGGTCATCCGGGAGCTCATGTTTTTTATTCCCTTAGAAACCACAATTTAATCCACTGTAATAAAGGGAAACTTTCCTATAGTTGCTCCTCTTGTAATCTAGGGAAACATGTTAGACTTCCATTTACGTCTTCTTTAAGTATTACTTTCTCTCCCTTTGATATCATTCATGCGGATTTATGGACGTCCCCTATAACTAGCAACCTATGTCATAAATATTATTTGGTATTTTTGGATGACTTTTCCCACTTCCTTTGGGTCTATCCGCTTAAACTTAAGTCTCAAGTTTACTCCAAGTTCTTTGAATTTCATACCTTGGTTAAAACGGAATTTGAAAAAGACATCAAAATATTTCAGTGTGATAATGGTTGTGAGTTCAATAACCTCTTTTTCATAATTTTTGTGCTGCTAATGGCATGATTTTTCGTTTCTCATGCCCCCATACTTTTCCTCAAAATGGTAAAGCCGAAATAATTCTCTGCACCATTAACAATATGACTCATACCCTTCTTTTTCATGCGTCTCTCCCCCTTCCCTTTTGGGTATATGCATTAAAAATGGCATAACATTTTCTTAACATCTTACCTACCCGTACGATCCAAAATAGGACACCCACTGAAATTCTCTTCTGTCGGATCCTTTTCTATGATCATTTTCAAATTTTCGGTTTTCTGTGTTACCCAAATCTTGCCTTAACAGTCCCTCACAAATTAGCACCTCGTTCAACTCCATGCGTCTTCCTAGGTTTTCCATCAAACCATAAGGGGTACTTATGCTATGAGTTATCCACTGACAAAATCATAATCTTACATAATGTCACGTTTGTTGAGTACATTTTCCCGTTTGACAATATCCAAAAATTTCTTGTCACTAATTACAAATTCCTTGATGACTTGGACACCTTACGTCTAGTCCAAAATGTACTACAAAATCCGCACCCTCAGGCCGTCCCTCCAACCGTCCCAACTGCCCGAATCCTGCGCCGTTCCTGCCCAAAAATACTCCAGGAACAGTGCCATAAATAGTCCCTGCCACCCGACAACCAGCCTCTGCTCATCCCACTGCCCAACCCCAACCCGTGATCATCTCTGCCCACCCGTCACCGAGCCCCTATCCGTCCCACCGCCTAGCCCCACTACCCATCACCATTGCCCAGTACCGACCCCACTACCCAGTCCATCCCGGCATCTCCTAGCTCTCCTACCCTACTTGTGACCGTCCCCACACATCGCATGGAAATCCGTGCACAACACGAGATTTTCAAACCAAAAGTTCACTTTAACCTATCCACTCAAACCATCTCGCCCATTCCTAAAAACTCAAAATTAGCCAAACTTGACTCAAATTGGAATGTGTCCACGCGTGTGGAGTTTAATGCATTAACCAATCAGCACACTTGGGATCTTGTTCCGAAACCAGAAGGGGTGAATGTGGTTCGTTGTATGTGTCTTTATCATCACAAATTCTTAGATAATGGAGAGCTTGAACTCCATAAGGAAAGACTTGAGGGTGTTGATTGTGGTGTGACGTTTAGTCCAGTGGTTGAACTAGCCACCATTCACACAGTGTTGATCATAACTATGGGAAAAAATTGGCTTATTCACCAGCTTGATGTCAAAATGCTTTTTTACATAGAGATTTGAAAGAAATCATTTATATGCATCAACTGCCTGGCTTTGTGCATCCGGAGGTTCTCATTATGTTTGTCATTTTCATAAGTCACTCTATGGTTTGAAACAAGCCCTAGGGCTTGGTATGGGCGGTTTTCTACATACATCATACATATAGGGTTCGTGTGCAGCAAGAGTGATCATTCCCTGTTCATATTTCATCGAGGTACTGACACAACTTATCTTCTTTTATATGTGGATGATATTGTTCTAACAACTTCTTCTAACACTCTGAAACACGAGATCATTGCCTTGCTTAAGTCCGAATTTGCTACGACAGATTTGGGTAAGTTGAGTTATTTTTTAGGGATATCAGTGATCATATCCGCATATGTCATGTTCTTGTGTCAGCGTAAGTATGCAGATGAGATTGTCTACAGGGCTAAAATGGCTAACTATAAGATCATGCCCACTCATGTCGACTCTAAGTCCAAACTCAGTGCGGATGATGGGGATCCGGTCAGCGATCCCTCTCTATATAGGAGTCTCGCAAGTGCTCTTTAGTATCTCACCTTCACTCGTCTAGATATTGCATATGTTGTTCAGCATATGTGCGTGTTCATGCACGCTCTTAGGGAGCCTCACTTTACAGTTCTTAAGCTTATCATTCGGTATGTTAAGGGCAATCTTGATTATGGACTATATTTATATCCCTCCGCACCGAATAGGTTGCTCACCTACACAGACGCTGATTGGGCAGGTTGTCTGGACAACCGTCGCTCTACGTCCGGCTATTGAGTATTTTAGGAGATATTATTATTTCATGGTCTACCAAGAGGCAAGCCGCGCTTTCCTATTCGAGTGCAAAAGCAAAATATCGAGGCGTTGCGAACATTGTTGTCAAGCTATGTTGGCTCCGAAATCTCATTCTTGAGCTTCATTGTCCCTTACGTAAGGCATCTTTGGTTTACTGTGATAATGTATTTGCTGTCTACTTGTCTCATAACCCGGTTCAGCATCAGCGAACCAAGTATATTGAGATGAATATTCACTTTGTTCGTGAGAAGGTTGCAATGAGTCACGTTAGGGTGTTGCTTGTTCCTTCTTCGTATCAGTACACAAATATCTTTACAAAGAGGCTCCCTCGGCAACTGTTCCTTGACTTCAGATTCAGTCTCAGCGTCCGACCGCTCCTGCTCCGACTGAGGGGCGTGATAGTGAATATATTCCATATATATTCACAATATAGTCTGTAATTAATATTTAGTGTAATTAAGGTAATTAATATAAAATAGATATCCTAATTCTATTATGACTACAATTGTATACTATATATATATATATATATATATATATATATATATATATATATATATATTACATTAATAAGAGAATCCTTCAAGGAGATTTACACTATTCTATAGTTCCAACAAGAAGAGTTGCATGTATTTATGGTTTTCTATTTTTACATATCTAATTAAGTCACAATCTGTATTAATTCTCCTCGAAGAATGTACTTCCCCCGTTCACTTTTATTTGTCCACTATATTAAAAATAAATTTTTATTTTTAATTGATACTTTTAGAATATCAAGAGAAGACAATTTCATTTTTCCTATTTTACTCATATTATTAATTACTTATTTCAAATCATTTTTCAAGTTCATTAAAATTATGCACTAATTAATATAAGTATTATGATAAATTATGTACTTTATTTATTATTTTATTTCTTAAGGGATGTGCAACGTCAATAATGGACAAGTAAAAAATGAAGGGAGGGAGTAATTTCTAAACGGCTTACATTACAATCTAAAAGAAAAAAGAACGTGCGAAACAGCAAGCTAGTGTAGTTTCCACAACCGTAAGCTAAATAAAACTGTCAATAAGTACAATTTGCGGATATAGTGTTTAACTATTATATTATTTTAGTTCTATATTGATTAGGTTATAGATAAAAATAAATTATATACATTCAAGGACCAAATGATCTTTTATCCAATGTTTAAATTTAGCAACAAATGTAATAATTTGAAAATTATCCTTGAACAATTAAAATGGTGTAAATATACCACTAAGCAACTAAAATTGTCTAAATATACTCCCACGTTGATTCCATCATTAGTATGATCGACATTTTTTAACCTTTTTAATTGTTAAGAGGTATATTTGAACCATAAAATAACGGTGAGAATATTTATGGTCCAATAGGTAAATAGATATATTTTTTAACACCAAACAAATCAGAGGCAATTTTGACCCTTTTTCATTTTAAAAGAGGCAAACAAGGACATATTTTTCCTATTGAATTGTTAAGGAAGCAACTATATTTTCAGAGCTAAAAATGAGGCAACTATATTTTCATGCTCATTGATTAGAATCATAACATCTGCCTTTTATAGTTCTAGTTGCAACTACAAATTTCCTATTTCATTATTAAATACTCCTAAACTACATGCACAAACAGAAAAAGCTTAACTTTAAATTTTAGCTGTATAACTTTGTCTTCAAAAATACTTTTACAAAGCTGGTCCAAAAAGTTATCCAGAACACTATCCCAGTATCCAGTTTGTCAGAGTACCTACACAAGCTTTGACTTTTGAATGTTACCTTAACATTTCCATAAGAGGAAAAAATAAAGGGAAAGACCATTACAATTTGAAAAAAGGAAAAAAAATATACATGCTCTCAATTATTGGGTGCTTATCTCTTTTCTTTCTTTGTCTCATCTTCGATATACGCATTGGAGCCGGACTATATCCGGATTCAGATCGGATAGAGCCCATTTCTGGGTGAAAGCGCTTCCTACCAAATATTTTTCATACTCAAGAATCGAACCCGAAACTTCTAATTAAGGAAGGAACAACCACATCCAGTTCACTATATCCTTTGGTATGTGTGCCTATATCAATGGTTGTTTTACTTCATATTATATGTTTTTCAAGATTTTCATACCAACCGTTAGAAAAAAAGTTACTCCATCAATTTCAATTTATATTACATTTTTTCAATTTTAGTCAATCCCAAAAAGAAATGATTTCTAGCTATACAAATTTCTATGAATTGTTTTAGACCACAAGTTTAAAACATCTTCTTTTATTTCTTAATCTTTGTGCCAAGTCAAAAACCTTCCTATATTATATATATATATATATATAATGGGACGAAGGGAGTAATAGCTTTAATTATTAGAATAATCCTCTAAAATATCATTTTCCCCTCTCTTTATGTCTCGCTTAATTAATCCTTATAGTACTTTTCTAAAATGATTTTTTTTCTAAATTTTCAAATATTTTGAAATGAATTTGGTTTGCTAAAATGGCTAATTTGTGCTATCAAATAAATGTTCCAAGTAAATTGACTGATGAATTCCATATCTTTTTATGTCAATTTTTAATAAGACTAATAAAAAAAAGGCATAATAAAGCATTTTTGGTGAAATTGTGTAGCTCAGAAAATAAATAATAATGAACTTAAAATACTATTCCAACGATACTGGGACATGGTGTTAGAGGCTACATAAAGTCAACTCTTTGATGGCATTAAACGGGAAAGCTGATAAAAGTGGGAGAAGTGTCATGAATTATAATGGTAGACTTGGACGAGTCCATGCAGTGTGAAATAGTATTCACAACGCCATATAAATTTGGTCACATGCATTGCAGTGTAGAAGCATTTATGATTATAAGATATTGTGGTCGATCAAGTGGATTACTCCCATATTTGTTAAATTAGGGAACATCTTTTCAATCAGAGATATCATGCATGTCCAATCTCAGTTGAAATTACTATTCTCTCCGTCTCAATTTATATATTATTATTTGACTGATCATGAAATTTTTTTTAAAAACGAAAGATTTTTGATACTTATAGTATAAATAAGCCGCACATATTTATATAGTTATAAATAATTATCTCATTAAAGATAAAATAAAAAGCTTAAAATTAAATTGTTACTGAAGTCTGAATAGAAAAATGTCATTTTTTTTTATCTAACTTGAAAAAATGACTGTTACATGGAAGAAGTTCTTATCCCTCTAATTTGACAAATGTAACAACATTTAATAGTATCACTTTGCTTTGCTTGGGTGTTAGACAGAATTGAAGAATTTGCATTAATTATATGCTCAATTATTTTTCAAAATTTGACTCGTGTCCTTTGAGCCCTTCTGTTCAAGTGATTGATGTAAATTTTTTGGCATAGTCTGGAATGGGTCCGGAAAGAAAAGTAAAGCTCGTAATATTAAAATAGAGTTTTTGGATCAATACATATACATTTCCGTTCTTGTGTTTTTAATAAGTTGTCGATATACTATCTTGTACAGAGGCAGAGCCATCTTGCTCAAAAGAGTACATGTCAATTTGCACACATCACTGAGAAATTATATTATTTTATATATATATTATATTATTAAATTCGTTAATTTTTAATATATTTAGATTCTCAGTGGCTAAAATTTTGGCTTCACCGACGCTCTTGTATGTGTTACTTTCCTAATAAAAAAAATAAAAATAGCACCCTTCTAAGAATAGAACAAAAAAATTACTTAAAAAGTCAACAATCTACTTCTACTTGGAAAACTAGTCCCAAGAGCCTCCAATATTATCCGTTAATTATATCATTGATTGACATATTATTCTTCTTATCTTCCTTGTTTAACTTTTTTTCTTTAATTTTTTTCAAACACTTTCACGACTACTTTAGTTTACCTAGCATTGATAAATGAGAGTTGACCGCTTTTGTTCGAAAATTCAATTATATACACTTTTGGACCAGTTTCAATTTACATCAACTCGTAATTGAAGATATTCAAGCCAAAACCTTCATATACTTCTCATTAATTCTCTAGCATGGGCTCATCCGGACCATGTCCATTGTCCAGCAACAGAAATGTGTTCTTTCATTTTTATTTTTTGGGGTAAAAAGAATTCACAATCAAGGAAATGTTTGAAGGTTGTAGGCTGTGGCCTCCACTTTAATTATGACAACGTTTAGCTCACCACATGAAAATTCGTTACTTAAGATGGACAAAATGTGTCACAAAATTTAATTTGTAATGAATTTAAGACAGATTGACAACCGTCATAAATTGTGAAGGATTATCAAGCAATAAAATTGTATTACTAAAGTGTATGACCTGCTGGAATATGTCACAGTTCGTGACGGATTAATTAGTGACCAAATTCATCATCTAGTTACAATCTTTGTGACAGAGCCCATTAGTGTCAAACATATATCTAATTTCGACTATTTACAAGTTGGAAAATTTATCTATATGATCTGATGTTCTATTTACTTAGTACATTACTCATCAAGTCCTATTAAGCTATTACACATTAGTTTATTATCGGCTCATGACTGGACCCATAAAGGAAAACCAAATACATCACCATAGGCCCATTATTACATCTGGGCCTTTATACATCCGACCCAAACAAAGCCTTGACAACTCCAACAAAATCATGCTTGTATCCATAATCTGCCTGGAAAAGCTGTGGTGGAATGATCTTTGTGTAGACATAGAAGGCTACACAAGCAATAGTAGACCCAACCCAAAATATCTAATGTCCGTCCCAAAGGTGACCTCCTCTAACAAGAGCTGCCCCGAAACACCTCGCCGGATTCATCTCGGCCCCGGCATAACCCTTTTTCGTGGTGACCGTGGTCGAGATGAACACTAAAAGACCTAGTACTAGACCAACAATGGACAAGACAGTGACATGGCCAAGTGCCTTAGCTTGTCGATGATCATAAGCCATCCAAATTGAAGCAAAGAGAAAAACAAATGTACAAAAGATCTCTAGCCACAGGGCTTGGGCCATTTCTAGGCCCACTGTAACGGGCCCATTTGGGCCCGGTGCAATTACTGTAGTGGTGCAACCACCAAGTGAGAAAGTTTGTGCAATGGTTGAGCTAACCACTGCTTTTAGAGCTAGTGCACCTAAAATAGCACCAAGACATTGTGCCACCATGTAAATGATGGCTCTTGACATGGATATAATTCCGACTAGCCCGGGTGAGAAGGAGATAACGGGGTTGATGTGTCCTCCAGAAATCAGAACAACCGCGAGGAGTAGGATTGTGATCACAATTGCTATGAGAATTGACATGATCAAATTTGGCATTTTAGTGTTACTTTCGAAGGTGGAGATCACTATAGTGCCCAGCATGAAAACAAGAACCGCTGAGCCTAAGAGTTCTCCAGGGATAATACTAGAAGAAGCCCAAGACCCAAGACCCGAGCCCGGACCGGCGGGCGGCGCGCGTGTGGGTTTAGCCTTGAATCCAAACACATCTAGGTCTCCCTCCTTTAAACACATGGGTTACCCCTTGGGGTCCCAAACCCTTAGCCAATTTTAAGACTTATAAAAAGAGTAATTCTTCCTTTTCCCACCGACGTGGTAGATTTGTCCCACACCATATTTTCATGCCTCAAACACCTTACTTCGTTGACCAATATCTCTTTCATTTCTCAATGAAATTTGACGATTCTTGGCCCTACGGTCATCTACTCACTTAGTAGATTATGCACGTGTGAAGAGACAAAGCCTCCAACATGCGGAACCCTAATGTTTAATTCATTAAATATGGGTGGACGCACCTCCCCATCAAAGACAAATTTCCAACAATTTTTATGCATTGACTATCAAAATATTATTACGACTTGGTCAATTTATTTATTCTAAAGGCAATTAGAAGAGATGAAATGCACTAACATCCAAAGAAAAGAAGTCAGGAATGCCAAGCCTTTGAGACACTGAGAGAGAAATTTGCTTCTTTCCCTCATCATCAATAGTCCTGCTAAAGGTAAGTCAAAAGGGAGTGTACATAATTAGGACACATTAAGGAAAGATAAATCAAACAAGAAATTAAGTACCTAATAAGTTTAACTTACTTTTTTGGAGTAGAAGAGAAAGGTTGAACTCTATTAGTCCCACCAAAAAGCTGGCTTTCTTCATCACCTAACACATTATTGGAAGCCATATTTGGGAGAAGTTAAGATAGTTGTTTTCTTAAGCTATTAATGTGTTTCCCCTAAAATTTGTGCATGCATAACGCTCACTCCCTTTCTTGTTTTGTTATTAAAAAAATAAGAAAAGAAGCAAGTCATGTCTATAATATTTTAACATAAGGTTTGGACTTATATTTTTAACCCATATTGCCTATAAATGTCCAGCAAATTAGAAAAAGCCCAAATCAAAGCTGAATTTGCACCCTAAATCCCTAATTATTAACAACAGATGAACAAACTGCTAAAAAAATTTAAAACCCTCCAGCAACAGAGCACACACTTGGGCGAAATGTTATTGAATTGAAGGACCATGGGTTTAAAATTATGTTATATGAAAGCACTAATATGAATTCACATCTTGCCCATATTGCTTGAGCTAATTGTGATGCATGTTTTACGTTGTGTCTTTAGCCTTGGATTTCTATTTTGTTTGACCACTTATAATTTAAAATCATCCTTTCTCTAGCCACGTAGAGTGTGTGTGGAGAGAGGGGATGTTTTTGAAGTAGTTATCTTTCAAACAGACATATTCTCTAAAATTGGATTGAACTGAAGGCAGGAGCATAGAAATATTTCACAACAACAGGAGAAGATGCTTGTAAGATAATTCACATCGAATCACAAAAAAAAAAAAAAAAACCGAGAAATCTGAGGTTAAAAAACTCGATTATTATTGATTTGGTTTGATTTATAAATATAGAAATCTGATACCTTTGGTTTGATATGGTAATAGAAAATATCGAACCAATCCAATCCATGTACACCTAAAGCTACTACATGTAAGGATGCGACAGATAGGTGTAAGATCTGCGTACAATCTATCATTCTCAAATCTCACTTGTGAAATTACACAAAATATATTATTGTCGTAAATGCCAAAACAATTGATATTTGAGACCGAAGGAATGACTTAAAACATGCGGATTAATGATTGCATTGACAAGATCGTGCAAAATTATATTAATTTATTACTCCATCCATTCCTTTTACTTGTCTACTATTGATTTTGTACACCCCTTAAGAAATAATAAATGAAGTGCATAATTTACCATGATGCTCATATTAATTGGTGCATAGTTTTAATAGATTTGAAAAATGATTTGAAATGAGTAATTAATACTGTGGGTAAAACTGGAAAAAAGAAATTGTCTTATCTTGATGTTTACCCGTAAATCAGTATAGTTGAATTTATACACGCGTTCAAGGAAACATCAGTCTCAAGTGACTGATTAGGCAATTATGTTAGCTGATATATAATACAAATTAAGGATAACAAGATAAGATTAAGGAATAATTAGTCTGAGCATGCTAGAAGCTTTCTGATAAGGCTTCCAGATCGAGTATTCAACTAGTATGAAAGCACAAATATTTAGATAAGGAATATGAACCGAGAAGTAATGTTGTAATAACTTGAATATGATGATTTACAATGCGATCATTAGTCCTATTTATATTTTGGATCACAGGTACACGTGCCATGATTTATGTCCTTATTAATACAAATAAATGAATGTTGTAATAATTGGATAATTGGTGTCTTCATAAACATCATCAATGCACCCTTAGAAGGTGTAGAATCGGACAAGTAATTGTTGTCCGTTGTAATGCGAAAGCTTCACATGATCTTCTTATCTTTCGGTACCTCGTGACCTTTTGATATCTACGGTGCCATTACTCAACTGGTAGCACCGAAAGCTGATTTGGATATAACTCAACGACACTTGTCACATGTCATGACATAATTCGTCCAACCGTATAACATGAATTTTACCCTATATAGATAGTCCCCGCACCTTCTAGACGTGTCTTCCGCGCGCCTAAAATGTGGATATGATTATCGAACAAACCAAAAGCCCTACTCCTTGGGGGGAAAATTGAAATGCAATGATTACTTCAATTTCAAACGTCAAACATCGCAATCCATTTAATGTTTCTGAAATTGAGGCAGCCATCCAGTCACTCTGATTGATGTAAAGCTGTGCAAACATGCTGAGAGATGTATCTTTAGTTTGCAACCCTTACTTTTTCTTTCCATAAGTAGGAGGCCAAACTTTTTCACAAAGTCCAACTAAGGTTTCCTTCCTTTTCAAAGCTTACAAACCCTTCAAAATTCTCCTTTTTTCTTTCTGACTATCTCTTACCACAATGTCATCCTCTAAATCTCTCCATTCGCATTCTCCTAAGAACAATGACAACTCTTCTCCGAGCCACCGTCAAGAACCGGCTTTCCCCAAAAGTCAAGAAATAGACTTGAACTCTCTTGCCACAGAAATTCTCCCTGTAGGGTTTGATTTTTCTGGAGATTTTTGCGTTAAAGAACACTTCGAATCCGTGCAGGAGATAGAGTCTCTGATAACTGCAAAGCTCCTCCCTGAAGTCATTAAGGACTGCAACTTTGATTCCAACACTGATGTTAAGATAGTAAGTCCAACTGCAAGAATGAATCATCACGTAGAAGGGTTTTCGATGGTCCACACATATCCATTCACCATTGTTTTTCACCTCCCAGTCCCAAAGATTATCGAAGACATTTGTCATCGATATTGTGTTTTCTTGGGGCAAGTTGCCCCTCAAATTTGAAGACTGGTGCATTGCATTGAAATGTTAGTTGATCGTGCCAACGCGTCATTCACAATCGACCTTCCTTTTCTCCTTTAGTATCCTTGATTATTCCGGGGTGGCATCATCAATTTATATCCTCGTGGGAATCGTAGTCTAGTCAATATTGAAGATATTTTTTACCGGGTCTTGCTAACTAGGTTTGTGATGATATGTACTGACCAAATCTACCAGCCTTCTACCGAACCTTTCCCGGAAGAATGGAATACCACTCATAAGTGTTTCTTCTTTTTAATTAACGCCTTATCTCTTTATCGTAAATATGGAATCCCCCTACTCATGCAAAAATTATCTATTTTTGCAGCTGTCCTCGCCGAACCACAACTGATCGATGGGATTTTTGAGTGGGTTGTTAGTCTCCTCTGTGCATCCCCAAATACCATTCGGGCATGGAAGAGCATAACTTTCAAGTTGTGAAAGGGAAAATATCACCGTAAGACTGATTTCGATACGTCTTATTGTTTTCATTCCTTCTCCTTCCTTGCGTACCTCTCGTAGGACTTCTGGTGAGAAAACCTGCAGCTCATAAGGTGCCTTCTCGTGCAGCCTCCTTAGCCAATATAATCCAATCAATTTCCAGCACCCGGAAGCGAAAATCCTAGAAAGGTACTCTTCAGATTCTAGCGGGGATTGGTTTTAGGATTAGAACTAGCCGTAGGCTTATGGAACTCTGGAAAGAAGTGCAAACGAGTGTTATCTATATTGATGATGAGGATAAGGAGACCGGTAAAGATGTGAATATTGAGAACCTCCCCTCCGATGCTCTAGAAAATGAGACGATAGTCCATATATCTCATTCTTCCAAGTATATCTCTATTATTACCTTCGGTACTGAGTCCGGGATATCCGTTGCCTTTCTACAAAAGTGCCCAAGTGTAACTCTGGAAGCTTCCCTCTTACACCTTGCAGACGTGCTTCTCCAGGTAAAATTTTGATTCCTCTTTGCAAAATTTCAAAGCACAACTCCTTGTTGACATATTTTTTTATGTTCAGGGGAATGGCATCGCTCTTTCTATGATGGATTTAGATAAGGCTATGATGGTCACCTCACAGTAAGAAAATAAGCTATCAGAGGAAGTTCAATATCTACTAGCTGAGGTTGAGAGTCTTTGAGCCGATATTCGAGATTATACATCTCTTTAAGCCTCCCTTAGACTACGCGTGCAGAATGTCGTTGACTCATTAAGGGATCGAGAGAATTCCCTTCAAGTCCTGACTTCCTCATACGTGACTTTACAGGGAAAAACTGCTAGACTAGAAGCCAATTTGGCCATAGTCTAGGAGTAGTTTATATCTGCCTAGAATACTGTAACTGAGCTTCAAGCCAAATATCAAAGGTGGAAACTCTGCACGGATCTGGATATATTAATGACTCGCAAGGATACACTCTAAGAGGCCAGCAAGCCAGTGATTGATATCCCTTCTGAAATCCTTGATGCGGAGATTGACCTTCATGAGGCTGAGTTATCACTGGAAGAATTACATGGAGATGGAAATGATTCGGATATGGAAGTTGATGACGCCACCCGCCTGACTTTTTGATATGTTCTTTTAATGATCTATGAGAAAGACCCCCAGCAGACCATGGAGCGATCATGTCATAACCTTTCGTGTGGGTTTTTATTTTATTGTTTTTTCTTTTTAATCAGGTCACTTTTTGGCATGTAATATTTTTTGTAATTGGGTTAGTTTAGGCCCGGTGATATATGAATGAACTTTTTCCTTTGTTTGCAATTTTTGTTCAGTGTTTTTATTTCATACCTTTATTTATAGAAACAAATATGTATTCCTTCTATAAATTAAGCTTGTAGTTGCAACTTTACCACACCTTAATAGGTTAAGTAAAATTAGAGTTTTAGTAACTGCTTCTAAAAATTCTAAGTCTTGAAGTTTCTTTTGATGACTTTCAATAAGACTCGAATTTATTCAAAAAAATGTATCTTTTATTTGGGATTCTCGTGGCCTTGTAGTTGGTCCCAGACTTTCTTTGGTTCCGGAAAATTTCTTACTTGGTGCTTTGAGAAACCGAAGTTCTAACCTTTTCTTTTGTGTCAAGGTTTTTTAATAAGAGAGGACCCTTATTTTTAGTGGTGCTATAGAAAAAGACGTCTCCCATTCATTATGACATGAAATTTTTGATATGTTTATAACAACACATGTTTTGATAATTCTTATGCTTTCAAAGGCAAGAATTTTATCATAAAAGAAATTTTTTATTGATTTCTATATCTTAAAATTGTAAAGACAAATGTAAGAACACTTTGGTTGTCATCTAGTGTGGTCAGTTCGGTTACGTATGTGTAATATTTAGTGATCCGGGAAGTCTCCGGTGATAAATGTTTTTTCCTTGAAGCTTTTATAGTACCGTCATAAGCTTTTCCTCTGAAGCATTTAATAGTACCGGTGTGCGCTTTCTTATTTTCGAAAGAATCACCTCTTGGTTGCGGGTATATATGGCCCCCTAGTGTTTGGGTGTTCATACTGTGGAGACTCAGAAACTGGATAATATTATTGGTAGCAAGATTCTTAACATGCTTGTATTAATATTGCCTCACTAAAAAACTTGTCGGAAAAACCCAATCGGGATAAAAGTCGGTTGAAGGGAAAAAGAGTGCAGCGCATGTTCGCGTTGCTAAATGTATTACTTATTGAAGTGCCTTACATTCCAATTACTAGGAAGTTTATTTCCTTCTTGATCTGTCAATTGGTAAGAGCATTTTCCAAAAATCCCGATGACTGTATATGGTCCTTCCCAGTTCGGACCTAACTTTTCTGCATTTTGTTCCATTGTGCTCTGAGTCACCCTTCGGAGCACCAAGTCCCCGAGCTTGAAGTGCCAAAAATTCATATGTCAGTTATAGAATTTCTCTATTTGTTGCTTCTGGGACACCATCCGAACGTATGCAAGATCTCGAAGTCCTTTGTCGTGGTTTTGTATGCCCATAATATCTCCGGTAACATGGAAGGACATTTCTCTTTAGTAGCTTTCAGTTTTTTCTTCAAATTCTGGATTTTAGTCTTGTTTGTTGACTCCGCCTGACTATTTGCACTTGGATGATAGGGATTAGAGGTGATGTGTTTGATGTTCAAGTCATTTAGGAACTTCGTGACTTTGGCCCCAATAAAATTTCGGTCGTTCTCACAACCTATCTCCTTTGGGATGCCAAATGATATATTTCTAGATAAAATTGATCACCTCCTTCTCCCAAAGCTATGTATAAGCTTCAACTTTAATCCACTTAGAGAAATAATGAGTCATAATTATAATTTGTGATACTTGTCTCGGGCAGCAGGTAAAGTTCCGGCTATATTCATTCCACATTTCATGAATGACCATGGGGACACAATCGGATGCAATTCTTCTCCCGGTTGGTGTAGTAGATGCACGTGAAGTTGGCACCTATCACACTTCCTTACGAACGCCTTCGTATCTTCCTCAATCCGTGGCCCATAAATATTCAGCCCTCATTAGTTTTATCATCAGGAATTCTGCTCCAAAATTGTTTCCGTATAACCCTTCCTGCACTTTCCTCATCACATAATTGGCTTCTTCATGACCTATGCATCGAGCCAGGGGATCATAATAACATCGCGAATAAATTTTTCCATCGATAACACAGTACCGAGCAACTTTAATCCTCAAAGCTCTAAATGATTTTGGGTCTTCTGGCAGCCTTCCATTTATGAGGTAGTCTAAGAATTCATTCCTTAAATTTCAATTCAAGCTTGTTAAGTTCACTTCGTCATACTCTTCAGGGTCCAAGGCCTAGTGTAGAAGTTGAACAACCGATTCGGCCTTAAGACCTTCTGCCTCCGTCTCTGGAGCCCAAGTTCACAAATGCATCTGCCTCTATATTTTCCTCTCGGGGTATATACAGAACTGCCCATTCTTTGAATCGGGAAAGTAGCTTCAGGACCTTCTCGAGGTACCTTGACATACGTTCTTTCTGGGCTTCAAACACTCTATGAACTTGGTTCACCATCAGCGGGGAGTTGCATTTTACTTCAATTATTTGAGATCTTAAGCCCTGGGGTAACTCCAAACCTGCAATGAGATCCTCATACTCGGCTTCATTGTTAGTCAGAGCTAAACTATGAATTATTTGCCTTAAGATTTCCTCGATGTGAGTATGTAACACTATTCCCAATCCGGTCCTTTTAACATTGGATGCTCCATCGGTGTGGAGCATCCAAACCCCGCCGGTAGTCCCAGAGACCAAAGCGGTTTTCTTTCCACCTGAGAGGTTACTCTCGGACTGAAATCAACCACAAAATTCATGAGGACTTGTGACTTTATCTCAGTCTGGGTTTATACTCAATATCGAATTCACTTAATTCCACCACCCACTTAACCAATCCCCCTGAAAGTTTGGGTTTATGCAACACGTTCCTAAGTAGAAACGTAATTACCACAGCTATCAAGTGACATTGGAAATATAGCCGAAGCTTAAGTGATGACATATTTGAGTAACGAGTACCGGGTTTTGGCCCATGACATAACTCTACTTACATAATAAATAGGGAACTGCGTACTTTTTTCTTTCCATACTAGTACTGCGCTTACCGCTACTTTCGAGACTGCTAGATATATAAGAAGTTAGTCTCCGTTCTCTGGCTTTGACACGAACGGAGGACTAGATAAGTAAGATTTTAGGTCTCGAAGGGCTTGTTGGAATTCGGGTGTCCACTCAAAGCTGTTTTTCCTATTTTAGAAGCGAGAAAAATTTATGGCATTTTCCCGATGATCGGGAGATAAAGCTGTTGAGAGCAGCTATTTGCCTGGTCAGTCGTTGTACCTCCTTTACATCTTCTAGTGTATCCAGGATATCCTCAATGGCTTTTATCTTGTCGGGGTTTATCGCGATTCCTCTTTGAGAAACCAAGAACCCTAAGAACATCTAGGAGCCTACCCCGAAGGCACACTTTTCAAGGTTAAGCTTCATGTTGTACCATCTTAGGACATCAAATGTTTCCTGTAAATGACTCAAATGGTCTTATACACGAATACTTTTAACAGGAATATCGTCTATATATACTTCAATAGTTTTTCCTATTTATTTTTCAAATGTTTTATTTACTAATCTTTGATACGTGGCTCCGGTGTTTTTTAATCCGAAAGGCATAACATTGTAACAGTAAGTGCCAAAATTAGTTAAAAAGATGTTTTCTCTTGGTCTTCCGGGTGGCATTCTTATTTGATTATACTCGGAATACGCATCAAGGAAATACATCGATCATTTGATCTATGTTCGACAGCGGAAACGAGTGTTTGGGCATGTTTTATTTAAATCTTTATAATCAATATACATCCTAAATTTGTTCTCCTTTTTAGGTACTACGACTATATTTTCTAACAAATCCGGATATTTTACTTTCCGGATTGACCCTATATTAAGTTGCCTAGTTACCTCTTCTTTCACAAACCTGTTGCGGACTTCGGCAATGGGTCGTTTCTTCTATCGCACGGAAATGAAACTAAGATCCAGGTCTAACTTATGAGTTGCAACTTCTGGAGGGATGCCTATCATATCTTTATGCGTCCAATAAAAACAATCACTATTAGCCGTACGATAATTAAGAATTAAATCCCTGAGATCTAGGGTTAGTCCCGTGCCTAGATATGCCTTTCTATCGGGAGTTTTCTCTTGCAAGGCCATTTGTTCAAGCTCTTCAGCTGTTGGTTTGGTGGCTTCTGATTCGTCTGGTACTTGAAAATATCTAGGTACCTAATGCTGGTTTGAAAACTCTTCTTCTGGATTTGCTGGTTATGCACCTATTGGTAGAGCCAGGTGGACATCATCTTACGCGGGCTCCGCTTCATTTAATTGCTATTTTAGGTATGTAGTTGCCTCTGGTTCCTCTATGGCGTATATTTCTCTGATTGCGGGCTGCTCTCCCTTAATTTGTTGGACTCTGTCCGGTGTCAGAAATTTTACCAGATGTAACGTAGAGGGAACTACCTTCATGTGTGAATCCAAAGCCTCTAAAATATAGCATTGTACTGCATGTCACCATCGATAACAATAAAATTTAGTTACCTTTACTACTCCCTGAGCGTCCACCGGCAGGTTGATCTCACCCTTCGTGGTTTCACTAGACATATTGAAACCCGAGAGCTTTCTAGTGGCCAAAACAATTTTGTCTAACATATTTATTTCTTCTACCTCCTTTAGCCGGATGATGTTAGCAAAACTTCTGGGTCGATCACGATCCTTTTTACCTGAAAATAATTGATGGACACCGTAATGACCATAGCGTATTTATGGGGGAAAGTGACACCGACAACGTTTTTATCAGTAAAACTGATAGTGTTTGACTAGTACTTCCCGGAAGCTCTTCTCCCGGATAAGCGAGATTTTTTGTTTTCTTAGCCGCCGTGAAAGATATAGCGGTGATTGTGGACCAACATAATATCATATTTATCATATGAGGTGGAACATCCGGATTAGGTTTTTCTTTAGCGGTAGGTCCCCATTCATAGTTGTTGTGAGCTTTTTCACTTAAGTACTCTCGTAGGTGCCCCTGTTTAGCATTCCTGCCACATCTTCCTGCAGGTGTCTGCAATCCATGGTTTTGTGTCCGTGAGTGCCATGAAAATTACACCAAATGGTCTGATCTTTGGAATTTGATCGGACCGTAGTGGCTTTGGTGGTCGAGATGCCAGATGAGTTCTCAGTACCATCACCATCTGATCTTCGTTGATGCTAAAGTTATATTTGGATAATTTTGGATATCCGGGTCCATTTGGAGTGGAATTAAATGAATTTCCTTTGTCATAATGCATTAGTCCTTATTTATTTCTTCCAGGGCGTCCCTTGTTATTTGTCTTTTCAAGAAATCAAAAATTATGTCCGCCCCTTACTTCCCGGGAGCGGGATAAGGTTGAAAATGATTCTTTGAGGAGTTACGGTTCCATCATATATGGGTATAAATGACATTTCAAATGTCTTGGGAATCAATTCGGGTATATCTTTTGGCTTATATGCTAATTGAATGTATCTATTCACGTCCGGTCCTTCAATCACATGAGGGGCCCCCATTATTTGATTTAACCGGTGCTGGAACTCCTTGGCACGTTTCTCTGCCTCCTTAGCATTGGTATCCACTTTGTTTATCATATCCTTCATGAATTTCAAAACATGCTCTTGGAGCGGATTTTTGAGAACGGTCTCACTTCCCGAAGCATCATCATGTCTTGACCAGTTCTGACTGTTTCTTGTAGCACTTGGGGCATTTTCCGGTAGTGTTTCCATAGTCACCGAAGTGCTGTCAGCATTGTTGGATATGAACTAGGAGTAGAAATGCTTTACGCTACTCAACTGTTCGCTCATCATGGCATTATGTGCCCTTAATATCTACATGGCTTCCTTGGGCATTACATTATTGGGAGTCTCCTCACCCCGGGTCTATCCATCTCCCAAAATGGCTCCACCTACAGTCTTCAGATCTTCTAATATGTGGTGTGCGACCGAAAGACCATCTGGTCTGATTTGGACATTCTCAGCATTGTTCCCGGGGATGCGGCTGCCTCTGAGTTCTTCTATTCATGTCATCTGTTTTCTTAAACAAAACTAAGACTTAAAGAAAAGATTAGATTAGAGAAGATGGGGTCACTTATGACACCACTATTGCCTAGGCCTTATGGTGGGTGCCAAACTGTTTACCCGTAAATCAGAACAACTGAATTTATACACGTGGTCAAGGACACGTGAGTCTCAAGTGACTGATTAGGCAAATATGTTAGCTGATATATAATTAAAATTAATGATACTAAGAAAAGATTAAGGAATAATTAGCGTGAGCCTGCTAAAAGCTTCCTGATAAGACTTCCAGATCGAGTATTCAACTAGTATAAAAGCACAAATATTTAGAAAAGGAATATGAACCGAGAAGTAATGTTGTAATAACTTGAATATGATGATTTACAATGGGATCATTGGTCCTATTTATACTTGGTCTCAAGGTTACATGTTCCACGATTTATGCACTTATTAATACAAATAAATGAATGATGTAATAATTGGATAATTAGTATCTCCATAAATGCCATGAATACACCTTTAGAAGGAGTGAAATCGGAAAAGTAACGGCTGCCTGTTGGAATTGAAACTGTTCACCAGACATTCGCTATTTTCGATACCTCGCGACCTTCCAATGCCTCCGGTACTACTCCTGCTCAACCGGTAGCACCAAAAGTTGAGTTGGATCTGACTCATCGCTACTTACCACATTTTATGACATAATTCGCTCAACTATTTAATATGAATTTTTCCCTATACATATAGTCCCCGCACTTTCTGGGAGCGTCTTCACGCGCTTGGAGGTGAATTTAAGCTGGCAACCAATTAAAACCCATTTTTGCGGGAAAACCAAAAGATACCAGCCACTCATCTTGCTATGCCAATCGTCATCATATCAAAAAGACGGCAACTATACGACTCTATTGATTAATGGAAAATTGCAAAGTCATGATGAGGCGTGTCACTTCATTAAACTCAATCTGACACACACGTGTTTTCTGATGAACAACTGTCAATTAGTATCTGTCACGTCGACTTGCCTATCATAATGATGACTCTCAACACTTATAAATACCAGTCCCTTCAACAAGGTTTGATCACTTTGCTATCTTTACCCTCAATTTGTAAAAGCTTATCCAAGAATTTTCAATTTGTGATTTCTTACTTTCACACATTGAAAAAATGTCGAACCTTTCGACAGGTAGCAACACACCTTCCAACACTAAGGGAAACCCTACCCCTCAGGAGGAGGCTCAACCTAGTCGAAATCCTCCTACTTCATATATCCTGCCGAAAATATGGTGATTCGATCATAATCTTCAAGAGAACCCTACCTCTAGGATCTTGCTCGGCGGTCGAGATTCTCCCACCGGGGAATACAAAAACAGAATCACCGCCTATTTACTACCAATGGTAAAGGTTGACTGCCGTTGGACCAAAATTAAGGTTCTTATTCTTGAGGATAATGAAAGGATAACTTCATATAGATAAGAGTTTTCTTTCGTCTATACATACCATTTTTCAATGAAATTCGGGGAAGCCATAGATGATGTTATTCTATAATTTTGCTCTCTCTACAAAATTTGTTTAGCTCAAGTTGGCCCTCAGGTTTGGAGGGCAGTTGCATGCCTCAGGCATTTTGCTCAGGAGGTCGGTGTTCCCTTTTCTTTGGACCATCTCATCCACCTCTATTCACCACGTATGTTCCGTGGTGGGATCTCTATTCTGCACCAGAGATGTAGTAGAGCCATTTTTCCTAGCCTTGACATTGACTGTGACCGGGTATGGATAGAAAGGTATGTTATTATTGTGATCGCTGATATCCTTCCTCCTGGTAGTTGTACAATCCCGGAACAATGGAACATTCACCATAAGTATCTTTATACCCTTTTCAACTTTGTATTTTTTGAGAATACGTTCCACTATACTTTAATAGAATCTCTCCTTCATTTCAGCCACTCGTTGGGAGCCTGTGGAAATACCCGATCTTGAAGGTTAGGTTTAAGAAATTCTTGATATATCTACTCTGGAACTCTGGACGTGGAAAAAACTTACCGACTACCAAAATTGGACTCCCCGTAACTATGGTAAGACACATCTTCCTTCTATTTTTTTTTTACATATCCCAAGAAATCCCTATCTCACACTACTCCGTTTAGGTCTTTCCAAATATGTTCCTATTGCTCATCTCATAGAGGAATTAGAGGATCTGGGCATGGCAGCATGTATCATTCAACAGATCCAGGAGCGAAAAAGGCTCCATAAGGAATCTTCCGCCAGCCCTTGATCGGCCATTAAACTTTCAAGGAAAAGAATTTCGAACCGAAATGACTATACCCCCTAGTAGCCTTGGAGTGACGAGTCTGATGGCTGGCCTCTTTCCATGGTGGACCTGGATAGTGAGGGTCCTAATGAAGAAGAGAGGTCACTTTTAAGAAGAAGAACATAAGCTCATCTGCTTCCTCAGTCCCTAGAAGATTCTGAGCCTTAAATTCTTCCAAGTTTTGTCCCAGAGGATTATCAAGATGTCCCGCCTTCTCCTGACTGTGCTTCTTCCCCACGAAGGGAGGAATTGGTGAATGAATACTCAGCTTTGGTTGCACAACCTACAGAGTTTCGGTATGTATCCTTCCAACTTCGTTCTGACTATCATATTTTGTCCAAGACCATCGGTGTGGCTAACTATATGATGCATGTGGCTTCGGATAAGGATTGGAGAAAAGCTCGCAGGGTATCAATGGAATGTGCCATTAATGAAAGAATGCATGTTGTAGCCAAGGTACCGATTTTTCATCTTTTTTTATTCCCTTTAGCTCCCAGATTTTCCCTTCTGAACTCTAACAACGAAACCCTGTTCAGGCCAAATTCTTATCCTATGATGGGATTCAATGACTAATTGAAGAGAAAGCCCTTCTAGTGACTGAGAGGGATAATGTCGTTCACCATTTATCGATGGCTGAGGCCAAACTCGCCATGGTCAATGAGCTAGAAGGCAGGCTTACAAACCCGGAGGAGGAAAAGGAAGCCTACAGACAATCGGCTACGCTCCACGAGGACTGTGCCGATGACTGGAACTTTTGTTGAGCGTCTCCAGATCAAAGAAATGGAGATCGAGGCCTTTAAGAAGGAGAATGGATCCTTAAGGTCCCATCTATTTACCATGATGGCTCATAATGAAAAGCAACGAGAGACAATTGATGAATTGACTCAGGACAACAAACTTCTCCATTCAACTAGTGTTGAGCTTACTTGTGTCATTCGATCTGCATAAGAAGAAATCCAGGCTACCATTGACATTTACACTTTGTCCATGGTCAGAAATGACTATATGATTCGGCGAAAAGCCTTAGAATTTGTGAGGGACAAGATTGTTAATGATATTGATGGAGAAATTACCAAGGCTCGACAGTTGGAGTAGGCTTCATCGGAGAGCCCCAATGAACCCCTTTCCATGGATGAAGATAATGCATCATCCGGAGGGGTGCGGAAGATGTAGCTATTCCGAAATCTAAAGTTCCTCCTTCCCAAGCAAATATGTCGTCTGCCTCGGATAATTCCCCCGTAGCATTAGCTTCTGAGCTGCCTCCTTCAACCCCAACTTCTTAAGATTTCTACTGTTTTTGGTTACTATATTTTTTTAAACACTCTGATGGACCATGGAGCGGGCATATTGTAACCTTTCGCGTGAGTTTTTATTTTTTTGCCTTTTTAATATATTATCGGGTCACTTTTGGGCCCAATAATACCTTTAGTAACCGGGTTAACTTTTTCCCGGTAGTATATCAACAAATGAATTTCAACTTTCTCATAATTTTTCTCAAGATTTTCATTTCATGTTTTTATTTATAGAAGTAAGTCTTCACCCCCTCTATAAATTAAACTTCTGGTTACAACTTTACCACATCTTAACAGAACAAGCAAAAATTGAAGCTTATGAACTGATTTACTAAATATTCTAAGTCTTGAATTTTCTTTTAATGACTTCTAATCAGACTTGGATTTATTTTGAAAGATGTATCTTTCATTCAGACTTCTCATGGCCTTGTAGTTGGTCCCGGACTTTCTTTGGTCTCGATCAACTTCTTACTCTGGTGCTTCGAGCAATCGGAGTTTTAACCTTTTATTTTCTATTAAGGGTTTTTAATAAGAGAGTGCCCTTATTTTTTTAATGGTGCTATAGAAAAGGACGTATTTCGTTCATCATAGCATGAAATTTTTGATATATTTATAACAGTACACACTTTAAATTTACAAGATAACATTATTCTGTAGCAAGCCACTAGATAACATTCTTCTGTAGCAAGACACTAGATAACATTCTTCTGTAGCAAGTCACTAGATAACATTCTTCTGTAGAAAGACTCTTGACATGCTTTTATTGATGTTGCCTCATTAAAAACCTTGCCAGAAAAACTCAATTGAGATAAAAACCGGACGAAGGGAGAAAGAGTGTAACATATGTTTACTTTGCTAAATAAGTACTACTTCTAGTGACTCACATTCCAATTGCTAGGAAGTTTTTTTCCTTCTTAATATGTCAATTGGTAAGATCATTTGTCGCTGATCCCGGTGATTGTATATGGTCCTTCTCAGTTCGGATCTAGTTTTCCTGCATTAGGTTCTCGCGTGCTCTGAGTCACCCTCCAGATCACCAAGTCCCCGAGTTTGAAGTGTCAGATATTTATTCACATGTTATAGTATCACTCTATTCGTTGCTTCTAGGCCACCATCCAAACATATGCAAGATCTCAATGTTCTTCGAGCAAGTCTAGATGTACATACATTGATTCTGAATTAACATGTTTCTCTATCCGGAGGTAGCTCAAGCTCGGAGTTCCAACTTCTACCAGAATCAATGCATCCGCACCATAAATCAAGGAAAAGGAAGTTTCTCCGGTACTCATTTTTGCCGTGGTCCTGTATGCACATAGTATCTCCAGTAACATGGAAGGCCATTTTCCTTTTGCTACTTTCAGCTTCTTCTTCAAGTTCTGGATTATAGTCTTGTTCGTTGACTCTGCTTGACCATATGCACTGGATGATAGGGAGTGGAGGTGATGCGTTTGATGTTCAAGTCATCAAGGAACTTTGTAACTTTCTACACAATGAAATTCCGGCCGTTGTCACAAGATATTTCTTTTGGGATGCCAAAATGAAAAATGATATACTTCCAGATAATGTCGATCACCTTCTTCTCCCGAAGCTTTATATAAGCTGCAACTTTAACCCACTTAGAGAAATAATTAGTCATAAATATAATTTGTGATACCTGTCCCAGAGCTGTAGGCAAAGGTCCGACAATATGCATTCTCTATTTCATGAATGGCCATTGAGACACGACCAGATGCAATTCCTCTCCAGGTTGGTGCAGTAGTTGCGCGTGAAGCTGTCATTTGTCACACTTTTTCACGATGGCCTTTGTATCTTCCTTGATTTGGGGCCAGTAATATCCGTCCCTCATAAGCTTTCTCATCAAGGATTTTTCTCCAGAATGGTTTTCGCATATCCCTTCACGTACTTTCCTCATCATGTAATCGTCTTCTTCAGGGCCTACACATTGAGTTGATGGCTATAATAGCACCGTCGGTAAAGTTTTCCATCGATAACACAGTATTGTGCCGCTTTGGTCCTCAAAGCTCTGGATGTTTTCGGGTCCTCCAGTAGCCTTGCATTTACGAGATAGTCTAAGATTCATTCCTCCCATCCCAATTTAGGCTGGTTGAGTTAACCTCATCATACCATTTTGGGTCCAAGGCCGAGTGTAGAAGCTCAATAATCGACTCGAATTTAGGGCCTTCTGCTTTCGTGCTAGAGCCCAAGTTTGTAAGTGCATCTACCTCTACATTTTCCTCTCGGGGTATATGGACCACCGTCCACTCCTTGAACCGGGAAAGCAACTTCAGAACATTCTCAAGGTACCTTGACATACGTTCTTCCTAGGCTTCAAACACTTTATGAACTTGGTTCACCACCAGCAGCGAGTCGTATTTTACTTCAATTATTTGAGACCCTAAGTCTTAGGTTAATTCCAAACCTGCGATCAAAACCTCATACTCGGCTTCATTGTTAGTCAAAAGAGAACTATGAATTGTCTACCTTAAGACTTCCCCCTGGGAGTATGTAATACTATTCCTAAACTGACCGTTTGACATTGGATGCTCCGTTAGTGTGAAGCATCAAACCCCAGAGGCAGTCCTTGAAACCAAAATGGCTTCCTTTTTTGCCTGAGGGGTCACTCCCAGACAAAAATCAGCCATAATTTCCCTGAAAGTTTGAGCTTATGTAGCATGTTTCTAAGTGGAAATATAGTTACTGCAACTAATGGCTGACATTGTAAATACAACTGAATCTTATGTAATGACATAACTAAAGTAAAAGGCAATCTTTCAAGTAGTGGGTACTAGAGTTTGGCCTCTGACATTACTCTACTTACATAATAAACAGGGAATTGCATACCTTTTTCTTTATGTACTAGGACTGCGCTTATCGCTACCTCCGAGACCGCAAGATATATAAGGAGTTATTCCCCGTCATTAGGCTTTGACATGAGTAGAGGACTGCATAAGTAAGTTTTCAGGTTACGTAGATCCTGCTGACATTCGGGCATCCATATGAAGTCATTCTTCTTTTTTATGAGTGAAAAAAACCTATGACATTTCTCTGATAATCAAGAGATAAACCTGCTGAGAGCTTCTACTCGCCTAGTCATCCGATGTACCGTATTTATGTCCTCTAATATGTCCGGAATATCTTTGATGGATTTTATCTTGTCAGGGTTTATCTCGATTCCTCTTTAAGCATCCAAAAACACTAAGAATTTCCCAGAGCCCACCCCGATGGCTCATTTCTCTAGGTTAAGCTTCATGTTATATCTTCTCAGAACCTCGAACATTTCCTACAAATAGATCAAATGGTCTTCTGAACGAATACTCTTAACACTCATATCTTTCCTATCTGTTTTTCAAACATTTTATTTATCAATCTTTGATAGGTGGCTCCGACATTTTTTAATCTGAAAGGAATAACATTATAACAGTAAGTGCAAAAATTAGTCAAACAGGACGTTTTCTCTTGGTCTTCCGGGTGCATTATTATTTGGTTATATCCGGAATATATATCAAGAAAATTCATGATTTTGTGTTCGACAGTAGCATCAATCATTTGATCTATATTTGGCAGTGGGAATGAGTCGTTCAAACATTCTTTATTTAAATTCTTATAATCGATGCACATTCTAAATTTTTCCCCTTGTAAGGTACTACGAACCAATCCAGGATATTTTATCTCCTGGATTGATCCTATATTAAGCAGTCTAGTTACCTCTTCTTTACTAAACCTGTTGCGGACTTCGGCTATGGACCATTTCTTATGTCGCACAGGAGGAAAACTAAGATCCAGGCCTAACTTATGAGTTGCGACTTCTGGAGGGATGCCTGTTATGTCTTTATGCGACCAAGAAAAACAATCACTGTTATCCGTAAGATAATTAAGCATTAAATCCGTAAGCTCCGGAGCTAGTCACGTGCCCAAGTGTACCTTTCTGTTAGGAGTTCCCACTTGCAGAGCTATCTGCTCGAACCCTTCTATTGTAGATTTGGTGGCGTTTGAGTCATCCGGTACCTAAAAATATCTAGGCACTCGATACCGGGTGAAAACATTTTTTCCGGATATGCTGGTTCTTCTTCTGTCGGCAGAGCCAAGTGGGCATCTTTTAACTCAGGCTTCGCTTCCTATAATTGCTATTTTAGGTCCGTCATTGCCTCTAGTTTCTCTATAGCATATATTTCCATGGCAGCAGACTCTTCACCCTTAATTTACTAGACTACATCCGGTGTAGGGAATTTTACCAACAGATGCAACGTACAGGGAACCTCCTTTATATCATGAATCCAAGGTCTCCCGAATATAGCATTGTACCTCATATCATCGTCGATGACATAAAACTTTGTTGCTTTTATGACTCCTTTAGCGTCCACTGACAGGTCAATCTCACCCTTCGTGGTTTCACTAGACATATTGAAACCCGAGAGTGTTCTGGCAGCCAGAACAATTTTATTTGCCATTTTCATCTCCTCTACCACATTTATCATAATTATGTTAGCAGAACTTCCGGGATCGATCAAGATCCTTTTTACCTGGAAACAGTTGATAGGCACTGTAGTTACTAGAGCGTCATTATGCGGGAAGATAACACTGACATCATCTTCATCAGTAAAAGTAATAGTGTTTTCGTCTGGTAGTTCCAGAATCTTTTCTACCAGGTAACTAAAAGTTTTGTTTTCTTAGCTGTAGTGAAGGATGTAGTGGCGATCATAGATCCTCCGAATATCATGTGTATTACATGTGGTGGAGCATTCGAATTAGGTTTTCCTTCAGCCAAAGGTCCCTGCTCATAGTTGTTATAAGTTTTTTCGCTCAAATATTCTCATAGGTGGCCCCTACTTGCATTCCTGCCACATCTTCCCGTAGGTGTCTGCAATCCGTAGTTCGGTGTCTGTGAGTGCCATGAAACATCACACCAAATGGACTGATCTCTAGAATTTGGATCGGACTGAAATGGTTTTGGAGGTCGAGATGCCAAATGAGTTCTTTGTACCGCCAACATTTGATCTTCATTGATGCTAAAGTTGTATTCGGATAATTTTGGGTATTCGAGTCCCTTTGTAGAGGATTTAGATGAATTTCCTTTATTGTAATTCACCAGTCTTTGATTATTATTTCTAGAGACTCCCTTGATATTTATCTTTTCAAAGGAACGAAAACCATGTCCGCCCCCTTGTTTTTCGGGAGTGGGATAAGGTTGGAAATAATTTTTTGAGGAGTTATGGTGTAACCCGGCTCCTTTATCTGATATTTGAGGGATGCTTCCGACCTGAGTCACCAACAAGTCATCTTCTACTCGAATCTTTGACTCATACCAGTTATGCACGTTTTCCAAGGTAGTAAGTAGCCTGGAATTCCATGAGATTCTCTTTGAGTTTCCGTGAGGCATCTGAACTCAAAGGGTTCAAACCCTTTGTGAAAGCCTCTACAGCCCATTCGTTTGTGACCGCGGGTACCAGCATACATTCCTTCTGGAATAATATGACAAAGTCCCTAAGGAGTTCAGTCACTCCCTACACAATGCGAAAGATATTTGTATTTCTTGTCTTCACCTTTTATGGCCCCGCGTTGAACATGTCAGCAAACATGGAGAACGATCCAATAGAATGATCATGGAGAAGTGAATACCACATCAAGGCCCTTTAGTAAGCGTTTCAACAAACATTTTAATTAGGACCGATTCTATCTTATATTCTTTCAGATCATTCCCTTTAATGGTCGTAGTATATGACATTATATGTTCTTGCCGATTCGTAGTTCCATCATATTTGGGTATGAACGACATTTTAAACCTCTTGGGAATCAGTTCGGGTGCAGCCCCTGACTTATATGCCAATTGAATGTATCTCTTCGCGTCCGGTCCTTCGATCACAAGAGGGCCCCCCGGTATCTGATTTAACCAGTCCCATAACTTCTTGGCATTTTTCTGCCTTATTTGCGTTAGTACCCACTTTATTTGTCATATCCTCCATTAATTTTAGTACGTGCTCCTGGAATGGATTTCAGGAACAGTTTCACTTGTTGAAGCGTCATCATATCTTGGCCCATTTTGACCGTTCCTTACAGCACTTGGGGTGTTTGCCGGTAGTGTTGTCGCAGTCGTCGGTGTGCTGCCAGCATTGTTGGATATGAACTCAGAGAAGAAACGTTTTAGGTTATTCAGTTGTCCGCTCATCGCAACATTCTGTGCCCTTAGGATTTGCATGGCTTTCTTAGGTGTTTCATCATTGAGAATTTCCTCTCCCTGGGTCTGTCCACCTCCAGAGGTGGCTCCATCTGCAACCATCAGATCTTCTGGTACCTTGTCTGCTATTGGAAGTCCATCTGGTCCGATTGGGACATTGTCAATATTATCCCCGGTATTGTGGCCACCTCCGAGTTCTTCCATTTCTGTCATCTGTTTGCTTAAACGAAAACAAGTCTTAAAGAAAAGATTAGATTAGTGAAGAGGGGGTCACTTGTGACACCACTACTGTCCAGGCCCACGGTGGGTGTCAAACAGTTTTCTCGTAAAATGATACAGTTGAATTTGTACACGTGATCAAGGACACATAGGTCTCAAGTGACTGATTTGGCAAAGATAAGAGCTGATAAATATCGTAAAAAAGTAATAACAAGATGATGTTAAGAGATAATTATCCTGAGCCTATTAGAAGCTCTTTGGTAAGACTTCCGTATAGAGAGTTTTACTAGTATGAAAGCACAAATAGTGAGACAAAGAGTGTTATCGAAAAGTAGTATTGTAATAACTTGTATATGGTACTTTACAATGAGAAAACGAGTCTTATTTATACTCGGACTCACGGGTACACATTCCATGATATATGCTCTTATTAATACAAATAAATGAATTTGTAATAATTGAAAAATTCGTATCTCCATAAATGCAATTAATGTACCTTTGGAAGGTGTGGAATCGGACAAGTAACAGTTGTCTGTTGGTATTCGAAATGCTCACCAGACCTTCCCGATTTCCGGTACCTCGCGACCTTCCAATGCCTCCGGTGCCACTCCTGCTCAACTGGTAGCACCGAAAGCTGAGTTGGATCTGACTTATCGCCACTTGCCACGTGTTATGACATAATTCGCCCAACTGTATAATACGAATTTTGCCCTATACACATATAAGTATAACTTTTTTTCAATTGTCTGGTATACATGAAAATAGGTCTGCTAATTATTTACTATTGACTCCCATATTTAAATTGACTAGACTTAATATATGCATTGAGTGTGACTAAATTCCTTTCCAACAACCCAACAAAGCAAATGACGAATTCTTTTTTCTTGATTATACATTTTCTTCCTAAACCAATCAAAGAAACAAAAAAGATGACGTAGAAAATTACAAATGAAAGGTATTTAAAGATATAGGTGGGGCAATCTTTTTATTGTTTAGACTTATTGCAGAATAAAGAGGCAGATATAGTAACAATCTTTGGGTTGGGGTCATTTATTAGGCGGATCACGAAGCTTTCGACTTCTTTAATTTTCCATTATTAATTAAACCGGTAAATTTATATCAAGTTGTCCCACACAATTCGTTTAAGGAGCTGTATTTATGGTTTTATATTTTTACATATGTAATTAAGTCATAATTTGCATTAATTCGTCTTCGAGAATGTAGTAGTTTCTAAACCGTTTTACAAACAAAAAGAAAAAACGTGCGAAACAGTAAACTAGTGCCCACAACAGTAAGCTATATTAAACTGTAAATCACAAATTGTTTTGAGGATATAGTGCTTAATTATCATATTTTTTTAATTATTCGTTAATTAATTTTTAGGTAAAAAAGTTTGTAGACATCCAAAAATCAAATGATCTTAATTATCTAGTGTTTAAATTTAGAAATAGAGTCACGAATGGATTGGGCCAGTGAGGCTACTTAGTCTAAAGTCACTTGGACCGCCAGCCACAAGGTTAGGCCAAGGTACTCGTGAGGCCACAGAGAGAAAGAATAAAAAAAATTATGTAGTAATTTGTTTTATAAGTGGGTAACGTTTTATTTTTGTACGGCTGATGATTATAATTATATTGTTAAGATTATGAGTTGTTTTTGTTTTTGGTGATTATGTTTGTTTTTGTGAGTGGAAAGAATTGGGTAATCTTATGTTTATAAAAGATTAAATAAGAGAAAATAAAAAGATGATTATGGCACACTTACACAGGTCCAATTCTTGCATGGTATTCTCTAAGTGGTCTTCAATATTTTATCAAATAATGTAAATTAAATCTTCTGATGTTCCAGTATATATTCCCATATAATAATTGTTAGCGTTTGTGGATTTTAGTATCCTTCCTCTAGTTGCTACCTTCAATATCGTCTAAGATATATGCATTTATGAAGGATTGTGGTAAAATATGTACTAAAGTTGCAGTATTGTGAATTACTTACATGGTTGAAATTATTTTGATTCTTTCTTGGGATACTTGAAAATTCTCTGAATTATAATTATATTTGCACTAGTTTGCAACCAATTTAGAATTAAAGGCACTCTTTTCTTTTAAAGGAGCAATAAATGGTATTTTAGACAAATACGCCAGCCCCTCCGTTTCAAAAAATTATTTTTAGTAATTTCTAAATAGTTGTCTCAAATTATTTATCATTTTAGAAGTTCAAGATGAACTTCATTATTTTTCTTCCATTTTACCCTTATTACTTCATCCATTTTAAAATAAGAGGTGTTTTTACTTTTTTCATTTTGTTTCAAAATAAATTGTGTTTCAATTAAGAAGGCATTAATGATGTTCTTCCAATATTACCTTTATAATAAAGGGATTTTTATATAACCAAGAAACTACTAAAGAGTTACTCCCCCGTCCCATTTTAAGTGTATTTGTTTGACTTGACACGAAGTTTAAGAAATAAAAGAAGACTTTTAAATCACGTGGTCTTAAATTAAATATGCGTGGAGTCCTTTAAATCTTGTGATCTCAAACTTGCCTTGGGTTGGAAAATTTACTAAATATAAAAAGAGATACTCTTTTTCGGATAGAACAAAAGGAAAGTAAGACACTTAAATTAAAACGGATGGAGTACATTTTTTAATGTATTTATTAAGGGTAAGTTAGCAAAAATACATCTTACTTTTTAAGAATGAGTAGTTTTCTTAAAACTAAAAACACCACTTATTTTGAAATTAAGGGAATAGTAATTGTTCTTGAAGATTACAAATATCTCAATTATAGGTAGATGACACACAAATAAAGTAAATGTAATAAAAAAAAATACTCCCTCTATCAATTTTACTTGTCCATGTTTGACTTGGCACACCCCTTAAGAAGTAATTAATAAAATGATAAGTTTACTATATCACTCTTTGAATATAATAAATTTAATATTTTGAGAAATGTATTGGACAATAATTATAAGTAATAGCAAGGGTATTAGGAACCAAGTGATATTTTTCAAACTAGACAAGAAAAAGAAGACATCTATTTATTATATAGCGAACACAATTTGAGATGAAGGGAGTAATAACTAAACGGTATTAAATGTTTTTCCTGACGGCTGTGTGGAAATTTTGAAAAATAGATATTCCCTCCGTCTCAATTTATATCATACACTTTCATTTTTAGTTTGTCCCAAAAAGAATGATACATTTCTATATTTATAAATAATTAAAATTAAAACTTTTCTTTTACCCTTAATGACATAATTTACAGCCACACATATCTATGACTTATTTTTTATAAAATGCTCGATCAGAACTAATTCTGGATTGCATGTGCAATCCAGATCATACTCGATGTAGAATTGAAGATATCAGAGAAGAAGAAAAAGTTTTGTGGAAGCTTTTCTTGTGTATTTTTTTTTCTAATCTATTACCATGAAGATGTAGCTCTATATTTATACTAATATCTATACATAGCAAACAAACTCCCTAACCACTTCTAACAAACTTAACAGCCTCTAACAAACTCTAACAAACTAACAAACTTTACTAACAACTTCTAACAAACTTAACAGCCTTCACACAATGTGTGTGAGTGTGTTGCTGTTGTAGCTGCTTTGCTGTTGTTGCATTGCTCGACACCCCCCGCAAGCTAGGTACTGAAAATAAGTTTTTCAGACCTAGATTGGATATCAAATAACCATGGTGTCCCTGAGTTAAGCTTTTGGTCAGCACATCTGCAGGATGATCAGCAGTAGGAATATATAGAGTAGAAACCAGTCCTTGTTGTACCTTTTCTCTGATGAAATGGCAATCAATATCAATATGTTTCATACGTTCATGAAACACTGGGTTGTCAGCTATCTAGATAGCATATTTCCTATCACAATGCAGAGGAACATGTAACTTCAGTTGTATATTCAGTTCAGCAAATAGGCCAGAAATCCATACCACCTCTGCACAGTAGAAACAAGACTCTTATATTCAGCATATGCTGAGCTTTTGGATATTATTGGTTGCTTCTTATACTTCCAAGAAATAAGAGAAGGACCAAAGAACACCATATACCTTGTGACAGATTTCCTGGTGTTGGGGCAAGATGCCCAATCAGCATCACAATATGCAGACAGACACTCAGACTCTCCTACTGGCATAAAAATGCCCAACTTTGATGCTTGGTTGATATACCTGACCACCCTATTAGTTGCTATTAGATGAGAGGTTTTAGGTGCTTGCATGAATTGACTCAAACACTGGACATCAAAGGTTATATCTGGTCTGGTGTTGGTCAAGTATAGAAGTCAACCAATCAAACTTTGATAACTAGCTGGATCATCTAACAAGGGATCACTGATCACATTTCCAATTCCATCATCCACTGCATCATTATTTACCTGCTTATCATAAACAACTGAAGTCAACTTTACATTTAATTCCATTGGTGATTCAACTGTTTTGGCTCCTGTCAATCCCAAATTAGCTATCAGTTCAAGTGCATACTTCATCTGATGCATTACAATGCCACTGTTGTTCCTGGCAAATTCAAAACACAAGAAATATCTTAGCTCTCCCAAGTCCTTGATCTTGAAATGTTGTTGTTATATAGTCTTAGTCTCTTTAATGAGGTTCTCATCATTTCCAGTTATAAGCAAACCATCCACATAGATAAGAACTACAACCATCATGTCCTAATCCTTCTTTGTAAGAAGAGAGTAGTCAAAATGACTTTGTACAAAACCTGAGGATATCAAGGTAGTAGTCAGCTTAATGTTCCACTATCTTAAAACCTATTTCAGCCCATATAAAGACTTTAGCAACCTGCATACCTTCCCTTGTTTATGTGTAAAACCTTGAGGCAAACTCATATAGACTTCTTCATTAAGATCTCCTTGCAAGAATGCATTGAACACATCTATTTGATGCACAATCGATTCTTTTGCAACAACAATTGAGATCACTAATCTCATAGTCACCATCTTTACCACTGGTGAAAAAGTATCTTGATAATTAATTCCTTCATTTTGGTTGTATCCCTTTGCCACCAGCCTTGCCTTAAACCTTACAATCTTACCAGTTGCCTTGTATTTGATCTTGTACACCCACTTGCACCCAATTGCTTTTTTATGACTTGGCAGGTCAACTATCTCCCAAGTGTTATTATCTTCCAAAGCTTGGATTTCAGCATTCATGTCTTCTATCCACCTCTTGTCTTTTGCTACCTCAGAATATGACTGTAGTTCACATTCCTATGCAATTTTGACTATAAAACGCTAATAAGATGATGATAGCCTAACATAACTAAGTGTATCTGATAATAGATACAGACATGTATGCATGCTTCTTGAATCTGTTGTAGGCTGAATGAAATCCTTCATCCATGTAGGTGGTTTCCTGTTTCTGACAGACTTTCTTACCTCCAAAGGTGCCTGATTGATAGGCATATCTTGTGGAGAAATCATGACCTCAGATTGATGAGGATCTGCAACATTGATTGTATCCTCATTATCTTTATGATGCATCAGCTCCAGTGCATCAGTCATGCCTTCATCAACTATTGATCCTCTTGCTACATTTGACTCAGCAATATGTTGAAGCACACTTTCATCTGTTACAACATCAACATATTTCTCAGAAATAGGAAAATGATTTATGTTTGTGTCTGAAGTATGTGACTCAACATCACACTACATGTGTTGCCTGAAAGGAAATATATCTTCATAAAAGGATACATCCATGCTTACAAAACAACCATGTTAGCTAGATCCAATAATTTTTATTCCTTTAGCCTGGAAGCATAACCAACTAACACTAATTTTGTGGCCCTAGCTTCAAATTTGTACTTCTTTACTAGATTGGTGGCATAACATGACATCCTATGACTCTCATATGAGACAAAGCTGGAGCTCTTTTGTAAAGTTTTTCATAAGGTGAAACATTTCCTATCACTATAGAAGGAATCATGTTGATCACATATATAGTTATTTCTACACAATCTCCCCAAAATCTTGCTGGAAAATGAATTTGAAATTTAATGGCTCTTTTTAATCTCCAATATGTGCATGTGTCTCCTCTCTACCAATCCATTCTGATGTGGAGTATATGGACAAAATCTTTGATGTACAATTCCAAGCTGGGCAAATAACTCATTACATGAGCTATTAAAAAAGTCTGAACCATTATCTGATCTAACACATTTAACAACTATATTAAACTGGGTTTTGATCAGTGCGCATAGGTTCTTAAGAATAGTAGCAACATCATATTTAACATGCAGGAGAAATACCCAGGTCCATCTGGTGTGATCATTAACAACTATGAGAAAGTATCTCATACCAGTATAAGTAAGGGTCATGTATGGTCCCCATACATCAAGATGCAACAATTGAAAAGCAAAATCAATTCTACTACTACTAACTGGAAATGGCTCCCTAGTTTGTTTGGCCATGGGACAAACTTTACAATGATGTATTATAAAACTAGGCTTATTATTAAAACTATCTATTTTCCTAAGAACACTCATTGGTACATGTCCCAGTTTCCTGTGCCAGAGTTTTTCTTGCAACTCATCTGTTGTAACCATTGACATATGTGTACATGTCTACATCTGTTTAGGACATCTTCCTTTTGACTCCAGCATGTACAATCCATCTACCTACTTACCAATCTCTTTCACCTTCCCAGTGAAGAGATCCTGTAGGACAAAGAAGTCAGGAAAGAACCTTGCACTACAGTTTAACTCCTTTGTTAGCTTTGAAACTGAAAGAAGATTAAACTTGAAACTTGGTACACACAACACATGTTTTATAAGATCACCTTCTATCAACCTACAATTCCCTATCTGAGTAATTGTTGCAGTGTCACCAATAGGCAATTGAACTTTCCTTGCATTCTCTAACAAATTATATTTTTCAATCATGTTTTTATCACTTACCATGTGATTAGTTGCACCTGAATCAACTATCCAAGTAGTACTGCTTTCCTTATTGAATACATGTTTACCTGCCATATGAACTTTAGGAATTATTGTATTACCACGTTGTGCACCAGCAGCTGTTGTATTCTGATTCAGCATGGCCATCACCCTCTCAAACTTATCTGGAGTACATGATTTCAACAGAAGATTGAGCTATTCATGTTGATCATGGGATAGTTGCCTGCAGCTTCCCAAATTCTTCTGATTTGAATACTCCACACATCCACCAGCATTATGTTGTACTGTGCTATGTCCTTCCACATGTGACATCCCTGCCATTACTGCATTCATTTTTTTCTTTCCTTTAAAGTCTGAAGGATAGCCTATGAGTCTATAATAGGTATCCCTAACACGCCCCTTATTTTTACAGTAATCACAATACATTAATTTATAACATCCTTCTCTAGTATGTCCCTTCATATGACAATGATCACATAATGCATATGAATTATATGGCTTCTTCTGTTTGTGTTGAGGGATCTTGCTGATCAAAGCTATATTCCCAGTAGCTTCTCTCATAGATGTGTACCCTCCTGTTATGTGTTTTTGGCTCTCATCTTGTGTAATCATTGCATAATCTTGGTTTACACTTAGAGTGGGGAACATTAGAAGAATATGACTCATTGCCTGATTATAGCCATCATTTAACCCCATCAGAAACTCTAGCAGTCTCTGATTAGCTAAGTGTTCTATATACTCTCTAGGACTAGCACAATCACATGTTGGTGGAGGAATGATTGAATCAATTTCATCCTATAGATCATTCATCCTTGAATAATAGCTAGACACCAGCATTGCAATCTCCTTCTTCAATTGATATACTCTAGATAAGTTAATTTTATCAAATCTCTCCTTTAAATCCTTCCACACTACATGAGCAGTAGACCTGTACAATGTCCCACTCAACAGATTTTTATTAACTTTACTCATAATCCATGAAATAACCATTGCATTACATCAATCTCATTGCCTCATCTAATCAGGTCCATATGTATCTCGCTTAACTGATCCATCAATGAATCCTATTTTATTCTTTGTTAATAAAGTCAATTTCATATCTCGACTCCATAATGTGTAATTCTCCATGCCTACTAATTGAATCTCTACGTGCAATGCACCAATTGTATCTGATGCACTTAGGAACAATGGATGATTATGATCAACTATGTTCGAAGCAGAATTTGAACTCTCATCAGCAACTAACGAAGCAATTGTTGATGTATTCTCCATGAATTCCACAATCAAATGATCTTACAACAATACAACACCAGAAATTGGCTTACACTACTCACATAATTGAAAGAAAATAATTCAAAATAGTTCAGAAATACAGAAAACGAGTTCAGACCTTCACAGTGAATTCCTCGATTTTCTGCTTCAACGTCGACAGAAAATTCCTTGATTCACTTTGCATGGGCTCTGATACCATGATAAACTGCTCGATCCGAACTAATTTTGGATTGCATGTGCAATCCAGATCATACTCGATGCAAAATAGAAGATATCTGAGAAGAAGGAAAAGTTTTGTGGAAGCTTTTCTTATATATTTTTTTCTCTAATCTAGTATGATGAAGATGTAGCTCTATATTTATACTAATATCTATACATAACAAACAAACTCCCTAACCACTTCTAACAAACTTAACAGCCTCTAACAAACTCTAATAAACTAACAAACTTTACTAACCACTTCTAACAAACTTAACAGCCTTCACACAATGTGTGTGAATGTGTTGCTGTTGTTTCATTGCTCGACTGCTTTGCTGTTGTTGCATTGCTCGACAATTTTAGATCACAAATTTTAAAAATTTTATTTTCTTTCTTAAATTTCATGCCTAGTCAAATTATATTCATAAATTGGGACAGAGTAGTAGTAAGTAATATGAAGCGGAGCAACAATTGAGATAGACATGCGATAATTGTGAGGACGGATTTTTTTTCTTTTTCAAATTGTAATGGTCTTTCCTTTTTTCTTTTTTCCTCTTATGGAAGTATCAAACATAATACTCAAAAGTCAAAGCTTTTTGAGAAACATAAATAGAACCGCTTTGTGGTACTACTCTTAACAAATTTAATAGTGTTCGGATAACTTTTTGGACAAACTTTTGTAGAAGTATATTTATCTTTTTCTGTTAAAAGGAAGTTTGTAGTTGCAACTACAAATATAACAGGTAGTAGATTTTATGATTCTAATTAATGAGCATTAATATATAGTTGTGTTTCCATTTTAGCATTGGTTAGGTTTTTCTTTCTTTTGCTTTTCTGGTAACAACCCCCAAAAATATCCGTTTTGAAAATTGAAACCCCTTAACATTTGGGGGATTTTTCATTATTACTCAGATGGGACAAAAATCATCCGGTGTACATTGCATACTTTTGAGGTATACTCTCTCCGTCCCAATTTATGTGATATAGTTTGATTCGATATGATGTTTAAGAAATAAAAAAAAAATTTGAATCTTGTGGTATAAAACAAAAATATTTGTGTAGTTATAAATCATCTCGTTAAGCGTAAAAGATAAATATTAAAGTTAAATTGTTGCAAAATAAAAAAATATATCATTCTTTTTTTGACGGACTAAAAAAATGTATCATATAAATTGGGACAGCGAGTAGAATAACATTGTATTATAGTATATACATTTATTTTTGAAAGGTATTGTGCAATGGAGTATTTTTTTTAATGTACATATCTGTGTAATATTTTTTTGACCGTTTGAGCACACCGCGTAAGTGTCCCTTGACATTTCAATAGGTACTATTACCCCTCATTTGTCTTTTTAAAATTAAGATATATATATGGGGACATTGTGTTGGATAGAAAAGGCTAAACTCAACACTTCATCGGCATTAAATGGGAATGCCGATAAAAGTGGGAGAATTGTCATAAATAGATTTTGGGATGAGTCCATGCAGTGTAAAAATATCAAAGGTTCACAACGCCATATTAATTCGGTCACATGCATTGCACAGTGGCAGATGCAATATGCAGACGCTAGGTTCATTTGAACAGATTACTTATAACGTAGAGCATAAATTTATGTATCAAAATTCACTAAAATTATAATAAATGATAGGTTTGAACTTATAATTTTAAAAATACAATGAATTTTATATTAAGAACCTTATCGATTGAATATATAAAACTTAAATCTTGAATCCGTTTATGACATTGCGGCGTAAAAGCATTTATGATTAGAAGATATTGTAGTCAAGTGGACTCCCATATTTGTTTAATTAAAGGAACATCTTTTCAAAGGTATCGGGCATGTTAAATCTCTGCTGAAATTACTATAATTCTTAGCCCTCTCATTTGAAAATGAGAACTTTAACAGTATCATTTTGTTTCTTGGCGTTAGACAACCTTGAAGAATCTGCATCCATTTGCATGAGTTGTATGCTCAATTATTTTTCAAAATTCGACTCATGTCTTTTGAACCCTTCTGTTTCAAGTGGTTGATGCAAAAGAAAAGTAGAGTTCGTAACATTATATTGACCTCCAAAGTAGAGATTTTAGATCATGTTTTCATTTTAATAAACTATCGAAATACTCTCTTACAGAGGCAGAGCCACCTTGTTCAAAAGGGTACATGTCAATTTGCACTCCCTCATTGAAAAATTATATTATATTTTTATGTACATATACTATATTATTGAATTTCTTAATTTTTTTTGTATTTATTTTTCTATATTTTGATTTTCACTGGCTAAAATTTTGACTTTACAAGCACTCTTGTATGTGTCACTTTCCTAATAAAAATATCGTCCTTCTAAGATTAGAACAAAAAAGATTACTTAAAAAGTCAACAATCTACTTCTACTTGGAAAACTAGTCCCAAGAGATTGCAATATTATATTTTATATCATTGACTGACATATTCTTCTTCTCAATCTTCTTAGTTTGTGTTATGAAATAATAAAACCGAAACAAGAATATTGTAGAGAAATAAGAGATGAGAGTTCTTTATTTCTCTAAAAGAATATAAATATAATGAAGAAAACCCTTTATTTATAAGGGGAAAAATAGCTTGGTTTCAAAGTCACAAACCCTAGCTTTTCTTCTAAATATAGACATCCACAATAATATATAATATATATAACACTCCTCCTTGGATGTTTATTTGATAGATAATGTGTCTCGTTAAAATCTTACTAGAAAAAATCTAGTGGGAAGAATTCTAGTGAACGAAAAATAGTACACATTTCTAATAATACGCCATTTGGTTGCCTCATTAAAAATCTTACAAGAAAAATTCAGTGGGACAAAAACCTTGAAAGGAAAAAAGAGTGCAACGCGGATTAACTCCCCTGATGAGAACTTCAATCCAAAAAACTTGAATCTTCACATCTCAATCTTATTCGCGATCTTCTCGAAAGTTGCAGTTGGTAGAGACTTGGTGAATAAATCAGTCATATTATCACTCAAATAAATCTTTTGCATGTTGATATCATCTTTCTTTTGAAGCTCGTGTGAAGAAAAACTTTGGTCAAACATGATTTGTTCTATCTCCTTTTGTGAATCATCCATTTATTTTTAGGCTATGTATGCTTTTGCGTCTTCAGTCTTTGAATAGAGATGCATTGGCATATAATATTATTTAAATCACTCCAAGTACATTCCTCACTTGCTTTATAAATAAATGTTATTTTTATATGATTTGACTGTCATGTAGAACAACATCGATGTAATCCCTCATAGGGATATCAAAATATATAAATGCATCAATTGCATAAAGATATCACACTTTAGGACCAAAGAGTTCTGCGAGTTTCTCAATTCAACTTCTTTCAGCAAATAATCTATTTCTTTTGAGAACTCTTCAAGAGTTCAAATAATATTTTCAAGTAATCAATTTACACTCATAAAAACGTAAGGATAATAGAGTCATGTGTATCCTTAGTCAATGAATATTCATTATGATTTAATTGCATTCACTTTGCTTGATTTAATCCATAGAAGAATTAAGAACAGATTTTTAAAACATGTATATGCTTCAGGCATTTATACTTCTTTAAGAATTTTCATATAAATTTTGTCAAGTGACTATATTCATTAATATTTAAATGGGTGACCTTCTCTGTTGTCTGGACTGCAGGTCTAATAAGCTTTACGCTTACCAAGATGTGTCATTTCCCTTGATAATTATTTCTATGTCAACATGCTTTAACAGACATAGAATTTAGATCCTTACAATCTTTTACAATATTGCGCGTTATATTGTATTAAAGATATCGTCGACGATATATTATCTTGTATCGGTTCACAATTAAGACATAACATATTGAGATCTCATCACTTCCATTATTCTTAGGTAACTTAACCTCTCATGAGATTTCATGAGGCGTTATGTCGGAGGCTCTTCAAAGCACATTGCCTCCATTTTGATCATTTGCTCATTTTCTTTTTCAAGGATTATTGCCTTTGAAATCGATTGGTCTACCATGCTTCATGCATGTCATAGACTCTATCCTTCAGGGACATTAATATCAATAGGAGCATTTTGCAGCTGAAATATGATATTAGTTTTGGGTCAGCGAATACTTCTAGCATTTAACTTGAATTTCAGCAAATGCTTTTAGAATTTAACTCGAATTAACTTTTGAATGAGGATCATACTAATGATAAATCACAACATATTTCCTAGTTGCTAATTTTCTCCCCCTTATGTTAGAAAAACTAACATATATTTCATCTTCTTTATGGAAATCCATCTTTGTACATCGTCGTAGAATAATTAATGATATATCACACATAAAAAATTATTAGATGGATATATCTGGTTCCTGACCCTGAACCAATTGTGAGGGAGAATTTATTATAATTTATTTATTTGAAGCATATAAGTGATGTTGTATGCAATATATCATATTTCAGATCAACACGTGAAATTTTGTTCTCATTAGCAATGGTTTAGCTATTTATCGGAGGCATTCAACGCTAAATCAATTTGAATATAAACCAGCATTAACAAAATGAATTATCATGATTAGATAATCTGAAAATTGTGCTCTCAACTCAATTATTTTGAGCAAGTAATTGTGTATATGTCAAACTGCGGGTTGACAATAAACACACATGTGACCGTCTTATCGATGCATCTATTTAAGACATCACATAACAAGTGAACGAACACATATTCATATTTTATATTCATTTCAAATTTAGAGAATTCAATCCTAACATTAGCCAGTATAACCAACTTATCATGAGAACAAGCAACAAAAATAAATTCTTAAAGAATCTTCTAGTTCTTCAATATATGTCAAATACTCAATATGAACATCATATTTGAATCGGAATGGCTAAATAGCTCATGTTGACTAATAAAATTATTTATACTAGTAAGCTTCAAGTTTACTACGCCATGTGCTATTTGTTTTAGTAAACTTCTGATTTACGATGACATGAATTATTATTTTTTATACCAATAAACTTCTGGTTTACCATGACATGTGATTTCACCATGCTTATATTTCTGTAGTACAATTTGAAGAATAAAGAAGGTAACCATTCACATATATATTTTTTACGCACTGTGATTTTGTAGATATTTAATCCTCCAATCATATATAGCTTCAATACAATAGTCATTTACTTTAGTAAACTTCGGATTTACTATAACTTGTGTTTCGATCATAACAACTTTGTATATTATAATCTAGAATGAATGACATAATAGTATATAAGCTCTCTATGAGCCTTTAATCTATTCTTCATAATCACATATTGTTTGGACACCAGTAGTGACATGATCTTCTAGATAAATAGTTAGATCTTCTGGAGCCCTTAATTGATTTTGTACTATCAAATATTTGTTAGACACTGCTGATGTCATGAAAGGAAAATTTAATTAGACATTGCTGGTGTCATGAAAGAAAACAGTAACCAAATGAATATTTAAAAACAATTGTAAATTTATAAAGAACGAAAAGGAAACGTTAAGTTCTAAACTTCAGTATTGTAAACGTCTTTTTCAGCGAGACCAATTAATATCTATTTTTTTAGAAAAACGACAACTGTATAGTTGTCACTTCCTTCAAGAAAAAAATTATATGATTCAAGCTAGCACATGTCAAACGTTGGATTGATCCATACAGTAATTGCAGCATTGTCAAGTAACCAAAAGTTAAAGCTCTTGTCCGTGAGACTAAAGAAATAAAAGAAAGGAATTAAAATCTTAATTTGATTACTCAACCAATCTGTCATAAGGTACTTCATGGGAGAATTCAACCACATGTTATAAAATTAATCAATATATTTCTACGTACGATAGATACATAGTGCAATAACTTTTATACCACAGGAATAATATTTATCTATCTCTCCAAGAGGTTCTTGATATACAACGTTCATCTATAGCTCATTATTTTGCTCAAGCACAAGAAGACATTGTTTCAAAATATTTCTCAGATATTTTACCAATTCTTTCTTCTTCTGGAGTAAAGTTTTTGAGTTCTACGATCGTTTCGGGAGTTTCAAGGTTTACTACTTCGAGAGTAAATTTCAAAGTCTTAATACTCAAGGAGTAGATTTCAAGGTCTTACTATTTTAGGAGTAAATTTAAATTTTCTACTACTTCGAGAGTAGAGTTCAATGTTGTACTACTTCGGGAGTAGAGTTCAAAGTTCTATTACTTTGGAAGTAAAGTTCTAAGTTCTACTACTTCGGGAGTTGAGTTCAAAGTTTGCTACTTCGGGAGCAGATTTCTGAGTTTACTTCGGGTGTAAAGTATATAATATTCAAAATATTTCTTCTAAATTATTCTACCTCTTCTGAAGATGAGTCGTGATATCTTCAAAACCAAATACACGTCCGTATTTATAAGCTTTACTATATACTATCACATTCACTTCAGGGAATGAATCTGTATTTATAACATTTATCAAAAGTTTTCATTCTTCGGGAATGGAACATAATCATCTGAGCGTGTCCTTAACCACATTAAATTATGATAGCTTATAAACTCTTTTAAGAAGTTGATTGCTACTTCAGGAGAAAATCGAGGCATGCATATAAAAATAATACCACTTCAAGTGATTATAGATATAAATATTTAGTCATAACGAGCCTTCTGGAATAAACTAAAAACAACAGATATACATTGATTTAAAAGTTGCTAAAAGGCATGACCACGTGAGAATCACTACTTAAAACTATGATTGACAAAAGAATTTTCGAGATATCACTAGATAATCATATATCCATAAGTTACTGCCTATTACTAGCTATAGGATGTTTGTCCAGTAGAGTAATACATTATCATAGATAATAAAATATTCTTTTCATAGATTATTATATCAATTGCCATTTTATATTGCAAACACTTTTAAGGTAAATCAACATTAGAATTTAACCTTGCAAGAACTGAGATTTGTGCATACATGCATATAGTCCGACATAGAACAAAAGTGTGTATACTTGAATTTTCGAATAAAAGCTGTCAATATTTTTAGCTTGTTTTTAGTCGAGCCAAAACCTTCATATACTTTTTTTAGTCTTGTTTTTAAACTTCTCATTGGTACTATCTGAAGATTGTTTTGTCATTTGAAAACTGTGAAATTACTAAATATTTTTAGCTTCTTTTAGATCACAAGATTCAAAAGTTTTCTTTATTTCTTAAACTCTGTGCCCAATCAAAATACATCACATAAATTGAGACTGAGAGAATACTTAATTTTGACTTTTTACAAGTTGAATTTTTTATCTATTTATGCAAAATAATAGATTTAATTGTGAGAGAGCAATTTTTTTAGGTGTAACTGGAAAATCTCCCCTTTCTTTGTTAATAATATAAAGACAACTGCTCTCTGGCGGACGTAGGATCATTTTGATCTGAACCACGTTAAAACTTGTGTTCTTTATTTTACATTTTTTGAAGGAGACAGAGATGATCAGGCAAGTGTGCTCTTTGTGAGAGGCCGGACTAGCCAACAGGGAAGGAGCAAATCAAAGCACAGATCAAAGTCTCGTGTGAACAAGAAGAATGCTTATTGTTGGGGCGGCGGTAAGAAGGAGCATTTGAACGAGATTGCCCAACGTCAAAGTCCAAGGAAAAGGCGAGGGAGAAGATGAAGACACAAAGACCGGAATGCCTTATAGATCAAGCAAATTTGATTGCATATGCGTTTGTAGCTGCATAAGGAGAGATTAAAGATCTTGAGCTCTCCTGGTATGTTGAAGCAACTTATTGCAAGGATGCAACACAATGGCGGTTAGCTATGACTGAAGAGATAGAGTCTCTTCACAAGAATCAGATATGGGTCTTAGTGTAAAGACTAAAGGGGAATAGCATAGTTGGATGCAAATGGGTCTACAGAAACAAAGAGGGAATTCCTGAAGTGAAAGATGCTAGGTTCAAGGTGAGATTGATTTCAAAGGGTTTCAGTCAGAACCAGTCGTGAAACATAGCTCAATTCGCGTGCTACTAGCATTGGTTGCACAATTTTACTTGGAGCTTCAATAGTTTGATGTCAAAACTGCTTTCTTACATGGTGATATAAAAGAAACAATCTATATGGATCAGTCTGAAGGTTTCCTAGCTGAGGGAAAAGAAGATCATGTATGCCAACTGAAGAAGTCTTTGTATGGTTTGAAGAAATCCCATAGACAATGGTTCGAGACATTTGATGCATTCATGACTACACATGAATTCTCTAGGAGTGCATTTAATAGTTGTGTGTATCACAAAAAGATGTATGGTAGCTCAATGATTTATTTACTGTTGTATGTTGATGATATGCTTATTGCTGCTAACAACATTATAGAGATAAATGCTTTGATAAAACTATTGAGTAAGGAATATGACATGAAGGATTCGGGAGCTGCAAAGAAAATCCTTGGTATGGAGATTCCAAGAGAAGACGGCGTTGTGAACCTTTCTCAGAAGAGGTACATTAAAAGTATTCTCGAGAGATTCAATATGCATATGTGCAAGCCTGTTAGTACACCGTTAGTTCCTCATTTTAAACTTTCAGAGTTACAAATGCCTCAATCTGAGGATGATGTGGAGCATATGTCAAAGGTTTATTATGCCAGCGTAGTTGGTAGCATTATGTATGCTATAGTGTGTACATGTCTAGATATTGCTCAGTCTGTAAGTAGATACATGTCCAATCCAGGAAAGATGCATTGGGAAGTTGTCAAGTGGATATTGAGATATCTCAAGGGAGATTCTGATGTTGGTCTAACCTTTCGAAAAAGTGTTGGAGGTATTTCTGTTCTCGGTTATGTAGATTATGACTATGTAGGGGATGTTCATAGAAGGAGGTCCACACATTTTCACTCCTGTTGGTAGTGATGTTAGTTGGAAGTCGACTCTGCAGTCGATTATCACTTAGAATACAACAGAAGTAGAATACATTGCAACAACGGAGGCATTACAGAAGTTATGTGGTTTAAAGGTTTAGTGGCATAATTGAGTTTGGTTCATCAAGAATCAACTCTTAGATGTATAGCAAGAGTGCTATTCATTTGATTAAAAATCAGAAATTTCATAAGCGCATTAAACACATTGATGTCAGGTTTCATTTTATTCGAAATGTAGTTGAAGAGGGAACTATCAAGGTCATGAAGGTTGTCACAGACGATAACACTGCAGATATGTTGACCAATATAGTCCTGCTTGCTAAGTTTGCACACTGCAAGGACTTGGCAGGAGTACACATCAATTGATGCAACTCCAAAGAGAACAATTGTTAGGTGGATGTGGTATGTTCAATAAGGGCTAGATCCTTTTTGTTTCTTACAACGGGGTTGCCTAGTAAGCTTAGAAGTTTTGGTCAGAGTTGTTCACACGCACGCTCAAATATAAATGAAGGTGGAGATTGAAAAGGTTGGTTTTTGGGTTTAATCAACAATGGCATGCCAATAGGAAAAGTTGGTGCGAAAAGAAAGAAAAAGACAAGAGGAAAAGTGGTGTGGCTGCTAGGATGCTTTCCTCTGTCACGACCTAATATGGAGGGCCATGACTGGCACCTGGACCTAGCTGGCCGAGTACCGACGTACACATCATACTAATCTTTTGTATTGTTCATAAGGGCTGATAAGAACAACATAGACAGTAATCCCTTACATGACAACTTAATAATGAAACATTAGTGACATAACATAACTTAATATACGGGTCGTTAATGCCATATGCATCATACTGTAAGACATCAAAGTTGTACTCATGCTGAACACAGGACAATATGTCTATGAGCCTCTAAGAATACATAACCATCATAAGTCGGTATAGGTCCCCGCCATACCCATCATCATCTGTATATACATATGGATAATGACACATGCAGGTAAGTCCGGAGAAGTAGACCTCACCGACCAACCGCAAAATCTAGAGGCCTACTGGATAGCCACCAACCTATCTATCTTGACCCACAGCACGACATACAGCATCCACAAAATAAAAATATCAGTACGAATAAACTACTGCGTACGTAAGACAAGAAACATAAGTAAAATCAGTAATGTAAATAGAGATGAGGAGATATAACATGTAACTCTGAAATGCCACTGAGGGTGTATGACATGCATGCTTTCATTTAAAAACATATACATATATATAAGCCATACTATGGGGATGTATCATCATCATCAATCCACTCTTTGTGGCAAACATCATCATATAGTACCCAACTGCAGTGGTGTGTACAATAGGTGTCGTAACCGGCTGACTATAGTGAGGCTTGGTGTAATATATATATATATATATATATATATATATATATATATATATATATATGCATGATAGACTTATGGAATGACAATCTGAACCTTTCGGAGTGACGTAAGGTCGGCAAACCTCCGAATATGTTATTAGAGCTATGTCGTCATCATGAACCTTATAAGAATCAGGAAATACCAACATTATATGATAACATGAGAATAATAAAAATCAACATCATCATCAACAGTTCCATAAGAAGCTAGCATGAGAAAACAAATGGAACCTGAGTACTCCTCATTAGAATGAAATAATACAGTCAATTCTATATTTTAAGAGTAGAGTATCTTTTGGAAGCTCATTTGTTATGTTACGTTCATTAGAGTCGTGCAAAATAAGGAAATGGATAGCCTCAAATACCTATATAATCTCATCCTTAATACACAACCAAACTAAACAGAATCTTCTTACGTCTACAATAAGTAAACATGATATTGTTTTCATTATTTAGTGTCGAAACTATCATATTTGCTACTCATATAACCTATGGAAAAATGGGAAACATCTCCCCTGTTTATACTATATCCCAAGGACTGCTAAGGGTCATCAAACAACCCAACAATAACAACACAATCCAATATAAGATTTGTGATTACTTTAATAATCATATTGAGCGACAAGCTCCATTTACGAGTAAAAAAATATAATTTGAATTCAATTCTTGTTCTAGAAGTCAGTCTACAACATTCATAACATCATACTTATGCTTACCATTATCACACCCCAACCTAGGGGGTGGATGGCACTCAGTTCCTGGCAAGGCCCGAGCATACCAAGCTGAACTCTCAATCTAAGCCTTGAAGGATAACTAGGCCCTTGAGGCCATACTGTAAAAACAATCTCAACTTAGGCCGACAAGGCCGAACTTATTCTTACTATACACTACTATGGACCGAGAAAGCCTCTGCAAACACTTATACTGGGTAAATAAAACATACAACAAGGGTCGATCATGCCACTAACAATTGTACATACCGAACCTGCATCTATGAAGCCTCTATAGATAACTGATATCAAACGTAATTAGTATAAGGCCTCGGCCTACCCACAGTCTGTATAAAATATATGTTACTTAACTTCTAGACTCGGCTGCACTCTGGAAGAGATGGAGTCTTACCAATCCTTCATTGAATCCCAATCTTCTCTGCTGGGAGAACTTGTTAAACTGATTACCTATGCCGGCAGGCATGAAATATAGTGCTCTAGTAACGGGACATAAGTAAAAATAAATGTACCAAGTATGTAAGGCAGAAAATATTTTGAATATATATAAACTCTAAAGTTGAAGAACATGAGTAAATATACTGGAAGTCTTTACTGAAAGTTACTGAAAGGAAGGGACGGGAGTGGATTGACCACAACCTCTCGGTAAACTTACCTGGTCACCGTCGTTTGGACTGCTTGGTCCCTCTTTTTATCTATACAATCTATTCTATTTCGGCCCTATGTACTATACTTACTATCTATGATTTTTGATCTCTATTACGTTATTATCTAGCAAACAATTTGAACATAATATTCTGTCTTCACAAGGGATCCGGTGTGTGAGTACGTGTTACCGAAGGAAAGTGTATATGAATAGCCCCAAAGGCAATCTATATTTATATAGCCCTGAAGGAAATCTATATTTGTATTAGCCCGAAGGCAAGCATGTGTATGTATAGCTCGTAGGCAATTTGTATGACCAATAACCCAGAAGGCAAGCACATGTCTGTATATCCCCGTAGGCAATCTATATGGCCAATAGCCCTGAAGACAATCTTTATATGTATAGCCCCTAAGGCAAGCATACATCTGTATAGCCCCGTAGAAAATCTGTATGGCTAATACCCCGAAGGAAATTCTATATAGCCCTGAGGGTAATGTGTATATCTATATAGCTCTGAAGGCAATCTGTATCATAGCCCCGAAGGTGGTGTCCATATCCACTTAAGGAACCATCATAGCCCCTAAGGAAAGTGCATACATACACAACAAGCAAACAATATATAGCTAAGTACTTGCGTCTATAACTCATATCTTATCTAGCACTTTCTGTAACCTATGGTCCATACTTACTATCTCGTGAGCTACTATGTTAGCTTTAAGGAGTATTGTACTATGTTAGCGCTTGTCTGACTATCTCATTACGCTACTCAATTCATTGCTCTTATAACTCGCACATCTCTACCTTTCTTGATTTTGAGGAGTACCTCATATTCTATATCCTTTTAATTGACTCATTATGTCGTACCTCGTACTCTATTTCTTATGGCTTTAGGGAGTCTATTAGTCCTCTTTGAATATGTCTACACGTTCCTCTTGCTAGGCTATTACGATCTCATCTTTTAGCTAGTATAACCTCATCCTCTATTTACTTATGTTCTGCTACTAACTCCTTAGCTTGTTTCTTTGGGTCTCTCTCTATTCGGAACTCTCAGCTTATATGTAGATAGCTTACGATTATATTGGAGGCGTTACGAACTCTGCTTCTTAGGACTTACACGGGAACTCCACTCAAGTCGACTCCTTAACTCTTTGACGATCTCAATCCGTCATGAAGGAACGTAGGGGCAAACTAGCCCCCTTCGGCTTCTAATAAAAAGGACACATCTATGGATTCATGCCAAACCGAAAGAAGGATTGAACTTACATACCTCATCATTGCATATATTTGAGTCTCACGGGTCCTTGTACGCTCTACGAACGATTACCTACATTATACAAATGACTCGGATCAAATTCATATCAATAACTAGAAGTAGTTCTCTTAGACATTTTAACAACCACCTCGAGTGCATATAACTTGTACTACTCTTAACAATGGTGGTTAATAATTCAAGAACCCCCTTCAACTCAACTTAACCTCTTTAACTTCTTCATACTACAATCAACAACAACCAGCAATATGATACTAATATCTAGCTCCAACAAGCAGCCCACAACTATACAACAACAACTAAGTTCTTTCAAGAATCACTTCATAAGTTTCTTTGTTTACAACACTTCTATAACTTATAATTTTTCTTCATCAACTTGATAACTTGGTGTAGAGGGATTAGAAGACATCATAGGAGTGACAGGGCCTTACCTTAGCGGCAAGAACACTTCTACCACATCTTTCCTTAAAGCTCTAAGAAACTCCTTATCTTAGTCAACAAGATGAAGAGATCAACAAGATTATCTTAGGCCTTTCAAGGAAGAAAAATCACTTTTCTAACTTGAGAATTGATCTTCAATGATGGAGAACTCATTTGAGAGAGTGGGAGAATTCTAGGGCTTATATGATTTGAAAATGAGGTGAAATGAGCTAAGGATTGGACTTGGCGACTTAAATACAATCCCACTGCGCCATTTTTATCACCCTACCTCACTGGGTGAAGCCCAGGGAGACCAAAGTCTCGCTATGGAGCTCGTCGGGCGAGCTCCCTCGGGCAGTTTGCCTGCAGTTGCACAGTCTAGCAAAATCATGAATATCTTTCATCTCTGATGTTGTATAGACGAACGGTTTGTTGAGTTGGAAAGAAGACTCTCTGAACCAGAACATAGATAGGTTATTCACCTCATTCCACTTTATAAATGGGGAGATATTCCCTTGCCAAGTTAGGTCAAAAAGATTATCCAAAATTCTGCCTGCCTTTCCCCAAATTTCGACTTACTTAATTTCGTTGATTCGTTTGACCTCGAAACCTTATGGTACACTTGATAACAACCTTCATTAACCATATAAAGGTATCATCACATTTTTTGCTTACGTTATCTAGCTTACTATGACGTCGACATACAAAGTGCGGGGTGTAGCAACCATATCATTTTCAACCCAAAACATCCTAATAACAACCCTCAAGACAGTCCACATGCCTACACTTCAGCCTTTACTTTCAATTCATAGTTTTTAGATGTTTTCTCCTCCATTTCACTTCATTAATACATGGATAGACTTAAAAACAATAACCACAACATAACCAGATTATATTCCATAATTTCCAACCATTAGAAATCATGTTTATAATCTCAAAACAATCCAGCAAAACAATAGCCATATCTTAGTCTATTTCAATGCTATCTTGTAGTATTTTGCTTTAAACAACTTCACCAACATGAAATTAAGCTCAATCAAGACCAAAGGGATATTAAACATACCTTAATCAGTAGATATGACAACCCACGGCTGGTTCAACTCACATAACCCTTAATCACATCACAATATCATAGACTTGTTGTTCTTTGTGATTTCCAATACTTTGATGAAAAATTGGATTGATTTCTCTTCAACCTGTCTTTAAAACCTTGTAGATATGTAGAGAAGGGTTTTGGGATTTTGTGGACGAAATTATAAAAATGAAGTCTACAACTCTATTTACTGCATCAAGTGGGCCCCAAACTGGCTGCCTACACAGTCTCGCAAAATCGCCAATATCTCTCTACTCTAACGTCGTATTGATAAATGGTTTAATGCTTTGGAAACTAGACTCTTAGACCTTCAATTTCGTGGGTGGATCGCCCCGTAATTCCAAATATATCTCTAAATCTCTGCAACATTGGACCCAAATTATCAGTTAATATAGGAACGTAACTTGCGAATTTGTTTTCCGACTTTTATTTTACAACTTGCTCGACTTCAAACCTAAACACACAACTATTATACGATTCACATACCTCATAACATGACCTTTTTATCATGTTAAATACTCCTAGTCTTACCCTAAAAGTATGAGTTATAACATTCCCAACTTGCGACTTTCGATGAAACTTATTTTCTTCGATTCGTTTAACTTCTAAACCTTCCAACATGTGCTATACATGGTTTTAAACACTCATAAACTTGAAAATTGTATTTCTCTCCGAGCTTATGTCGCCTGAATTATGACACTTTTAACGTATAAAATGTGGGATGTAACATCCTCCCCTCCTTAAGAACATTCGTCCTCGAATATAAAAATAATCGCAAGGGAAAATTAACTCTCAATTTTTTTCCTTATAAAAATTTATACCTGCCAATTTTGCAACAATCCATACTACCCTTCGAACCTTACAAAGCTATACCAGCATTATACCCGTATATTGGATCACACACCGTAGTAGTGTCTCAAGGAATCTGTACGGGCAGTTGTTTACCTTGTATGGTTAATTATACTTCATTCATTTCCTCCACTTAGTAATTTCTTCAGTGGTCTTGCTCTCTATAACACATAACACAACTTTATCTTCCATCCTCAAATTACGAGTCAGGTGTCGACATGACATCACAAACGACTTTTCTTCTTAAGATCAATCTCTTTGGTAAAATGTCCTTGGCGGGATATTTCTATACTTTTTGGACTTCCTCGCTTTTACCCGTCACTTAAGGATTTCATACATCTCGGTTTGTCGTGGTCTTATCTTATCTTTGTACCGGTTTATATATATACGCATATAGATCTGTGAATAAAGGTTACGTCTGGCCACGATTATCTCATTAATTCTTGTTGTTTACTTTTGGGTAAAGTCTCTGTCGATCCTGAGCTGCCTGAATTAATGCCTTGCTTTCTTAGTAGCTAAGGGGGTTAGCTTAAATCCTAGGGGTCCCTTGAAGTACTTCACTTATGTCTGTGTTGTATTCCATACAGAGTTTTTGGAATACTGAAATTGGTACCCTTAAGGTAGGTGAATATCCGTTATAGTGATTAGCTACCTCTTATTCCATGTACTTCACTTAATGTCACTCACATGTGCTTATTATATATTTTTGTGGATCCACCATTCGATATTTATTTTTATTAAGATTTTTGATCCCTCCAGTTGCCATCGTGCTTATACCGTATGTTAAATAGAAGACTATTGCGGAGATTATCTACGTCGTCAAGTCAGTCCATTAGACTTTCAATATCGCATGACTTACATACCATTCTCATGTATTTATGGTCTCTTATTGCTATTTCCTCTCTTATTGCTACTTCCTCTCTTATTGGGTTTCCTTTGGGCTTCGATTTGTAATGTTACATTTACTCATCCTTCCTACCAGTGATCATGTTGGTATTATCTGAGTTTTGCTTTTACTCTTCTTGGGATTCTATAATTTGGTCTTGGGACAACTTAACTTAACCTAGTTTCCTATGTCTCCTGTTGTTGTTTTAGGGTGTCGTTCACAACCTCGATCTTAGTCTGATGTTGAAGGATGCTTACTTATAACCCTTGGATGGGTTACTCCATTGTCCTTATTATCATTGCGTTCCCCTCTGTTTAAAAGTAATAGAGCTGGCTTACTTGCAGTTTTTGATGTACTTACTATATGGTCGTGCTTTATGTATGAGGTATTCACGTCATTGTGGTTATATGCGTTAAGGGGTGGAGTTCCTCTAACTTCCTCAGCATATTTGGTTAAGCAATCTCCTTCCTTGGCTGCAAGATATGCCTTAGCTCTTACATGTCTTACAGTTCCATACGTGTATGATCCCAACATCATTTTTTCTTCATTCCTTAGCTAACGTGCCTGGTGGTTGTTAAATCAATGATTTGTCTCCTTGTCAAACCCTTATCAACCTCTTTAGTCCATTTTTCGTGGTTGTTCCCCACGTCTTTACTGGGAGTGCCACTTATATTACTTTCCATATCCGAGTTCTATAGTCGTTGGTTGGGTCTCATTTCACTCTCTAGGTCTTAGCTTTATCCGATGAACGTACTCTATAAAGGTTGTAATTGTGCAGACGTGAAATCAAATACTATACGTCATTCTGCTACCTTGTCGACACTTCTATGGCTCTTTACCTTGTTAAAGCTGGGTCATTTTGGCTTGTTGCTGCTTTTCTTATCTGTTTATCCTTATCCCTTAATCATTGTAATTCCATCATATCCATGCTCATTTATTTACGTAAAGTTTTCGGTTGTACTTCTGCCCATTGGCTTCCTTTTAGCTAATTCTTCATCCATATCTACGTGCTCCTCTTAAATTGCCGCGCATTCTTGCCTTACTTGCTTATAGTCTTATTATATTTTTATTGTACTCCTCAAGAGGATCACACTTCTTCTAGGCATTCTACTGTGTTGATCTCCCCCCTTTAGGGGCGTAACTAACACTAGCGTTTTAGCATTCTGCTCCTTTATAGGTCAAATTGCTAACCCTCACATCGTATTACGATTCTTCTTTCTTGGCGACTTAATTCTTTCCAAAGTATACTCCTGCTGTTGAGGCAATTCCTGTGTTGTTCATACGTATGGGGTGGTATATCTTTGTTTGATACGTTAGACTTTGACAAATATGTCTTATAGTATGAAGCTTCATCGTGAAAACTTTAACTTTGATTAACTCACCATGGGCATCCCCCTATTGCTTGTCCTTCTATATGCAATCGTCCACTTCTATGATTATAACGTTACTAAGTTCCGTTTAAACTTCCCAAGTCTAGGACTTTCCTTAAGGTACTTGCTAACGTTGGTACCATTACGTCTTTGGGATATCCATCTTTGATAAGTTCTATTTAAAATGGTCACTTCACTTTCTTACCGGTGATTTAAGGCAATTCCCTTATTACGTCCGGCCTGCCCAAGCTTGTTCTCTGGTCAGTGAGTTAGTAAGGTAAAAAATTTTATACACGATTCGAGCTCACCTTCAAGTCTTATCGTCGTCTTCTCCTTTCTTAGTTTCCTTGTCTTAGCACACCACATTCCATCTGTTTTTTCTTCAGTCCCCTATTAACTTCTGTTCCCTGTTTGTTCTAGAAATCTTCCCCAGGCATTCTCTTACCCTCTATTTTTGTGTCGACTAAAATCTTATTTATAGCATTTATGACGTACCTCCTTACTTTATCTTATTTCTTTTCCTCACTATCTCTATCGTATTCATTATTTTCTATTCATATATGTATACTGTTAGCTCTTTATAAGAGTTGCGACTGATCCCTCTATGTTCCTCTTATACTAACATAGTTTTTTGGGGATTACTTAGTGTGAATGCCACATGAGAAAATTGGCCATATATATTCGTCATTGCATTAGTATAATCTCATGTCTTCTCAATTCATCAACTTAGTAATCTTATCATCATTATCTCTTTTGGCATTTTTTTGCCTTTGCGTACTTCTGTTGTTACACCTCTTTCCATTATCCATAAGCACACGATAGCTTGATCATAAAATCTAATATCACCCATCTATACACTCTTACAATCCAGTAACGTATGAAATATAAGTTCAGAGGAAGATAGGTATGAACTTGGCTAAGGGAAAATTGGGTCGTGGATTTACTCGTCTATGAAGTTTTATGCCTTATTAGCTTGTTGGACCTTATTGTAGTTCCACTTATTTCTTTCCGACTTTTACTTTGTATTACAGCCTACCTTTACTGTAATATCATGCTTTCATATAACAAACGACAAACTGTTATCATTTCATAAGTATATGTATAAGCATTTCCAATAAAACTAGTGATATACCTGCATTAATCTCGTAACTCTGAATATTATTTGAGCCTAGCACCCTCTTCGGTTGAGTCTTGAATACCTACACATCCTATGGTCCCTACTTCCTCACCAGCAACACTCTCTAGTACCGGCTTGACATGGCCCAACATGTTCTCATCCACACTGATGACAGCCGAATGAAGGCGACCTACCACCCTCAATGTCCTCGTGTTCCTATCCTTGGGGTCCTGATATCTGCGATTCTAGCCTTGGCTCTACTAGAGAACTCCAATCGGATATATTCTATAGCAGTAACCCTCTATCACCTTCAACTGCTCTAAAACTCTCAATCCGACTACTAGTTAACTATTTCTCGTGTCTACTAGCTATTGGGGAGCCCCAATTAACGAATTCCCATAACAGTGAGCACCCTGGTCTTTCAAAAGGTTTAACATCTGCGGGTGCTCGAATATGACCCCAAACTTGGAAAATAATTGATGGTGCTTATACTTGTACCATTCCCCTTATATATTGGTCAATGGGAGTCGTTAATGGAACTGATGACCTTGTTGATGTCCGAGACATTCTCCAATCTGGAAGTAAAAACGAGGTCGATGGTACTCTAAAGGGCGACTCACTTAGGATCTCAAATGGATCCTCCTCAATAGAATACGTTGGCTCCGATGGTTCCTCTTCGATGGAATATATAATCTCAGATGGGTCTTCCTCAATAGAATAACTTATGCCTCTTTTTGATACTATTGTAGTCCTTGGACCCATATTAGCGGGTGGTATCAGGCTTATACCCTCTCCCACAACTATACTTACTTTTCTACTAGTTGTAGTCTTCCTTGACGTAGGCATCTCTGAAAAAGAAAACAGGGTGAGAATCAGAAATTGAATACTTACAACTCCGCTCTATTGTACGATCTAGATTTCAAATTAAGGTAGCAACCCTAAATGTCTTGTAGCCTCATGATTATAAATGTGGTGCGCAACACATCCATAATTAAGACTCTACTAGACACGGCTCATATATAATCCTAGGACAAACCTGCTCTGATACCAAGTTTGTCACGACCCAATCAAGAGGGCCATGACTGGCACCCGAACCTAGATGGTCGAGTATCGACGCATACATCATACTAATCTTTTGTATTGCTTATAAAGGCCGATAAGGCCAACATAGATAGTAATCCCTTACATGAAAACTCAACAATGAAACATCAGTGACATAACATATGTAAATATATGAGCCATTAATGTCATATGCATCATACTGTAAAACATCAAAGCTATTCTCATGATGAACATAGGACAACATGTTTTTGAGCCTCTAAGAATACATAACCATCATAAGTCAGGATAGGGCACCGACATACCCATTATCTATATACATATGCATAAGGAAACATGCAGGTAAGTACGGAGAAGTGGACCTCACCAACCAGCCACTGAATCTGGAGGCCTACTGGATAGCCATCAACCTGTCTATCAGGCAGCACGACATACAACATCCACAAAATAAAATTATCAGTAAAACTACTGAGTATTTAAGGCAGGAAACATAAGTAAAAGCAGTAATGTAATTAGAGATGAGGAGATATAACACGTAACTCTGAAATGCCATTGAGGGTGTATGACATGCATGCTTTCGTTTAAAAATATATACATAGATATAAGCTACACTATGGGGATGTATCATCATCATCAAGCCTCTATTTGGGGCAAACATCATCATATCGTACCCAACTGCAGTGGTGTGTACAATAGGTGTCATACCCGGCTGACTATAGAGCGGCTTGGTGGAAAATAGATACATATATATAATGCATGATAGACTCATGGAATAACAATCTAAACTTTTCGGAGTGACGTAAGGTCGGCAAACCTCCGAATACGTTATTAGAGCTAAGTCATCATCATGAACCTTATAAGAATCAGGAAATACTAAAAAATATATAATAACATAAGAATAATAAGAATCAACATCATCATCAATAGTTCCAGAAGAAGCTAACATGAGAACATAAATGGAACCTGAGTACTCTTCATTATAATGAAACAATACAGTCAACTCTACCTTCTAGGAGTAGAGTGTATTTTGGAAGCTCATTTGTTATGTTACGTTCATTAGAGTCGTGCAAAATAAGGAAATGGATAGCCTCACATACCTATATAATCTCCTCCTTAATACACAACCAAACTAAACAGAATCCTCTTGCATCTACAATAAGTAAACATGATATCGTCGTCATTATTTAGTGTTAAAACCATCATATTTGCTACTCATATAACCTACGAAAAAATGGGTAGCATCTCCCATGTTTATACTACATCCCAAGGACTACTAAGGTTCATCAAACAATCCAACAACAACAACAACACAATCCAATATAAGCCTTGTGATTACTTTAACAATCATATTGAGTGGCAATCTCAATTTATAAGTAATAAAACATAATTTGAATTCAATTATTATTCCATAAGTAAGTCTACAACATTCATAAAATCATACTTATGCTTACAATATCATTTTCAACCCATAACATCCTAATAACAACCCTTAAGACAGTCCACACGCCTACACTTCAACCTTCACTTTCAATTCATAGTTTTTACATGTTTTCTCCTCCATTTCACTTAATTAATACATGGATAGCCTTAACAACAATAACTACAATATAACCAGATTATATTCCATAATTTCCAGCCATTAGAACCCATGTTCATAATCTCAAAATAATCCAGCAAAACAGTAACCATATCTTAGGCTATTTCAATGCTATCTTGTAGTATTTTGCTTCAAACAGCTTCACCAACATGGAATTAAGCTTAATCAAGACCAAAGGGATATTAAAATTACCTTAATAAGTAGATATGACTCAAAACCCATGACTGGTTCAGCTCACATAACCCTGAATCACATCACAATACCATATACTTGTTGTTCTTTGTGGTTTCCAATACTTTGATGAAAGATTGGATTGATTTCTCTTAAATTTGGCTTTAAAACCTTGTAGATATGTAGAGAAGGGTTTTGGGGAGTTTGTGAATAAATTTTGGTGAAGAAAATGATAAAAATGAAGTCTACAACTCAAATTAAAGAGCCAAAGGTCGGCCACCGCCTCAAGTGGGCCTCAAACTGGTTGTCTGCGTAGTCTCGCAAAAATGCATATATCTCTCTACTTCGATGTTTTATTGATGAACAGTTTAATGAATTAGAAACTAGACTCGTAGGCCTTCAATTTTGTGGGTGGATCACCTCGTAATTCCAAATATATTTGGATAAAAGCTCTGCAACATTGGACCCAAATTATCAGTTAATTTATGAACGTAACTTGCGAAAACTTTTTCCGACTTTGTTTTACAACCACTCGACTTCAAAACTTAACACATGACTATTATAAGATTCACATACCTCATAACATGACCTTCTTAGCATGTTAAATACTCCTAGTCTTACCCCAAAAGTACGGATTATAACATTCCCAACTTGCCGACTTTCGACGAAACTTATTTTCTTCGATTCGTTTAACTTCTAAACCTTTCAACATGTGCTATACATGGTTTTAAACACTCATGAACTTGAGAATGGTCTTGCTCTCTGAGCTTATGTAGACTAAATTACGACACACTTTAACTTATGAAAATGTGGGATGTAACATCCTCTTTTGATATCACCCAAGACATCAAGAGGAGGTAGAAGCAAAATTGATGCTTGCTTCCTTTGATGTCACCAATGACATAAAGAGGAGGTTTTACCCCTATAAATAGATGCACTCCTTCTCTTGTAGTATTTATCTCCCCAAAAAATCATCCAATACATTGTAGTGAGAAGAGAGTTGAGAGAGCAATTCTCTTAGGTGTAATTGGAAAATCTCCCCTTCCTTTGTTAATAATATAAAGACAGTTGTTTTCTGGTGGACATAGGATCATTTTGATGTGAACCACGGTAAATCTTGTGTTGTTTCTATTACGCTTCCGCTAACAAATTTTCATTAGAGAGATATTCGTTTAATTACGTAACATGGTTATATTTATCAATTATATACAAAGTAAGGAGTTAGCCTCTAATGTTCAGCATTTACAAGTATCCACAACAACTAGCAATTATTGGCTGATTTGTACCTTACAAGCAATACAAAACAACAACTATTGATCATCTTATAATGAATGATCCTTCCATCATTTTGATGGTCGGATATTTAACTTATGCGGATTAATATACCTAACAACTGGTGATAAAAGAGCTTTATGTTATTCTTGTCAATTTCAAGATGCACCCATTATAGAGACATATCAACCTCAATGGGACGGATTGGGTTGGTCATCTATTTTAGTCATATGGTGATTCCCCTATTGTTAAAGATGGTTGTAATTAAGAAACGATTAAAAAGCTATAAACCCCAAGTTTTATGGACAGCCACTAAAAAGGTTTGAAGCTTTTGGATCTGAAAATCGAATTTAGGGAAATTATTATTTGTTTGGATTAAATGTTATTGCAAACAATTGAGAATATTCTTGAAGTTTATATCTCAATTTTGAGGGAGTTCGGTGAAGATTAGAGTTATTTTTTATTGAAATTTCATATTGGAACTCGAAAAGGAAGACATAAATAAGTTATGTGCAAATTGTATACAAACTATATGTAAGTTACATGTTTTGACTGAAATTATATACAACAAAAATTTTGTATGGAACCTATGTACTATGTTTTGACCAAATTCTATACGAGTATTTAAGTCGTATGTTTTGACCGAATATGAAGACAAGCAGAGTAGCATTCAGGAACTTAAGATGAATTGCATAGCTCTGTATTACTTTTGGTGTAAACAGGAGGTGTTAGGTCAATCAGAAGATAGTTTTACAGCTTTAGATTGGTTGTAACCTAGTGAAATATAGGAGGGCAATATGTAAGATGTAACACTTTTGAAGGGGGGCTACATATTTTGATGTAGTATACCTGTGAATATATAGACCAACAGTTACCTTTTTTTAAAAAAAAAAAAGAAGGAAAAAATTCGCCCCTGGCTGAGACTACTCAGAACTCAAAGACAATTACATTGTAACAAAATAATCTTGTCACAAAATGCTAAAGATATATCTTTTTGATAACCCTAAAGATATATGGAACTGAAAGGAAGCTTCTACATTTATGATGATAAAGAGATTTCTGGTGACTTCGCTCATGTACCATTACTAGACTTAATAAAAATATTTTCCAATTTCCAAATATTGGAGATGTTTTTTTTTCTTTGAATAAGCCAAACATTTCAGATCACTTTCTTTTGGATAAAGTAAGCATTTGAGATCATTTCTAGTTGAAGTTTTACATAACTCGACATAAATTATACATCATCCAAAGAGAGAATGAAATTTCTTTCCTTGAACCTTCATATCTACTCAAATGCATTCTTATAAAAAGAAACTTAATCATCTTACAAATCCGCTTTAGTACAAAATCACAAGATAATTTGATCTTACCAAGTTTTATAGAGAGATATCAACACACATGGATCTTCTCTAATCAAATTCCTAGTTTTTTCCATCTTTTTCATCCGTCAGTAACCAAGTAAAACTGAACTGAATTGAAATTATTATTCAACATCATTACAAATACCGTCTAGCTCTCCTTTATCACTAGTACATGTAAAAGCGGTAGGTAGTAGCTACACCTATCAAAAATCATTAAATCAATGTATGGACTACAAAAATTAGAAGAAGTTTTCAAATATGCCCCCTAATCTAGACCTTACATATATAAGTGAGGTTGTTTGAAGACTTACCACATAATAAATTGCACAATTGTCTTTGTCCTCCATGTAACTTGATTTAAGATTAAATCGGATCATATAAATAACCCACAAGGTTGTAGCCAATGTAGCTAAATCAAGTAAGGTGTGTATATCATATTCCATGACAAAACTACTATACAGTCTGACAGCCAAAAACAGAGCAGTGAGCTCCTGAGATTTGAGTGAAAGCCCTGAAATCATATAAAGAGTTATAAATGATGTGGGCACATAAAAAACAAAGACTTACAATGCAATCAAGAAAACCTAGGCATAGGATTGACTCAAGAACATTCAAATTTATAAGGATAAAAGGGAAAAACTCAAGAACTATAATTAACAGATCTACAGAAGAGTACAGAGCAAATTTTCCAAAGAATTAACAATAAGATAATTGAAGGGGAGCCTTGGAGTAACTGGTAAAGTTGCAGCCATGTAACCAAGAGGTCATGGGTTCAAGCCGCAGAAACCGCCTCTGGCAGAAATGCAAACAGACCCTTGTGGTCCGGCCCTTCCCCGGATCCCGCGCATAGCGGGAGCTTAGTGCACCGGCCTGCCCAATTAACAATAAGATAATTGCTATCTCATGTGCAAACTAATAAGGCCACAATAGGCAATAGCAACAGGAACTATGCCTCAATTACAAACAAGTTGGACCGGCTACATCACTTCTCCCTTTAAGCTCAACTCAAGTCGTCATCATTCCAAATAAAAATAAAAGTGCAAAAATAAGTTAAATATTTATTAATAGTAATAATAATATTATTAGAAGTTCTCTAACAAGACCAAATCCTACGACCCTAAAAAGGTTACAGTATTTTATCAACAATGCTACCACTGTTGCCTTGCATAACCCATCTCAATTGGCATACTGATTTTTCAACATGCATGAATTAAATAAAACACCATAATGCGATAGATAACACAGAAATTGTGAAAAAGAAAACTATCATTTGTGGAAGTTATTTTGAATGTAAAACAAGAAAAAATACACTCACCATCCATGTTGCCATACATCAAAACTAATTTTGAGGTTATATCCAGAGGCCAAGTTTAGCCTCATAAAAAGATTGATTGTGAATCGGGATTAGACAAGATTGTTGGGTCTAATGTAGAGAATCACACATCTAGGTTCAGTCGTCCAAGAGAATGACATGAGAACTAAAATAAGATAGATCAATAGATGAATGTTATGGGATCTTTATGCAATAGCAGAAGACCTAACAAAGTGAAAGGTAAATTTTAGAGGAGTCGTGACACCAACAATGTTATATGGAATCAATGTTGCGCTTCCAAGGCCCAACAAAACCACAAAATGAATTTTGCATAAATCAAATGTTAAGATGGAAAAGCGGTTATACAAGATTGGCAAAGACTATAACTGGTCGTATTTCATATGAATGATAAAATGTGAGAAGTTCGAATCAGATCATCTAGTTATGTTCTTATGTAGCATCCTTATGCAGGGACGACACTATGATAGTTGAAGGTGATATAACGAGGTAGACCTAAAATCTCAGGGAGGAAAATTGTCACAGAAAGCATACAATCGAAATTAACATGGATTTAGCTAAGAACATATTACAACAGAAGCAAACATCCAAATAGGAAATCCAACTAATTGAGATTAAGGCTCAGTTGTTCTTGTTATTCTTACACAGATCTGGTCTTTTTATGCTGGTTAACCACTTGCATGTCCATGTAAATATGGAATCTAGAGAATCTCTAGTTTTAGAGAACTCTTGATTTGCCTTAAAAGATCAATCATTTAGCATTTGAAATAAATGGGCATGAATAGAGTAAAATGGACACAAAGGATCATCTAGCCAACCCCAACTAGTTTGGCGTTGAGGCATAATTGATCGACCAATGCCAAGTTGTGTGATTAGATAAAGAAACTGAAGGCAAGTAAATACTGTTCAGGTACTTATACTTCTTTAGAAAAATAATTACTTTAGGACTCTCATCCTAACAGACTGTCGCTACCAAAGAGCCAGAAAGCAAATGCTCAACCTCGTCTTCACCTACATTATGTTTATTTAAAAAGAATATAGAGGACAAATTGTGTGAGAAGAATCAATCAATCATTTTCCCACCATCAATTCTAATAACCACAAGATGCCAGACTGCTGGCCGTTAAGGTAGCTGCAGCAAACACAGTCTCCAATACACCTTATGACTAATGCAAATGATTCTTGACTTCGCTACTTCAGCCAACCACCAAAAGTAGCCAATACTTTAAGGAAAAAACATGAACAGAAAAGTTAATGAAGGTATAGTGATAAGAATCAGGATACTTGAAAGAGAAACAAGAAAATAATACGGAAACGGAAAATACTAAGATTAAAAACTAGATAGGCGAAATTCGAGAAATAAATTCTCAAATCTCAAAAGTAATGACTAAGAACCCTAATTGATCAGTAAACCTAATTAGCGGATTAGGGCTAATCATGATTACTAGCCGATTAAATTCAAGAACTTAGATGAAGTGATCTGGACCCTAATTGAATAATTAAAAACAATAATTAGTGTAAGCCTAATTACCTTCTTCGTTTAATCAAGTAAGAACCGTAGATGTCAAGCAAAGAATTTCTTACCTCTCAGAAGAATCGTTCGTGTAAGATAAATATCCAAAGTAACCAATACACAAAGGTGTAAAAAAAATATCTCTCAATAATATTGTTATCAAAAAGAAGAAAATCCACCCCTATATATAGGGGGAGAAATCATGCATGCTTCTTACATGAAATTTGAATCCTACTTTTTTGGAAATACTAAGTAGTAAAATCTAACTAGGAAAACAAGTAAAAATTAATGTCACGCTTCTTCCCAAGACTACCTAGCAAAAAAGAAAAGAAGTGCCACTTTAGAACCAAAACAAATAAGTACACGGTAATTTGGCATGCTTTCCAGCCCTTTTGGGTGTGGATTCAGCCCATCTGTTCCAGCACTTTTAATCATGCAAATCAGCCCTTGTTGGGCATGCAAATCATCTCCTTTAGGTTCTCCTTTGGGGCTCCAAGTGGGCCCCAATCTTCCACCTCTTGGACTTAGACTTGGACCATGAAATATGTGTAGCACTTAACTACTTATCCCCACAGTTCTTGAGCTCATTCTGGGCTCTTCTTCCACGGTAAGCACCTTCTTAATCTCTCATTGAAGATCATAGGCCTTATTTTGATCTTGTGTCGTCTTTGCGATGCCCATTGAAATACTTTATTAATAGAACTAAATTAGAGTTGCATGTATTATTCCTTGTTTCATCTAGGTGAGAACTTTGTTATGCTTATATAACTAGGAAAAGTTTCTATTGGAATGATGTTGTCAACATGCTTTATAAGGGTGTATTTGTACATGCTAGGCTTAATTGGGTTAAGTGGACACATAGTTACTATCTTAGTTTACTCGTACTATCGTTGCTTATGAGTTATGACTAATGGATGTTGCGACGAGTGGCTAAGTGCTACACATATTTCATAGTCCAAGTCCAAGCTCAAGAGGAGGAAGATTGGGGCCTACATGGAACCCCAAAGGAGAACCCAACGGAGTTGATTTGCATACCTAACAACGGTTGATTTGCATGTTTAAAAGTCACGCCCAAGATAGATCGAATCACACGCCCAAAAAGGGCAGGAAAGCATGCCAAATTGAAGTGTATTTGTTAAATAATACATAAGTATACCGTGGTTCTCGGTTTGGTGTATATAGGATGCCCACGGTTTGGGCATTAATTTGCTAAGGTTTGTTGTATTAGTTTAGGGTAAATATTACATTAATTAGTATTGTACACTTACCATAATTGTATAGTTAGTGTCCAAGTAGAATAAGGTTTTAGGAGTAGAATAGGAATAGGATTTTTCTATTATGGAAATATGTAAATTGTATATATACTCTTTCAATTAATGAAAATAATCAAGGGATTATTTCTTTCATGGTATCAGAAGTCTAGGTCTTAAATTCCTCTCTCCAATTTTCTCAAAAATCCGTCGACAATCCCTCCGATTTCAAGCCTCTTTTCTCGAAATTCGTGTACGACGGCTCCTCATCTCTTCCAAAAAAAATTCTTCCTAATCCCTACATCACGTCTTGCGTTGCTATTATGGCTAAGAACACGTTTCACCCTGCCCTCACTGTTTCTAATATCAAGAATCACATCCCTATCATTCTTGAAATAGAAAACGTCCAATACGCGACGTGGGCAGAATTGTTCAAAGTTCATGCATGCTCGCATCAAGTTCTCCAGCATATTATCCCCGCGGCTCCATCGGATACGGGGGTGCCCAAACCCGAGGATGATACTAAGTTATGGACGACCATTGATGCTACCGTTCTTCAGTGGATTTACTCCAACATTTCTACTGACCTCTTGCAAATGATTATCGAACCGGACGCTACGACGATGGCGGCATGGAATAGAATACATGATATATTCCAAGATAATCAAAATTCACGTGTTGTTACCCTTGAGCAGGAATTCTCCCACGTCAACATGGAAGATTTCCCCAACGTTTCAGCATATTGCAAAAGGTTGAAAGAATTGGCGGACCAACTCCGCAACGTTGGTGCGCCCGTTACAAATGATCGTTTGGTCCTCCAAATGGTTGTAGGCCTATAGTGGTGTTGGCACGCTTCTTCGTCAGAGCAGTCCTCTTCCTCAATTTTATCAGGCTCGTTCTATGCTTACACTCGAAGAAGCCGGCCTGGCCAAGAAGGCGGCTACAGGTGCTGGTCCCGTAGTCATGATGACGTCCTCCACTAAATCTCCGATTTTTGTTGATAATTCGGGCCAACACCGTGCTCACGGCGGCAGCAAGAATACTCGGAAAAATAATGGCAAAAACCGCGGGGGCAAACGCGGCAATTCCGGCAGTGGTGGCAGTGGCCAAAATACCAGTAGTGGGCCCCGTCCAGTCAGCAGTGGGCCACCGTCCCACTGGTCCCAGCCCTGGCCCCCCGGCAGTGGACCTAGGCCAGTGGGCAGTGGCCCAATAGCCCCTACGGTCTAGCTACTGTTCCAGTACCGACAAACTGAGCTGCCATGTTTTAGGCCCATCAGTTTTCTCGGCCCAACAGTGGATATCGCCATAGTTATGGGCCCGGGCAGAATGCATGTATTCTTGGGCCTCGGCCTCCGCAAGCCCACCATGCAGCAGGCCCCACACAAACCGACATTGAAGCCGCAATGCACACACTTGGATTGAATCCTCCAGACCCAAATTGGTACATGGACACCGGAGCCACTACCCACATGACATCCGATCAAGGTACTCTCTCGTCTTATTCCAAATTGAGCAACACTCGTGGCATAATTATTGGTAATGTTAATTCTATTCCGATTCGTGGTTATGGTCATAAAACGGTCTCCCAATCCACCCCTCATCTTGAAAAATACCCTTCATGCCCTTAAATTGATTAAAATTTTGGTGTATGTCCGTAAATTCACCACTGATAATTTCATTTGTTTTGAATTTGAGCCGTTTGGATTTTCTGTGAAGGATTTTAAGACGGGGAGTCCTCTCATGAGGTGTGATAGTATGGGAGATCTTTATCCTATCACGCCAAGTTCCGATCTCTCAAGTCAAGCCTTGCCATCAACTTTTGCAGGCCTCGCTCCTTCCTTGTGGCATGCTCGTCTAGGTTATCCGGGGTCGTTTATTTTGCCTTCCTTAGATAAAAATAATTGTATTTCTTGTAAGGGTACGCGTAGTACTCCGAATTGTCATTCTTGTTCTTTAGAAAAAATTGTTAGGTTGCCATTTGTCAACTCTAATTCTCATACTTCAATGCCATTTGATATTATTCATAGCGATTTATGAACATCTCCTGTTCTCAGTTCTTTGGGTCATTGTTATTATGTTCTCTTTTTGGATAATTATTCTAACTTTTTATGGACTTGTCTGATAGCGAAAAAATCCCAAGTTTTTCCACTTTCCTAAAATGAGAATTCATTAAAACCCAATTTGAACGAGAAATAAAAAACATTCAATGTGATAATGGCAAAGAATATGATAATGGGGTGTTTCAGGAATTTTGTGCTAATAATGAGATAAACTTTTGTTTTTCTTGTCCTCATACGTCTTCACAAAAAGGGAAAGTCGAACGCAAAATTCGTACCATAAATAAAACTGTCCGAACTTTATTGCTTCATGCTTCCGTACCCCCTTCGTTTTGGCATCATGCTCTATACATGGCTACCTATCTTCTTAACATTCTTCCTATCAAAGGTTTGACATATTCGTCCCCTCTTCAAATTCTATATAATAAGACTCATTCGTATTCACATCTTAGGGTCTTTGGATCTTATGTTATCCGTTGTTTTCGTCCACCACAATTAACAAACTTCAGGCCCGGTCTACCCCTTGTGTGTTTTTGGGTTATCCGTCAAATCATCGTGGTTACAAATGTTTTGATTTATCCTCTAATAAAATCATCATTAGTCGTCATGTAATTTTTGATAAATCCCAATTTCCGTTTAATAATGTAAGTAATCCCGTGCCTAATTTGTATAATTTTTTGGATGATGGTATATCTCCGTATATTATCCACCATTTATCGGACATGTCCCGCACCCCGAATCCGCCAGCGGGCCCACTGCCCGCTGGTTCTACAATACCGCCACTGCTTCCTTCATGGGTCCAGCAACTGGGCCGCCTCCCCAGCCCAGTTCTGGCCCAGTTCTCATCCCTGGTTCGACGTCGGCCTCTGTCCCCAGTTCTTATGTTGGGCCAGCAGGCTCACTGCCTGCTGGCCAGTCCGTTACTGGTCCCGTTATTTCTCAAAATTCACCCAATTCTCCCCCGAGTCATAGACCAGTCACTCGTAGTCAACGGGGTATTGTTAAACCAAAAAGATATTTTAATTTAAATTATAATGTTCTTTGATCACCCCCAACCCCGTAATCCTGTGTCTGCTTTAAATGACCCGAATTGGAAAATTGATATGACCGCCGAATATAATGCTCTTATTGATAATAAGATGTGGGAGTTGGTTCCCCGTCCATCTAGTGTTAATATTATTCGGTCTATGTGGATTTTTGCTCATAAAGACAACTCTGATGGTTCGTTTGCGAGGCATCCGTCTTATAGGTGATGGTAAGACTCAGCAGGTTGGTGTGGATTGTGGTGAGACATTTAGTCCGGTGGTCAAGCCGGCTACCATTCGTACAGTGCTTAGCTTGGCTCTTTCGAAAGCATGGCCCATACATCAGCTAAATGTGAAGAATGCTTTCTTACATGGTGATCTCAAGGAGACAGTCTATATGCATCAGCCCTTGGGGTTCAGGGATCTCAAATATCTTCATCATGTTTGTTTATTGAAGAAGTCCTAGTATGGGCTTAAGCAGTCCCCGCGGGCTTGGTATAAGAGGTTTGCAGACTATGTTTCGACTATTGGGTTCTCTCACAGCAGGTCTGATAATTTATTGTTATATATCATCGTGGTTCTTTCCTGGCTTATATATTATTATATGTGAATGACATTATCTTGACTGCCTCTTCCGATGCATTACGCCAGTCTATCATGACCATGCTGAGTTCTGAGTTTGCTATGAAAGACTTGGGGTCCTTGAGTTACTTTTTGGGGATTGTTGTCACTCGTCATACAAGTGGGTTGTTCTTATCACAAAGGAAGTATGCATCCGAGATCATTGAGCGGGCTGGGATGTCATCTTGTAAGTCCACTTCTACTCCAGTTGATACTAAACCCAAATTGGGTGTTGCGGCTGACTACCCCTACGAGGATCTGACCCGTTATCGCAGTCTTGCTGGGGCACTTCAGTAACTTACTTTCACGAGATCAGATATTACGTATGACGTACAACAGGTGTGTTTGTTTATGCATGATCCCAGGGTTGAGCACATGAATGCGCTCAAACGTATTATTCGATATATCCAGGGGACACTTAACTTTGGCTTACATTTATATCCATTATCGACATCTACACTTGTCTCGTATACAGATGCTGATTGGGGTGGTTGTCTAGACACCAGATGCTCTGGCGATTGCATATTCCTTGGTAATAACTTGGTCTCCTGGTCTGCTAAGCGTCAATCGACATTGTCCCGCTCTAGTGCAGAGGTTGAGTATCGAGGGGTAGCCAATGTGGTCTCTGAATCCTGTTGGTTACGTTATCTTCTTTTAGAGCTTCATTGTCCTATTCAGAAAGCTACGTTGGTTTATTGTGATAATGTTAGTGTCATCTACCTTTCTGGTAATCTGGTTCAGCACCAGCGCACTAAACATATAGAGATGGACATTCACTTTGTTCGAGAAAAGGTAGCCCGTGGAGAAATATGCGTCTGTCATGTCCCTTCCAGGTAGAGATGGCAGTGGATCCTGGACTCGGTCCGAATCCGGTGGATCCAGATCCATTTTATAGGATATGGATCTTCAAAATTTGGAACTGCGGATCCGGATAGGACCCGGATCCATTTCTGAGGGATCGGATCTCGATCTGGATCTTGTATTTGAGATCCGTATCCGGTCCAGATCCGACCCGTGGATCCATTTTTTATTAAATATATTCATAACCTAGAATGTAATTTTATAAGTATTTTCTTAAAATTGCTAAGCACATCCTTGCAAGTTTAATTCTCAAAACAAGTTTAATTTATCACCGCGTTAACTCAAAAACAAAAAAATAAAGAGGTAACTTCGATAATAAAATCAATGTTATATTAGTGAATGACAAACATCTCCATAGACAAGTAGTTAAAATTATATTCACTTCATTTGTGAAGATTCCAAGCACATGCAAGTTCTACATTGTGGAAATACTAGTCAGCATTTTTCACAACTATCGTCATTGTCCAACATTTTCAATTAATAGCTCATAATCAAAACGAGACAACGAACAAAATATCTCATATGAACATTTCAAAATTGGAACACAATAAACTGTTAGCTAAGTAAAAATAGTTTGTCAGTTCAAAAAAAAATTCTTAGCAAGGTTACATTTTTAGCAAGGCAAATTTTTTTACATGTGGATCCGGATTTGGATATGATTTTTATGGACCCGATGGATCTGGATTCAGGTATGAAAAATGGATCTGGATCTAGTAGGATCCGGTCCAGATCCTATCTGTTGCCATCCCTACTTCCAGGTATAAAATTGCAGACATCTTTACAAAAGGTCTTCCCTCGGTCCTTTTTGAAGATTTTCGAGACAGTCTCAGAGTACGAAGACCGCCCGCTACGACTGCGGGGTGTGTTAAATAATACATAAGTATACCGTGTATACTTATGTACCTGGGTCTCGGTTTGGTGTATATAGGATGCCCACGGTTTGGGCATTAATTTGGTAAGGTTTGTTGTATTAATTTAGGGTAAATATTACATTAATTAGTATTGTACACTTGCCATAATTGTACAGTTAGTGTCTAAGTAGAATAAGGTTTTAGGAGTAGAATAGGAATAGGATTTTCCTATTATGGAAATATGTAAATTGTATATATACTCTTTCAATTAATGAAAACAATCAAGAGATTATTTCTTTCGGTATTTTTTTGGTTCTAAAAGTGTCACTTCTTTTCTTTTTGTTAGGTAATTTTGGGAAGAAGTGTTATATTAACTTTTACTTGTTTTCCTAGTTTAAAGTTTCTTAGTTAGATTTTACTACTTATTATTTTCATAAAAGTAGAACTCGAATCACATGCAATTTGGGAAAGGGGTGCACAATTTTTCCCTATATATAGCGGTGAATTTTTTATTTTTTTTTACAACAACATTATTAATATTATTGAGAGTTCTTTTCTTTATACCTTTGTGTATTGGTTACTTAAGATTATCTTACAACCTTACAAGAATAATTCTTCTAAGAGGTAAGATAATTTTTTGCTTGATATCTTCGAATTTTACTCGATTAATTAAAGAAAGTACTTAGTTTTTATACTAATTATTATCTTTAATTATTCAATTAGGGGTCTGGATCACTTCAACTAAGTTCTTATATTGAATCTACTAGTAATCATGCCCTAACCTGCCAATAAGGTTTATTACAATCAATTAGGGTTCTTAATCATTACTTTTAAAATATGGGAATTTATTTCCCGAATTTCGTCTAACTTATTTTCTAGTCTTTAATCTTTCTTATTTTTCTTTCAAGTAACCCAATTCTTATCTTATAGGAAACACCCCTTTTTTGTATAATCCAACTAAGAAACTAGTACCATAGATTCAACAATCACATTCATTGCATCAAAAACTCCACAAAATCAGTACTTTAATCCAATACAGCAATACTATAAATGCCATGGTATACAACTAAAATTAACAAGATACAATGTAAAAACACATTAAACAAATTCATAGAAGACCATAAAATTTCCCTATGTGAGCTTTGCTAAGCATATACAGTCTAACGATGACAAATCCTAATAGTAGTCTAAATATAACACAATGAGTTCAGATGATTCATACAGCTAATCCCACTAGTTCAGAATCAAGGTTAAATTGATTGATTGATAAAATTAGTACTCCATCCGTCCTAATTTATGTGATACTCTCCAAAAAAGAATGACACTTTTCTATATTTACCAACAATTTGACTTTAAGCTTCTCGTTCTACTCTTTATGAGATAATTTATAGTCACACAATTATCTACGACTTATTTTGGACCACAAGTTTCGAAAGTCTATCTTTCATTCTTAAACTATGTGCGCAATCATACACTTTACATAAATTGAGAGGGAGGGAGTACTTTCTTTGTCCAAAAAGGTTCTAAATTTACAATCAATACAAGTAGAAGAATCAATCTGATACATAGTTGAGAAAACAGATCTCTTAAATTCCTTTAAAAAACACCAATTTTTCTGCTTCCTTTGTTTGACAATAATCAAAAAGCATTTCTAATACTCTCCCAATTTATGTGCAAATTGGCACACATTAATTTTTAAATTTTTTAAAACAAAATTTACATATTTAAAAATTACTTAAAAGTAGTAAAACATTAATTGACAATTCAAAATTAGGTAAACAAAGAAACTTGTTTGAATCTTGAAATCCAAAAAGTGTCATATAAATTGGGACATGGGCACTATACAAGCAAGCATACATATGCAAAAAAAAAATAGAATGGTGGGGATTGTTAATTACCAGCACAAGTTTTTTCTTTCATGAGTTTATAGATAAGGACGGAGATTCCGATGGCGTGAACAGCCTCGGCAGCAACGAAAAGGTTGTTGTGATCGTGTACAATGGCACGTAGCAACACTAGAGCAGCCATACCCGGCTACAGCAGCCAGAAAAGACTTTACTTTCGGCGGTTGCCGTCGAACCCATGTTGATACGGCGTGGATCGCCCTCCTCGGTGCCTTCATACTGTGCTATTCTTGATCATGTGCTAATTCAAAATTGGAGCGTTCGTAAACGTTGATGACTATATATATATAGAGAGAGACCTTATTTCCTTTTTCTTAAATTCTTAGGAATGTGGAGTACATCATACATGTGTTTGTAACTTACCTTAAACTTGTTTTCGGTTTTCCTTTAGGACTGCGACACTACGTAAGATTTGATCATAAAAATTAAATATTTTTTTATTTTATTTAATAGTCGTTTGATAATAAAAATTAATTTTTAAATTTTATTTGAAATTTTTAAAATTAGAGTTGAAGATAGAGTTGTGTTTGGTTATAATTTTTGTAAAATTATATTTGGTTATTTGAATGTACTGAAAGTGAAAAGATAGGATTTTAGATGTTTTTCAAATTTTTAGAATTTTTAAAGTTGGAGTGAAAGATACAATTTGGTAATAGTTTCTGCAAAAAAGAAAGAAGTGAGAACACAGTTTTAGATATTTTTGAAATTTTCATAGCCTAATGTTGATTTTCAAATATAGTGGAAAAGATAACGAAAAAAGAAAATAATTGTCATGGTCAAACGGATCTTTAATGAAATTATTATTCTCTTTGTCTCAATTTATATGGTACACCTCAAATTTGAAGAGTGAAATTTTAACTTTGATCGTGAATTTGAGCATGGAGTCTTTAAATCTTTTGAAATAAAATTTATATATATGAAAATTATATAAGTACAATAAGTCACAATAATTATCAATTTAAAATATTACGGTAAAAAAAAAATTATTTGACTTTCGAAATCTAAAATGTATCATATAAATTGGAATGAGGTGAAGTATCTAAAAAAAATTATCTACTCTTGTAGTTTTTCATATCGAGGAATTAGGCAATAATATTTCAAGATCAAATTGAGATATATTTTTGTAAAAAACAAAAATCGAAATTAGAAGTTAGAAGAGAAAACACTATTTCGTTTAATCATGAAGTTTGGTGACCTATTTGTTCCTGTTTAGTCACACAATTAAACAACTTTAGTTTGGATTGGATTCACCAACTGTCTTATCCCAAACAGAACATATTACCTATTCGGTTAACTAGGTCCCAATATCAATTTTTTATTTTTTTTACACGTCCCAATATCAATTATACAATTTTTTTTTCTCCTTTTTTTTCAACTTTTGGGAAGGGGGAGTGTTAACTTCCGGCCTATCCCTTACATTATGCAAACCATACATGTAGACAACAAGGCTTTTGGGTGCTTCTAAAGGTCCAAAATGAACGATAGAAGATGTTACCGAGCTACAGTTTCTGAACAAATGAGAGCCCTACGCGATCGCGCTGCACTATGGGGCAATCGTGCTGAAGAACCAGGTGGCAAGGCACTGCAATTGCGAGAAAGTGGCCGAGATTTGCCTGGGGTAGATGCCCCTGATCGCAAGGAGCAGAGCATCATCGCGGAGAGCAAAAACTAGTTCTAGCTATAATCATGTCAACTATATTGTGATCAGATTGACACTTTTTCATAAACTTGTAAAACTGTAAATACGAAATAATTATTCATACATGTCATATGAGACCTCACTAGAATGACAAGAGATATAACATGACTCACTATGTCTAGGGAGCCTCTATGACAATACTAATAAAGAAAATGTCGGTGATAATGCTTTGGCTATACCCAAAAGAATACAAATGTTTGTATTATCAAAAGAATGCCCTAAGCATAGAATGTTGCTCACCGAAAGACCGAAGGATAAAAGAGGTGCCTAGCGAGGGTCTACACCGTCTTAGTTATCAATACTTGCATCCATGAAAAGATGCAGTGCCCCAGCGAAGGGACGTCCTTGTGATAGGGAGCTGAGTGGTAATTCCCACAGCCTAACTTGGGGCACTTGGTCTACTTGTGGCCCCTCTTACCATAACGGTATGTTGTTAAAAGCGACCCTCTTTTATCTTTTTGTTGTATGAGCGACTCTATTAGGAGTCGGGGTTAGAGTTGCATTACCGGAAGGGGGAATAAGAACATATCCCCTCGAAACAAGAGCTTCAAATGCACCAAGGTCTCTCCACGAGTTCCTGTGCAACTTGCTCTATTACGACTCCATATGAAAGCAACACATCGATAATGATTAGCTTTACATCTCATTCCTTTAGAGACGAGGTGTATTCAGTATAAAGGGAACAACACATGAACAGTTTGTTACAGCATAACTCTATGGCACGATCTAGAGTTGAAAGAATGTTAACATTTCCTAGATGTCATGTAGCCTCCCAATTATAAGTGTGACGTGCTTGACACCCATATGTAGGACTATACTAGACACGGTTTCATAGACTCCGTAAGACACTTGAACCTAGTGCTCCGATATCAATCTTTGTCATGTTCTGAACCTGAGACTGAACGTAACACGACACTTGGTGCCTTGCTGCATGTGACTGAGGAACCACATGGCTTGCTGAATCAACATCGGACATGTCCTGATGTGGAATATAATTTAAAACATGAATAATCTGGATAAAACATTTGAGCATCATAATAATACTGAAAATACTATTTTAAAACATAAGTGTGGAAATAGTCTGAAAACATGATAGTGTGGCCCACAAGGCGGAACATAACTGAAAACCCAACATGATATACTACTAGTCTATGAAACCTCTTACACGAGTCTGAAATACTTAATTGTTGCTGGGACAAGGCCCCAACATACCTGATTGTCTAACATGACATGACTCTTGGAAAGTAATGACAATGCCCTGAAGAAAGTGGGGCTCACCAAATAGCTGATACGATGAAATCCTGACGAGCAAATCCATCGTCATGTAAATCAATGTTTGCATCATGAAATGCAGGCCCTGGTAATAGGGACGTAAGTACAGTGGAATTGTACTTGTATGTAAAGCAAATGAATGAAAGAATAGTAAGTGGGGTGTCTGGGTAATGGGCAGACCAAATCAATAACATGGATACATGAAGTAATACGAATCTGAAACTGTAAATGTAAATTGTAACTGAAGTTGACTGCAAACTATAATTGAATACTGTAAACTGTAATCTAAATTGAAACCTGAACATGATCATGATCTGCGTGATCAAGTTGTAACATGAATAAAATATTTTTAAGTGGGAGAGACTTATTATAACTGACAACATGAAATCACCACATAAATACGTAGAGACCAGCAGAGCAATCCTATACCTTATCGGAGTATGAGACATGAACATGACATGAATAGATCCAATAAATAGTCTGAAGGTATCATCCTAACTAGGCGGAGCGATCCTTACCCTACTGAATATGTACATGGTTGGCTTAAAAGCTCATAAATTTCATAAACATGGTTTGCAAATAGTTTTACATGAAAATCTATATAAATATATATGTATATAATTCCTGAAACATGTAAAAATCCATAGAGTGAAACAATCTGAGTTCATAACTAATAACTGAGAGCTCATGGAAAAGATAACACGAGCATACATGGATTATGGACAGGTTCGTGACAATCGTAATAATATACATGAATACAATTATCTAAAACATGATTGAGCGTGACATACATATATATAATTAACTTGTATCTGAGGTATTTCAGAATTGAAACATGATTCTCTAACTCTGAGGAGCAATAGGTTTTGTCATGAATTAACATGGTGTGAGAAAGAACAATGATGTTCCCACATGTGGATAGAAGCCATACATACATGTAAACACTTCAATCCAACGAACTAGTTTTACCTTGAAAATCTTATATTTTTGTTTAAGAATCATGTATTTAGTGCTAGGATTGATTAAGAAGCATAGATATTTTCTTACCTTGACATAGGAGGTTGAGAGGAGAGGAAAATCGACTACCAAGGGTTTGTTGGACGAAGTGGGAAGAGTTTTATGAAGTTAGAGGTACTTAAAATTCAAAAAAGGTCGTTTCATGCATCAAATGGCCTGGAGCGTCGCGGCTCGCGTTACGCATGGTATACCTTTGACATGGATCAATTTTTCTTCCAACACCTGGAAATTTAGCCTGGCGCGGTGCGGCCCGCATCTCGGCCTGCATCACGTACGGCTATATTTTCAGCGTTCCGTAAAATAGTTATAATTTCTAGCACATAGCTCGATTTGGTCTCTACTGTATATGGATGGAAACGTATTTCAAAGGCTACAACTTTCATGTTTTAAGTTTTCTTAAATTCCTTATATATTTTTCCGTATATCCACTTTAAGTGAGATCTTGTAAAAACTCACTTGAAAACATGCTTCGTGTGGCAGCTTCTGACTATAATATGCCCAAAGACTCTTCATATACCATAATTAGTTTTCAAACACTTCCTACACTCCTCATATTGGTTCCATTATGTCCCCATCTTACAGGTCAAACCTTTACCCTAAAGGTATAGGGTGTTTCATTATCGTCCCATTGGGACCATCATTCGTGGCGAATGGTGGTCGTGGCTAGAAGTGAGACTAACTCTGGAATTACACAAAAATATTCGACAGAGTTTCCTTTGTAGATAGGACTATCCTAACATTTCTCAAACACATATCAGTTAACCAGAGCACAATACAAGCCTCGCAGGGCATCAAAATATGCATGACATAACGTGGTAACTGAAACATTGACGTGACTAACAGGAATACTAAATGAGTACATAAATACTATATATGGGATTTGGAAAAGAATTCATGGGCACATACGACATAAGTACGGAAACAGAAGTACATGGATGTGAGGAGCATGAAATGGAACCTAAGTGTTGTACTGATATCAATACATGAATATTGGCTGACATGGATACATAAGTGTTGAACTAACATGAGATCTGAATATGTGAAAACATGGATTTCATAATCTGAGATCTGAATGCTGAAAACATCCATATTACAATAGGATAACTGAATGTTGAGCGGAGATGGGGTCTGAACACTTAGAGACTTGATCATAGATGTTTGAATATCACCATGATAGACATATGAGATAAGACTACAACTTAGGCTTTTAATGTAAGCCAACTCGGTGTGAATGAGACATACATGAGTCATAGAATAGGAATATGATCCTAGCATGTTGGTTTAGCACAGTCATTACATGGATATGTCGAATTTGAGTATAATACTTCTGAAATAAGTACCACAAGGTACATGAAAGGATCTCCCTTTGAAATTGGAACGCACCTTACTTCAGGCCTTACCTTGTTTGCTTTGACACATAGCTATAAATACCTTGGCTCATCTTTCTTATTCATGTGAGCAGATCATAAAGGATTTAGAGAAAAAGAAATCATAGGTACGAATCATATAAGACACTTCGTTAGAGCATAGGCGTGACATGGGTACATTGAACCTGGAGGACGTAACATGGAATATGCGTACATAGAAACATGATTAATATGACATAAAACATGAATACGTGAATATCATGATATGGGGCATGGGGACATAAGCAACATGACATCTACATGAGTAAATCAAAGTTGCATACCCTGATGTTTGGACATGAGTTCATGAGTATTGAAGTAGGAATAAGGCATAAGTGTGGCTTGCATGGAGTACAATTGTAGGCTTCACTTTTGGGTACTTAGAGACGTATGTCGTAAATAAAGCATTACCTTTAAAACTTAGATATACCAAACTAATGGGACATAGTTCAGCATAGCTTACTCTTATCACTGTAAGTCGACACCATCTTCATAAAATAAAGCTCATGAAGAAAAAATCATAGGCATGAATACTTCATTCATCAAGCATCTAAGACATGAGTTGAAAGTCATTTTGAACAATAAAAGGGCATAGATACTTAGTGAAAGAAAAGGGCATCCTTTGTTCCAAGTTACGAGATAGTTTCAACAATTTCCTTGGAGAGGAAACTCATCATTATCCCAACATCGCCTTTACTCATAACCTACCCTCATAATTGATTATTGTCATCATAATCGTAAAACATTAGCCAGAGGAACATAAGCACGAATTACATAGAATCGTGGGTTAGATATCCATCTCGACTAACTTTCGCCATTGACTATCAACATTATTGCTATGATATCGCTATAAGTGGATGCTTGAAGAAATGGATTGTGGGCACAAGTACGTGAAAACATTGATAGAATAACATTGGAGTCAAAATAAGACATTTACTTTAGGCATTCTCCTCTTATTCGAGGAATATGTGTGCACTCTATATGATTTTTAGTTTTTAAACGCTTACATTACCTTCTCCTCGATCATTATCAAATCCACATCATATTCGGAAAGCACTTGGAAAATAGAACATGAACATGGGTATAAAAACACAATAGATATGTGGGACATAAATATGGTTTTTTAACTTTAGTCATGAGCACAACCTAATGTGCGAAACATGAAAGAATATTTATTTTACATAGCTTACTATCATATGGAGTCTTAATTCTTGAATCTTAAACTTGGAGTGTAAAGCTCTAACTTGGGCATGATATAGGTACGTAAAGTATGAGTAGAGTACGTCTGGGCATAAGTACCACATAGTACACGAGTTACTCTGGAACTGGAAATATAACATCACTTCAAACTTTTCTTTTTAGCTCTGAAAGTTGATTTCATGACATCTTTACCTTTTTTATGCAGATTTATCCAATACTTGATCTCAACATGCATGAAAAAAGACGAATTCTCCACATATACCTTACCATAGTTACATGAAATTGTGATCCTCTACCATAATATTTCTTGACGCTTATCAATTTATAAAATACACAATCTATATCGACACTTATCGTATGATCTCCCCTGTAGTTCAAAAGATGACGTTTAAAGCCTATAGATACCTTAAGTTTAGCGATAAGTGGTCATCTAATCATTCTGTTAATTTTTCTCTTAATTTCATTTTGTCTATAAGACTATCACCATAAAACTTGTCTTTTTATTTTCTTACCTACCTTCTCTATTACCCATTAAAATACTATTCTTATGGAAACTTACTAACACCATGTCCTCCAATTCAGATTAAACCACTTTAATAAATTAGAACTATGTCAAGAGACTCGACATCATCTGATCATATCTTCTGGTCGAACACTACCTATTTTTAGCCATGTACACAGTCACACTAAAGTATGTCTACATCCTTGAAGGGAAAATCAAAATACTCTACTCTGAACTTTCGATCGCACAATAACCACATAAGACACAGTAGATCTATGGGCATACCATATCATACATATCAAGAAGGAAAAATTATCATCATACCTACGATAACATGTGGTGACGACCTACTATATCATGATAATGTGTTTGACCCCCACTTGATCCTAATATTTCACCCCTACTTGTGCCTCGACATGCTGGTGCACGAGTGCCACGAGCTGTGAAGGTTGTTGTTGATCTGGCTATGGCTGATCCAGTGGAATGAACTGCACCACCACCTATGTTGGCATTACTATACCTGGCCGAACGACACTCTCTCTGCATGTGGCTTCAGAGACAATAATTATAGCACACATCCATACCCATATGACACTTTCTTGCATGTCTTTTGCTATATTTACTACAAAGAGGATGTTGTTGAAACTTAAAACATATATGGTTATGAAATTGGGGGCATTCATTTTATAAATTCTCTCAATCTTCTACAAATGAAACATTCAAGGGAGTTCTTGTAATGTGAAGATGAGTGGTAAGTCTCATGGCCTAACTTGGGGCACTTGGTCTGTTTGTAGCCTTTCTTACCTCAACGGTAGCATATCTCGAGTCTCATATAACATTCACCTAAGTGGCGCTTCCCATATTAGGGCAATTTGATATGTTGGTAATGATACGCCCCATAATATCACACGTGAATTAGTGACCGAGCGAACCACATAGCTTGCTGAATCAACATGAGACATGTACTAATGCAGATTGTGAGTTAAAACATGAAAAGTCTGAATAAAACATGTAGCTTCATAATAATATTGAAAATACTATTTTAAAGATGTAAGTGCGGATATAGTTTGCAAAACATAGTTATGTAGCCCACAAGGCTAAACATAACTGAATACTGAACATGACACACTGACTAATCTATGAAACCTCTTACATGAGTTTGAAATACTGAAGTGGTTCTAGGACAAGGCCCCAGCATACATGACTGTCTAACATGACATAACTACTGAATGTAATGACAATGCCCCGAAAGAAGTGGGGCTCACCAAATAGCTGATACGATGAAGTTCTAATGAGCAGATCCATCGTCCTGTAAATCAATGCATGCATCATAAAATACAGGCCCCGGGCAATAGGGACATAAGTACACTGGAATTGTACTTGCATGTAAAGCAATTGAATGAAATAATAGTAAGTGGGGTGCTCGGGGAGTGGGAAACCCAAATTAATAACATGGATACATGAAGTAATACAAAATTGAAACTGTAAATGTAGAATGTAACTGAAGCTATGAATTGTATACTGTAACTTAATACTGTAAACTATAATCTGAAACTGAAATCTGGACATGATTATGATCTGCATGATCTAGCTGTAACATGAGTAAACTATTTTTAAGTGGGAGAGCCTTAATATAACCGACAACATGAAACCACCCCGTAAGTACGTCGAGTCTGGTACATGTTCCGACCAACATAGCAATCCAATATCTTGCGGGGATATGTGACATAAACATGACATGAAAGAATCCAATCAATAGTCTGAAGGTATCATCCTAAATGAGCGGAGTGATCCTTACCCTACGGTAGCATACGTAGTTTCAGGTAATCTAGATCTTCTCGATAAACATATGCTACTCCCAAAAATATGAACATGAATATAAGTGGCATCTGCGCTCATGGTTTACAAAACATGATTCATAATATAGTTTATAACATGTAGACATAACAAAGTTTTTCATAAAAACTGTATAAGTATATGTATATAATTATTGAGACATGAAAACAAGTGAAAATCCATATAATGGAACAATTTGAGTTCATAACTGGTATTTGAGAGCTCGTGGAAAAGATAACACGAGCATACATGGATTATAGAAAGATTCATGGAAATCAAAATAACTTTCATGAATATAAATACTAAAACATGGTTGAGCCTGACATATACTGTATATAAGTTCATAAAAACATGTATCTAGGGTTTATCATGAATTGAGACCAAACACCTTAGAAATCTGAGGAAAAACATGGTTCATGAATCAAGCATAGCGTGGGGAAGAGCAAAGATGTTACCACATGTGGATAGAAGTCCTACATACCTTAATTGCTCCCAAAATACCCAAAGAAGAATCCAAACATTGAAGATGAATCCCAAAAATCTGAACTAGAATCTTTGAGAAGGGTTTTCTTGAAAATCCTAAGATTGTAGAGTAGAATCTTATTAATAATCCATGTATAATCATTATAATTACTTAGAAATATTTAGGAGGGACTTACCTTGATGTGGGGATGAGGAGAGGAGAGAAAATTCGTGGTAGGGTTTGAAGAGATGAAGAATAGAATGAAAAATCAGGAAAACAACGTACTTTAAAAGGTTGCAGGGGTCGCACACCATGGAGGATGTGTTGTGTGCCCAGCAGCGTGCGCTAGCTTGCCTGTGCATGAGTATGCGTGTGCTCGCGCCTGCAATGGACCTCGATTCGCTTCCTGAACGCGCGCGACATGGCCTTAGGATGCCAGGTTGCTCGCGTCGCGAGCCCGTGGACGAGCACCATTGATATCTCTTTAGTAAAACATACTTAACCTTTTGTAAAGAGATTCGCTCGCACTCCACCATATATGTATGGAAAGGTATTCCAAAGGGATACAACTTTCATGTTTTAGGTTTTCTCAAATTTCCAATAGATTATCACTAAATCAGGCTGGAAGACAGACTTATCAAAAACATAGTCGACTCTGTCGAATCTTATGCACCCCACTATCCGTCTTGATTTCAAAACAACTATTTCTGCCCAAACTCATCCCGGTGGGACTTCATAAGGCTAAAATTTCACCTTAACACTTATTTAACCCATTCACACCTAATACGGAGTTACGAAGTGTTATAATTTTTCTCAATAAAGCAATCCTAACTATGTTGGTTTAGCATGCTTTGTGGAGAAAAGGAAAAGCAAAGCTACCAGGGCATGTGGTGTGGGTAGTAATATGGGAGAACACAAAGGCTGAAACATCTTTCTGCTCGAAATCTTTCTCTGAGTGGTCGAGCTAGGCCCTTGAGGACCATGAACCATCTCATTGTCACTTCTGCATAAGCAAAATAAACAGGAACTTTGGGAACAAATCTATATAGAATAGACAAATGTCTGAAGTAGAACAAATGAGATATTATTTTGGGTAATTGGAGAAAGTAAAAGAAATTGCATCAAGTTAAAATATTTCAATTCCTAATGCAATCATAATATTTTCGCGTCCAAGAGTAAAAATGATCAATATCAGACACAACCTAGCATGCACTTAAGTTGTTCTCCATGTGTGTTATAGGGACTAGCAATTCCAACTTTTCAAGGATAACGTATTCTTCTAGCATTTACTTTCTTTTTATGAAGGTTCCAGATAAGCATTACTTTATCTGTAATACGCATCTAGGAGCAGGACAAGAAATTTGACTGACCTACACATCAATTATTCCAGAGTCTAGAAGAAGTTTGACAGCTTTATGAAATAGAAGCTGGTGTGCAAGCTTCAAAAGAGCATGTACGGACTTAAAAAGGCTCCAAGACAGTGGTATAAGAAGTTTGACAATTTTATGAAGAAAGTTGAATTCTTAAGGTGCAAAATGAATCACTGTTGTTACTTCAAGAGATTTGAAGACTCCTACATGACACTGCTCCTTTATGTTGATGACATGTTGATCGTAGGAGCATACCTACATGAGATTGATAGGCTGAAAAAGAAGTTATCAGAAGAAATTTGCAACGAAGGATCTGGGAGTCGCAAACCAAATTCTCAGGATGAGAATCATCAGAAGTAAGGAGGGCCTCAAGCTCTCATAATAAGAATACGTGAAGAAGGTTCTCAAGAGGTTCAACGTGGATGATGCCAAGCTAGTCAATACTCTCTTGGCTGGACACTTTTATTTGTCCAAAGATCAGTCGTCTGTGACCAATGATGAGATGGATCATATGGACAAGGTACCTTATGCCTCTACTATTGGCAGTCTTATGTACGCGATGGTATGTATGAGGCCAGACATTGCACATGCAGTGAGAGTTATTAGCAGGTTTATGAACAATCCGAGAAAGCAATACTGGGAGGCTATGAAGTGGATTTTCAGGTATCTGAAGGGCAGCTTAAGTTCAGCTTTGTGTTTCCGAAAGTCAGACAAGATTGCAGAGATATGTTGATGCTGACAATGGTGGTGATGTTGATAGCAGAAAGAGCACATGCGGGTATGTTTACACCTTCGGAGGTACTGCGATTTGCTGAGTTTCAAAGTTGCAGAAGATAGTAGCTCTCTCTAGCTGTGAGACTGAGTACGTTGTCATGATAGAGGCCACGAAGGAGATGATATGGCTATAATCTTTTCTGTGGAAATTGGATCAGGACCACGAGGGGAGTGTGTTATACTATGATAGCCAGAGTGCCATTCATTTGTTAAAGAACCCGGTCTACTATGCTCGCACAAAGCACTTACAACTCCGATACCATTTTATCTGATTAGCTTTAGAAGATGGAGTATTAGTCCTTGAGAAGATCCTAGGGAGTCAAAATCCAGCAGACATGCTGACAAAGGCCATACCGAATGATAAATTGAAGTTGTGTGCAACTTCAGTTGGACTTCTTGGATGAGGATCGGGGTCGCTGCATATGGAAATAGATGATTGAAATTAGTCTCCAAGTGGGAGATTGTTGAGTTGTGGAGCATAATTCATCGCCGACACTATGAAGACCCTACGCATAGTGTGGAACGCTGATCGACCTGAGAGTCAGCTCGACGTGGGGGTTGGAAGGAGGGTGGTAAATGACAAAATTCATATAAGTTTGATTTGTAATGTGAATGAAGGTGCTATAATTTGGCATCAAAATAATTGTGTACTCCATAATGAATAATAACATTTAGCATGAAGATGCTTGAAAAGAAGCAGAATGGTTTAGAAATATGATATTAAAATGTTGTGGCCAATGTTGAGTTGTGGAGTCTAATTCATCACTGACACTATGAAGACCATACGCAGAGTGTGGAACGCTGATTTTATAATGTAAGATTATTTAGTGGAAGTTATTTTGGGAATTTCAGGCTTGTATTATGTTCTCCCTAGTTTTCGCTATATATATCCTAGGGCGTCGTTTTATTTCTTTTAGGTCTAGCAAGAGAGAAAGAGAGAATTGTAAACTCAAACTCCCTATTTGATTATACTAAAATCTGCAGCGGCAAAGTGGACGTAGCTCTCGCATTGAGGGTGAACCACTATAAATTTGTGTGTGTTATTTGTTCTTCGCTTATTTATTGTTTTCTGATTGGGTAGAATTTGAGACTCAAATCCTAACAGCCATAACTGATGCAACCATTCTAAGTTATTTATAAATGTAATGAAGCTACGAAAAGAGTAGCCAATAAATGGATATGCAATGAAACATCTAGGCATATGTGTCTGCGACATGCCTATGTAAATATATCTTTTCAATCTGTCATGAGAAAAATTTATGTTGATCTTGCAAGATTTATTAAGAAGAAATGCAGTACAAATAAATTGTCAAGGAATAAGGCTAAAATCCTTTAATTATAACATAAGTGATGGGAACCCAACTTTGAGTTAGTATACACTCTAACAATACAAGTTCAACGGGTAATAACAAGTCACTTGTGTTGCTAAAGCACGAGTCTCATCGTTTAGAACGTTGATTCCAATGTACTGGATACTGTTATGTGAGGAGTTAAGCAGTTGTTAAATGCTTGAAATAACAGGGCATAGTGACAAATTTCATAGTGCAAACTGTTACGAGAAAGTTGATTAATTCTTAATGAAATTAGTAAATGTCTACAGTAACAGAGATATAATATCTAATTTCACCTATATGAATATTAAAGTGGTGGCGCTTCAAAGCAAGACTTAAAGGATTGGTCTTGTAAGTATTCATGGAATCAGGATGAGCACATGGCCATAAACGTGCTAAAGCAAAATACTGGATTTTCTAAGCTACTAAATAATATTATGTGTGTGATATTTTTTATTTTGACACATGGAGTTGTGGTTCGAATCTTTAAAGATACCAATAACTTCGTCAAAACTTTAAAGTATTTACACTAATGAAAAGTTCAAATCTATTATAAGATACTCTTCGGTATGCATAATATTATAAGAAATATTACAAATTATTGGGGGATTGTTAGATAGTTTGTAATATAAGAGGTCCTAAAATGAATAGACACATCCATTCGTGAAAGGACATGACTATTCTGAAAAGTCATTTCTCAAATTTTATAAATATAAGGACACTCTTGATGTAGCATATAGAAAAATATGCATGTACAACATGGGCTTTGTTATTTCGTGAAGAAAATTGTTTGTATTTTTTCCAATGTGTATATGGGCAATATCATTTACAGAGGTCAAAGTGATCACATACATTATAATCGTGTAAGCTATGTCACATACTTGATAATCGCGTAATCTGTCGCTCCAAAATATTTTTCGCTAAGCACATGTCAACAACTCACAAGCTATTAAATTAAAAAAATCTCGAGGTTAATTACATCGATTGGACTCATCTCTGAAGTCTAGTATATTGGTCGAACTCAAAGTCAACCCAAAAAATCAACTACAGATTAATGGGGTCAAAACTCGGAACAAATATGTGAGCGGATTACCCGTACGGTTGGGAATTTGAATCTAGAATCAAAATCTAAACTTGACTTAATTTACTTGGTCAATGTTCAAATTTGTCGATTTGAAAAAAAAACAACTTAGGGTTAATATTCAACTTGAAAATACATGCTTCTAATAGAAAAATCCATGAAATATTTTTTTAATCAAAAACTAGTCTTAGATACTATAAAGAATGAAATCTCGTAAGCTTAGAATTCCCATAACTTGGGGTGGGGGGGGGGGGGGGGGAGGAATCAGATTTTTGAAAAATCTCTAAGTACAAAGTAAATCCAAATATATCTAGGTTTTATTCTCTAAGACACAATGATTTAGACCAACTTAAGCCACATTAAATTACTTTTGCATAAAATAATCACATGGCAAAAAATGATAAATAGAACTAACCAGTTGCTATATATCTAGGCAGGCTTCAAACTGATGAACAATGCTATTTAAATTGAGAGAACTTCTCATTTCTTGGCATAAACAGACAGCTGAACCAAAGACACTTAAGAGAGGAAATCAATGGCAAAGCTAGATGTATTCTTGTGCTTCATTGTGTTGTTATCTTTCTTAATTTTTTGTCAGGTAAAATATCAGTAGCTCGCTAGCTGTTTGAATTTTGGATAATATTCATCAGAGGTGTATCTAGGTGGTGTGTGTGAGTTTACGTGAATTCATGTATAGTTTAAAACTATGTACATGTTGTTGACACCCAATTTTGTCCCATCTTTTATGATTTTATTCGTAATTTTTAATATTTTGACACTTTTAAAATAATTTTAAAATATAGGCATATATGTGTATATCCTCTTATTATTATTATTATTCGCATTTTTTATATCATTTGCATTTTTATAATAATCATAAGTTTTATCCGAAATTCTATGTTATCTTATTCTCGCAAAATTGCATCGCATTTTCCTTTTATTAAGCATTAAACATTTCGCAAATATTATATTTTATTATTATCACGTCGTTATGTTATTTTAAATAATTCACATCTTTTACAAAACAAAAATAATATTTTAATATTAAACCCCTTTCATATTTTTAATCCATAATCCATTCATTTTCCAACCCAAAACAATTTCTACCCAAACTAAAACTCATTTCACCAAAGCCCAACCCATCACCCATTTAATTCTACTTAACCCAAAACCACACCTCAATACCCACTAACCCATTCTACCCAACTCCCAAAACCCCTTCTCTCATTTTAAGCCCAACCGGCCACCCTTAAAACCCCATTCCCAAACCCACCAAAACAGCCCAACTCATGAACCCGTCGGCCCAGCCCAAAACCCATTTCCCTTACCCCTTTTAATTCCCAAAAGACCAAAACCCTCAAAAATAAAAACAAAAAGAAAACCTAAACCTAAAAACCCTTCAACCGCCGCACACCCCATACCCCCTATACCCGACCACACACGCCGGTCACCTCGCCCACTGCCACCACCCACTCCTTGCCACCAACCCTGACACCACCACACCCCTCCCATCACTTCACCATACCCATACCCCTAAAATCCGCTTCCAAAATTCAGATTTTTTTGCCTTTAATTCAAATTTCAAACTCGTTCTTGGGGGGGGGGGGGGAATCCACCTATAAATATCCCATGTTGTTCTTCATTTTGAGGGGAGATTTTCGGGGAGAGAAAACAGATTTTCAAAGGATTTTTCGGAAGACTATCCCATATATACATAAAATATTTGTTGTGTTCTTGATTTTTAAAGCATTTGCCTTCTTTGTTGTCCAAGATACAAGTCCGAAATAGGTTCAAGATTCGAAAGAAAGGAGGTGAGTTTCGTTCTTGAACTTGGGTTTTAAATACCTCTATTCGGTTTCTGAAAAATCGAGTCCGAAAATCTGTTTGCATTTCTTGTTGTTCTTCACTGATTTCGGGTCGGGTCGACTCGACTCGGGTCGACCCGGGTTGAGTAACATTTTTAGAATTCTTGCATTTTCATATTCCTGTATGTTGGTTATCTGAATTTGGTGAATATTTGATTTCTGGTCGGGTCGACCCGGTTTGAGTAACATTTTCAGAATTCTTGCATTTTCATATTCCTGTATGTTGGTTATCTGAATTTGGTGAATATTTGATTTCGGGTTGAGTTTCCAATTCGGGTCGGGCCGACCCGGTTTGAGTAATATTTTCAGAATTCTTGCATTTCATATTTTTTGTATGTTGGTTGTCTGGAATTGATGGAATTATTTGATGTTGGGTTGAATCTCCAATTCGGGTCGGGTTACTGACCCGGGTCGGGTCGATCCGGTTTGAATTTCCAAATTTCTTGCATTGTTGCTGTTGTTATTATTGGTTATCTGAAATTGATGAAATCAGTTGATTCCGGGTTGAACACATGATTCGGGTCGGGTTGCTGACCCGGGTGGGGTCGACCCGGTTTGGATTTCCCAAATTTCTTGCATTTCATATCTTGTATATTGGTTATCTGAAAAAATGAAAAAAAAATCTGATTCGGGTCGGGTCACTGACCCGGGTCAGGTCGACCCGGTTATGGCATATTCCCAGATTATGGCATTTTTTTTCATATCTGTTGCTGGTTATCTAAAAAAAATCTGAATTTCTGATTTCATTCGGGTCACTGTGCATGATCCGGGTCAAATTTTTCCATAAATACTTCTTAATCCTGTTTTGGTTCCAACATTTCAGAATTTGGGTCGGATACTTTAATTGCTCACTGCTCGTTTCTTTTTCTGTTTTATTGTTTTGTTAATATTGCATTAAGGCCGATGAAATTAACTTCGAAGCCGCGTTTTTCTTTCGTTTCGTTTCTCTGTTTTTTTAGCACTGTTTTAAGTATCCGGGCAACGGATATCTCACTGTTTTACTGTTTTTACTGTTTTGAATAAATATCGCGTCTTTTTGGGTACTGCTTTCTATTTCAGTTCACTGCTCGGTTCCAAATTACTGTTCTACTGTTTTACTGTTTTAAATTAAACACCGCGTCATTTTCGGAAATTGTTTTTCTGCCTACTGCTGCTGCTGTTCTGATTTAATTTTACTGATTCGAACACGATACTACACTGGCCGATGAAAAATATCCGTCGATTTTGAGGCCTCCACAGTTGTAAAGACGGAAAGAATATAACTTCTGGGCAATGATGAGACTTAAACCTTTTTATTTCATCCGAGATCAACATGTTTAGTAGGCGAGGTGACTAAAATAACCAACAAGTTATATATTCGCAGCCACGACGTGATTATAGTGATCTTTTCTATTTCACCCGAGAGACCAACACGTTTAGTAGGCGAGGCAATCAAAATAAACCACATTAGTCATATGTTTGCAGCCACGACGTGATTGGAATGTTCTTTTCAAAATTTAAGTCTGAGCCCTCCGTGATCAAAACATTCACTGTTTTGAATACGGATATGAAGTTATTTGTATTTAACTGTTTCTAACCGTTTGTTCTTGACAGCTTGTAGGGATTAAAGTAAATAAAGGCAGATTATTCCTCGGTGTTTATTTATTTTATTTCTTTCTTTAATTCAGCTTTTATCCCGCTTTGTATTGTAATATTATTTATCGCACTTATGTAATTATTGAAATGCTTAGAATAGGCAAACTTAGGATTAATTCATAGGGTAGTTTAAGATTTGAAACCTGTCGCTAGCTTATTTATTTGTAGGCTCGGTTAAATTCAAACTTAGAAACTCTTCGCTAGTTATTTATTTTAGGCCCGTCACGCATATTCAAGATTTTCAAAACAACTTTTGTCATCTTTTATTTGCTTTATTAATCATACCGAATAAGTTTATCTTTTTTTTGCAACTCGATGATTTCCGAAAGAGTCGCTTCTTTGGCGTTATAAATAATTTTGTTTCTACTCTCAATTGACAAATGCATATTTTTTCCAACTCTACATGTATTTCTCTTTAAATACCATACAAATGCATATTTTTTCTCTACATGTATCTTTCTTTTAAAAAAATGCATCATTTACTAATTATTTGCAAACATCTTTAACTTCATACATCAAACATGCATTTTTCTAGCAATAATTAACCTGAGTTTGACCGGATAACCGCAAGTTAGCAGATCTTAAAGGATGCCTAACCCCTTCCCTTTAGGATAATAAAGAACCCTTACCTAGAATCTCGCTAGTTTCGCAGACCTTAAAATTGGAGTTTACATTGTAGCACTTAGTTTAATATTTAGGTGTCCTAATTCACCGTAAAAAAAAATTAGGTGGCGACTCCTCAACCCTTTTACCCAGGAATCCCCAGTGGAGTCGCCACGTCCGCGCTTCGCTTTGACCCGAGCAGGTCGAAAACGGGCGCGACACATGTGTGCACCCAAGCTCAAGGAATCATATGATACAATGACTATTAGGTGCATCTTTACAAGCGAAGCTGGAGTTTCAAATCCCACATCATTATTTTTTTCTAGAATGAAACTCAGTTTCAAAATTGGTTGTAGTATATGTTACAAAAATTGTAAACAAATAAATTCATTTGAACCTTTTAACACGTGACAATAATGACAAGTCAGATTCGAGTCCATCTCTTCATAATAGTACATCCATCTTTTTAAAATCCCGAATCGCCCCTGAATGAAATTATTCCTTGTGATATATGCAGGGAGCTAAGTGGTGGTGTGTGGCAGATGAATGGGCAGATGATGACACTTGATGCCTTCTTGGATAAAGCGTGTAAAAAAGGCTATTGTATGGATCTAAAACCTGGAAAACCTTGTTTGTTGCCTTCAACCATTCGAAGCCATGCTTCCTATGTTCTTAATCTTATCCATAAGAGAACTTCCAAGTGCCCTCCTCATTTGGGCATCGTTGGAGTTGATCCTTGTAAGTTTCTCTCTCTTAACTTCAAATGATTGTGAGTGGGAGAGACAAACGGGTGGACCGGATCAGATATAGGCGAGTCAAAATTGGATTAAATAAAAGTGGATAAAATATTTGATCCACTCATATTTAACACGGATAAAAAAAATAGGTTAACTAACCGATAATAAGGATATTCGTGTTTTCAGGAATAGTCAGGTGAGTACACAAGCTAAAAATCAAAATATGTTGGTATTTCTATGGTACTTTATAAAGCAGTACGGGAAGTAATAACTATTACAAATGTTCGAAAGGATAAATAAATGGTCAATGTTCAAAACTGCCGCATGTGTGTTGTGTCTTGAATCTTGATCACCTTGCAAAGCCAATGTTGAGAACTGCCGCAAGTTTGTTGTGCCTTGAATCTTGATAACCTGAAATCAAGAAACAACTAAATCTGGATGGTTACAACGTTGTGTGTTGAGTCGAGGATAGCCCTCTATCCTTAAGACAAGATTGCCCCGTATATATGCTTTTACGTTAGCGGGCAATAGTCTCTCAAGATAAAACAACACTTTAATCTCAACACTACAAAGCCAATAGGTTGAGCCTGGCGAAGAAAACAAATATGACTCGACTTGCTGAAGATATGGAATAGGAAGGAAGAGTTTCTCTCTACTCTTCTCTTTTGTCTCTGTGTATATAGTGTGTCTCTGTAGTGTATATCTAGTGTATACGTGAGGGTTTGGTCACTGTTTTTCAGTCGAAAATTGCACTGATTTTCGCTGAATATCACTCACTATTTTGTGCTATTTTGTGGCTGTTTTTCGGGTGTTTTCAGTGGTGTAAAACAGTCAATTTTTCTGTGCCTTTTTTCGTCTGTTTTGTGCCTGTTTTCTGCTCGTTTTTCTTGCTTGTGTTTTGAGCCAAATGAAGCTCAATATATAGCATGAGGAGGGGTTGTACAACTGCCCAAAACATGGCTGTTAATGGCCATTAGGAGGCCATTAAAACAGCCAAGTAAAGGCAGTAAAAGGCCATCAAAGAGGCTGATTTAAGGTTGTAAATGGCCAAGTAATGGAGGAGTTAATCAGCCAAGTAATGGCTGATTAATGCCTCACAAAACAGTCCCAACGGTAGGCTTTCTGCCTTCCGTCACCTTCCCAGAAACTCTGGGGACCAAACTGTAAATATTGAAACTTCAGGGACCAAACTGTACATATGAAAGAATTCTAGTCCAAACTGTACATCTGAAACTTCAGGGATCAAACTGTACATCTGACAGAGTTCTCTGGTCCAAAAAGATAATATTAGAAAGGCCCACAGCCCACGACCCGTGACCCGTGACCCGTGACCCGTGAACCTGGAACACGGAACCGAAACGGGACGGGCGGGCGGCGGCGGCGCGCGTGTGGTCTTTCCTTGAACCGAAGCACATCTAGGTCCTCCCTCCTTTAAACACATGGGATACCCCTTGGGGTCCCAAACCCCTTTACCAATTAGAGACTTATATAGAGAGCAATTCTTCCTATTCCCACCGATGTGGTAGATTTGTCCCACACCACATTTCCATGTCTCAAACACCTTACTTCGTGGACCAATATCTCTTTTATTTCTTAACGAAATTAGACGATTCTTGGCCCTACGGTCATCTACTCACTTCGTAGATCATGCATGTGTAAAGAGACGAGGTCTCCAACATACGGAACACTAGTGTTTAATTCATCAAAGATGGGTGGACGCATCTCCCCGCCAAAGGCTAATTTCCAACAATCCCCTCTATGAAAGAGAGATTGTGGCGCACACACAAGGTGCCTACATTTCAGCAATCTTTCAGCGAAAAGATATTGCATTAGGAGAGGTAGCTTACGCTTTGAACCTTCCCTAGTTGAATACCATCGGACTTACTTACTGCGCGGTGAACGTGATGTCTTGAACCGTCAGTGTTTAGTGTAAGCCAAGACAACGATATCAACACAATAACTCTTCTTATTCATTTTCCTTCTTATGTTTACGTCCGTTGTGGCCATGGACACACTTGGATTCTTAAGTGCGTTCATTTGAGGCGCCATCCTCGCACTTAAATAGGTGATCTCCTACAAGGTATCTGCTATACCCCACTTCACAAGTGTTAGGAATCATTAAAAGTTCCACAACCTTAACCTCAACCATTTGAGGATCTTTTAAAAGGTTTGGAAGCTTAACCTTTACCCACCATGCAGCAAAGACTTTAATGTCTATCGCGGGAACAACTTTGGATTCATATTTCCGCATGAAATCATCATCCGAAGTGCTTCGTGCTTCCACCAGCGCTCAACCGAACCTTTGCCGCTTAGTTTTCCCATTGAACCAAATTCTTGGGATCTCCAATCGGTATGGTTGGGTTTCCACATAAAGGTTCGTATTGTTTGGGTTTTAAGCCAATTCCCTAGACAGTGAACACTTGATCTCCGGGTAGTCCCTTAGTTAGTAAACAAGGACGTGACACCCGTGATGATCAATCGCCATACTGATCTTATGTCTCCGGCGGATCCTAAAAATATGTCCAGACGCCGTCATCCGTGTCCTTCCCGGCCGACCGGCTAGCCACGATGTATAAGCTGCGAAGACACGGGTATCTCCCGATAAGGGACGTCCTCTAAGGAGCCGTGAAGTTACTCAACTTCTTTCATGCTTTGTATAAAGCGATAAACTCCGATTCCATCATGAATCGGCCGATGCAAGTTTGCTTAGAGGATTTTCCAAGACCCACCATACACATTTTCTTGTGGCATTGGTGTTCTTGAGATCGATGTCCGGTTTGCATCACCGTGTTCTCCCGTAACCGTGGACATCCGTAATACTATAATCCGTAGATAAGCGAATAATGCGGATATCGCCATATCCGACTTAACGCCTTCTACCGATCATGTATTAAAATCATCAGTGAACCTTAGTTTAACTGATCTGCTTTGTAGGCCGATACCAGGTCGGTTGTAGTGTGTACAATACATTGAACTACACATGACCTGAGCATATCGCTCCTTGTCTATGGGTGCACCATGATTCCAATCAGTTCTATGATTCATATCCATTGGTGGCTTCAACGAGACTGTCAACTATCGACCAGTCCGTTAGATGTCTTAGAAATCCAATTCCTAAGATGTCATCTGTGATACCCATATATTTCATATCGAGACTTTGTTTCAATATGACTTTTACTTTCGTGATCGTTGATTCTCCAACTGTTGGCTTTCAATTTCGTGAGTCAATGTTTACGTGGTCGATTCATTGTTTACATTTTTATCTGAAAACTTTCAGGACCAAAATGTAAACATTTCAGGACCAAAATGAAAGTTCAGGAAGAAGCCCAACGATTCAAAGAAACCAACTCGATCCTCTTCTTCCAACTCTCCGGTTGGGAAGGCTAATTCAACATTCATGCCACGCAAGACTGCAATGGCCCTGGATGTGAAGCTACTCACAGGGGAGCACATCTTACAACCCAAAGGTTCTTTTCCCGGAGGAAGATAAACCATTACGCAAGTATGGTTCTATATGATAGAGTTTATTTCTCTCTTTGTAGTTTCTTTCCAAAGCAGTGCTTTTGGAGATGACATTTATTTGTTAATTGTCCATGGTTCATTCTTAACCATACAAGCTAGAAGGACTGGAACAAGTCTTTGTCCCCTTCTTTGCTCCGTCTCGGTTCAACATCTAGAATCCCTGAGTTCTGCAGCTCTGGAATATTAAGTTCCGGATAGCCAGCAACTTTCGAGTCTCGTAGATACTTTAACGTCTAGTTCCGGACAGTCAGGCCCTCGCGGGTTCTTGTTAACCTTGAGTAATTGCTCCTTTTTCCTTTTTCCTTTTTCAAGGAAAGCTATCTTCAAAGAATTCAGTATTCTTTCACGCCAAGAGGCGATCAGCACTACTGTTATTTGCAGATCCAGTGGATATGCAATCTACAGTCTTAGGTACAACTGGACTTGTTTCAGTGTTCCAACTTTTACCAAGCCACCCCACATAATTTGGGCGTACGACTTTGCGCTTGGCTAACACCGTTGGGTGAGGTGAGAAATGAACGATCGTTTAATGAACGATGCTTCATATTCTCCCCCTCTATCACTACGAATTTCTCAATCCGTCGGCTTAGTTGATTTTCAACTTCTGCTTTGTAGCGCTTATTCGCTTCAACAACTTCATCTTTGCTTTTCAACAAACAAAGGATTCCATACGTTGTACCATCATCAATGAAGATCACAACGTACTTGTCTCCCCCCTCTATTTTGTATAAACTTCAAATCACCCAAGTAGGTGTGACTAAGTTCTAGAGGAGCGGTGCTTCTTTCGCTATTCCCTTGACGGAATTTGGAAAGGTGATTTTGCCTCTTCGTCTACCTCACATTCATTTTGAGGTTTTATGTCGACAGAAAGCAACAATCTCAACATCGTTAGTTTTTGAATGACTTGCTATTTAACGTGTCTTAATCTATGATGGCATAGATGCACGGATTACAAATATATCATTCATTTGTCTACAGACGTACTGTACCATTCTTAGTTATTACAGACCTGTTGGACTAGTCTCAAACCAGCTTGACCAACAGCGTCCCTCAAACCAAGTTAGGGATATGTATCACCTCATCTTAGAGTGATCTCATTCCCTGAAGTCCTATTGAGGACAACCTCTCCGACCCCTTCGATTTTAGAGGTGGCGTTGCTTCACATGAACAACCTCTTGCCCGTGGTTAGGGCGCAACCGGATCATATGTGATCTGGATACTCTGGCCCACTCCAGTTGCTTTGGCAGATTGAGTGTCCAATTTCTTTTCTGCCTTTCTTTAGGCCTTCAGATCATTTAAGACCTGGAAACTCTGGCCCACCTTAATAGGTGTCCATTACTTTTCCTATGAAATGAATTCTGGCCCCACTCCAGTCGCCCGGAGGCTTTATATGACTGAGTGTCCAATATCATCATATCAAAGGAATTTTTGGCCCACTCGCCTTGGAGGCTTTGTCTGCCTGAGTGCGCAATATCATCCTATGCAGGATCTTCCGGCAAGTATGACAGGTTCAACGTCTTTAGCTTTTAGACTCCTTTCGTTAAGATTGGTGCCCAGATAATTCTTGGCGCTTACTTAAAAGTGGTAACAGTTTTCGCACAGTTAGTGGATCTTTCTCCATCGTATGTGCGAACATACTTTACACACTTTAACAATTACACTTAAAAGAACGGATCTTTTTAAGTCGTTTACAATCCAATCTTTAAACGGGAAAGAAGATAAGATTAAACTTCTGATTTTAAAGCGTAAGGAATATAAATTATTTTCATATTCCTCCTTACTTTAATCCATTTTTAATCAGACATCATTTAATCTTTATTCTTGACAAGTAAGAAAAAGTACTTATCCCAATTTCGGATTCTGGCTCACTCCAGTCACTTCATCAAACTGAGTGTCCAGTTCCTTCTTACCATTATTCGGATCTTTTGTCTGGGATAGATACAGGCCTTCTGCTGCAAGATAGAAGTACATCTTCAGTCTTCTCCTCTTGTCCCAGTTGACATCCTCAGGCTCTCGAGAGCGCTTGTTCCCACCAGTCTTGGTAGCGGTGACACCATGAACATGTTCATCATCATCACTCTCTTCTACCAGAAAACCATTGCCATACAATCTTGTCTTAAACTGTTGGTATTTCTATGGTACTTTATAAAGCAGTACGGGAAGTAATAACTATTACAAATGTTCGAAAGGATAAATAAATGGTCAATGTTCAAAACTGCCGCATGTGTGTTGTGTCTTGAATCTTGATCACCTTGCAAAGCCAATGTTGAGAACTGCCGCAAGTTTGTTGTGCCTTGAATCTTGATAACCTGAAATCAAGAAACAACTAAATCTGGATGGTTACAACGTTGTGTGTTGAGTCGAGGATAGCCCTCTATCCTTAAGACAAGATTGCTCCGTATATATGCTTTTACGTTAGCGGGCAATAGTCTCCCAAGATAAAACAACACTTTAATCTCAACACTACAAAGCCAATAGGTTGAGCCTGGCGAAGAAAACAAATATGACTCGACTTGCTGAAGATATGGAATAGGAAGGAAGAGTTTCTCTCTACTCTTCTCTTTTGTCTCTGTGTATATAGTGTGTCTCTGTAGTGTATATCTAGTGTATACGTGAGGGTTTGGTCACTGTTTTTCAGTCGAAAATTGCACTGATTTTCGCTGAATATCACTCACTATTTTGTGCTATTTTGTGGCTGTTTTTCGGGTGTTTTCAGTGGTGTAAAACAGTCAGTTTTTCTGTGCCTTTTTTCGTCTGTTTTGTGCCTGTTTTCTGCATGAGGAGGGGCTGTACAACTGCCCAAAACATGGCTGTTAATGGCCATTAGGAGGCCATTAAAACAGCCAAGTAAAGGCAGTAAAAGGCCATCAAAGAGGCTGATTTAAGGTTGTAAATGGCCAAGTAATGGGCTGTTAATGGAGGAGTTAATCAGCCAAGTAATGGCTGATTAATGCCTCACAAAACAGTCCCAACGGTAGGCTTTCTGCCTTCCGTCACCTTCCCAGAAACTCTGGGGACCAAACTGTAAATATTGAAACCAGGACCAAAGCGTACATATGAAAGAATTCTAGTCCAAACTGTACATCTGAAACTTGAGGATCAAATCGTACATCCGCAGAGTTCTCTGGTCCAAAAAGATAATATTAGAAAGGCCGACAGCCCACGACCCGTGACCCGTGACCCGTGACCCGTGACCCCGGAACACGGAACCGGAACGGGACGGGCGGGCGGCGGCGCGCGTGTGGTCTTTCCTTGAACCGAAGCACATCTAGGTCCTCCCTCCTTTAAACACATGGGATACCCTTGGGGTCCCAAACCCCTTTACCAATTAGAGACTTATATAGAGAGCAATTCTTCCTATTCCCACCGATGTGGTAGATTTGTCCCACACCACATTTCCATGTCTCAAACACCTTACTTCGTGGACCAATATCTCTTTCATTTCTTAACGAAATTAGACGATTCTTGGCCCTACGGTCATCTACTCACTTCGTAGATCATGCATGTGTAAAGAGACGAGGTCTCCAACATACGGAACACTAGTGTTTAATTCATCAAAGATGGGTGGACGCATCTCCCCGCCAAAGGCTAATTTCCAACAAAATAAACTTAGACTTCGAAAAGCAAGAACTCATGAAAAATAAATAAGCAAACAAATAGGGTATTGATAATATGATTATCCACCTGAATATTTGATCCATTTTTAAATGGTGAGTAATCCAATACGTATTTAATGGGTCGGATTTGATGGTTATTTGTTTTTTAATCATTTTGTCTGCCCTAATCCTGAGAGGATCTCAATAAGCGGTAAAACGGTGGCTTGTTTCAATTGAGGTTGATGTGTATAATTAAAGAGCTGACATATTTTATGTAGTTAATTTATTCTACGTAATTGACATTTTCCCCCAAATTAGAGGCAAAAGTGTAATATGAACATTTTATCATATGTTCATAGATTCAATTAAAAATATCGTAATTCGAATGTCTAATTAAAATATACTGACAAATTTAAGGGTTTTCGATCTAGTCTGCTTTTAGTTTAATTTAGAACACTTTCTGCAGTTTAAACTTTAAAGCATCTAATATATTCACAAAATCTCATTCTGCTGCCTACCAAAAATGACTTAGTCCATAATTGTAGTGATGTGTTTAAAATTTAAATCACGCATACTTACCTGGTTTATGTCTATTTGATGATCTTACAGCTTATGGAGCATGCAAGGTAACTCGATAATTAAGGCAGTTCTTTCAATTCGAGGATCCAAACTCCTTTGTACTTAGCTAGTACAATAATTTTCATGAAGCCTTAATTAGCTGAATAACAACTATTTCTTCCTAGGTAGTCTATGTATCAATCATTAACACATATGTAATGAATTCTCCTCCATTTTAGTTTTGTTAAGGAATATATTTTAGATAAAGCAGCAGACTCTTTATCCCAATTTCATAGTTAGGACGTAGGATTTTACATATGAAGGACTTTCTTTTATAATTTTGTATTTTTTCCCAACCAACAACAACATACACAGTGTATTCCTATAAATGGAGTCTGGAGATTATAGAGAGTACACAAACTTTATCCCTAGCTACCCTCGGTTGTTTCGTATTTTTTTTCCGTGCGTCACAAATGAGAGAGAGGAAAAAGAGTGAAAATTAATACGGGGAAATAATATTTCTTCATCTACTTCTTTTCTCACTGAGCTTAGGAGGTGAAATTAATGGATGATTTTCATTTAAACCTGTTAGGATGAGAAATTGTATTTAGGCACCTAAGATTTTAAAATGTGCTGGAAGGACCCTTGTACTCCAAAACATTAACCTGTGCACCAGTTTTTACGATGAATACTTTTATTCTTGAAAGTGAAAACGATTAAACTATGAGCAAGTTTACCTTGAACGACTATAATTACAGTATAAGAAAGTAAAATAACCCTTCTAGACCTGGATATTTCCTTATCAAATGAGGACTAAAAAAAACGAATACATTAGAAAGCTTACGAGTGCTGTGACATACATATTTCTTTATCAAGTTTTAGGAGCTCTAAGCTACGTATTTCACCCTTTATGATATCTAAGACCAGTTTTAGATTAAATACATGATTTAAGATCATGTATTTTAAGTGTTTCCAGTTGAAAATTTCCCCTAAATTGTCAAACCACCTAAATTAAGATTTGGAGCTAGTAAACAAAGGAGTCATCTGGACATAGAGTTTTAAAAGAAAAATTATTTATATTTATAGTTATATATTGGATTGATCCCACTTGTGAGATTATACTGGGTGTGTTGTTGTATATATTGGATTTATATTTTGATTAGTTAAGAAGATGGGTTTTTTCAAGTTTGAAAATTTGCTTATGATTTTTTTTTCACTCCCAAAATTTCAACTTTTCTTTTTTAAAGTAAAGTATTTTCACAACTTTAACTTTCAAGTACCATTTTCAACTAAATAATGATGAGATTATTTAGTGAATATATTTTTATTGATTTATGTTTGATTCGGTAAATTAAAAATGAGATATACGATATAATATAAGACATGCATTTGATTTTACATTACATAAGTTAGATAAACCTTTATTTTCTATTTTAACCTTACATATTTAAAGGACTTGACATAAAAGTTTTGGAGAAGGGCATATATATTATTTTTGTGTTTTAAAAATAATACGACAATTATGATATAACTATCATGGGATTGTCAATCCCAAAGTAAAAAAATCAACCAAACTTGAAATAAAGTAGCTCGCATTTTTATCCTAAAATTATTACTACTCCTTAATTTAACTTAGTTTTAAAAAATTTAGTATTGCAAAATATTTTTAGATTGAAGTTTTAAACTTTCGTTTGGATTATTTTTGAAAGAAAGATTAAAATATTATTTGGGTCTTTTCATTACCCAAATACTAAAATATAACCAAAATAATGTTTTAATTTTTCTTTCAAAGGGAAACGGAAGTTTGGAACTTAATGAAGCAATTGGATGAGCCAACAATCCTACACACATACAGGGAGACTAATATAATAGCAGACGCACTAACGAATTTTGAATGTGCTAGCAGGATGGACTATACCATACTTTTTGACTACCCTCCAACTTTTGTTCGTGAAAAGCTCCAACATGATCGGCTGCAGCAATCACTTTTTGTAACCCCGAAAGGGCCAATGAATTGAGATTTCCCTATTGCTTTAGGTCATTTCGGGCGCCCTACATAGTAGCCTCCTAGTTATGATGTTTTGGATAGGCAGCATTTATTTTTAGAATTGCTTACTTCAACTCCCTGTATGGTTAATCTTTAACTTAATGTAATATGTTTATTCCGGACAAAAAAAAAAGGGTATTAGAAGGGGGGGGGGGATTTCGAATGCGTCAAATATAAGTTTTTAGTCAAAATTATCGCTTATTTATGGGATAAGTCTATTTTGATTCTTTAAATATAACGTTAAGCGTTTTTAGTCTCTTAAGTGTGTTAGATTATAGCATCTTTGGTCCAACTAATAAAATGAACTTAAAAACTAACGGTGACTACTAAAATATACTATTTAAAAATACGTAAAAATCGGCCAGACTTTCGGATTGACCAAATAGCTGACCGAGGTAAGTCGATTTTATATTTTCCTATATTACTATTATTGTTGTTTTTAGTACTAATGAATATTTGTAATAATATTTAGAACTTACAAAGTGTAATATAGTATATAGTAGCTCGTACGCGAAAAGAAACGCCCTGAGTCATTTTAGTTCTGTAGCTCGTATGCATCAATGAACAAGCTCATGCATGTGATTGTTATCGCCTTGAAGTATAGTATTGTGTTCTTGTTGAGTCAAGGGCAGTAAGAACTTTGAGTGTCATTTTCTTGGTTTAAGAGGAATATTACATATAGCATGATTTTTTTGTTTAAGTTGGATATACATAGTAGTAGACACCATTGATGAACTCCGAATTTATTGTCTAAGAAAATTGATGATTGGAATTAACAATTGGGAGACGAAAAATAATTTCGTAGAAAAGGGAAGAGGAAGAAAGCAAGTGACGACTTTGAACTAGAAAATACTAGAGAGATGTTTGGTCTAATGACGATACTTGTTGAAGATGAATTATTATGAATTTAATTATATCATAGTATTTAAAAAGTCTATATAAATTATGCTGAATTTAGTAGGAAATGATTGATGGTCAGTGTTCACACACTCGTTATGTTTATTACTGTAATTGTTTTGGGTGATTTTGCTAGTTTTTAAAAATCGGGGTATAAATCATATTTCATATTTAAAAATAATACATTTCAACAATCAAATATTATTTGTAAAAACTTTTGCCAAGCACAACTCCAGCTTCAAAATTTTCAAGAAAAATGAATTTATTTTGGTTTCTATTAGTATTTGTGTCATTAGAAGGGGAAATAAGTTCATAAATAAAGTGAACTTTTTCCGCTCTTTTTTTTACTCCATCCGTTTCATAATAAGTGGTATTTTTAGCTTATGCACACCCCTTAAGAAATGGCTAACTCCTAGAAAATTATGAGTATTTTTACTAATTTATCCTTAATTAATATTTAAAAAAAAGTTATTTAATGTCTTAATTACGTAAATAAGGTAATTTTGAAAGAATAAAGTCAATTTCTTTTTGAATCCAAAAGCACTACTTATTTTGAAATAAAATGAAAAGTCTAATAGTGTGTTTGGTATGAAGGAAAATGTTTTCCTATAAAATATTTTTTGTTGGAAAACAAGTGGGTTTCTAACTTATTTTTTTTGTGTTTGATTTAAACAAAAAAAATATTATTCTAAAATTATTTATATGTAATTTATCAAAATACTATGTGGTAGGATGAGTGGGGAGTGGGTGTTTGGGATGGTGGGGATTGAGATGGTGAAGGAGTTGGGGGTTGGGGACCTTAGATGGACGGGAAAGAGATAATAAATTTGAAATATCACTTATGTAATTTTTTTTTTGAGAAGTCATTTTTCATAACTTATTTTTCAGAATATTTTTGAAGATATTTTGATCAATTAAATATAAAAAAATTAAAAAACATTTTCATACACACTCTAAAACACCATGTATTCAGGAGCGTAATTTTTCCACCTCTACCCTTGTAGCCAGCCTCCCTGTATTAAGAAAGAAGATCCCAAGCCGCGTTGTATTGAGTATTGACAACACTGGTGAACTTGCTCCTAAAACCCTAACAATGGCGGATTGTGAGTCGAAATCACAACACAAGAAACGAAAGCAACAACATAGCATCGACAAAGAAGAAGGTTGTAACAGGCCTTCAAAATCCCATCGCACCGACCAGCAGTCTACAATAGTGTCGGAAACAATGAATAATTCGCCATGGAGAAATCTACATTTGATTTTGTCCCTTCAGAATAACACTATTCCTCTCCAAGAGTCAGTACTACTTTACTTATTCACTTTTCTGCTATATTTTGTAATTATACTAGAAAACTGTTACTATTATTTTGGAAATGTTTTATGTGACCAGAAGGTCATGATTTCAAGCCGTGTAAACAGCCTCTAGCAGGAATGTGAAGTCATAAATGTGCAGTAAGACTGCGTACAATAGACCCTTATGGTCCGGCCCTCGGGCTGTCCTTTTTTTATTTTTAATTAGCAAGTGTTGATTTTGGTATTAGTTGGAAAAGAAACTTGTCTTTTGTGTTTTTGTTTGGTCATTTTATTTTGTCTTTTAAACAATTACTGTCAATCTAAGTTAGTTGGGGTCGGCTATATGATGAATAATCACTGTCCATGTTGCTATCTTTTAGCTAGCATTTGGACATAAATTTTACTTCAGATTATATTCATTCAACAGGTAGTTGTAACTGACGTCATATCTTCAAATTAGATGATGATATCGCTGGGTAAACCTGTAGTACAAAACCTGGAAAATGAAGGACGAGAAAAAAATTAGTGAATCTGAGTTAAAAATAATTGAAAAAGAAGAAGAAGGAAAATGACATTGTTACTCACCATGCTTGGCCTTTGGAGGTGGGGTGGTCAGGTGGCGCCATTTATCTTCAATGTAGGAGTAACAAGAAAGTTGAAACTTTAATTAGCTTTCGCTAAGGAAGTACGACTAATTAGATAGATCCATGAGGATAAGGTGTTTGAAAGAAAGTCAGATTTGTCTTGTCAGAAATGATTATGTAGGTTGAAATTTTGTGAGTAAAAACTTCAAAAACTAGTCTAAACCATTTTTTGAAACTTAAAATTCATCTTCAAAAAACTGCCCAAAAACTGGTCACTTTTTATAACCAAACAATGTTTTCAAAATATGTTTGAAAAAAAGTAAGAAAAACTTATGCCCATCTATTGTGAAGTTCACACAGGCAGTTTTTCAACCAAAGCTAACTGATTGTATTTTTTTTTTGCAAAGATTCTTCTTCAATCTTTTTAACCAAATGCCACCTATTATTTTCATGTCGAAACAGAAGTGTTCTCACATTTGATGATTTTCTTCTAACAAACTAATTCTAGTGCAGAAAATTGGAGCTGGCATATAATTATGTGAAATCAAATACAGAAGGGGCTGGTGAAAGCAAGGAGGAAATTCAGACAGTAAGCTTTTCGAGAGTGATAGTTTTCTTTAATAATTGGATTCAGAGGATACTGGTTTCTTCTGAAAAGAAAATTAGGATGGAAGGAGACAAGCACGGGATGGAAATTGCAGGGTCATATTTAGATTACAGATGTTGGGTGATTTTTAGGTTCTGCTTGGAGGAATCGAAAAAGTTGGGTGTTTCATTACACTTCTTAAGGGACTTGTTACGTGTCATCCAATACATTTTAAGGGATGCATTGATACATTTTAGTGATGAGCCTAAGGTTAGTGAAGAATTGGAGTTACACGGGGTTGTGCTTGATTGCATATCCTTGGTCTTCTCCTCTCACGGGGGTATTTCTAATGAAAATATAGACTTATGGATTTCATTGATTAGTGTAGTGCTTGAGTTTGTCCAAAAGGTTCTCAATGATAAGCTTGATGGCACGAAGGCAGGTATTTTTGCCAAGCAGTTGTCTTGCTATTTGCTTGAGCCATTTGTTAAGTTTCTAAAGGTCCATCCAACTCGTAAAAATGGTTTCCGCGAGTTTATAGATAAGCTTTTTGAAGATTTGGTGATTTTGTGGGATGCGTTAGATGTTAATGGCTGTGAAAGCGATCCAGAATGGAAAAGAAATGTATCGGTGTTGATAGAAGAAGTTTTATCACAGGCGTTGTTCCATCCAACTCATATTGATGGTTTTTTAAGCCTCCAAAGTACATCCAAGTATAGGCATTCTGATGATAAAAAATCAAAAGAGGAGAAAACATTCATAAAAAGTTACCATAGACACTTATTTGATAAGTTGGGGAAGATTATAACTGGGAAGAATGCATCAGCACTCAGTGGTGCTGGAGAGCTGCTTCGCCTGTTCATTAATTGTATTTATATGAAAAATGGGGGGTTAGTTGGTGCGGAAGCATTTAGGCACCAGGAGGGCACCTCTACTGCCCTTTTCAAGAACTCTTCCAACAGTTCTGCAATTTCAAAAAGTCCTTATTATGGTCTGGATGCAGAAGCACGAAAATCAGTTTTTGATTTTTTCGTAGAGATTATGGAACTTTTCTTATCAGAAATAAATACTCACTCACAAGCCAAACTGGAAGCTGAGTCTCTGTATTTGGATGTTAGTACATTAAGATCTATCAATAAGTTGCTTGCAACTTGTGTACATGAAAAGGTATATATAAGAACTGAAGATACCTCACAAGGGGCTTGCTTTAATTTTTTGAAGTTAATTTATGATGCGATCATGTCGCTTACTGCCCAAATGAATCAGTTACTACAATCATTTGGCGCTTCAGAAGAAAGAATGCCCGGGCAATTGTTGATTCAAGTAGCCAAGGAAATTTTTCTTGCTATTCATTATTTAGTGGATATTGAATATGAGGTTGTTGGGGATGATCTAGAAAAACTATGGGCTATAATACTTGCTCTTACAGCCAGTAGTCACTCTCTGATGAACGCTTCAGATCAGCATTTGTTGACTTCAGAGGTACTTAAGCTTGGATGCAGATTGGTTCACCTCTACAGTGAACTTCGACAGGTTTGTGGAGTTTCTTTGATTAGTTTGCAGACAGTTAATTTGAATTATAGAGGGATCTTAAAAATTTTAGAAAGGTATGACACCTATAAATAACACCTTAGCTTCATGAACCACTATCCACCTTCTTCTGCACCCTTTTTGCTAGTGATAATGGGTGAGCTAACTTTTAATTTCATGATTTACTGTTGTTAACTTATTTGGGGATTGAACCATTTTGTGGTCCTTTATTATCCTGAATTTTATAGGTTAACATTGCCATATTCACACTAAGCAAAGCTGTTAGAGAAGTAGCATCAGCATTCAGAAGCAACGAAGCATTCAGATCTTCATTTCTCTGTCACTCATTTGCTAATTCTCTGAGCATGTTATTGTGCTCTCCAGAATTCAGACTTTCCATCAGAAATGCTGTCAAGTCCATTCCTGAGGGCCAAGCAAGTGGATGCATCCGCCAGTTGATTGTAGATGTTGCGGAATCTCTGGAATGGATAAAATCCGAATATCAGTTGCCTGCTGAGAGCGATTTTTCAGAACCATGTTTCAGTAATTGTGGCACGCTTTGCTTTGATCTAAAGGCCGAGCTTTTGGGGAAAAGTTTGACTGAACTGTATACTCTTATTCTCGACTCAATGACTATTACTACCGGTAATAGCAACCTCATTGCTCTTTCTGTGAAAGATTTGATGGCTGTTATCCGCCCTGGTTTGAGTACTCTGGTCTCGCAAGATCCAGATGTTCTTAACCTGTTCTTTCCTTTGGTAACGGGCAGAGCATTCAGTAAGGCAGCTGCACTTGGGAATGACATTCTCTCGGTATGCTGGATTGTGGTTTTTTTCTTTCGTTTATATATGTCTTGCAAAAGCTTGCAAAGACAAGCCATCAGCCTGATGCCCCCAGATGCATCAAAGAAGATGTCAAGAGCTCTTGCTGATTCTTTTGCCGCTTATTCTGCGAAGGACTGGCTGGAGAGGACTGTTTGGGAAGACGAAAGTTATTTTTCTTGGGTTGTCCAACCTTCAGCTCCTCTTCCTGTTGTTATACATATTATTGCTGAGTTTTGTCATCAGCACACTGTTATATATTGCTGTCCCCTTATCTATGTATTGAATGTCATGGCTCTTCAAAGACTTGTTGATTTAAATAGGCAAATGAAGTCCATTGATTACTTGCTTCAGAGGAATGATAATCTAGTCCAGGCTAGGTTAGATAATGATGCTGGTCTGTTATCATACCCCAAGGATACTAAAAAGTGGAAAAAGCATGTCTCAACTCTGAGGAAAGAAGCAGCAGGCCTCACAGAATTCATGATGAGATATCTCTCATTAGTGACTGAAGATAGGATATCTAACTCCTCAGTTCACCAAGTAAGCAGTAAGGATACATATCTCAATCATCTGTATGAAACCGAGGTATGGGATCTCGGTACTGGCTCTATAGATGAGAAGCTGTTTCCATCTGCTTTGTGGTGGATTATTTGCCAAAGTGTTGATATCTGGTGCCCTCATGCTTCTAAAAAAGACTTGAAGAAGTTTCTTTTAGCTTTACTTCAGAACTCCCTTCCTTGTTTAAATACGAATGTGAGTGAGCTCAGGAATCATATAGAGAAATCTGACTACGTGACAGGAGTCAACCGACATTCGGTCTCAGTGGAACTTCTGAGCAACACCATTCTATATGAACAAAGAGTAAGTTCTTGGATAGCTTCTACAGCACATACATTTAGCACAGTTTTAGCTTACTAATGACCATCAAATCTTCATGCATCACATGTCACAACTTTGTGAAAGAACCTTTTGATGAATCCATGTAAAAGTTACTTATTAATCCCTTAATTAAGAAAATCTCGGCCAAAGAATGATACGACAAGTGAACTCTTTGGATCAACTGCAGGTTTCATGGGTATAACTTGCACATTTTGATATGTGAACTGAAGTAGAATTTCATCTAGTTAAAGAAAGACCCATGGAAACATATTTATATGTTGAATCTATCCTGATATGCAAACTGGACTTATGGAGCAGTTAATGCCTGCTACAATTTGAGACTCAAGTTTGAGTCCTCCGGGAGGCAAGTTTTCGTAGTCTATTAAGAATGATCAATTGATTTCAAGGACCAGTATGGGTTGCAGGTAGATCACGTAAAGCTGGATTGCTTAGGTCTCTGTGTCAGACTGTCAGTTGCATAAGGGATCACATTAGCATCACAGAGTTATCGTGACTTTTGACACTTCTCAAGTCCAGGTGTATTAGATTGGATATTCCTATTCCACTTACCCCTTGCTAGTTTAAATTATCATTTGGTTTATTGTGCTGTCCGGTTGCCTTATTGAGTTCTCTTGGAAATGGTAGTTTCTTGTGGTGTTCTAACTGTATGTTATTGTAGCCCATTTGCAGGCACATAGCATCCAGATTTTGCCAAATCTTGAAGAAGTCTGTGTCGTCAATATTTTCATATGTTGGAGAAGTTGATCTAGATAGTTCACCTGATTGGGAGAATGCTATACATGTGCTTGAAAAGTTGTCCACAACATTTTCCAGCACATTACTAAATGACATACCTGCTGAACCTTGTAAAAAGGAACTAAGTCCTACTTTTAACACAGAAATCACCAGATGCCAGACATTTCTCAACCTTTTGAGCTGGATACCAAAAGGACATCTTAGTTCAAAATCATTCTCACTTTATGCGACTAGCATTCTCAATATCGACAGGTAATATCACTCCTTTCCCCTATCCCCCGATCTATCAATCGGATCCATTCTTTCCTTAACAAAAAAAAAATATCACTCCTTTCCCCTTTTTGTTGTTCTTGTCAGACATGAAATGCCTTTAGTATTAGCTGTTGGAAAGCTTTTAAAATTGACTTGGCAACTTCAAGCTAGTAAACTGTAATGTTGGTTTGCTAAAAAAGATTGAATATTTCAGGCTTGTAGTCAGCTGCCTGTTTGATCAGCATGGGTCAGTAGCTTTGTGCGACCGTTTTGAGCTCTTGAGGTTGCTTGTGACCTGTCGGAGAACCTTTAAAAATCTGTTAATGGCATCATGCGAAAGGAAGAAAGGTCATCAATCCTTGCTAGCTTGCTTGTTGTCCGAGAACTCTCCTGTTTTTTGGCTTCTGAAGTCATTGTCTGCAATAACTGGTTTTCAGAGTGGATTTTCTCAAGAGACTTCTCCTCAATTGAAACATATGATTTTCTCGTTGATGGATCACACATCTTTCATCCTTTTGACTCTGTTCAAAGATCAATTTAAAGCTATTCTTGGTTTGACTGCTGGGAAGTCTTATGGAGGAGCTCTCAGTTCTGCTGATGGTGACAAAGAGACTGTTCTGAAAGAAAACGGTCCATGTTCAGATTTCTCTGATAATGGTGATGCATGGAGAAGTGTTTCATCTGTAGCTGGCACCTTAACGGGACATGCACAGAACTTGCTGGACTCCCTAAATGTAACGGCTGTTAACAGAAAAGTGGGTGATTTAGCTGGGCTTCAGGAAATGTATAAAGTCTCACCTGTAGTCTCCTGCTTTCAGGGCTTCTTATGTGGTCTAGCTTCTGCAATGGACAGTTTGGATAATAAAATTAGCAGTACTCTTATAGAATCAACAAGATGCAACCTCAAAATAAAACCATGTATAGAGACATGTGCATACTTGTTAAATTCCGTTTTGCATTTGTTATTTCTTGGGGGCGATCAATGCCCTCAAGGTTTGTCCAGTACCCACACTTCTATGGAGACAGAATGTTGCAATGAACTATTGGTAATGGGAACTCATCAATCTAGGGACTCTGCTAATGAGGTTGATAATGTGAATAAGGAAGAACACCATTCTGGTTCCTCCGATGACTCCCAAAAGTTCGGAGGTATTGAGTCTCTTTTGGCCAATGTGGACTTTGGGCAACAATATTTGAGAAAATCTTTATTCCAAGGACTTATCAAAGGAGAAAATCTTGAAGCAGCATTTTGTCTGAAGCAGATTTTCGGTGCTTCTTCAGCCATTCTAAAATTTTCGTTGCATACCAAGTCTACTTCCTTGCCGCCGAATCTTCTTTCCGTACTAATTTGTGTCTCCCAAGTCTTGCTTTCTGAGTTTGCCAACCATAGTGGGTCACTTGAACAGTTCTCTTTTATTTGGTTAGATGGTGTTGCGAAGTTCATTGGAGAGCTGGGAAAAATATTTCTGCTGCTTAATCCTTTGTCTTCAAGAGACTTATTTGTCAAGCAAATAGAATTGCATTTGAGGGCCATGGGGAAGTGCATATCTTTACAGGGGAAGGACGCTACTCTAGCATCACGAGAGATAGAATCAAGTACCAAGATGCTAAGTGGTCTGCCAGATCATGACCTATCCAACTCCCATTGGCTAAACCACTTGGATGAGTTAAAATCCAGATTGAGGATGTCATTCGCAAATTATGTCAGCAGAGCTTCTGAATTGCATTTATTGTCTGCTATTCAGGCTATTGAAAGAGCATTAGTTGGTGTGCAGGAACACTGCATTATTAACTATGAAGTAACTACTGGAAGTTCACATGGAACAAGGGTCTCTGCTAATGTTGCTGCAGGCATTGATTGCTTGGATTTGATTCTTGAATCTGTGTCAGGTACTATTTTATATCCAAGGTTTACTTTCAAATGCCAAGAGAAAAATGCAAGATAGGTACCACATCTTTTACATTAAAGATCTTTGTTTTCATTTGAACTCCACAAATGATTAGCTTGTTTTTCTCACATATATTGCATAATTTTGTCAACATTTTAAAATAAGCGAGAGAAGTTAAGCTCTTTGGATTGCAAGAAAGATCAAGAGATGATGTATTTCTTTTTCAGTTTTTTACCTTGTGAAAGATAAGAAAACACTGGTTGTTGTGGTCTTGTCAACATGAAATTAACTGAATAGCTCTATCAATCAGATGCTCATTATGCTATTACTAGTGGGTTGGATGTGAAAAATAGAATCCCAGATGCTGCATTAACATGAAATATGAAAGCTCTGGTTTGGACAGATGAGTAACTTTAAGTCATAAATCACAAGAGGAGCGGTTTGAGTGGAAGGAAGAAAATAGCATTTTGTCTCCCTGAAAAAGGGGGACTTTGGATTCTTTTTGTCCATGATTTCTCACTTTTTCTTAAAGAATCTTTTGACTGGGAGGTTTTCACTTTTCAGAACACAAAATTAATCAAAAGGAACAATAATTTCCTTGGCTTTGCTCATCGCATGTAAAGAGGCTAAGACGACATCAGTTTAGGAATTTATTAATGTGTTCAGAGGCAAAGTAGTCCTTGCGAAGATCTCTATTTATGTGTGAGCTCTCTGGAAGCTGTGATTTTATTCATTTGTCTGTCGGATGGTCTAGGAAGCTGATTGTTCTTCATATTAAGTTGCAAAATATCCCGATACTTTTGCCATATACTTAACTTCATCAGATTTGTGCGTAACGCGGGGTTTTGTATGCCCTTTTTTCCTTTTTTATAGGGCATAAGAAGTTGTCTGTGGTCAAAAGGCATATCCAGAACTTAGTATCATCTCTACTCAATGTAGTCCTGCACTTGCAAGGTCCCAAGATATTTTTCAGAAATCTCAAGTTCAGGAAAGATTTTTCTCAACCCGACCCTGGCGCTGTCTGTCTTATGTGCATTTCAGTGCTGACAAAAATTTCTGCCAAACACGCTTTCTTCCAATTGGAAGCATGCCATATTGGGCAGTTATTGCATATGCCTGCTGCAATATTTCAGAGTGTTTTCCAGCTCTGGACATCCAAAGTTCCTCTTTGTTCTAATTATACAGGAGACCTGATTTCCGGAGAAACTGAGGTTCCTGGAAGCAAAGGAAGTGCTGTGGATAGAAAATTTTGCATAAAGCTATATGCTGCATGCTGCCGAATGCTGTGTACTGTTCTTAAGCATCACAGAAGGTTTGCTACCTCCTTTGTTCTTGTTTCCTTCAACTCAGAATATTTGTGTCCTTTTCCCTTCAGTTTTCCAGTGGCAATTTATGAGGATTCCTGGGGAACTTTAAAAGAGATAAAGACACGTTATAGATGTGTGGATGTTGAGCAAATTTTCCCTTACAAGTCCTGATTTATTATTTGGTTTTCGCTCTAATATGTAGTGAGACACACCGCTGCATCGCGCTTCTGGAAGATTCAGTTGGCAGGCTTCTTAATTGTTTGGAGATGGTATGCACCAGTCCAGTTAGAGGAGATTATTTTGGATGGGAAGTTCAAGGAGGAGTGAAGTGCGCCAGTTTTCTTCGAAGGGTGTATGAAGAGGTAAGGTTACTTGTACATTATAACCTACCCTTAGTAATGGAACTTCGAAATACTCAAAGTTTGGGTTAACATGACCCAAATACTTCCTGCCTGCATCATATATAGTTGCCTTTTTGCACTTCTGGAAAAATGGGAGTAAAAGCAGATGGATTTAGGGCTTTACAGGTTGTTGCTTCTGGATACTGATATGCTTAGACTGATGAGTGCTTATGTTTCAAAATTCATGGCCCTGGCAAAAGTCGAATGTAATATAAACAGTGCTCTACTTGGATGAACTTGCTTTGAGCTTCATCCTTATTTTTGGACTTTGAACATGTTAGTTCTAAGCTTGATTTTGTCATCAGTCAGTTCTGAGGTTGTTCCCATTCATTACTAGATTGGTACTGAATGTTTTTTCTTGATTCGTTTACTAGCTTGGTAGTTGGTATTAAATGTCATTAATAAAATTTCAATTTAGTTATCAAAAGAAAAGTTCTGAGATTGTTGAAACTAGAAAACATAGGAGGGCATATTATTGGTCCACTGTTGATTTTTTCTTTTTGAAACTAGGTCCACTCTTTTGATTTAAAGATAATTTGACAAAGTTGGTTTCTTGTCTCAATTACTTTGTTAGAAGGGTACTAGTGCAAGTTTCAATTTTGGGACATCAATGCATTAGTTCTGTTCAGTTTGTCCATTCACGTAAATCCTTTAGATTTCTTTCTTATGTCTTTCATACAATGACTGCCCCCTTTCAACGTTGCAGATTAGGCAGCACAAAGATGTCTTCGGTGACAATTGTTTTCAATTCCTATCTTGCTATATATGGGTTTACTGTGGATATGGTCGGCTTAGAAATGGAATCATCCGGTAACTTTTTGTTGTATTCAATTTTGATTTCATGTTAGAGGCACAATGTGATTTGCATTTTTTATTTGTATTCCCCAATTTTAACGATTTTTTTCAACTCCAAAGGGAAATTGATGAAGCTTTAAGACCTGGTGTCTATGCGTTAATAGATGCTTGTTCGGCAGATGATCTTCAACGTCTTCACACAGTATTTGGAGGTGAGCAATCTGAACTCGCTCTGAAGTGTGAGAATATTGAGCTATTTGTTGCCTCACTATTTAATCTTTTTTATTTTTATAGAGGGACCCTGCAGAAACACCCTTGCTAGTTTGCAACATGATTACAAGATCCATTTCCAATATGGTGGAAAAGTGTGATTGATCATTATAACTACTTTTGTTGGCAAAGTCTCCTTGTGGAGGATCTGTATAACTACTGCTTTTGCGGGCAAGTCATCGTTGTGGAGGAAAAAGATGAGATCTGCAGAGTAATATTTCCAGTGAAGCAACCTCGACATTGCAGATTGCTCGCAGGGTTAAAGGCTTGCAAGTCCGTGTTCATTAGCAGCAGCCTGTTTCACAGCAATCAGAAGCGTCTCTCTTGATCCATTCTTCAAGACCAACGGGTGAAGGCTAATCAAAGAGTGCGAAGATTTGACGTTGGTTCCTTGGGGACATGCTTGTGCTCCGCTGTTAATGTTGTAGCAAACTGTATACCCGCCCTTCATCAAAAGCTGAGACTCAATTATGTACAAAAGAAATTTTGCTGAGCTCGAGCCTTGGGAGTTCCTGTGTTGTACCGGTATGAGAAGTATTACATCTCTTTTCAATTATGTGATGATTCAAGGGTAATAATACTTGTCTTTCCGGTCACCTTTGAGTTCTAGAATATTAAAATTATATGTCAGTACAAGAACATTAAAAACCCAAAAGCTGTTGCTATGTGTTCAGCAAAATGAGTTTTGATCAAACATTTTCTTATTTCTCCCTTGTTTTCTTAAACAATAAAAGAAAGAACCTAACAACATATTGACCTGTAGGTGCTGTTATTCCTAGCTTTCTTATCTTTCTTGTTATCCGTGCTATATTTCCCCTGGGTCTGGTAGAAAGCCACCAAGGAAAACTTTGGTTCGATACTCATGGCCGTGGCATTCTCTGTTACTCGAACTCACATTGTTACTAGTGATACGGTCTACTTTTATTGATAGGTGGTTTCAGGTTTGTATAGTCTTCCAAACACTAGTGTATGGTAATAATACTAGTTCATATAGCGTACATACGTAACTACTGATAGTTATTGCCCATGGAAATTTAAAAAGGGGTTTGGGAGAAAAAGGATGTGTAATAGAATAGTAAAACCTAAGGTCGAAATCAAACACAAACACTTAACTTACTGCTGAACTTATTTTTGTTATTATTATCACGGAATGCACAATGCATATCACAACAACAACATATCCAGTGAAATCCCACATCGTGGGTTTGGGGAGGGTAGAGTGTACGCAGGTCTTACTTCTACCTTAGTAGGTAGAGCGGCTGTTTTCGGGAGACCCTCGGCTCAAGACAAGGCATAATCACAAGCAAAGCAAAGTAAGAGAAACAATCAGACTCAGACAAGAAATTAAAGCAGTATGAACATGCTGATAACAAAATTGAATATGTCATGGTAGCGCATTCTGACAAAAGGAAGCAGTAACTAATCCAAATAAATAAGATAAACAAAGTACACTAAAGAACACATAGCAACATAAATCATATGCAAGGTTATGTCCTCAGTAAGTTGCACCTGTGCCATATCCAGTCTAATCACCTTTCCCCAATACTTTTTCAGCTTACCTTTACCCCTCCTGAACTCGTTCATAGATAACCTCTCACACCTCCGCAGTGGGGCATATGTATCTCTCCTCTGCACATGCCCAAACCATCTCAACCTCACTTTCCGCATCTTATCCTCCACCGAGACCACTCCCACTATGTCCCGGATACTATCATTTTTAATCTTATCTTTCCTTGTATGCCAAAATATCCATCTCAGCATCCTCATCTCCGCAACTTTCATTTTTTGATATGCGAAGTCTTGACTGGCCAACACTCGCCTCATACAACATAGTCGGTCTAACTACCGCCCTATAGAACTTGCCTTTAAGTTTTGATGGCACTTTTTTGTCGCACAAGACTCCAGATGCGAGCCTCCATTTCATCCACCCTGCCCTAATACGATGTGTGACATCGTCATCAATCTCTCCATTCCATTGGATAATACCCGAGGTATTTGAACCTTCCTTTCTTTGGAATGACCAACCAAGCCTCACCTCCACGCCTGTCTCCAGGTCGCTCCCTTTACTGAACTTGCACTCCAAATATTCTGTCTTGGTTCTACTTAGCCTGAACCCTTTAGACTCCAGAGTCTGTCTCCAAACCTCTAGCTTAGCGTTAACTCCGCTGCAAGTTTCATCAATCAGGACTATGTCGTCTGCGAATAACATACATCATGGTACCTCCCCTTGGATTTGTCGCGTCAGTCCATCCATCACCAAGACAAATAAGAATGGGCTAACCCTAGTGCAGCCCCGTCATCACTGGGAAGTGCTCCGAGTCTCTTCCTATTGTCTGTACCCTGGTCTTGGCTCCATCATACATATCTTTAATCGCCCTAGTGTACACCACCAGTACACCTCTAACCTCCAAACATTTCCATAGAACCTCCTTAGAGACTTTGCCGTATGTTTTCTCAAGGTCGATGAAAACCATATGCAAGTCTCTCTTCCTCTCCCTATACTGCTCCGCCAAACTCCTAATAAAATGAATGGCTTCAGTAATCGGATGCCCCGGCATGAATTCAAACTAAGTGTGGCCAGTGGGCCGGGCTCGAGACTGTTAGGCCGGGTTTGGCGGGATCGAGTCGGAGTGGGATGGGGGAAGGGGCGGGATCGGGATAGGCGGGATTTGCCAAAGTCCCGTCCCGATCCCGATCCCGATCCCGATCCCGTCGGAATCGGGTAGGTCGGGGCGGGGCGGGGCGGGATCGGGATCTGGGGTGGTTTTTTTTTTTAGCACTTAATTTAAAAAATAACATATATATAAAAAAAACTCAATAATTAAACAAGATAGTATAATAAAAACATCCCAAGACTGTTTTTGTGCCTCTTATATTATTTAATAGACATGGATTTTTTTGTAATACAAATACAATTGTCAAAATTACAACTTTGTGGTATTGTTCAAAAGTTGCAAATTACATAATAAAATTACAATTAAAAAAATTACATTTTGAAAAAAACATGTTCTAGTTTCTTGATAATTTCTTGTGGTTCTTCGGTTGGAATTGGTATTTGTTGGTTAAATTAATCCACGTCGCTTCCACCACCTTCGGATAAGATTTCGTTGTAGTTTTCGTCTTCTTCTTCGTTGATCTCCGGTTGACCGCACCTTTTCCGCTCCGCTCGTATCCAATCTCTGAATAATACTGCAATTTTCAAGCTGTCTCCGGCTAATGAATGCATGTGGTCTCCTATTTGATATCTGCCGGCAGAAAAAGCGCTTTCAGACGCCGTTGATGACGCTTGAATGTTCAAAACATCTCGGGCCATCATTGAAAGTGTCGGAAAGGTCTTCTCATTCTCTCTCCAGTATTTCAGCAAGCCTTCACGTCCTTCTTCATTGAGAACTGTTTGGTACAATACAGAACCCTGCAAAACAAAAATATCAAACTCGCTAATTTGGTTAGTAGCGGTACGGCCGCCGCACATTCTATTTCTGAGGCTTTCAATACTAGCCGCAGAAACAACATGTCTTTTGTGAGGTTGTGTTGAAGAAGAAGAAGATAGTATGGAAGCCGGTAGGTTGCTAGCACTTTCTTGTTGGTAAAACCTATATATTTTCTTGCATTCGTCTTCTACGTTAGACAACACTTCTTCTTTAGTTTGTTCAATAGGTGGTGAGTGATTTGGATTTTTGGGACTTGGAGGTGGTAGTACTGCTATACAATCGTAAATAGTTTCAATAAGTGATTTAGTACCGCCTATTTTAATAGTCGAATTTAATACAACGCCAATAATATAAATAGTGGGAATAGGAAACAAATATTTTTTTATTTTGAGCTGCCTTATAAGCTGGTTTATCCATATATTCATTAAGCAGTAAAAATATTAAAGCTATATAAAATAACATAGTTGAAATAATAGGATAATATATACCGGAAAATTCTTTTGTTGCTTGAAAAAATTTCTCTAAAAATACAATAAGTTCGAAAAAATTTCCCCAATCGCTATTTACAACCATATCAACTGGATTTTGATTATGAGAGTTAAAAAATAAAGTTATAGGTTTTCTATAGTCATAAGCAACAAGTAGTTGCTCATATAAAGAATTTCACCTAGTGGATACTTCTTTTGGATTTTTCTATAAGATAGTTGACAATCGTGACAAGTTTTTTTATATTCTTTTCTTCGTTGTATTCTATTATTTTTAAAAATAAAGTTTATAGCAAATAGTATTTTACTAAGAATGTCATAGACCATCCTTTACAATTAAGTTATATATATGACACAAGCATTTTATATGAAAATGATCTAAAAAAGATGGAGTTAAACTATTTTTTAAAATTGTAATAGTGTAATTGTTAGAAGAAGCGCTATCTAATGTAATAGTCATAATTTTATCAGTTATTCCGTAATAATCGCACACTTGATAAATATTTTCTGCAATAAAAGTACCAGTGTGCCTATCATCTATATATCTATACGTTAAGATATATTTTTGCATAGACCATTTATAATATATCCAATGACAGGTTACCATTAAATAATCATAGCCGTTAGTACTACGGCCTATCTAAGAAGTGATAGCCACGTTTTCATTAAAATGATATAATGAATAACGTAAATATTGTTGATATTCATGTGTGAATTTAAATACATCTCTCTTAACAGTTGATCTAGGAATACCGTTAAAAGCAGGATTATATATATCTCTAATGTAATGAATAAAATCGAAAGATGAAGGAAGGAAATGAAAAAGGCAAACCCTCCACAACAACTAATTTTGTCATTGCTTCCCTATCTCTATGTTTATCGTATTTAGGGCCTACAGTTCCCCCAGTCATAGGGTTAATTTGATCATGTACTTGGTCCAGGACAGTATGTGAACCTTGCCCCGATGGAGCGTACGTTTGTGCACCCGATTTTGAAGCATCGTATTGGGCATATCTAGCTGGATGAGCCCGTGCTACATGTCTCATTAAACCCCCCGTCCCACCGTGACCTTTTTCAGTTTTAAATTTTAAAACATCTTTACAAATTTTACATCTAGCTACTTGATTCTCTACGTCCCTATCAAAAAATGTTCATGCATCTGATTTTAATGTTCGTTTTGCTGGATTTCGTCTCATACTAGGGGGAATAGGAGACATTTCAATTGAAGGTACACTAGTGGGTATGTTGTTATCTACATTATTGGGTGTATCATCTAGATCATCGTCTAAATTAAAGTCTTCTTGAGTTTAAGAAAATAGCTCCTCATCTAAATCTAATGGTATTGTAGGAAAATGTTCAGTATCAATAAAATCATCCTGTGTAGGAATAAGATTCTGTCTAGAAATAGGACCCTTGCCCTTGTTTCCCCTACTAAAAGAAGCATGATCCCTACCCGTAAGCATACGTTTAAATCCTTTCATTATAAATTTATACTTATACTAATAAATAATTAAAGTAAATAAAATTAAGTGCGCTAAATAAAGTCTAAACAGACAATAATAATTTAATGAAGGAACGAATGTACCAAACGCCGACGTAACGTTGACGTGTAATCGAGAGGTTGAAAATTGAAACTTTGCTCGATGGAAGATCCTCAAGCTAGTTGCCAACTTCACTCCTAAATGAATAAATAAAATTGAATATTTAGTAGACAATGTAGACTTGTAGAGAGAGATATTGAGAGATTAGAGAGATTGTAGGAAGATTTGTGAGAAAGACGAAGAGAAAATGAGGTATTTATAGTTGGAAAATTGGGTTAAAGTGTAAATATAATAACTTATGGGTTAAAAATAAATATTAAGGGGCTAGGGGGGAGGCCAAAAATGGTTGTTGCACAACGGCCAAAATGTAAAATGGTCGTTGGTGCAACATTTATTTTTGCAATGGGGGGCTTCGGGCGGGATCGGGGCGGGACTGGACGGGACCGGGACCGGGTCGGGCCTGGCGGGATTGGGGTAGGCCAGGACGGGTCGGGATGAGACCATGTCCCGTCCCGGTTCGAGTCCCGATACCGTAATTTTTTTTTTTGAAAAAAGTCAAGTTCGGGGCAGGACCGGGGCGGTGTCGGGGCGGGATCGGGCCGATCCGGCCCATTGGCTAGCCTTAATTCAAATTGGTTCTCGGAAATAGACACGTCTCTCCTCACTCTCATCTCCACGATCCTTTCCCAAACATTCATAGTGTGGCTCAGCAGCTTGATACCCCTATAATTATTGCAACTCTAGATATCACCTTTGTTTTTGTACAAGGGAATCATTGTACTCCACCGTAATTCTTCGTTCATTCTTGTCGTCTTAAAAATGATGTTAAATAACTCAGTCAGCCACTCCAAACCTACCCTACTTGCGCTCTTCCAAAATTCAACTGTGATCTCATCGGGCTTAGTCGCTCGTCCCCTGCGCATCATGCGAACAACACCCTTAACCTCCTCAACCTTAACGCTTCTACAATAACCAAAATCTCGGTACCTACCAGAATGCTTCAGATCTCCCAGCACAATCTCTCCATCACCTTTTTCGTTCAAGAGTTTATGGAAGTAAGACTGCCACCTCCGCCTATATGCGCGTTCTCCACAAGTACTTTGCCGTCCTCGTCCTTGATGCACCTCACGTCATCCAAGTAATGGGCCCTCATCTCCCTTGCATTGGTCAGTCTGTAGAACTTCTTATCCCCGTCTTTCTCCTCTAATTCCACATACAAGCATTCAAAAGCCATCATTTTCGCTGCCGTAACTGCTTGTTTTGCCTCATTCCTCGCCATCTTATATAGTATCCATTTCGTCAACTTCTCCACCTTATCCTTGCTTTCTACCAATTTCTCATACACCGTTTTCTTCACTTCCACCTTCTCTTGAACTTTACCATTCCCCTCGATGCCCACCACGGTTACCCCGCGAGACCCCAAGCACTTCTCTAGCTACCTCCCGAATGTAACTAGCCGTCCTATCCCACATATCGGTCGCATCCCCACTACTCCCCCAAGCCCCTTTGGCCATCAACCTCTCCCCCATCTCTTTTGCACTCACCATGGTCAAAACTCCCCCATTTGATTCTTAACATGTCAACCACAACCCTCTTCTTCTTCTCCATCTTGATCTCCAAATCCATCACCAAAAGCTTATGTCGGGTTGTAAGATTCTCCCTCTAAATAACCTTGCAGTCTTTACAAAGATATTTGTCAAGATTCCTAAAGAGCAAAAAGTCTATCTGAGTCTTAGCCACCGAACTACGGAAAGTCACCCAGTGTTCCTCCTTCTTCAGGAACCTCGAATTGGCTATCACCATCCCACAAGCTCTAGCGAACTCCAAAAGTGAGATGCCTTCGCCGTTCCTATCCCTGAGTCCAAAGCCTCCATTCACGTCGTCATAACCCCACGGAAGAGACCCAATATGTCCATTGAATCCCTTCCTACAAATAACTTCTTAGTGGGTAATATACCTCCCACCACTTTGTCCAAATCCTCCCAAAATCATTTTTCTCCTCCTTGTCCAAGCCCGCTTGCGGTGTATAAGCACTAATAATGTTCTTAGTAAACCCTCCAACTACCAACTTAATCGACATCATCCTGTCATTGACCCTCCTCACCTCTACCACATGATCCCTTAGCTCGATGTCTACCAAAATGCCTACCCCATTCCTATACTTTGACCTACCCGAGAACCATAACTTATAACCGTCTACCTCTTTAGCCTTAGGTCATACCCATTTGGTCTCTTAGACACAAGCTATATTAATCCTCATCTTCTTAAGAATCTTAACTAGCTCTATGCATAACACATAATTAAATAATCCTCATTAATTATATACGAGTCGTGGATGCAGTATCTGAAGTCAATTTGAAATCAGTTGCATTTGTAGATCAAATGTTGCATTGTAAAGATATTTTATATAACCAACCGACCACGATAACATTTGGATTCATATTTGTATTGGGTGAAAACGCCTCCGGGTAAATTAATGTGTCCAAAGATTTAAATGACTCGGATGTTTCCAACAACTGTCTTTCACTCCCAATAACTCCCATCAAATCAATCTTCCTAGATCAGAGCGTCGCGGCACGCATGGGTACCATTACATCAGTACGCTCACGTCGTCATAACTTTACAGGGGTACAACTGTCTAGTTTTTGCTTATATATGAAAGATTTAAAAGGGAAGAAGACACATCTTGTATCCTCTTGCTCACACTTGTATCCTAAGCTCTATTTTTTCTCAAAAAACAATATACCAAAAGAAGCACTTGTTCATTATCCGTTCTAAATCTTAGCTTATTTATTTATTTTGTCTATTTATTTCTTATATTTACAATCTAACACCAGCCTTATCGAGGGGTTATCTTGATCGGATACAACTCACTTGTCTTTAAATCTTAAAATATAAATCTCTAACTGTATTTTTTTATTAAAATTGATTTCACCGGGAAACAATTTGGCGTCGTCTGTGGGGATAGACAGTTGTGGTATTGTCCTAATTCGTCACTTGAAGCTCTCAGAAGCACATACTGAATTGACTTATCGTGCAAAATTTCGGTTATGGCTAACCAAACCAGCAGCGTATTAGGAAGTAGCGTTCCGTCCGAAGAAAAGGACCCACAAAGGTCATGGTCAACATATTTTTTTAGCTTTAACGGGGAGAACCACCCGGAGCTGGTGGCATAAAATCAAAGGGAGGAGGCAATGACGCTCCCAGAAGAGGTCCCAAACAAACCCTTGGTTGAAGAGGACGAGCGAAGCCATTCGGTAGAAAGCAAGGAGGTACGACTTAGAGAGTATTAACATAAGAAAAGAAAAAGACGCCAACACTCAAAAGTGGAAGAAATGTTCAACGAAGAAGGATCTCCTTCAGAGGTGGCCCTGGCGGCGGTCTTGGCATCCAACATTGCCATAATGGAGCGCATGGAATTTTTTTAAACTCGTTGTCCGAGACAACACCGGGTAACCACCCAACGACTAACCCGGAAGCCGTTAAAGCACCTGGGACTTTCGCATCAGATGCGGAGAGGACAGAGCCTAGAGAAGGAGCTCCATGAGCGAATAAGACAGATACCAAGAGCCCCTTTGTCCTAAAAAGGATCGGGATAAGGAAATATGAAAAGATACCCTACATGGAGGATGCGGCTCCCGAACCCATCCCGAGAAAGTTCAAAATGTCTGACATACCCAAGTCTGATTGTACCACGAATCCAGACGAGCACATTGTAACCTTCGAGGCAACTGTCACCGGACACGATCTGCAGCAGCACCAAATCAAATCTGTCATGTTGAAGAAATTTAGCCAAACGCTCATAAATGGAGCACTTTCTTGGTATACTCTTTTACCTGAAAATTCTATTGACTATTTTGTTGCTCTTGCAGATGCGTTCTGAAGGCCATGCCCAGAGGGTTGAAACCCACAAAGAGGATATCTTCATCGTAAAATAGAGAAATGATGAGCTGCTCCGCAATTTCATAGAACGATTCCAGCGTGAAAGGATATTGTTGCCTGCTATTCCCGAGGATTGGGCCGCCGCAGCATTCACTGACGACCTGGATGTCAACAGTTCTGATGCCTCCAGAAAGTTGAAAAAGAGCTTAAGTGAGTTCCCGATCAAGTCCTGGAATGAGGTAAAAAACATATACACAACTAAAATGAGGATAGAGGATGACCATAGGGCCGATGCCCGAGCATAAATCAGGGGTGGATCGCAGGGCAAGCCTCGAAATGTCCCTCCATTCAGACAGAGGGATCTTAGAAGCTGATACGAACCCTATTCGACTCGACCATCACCAATAAATGAAGGTAGGTTGAATAGGGCAAGGTATGATTAGGGTCAACCCAACAGAGACAGAAAAATACAACAAAGAAAGCCGCGAATGACTCGGGTCCACCGAGCGTGGCATCTTATAAATTTAACGCGGATGTGGTGGAATTGGTCATGGAAATAAAAAATATGAAGGAAGCTCTATTCCCGGTAGCAACACGATCCAACCCGAATAAATGGGCCACAAGTAGGGATGGCAACAGATCGGATTTGGACCGGATCTTACTAGATCCAGATCCATATCCGGATGTAGATCCATCGGGTCCATAAAAATCAGATTCAAATCCAGATCCATCGAATCCACATGTAAAAATTTTTGCCTTCTTAAGAATTTTTTTGAACTGACAAACGATTTTTACTTAACTAACAGTTTACTGTGTTTCAATTTTGAAATGTTCATATGAGATATTTTGTTCGTTGTCTCATTTTTATTGTGAGTTATTAATTGAAAATGTTGGACAATGACAATAGTTATGGAAAATGCTGACTAGTATATCCACAATGCAGAACTTGCATATGCTTGGAATCTTCACAAATGAAGTGAATATAATTTTAACTACTTGTCTATGGAGATGTTAGTCATTCACTAATATAACATTGATTTTATTATCGAAGTTACCTCTTTATTTTTTGGTTTTTGAGTTAACACGGGGATAAATTAAACTTGTTTTGAGAATTAAACTTGCAAAAATGTGCTAGCAATTTTAAGAAAATACTTATAAAATTACATTCTAGGTTATGAATATATTTAATAAAAAATGGATCCAACGGGTCTGATCTGGACCAGATACGGATCTCAAATACAAGATCCAGATCCAGATCTGATCCATCAGAAATGGATCCGGGTCCGATCCGGATTCGTCGGGTTCAAATTTTGAAGATCCATATCCTATAAAATGGATCTGGATCCATCGAATCCGGACCGGGTTCATGATCCACTGCCATCTCTAGGCACGAGTATGGAGCTTTTGTGTGAGTTTCATGAAATTTCGGGACATTCATCAAAAGATAGTAAGCCCTTATGGTACAAGGTGTCAGACCTACTAAGGAGGAGACACCTAAAAGAGTTGTTTAGTAGCCGATCCAAGCATGCCCGAGAGAAGGGAACTGAGACTTCGAGGGAGCATCCAGCACAGGCGGGGATGGTCAACATGATCATAGAAGGAGAAAAAGTTAGGGTAGTATACCTAAGGCGACATAATGAAGAACCATCCCCATCCAGAAAAAGAAGAAGGGACGAGCCCAAGACCCCATCACATTCAGCAGAATGGAAAGGAAAATCATCAAGGACCCATACACCGATGCACTGGTAATATCTATCCAAATCATTCAATTTAACGTTAGGTGTGTGCTTGTTGATCCATGTAGCGTTGTTAACATAGTGCAACTCCACGTAATCAAGGAGATGCAGTTGACTGAGCGAATGATCCTAGTAATAAAAATCTTGATCGGGTTCAACCTATCATATGAAACAATTTGAGGGAAAATCGAGCTAATCACCCACGTAAATGGAGTTTCGTTGAAAGCCTTGTTCGATATTATCGAAGGAGATAATGGGGAGGCCTTGGCAACTTGCCATGAGGACGGTCCCATCTACCTTTCATCAGGTCATGAAATTCCCATCACCATGGGAATAGGCGAAATATGGGGATATATGGAACCTAATCGAGCGAAAGTGACTTTAGTTGCTTAGAAAGATGGACTGGTTAAGAGCAACAACTAAAAATCATAGACGCCCGATTCTGGGACTAATCCGTTAGTCGAGCGTAAAGAAGAACCGACGACAAGCTTTTATACGGAGGATCGGGTACCCCGAGGATTCATCGCGCCGGAAGAATCAGATGCAGAGAGATCCATGGTTGAAGATATTGAGCTGACCTCCTATCATCCTGACTACCCCCAAGGAACAGGTATACCTGGGCTCGGGTCTAAACCTTGAGTTTCAGGAAAAAAAATAGTCAAATTTTTAACTGACAACATGAGTAGCTTCACTTGGTCAGGGTCAGATATTGTAGGTGTGCCCCCGAAATTGGTCATCCACAAGCTAAGTGTCAACCCGGAATGTCATCCCGTCAAACAAAAAAGGTATTCAGTGTCAGCAGAACGAAGCCAATTTGTTAAAGAAGAAATGGCTTGACTAGTCAAATTGTGAGCAATTCGAGAGGTAAAATATCTTGATTGGCTGGCAAACGCGGTAGTACTCCCTAAGAAACCTAATACTTTCCAAATGTTCTTAGATTTAAAAGACTTAAATAAATCATGCCTAAGGAACTCGTACCCCATGCCTCGTCTGGACAACATTGTTGACATAGTGGTCGGACACGAGTTGCTCAATTTCCTGGATGTCTCCTCAGGGTTCCATCAAATACAGTTGAACCCGGCGGACCAGGAAAAAAATTCATTCATAACGGAGCACGGGACTTACTGTTATAGTGTTATGCCCTTCGGCTTAAAGAATGTAGGGACCACTTTCCATCAATTAACTCAATGGATGTTCCAACATAAGTTAGGTCAAAGCGTGGAGGTTTATTTAGATGATATAATCGTTAAGCCCCTGAAAACAGAGGAACACATTAAACATTTGTAGGAAACATTTGATATTCTCCGTGACTACAACCTTAAGCTAAACCTGGAGAAATATGCCTTCGGGGCAGGCCCGGGGAAATTCATGGGATTCATAGTATCAAATAGAGGTGTCAAAAATTCTTCAGCGTTCTGAAGAAAAAAAGAGACTTCAAATGGACCCCGGTGTGCCAACATGCGCAGAAAGACCTGAAAAGATATTTGACAAACCCGCCCCTGCTCGCAAGACCAGAGGTGGGGGAACCTTTGCTAATTTATCTTGTTGTCTCCGAGATCGCGGTAAGTGTTGTTCTCGTTCGTCAAGAAAAAGGAACACAATTCCCTGTATATTATACTAGCAAGGCCTTGACTGAGGCCGAAATCCGCTATCTCCACCTCGAAAAATTGGCTTTGGCCCTGGTGGTTGCGTTTCGCAAGCTAAGACCATTCTTTCAATGTCACCCCATATGTGTGATCACAACTTTCCCTCTGAGGAACATCTTGCACAAGCCTGAACTCTCGGGTAGGCTAGCGAACTGATCAATCAAAATCTGCAGATACAACATTACTTATCGACCCTAAACTGCTATTAGGTCTCAATTTTCGGCCGACTTCGTGGCTGATTATAGTAGGGGAATGATGCCCTATGCTCATATGGAAGCGATTTAGGAAATTGAAAACGCTTTCGAGGAATGGGTCCTTTACATAGACGGAGCCACAAACATGAAGGGAACTGGGTTAGGAATTGTCATGATTACCCCGTCAGGGGCAACGATCAGACAAGCTATTAAATGTATGTCTTTAACAAACAATGAGGCTGAGTATGAGGCCGTAATTACAGGTTTGGAATTGGCTCGAGGGCTCGGAGCTGAAAACATAGAGCTTAAAAGTGATTCTCAACTGATCATCAACTAAATCCTTAGTAAATACGAGGCCAAAGACAATCGGATGCATGAATACTTGAACAAGGTCATCGCTCTGTTGGCCCACTTCATAAAGTGGAAAGTGGTGCAAATTCCTCGAGAAATGAACATCGAAGTTGACGCATTGGCTAACATGGGTTCTTCATCCGGAGTGACTATGGGAGAGTTGGAATCCATAATTCACCTCCTACATTCCGTACTTGATCCTGACGTGCATGAAGTAAATTCCACCAGTCTGACATGGGACTGACGAAGTGACATCATCAACTATTTACAGATCGGGACTCTTCCGGAGGACAGTAAGGCTGCACGAGCCTTAAGGACCAAAGTGGCATGTGTTGACACCCAATTTTGTCCCATCTTTTCTGATTTTATTTACAATTTTAATATTTTTGACACCTTAAAATAATTTTAAAATATAGGCATATATCATTATTATTACTATTATTTGCATTTTATATCATAATCATGCTTTTTATCCTAATATTATATGTTATTTTTATTTTCGCAAAAATGACATAGCATTTTTTATTTTTTATTTTTAGCAACAAGCATTTCGCAAATATTATATTTTTTATCATATTGTTATCTTTACAATTTATAAATTTTGCAAAGCTCTCTTTTTATATAATAGAATCCCTTTTTATATTTTAAACCCCTTTTTCTTTATTTCAACCCAAAATTAATTTCACCCAAAACCCATTCATTTCCCAACCCAAAACATATTTCTATCCAAACTAATCTCACCCAACCCATTTCGCCCAGGCCCAACAACCCTCACCCTTTATTTCCCTTACCCATCCAAACCCGAAACCCCCTTTACCAAGCCCAATCGGCCACCCCCATTTTAACTCAGCCCAGTCGGCCACCCAACCAACCAGGCCCAATTGGCCCAACTCCCCCTCTCTTATTTTCACCCCAACCCAACACCCTAATTTCTTATTTTATAATTCCATAACCAAACCAACCCCCAAGCCCAATACCCTTATTCCTTTCCCCTTTATTTCCCCAAGCCCAACCGGCCACCCCCCCTAAACCGGCCCAACCCCACATCCCTTTTATTCTACACCACACCAAACACAACCATAAAACCTAATCCCCCTTTCTCTCTCAAACCTACAAGCCGTCGACCAGCCCCACACCCCCATACCCTCGACCCCACACGTCGATCACCTCTCCTGACACCACCAACCCATCATCCCATACCCCTATCCTCGAAAATCCGCGACCCATACCTCGAGAATCCGCCCCAAAAATTGGATGTTTTGCCCCTTTTGTTTGAAATTTGAACTTGATTTTTATGGGTCCGAAACCTATCTATAAAACCCCATTTGTTCTTCATTTTGGAGGGGGAGAATTTGGAGATTCGAAAATCTAGTTTTTAAGTTTTGAAATCTGAAATCTTCTTAAGGGGGTTTGTTCTTCATCTTAAAGAGTCCGAAAATATAAGTTAAAATTATTGGGGTTTTGGTATTGAATAATCTGAAATTTTTGCTATTCTTCATTGTTTTTGGATTCCGGGTCGGGTCGGGTCGGGTCACTGCTCTATCTCGGTCACTGTTCCGGTCGGGCCAGAATTCGGGTCAGGTAAATTTTTAGATTTTTGTATTTGATAATTTATTGTTGGCTATCTGAAAATCTAAGAAAAAACTGATACGGGTCAGCACTGTTCCGGGTCAGGTCGACCCGGTTTGGATAAATTTCCAGATTTTTTGTATTTTTATATTTTGTTTTTGGTTATCTGAAATTTGGAAAGAAATCGATTCGGGTTGAAAAATCCGATTCGGGTCGGGTCACTGATCCGGGTCGGGTCGGCCCGATTTGAATAAATTTCCAGATTTATATGTTTTATATCTTGTTGTTGGTTATCTGAAAATAAATTAAAAAAAATGTTTGGTTCCGGGTCGGGTCGACCCGAAATCCGAGCCGGATCACTGTTCTGTCTCAGGCCAAATTTCAGAAGCAGATTCGAATCCTGCTTCGGTCCGAAAATTTCAGAATTCTGGTCGGACATTTTAATTGCAAACTTTTGGTTTATTTTGGTATTTAAACATCCGTGCACGGATATCTTACTGCTTTACTGCTTTTTGCCAATGTAATTGAACTCGAGGCCGCGCCACCTTCGGAAATTGCTTCTTGGTTTCAGTTTACTGTTTTTTGGTTTATTTTTACTGCTTTGAATAAATACTGCATTTAGGCCAATGAAATTGAATTCGAGGCCGCGTTTTTACTGCTTTATGCTTTGAATAAATACCACATTTTTCCAATGAATAAATACTGCATTTTTACTGCTTTGAATAAATACTGCATTTTGCCAATGAAATTAAATTTAAGGCCACGCCCTTTTCGGAAAATGCTCTCCTGTTTCAGTATGTTGTTTTTGGCATTTTAACATCCGTACACGGATAACTTACTGTTTTACTGATTATAAATATTACACTATGGCCGATGAAAAAATATCCTTCGATTTTTTAGGCCTCCACAGTTGTAAAGACGGAAAATAAAACTTCTGGGCAATGATGAAACTTAAATATTTTTCACCCGAGAGACCAACATGTTCGGTAGGCAAGGCAACTAAAATGACCAACGAGTCATATGTTAGCAGCCACGACGTGATTGGAATGATCTTTTTCAAAATTTAAGTCTGAGTCTTCTGTAATCAAAACATTTATTGTTTTGGATACGGATCCGAAGTTATGTATATTCAATTGTTTCTAACCGTTTATTCTTGACAGCTTGCAAGGGATAAAGTCAAAGAAGGCAAATACCCCTCAGAGATTATTTATTTTGTTGTTGTTTTTTATCTTCTTTAATTCAGCTTTATTTCATTATGTATTGTAATATTATTGTACTTGAGAAATTATTGAAAGGTTTAGAATTGGTAGACATAGAATTAATTAATAGGGTAGTTTAAAATTGGAAATCCATCGCTAGTTTATTTATCTTTAGGCTCGGTTAGTTTTAAAAATTGAAAATCGCTACTTTACTTATTTTTAGGCTCGTCACCCATAAAATTTACATTGCATATATTTTCATCAATTTTCATTCAAATGCATACTTTTTCCAGCTTTACATGTATATTAATGTCATACCAATGTATACTTGTACAAATGCATCATTTCATTAAATACCTGCAACATCATTTTAACTTTATATTTCTAAATATGCATTTTCTTAGTACAATAATTAATCTGAGTTTGATCGGATAATCGCAAGTTAGCGGATCTTAAAGGATGCCTAACCCCTTCCCTTTAGGATAATAGAGAACCCTTACCTAGAATCTATTTAGTTTCGCGGACCACAAAATTGGAGTTATTTTTTGCATTTTTAGTTAGTATTTAGGTGCCCTAATTCACCTTATAATAATTAGGTGGCGACTCCTCAAGCAAGCATTTTTATCCAATCCAAAGAGGGAATCGACGCCATCACGTCGCGAAGCCCGTAGGTCAAAATCGGGCGCGACAACATGGCGACTCCACTGGGGAATCATTCAGGTTCTTAACCATAGCAAATTCATGCTAATTATTATCGCGCTTTATTTTGCTTCTTATTTGATCTATTGCTTCAAATTGTTTACTTTTTGAAATTTTGTATGTTTAATTTCTTTAATTGCTACTTTCTTTTACTGCTTTCCTTAAATTGGCATTTCGCTCATATTTCCTCCACTTCGGAAAATTGACACTATCACACATTACACGCGAGGTGTGTTTTGCGCACCTGCAAATTTCTTTCAAATTTCCAAATTTTAGAAGAGTTGGCGTATGCGCGGAGTGTCCGGACCATCCGGTGGCCTCGTAGCCTTCTCACTCGAGTAGTCCGCTCGGGAACCATGAATCTAGTAAGCCAAATCTTAAAAAATTTAGGATAGAACTATATCATCATTTATCTTAAATCATGCATGCATACACCTTAGGTGGGTCGATCCTTGGCATCGACTCCACAATTAAGAAATCCGCCGAAATTGTCGACAGGTCTCACGACCCAACGACCCATCAACATATTATGTGTAGCGTGATAATGATAGACTAATCCAAGTCTAATCATGACATGCCGATATTGGAAAATGTACATACATTTTGTCTTCATTTTCAATAAAAGCATTGCAGTTTGACAGCTTGGATTAATCTGTCATAATCTCACATATTTGGCGTTTAGGCTCACCTCTAACATAAGAGAGGCTCCATGCATGTTAGGACGCACATTTAATTCCCGCACAATTTGTTTATTATTTTTCTTCTTTTAACTCTGTACATATTATTCAATGCAATAATTACCTGCTTCAATTCTATACGTATAATGCCATGTCGCTCGCAACTCTGGGTATGAACATTTGCCCATTGCACTGTTGGGCTATCGCACCACAATCAAGACTTCTACTGGGCAACACCATATCTTTTGATCCTCGGGACGGAAATTGTTTCACTGCCCGAGAATAAAGCGTTCTTGAACATCAAGACTTGGACCTTGTGAAGCAATCAGGGGTGTCTTTGACCATATTGTCACACTCCTACATTTTATTATTTTTTTTGCGACTTTCCTACTTTCACCAATGTCTCTCATTTTACAGGAAGACCGTTCTCGCAAACAGTCGAGAGCGGTCATTTACAAAGATGACCGGGAGATACTTTGACTGAAAGAAATAATCCAACCTCTAGTCTGAACAAATCAATCAGGGGAGTCTTTGACTATACTATCACACTTCCACCCGGTGCCCTTATTTTTTGCAGGAAGATCGTCCTCGCGAACAGTCGGGGCGGTCGTTCTAAAACATTATCCTTGGATATACTCCAGGAAAGAACAGAGCAAAAGGTTTTCACAAAGATGATCGAAAGATGTTTTGATTAGAAAAGTCAGCTAACACTAGATTAAATGAGGCATCACTCTAGTTTGTCTATACTTTTATTTTTTTTACATGTTTGCAAATTCAATTGATATGCTTAATTTTCATTACATAATTCCTTTATATCATACCATTTTTACAGCATATCTTCACGAACTACGAGTGTCTGATTCTCACCGTACGGTGTGATACGTAGGTAGCCCTTTTCGGGTTCGACAGAACTAAAAAAATCAATAAAAAAAAGACGCACTTCCTTGTCCACCTTTTGGAGGGACATATCTGGTTTATCAATCTTTTTCATTCATCCTATAATGGACAATTTTTTTTTTTACATTCATCCTATTGTGGATAATCATTTTTTCATTGCATTCATTCTACTGTGGGCAATTATATTTTACTTTGCATTCGTCCCATAGTGGATAATCATCTGTTTTATACAATTTTTTACTTTTACTATCCTATCATTGATGATTTTTTTTACTTTCTGAACGAACTACGCACACCTGATTCTCGTCAATGATGAGATACGTAGGCAGCCCTATTTGGGTTCGGTACCCTTTATTCAATATATATATATATATATATATATATATATATATATATATATATATATATATATATATATAAGTACACAAATATTTTAAGCATCATTGATCGACGTTGTTGATACCAACACAGTTAGGAGTGTGCATAGGAAAGAACAAGTGGACAAGATTGACTTCGTGGTAAACCATAGATTCTTCTGGTACCTCTCATTCACGCCTGTGTTGACACTTAAAAAAATTGTTTCGCATGCTTCCAAGATATGAACAAAGCCAACCTCATCGTTTCATGTGCATTGTGTGGTGAGTTTTTAGAATAAGTTCAATTGCATTGCATTGTGATCTAGAACTTGGCTCGAATGTTTGTTGAGGCGAAATCCTGAGTAACACTTGGTATAGGAAAGGATTGTAGGCTTTCTTTGATCCGTTTGAGCCTTTCCAGCTTACCAAATAACATTATCCGTAGCACTTCCCCTTTGAGCCTAAAGCCTATTTTTTTTAACAACCACATCTTATGTCTATACCCTTTCTAAGTGCGTACACGCACTATCCCTCTCTTGGCCCGACCTCTTTGAGCGCATCAGAAATGTGCAAATTGCTGAAAAGATCTGAGTTGAAGTGCAATGCTCCCAAAAGAGGAAAACAAAACAAAAGGACGACTTCACACAAAAAGGGAGTCAAAATCCCCGACAATATCAAAAAAAAATCGAAAAAAGGGAAGAAAGCTCCAAACGAAATATTCGAAAGAAGTCGGTACAAAACAAAGGGGGCAAAAGAAGCAAATCGGCATCAAGGCACACAAGCGCGAATATATTCCAACGCTCAAGGAAGGATTAGTCACTCCTTACCCAAATGATATCCTTTCTTTTCCCCAAGCCTACGTTACAAACCCATAACAAGCCCTACATGATCCTATACCGAGGGTTCTCACATTAGTGAATACTCACATGACGGCCAAGCCTATGGTATCATAATTAAATGTATTGAACATCTTTCTGAGGGTGAGTGTACTTCTCTACACGTCCCAAAGTTCAAAATACTGAAATACATATGAGAAAGGGACTTTCTTTCAGTGAGGGCATTTGAAACATGAGGATGCATATATGTCAAAATCTTGGCTTGAAGCAAGTATCGATACTCAGGTATGTCTGAGGTAGCATCTGAAGCTGTAGGAATTACCTTGAAGTCAGTCTCGGTTATGCAGAAAGCAATAACGGGAGCCCTAAGCACAATACTAATTGTTGGTATCAACTGAAGTCAAAATATGATTCTGTCTTTTTCATATTTAATTTTAAAAAAAAACCTTGCAAAATATTGCATCATTTTTGAAACTCTAGTCGTTCTTTTTACAAAAAAAAACATTCTAAAAACTTACAAATCTCTTTTGCATGAACTACGTTATGACCTGATTCCCTCGGCGGGATACGTAGGCGGCCAAATCGGCTTCGGTCCCATTTTTTAAAAAGTTCACAATTTCTTTTGCTACATGAACTACGCTTAGGTCCCATTTTTTAGAAAACCCTTACAAAACCCTTTTTGCTTACATGAACTACGTTATGACCTGATTCCCTCGGCGGGATACGTGGCGACCTCCCGACCGGTCCCATTTTTGGAGAACTTCACAATTGCCATTTTGCTTGCAACGAACTACGTTATGACCTGATTTTCCTTGTCGGGATACGTAGGCGGCCTATATCGGCTTCAGTCACACCATTGTAAATTTTTTCCCTTATCTTGCACACAACGCAATAGGCCCACATGATCGCCTTAATAGGACAAGCAAGTTGCCCGCACAAACTCGGTTTTGTCCAGTTGGAAGTTCATCATCTTCATATATACCAGAAACTGGGCATATTTTAAGGGTTCACTGCAAGAATATGCCAATGGACCTGGAAAATGCCAGACAACTAAGTCTTCAATCTAAACCAGTATGAGCTTGCAAGCGTCAAGGGCAAAAACTACAAAACCAATGCGAATCAACCGCCCCTCCCCACAAACTCATGAATTTCTTTGAGTCCAGGTCTTCAGTTTGACAAATGTGGGAAGCCGCGACATGATGCTTAAATTCGCGAGGAATTCCCGCATCGCAGCACAATGTGTCTATGCAACAACGCCGTCTCAGCCCATGCGGGTTACAATCAGCAACGTCCATACAACGGCGTCATCAGCAATAATGCCCATACAACGGCGTCATCAGCATTACGCCCATACAACAGCGTCATCAGCATTACGCCCATACAACGGCGTCATCAGCATTACGTCCATACAACAATGTCATCAGCATTGCGCCCATACAACGGCGTCATCAGCATTACGCCCATACAATGGCGTCATCAGCATTACGCCCATATAACGGCATCATCAGCATTACGCCCATATAACGGCATCATCAGCATTGCGCCCATACAACGACGTCATCAGCATTACGTCCATACAACATCATCATCAGCATTGCGCCCATACAACAGCGTCATCGGCAACGTCCATACAACGACATCATCAGCATTGCGTCCATACAACGACGTGATCAGCATTACGTCCATACAACGACGTCATCAGAATTGCGTTCATACAACGACGCCATCAGCATTGCGTCCATACAACGACGTCATTTCAACCCATGCGGGTCACAAACGCATCACGTCAATACAATGACGTCATTTCAAGCGCCCACCTCATAATGCGGGTATTTAATTTTCAGTCAGGCACCCACCTCATAATGCGGGTATTTTAATTTCAGTCAGGCGCCCACCTCCTAATGCGGGTATTTCAATTTCAGTCAGGCGCCCGCTTCCTAATGCGGGTATTTTAATTTCAGTCAGGCGCACAAAGTACAAGGATAGCACCACCTTCTAATGCGGGTATTTCAATTTCAGTCACGCGCCCACCTTCCAATGCTGGTATTTTAATTTCAGTCAGGTGTCCACCTTCTAATGCGGGTATTTTAATTTCAATCACGCCGATGCAACGACGCCACCTGCATAACGCCTAAACAACGACGTCATCTCATTACGTATATGCTGCATCATCATCTGCATTGGGGATGTACTACAAACGTCGTTCCGCCCTTCCCCCAGTATTTCACCACATATGAAACCAATGTCATCCTAACTCGACACTGGGGCAATGTTTCTTGAATCTGCACCATCTTTTGCAATTTTTTCTCCCTCGGGATTCTATTTCTTCACATGCATCTCTAATCTTCCCTCGAGTCCCGATGATCAGGACAAAATTGGCTACTCAGTCAACTTCTTTGGCCGAAAACTCTTTCATCGTCTCCCGCCAAAGAGGGCCATCTGTTGACACCCAATTTTGTCCCATCTTTTCTGATTTTATTTGCAATTTTAATATTTTTGACACCTTAAAACAATTTTAAAATATAGGCATATATCATTATTATTACTATTATTTGCATTTTATATCATAATCATGCTTTTTATCCTAATATTATATGTTATTTTTATTTTCGCAAAAATGACATCGCATTTTTTATTTTTTATTTTTAGCAACACGCATTTCGCAAATATTATATTTTTTATCATATTGTTATCTTTACAATTTATAAATTTTGCAAAGCTCTCTTTTTATATAATAGAATCCTTTTTTATATTTTAAACCCATTTTTCTTTATTTCAACCCAAAATTAATTTCACCCAAAACCCATTCATTTCCCAACCCAAAACATATTTCTATCCAAACTAATCTCACCCAACCCATTTCGCCCTGGCCCAACAACCCTCACCCTTTATTTCCCTTACCCCTCCAAACCCGAAACCCCCTTTACCAAGCCCAATCGCCCACCCCCATTTTCACTCAGCCCAGTCGGCCACCCAACCAACCAGGCCCAATTGGCCCAACTCCCCCTCTCTTATTTTCACCCCAACCCAACACCCTAATTTCTTATTTTATAATTCCCTAACCAAACCAACCCCCAAGCCCAATACCCTTATTCCTTTCCCCTTTATTTCCCAAGCCCAACCTGGCTACCCCCTAAATCGGCCCAACCACACATCCCTTTTATTCTACACCACACCAAACACAACCCTAAAACCTAACCCCTCCTTTCTCTCTCAAACCTCCAAGCCGTCGACCAGCCCCACACCCCCATACCCTCGACCCCACACGTCGATCACCTCCCCTGACACCACCAACCCATCATCCCATACCCCTATCCCCGAAAATCCGCGACTCATATCCCGAGAATCCGCCCCAAAAATTGGATGTTTTGCCCCTTTTGTTTGAAATTTGAACTTGATTTTTATGGGTCCGAAACCTATCTATAAAACCCCCCTTTGTTCTTCATTTTGGAAGGGGGGAATTTGGAGATCCGAAAATCTAGTTTTTAAGTTTTGAAATCCGAAATCTTCTTAATGGCGTTTGTTCTTCATCTTAAAGAGTCCGAAAATATAAGTTAAAATTATTGGGGTTTTGGTATTGAATAATCTGAAATTTTTGCTATTCTTCACTGTTTTCGGATTCCGGGTCGGGTCGGGTCACTGCTCTATCTCGGTCACTGTTCCGGTCGGGCTAGAATTCGGGTCAGGTAAATTTTCAAATTTTTGTATTTGATAATTTGTTGTTGGCTATCTGAAAATCTAAGAAAAAACTGATCCGGGTCGGTCACTGTTCCGGGTCGGGTCGACCCGGTTTGGATAAATTTCTAGATTTTTTGTATTTTTATATTTTGTTGTTAGTTATCTGAAATTTGGAAAGAAATCGATTCAGGTTGAAAAATTCGATTCGGGTCGGGTCACTGATCCGGGTCGGATCGACCCGATTTGAATAAATTTTCAGATTTATATGTTTTATATCTTGTTGTTGGTTATCTGAAAATAAATAAAAAAAATGTTTGGTTCCGGGTCGGGTCGACCCGAAATCCGAGCCGGATCACTATTCTGTCTCAGGTCGAATTTCAGAAGCAGATTCGAATCCTGCTTCGGTCCGAAAATTTCAGAATTCAAGTCGGACGTTTTAATTGTAAACTTTTGGTTTATTTTGGTATTTAAACATCTGTGCACGGATATCTTACTGCTTTACTGCTTTTTGCCAATGTAATTGAACTCGAGGCCGCACCGCCTTCAGAAATTGCTTCTTGGTTTCAGTTTACTGTTTTTTGGTTTATTTTTACTGCTTTGAATAAATACTGCATTTAGGCCAATGAAATTGAATTCGAGGCCGCGTTTTTACTGCTTTATGCTTTGAATAAATACCGCATTTTTCCAATGAATAAATACTGCATTTTTACTACTTTGAATAAATACTGCATTTTGCCAATGAAATTAAATTTAAGGCCACACCCTTTCCGGAAAATGCTCTCATGTTTCAGTATGTTGTTTTTGGCATTTTAACATCCGTACACGGATAACTTACTGTTTTACTGATTATAAATATTACACTATGGCCGATGAAAAAATATCCTTCGATTTTTTAGGCCTCCACAGTTGTAAAGACGGAAAATAAAATTTCTGGGCAATGATGAAACTTAAATATTTTTCACCCGAGAGACCAACATGTTCGCAAGGCAACTAAAATGACCAACGAGTCATATGTTAGCAGCCACGACGTGATTGGAATGATCTTTTTCAAAATTTAAGTCTGAGTCCTCCGTAATCAAAACATTTATTGTTTTGGATACGGATCCGAAGTTATGTATATTCAATTGTTTCTAACCGTTTGTTCTTGACAGCTTGCAAGGGATAAAGTCAAAGAAGGCAAATACCCCTCGGAGATTATTTATTTTGTTGTTGTTGTTTACCTTCTTTAATTCAACTTTATTTCATTCTGTATTGTAATATTATTGTACTTGAGAAATTATTGAAAGGTTTAGAATAGGTAGACATAGAATTAATTAATAGGGTAGTTTAAAATCGGAAATCCATCGCTAGTTTATTTATCTTTAGGCTCGGTTAGTTTTAAAAATTGAAAATCGCTAGTTTACTTATTTTTAGGTTCGTCACCCATAAAATTTACATTGCATATATTTTTATCAATTTTCATTCAAATGCATATTTTTTTCAGCTTTACATGTATATTAATGCCATACCAATGTATACTTGTACAAATGCATCATTTCATTAAATACTTGCAACATCATTTTAACTTTATATTTCTAAATATGCATTTTCTTAGTACAATAATTAACCTGAGTTTGATCGGATAATCGCAAGTTAGCGGATCTTAAAGGATGCCTAACCCCTTCCCTTTAGGATAATAGAGAACCCTTACCTAGAATCTCATTAGTTTCGCAGACCACAAAATTGGAGTTATTTTGCATTTTTAGTTAGTATTTAGGTGCCCTAATTCACCTTAGAATATTTAGGTGGCGACTCCTCAAGCAAGCATTTTTATCCAATCCAAAGAGGGAATCGACGCCATCACGTCGCGAAGCCCGTAGGTCAAAATCGGGTGCGACAGTATAGTATTGCATGCACGAGGGTAAGCTATACAAAATATCTTACCTTGGTCCCCTGGCCAAGTGTTTGGGACCAACAGAGGTCGAGTACGTAATGAAGGCAGTTGCGGAAATCATACCGGGTCAGACTCGTTGGTGAAAACAATAGTCAGGGCTGGATATTATTGGTCTCTGATGGAGGAAGATGCCATGGCCTATATTAAAAAATATGAGAAATCCCAATAGCACTCTCCCGTGATACACCATCCCGCCGAGCCACTCCACTCGGTGGTGGCCCTGTGGCCATTCCTGAAATGAAGAATGGACATCGAGGGGCCATTACCAGGGGCTGTGGGAAAGGTTAGGTTCTTGTGGGTCTTGACAGACTATTTCTCAAAATGGGTGGATGCCAAAGCATACAAAAAGGTTCGAGAGAGGCAGGTCATAAACTTCATCTAGGACCAAATCATCTGTCGATTCGGGATACCAACGGAGATCTCCTGCAACAACGGTCGAGAATTCATGAGTAAAATGATCACAGAGTTCCTGGAAGGGCTGAATATCAAAATGGTCACTTTATCACATTACCATCCATGCGCAAATAGACAAGCAGAATCGACCAACAACTCGTTAATCCAGAACATCAAGAAAAGGTTAGAAAATACCAAAGGTAAATGACCGGAAGAGTTGCTGGGAGTATTATGGGCTTACAAAACCACAACCAAAACAAGTATCGGGGAAACCCCATTCTCTCTTGTATATGGGGTTGAAGCTCTGATACCCATATAAGTCGGGGAGTCTAGCCTTCGGTATACCCAAAGCCACTGAAGAATCCAACAATGAAGCCATGGCAGTAGGATCGGAATTGTTAGAAGAATGCAGAGAATTGACTCTCATACGTATGGCAGCACAAAACTAGAGAGTTGAGAGGTACTTCAACAGGAAAACAAATTTGAGACATTTCAAAATCGGAGACTACGCCCTTCGAAAGGTCACGCTTGGGATCAGGGATCCCCTCGCAGGTAAGCTAGGAGCCAATTGGGAAGGTCCGTATCAAATTGTAGGGATCGCAGGAAAATGGTCCTACATGATCAAATACGAGTTTGGAAATGAGCTGAAGAATAGCTGGAACATCAGTCACTTGAAGAGATTCTACCTTTGCAAGCATGACATGTATATATCTAAGCTACAATATCATCTATCGTCGGTTAGCTTGCTCCTCCCTCTCTGACAGGGACTACCTTTAAAATCAAGGTCTCCTCATCACCCGGGGAGAGAATAAGGGTATGAGTTGTACTCTTTTTCTTAGTCAAGGTTTTGTCCCAATTTGGATTTTCCTGGCAAGGGTTTTAATGAGGTAACAACTCAAAAGCATACCGGATCATATCCCGACACTCACCTCCTCGAGACCTCGGGTCCGAACACCGGGGGAGAAGAATGGATCCAAATGATCGGAGCTTGAGATCTCTTGAGTCACTGCACTCGCTCAGTTTCTTTTTGTTGCCATTTTATCAAAAACCCGGAAGAGGATCATGTACCTATAGGACGAGTCATCCCTCATAATCTCAGAAGCAAAATAAGAATCTCCACTTATTTTTTAATTATTTTTGGCAAGGCATCTTTAGCTTTACATTGAAAATCGTTCGGGGCAAAATCGAACTCGGAAGCCATATGGCCCTGTAAATCGCTTCTAACAAATGACATGGTCATAGAGCCTCCGGGCATGCAGGTTTCATAAACCTTTGTGCCATTAAATGGGGTCGAGACGTCCTCATCATCAACACCGAAAATGAGGGGCCTCCCTTATTGCAAATTGGATGTTCTGATACCCAATATCGCGAAAGCGTTCCCGGAAGTGACATTACCTGATTAGATTAGGAATGATGACCTCAAACATTAAACACAAAATGACATAAGTGTGCACCGGTCATCATACCTCAACTTAAACAACAAACTCTAGAATATTAGCATAGTTCTGGTAAACGGGCATAGTGGTCACACCTCGAATGTTAAGTGCAAATTAAAAAGCCAACATGTCATTTTATGATCACAATTGTTGCAAAAATAAAGCGCATGTCAAAGCGTAAAAAGTCAAGGTTAAAGGCAACCCAATAATTGTCATTTACTAAGGAGCAAAGAGAGCATGCACACTCATACAAAAATATTAGAGGGCACACATGCTCTACGGATCCCACAAAACAGAGCACAAGGGCTCAAAACCAAGGTTAAAAGGGCACACAGGCCCAGAAATATCCATCAAACACAAGAAACAGCACGCAGGCCAGACCAATAACACAAGCATTCATAAAAGGGCATGCAGGCCCATAGAAAATTCACCAGGCTAAAAATCTAGTTATCTTCCCAAATAATTAGCACCACCGCCGATATTACTGTTGATCATCACTGCAGGAACAAATCCTTGGAAGGCCTCCAAACCAATGTCCAGAGGCTCAAGACTTACGAAGCTAAGCCGGAGGAGGGGATCATCCTCGCCACCAGAGTAGCCAACAGAAGCATTAGAGGAAGGGGATGTTTCATCACGTAAATCATCCATATCTGCCTTTATGAGGGCTGAGGAGACATTAATCCGCCCCTCCACAACTTCCAAAAAAATATCACATCGGGTGTGGACAACATTGCAGTCCCGAAGCAAGGTGACCCTCATTTGATCAGCCTCTTGACGAAGTATCAAGCGCTGGTTCCAGGCTCTAAGCCGGGAACGAAAAGCCTCAAGTGCTTGCAACCTACCCCGAGCAGCATCTTGTTCGGCCTCAACCAGGACCACCTTCTCCCTAATCAACTAGCGGACCATGGTCATGGACCAAAAGGTATCTTTCCACGCCGCCAGAGCCTGCTTGACCTCCTCCCGCTGAAGCCCCAAAGTGGTCCTTAAGTTCTGAAGGTCTCTATTTTCAACCTCTCCATATCCCGGAAGAACGAGGTCATACTCTCGTAAAGCTCAATGGCGGATGAAGCAACAACATGACCCTCAAAAAAGGACAAAAAAAGGCAAACTTAGTGCATACGTTCGCTCCAAGAACAAACAATACGGAATAAAAAAAACTCATGATTACCTGAAAAAAAATACCTGCCAGATGGGTCAAGGAAGCCTCCAAACCGAAGTCCGAACTAGTAGCAGGAGGCGGTGGAACCGAAGGGCCAATGTCGGCATCACTACCCTTTTGACTCCCGATCCCATGATAGCCTCGGTAGAAGAAGCCCTCGCGTCCTCGGCCTCTGCGACCTCTCCCTCATCATCCTCCACATAGACCACCTTATGCATCTCCCCTCTCTAATACTCGTTGAATCGGTGACGCATTATTACACACTAACCGATTCTGGAAAATGATGCCCTGATAACATCTAGAAGTGCACGCTTTCTACTCTCCCTCGCTTCCGCAGCTGCCTCGGCAATACGAGCTCGGGCTTTCTCCTAGAAGGGCGCCTTCTTGGCCGAGCCCCCTCGAACGGGAAGACCTTTCAGAGGAAAAAGAAGTCAGAATGACATCTTGAGATTCAATTAATAAAGATACAAAGATAAGGGATGTGAGCTCAGCCTAACTCTTCCCTCTCCACCTATCGGTGAAAATGCCTCTCCAGGTCCGCTCAACACCTCCAAAGGTGCGATTTAAGCCCATCACCCAACCAAAAGTATCGGGCAAGGGTTAGGGTACCATAAGGGCTGCTAGAAGGACAGGAACGATAGAGTTATTCAAGGAAATAAGAAGAGAAAATACAAGGAGTAAAGATTTGGTTACTTACGGGTGCTATTCCATTACTCCAACAGGGGGCTAAAGTCAGCATCATGGAGGCGGCTGGTGTGGATCATCAAGAATCGATCACACCATCCTCGGTTGTGATCATCTTTAGAGTTAGTAACGAAGCCTCGAGAGCCTCAGAAATCCAAGTTTATCATTCCCTCGCGAAACACTCGGGGGAGTAGAGATGGATCATGTGATCCAGAGTGAAGGGGAGATGGGAAAGATCCGCCAAATATTGTAGGCGACAGACTATCCTCCAAGTTTAAGCCAGTTTCCCCAGACAAACAACGTATCGGCGATAAAGCCTCAATAACTTTATGCACTGAGAGGCCAAACCCGATAGTACAAGGGTAAGTGTAGATCACATGCATCCTCGAGATGTACTGGGTGATGCTAGCATTAGCAGGAGGGGAAAATATATTGACATCAATCCCCCATCGACAATCAATGCGAACCTGGAGAATGGTGGAATGATTAATCAAGCTCATAATGCCTTCCACAAGCTCGTAATGGAGATTAACACGAAAATCCCTCTCAAAATTGAAATTAGAAGAGATGATTTCAGATGCAGAGAAACCCAGAGCTATCGTCATGTGATGGCAGAAGACGCATGTCGTCGGCGAACCAAGACCGCCGAAGTGGCACCTGACTCCTCTCGCATTCTGGAAAGTGAGATCGTAAGAAGAGGATGTTGATGTAGAAGAGGAAGACATGATGAAAATGGGATGTGATTAGGTAAGGAGTTGAGCCTGGTTGGAAGAGAGAAATGAAAGAAAGGATGGAGAAATACGAATAAGGCCATCAATTTTAATACCTCACTGAGGTAATAATTAGCCTTGGAAAACGAAGCGTGTGCTCTGTCAGTGAGTGAATCGGTGTCTCTAAAAGGGCGTTGTCGAATAAGTGATTGAACACATTAAATGTCAACCTGACAAAACATCTGATCGTGGGAAAGGACGCGACGTTTTGATTCTCGCGAAAAGTTTTGAAAACTGTACAGACTCCTCCACTTCATGTGCTCATGAAATTAAAGGTCCGGAAAGTGGAGAACTATCTATATTGGGTGAAAACGCCTCCGGGTGAATTGATGTGTCTGGAGATTCAAACGACTCGGAGGCTTCCAACAGCTGTCTTCCACTCCCAACAACTCACGTCAAATCAATCTTCATAGATCAGAGCGTCGCGGCGCGCGTGGGTACAGTGAAATCATCACGCTCACGTTGTCATAACTTTAGAGAGGTACAACTGTCTAGTTTTTTCTTATATATGAAAGATTTAGAAGGGAAGAAGACACATCTTGCATTCTCTTGATCACACTTGTAACTTAAGCTTTATTTTTCTCAAAAAGCAATATACTGAAAGAAGCAATTGTTCATTATCCATTCTAAATTTTTGGTTATCTATTTATTTTGTCTATTTATTTCTTATATTTACAATCTAACATCGGACTTATCCAGGAGTTCTTCAGATCGGATACAATTCACTTGTCTTTAAACCCTAAAATATAAATTTCTAACTGTGTTTCTTATTAACACTGATTTCACCGGGAAACAATATTAATGAATAAAGTTATTAAGAAATCTAGAGATTCTATCCCTTGCCAATGGATATGCTCTTACTTTCTCTAATAACAGAGAAATCCCCTAATAATTAATTGATTCAACCGCAATTATCCTCACAGGTTTGAAACCCGATTGACAATAGACCGGTCTGTAAGCAAGTAAATTTTTGGGAAAACAACAAAAACAGCCATTAAAACTAAAATATTTACTTGAACTTGTCCCTGTATAAACTATTTACCCTAGATAGCCATAAAAGCCTAAAATTTTACTCGAATTGACCACCTATTGCTTTTGTACCAGACCCATGCTTTTGTCCATTTAGTCAGGTGTTTCTCATTTATTGCTTTTGTCCTTTTCTTCTCTTTTGTTTTTTCTGCCTATGGCAAGCTGTGCGGGACGGTTGCACGACAACCCCGCATAAATAAATCCGTGAAGACTTCAACCCGCCTGCACAATTTTTTTCTTTTTTTGAATGAATTTGATAGTAAAACAAGATTTTCATAAAATTCTTTTTCATTTTCGTGCTAAGTAGTATTAATTAATTTATATTGTTATTGTCATTTTTTATTTTAAAAAAGTTATTATATTTGACTAATCTTGCACAATGTTCACAATTAAAGTTTGTGTACAGTTTCTTTTCCAGTTCTTCTGAATTACTAGCTTTTTTTTTTCGTTTTAGATCATATCTGCAGTCATTTTTTTATGGGGATTGTCAGTTATTGTATTTCTTATTATTTAGTTACAATTGTTTTTTAATGCCTACTAGGAAAACACTGGTAAACAAAATATTGTAAGTATATTATGTATATATATTGACCAAAGTGAATGAAATAAGCATACACCCATCAAAATTATATTGAAGCCAAATTAACTAATTAACATGAACAGTAATATTAATAATACATTTGCCCCTGCCTACTACTGGGGTGATACTCGTAAAACTTTCGACTCTTGTATACGTATTGAGTTCTGCAAAATTAATAAATAAATATATTAACATATGGAAGAGTGGGGAGGAAGTAGATAAAGTGAATGTAGAAATGGGTGATATATAATAAAACGAATTCTATATTAGTGTGGTGAATGTAATCAATAGCATCAATATATATAATAAAGTTAGAAATAGAAAAGTGATATGGCACCTCTCTTTGACCAAGAATCCTATTTTTCTATTTTTTCTTTTTTTTAATTACTTTTTCTCATTTTTTTCATTTTTATATTAAAAAGTTATTTTTATAATTTACATCTCTTCATCAATAACTTTTACTCTTAATTAACATTAGTAATTGGTAATATCCATAATATTAACCCTTCATGTTTATAACACCAATTATTTATTTAATGTGCAAATTAATCTTTATTACACCTCTTCAATTATTTAATAGTATGAATATATCCATTACCAAGATTTAAGATAATTGAAAGAAATAATCCCTTGATTATTTTCATTGATTGAAAGACTATTTATACAAGTTACATATTTTCATAATAGAAGAATCCTATTCCTATTCTATTCCTAAAATCTTATTCTACTTGGATACTAACTATACATTTATGGTAATACAATTATTATGGTAAGTGTACAATACTAATTACATTACAACATTACCTAAACTAGGATACTAAATATATACCCATTTACACGATACAAAGGGAGGAAAACCGAGAACTAATATACACAATAAACACATGTATATTGTGTGTATATTTAACACACACCCGCAGTCATAGCGGGCGGTCTTCGAACGCTGAGACTGTCCCTAAAATCTTCAAAAAGGACCGAGGGAAGACCCTTTGTAAAGATGTCTGCAATTTGATATCTTGACGGGACATGACAGACGCATACCTGACCACGAACAACCTTTTCGCGGACAAAGTGAATGTCCATCTTGATATGCTTAATGCGTTGGTGCTGAACCGAATTACCAAAAAGGTAGATGCCACTAATATTATCGCAATAAACCAAGGTTGGCTTCTGAATGGGACAATGAAGCTCCAAAAGCAAATTACGTAACCAATATGATTCCGAGACCACATTAGCTACCCCTCGATATTCAGCTTAGGCACTTGAGCGGGATATAGTCGACTGGCGCTTCGCAGACCAGGAGACCAAGTTGTTGCCAAGAAACATACAATAGCCAGACGTAGACCGGCTGGTGTCTGGACAGCCACCCCAATCAGCATCCGTATACGAGACAAGTGTGGACGTCGAAGAAGGATATAAATGCAAACCATAGTCAAGTGTACCCTGAATATACCGAATGATGCGTTTGAGTGCATTCATGTGCTCAATTCTGGGATCATGCATGAACAAACACACCTGCTGGACAACATATGTAATATCCGGTCTCATAAAGGTAATATACTAAAAGGCCCCTACAAGACTGCGATAGCGGGTCGGATCCTCGTAGGGTACGCCGGCCGCGGCACTAAGCTTGTGCTTCATATCAACTGGAGTGGAAGTGGACTTACAGGATGACATCCTAGCCCTCTCGATGATCTCAGCTGCATACTTCCGTTGAGACAAGAACAATCCATCGGAATGACGAGTGACGGCAATCCCCAAAAAGTAACTCAAGGGCCCCAAGTCTTTCATAGCAAACTCAGAGCTGAGCATGGTCATGATAGACTGGCGTAAGGCATCGGAAGAGGCAGTCAAAATGATATCATCCACATACAACAGATTATAGGCCAAGGACGAACCACGACGGTAGATGAACAAGGAATTATCCGACCTGCTGTGAATGAACCCAATAGTCGAAATATAGTCTACAAACCTCGTATATCAGGCCCGTAGAGACTGCTTAAGCCCATATAAGGACTTCTTCAACAAACAGACATGATGCAGATGTTTAGGATCCCTGAATCCCAAAAGCTGATGCATATAGACTGTTTCCTTAAGATCCCCATGGAGGAAAGGATTCTTTACATCTAACTGATGAATATGCCATGTCTTCGAAAGAGCTAAGCTGAGCACAGTGCGAATGGTAGTCGGCTTGACCACTGGACTAAATGTCTCACCATAATCCACACCAACCTGTTGTGTCTTACCATTGCCCACAAGCCACTCCTTATGTCAGGCAAATGACCCATCTGAATTTTTCTTATGAGCAAAAATCCACATAGACCTAATAATATTAATACCAGATGGACGGGGCACCAACTCCCACGTCTTATTATCAATAAGAGCATTATATTCATCGGTCATAGCAATTTTCCAATTCGGGTCATTTAATGCAGACACAGAATTTCGGCGTAAGGGTGATTTAAGAACATTAGAATGTAAATTAAAATGTCTTTTGGTGTAAAAATCCCTCGTTGATTACGGGTGACTGGTCTATGACTCGGGGCATAGGCGAGTGGATTTTTGGAATTTTCGAGACTCGGGACGGACTGCCAGCAGGCAGTGGGCCTGTTGGACCAGATCGAGAACTGAAACCGGGAACTGGGCCACTACTGGACCCAGAAACAGTGCGTGGAACTGGGCCAGAACTGGGCAGAACGGAAGGCCGATTCTTTGGACCCGATTGAAGATGACACGGTAGAGTACCAATGGCGATGGGCCCATTGGAGAATTTTGGGTGCGGGATACGTCCGAAAAATGGTGGATAATATACGGGGATATACTATCATCTAAAAAAATATACGAACTAGGCACGGGAGTATTAACTTTCGCAAATGGAAATTAAGTTTCATAAAAAATTACATGGCGATTAATGATAATTTTATTGGAGGATAAATCAAAGCATTTGTAACCACGATGATTAGGCGGAAAACCCAAAAACACACACGGAGTATACCGGGCCTGAAGTTTGTTAATTGTGGTGGAGGGGAATAACGGATAACACAAGCACCCAAAGACCCGAAGATGAGAATAAGAAGGAGTTTTATTATATAAAATTTGAATAGGGAAAGAATATGTCAAACATTTGGAAGAATTAATGTTAAGGAGATAAATAGCCATTTGAAGAGCATGATGTCAAAGATATGGGGGTATGGAAGCATGAATTAATAAAGTTCAGACAATGTTATTTATGGAACGAATTTTGCGTTCGGCTTTCCCATTTTGTGATGACGTATGAGGACAAGAGAAACGAAAATTGATCCCATTATTAGCACAGAATTCCCGAAACACCCCATTATCATATTCTTTGCCATTATCACACTGAATATTTTTTATTTCTCATTCGAATTGAGTTCTAATGAATGCTCTAAATTTCAAGAAGATGGAAAAAACTTGAGATTTTTTCTCTATTGAAAATGTCCATAAAAACTTAGAGTAATCATCCAAGAACAGAATATTATACCGATGACGCAAAGAACTAAGAACAGGAGATGTCCATGAGTCGCTATGAATAATATCAAATGGCATTAAAGTATGAGATTTTGAGTTTACAAATGGCAACTTAACAATTTTCCCTAAAGAACAAGACTAACAATTTGGAGTACTACTCGTACCCTTACATGAAATAAAACTATTGTTATCTAATGACGACAAAATAGATGATCCCTGATGACCAAGACGAGCATGCCACAATGAAGGAGAAATGGCTGCAAAGACGGATGGGAGGGCTGGACTCGATGGATCGGAACTGGGTGTGATAGGATAAAGATCCCCCCTACTCTCACACCTCATGGGAGGACTCCCCGTCTTGAAATCTTTACAGAGAAACCAAATGGATCAAATTCAATAGAAACGGAATTGTCAGTAGTGAATTTACGGACAGAGACTAAGTTTTTAATCAATTTGGGGTCGTGTAGGGTATTTTTCAATATAAGAGGTGGATGAGGGGGAGACAATATGTTATGACCATAACCATAAATTGGAACATAATTACCATTACCAACAATTATACCGCGAGGGTTGCTCAAATTGGAATAAGACGAGAGAGTACCTGAATCGGATGTTATGTGGGTAGTGGCACCGGTGTCCATATACCAATTCGGGTCCGGTTGAGTCAAACCAAGTCTATGCATCGCAGCCTCAATATCGGTCTGAGTGGGTCCTGCTGCGTGGTGAGCTTGCGGAGGCCGGGGCCCAAGAATTCCTGTGGGCTGTCCTGGGCCGTAACTGCTGGAATTGGAACTACTAGGCCAGTGGGCCGTCGAGGCTGCTGGGAAGCCTACTGGCCAGATGCTGGAAATTGTTGTGGAGTTGGGCCGTAGAGCCACTGTCCACTGCTCCAAGCCCACGGCCCAGAGGCCCAAGGCTGAGACTAGTGGGTCGGTTGCCCACTGTAACCGGGATGGGGTCCACCGCCACTGTTTTGGCCACCGCGACTGCTGTCGGAACCCGTTTGCCCCCACAATTTTTTCCATTATTTTTCAGGCCATTCTTGCCGCCCCCGTGAGATCGGTTGTGGTTCGAATTGTCACCAAAATTTTGAGGATTAGTAGAGGAGGTCATCATAACCACGGGACTAGCATTAGTAGCCGCCTTTTTGGCCAAATCGGCTTCTTCCAAGGTAAGCATGGATCGGGCTTGATAGAACCTTGGAAGAGGATTACTTTGACGAATGAGAGTTCCAACGCCACTATAGGCCTCGGATTGGCCAACAACCATTTGTAAAACAAGATGATCTTCACTAACTGGCGCACCAACGTTGGGGAGTTGGTCCGCTAATTCCTTCAACCTTTTGCAATATGCTGAAACGTTCGGGAAATTTTCCATGTTGACGTGGGAAAATCCTGTTCAAGGGTAACAACTCTGAAATTATGATTATCCTGGATTATGTCACGCATCCTATCCCATGCAGCCATCGCCGTAGCGGCTGGCTCAATAATCGTCTGCAATAGGTCGGTGGAGATAGTAGAATAAATCCACTAAAGGACGGTGGCATCAAGTGTTGTCCGTAACTTAGGATCATCCTCACGTGTAGGCACCTCCGTATCATTAGGAGTCGCGGGGATAATGTGATGGATGACATGATGCGAACGAGCGTGAATTTTGAACAACTCGGCCCACGTCGCGTATTGGACGTTTTCTATTTCAAGAATTAGAGGGATATGATTCTTGATGTTAGAAACAACAAGGGCAGGGTGAAACGTGTTCTTTGACGTAGACATAACGAAAGAACAATAGGTGATAGAGGGATTTAGAAGAGAGATTTGGAGAGCGGAAAAGATGGCAAACCCGAGGAGGATGGTTCGGTCTTGGCCGAAAAACAAACAAGAATTTGTGGGAGAGAAATTTTTGTTTGATCTAGACTTCTGATACCATGAAAGAAATAATCCTTTGATTATTTTCATTGATTTTGAAAGACTATTTATACAAGTTACATATTTTAGGAGAATCATATTCCTATTCTATTCCTAAAATCTTATTCTACTTGGATACTAACTATACATTTATGGTAATACAATTATTATGGTAAGTGTACAATACTAATTACATTACAACATTACCTAAACTAGAATACTAAATATATACCCATTTACACTATACAAAGAGGAGGAAAACCGAGAGACTAATACACACAATATATCTATATTGTGTGTATTTAATAATAATGATATCACTTTGGTTACAAAAATTACGGCACCCAATTAAAATTTCTGCAAGCAGTCCAACTGTGATTTTTTGGCAGATCTAAAAGGGCTCTAACTGGACCTAAATCTATTTTGCCTATAGCTTTTTGGGTATTTTTTGAAATATCATTTTTGTTTCTAAATATAGTTTTTTGTTGCCGATATTTTCTCAACACTCAATTTGCAGATTCAGAACTGTAATTTCCTATTTTGTTAGTTATTGAAAGCGGGTTTGTCAACGTATCTTTTATTTTTTTTAACTCGTTTTGATCGGCTTTTAACTCATTTTTTGGTTAGTATTGGTCTTTTTTGAAAGATTTTTCTTTATGGTTAATAAATTATCGATCTATATCTATATATAATATAAATACAGGCATAGACAATGTGATGTAACACCTCTCTATGACAACCATTTCTATTTATCTTTTTTCTAATTTCTTTAGACTTTTTCTCTATTATTTGGTTTATTTTCTCTTCCCCGTCATTATTTATTTATTGTGCAATTAGAGAGGGTAATTTTAGGGTGAAACATATATGATCACTTTATTGTTGGAACAGAAAAAGACAATGAAAAGTTGTAACAGTTTTAGTAACTTAGTGCAATCAAGAAATGATCAGTTAAAAAAGATGATCATGAAGGAATCCTATCTCCAAGAGGCTCGAACTCAAGCTCGCAAGCTTCCAAAGGGTATAATTCTACTCCTTACTGCTATATTAATGAAATTATGTCTGATACATCAAATCTAATTGTTTTTGTTTAAGAATTCTCAGTTTTTGCATGAATAAAAAAGTTTGTCCCTGGCTGATCATTGCATAAGGTAAGTTACTCAGAATCTTAATTTGTCACTCTATACGAATTCATCCGTTTTAAAAAAAAATTAGTATTGCTGAAAGATGAATGAATATAATATTGTTGAATGATTAACATTTGTAATATATAGCTAAAAGAACTAAAAAGCCAAACACAAGAGATAGCACTCAATTTTTAAAATGAATATTCATCAAAGTGTAAATGATATAGTTATCGTTAGAGAATATAGAGAAGACAAAAGACACAACAATTATTTTTAACATTTAATTCAATCAATATTTAAAAAACACTTTATAGAATTAACATCTAAACATAAATAGGTTCATTGGTCATGGGTAATATACATTTCTATAATATTGCTTCTTTGCTACATGATTTACTAAGATTAGAATGAACTCACATTTTTTAACTCTAACTTAGATGAGATTATTTTTATACTCCCTCAGTTTCAATTTATGTGAACCTATTATTATTCTTTAACCACACTTTTCTTATATCTTTCTATTTAAATTATAAATTATCACGACTTATATGTCAAAATTTGCAGTCAAACTTATAAAATTTGACTCTCGTACTCCAAAAAGGTTCACATAAATTAAAACGGAAGGAGTATATATAATTTAATCAATTTATAGAACTAATGTTTGTCAATTGTTAAATTTTTATCTCTACTATCTTGATTACAACAACAACAACATATCCAATGTTATCTCACAAGTGGGGTCTGTAGAAAGTAAGATGTACGCAGACCTTACCCTTATCTTTGTGGGTTAGAGAGGTTGTTTCCGATAAATCTTCGGCCCAAAAAAAAAGGGAACAAAATAGCAAGATACAGAACAAATGCAGCAAGAGATAGTAATACATATTGAAAGGTAAGTGTTAAATATACACAATATACATGTGTATATTGTGTATATTGTCTCTTGGAAAGCTCTCGGGTTTCAGCCCCTTTTGTACCGTGTATATAGATATTTTAGTATCCTAGTTTAGGTAATATTGTAATGTAATTAGTATTGTAAACTTACCATAATAATTGTATTACCATAAATGTATAGTTAGTATCCAAGTAGAATCAGGTTTTAGGAATAGAATAGGAATACGATTCTCCTATTATAGAAATATGTAACTTGTATATATAGTCTTTCAATCAATGAAAATAATCAAGGGATTATTTCTTTCATGGTATCAGAAGTCTAGGTCAAACAAAAATTTCTCTCCCACAAATTCTTGTTCTCTCGGCCAAGACCGAGCCTCCTCCTCGGGTTTACCATTTTTTTCTTATTTCCGCTCTCCAAATCTCTCTTCCAAATCCCTCTATCACCTATTGTTCTTTCGTTATGTCGACGCTAAAGAACACGTTTCACCATGCTCTTGTTGTTTCAAACATCAAGAATCATATCCCTTTAATTCTTGAAATAGAAAATGTTCAATACGCGACGTGGGCCGAGTTGTTCAAAATTCACGCTCGTTCTCACCAAGTCATCCATCACATAATCTTCGCGGCAACTGATGATACGGATGTGCCTAAACGCGAGGATGGTCCTAAGTTATGGACAACACTTGATGCCACCGTCCTTCAGTGGATTTATTCTACTATCTCTACCGACCTATTGCAGACGATTATTGAGCTAGACGCTACGGCGATGGCTGCATGGGATAGACTGCGTGACATATTCCAGGATAATCAAAATTCCAGAGTTGTTATCCTTGAACAGGATTTTTCCCACGTACATGGAAAATTTCTCGAACGTTTCAGCATATTGCAAAAGGTTGAAGGAATTGGCGGACCAACTCCGCAACGTTGGTGCGCCAGTTAGTGAAGATCGTCTTGTTTTATAGATGGTTGTTGGCCTATCCGAGGCCTATAGTGGCGTTGGAACTCTCATTCGTCAAAGTAATCCTCTTCCAAGGTTCTATCAAGCCCGATCCATGCTTACCTTGGAAGAAGTCGGTTTGGCTAAAAAGGCGGCTACTAATGCTAGTCCCATGGTCATGATGACTTCCTCCACTAGTCCTCAAAATTTTGGTGACAATTCGAATCAAAACCGATCTCACGGGGGCATCAAGAATGGTCAGAAAAATAATGGAAAAAATTGCGGGGGCAAACGCGGCGGCTCCGGCAGCAGTGGCGGTGGCCACAACAGTGGCGGTGTACCCCATCCCAGTTATAGTGGGCCACCGATCCACTGGTCTCAACCTTGGGCCTCTGGGCCATGGGCTTGGACCAATGGACAGTGGCCCTACGGCCCACCTCCACAATAATTTCCAGAATCTGGCCAGTGGGCTTCCTAGTAGCCTCGACGGCCCACTGCCCACTGGCCCAGTAATTCTAGTTCCAACAGTTACGGTCCAGGACAGCCCGCAGGAATACTTGGGCCCCGGCCTCCGCAAGCTCACCACGCAGCAGGCCCCACTCAGACCGATATCGAGGCCGCGATGCACACACTTGGTTTGACTCAACAGGACCCGAATTGGTATATGGACACCAGTGCCACTACCCACATGACATCCGATGCAGGTAGTCTCTCATCTTATTCGAATTTGAGCAACTCTCGCGGTATAATTATTGGTAATGGTAATTCTGTTCCAATTTGCGATTATGGTCATAAAACATTGTCTCCCCCTCATTCACCTCTTATCTTGAAAAATACCCTACACGCCCCAAAATTGATTAAAAACTTAGTCTCTGTCCGTAAATTCACTACTGATAATTCTGTTTCTATTGAATTTGATCCATTTAGTTTCTCTGTAAAGGATTTCAAGACGGGGAGTCCTCTCATGAGGTGTGATAGTAGGGGAGATCTTTATCCTATCACACCCAGTTCCGGTCTATCGAGTCCAGCCCTGCCATCCGCCTTTGCAGTCATTTCTCCTTCCTTGTGCTTGTCTTTGTCATCCGGGATCATCTATTTTGTCGTCATTAGATAAAAATAGTTTTATTTCATGTAAGTGTACAAATAGTACTCCAATTTGTCAGTTTTGTTCTCTAGGGAAAATTGTTAAGTTGTCATTTGTAGACTCAAAATCTCACACTCTAATGCCATTTGATATTATTCATAGCGACTTATGGACATCTCATGTTCTTAGTTCTTTGGGTCATCGGTATTATGTTCTGTTTTTGGATGATTACTCTAAGTTTTTATGGACGTTTCCAATAGCAAAAAAATCTCAAGTTTTTTCCATCTTCTTAAAATTTAGAGCATTCATTAAAACTCAATTCGATCGTGAAATAAAAAATATTCAATGTGATAATGGCAAAGAATATGACAATGAGGTGTTTCGGGAATTCTGTGCTAATAAAGGGATCAATTTTCATTTTTCTTGTCCTCACAAAATGGGAAAGCCGAACGTAAAATTCGTTCCATAAATAACATTGTCCGAACATTATTAATTCATGCTTCCGTACTCCCGTCTTTTTGGCATCATGCTTTTCAAATGGCTACCTATCTCCTTAACATAATTCCTTCCAAATGTTTGACATATTCTTCCCCCCTTCAAATTTTATATAATAAAATTCCGTCATATTCACATCTTCGGGTATTTGGGTGTTTATGTTATCTGTTATTCCCATCCACCACAATTAACAAACTTCAGGCCCGGTCTACTCTGTGTGTGTTTTTGGATTTTCCATCCAATCATCGTGGCTACAAATGCTTTGATTTATCCTCTAATAAAATCATCATTAATCGCCATGTCATTTTTTATGAATCCCAATTTCCATTTTCTAAAGGTAATACTCCCATACCTAGTTCGTATAATTTTTTGGATGATAATATATCCCCGTATGTTATTCAGCATTTTTCGGACGTATACCACACCCAAAATCCTCCAATGGCCCATCGCCCATCGCCCCACCGTCCGCCACCGCTTCTACCAGTACCACCACTGGACCAGTTCCAGCGATTTGGCCAGTCCACCCGGGCTCGGAATGGGTCCGCCACTACCCAGATTATCGAGTTGGGCCAAGAAAGCCCATCGCCGCTACCCGTCCGTCCGAACCCAAAGAAATTCCCAAAATCCGTCCAATTCTCCCTCGAGTTATAGACCGGTCACTCATAGTCAACGGGGTATTTTTAAATCAAAAAGACATTTTAATTTACATTATAATATCCCTAAATCCCCCTTACCCCGTAATCCTGTGTCTGCCTTAAATGACCCGAATTGAAAAATTGTTATGACCGATGAATATAATGCTCTTATTGATAATAAGATGTGGGAGTTGGTGCCCCGTCCATCTGGTATTAATATTATCAGGTCTATGTGAATTTTTGCTCATAAGGAGAACTCGGATGGTTCATTTGCTCGACATAAGGCGCGACTTGTGGGTGATGGTAAGACTCAGCAGGTTGGTGTAGATTGTGGTGAGACATTTAGTCCGGTAGTCAAGCCGGCTACCATTCGCACGGTGCTAAGCTTGGCTCTGTCGAAGGCATGGCCTATTCATCAGTTAGATGTAAAGAATGTTTTCCTACATGGGGATCTCAAGGAGACAGTCTATATGCATCATCCGTTGGGATTCAGGGATCCCAAACATCCTCATCATGTCTGTTTATTAAAGAAGTCCTTATATGGGCTTAAGCAGTCTCCCCGGGCATGGTATACAAGGTTTGCTGACTATGTTTCAACTATTGGGTTCACTCACAGCAGGCCATATAATTCCTTGTTCATCTATCGTCGTGGTTCGTCCTTGGCCTACATTCTGTTGTATGTGGATGCTATCATTTTGACTGCCTCTTCCGATGCCTTACGCCAGTCTATCATGACCATGCTCAGCTCTGAGTTTGCTATGAATGATTTAGGTCCCTTGAGTTACTTTTTAGGAATTATCGTCACTCGTCATTCCGATAGATTGTTCTTGTCATAACGGAAGTATGCAACTGAGATCATCGAGAGGGCTGGGATGGCATCCTGTAAGTCCACTTCCACTCCAGTTGATATGAAGCCCAAGCTTAGTGTCGCGACCGGCGTACCCTACGAGGATCCGACATGCTATCGCAGTCTTGGAAAAGCCCTTCAGTATCTTACCTTTACGAGACCGGATATTACATATGTTGTCCAACATGTGTATTTGTTCATGCATGATCCCAGAATTGAGCACATGAATACACTCAAACGCATCATTCGGTATATTCAGGGTACACTTGACTATGGTTTGCATCTATATCCTTCCTCAACATCCACACTTGTCTCGTATACGGATGCTGATTGGGGTGGATATCCCGACACCAGATGATTTACGTCTGGCTATTGTATATTTCTTGGCAACAACTTGGTTTCCTGGTCGGCGAAGCGTCAGTCAACTCTATCCCGCTCAAGTGCCGAAGCTGATGTAGCTAATGTGGTCTCAGAATCATGTTGGTTACGTAATTTGCTTTTGGAGCTTCATTGTCCCATTCAGAAGGCAACCTTAGTTTATTGCGATAATATTAGTGTCATATACCTTTCTGGTAATCCGGTTCAGCACCAACGCACTAAGCATATCGAGATGGACATTCACTTTGTCCGCGAAAAGGTTGCTCGGGGTCAGGTACGCGTCTGTCATGTCCCATCAAGATATCAAATTGCAGACATCTTTACAAAGGGTCTTCCCTCGGTCCTTTTTAAAGATTTTAGGGACAGTCTCAGCGTTCGAAGACCGCCCGCTATGACTGCGAGGGGGGGTGTTAAATATACACAATATACACCATGTGTATATTGTGTATATTGTCTCTTGGAAAGCTCTCGGGTTTCAGCCCCTTTTGTACCGTGTATATAGATATTTTAGTATCCTAGTTTAGGTAATATTATAATGTAATTAGTGTTGTACACTTACCATAATAATTGTATTACCATAAATGTATAGTTAGTATCCAAGTAGAATAAGGTTTTAGGAATAGAATAGGAATATGATTCTCCTATTATGGAAATATGTAACTTGTATATATAGTCTTTCAATCAATGAAAATAATCAAAGGATTATTTCTTTCAGTAAGCAACTATGAGATAACTAAATAGTACTACAAAACATAAGAAACTATACAACAACAACAATAACATACCCGGTGAAATCTCACAATGTAGGGTCTGAAGAGGGTAGAGTGTACGCAGACCTTACCTCTACATTAATAGGTAGAACGGTTGTTTTTTAAAGACTCTCGGCTCAAGACAAGCATAAGAAACTATGCGATAACTAAAATAATATTACTAAAAGGTAAGGAGAGAGGAGTAGGCTAGCCCCATCATCTCCCACACAAAGTTCGACACCTCTACTAACTAGCATAAAATTACAAGAAAAAATTACCCTATAAATTATTAATGTTTTAACAACCATTACTAATAAAATTTGAAATTTAAAAAGTGAAGAGGATCTTTAACATTTTTAATGTATCTAATAAGGTTTTTATAATCGTGCAAAGCGCGGACAAATTTACTACTAATAATAATACTATAATGAGTAGTTAACTTAAAAATGTGGGACTAATTGATTCTTTAAGAATGAATTAAGCGTTTTTAGGTGTTAATTCAAAAGACTTAAATCCCCCCGCGCCATGCTTTTGAATCCGCTCTGTCCTGCCCCGCCCCGCACCCGTAAAAGCTCAAACCCACCCTGCCCCGTTTCCATCCCTTCTTTTTGTCCTTTTCTCAACTACTTCTTTTTAGTTTTCTTTTCTTTTGTCCGTTTACCTCTTAATTTCTTTTTCTTTTGTTAGTTTATCTTTTTATTTTATGTTTTGTTCCTTTTTGGTATTTGAGAATGGAAATAAACTACAAAAAATAAAAATATTAGCTAACTATTTTTTGAATAATAAAATTATAAAAAAGGTTAAATAATTAGACTACAACAAAAATTTATATAAATTTAAAAAAATTTAAAAATATATGTTTATAGTTTATTTATTTTTTTAAAATGAAAATAAAATCTATATCTCAAATAATGACTCAATATTTTTGTAATTTTGTACAAATAAAACTTACTAAAATGATATGGAAATTAAAACGTAAACTCTATTTGTTGTATTTTTTTATAAGTTTTTTTAAAGAATGAACATATCATCTATGATACTTGTCAATATATGATATATACCATGTGAGTATCATAGAAGATATAGTAATATCTTTGTAAAGAATAAATTGGTTATCTATGATGTTCTATCGGTATATAATATATACCATGAGGGTATTATGAATGCGAAATATTTTTTAGGAATGAATAAGTCTTTGTGATTCCCTGTCAGTATATGATATATACCATGTGGATGTCATAGCAGATTGAGATGCGTTTTTCTTGAAGAAATGAATCAGTTATATTCTATCAGTATATGATATATCATGTGAGTCAGTCATATGATACCCTGTCAGTATATGATATATACCATATGAGTATCATATAGGGAATTGGGATGTATTTTTCTTGAAGGAATGAATTAGCCATCTATGATATTTTGTCATTATAGGATATATACCATATGAATATCATAGAGGGTTGAAGAGTGTTTTGTTTTGAAGAAATGAACCATGTCAATCTTTTATACCATGTCAGTATATGATATATATATCAGATTGATATCATAGAGAACATAATATTTTTCTTGAAGGAATGAACGACCAGTCCTCTATGATGCTCTGTCAGTATATATATATACCATGTGGATATCATAGAAGACTGAAGAGTCTTTCTCTTGAAGGAATAAATCAATCATCTATGATACCTGTCAGTATATGATATATATACCATGTGGGCATCATAGGGGGTTGAGTAGTATTAGAATGAATATGTCATCTATGATATTCTATCAATATATAATATATATCAGGTTGGTATCATAGATGATTATGTGTTTTCTTGAAGGGATGAACTGTTAGTCCTCTATAATACTTTGTCATTGTATGATATACCATGTGAGTACCATAGAGGGTTGAATAGTATTTTTTTAAGGAATGAACCAGTCTTCTATGATACCCTGTTAATATATGATATATATCATGAGGGTATCATAGTATATTGCAATTGTATACTTCAACTGCTACTGATTAGTATACTATATGCTAGAATAAGTTATTTTTGAAATATAAAAATAATAAAAAATAAAATAAAAGGTACTATATCAGTTATCTTTTCTATTAATATTAAAAACCCAAAATATGAGTCAAAAGGTACGTAGAATTAGATTATGGAAAAAATTAAAATTAAAAAGGGAGAAAAGTGAATGAAAATCACCAAAAATTTAAAAAGAAAAATAAAAAAGAGCAAAAAAAACTAATAAAATTGGATTATTGAGAAAAATAGAATTAAAATAAAAGGTGCAAAAAAAAGTAAATGAAATTAGATTATGGAGAAAGAAAGACTTAAAAAAATTTAAAAAGGAACAAGAATAAAAAAATTAAAAGGAAAGAAACGGGAAACGGGAAAAATGGAGCTAGAATTCAATATGGAGTCATATTATGGTGAAAAAAAGAAGATAAATAATAATATGATTTAGCAAAAATTAAATGAATAAAAAAGGAAATTATTTTTTAAAATAAAAACGAGGAAAAGGGAAAGGGGAAAAGAAAGAAAAGAAGTTAAGACGTAGAGAAATAAAAAATAAAGAGATAAGTATCTACTAAAAGTCTAAAACTATCATGAATAGAAAGAGTAATTATTTTGGGAGTACGAAAGTAAAGGGGTAGGGTTGTGTAATTAGTTTGTGTTGAGTGGTTATTTCATATTTGTATTCTTTTCCCAATTTTAATTCATTGTATTCTTTTCCCAATTTTAATTCATAGTTAAATATTTATTTTGTTGGATTGGGTCGAAAGATTGAACTGAAATACCTGTACGCCATTGGACGATTCAAAGCTTTGCAAATCTGAAGTTTGCGATTCGAAATCAAGTTGGTATCGCTGAGTTATGTGGGAAACACTTTGAAGGATCTAAAGTTGAAATTTGAGCACCATTAAAGCTAGTTTGGTCCAGTTTTGGAATTTAGAGCCAAAATTTGAAGGAGACAAGTAATATTTATGCATATCATCAAGACATCAACCTATATTTGTGAATCTTAGGTATATCATGTATATTTACGTGTATTCATTTATATGTGATATATATACATGACATATATGTGTTATAGTGATATTTTCTGAGCTCGACTTTAAATCTGAATTATATTTTAACTCCAAATCAGTCAAAATATCCTCTAATCTTTCTCAAATTTTATATATAGCTTCGTCTAACATGTTCCCCACAATTTTCAAAAACATCCTTTTAAAAAATAACTACTACAATTTTCAAATTTCAAATTGAAACTTTAAATGACTCTTTAATGGTGATTCTCCAAAAAAAAATTCTTCAACAATTCTCCAAATTAGAGGGTATTACTGATGGTGATTCAATTAATGAAGTCGGAGAGAGACGATGAAGATGAATAGAGCGAAAGAGAATAGAGAATCCGAGTCTTTTGAATATTAATATTGTATGCCGATGATAATTTTTTGCGAGTTTCATACCTCAACTATCCATTGTTTCCTTTATCTACCTAAAGTCCTAAACTATCACTCCCTTCGTATTGAAACATACTTCGATGCTAGCTTAGGTAGGTAAAAGGAACAATGGATAATTGGTCAACTATGCATTGAAGTTTGTTTTAATGCAAAGAGAGTGATAGTTTAGGTAGGTAAAGGGAATAATGGATAATTGATGTATGAAATTCACGAAAATTAAAATGAGTATGTTTTTTTACCATTAACCTAAACATTATTAGGTAAAAATTCCTTTTTCCATTTAGTGGAAGTATAGTTTTCGGATACTGATTTTGATCCATATTTTGAAAACGGATTTCTTGGTCTTTATTAAGGTATCTATAATGAATTGTAAAATGATAACAACAAAACATGATACTTGGATACGACCAAATGGTTAATTAACATACAATACATTAAGTGGTAGTATAATTTTAAAAGAATTCAGATCAAGCGAGAATCATCATCTTTAATTAGCACGTGATAGTTAGGATATTATAATGTCTATCTCCTCAAATGAACATGTAAACAACAATAGTTTAATCTTTGAGAGCTACGGTTGCATTACGTCACTAGTTACAACTCATAAATTTACGTCATGACTAGGCTGTATCAAAGGAAATTTCGAGGAAATATGGACTAACCCCTTAAAAATTTAAAAAAATGGACTAAGCCTTCCCCTATATATATCTGGACGAAGCAAAGGGAGTTTATATATAGATTCAACATCATATCATATAGCAATAAAATTAAAGAAAGATGGTAAGTTATTCTTCCATTAATTAATAGTAATTCTTTTAACTCTGTCTTTTTCTGATTATGCCTTTCATTTTCAGTCTTATATTTGATTTTTGAAATTTATCTCTAACAAGTAACAAGTCAGGTGTTAATTAAGGAACATGAAAAAATTCTTTAATATTTGCACTGAATGGAGACCTAGCGATTTTGTCAATTTTTTCAATGAAGATTTCTTTAATTACAGCTTTATTGAGTAAGTAAACTAACTCTAACATGCTTCTTGATCTACATAAATATATTTATTGTATTTAACCAGAGTGTGTGGATCGGCGTTCAATTACATGAGTGAACACTTCTGAGTATCTTTCTCTCCCTTTATACACTCCTTAATTAGTGTTTGATTATATTTAAAAGTTGGTCAAATCAGCTTAAAAAGTTTTTCCGTTTTTTACTATTTGGTAAACATTAAGAATGCTTGAAGTCTAATGGGCTCATACTCCGTCGTACACATTGCGCAATAAGGCTGGCACAGCTGTGTTTGGGATAGATGTTTTCCTATTTTATCATGTTTGATGGGGTAAAATATATTTTTTTGGGAATACATTTTTCTCTAATTTTTTTTTTGAAAATTAATTTTCCTAGCAAAAGAGGGAAGTCGTTTCACCGACATACAATCCTTTAACCCCCTCATCCCCCCCCCCCCCCCCCCGCTTTCCAAAAGTTAGTTTGTCATGTTATATTTTTTTTTTTTGAATTATCTTTAATGTTAAACACTAGAAAATATGTGAGAACTATTTATTTTCTCATAGAAAACATTTTCAAGAAACTTCATATACCATACACACACCCTTCTTGTGATTTCAAAACACCAAAAATCTCATTAACCCAATAATTATATTAAAAATTTGAAGATGTTGATATTCTTAGGGTGTGTTTGGTATGAAGGAAAACATTTTTTCCAATTTATTCATGTTTAGTTGGCCAAAATTTTCGAAAATATAAGTTTCTTAAAAATGAAAAAAATGACATCCCTAATGAAAGTAGAAAAAATAAGTTTCACAAGTAGCATTTAACCAACTACCCCACCGCCACCCAACTCACCCCAACATCCCACTCCATCAAACCTCAACCACTACCACCACCCTATGCATCCCACCCCCTCCAACCCCACCCCGACCACCCACCAAAAAAAAGTTCTTAATTTTGTTTCAAAAAAATTTTTAAAAGTTTATTTTTATATTTCACCCCTTCCTCCTTCCCCCCTCCCCCCGCGTCCCGCACTCTACCCCTCCGAAATTTTCTATTTAATATATTTTGTTTTACTATTATAAAGTTTTTATAAAAGAATTAAAAAATTGCATGGTTAAATTTATTGTGGGTGGGTTGTGGTTGGGGGAGCAAGTGGCGGGTGCAGTAAGAAAAAATTTCTAATTTTTTATAAAAATAAAATAAAATATATGACAGAGAAAATTAGGGAGGGTTGGGGTGGGTGTGGTGGTGTGCGTTAGGGGTTGGTGAAATGAAGTACGTTCGAGGGTGATGGTTGGGTGGGGATGGAATTTGGTTGGGTGGTGGGTGGATGGGGGCTTGGGATGCCGGGGGATGGGGTGGGTGGGTGGGTGCTTGGGATGCTGGTAGATGGGGTGGGTGGTAGAGGGTGGGTGGTGGTGGGGCTTGAGTGAGTATTTTTCAAAATCCCCACTCCCTACCTAATCTCACCCATTAGTATTTTGTGAGATATATAAATGATCTTAGGATAATATTTTCTTTTATTTACTTACCAAACACTAGAAAATAAGTAAAACTTCACTTATTTTATAAGAAAACATTTTTTAGAAAAATATTTTCCTTCGTACCAAACACATCCTTCATTGTGTGTCGTAGTACATCATGACCGTATTTGTTTTGTTGGTTTATACAAAATGAATCTGAATATACATAGGCTATGGCGAATGCACATATATATACACAGTCATACCTCTTTATAACAAGTTTTTCGAGACCCAAAATTTTATGTTATATTTTACCTCTATAACAACAACAACCAACTTTATAATAGTACGCTCTTTGTAAAATTACCTCTCTATAACAATTATCTCTTTTTTTTGGGTAATATAATGATTGATCGTCCTTATAGAAATAGAATTCTAAGATTACCAATAATAGATCTAGAGATTTTGATCAATATTTTGATATTTTAATGCACTATTTATGACAAAGAATATTATATAAATATTAATTATTTTCATCATTAAAAAAAATCGTTATACAAAGTGTGATTAAGCTTAGGATTTGATAATTAAAAATGAAAAACAGATTTTATGTTTCTCTTTTGCCTATAAAAATGAAATATTATTTAAATGTCAATACTGCTATAAGTGTATAACAGTCATTCGCTATAGCAGTCAAAAAATTTCGAACCCAACGATACTGTTGTAGAGAGATTTCGATAGAAGGTGCGTATACATGGTATACCCGTGTATACCAAGTGACCGACTTCCATTAGGTTACTTACCATATTTTGTAGAATTCTTGTACAAGTATAATTATGATATTAGTATTATAGTAGGAATATGTATTAGTCTTGTATTAGGAAAAGGTAGATTTATTTTCCATAGTTAGATATTGTATATTGTATATATATATATATATACCTCTTCATTAATGAAAATAATCAAGGGATTATTCTCTTTTATGGTATCAGAAGTCTAGGGCAAACTTTTTCTTCTCCAATTTTTTTCCACCTTTCGCTGCCCAACCAGTGGCTGTCGGCCACCCTAATACCTCCCTTCGAAATTTTCTGTTTTCTTCCCAAAAAAATTTTCCAAGTACCTAATTCTCCTCATGTTCTTTCATTATGTCTACCTCAAAGAATACGTTTCATCCTGCCCTTACGGTCTCCAACATCAAGAACCACATCCCTATTGTTCTTAAGATGGAAAACGTCCAATACGTGACGTGGGCAGAATTATTTAAAGTTCACGCTCGCATCAAGTCCTTCATCACATCATCCTCGCGGATACATGCAAGGAGAAGGTGTCTATCGCCGATGATGACCCTGTGTTATGGAAGACTCTCGATGCTACCGTTCTCTAATGGATTTATTCCACTATCTCTACAGACCTCTTGCAGATGATTATTGAACCCGACGCAACGACGATGGAAACTTGGAATAGGGTGCGTGATATCTTCCAAGATAACAAAAATTCTCGTGCTATCACTCTTGAACATGAATTTTCCATGTCAATATGGAGGATTTTTCAGATGTCTCGGCCTATTGTAAAAGGTTGAAGGAATTGGCGGATCAACTCAAGAACGTTGGTGCGCCCGTCACAAATAATCGTCTTGTTTTTCAGATGGTTGTAGACCTATCCGAGGCTTATATATTACATTGGGACGCTTCTTCATCAGAGTAATCCTCTTTCACCGTTCTACCGGAGCTAATTCTGTCATGATGATGGCCACGTCCGATGACCCTCACTCGTTCTTGAATAATTCTAGCCAAAACCATAATAATGGTGGTGATAAAAATGGTCAAAATTGGAAAAATTATGGCAAGAATCGCGGCGGCGGCCACGGAAATGGCGGTGATCGGAGCAGTGACGACGGTGACAGACGTGGTGGCAGTGAACCGGTTGGGTCACAACACCATTGGCCGCAGCCTTGGGCCAATGCAAACTGGTCGTGGGGTTGTTGGGCCAATGGCCCAACACGACCTTTCCATACTTTCCAGGATTTCCGGCCGAACTTCGGCGGTGGCGTGAGGCCAGTTCCATTCACGATCGTCATAGCCAGGCGGCGGTGGCCTACTTGGGCCTCGGCCTCAGCAGGCCTTCACTGCTGCGGGCCCAATTTCTGGTCCGACACCTACGGATATTGAGGCCGCGATGCATACACTTAGATTAAATCCCCCGGATGCAAATTGGTACATGGACACCGATGCCACTTCTCATATGATGTCCGCACACGGTAATCTATTGTCTTATTTTAATTTGAGCAATAATCGTGGTATAATTGTTGATAATGGCAATTCAATTCCAATTTAGGGTTATGGTCACACAAATTTGCCCCCCCCCCCCCACATACACCTCTAGTTCTGAAAAATGTCCTTCATGCCCCTCACTTAATTAAAAATTTGGCGTCTATCCAAAAATTCATAACTGATAATTGGGTTTTTGTTAACTTTGACACTTTTGGATTTTCTGTAAAGGATTTCAAGACGGGGATACCTCTAATGAGATGTAATAGCCGGGGAGAGATTTATCCAATCACCACCACCACCATTTCCCGAGTCAAGCCACACCTTCAACATTTGCCGCTCTTGCTCCTTCTCTGTGGCATGCACGTTTGAGTAATTCGGGGTCGTCTATTATTTATTCTCTTAAAAATAATAATTTTATTGATTGTAAGAGTACGCGCAGTACTCATATTTGTCCTTCTTGTCTTCTAGGGAAACATGTTAGATTACCGTTTGTAGCCTCTACTTCTAGTAGTATCCATTTGATAGTAGTATCCATCTCTTGAATTAATATTATACGAACCCTTAGATGTAAGATTCACAAAATCTTCCATTAACGATAGTCGTATCAAAACATGTTGGTATATGAGAACTCCAATCTGGCATTCTCCCTTTATACCACATTGCGAGGGTATAATCTTCTTTAGTTCATCAATTTCCGGCCATCCATAGGAGAATTTCTCAATCACAGCATATCATAGGTTTTCGCTTACATTCATTCGAGCAACTTCATCCTCCGTCCATCGAATTCTTGGAACATTAATGAACGTAATTGGCTTCATTTCTATGGGATCCCACTACAACAAATTTGGCCTAAGGCCACACTAACTCTAGGCAACGCTGGAAAGCATCTACAACCACACATTTACAGAGTTTAAGCAACGCTTGTAAAGAGTCCCCTTTAGATACAATAGACTACACATTTTAAGTGTGGACAAATCATAGTAACATTTGACAACGCTTATTCACTTGTATACCACGCTTTTAGAGTGTGCTATTTTATTAATCCTAAAAGCAACACTTCTGAAGGGTGCTCTAAACTTTCCCAATTAAAATTTCACCAAAAAAGTTTTCCTCCATTATCGTTTCTATTGAAATATTTTTCCCCCATTCAGAAAAGTAAAATGAGAGTACAAGAAATACTATTTCCCCATTTTTTATTACTGCTCCATCGCCCCGCATCTTCCACCACCTCCGCAACTTCTCTTACCGCCGCTTCCACCTGAATGCTTCAATTAAGGCTTGGAAGCTTCAATTAAGGCTTGGAATGGTAAGCTTCTTCCCCTAGTTTCAGTTGTTTTTAGTTTAGGGTTTTGATTCTTTGAAAACTTATTAGTATCTCCATAGTCCAGCCCAATACCCAGAAACTCACAAGCAGAGTAGTCATCCATGGAATTTGCTCACTAATGACAAATACTTCCACCGATTCTTCAATATCCACTTCAATTTTGCTCGCCCCTTTTCTTTTCTTCTAGTTTGTTCTTTGTCTTCTGTGAGTTTTTCTTTTTCTTCAATCTTAAGAATCACAGTCGTAAGGTCACTAATGTTATTTGTATCATTCTTGTGACTGTTGGAATTGGGCTATTTAAGTATTTCGTGAATAATGTTTACTACTAATTTGGACAATATTGGATTTGTTGTTTGTAGTTATTGAGAACAAAGTTTTTGCATTCCTGAGATCAGTGGTGGGTGACATTCGTACTCCTTTACTTGTTAGTGAAAATTCTCTTAAAATGAACTTAAAAATTTGCTTCGTTGACCTATGGAATACACTTACTAAGAGCAATTACTCAAAAATGGCTACCAGCACATTGTCTACCCATGTAGTCTAGTAAAATGAAATTCTGTTGGTTATGATGTTTATATTATTAAAAGGCCATTAGTATCCTTTCTGCAATGTGTTATGTTAGAATGGTATGTTCAAATTATCTAGCTTATTGTCATTCATAATTTTGGACTACCCCAATTCTTGGTTAATTTTTTTTTTGGCGAAAGTAGTCACCTAGACAAACTGTTAGTGACCTTTCAATAAATAAATCTTGGTGAGAATGTGGATTAGGACATTGTTTATTGCTTACTGCAATTCAAAATGCAGTTTTTTTCTGCCATAGAAGTAGCTGCAATTCACATTACTAAAGTGATAACCTATTATGATGTACTTAAATTTGAAAACCTTTACTAGGTGATGGTTGAGTGTTCTCAAGTGTTGGCAGGATTCTTGAGAAAATTGACCAAACCCCTGGTCACTATTGCAGAGCTTGGAGTGAAGCTTTAGTTAGCTTTGGGTAATTTTATATGTTCTTTTTTATTTTTTGAAAAGAAAATCTTTTTCCTAATGTCTTGATAAAATAATTAAAGTTGAGGCACAAGTATATAGGGTAAATAACTGAATATGCTTTTAGAAAAAAATTTGTGTAATAGTTATGAACTTATGACTGAATCAAAATAATTATGTACTTAATAAATAATCCTACCTTAGGGGAAGTTACAAACTATTCATGTTAAATAACTTATTGAAGCTACGGAGAAAGTTAAACTATTCTTAATAGTTATGAACTTAATGATCATCTGATCCATTTTTTGCCTAATTATCATCTTGGTTCTCTATCAGTTATTGCTTCTTTTTTTCAGAATGATTTATCATGGCTTATCCGTTTTTGTTACCATCATTGTCATACTGCTTTAAATTTCTTGTCCGGATCTGACCGTTTCTCTTGCTTTGCTTGTGTTTATGCTGTGTCTTGAGCCGAGGGTCTTTCGGAAACAACTGCTCTACCTACCAAGGTAGAGGTAAGGTCTGCGTACACTCTACCCTCCCCAGACCCACGTTGTGGGATTTCACTGGGTATGTTGTTGTTGTTGTTGTATTCTGTACTTGTTGGTTTTGCATCCATATGAAGATGAGACACACAGTGGAAAAATTTATTTGAGAGCGCGGAGAAAGAAAATGCACTTAACATGGTTAGTTAAGCAATATCTTTTCTTCTAGTTGGTAGAATTGTGAAAATATAATACCGTTGAACCTGAGTTGTGATTTTACTCAACAATTATTTTCTCTAAAATCAGTGCTCTGTAACACTTCTTTGACTTCATTAGCTGTTTGTGTTTACCATCTGAAAATTAGAAATTGATGTGTGTTTCATTCATACCACCTAGAAATTATGCTTCTTTCTACAAATTACCATATTCATAACCTCATTATGAGGTTTTTATGTCTGAATAGTTGGTTATGGTTGGAGTATTATGGTTGTACTATTAAACTAGATAATCTGTGGTTTACATTCTTATTAAATAAAAGTGCATGATAAAAAGTTTAAGCTGGGGAGACTTGTACTAAAAGATAACAACATTCTGCATTTCTGCACAGCATTTTTGCATTTTTGCATAACGCTATGTAATTTTGGACAGCGTTTGTGCATTTTGCACACCATTTCGATGTTCGACTTGTCTACATTTCTGCATAGTCGTTCTGCATTTTTTCACTTGAAGAGAAGTTTTGTAAAATCTTTATGGTTTACTATGATGTTTTGGTCTTAATCACTTACTTTCTATCTAATCTTTAATGTGTAGGAATATTCTGGTGATGCAATTGGAGATGGTGGCCTAAAGTCAATTTGATTTATTGGAAGTTAATGATGAAGAGTTTTGAACAATTCTGATAATTATTATTTATGATGCTATATGAACACATACGGTTTTGTAAAATTAATTGCTAGTACGCGCCTTGAAACAATTGGCTTTATTAGTTGATGTAATACATGAAGTATTTCTTCACTGAAGCTCATTGCAAGTATATGTATTTGGTTTTTTATTTTTTTAGTTATTACTTAATATAGCTTTTGAGATCTCCATATTTAAGTTAATATGTTTGAAATAAATATGATTATGGGATATACTTTATAGCCTACATAGTGTCACGCTTGAGAATTGTGGCCTATTAATAGTCTAAAATTGTAGTATGTATTGTAACAAAGGCCACACTTTTCAAGTGTTGCTTATAAGTAATAAAGGCACACTTCAAAAGTGTAGCTACAGGACATGAAAAGCGTGTGGCCATAGGGGATGCTACAGGGCCAGCTTTTTGTAAACTGTAGCCTTTACCTTATGAAAAGCGTTGCCCTAGAGCAAAGGTTACATTTGTTTTGGCCACCCTGAAAAGCGTTGCCTTAGGTCAAAAAGTGTGGCATTTGATCAAAGATAACACTTTCTAATAGTTTAGGGTTAGGCAATACTTTTAAAGTGTGGTTAAAGACCAAAAATATTGTAGTGTCCACTTTTATCGATTTCGGCATAATATCTTTCATGAGTACTGGTGGTTTATGAGATGTTTCTTTTGGTTTGTCTTCTATCCCCTATTCTCCAATTCCCACCGCCTTTTCCTTTACTCTTAGTTAGCTTTTTTGTTTTTTGTTTTTTTCTCTTAATTTTTTTTGTTTTTTGGTTAGATTATCTTCTTCTTTTTTGTCTCTTTCTCCATTTTTGTTTTCATAAATATAAAAATAAAAATATTAATTAACTATAATTGAATAAATAAAAATATAGAAAATAAAATAATAGACTACAACAAGAAATAATTAAAAAAAATACTAAATTCGCTAGCTAATTTATTAAAATTTAAACTAATAGATAATATATATTTATAATTTATTTATTTATTGCAAATTAAAGAAAAAATCTATTAAAATATGACTCTATTTTTGGTAGTTTTTTTTAAAATTAAAATTTGCTAAAAATGATATAATTTTTTTTTGTTGTATTTTCCTTTTACAATTGGTTTCTTTTGAAAGGATAAACTTGTCCTATATGATACCCTATCAGATCTATGTCATGTGGTATCATACAAGATTGACGAGTTCTTTTTTTTTTTTAAGGAAGGAATAAGTCCTTGTGTTCCTAATATATAGAGGAGCGTAGAAGCTGCTGAAGGTCGATCAAGGGCATTTAGGTTATTTCGCAATTCCCATACTTCATTATGATTGTTAAAAAATTGCTTTTGTTTTTGCCTTCCGTAAAGCTTTTAATAGGATGTTTAAAATAAGGTTGTCCAGTGGGCCGGGACGACCCGATCTCGCCCCGACCCGCAAAAAACAATTCGGGATGTACAATGTTGGTAGCGGGGTTCGAACTTGGGACGGGACTAGGGCTCGTCCCGATCTCGCCCCACGTCCCGTCCTGCCTGTCCCGCCCCGTCCCCCCCCCCCCCCCACCTTGCAGAACTAGCCGTTGTACAACGGGCCAATTTCGATTTTAGCCGTTGGCAACAGCTAATAATGGCCATTTTGGCCCCCCACACCCCATAAACCCCTCCTACCCCCTTAATATTTATTTTTAATCCGTAAGTTAGTATAATTATACTTTAACCCTATTTCTCAACTATAAATACCTCATTTTCCTCTTCATTTTTCTCACAAATCTTCTTATCGTCTCTCTAATCTCTTTCTCTCTACAAGTCTAAATTGTGCACTAAATATTATATTTTATTTGCTAATTTCTATCAAAGTTCAAAAATTGGGAGTGAAGTTGGAAACTAGCTTGAGGATCGAGCAAAGTTTCAATTTTCAACCTCGATTACTCGTCGACGTTACATTGACGTTGGTACCTTCATTCCTTCTTTAAATTATTATTATTACTTAATGTTAATTATCGTACTTAATTTTATTAACTTTAATGATTTATTTGCATAATTATAATGGAACGAAGTGAGCGTTTTTCTAGTAGAGGTACTAGGGTAACAGGGGCAAGAGTGCATCTTCTAGTAATCTAAATTACGATGATTTCACTCATGTCGATGAAACTGGTCTTTTTAATGTTAATATTAATATACCATTAGATCATGAGGTATATTCTGCATCTGAACCAGACTTTAATTTAAAAAATGAATTAGAAGATAACTTAGATAACACACCCACTAGTGCACGTCCACCTCAGGCTCAGACTGAGTCTCACGCTGAAACTGAAACTGGAATGCCTCATATTCCCCCTAGTATGAGTAGAGGCCAAAAGGAACAAAAATTAAAATCACCTGCATGAGATTTTTTTGATAAGGACATTCCTAATCAACTAGCTATTTGTAAAATTTGTCGCGAAGTTTATAAATTTAAAACTGGAAAATATCAAGGTGGGACAGGATGTTTAATAAGACATGTGGAAAACTCTCACAAAGCAAGGTATAACCAATACTTGGCTGAAAAAGCTGGTGTGCAAATGCCTTCTGAGTCGGGACAAGGTTCACATAGTGTCCCCGACCAAGTACAGGGTCGAATTAACCCGATGACAGAGGGAGTTATAAGTCCTAAATATGATAAACACAAAGATAGGGGAATATAGCAAAATTAGTTATTGTGGAGGGTTTGCCTTTTTCATTTCCTTCCTCTCTTGGTTTTATTCATTACATTTGAGAAACATATAATCCTGCTTTTAACGATTTTTCTAGATCAACTGTTAGAAGAGATGTTTTTAAATTTGCGCATGAATATCAACAATATTTACGTTATGCATTGTATCATTTTAATGGCAAAGTGGTTATCACTTCTGACATAGGCCGTAATACTAATGGTAATGATTATTTAACTATTACATGTCATTGGATAGATCAGAATTGGTCTATGCAAAAATTTATATTAGCATATAGATATATTGATGATAGGCACACTGAAGTTTTTATTTTAAGAAATATTCATGATATTAGTGAATATTATGGAATTATTGATAAAATTATGACTATTACAGTAGATAATGCTTCTTCTAATGATTCTGCTGTAAACAATTTAAAAACTCGATTTACTTCATCTTTTTATGATATTTTTCATGTTAGATGTGCATGTCATATTTATAACTTAGTTGTAAATGATGTCCTAAAACTTTTTAAAAACATCCTTGATAAAGTACAATTTGCTATCAATTTTATTTTTAAAGGTAATCAAAAATACAAAGACGCAAAGAGTATAAGAAAATATGTCATGATTGTGGATTACCTTATAGGAAAATTCCATAAGAAGTTGCAACTAGGTGAAATTCTTTGTATGAACAATTAGGAATTATTTGTATGAATAATTAGTTGTTGCTCACGAGTATAGAAGACCTATAACTTTATTATTTAACGCCCATAATCAAAATCCTTCAGATATGCTTGTAGATGATGATTGAGAAAAAATTATGGAACTTATTGTATTCTTAAAGAAATTTTTTCTAGCTACTAAGGAATTTTCTGGTATTTATTATCTTACTATTTCATCTATGTTATTTTATATAGCTCTAATATTTTTGTTATTTAATGACTATATGAAAAAACCAACTTACGAGAGAGCTATTAAAAAATGTTTGTAAAAGTAAAAAATATATTTTTCTATTCCCACAATTTATTTTATTGGTGTTGTATTAAATCTTACTATTAATGTAGACTGTTGTAATGCCCTTATTGAAACGATTTATGAATGCTTAGAAATACTTCCAATAGACCCAACTTACGAACCAACTAAAGAAGAAGTTATGTCTAGCATACAAACAGAATGAAAAAATATATATATGTATTACCAACAACAAAGTGTAAATAATCAACCGGCTTCTATACTATTTTCTTCTACTTCACTTCAACCTAATAAAAGACATGTTGTTTCTGCTTCAAGTATTCAAGGCCTTTGAAATAGAATGTATAGTGGTTCAAGTTCTTCACATATTAGCAAGTTTGATACTTATGTTTTGCAGGGTGTTGTACCGTTCGAATCAATTGCCAACGAAAATGGACCGGAGGGAGAATGAGAAGACATTTCCGACTCTATCAAAGATGACGTGAGAAGTGTTGAATATTCAAGCATCAACAGCTTCTGAAAGAGTTTTTTCTGCTGGAAGGTTTCAAATAGGAGAGCACAGACACTCATTGGCGGGAGACAGCTTGGAGATTGCAGTTTTATTCAGAGATTGGATTAGAGCGGAGCGTAGAATGTGCGGTCAACCAGAGATCAACGAAGAAGAAGACTACAACTACAATGAAATCTTATCCGAGGGAGCAAGAAGCAACGTCGAACAATTTGACCAACAACTTTCAATTCCAACAGAAGATCCTCAAGAGATTGTGAGAAAATTAGAAAAAGTATGGTTGAATATGTAATTTTTAATGGCAATTTTACTATGTGATTTGCAACTTTTGAACTACGAAACAAAGTTGTAATTTTGAAATTGTATTACAAAAAAATTATATTTCTATTAAATAATATAAGAGGCAAAAAACTACCTTGTGATGTTTTTATTTCACTATCTTGTTCAATTATTTAAGTATTTAAATATATATATTTTTTTAAATTGTCTAAAAAAACATTGAAGTCCCCCCAAATCCCCCTACCCGACCCGTCCAGTCCCCCCAAATCCCGTCCCCTCCGTCGGCGGGATGTGTAACGGGACAGGACCTCTTCCCATCCCTCATATCCCGGCCCGCCATGTCCCAATCCCGACCCCCCACACCGTCCCCCAAATCTCGTCCCTCCCCGGCCCATCCCACTGGCCACCCCTAGTTTAAAATAACCTGATAGGATTTCCCGTTATCCCTTCTCCTCCGCCTGCATTCACCTCTCAGACTAAAATGGTAACATGAAACATGGATGCACTAGAAAATGACTTCAGGATTCCATGTAAACAATTTTTATGTTTGCATATCTTGGCTCTCTATGCTCGCTTTAACTTGCAACGTAAATGGAAAAACATATGTAATGCATTATGATATAGCCATCTGAAAAATTATGTGGGGATATTGGTTCTGCAAAAATGATGTTTTGAATGATCCTATTTTGTCCAATAGGAAAATGATGTATACAAAGTCCTCATGGGAGGCTTACTTTTGTGCAGGGTACGTTATTCATGGTGTACAGGAGGAGATAACAGAAGCCTGTTCGAGCATAGCATCATCCTATTATATACCTGGTATTGTATCCTCGGCCACACTGAAATTGCCCTTTACTCACATTTAGATGATCCACTATTTTCTCAAGTCAACTATTGACTTTCCGTTGCGCATGGAGATGTACTTTAATGCATTTCTAGCATGGCGGATTGTTCTTGCGTTCATGCTAGCTTCAACTTGGTCTATAGGAAGCTATGCATTTGAGAATAGAAAATATTAGAGATGATTGACATGGTAACATCTCGGTGCTTTTGCTGTTGGTGTTTCCCTTAATCCGTCGTCTTCAAATGTGGTATCTTCAGTATGTCTCTAGAAGATATGTTGTCTCAGAAGGACCACTACTTAGTAGGGCACTTACATTAGATTGCATTACGCTTAAAGTCCTTATTACAGATGTTAAAAGGGATGGGGGTGTCAGCCTATATTTTGAATATATGGGGTAGGATCCTTTTATGGAAGTTGATCTAACTCCTATACTTTGTTGTCTACTTCAAAAGGGAGAAAAAATATTATCTCATTACCTTCTCCAATATCATGTGATCTATGCAAGTTCTATTATCTGGAGTGATTCTTGTAAACTTCTTAATGAGATTCTTTAACTGCCTTCCATTCCACTATTCTGATCGAATTAATTGCTCTTCCGAACGACCAAGTCATAATGAGATTAAAAATTGATGCTTCCTTGGCCTTATGGAACATGGATTAGCTTTTTACTTTTACATTTCTATCAAACCATATTCTGAAAAACGATTTTCTTGAGCCGAGGGTCTATCGGAAACAACCTCTCTACCCCACAAAGGTAGGGGCAAGGTCTGCGTACACGCCACCTTCCCCAGACCCCACTTGTGGGTCTATACTGGGTATGTTGTTGCTGTTGGCAGGAAAGGTAATGTTCAATTCAGATAGAGCCTGAAGGCAGTTCTCTTGCTATTGGTGGCTTAACTGCATCATCATGAAAAATCTGCTGCTGTTTTTAGAAAATAGAACTGAAGGAAAACACTAAGGTAGACATCATATAATTTTTCAATATATTGTGAAATTCTGGTTGGCTGCATGATTCATTTTCGTAAAAAAGGTCATTCTTGATACAACACAGGATTATTTTTTATGCATCTTTTTAATTGTTGTTGGGTGAAGTTAATAATTTTTATTTGTTACAATTACTTTGCTATAGTTTCCTTCGGGTGGTTGATAAAAAATATACTAAGAAAAGCTAATGAAAGATAATGGTCTTTTTTTGGTAGGACAGCAAGAGATTTAGGCCATTTATGCCAACTCCTTGGTTTCCAGATTGGTAATTTGAAGCTCTTTAACAAGGAGAAAAAAGTTTCTGAAATGTTGTTTTAGACTACAAAGCTTTAACTAACTTGATTTGTATGTGTCAAGTCAATTGACAAACAATACAACAACAACATACCCAGTGAAATCCCACCAACGTGGGGTCTGGAAAGGGTAGAGTGTACGCAGACCTTACCTCTACCTTGGAAGGTAGAGCGGTGACCCTCGGCTCAAGACATAACATAAGCACAAACAAAGCAAAAGACACGGCTAGACCCGGACAAGAAATTTAAAGCAGTATGAAAATGATGGTAACAAAAGCAAATAAGCCATGATAGCGGATTCTGAAATAAAAGCTGTAACTAACGCAGGTAAATAAGATAAACAAAGTACACTAAAAAATACATAGCATCAGAAATCAAACGATAGGGAGCTATAAAGCAATATTGCGCCTATTAGTATGATAGGCTACGCAGGCCTACAATAATAACACTACAACTATCAGTTTGTAAGCGTAAGTAGGACTACGCCCAACTACCTACTACCCTTCTACCCTAATCCTTGTCCTTCACAACCTCCTATCTAAGGTCATGTCCTCAATAAGTTGCGCCTGCGTCATATCCCGTCTAATCACCTCTCCCCAATACTTCTTCGGTCTACCTCTACCCCTCCTGAACCCTTCCCTAGCCAACCTCTCACACCTCCGCACTGGGGCATTTGTGTCTCTCCTCTGCACATGCCCGAACCATCTCAACCTCGCTTCCCGCATCTTATCCTCCATCGAGGCCACTCCCACTCTGTCCCGGATATCCTCATTTATAATCATATCCCTCCTTTTATGCCTACACATCCATCTCAGCATCCTCATCTCCTCAACTTTCATCTTTTGGATGTGCGAAGTCTTGACTTGACAAACAATACATTCCTCATATCTTTTTAGTCGCAAAACATGTGGTCTGAACGAAATTGCTAAGTCAGGATTTCTCCAATCCCAGGTCATTTCTTTCTTTTCCCTCTCTCTGTTGTTATTTGTATCTTTAAACCTATGTTTACTTTCTTAGAAAAATAATGAAAGGAAACTATTTGATAGCTTCCTCCATTTTGATCATGTCTGACCTAGCACAATTGTTTGGTTTTTAACTATCTCCCTTCCTTTCATTCAGTATCTTGGATTACCTTTGAGAAACTAATTAAAACACCATTGTTATTTAAAGTACAGTGATCGAAAAAAGAAAATACATAAATAAAGATATAGAGATATTTCTCTCAGTCCAATCTGAGTTGTGAAGCTCATTTATCTTATAGTATTATTTTTTGTTGGAGATGAAAATAGAAATTTTTTTATTATGAATTGGACAGCCAACAAAAGGAAAATAAGGAGATTAGATCATAGCTGGAGAACCCTCTAACACTAACATTAGCACAGAGATGTTGAAAACTTTAGGTTCTTTTTTGGAACATCCTCCATTTTTTAGTTTTCCTGCTTCTTGATTGCTCCATTGTCACAAGTACTTAAACTGTGGGATATAAAGCTGTTTTATTTATTTTCTCAATATAATCATTTACTTTTCATAGTGCATTAATTCAAGGAAGTCGGAGGTCTGATATTCATTTAGTGATTTTAGCAGGAAACAATATCGAGCATAAACCAACATTTTTTAAAGCCTAATTACCTACAAAACTTATGTTGAATTTAGTGGTTATGGGGTTTAGGCATTTTCCTTCTTTTATATACTTGTGTGAATGGAGTGGCTTTTTGCTTACAGAGTTTGAAGCAAACATTTGCTCCTTTGTCCTCTTTTGTCTTCATGTTTCTTCATTCCAGTACTAATGTGAAGAGAAGAAGCAACCAAGCGCAATACAAAACAGGAATGTGGTAAAGTCAAAGCTGCATCACTGCTCACAATTGCTAGATGAAAAGTTACTGAGGCTACTGATATGTTATATATATTGAATTTTATGGTGGTTTAAATTTTTCATATTGAGGTCCAGAATACTGTTGATTTGTAAGAATCCTTCATAGAAATTCGAACCTTTGCTTTCAATTATCTAAGCCTGTGACTCTTCCTGGTAATGCATTGAACTGAAGCTAAGTAGTGGAAGAGTCGTGAAAGCTGAAACCTCTCTGCGCCAACTTCAAAAACCAGGCTTCCATTATATGAGCGTTCTATTGGTAGATAAAAAATACGTGTTGGCGAGTTGACTGGGCCAAAATCCAAATAAAGTTTCACTTTTGAAGTGGTATCACCGCTATAATCCAACCCTTAAGAGGCTAAGGTCCAAGGGGCTACCGCAGGAAGTCAGCTTCACCTCTACCCTTAAGGAATACAGAAAGTTACTCGGAATTTCTAACAAGGACTTTGCCTGCTATTCATTCCTAAATCCCTTTCACCTCCTCTCTCTGGTAGGCCTTTACCTTTCAAATAGAAGAGAGATAGTCGCAGCAGTTGAAGCACCCCTAAACCCCTGAGATCACTAGACCCCGACTTCTTTTGTTGCTCCAAATTGTGCTGCTACTATGTCTCTGTGATCACATCTTGATCCCTTCTTTTTGTTATGTTTTTTTTTAATTTCTTAGGATATCTCTTTACAGGTTCCACTGATTTTGTAAAGATGTCTTCCATGTAACAAAATATTGTGGTTGATGTGTTTGTGAGTTCTTTAAGCGTTCACGTTGTTGTATTCTTTACCCATATCTATACGAGAGTAGCTTCATGTACAATTTATTTTGGGTGATATTGCTATTTTAACCTTTACTTGGTCCCTTTACAACAGATGTTGTACATTCCAACAACACTGTCATGTAAACTAACATACAAAAGATTCATGAATTAAGAATTGTTGGGTGCACGGGCATCCCCTTCCATAATATCATAGAGGACTGATAAGTATTTTTTCTTTTTAGAGGAATGAATCGTTTTTCTTTTTAAAGGAATGAATCAGTTTCTATGATATTATGTCAGTATATGATATATATATATATATATATATATGGGGGTATCAAGAGGATCCAAAAGTGTTTTTGTGGGCATCATAGAGGATTAAGTTGCGTTTTTTCTTGAAGGAATGAGCATGTCCTTTATGATAATCAGTCAATAAATGATATATACCATGTGGGCATCACAGAGGACCGAGAATTATTTTTTTAAGGAAGAAATTTGACATCTATGATATCCTTTCTTTGAAAAGTCGTTTTGCTTAGAAACTCCTAATTTGCCCTTTTACTTGTGACGTGTGGGGATAGGTAGCATGGATCCTGAGGTACCTTTTTGTGATTTTCGGAAGAAAAATCCAAAATGAAGAGTTTAGATATGATAAGTTTGACTCAAAGTTGACTTTCGGGTATATAGGTTTATTTTCGGGTTTTGTCACTTCCGGTAGTTTCGAAGGGTCATTTATGACTTTGACGAGTTATTGGTTCACTTCCCGAGGCATTTAGATGTATTTTATGGGTTTATTTGTAAAATTGTGGAAATTCGATATTTTGGGTGATTTCGTAGAAAAGTATGTCTTAGCTCGGTAGTATGAGAAATTCGAGTGCGCGAGCGAGTTTGTAGCACAATTTACCTTGGGGAAGCATGTTTGGTTTGTATCTGAGGGGTTCCGGAAGCATTTCGAGTGTTTGGTAGAGAATTGGCTAAGTTCTAGAGTTGTTGGTTGCTGATATTCGCACCAACAGTCTTCTGCGTGTCCGCCTCTGCAGAGGTTGGCTCGCAGATGCAGGTCTTGTGCGATTATGAGGTTTTCGCTTCTGCATATATTTTCTCGCAGAGACGATAGCACCTCTGCGGAGTTGGTCCCGTCCCAGCGCACATCTGGAATTTTAAGTGACTTCGCCTCAGCGGCCTATTTTTCACTGAAGCATGTCTGCTTAGGCGATGTTGATTATGTCGAAGTGGAATCGTTGTTTCATATCAGAATATTAAATGCCCTAAAACGATTTTATTTTCTTAAAAATATTTTGTTGGGATTAGAGCTCGGTGGAGGGAATATACTAGAGTCTTTCATCATTGTTCTTCATTGGAGGTAAGTTTTTCATCCCTTTTCATTATTATTCATCATTTGAGTCATCTAATCCTAGTGTAATTTTTATTTGGGGAAGAAGATGTAGTTTTCATGCTACAATAAGAGACCTTGAATCATGAATTGGGGATTGATTATTGATTAGATGGATATAATATTGTAAACTAGTGGTGATTAATTATAGGTGATGATGTTGTGATAATTAATTTGTTATTGGAAATCCTTTGAAATTGGGGGGAAAACCTAGGGTTTGGAATTGGGGATTTTTATTTAATATTTGCAACTGAAGGACCAATTACGCTTAGATTGTGACGATTTTTAGGATATGGATTGTATGTATGATTGGTAAGGTAATTTTACTTTCAATTTCCCGTTTTACCCTTGTGAGCCCGGGGTTCCATTTTTGGGTTAGCTGAGGGATTCTAGTTACAAGGTTAGGCTACGTACAATAAACCCTTGTGGTCCGGCCCTTCCCCTGACCTCGCGCATAGCGGCAACTTAGTGCACCGGGCTGCCCTTCGGAGATTCTAGTTTTATGTATCAATATGGGTATTGTTGGATTTGTATGACCGTATAAAGCATTGTCTTGACCTTATTGAACTCAAGTTAGCGATAAATTATTGTTTGACCCTCGAGATTTGGGGGCGGGGTTTGAATTGACCTTTTTAGACTTGAATTCTTCCGTATAACAAAGTGGGTATCTAATTGGGAGATAGCCATATTTTTTGCTAAATAATAGTAATCCATTTCTGTGGAATTTAGTTGCGGATATTTAGTACGCACCTCCACTAATTGATATCGTTAGACTCGTAATCTCATCTAGATATCATTATTGAATAAATTGGACACGTGAGGAGGCTCCAATGAAGGGAAAAGCGATCGTGTGACTCTTAGACTACGGAAACAGGCAAGTTGAGACTTACTAGACCTTAATATAGTGTTTATATGTTGGTTTAATAATTAAGGGGAGTAATGGAGAATTGGGGGTCCTATACTAGTGAGGTGACGAGCACTTGCACGGGTATCAGTGTACTTAAAAGGGTCATTAAAGTAACATAGTATGTTGTACATGATGGAAATTATGTGTTTAGCCTTCGAGCCGTGAGCACGGTGCATAAATTCACTTAGATTGGTATGTCTGCAGCTTATTTGGGCTCGTAACCATGATTGATAGTTTATTGGGATTTGACTTATCATGCATTCATCACTCTACATCTCGTCTAAATAGTTGGAAAGAATTTGATAATGCTAATTGTATTGATTATGCTTTGCATGGTGTACACATATCCATATTATTCATTCGTACCATAATTATTTGCATTGCACTGTTGAGATACTTGAAAAAGGCTTGTAAGTCGGTTGTTGGATATGGTACATGGTAAGAGAGTGATGATTGATGATGATACTACAGCCACAGAGCTGGGATCTGATGGAAAATTTTGGATGGGTATATAGACCTCATGAATCCCTCATGGGTCACATGACACCTACTGCAGGAGCGTGTGTATACCAGGTACATATGGCCATTGCATACATACATATCATTTGTATTGCATTTCGTTCATACTTCTTGATGTGTATTTTATGTTGTGTGTACTCGGTGATGAATAATGGTAGACTCTATGAACTTGTGACTTTTAGAAGAAGAAATAGTGGTACTTTGAGACTTATCCCTTATGTGAGGTTGAACTGTGAGACTAGATGGGACTAAACGTCCTGAAACGGGATTTAGGCTGAATCCAGTAATACTACTTGGGCTTAACTCTAGTAAAGTTGGAAATCGTGAAAAGATTTGTGAATATTGATGATTTTTGTAATTAATTGAACTGTAGGAATTACTGGTAGAGTTGAATAACTGATTTGCTTATATTTTAGTTAACTAACTAGTAAAAAAATATCGGAAAGTACCAACTCTCGTCACCGCTATAGTTAGGGTCCGAGGACGATGCTACTGGGTACACGTGTTTCATGTACTTACTCTACACTTGTTGCACTCTATGTGTAGGTACTGATCCGAGTACGAGTGGAGCATAGCCACACGTACTGGATAGCTTTCTTCGGAGTCCAGGGTGAGCTACAGACACTGGGATCCCAGCACTAGAACTCCTCCATCTATCATTTACTTTTTCTGTCCTTTACTTCATATAGTACTATGTATTTAAGTTTCAGACTTGTAGTCGACTTAGTATCTCTGTACTCGTGACAATAAGATTTTGGGAATGATTTTGCAAGGTTTATGTATTAAGTATTAAGACTTGTCAGTACTTCCGTTGTTTCATACTTCTCCGTATTTACATTTATACATTTGTCTTGAATATTAGTGGTACGCCTACATGTTAGGGTAGGTGCCGGCCCTCACTGCACAAATGAAATTTTTGGGTCGTGACAACGATATATATCAACTTGGTATTATAGAGGACTGAGTATTTCTCTTGAAGGAATGAACTGCCAACGCTCTATGATAGTGTGTCGGTATATGATATATCATGTGAGTATCATGGAGGACTCAGTGGTATTTTTTAAAGAATGAATCAATATTCTATGATACTATATCAGTATATGATATATACCATATATGTATCATAGAGAATTTAATTGTATTTTTCTTAAACGAATGAACCATTCTCTTTGATACCCTATCAGTATATGATATATACATCATGTGAGTGCCAAGACGATTAAGCTCTTTTTTTTTTTGAAGAGTGAGTCGGTTTTCGATGATATCTTGTCAGTATATGATATATCATGTAGGTCATTCATCCATGATACCATGTTAGTAAATGATGTATATCATGTAGCTATCATAAAAAATCGAGTTGTGTTTTTTTCTTGAAGAGGTGAATCAGTCCTCTATGATATTTTGTTAGTATATCATATATACCAGTTTAGTATCATAGTGGACTGAGTGTTTTTCTTGAAGGAATGAATTGTCAGTCATGTATGACACCCTATCAGTATATGATATATATCATGTGGGTATCATAATATGCTGCAATAGTATACTTGAACTGCTACTGATTTGATATATTATATTCTAGAATAAATTATTTATTGAGATATAGAAAAAATAAAAAAGATAATATATCAGTTATCCTTTTTATTGATATAAGAAAATAAAAAAAAATAAAGAAGACAAAAGGTGTGTAGAATTAGATTATGAAAAAAAATAAAAATAAAGATAGAAAAGGATAAAAAAGTAAATACAAATTTCCAAAAATTAAAAAAAGAATAAATAAAAATAGCAAAAAAGGTGAATGAAACTAGATTATTGAGATTTAAAAAAATAAAAAGGAACAAAACAAATACAAAAAAATAAAAAAGAGGCTAGAATTAAATATGAAATCGGATAATGGAAAAAAAGAGAATAAAAAATAGTATGATTTGGAAAAAAAAAATGAGAAATTGGAAAGAAAATGATATAAGAAGTAGAGAAAAAAAACAATTACCTAGAAAAGCTACAATGTGTAGAAAGGGTAAACAGTTCTCGGGTATGAAAGTAAGAGGATCATGGAAGGGTAATTATTTTGTATGTAGTGGGCATTGGTGTTCTTTTTCCCTAAATTTTTATTGGATTTTTTAAAATCCAGTTCATGTATGGATCTAATTTATTTGGGTTGAATAATTAATTTGAACTTCACAAAGTTCATTTTTGTTATTTTCTGTCACGACCCAAATCGGAGGGTCATGATGGGCACCCGGACCCTACCTGTCGGCCACCACTAATCACATATATTTACTAGCTACCGTAATTAATCATGGACCCCGAGGGCCGTCACGAGGTAACCTGCTGACATATGAAAATAGTAAATTGGAAATGAGCTAGGTAGAATCCTGCAACTAGAAGGACCCAACCGATATACATATACATACCAAGGCCGACAAAGTCATATAGGACTACTATACACAAAACATCTGTCTACAAGCCTCTAAAGAGTAAGTGACATCATAAGGTCGGGACAAGGCCCCGCCATACCCCTACGTCTATCAAAAGATACCATACCACGACTAGACTGCAACTCTGGAACAAATAGAGTGCTCCAATATCAGCTGAACCAGCAACCTACTAGCGTGAACCGTCACCCTCTTTACCTGAGCCTGCGGGCATGAAATGCAGCGTCCCCAGACAAAAGGGACGTCAGTACGAATAATGTACCAAGTATGTCAGACATGAAAAAACTAAAATAGAGACCTGGAAGTAATCCTGAGCCCAAAAACAACCAACCAGTAGAGAATGTCCCTAAGAGTCATAATATGCCTAAGTACCATGTCTGTGCAGAATGCCTCTGGGGACATAATATGCATAAGTATCATGTTTATGTAGAATGCCTCTGGGCCATAATATGTCTAAATGTCATGCACAATGTGGTCATGCACATATGTGTATATAACGTCTTCTCCCTTTAGCCTCTGTGGGCATCATATCATATTGACCTCTGTAGGCATAATTTTTTTCATGTATATATGTACCAACTGCAGGTGGTGTGCGTATATAACGTCGTATCCCTTCTCCCATTACACATACATATAGTAAAGTATATAACGCATTTGAGGTCAAGGTATGTACATGAATGTAATGCATGAATGATATGATAATATGACACTATAAGTTTGTCGGAGTGATGTAATGTTACTCCACCTCCGACTAACATTATGAATACTAACATCTTTTTCATATACCTCAATAAGGATTTAGGAACATATTTTGACATGCTTTGACAATAGGAATGAATAATATGAACATTCTTAACTACTAAGAGTAGAATCATTTATAGAACAGTATTACGTTTACGTTTCGTACATAGAACATGCCAAAAGAAGAAATAATTTTCCTTAACATACCTTTGTGATGATGCTCTATCGTATATGGTATTGGGTTTAATCGTCTCTACCCGCTAATCTCAAAATACAAGAACAATCAAGTGGAAGATATTTATGTAAATTAGAAGGAAATCATCAACGTTGTTGTGTGTGTGTGTGGATGCCTATATATTTATACACACACATAATCTTGCTGCCTATATAATGTTGTTTCCCTCCTTTACTATAGCCAAGCATATATCACCCTACTCACTGTTCATGTTTTGGCTAGCTTAGAAAAAGTATTTGTTGCCTCATGTTTCTCTTAATTGTCATCTCCCTCGTTTCCACTGCTAAACAAAAATGAAGTATATCTTAATACATAAGGGAGAGATAGATACAACTTAAGGTGATTGCACATTATACGTGTCACTTATGCATATTACATACTTTTGACTCACTAAGTCACTTGACTAACTTAATTTCATGTGGCAGCCCCATCAATTTTTATCCATACAATTCATAATTAATACTATGCTCCAACACATAATCGATTACACACATAATTAATTTCTTGATCCCAATTCACCTAAATCTTAATGATTTGCTCAATGTCATAGTCGTGCGATATAGCACTAGTCCATAACCTCTTTTGGGACACACAACCATTATTATTAATCCCCGTCGTCGCACTTATTAAGTCCTAAATTATTTCAAGACTTCATCTTCTTATACGATGAGCCTTTTATTTACATGCTTGAACATGACCGAAATTCTCCGAAACTCGGGTCTATTTTCATACGTCTAGCTATTTTACATACTCCTAGCGATTCAAACCATGACCCAAAAGTATGGGATGTTACATCCTTCCCCCCTTAGAAGCATTCATCATCGAATATTGGGTGACATATCTAAACCCTATCACATCGGTCGAAAACACATCCACCGCTTCACGTGCCATATAATATAACATTTATCATTATGTCGGACCTCACGTGGTCATCAAGCATTAATGATAATAGTTTGAAATAGAACTCACCTTATGTTTCTCTCGGAGCTTCGACGTTGGTCTGAAATAGGTAGGGATATTTGTGTTTCATTTCCTCTTCCGCCTCCCGTGTCATTTCTTCTACATTATTATTCTTCCATAAAACTTTCACGGAGGCTACTTCTTTAGTCCTTAACTTGCGGACTTGTGGATCTAAGATAGCAATAGGGACCTCTTCATATGATAGGTCCTCTATAACCTTCACCTCGTCAATCTGGGAAGGATTCCAATACACGCTCTCAACATATAAACATGGAAAACTGGATGAATAAATTCTAACTCATGAGGTAGGTCCAATTCGTAAGTCACTTGTCCGATTCATCGAATTATGCGATATGGCCCAATGTACCTTGGATTGAGTTGTCCCTTTTTCCCAAATCTCATTACACCCTTCATAGGAGAAATCTTCAAGAAGACCCAATCATCCACTTGGAACTTTAAGTCCCGCTGTCGCACTTTTGAATACGACTTATGACGACTCTGAGCGGTTAGCAGCCGTTATTGGATTAGCTTCACATTCTCTATAGCTTGGTGAACTACGTTAGACCCAAATAATTCAGGTTCACCTACTTTGAACCATCCGATAGGAGATCTACATTTTTGTCCATATAAAGCCTCGTATGGAGTCATTTTAATGCTAACATGATAACTGTTATTGTACGCAAATTCAGTAAGGGGTAAATGATCATTCCAACTTCCCCTTAAAGTCCAATACACAAGCTCGTAGTATGTCCTCGAGCGTTTGAATCATATGCTCGTCATGTTCATCTATTTGAGGGTGGAATGTTGTGCTAAGATTAATCTTAAGTGCCCAAACCTTTTTTTTAAAATGATCTCTAAAAATTAATTGTGAACTGCGCACCTCGATAAGATACAATAAAACTACATACCCTGAAGGCAAACAATCTACTTAACGTAATCCTTAGTTGTATAGGTAATTTTGACTGGCATGAAATGAGCTGATTTGGTCAGTCTATCAATAATTACCCAAATAGAATCAAACTTACGATAGGAGCGAGGTAAACCCGTAATGAAATCCATATTAATCATTTCTCACATCCACATTGGAATCTCAATGTTCTTAGTCAAGCCACCGGGTTTTTGGTGCTCTATTTTTTTTACTGGCTGACAATTAAGGCACTGAGATACAAACTCCGCAATGTTCCTCTTCATGTCGTTCCACCAATATATACCTTTGAGATCATGATACATCTTAGTAGATCCAAGGTGAATAGAATATCACATGCAATGGACCTCCGTCATAATCTTATCTCGTAATCGTGCTACATTAAGAATACACAAATGGACCTTCCACCTGGGGTCCCTTTCCCATTATACTCGAAGGTTGCGGTTCTCTTTTTATTGAATATCCTTCCCAATCTTCCCCAAAAAATAGGATTTTTATCATGACTTTCTTTTTTCTTCCAGTATGAGAGATGCCCCTATTGTATTCTGAGTCATAGGGCTATCACTATCTGAATCATCCAATCGGACTCCCACTTAGCTAACTGATGTGTTACCTCCGATCAACTTCTCGCCTTAGTCCTCATGTTAGTCAAGCCGCTTGTAGGTGAATGATCATATTGTCAACTTAGCTTTGTTTACTAACTGGTGTGCTGAAAACTCTTATATTTGTAGTATCTCAATCCTAAACACCTTATAGACAATGTCATTGAATCTAAAGTGCACGTATCATCGTAGTTAACTCTCATTCATGGTCTGAAAGGAATCTTTTTTTTCATACTTTCTCACTACTCGTAATTATAAACAACTTCCCTTTTGTACTTCTTTTGACACTTGTTTACTCATTTTCTTACTTGTCGTACTCGTCTTAATTCTAAAATATTCTGGTATACATATGTACTCTCAAACATTGCTCCTGATTCCAACCCTTGGCGTTACTATCCCTTAAAGGATGAGTTGTTAACTTATTCCCTTATTCTATACGTGGAATATTCCGAAGAATTTTGCATTACATGACGTTGGCCTACTATATCCAAACCTGGTCATTATACTTAGATTTGAATTCCCTCACTTGCCTCATGGCTAATTCTTTTTGTCAATGGCGCTTTGGGAAAATATTTTCTTGATCTCGTTAAGTTGTACACTCATTACTTTATCTTTCTCGTAGAACCTTTGGTTAGTTCAAAAATGCTCATAGACATCTATATTCGCCTGACATTTTATCTTCATTATAATATCATTATCTCTTGACATATATTTTTAATGTCTATCATGTATCCCTAGGCATCATTGGCCATTTTTCACCTGTTTAGGTGCTAATCTCGAGCTTTACTCAATGTTACTTCCGTTTACATAATTTCTGAGAGATATGACTGCCTGTGTTGTGGAACCGATGCTTTGTATGTTTAGATTCAATTCACGGTGTTACATGATCCATGACTTGTAAAGATTTCTTGTCTTATCATTATTAGATCTCCCATTGACCGAGTGTTTATTCGTCTTATCTTTACATTCCATTTCAAGTTTCCTTGGGGGTTCTCTTATCTCAAAGTATTGCTCATACTATCTTCCTGAACATCAGAGGTTCGTCACCTTTGGCCGAATAGTTCTTACTGTTCGTCCTCTACAATTGATTCTTACGTTGTTCTGGAGTGATCATACATTTGTGTAACCTGCATAACTATAATCTCATTCACTTTTATCATTCTTATCGTAATCTTTCCTTCTACTCGTTATTAAACGAAAAATGTTTCTGTCTTGATACTTGATCATACCATTCCATTCATACTTATTAATTGTTTTCATATTCCTTATGACCATTCTTCAATTGTTCCATAGTTTTCGTCCACAATTTCCCCTAACAACTATTGTTATCCAAAGGTTATTTAGAATTGTAACATGCTACACAATGAAGTCGAAGACCTTACCAGTCCAATACATATAGCTTACCTTAGCTTACAAACATTGATACATGTAATTCTCAATAATATGTGATATGGCCCTTTACGTATGGACGAGAGGCTTATGTCTCATTTTATTACCATGGATAACTCGATCCTTATATATGGCTTGGGTTCACTATTCTGGGTACGTCACTTTACGTGATCTTCTTAAATTTACTCATGGTCACTCTTCAGACGATTCGATTGTGACAATCCATTCTCGTTAATGATATCCTGGGATAATTTTCCAATCTATTCTAGGTATATCTTTACAATTTAGATCGCACGTACATAACATATTCCCTCATTCTAATCGGCACGGGTCACTATAAAACGTGTAGATTTTCAGAACCTACTAAACCTTCCAATTATGTCTTCTGCTTTCCATTTGTATCACTCATAATCATCTTATCATTACCTTTGTGCATCAACTTGGAACACTTCGGAACGTTATGGCCATGGCTGCCACACTAAACCAACCCCTTGTACCTTTGCGGCTTAATTCGACATGCGTTCAACCGTACTAACTACAAGATGGTCAGGGCAATCCCACTCGACCTTTATAACTTTGACCCTGAGATATTGATATCTTTGTCCCCTTTAAATATCGGCGATCCCTGACTAATAAATTCCCTGGGTTATGAGCTCCCTGGCCCCTCAAGGGCCTATCTCTATAAGATGCTCTAGGCTAAAGTCGTGCCTGGGAAGAAACTTACTCATACCCTCTGATGGATTTGTTTCAATAGAGAGCATACTGTTCGCATTTACACTCGATCCAACCTCAATCTCCCTACTAATCATAGCCTTATTAGAATAAGGCATTATTGTAATCATAAACACGATAAGGTTTACAGAGAGAATTCTTACAACTCAACTCTATAGCACGATTCTAGATCAAGAAGGAAAGTAACCATCATCATAAAAGCCTTGTAGCCTCTTGACTATAAGTGTGGTGCACAACACACCCATAAACAAGACTCTACTAGACACACATCGTAGACTCTCTAGGACAAACCTGCTTTGATATCAAATTTGTCACGACCCAAACCGGAGGGTCATGACGGGCACCCGGACCCTACCTGCCGGCCACCACTAATCACATATATTTACTAGCTACTGTAATTAATCATGGGCCCCAAGGGCCGTCACGAGGTAACCTGCTGACATATGAAAATAGTAAACTGGAAAGAAGCTAGGTAGAATCTTGCAACCAGAAGGACCCAACCGATATACATATACATACCAAGACCGACAAACCATATACGACTACTATACACATGACATCTGTCTACAATCCTCTAAAGAGTACGTGACATCATAAGGTCGGGACAAGGCCCCGCCATACCCCTACGTCTATCAAAAGATATCATACCACGACTAGACTGCAACTCTGGAACAAATAGAGTGCTCTAATAACAGCTGAACCAGCAACCTACTAGCGTGAACCGTCACCCTCTTTACCTGAGCCTGCGGGTATGAAATGCAGCGTCCCCAGACAAAAGGAACGTCAGTACGAATAATGTACAGAGTATGTCAGACATGAAAAAAACCAAAATATAGACCTGGAAGTAATCCTGAGACCAGAAACAACCAACCAGTAGAGAATGCCTCTGAGAGCCATAATATGCCTAAGTACCATGTTTGTGCAGAATGCCTCTGGGGCCATAATATGCATAAGTCTCATGTTTGTGTAGAATGCCTCTGAGGGACATAATATGCCTAAATGTCATGCACATATGCGTATATAACGCCGTCTCCCTTTAGCCTCTGTGTACATCATATCATATTGGTCTCTGTAGGCATAATCTTTTTCATGTATATATGTACCAGCTGCAGGTGGTGTGCGTATATAACGTCGTATCCCTTCTCTCATTCCACATACATATATATAATGCATACATATAGTAGAGTATATAACTCCTTTGAGGTCAAGGTATGTACATGAATGTAATGCATAAATGATATGATAATATGACACTATAAGTTTGTCGGAGTGATGTAATGTTGCTCCACCTCCGATTAACATTATGAATACTACCATTTTTTTCATATACCTCAATAAGGATTTAGGAACATATTTAGACATGCTTTGATAATAGGAATGAATAATATGAACATTCTTAACTACTAAGAGTAGAATCATTTATGGGACAGTATTACATTTACGTTTCGTACTTAGAACATGCCAAAAGAAGAAATAATTTGCCTTAACATACCTTTGTGATGATGCTCTATCGTATATGGTATTGGGTTTAATCTTCTCTACCCGCTAATCTCAAAATATAAGAACAATCAAGTGGAAGACATTTTACGTAAATTGGAAGGAAATCCTCAACGTTGTTGTGTGTGTGTGGATGCCTATATATTTATACACACACATAATCTTGCTTCCTATTTAATGTTGTTGCCCTCCTTTACTATAGCCAAGCATATATCACCCTACTCACTTTTCACGTTTTGGCTAGCCTAGAAAAAGTATTTGCTGCCTCATGTTTCTCTTAGTTGTCGTCTCCCTCCTTTCGACTACTAAACAAAAATGAAGTATATCTTAATACGTAAGGGAGTGTTAGATACAACTTAAGGTGATTGCACATTATACATGTCACTTATGCATGTTACATACTTTTGACTCACTAAGTTACTTGACTAACTTAATTCCATGTGGCAGCCCCATCAATTCTTATCCATACAATTCATAATTAATACTATGCTCCAACACTTAATCGATTACACACATAATTAATTTCTTGATCTCAATTCACCTAAATCATAATGACTTATAAAACCTTCATATACTCAATGTCATAATCGTGCGATATAGCACTAGTCCGTAACCTCTTTTGGGACACACAACCCTAATTATTAATCCCCGTCGTCACACTTACTAAGTCCTAAATTATTCCAGGACTTCATCTTCTTATATGACGAGCCTTTTATTTACATGTTTGAACATGGCCAAAATTCTCCGGGACTCGGGTCTATACGTCTAGCTATTTTACAAACGCCTAGCGATTCAAATCATGACCCGAAAGTACGGGATGTTACATTTTCAAACCCAAAGTCCATTTCATCTTAAGGTTCAAATTCATGCCATGTGTTAAGTGAGATAACGTCTCAATATATTCAAGACCAATAAGATGACATCACGTGTTCAAATATGGCAATGTGTAGTCAAAATGAGGACTAATCAAGAGCGGTCAAGTATTCGAATTAATGTCTTAGCCTATTACATGCAACCTTATGTAGAGTTCATTTATACTTGGATTGTTTACTCTCTACAACTTTAAATAGGGGGGAAGGGGGTTAAATAACTTTATGGGATCATTCAGAAAATGAGAGGGAAGACACTCCATAAATTTCTGGAAGCATTCAAAAGTTTGTTCCTGAAGGCGTCTCTTCAACAAAGAAGATCAATGAAGTTCTTCCCGAAGATCAACCAAATTGACGAAGTGTTGCCTGACACTCTTGATGATCAAACATATTTCAAAGAAGTTCAAATCATCCTACATTTTAGAAATACAATACTAAACGACCCTCTAATCAAAGAAAACCATTAGGAGAGGTGAATCAAGGGAGTAGTACAAAGAATTATACTCACAATCTTGATAAATAATTTTTTTTTATTTATTTATTTATTTATTTTGTGTTTACAGTTTATTTTCCATATGTGAGAAAAGTTATCTCAAACACTGTCCATCTACCATGTTCTCACTTAAATTTCAGACCTCCGTCATGGTAAGGTTTCAACTTGTCAAGTGCACCTAACACATACTTTATGCGCTATAGACTTGCCATTGAACCAAGTAAAACTTATATTAGGTAGTCACCTTTAGGACAACTTGTTGAAATATAACCGGTGTTCGCTAAGTAGTTAAAAATAGTTAGTTCTCCATTTAAATAAGCACAAAAAGACTTTTTCGCCCTTTGCTCTCCTCCTCAAATTCTAAATAGCGTCTGGACATGCGATTTCATCTCATGATTTCAAATCAATATTTGTTTATGCATTTTGCACAAAATTTCAACTTTAACTTCGTATCATGATTTTAAATTCCAAATTGTCCAAAAAGGCATGATTTGGGATTTCAAATCATGATTTTAAATTTCTAAAATGTAAAACATGACTCATAAGTTTATATTTTGTAAAAGAAGACCCATAAGTTTATAGTTACTAATGATATTGACCAACAACCAGTTCAAAGTAATAATGTTGGTTCATCTTCTCAGTCATCTGATCGTAAAATGCACGATCGACGTGAAGAGATTGTTCGTACCATGTGGGAGAATTATATTAAATATTAGTTACAGTACTATTCATGTTAAATTTTCCTTTTTATTGAACTAAAATGTGATCAATTGATGTTATATTTTTAGAAATGTCTTCTAGTAGCGTATTAATTTTGTTATGAATTTTGACTTGCTCATTTGGTAAGATTGTATAAGAATTGGGAAAGTTTTGATGGTTTTCACAACTTGTGGGGGTTTTATGTCTATAAGAAAAAATACAACTTAAGAAATTCAAATTACATGTCCAACAAAACTTCAACTTCAAATCATCATGATTCCATCTCATTATTTCAAATCATGTCCAAACGGCTCCTAAGATAATGTTTTGGAATTTCACCGGTATAAGTTCAGAGTTTCAGGATTGTTATAGAATCTCATCTATAAAAGTTCAAACTCCATACATTATCATGTAGTTTTACTTTAACTCCAAGACGTTGTGATGAAGTTTGAATTTCTACAGGTAAAACTCGGCACTGGACTGACGCATTTTGGACGATCTCGCTTGGCCAGAAAAGGACAAGATGCCCAAATGATTGATTTGCAACTATTTGAGTTCGTAGAATCTGCATTAGTGCCTTATGGAAATTACGCTAAAGTAAATTCTATAGATCAACTTGCTTAGGATTGTTACTTATAATTAACTATTAAATTCTGCCTGCATTTCGCATAGTAATAAAACACATCTTTTTCTACATTTTCTTTAATCTTCCAAAACTATATATTACCATTGCTGCATGTTATTTTGTGTTGCGTTATCATGTGAGAATAACAGAATTGCTTCTTAAGAGAAAATGGTAGTTGGGTTATATTATTAAAAGGATTGATTTATGACATTTTGTCATTATTATTTATAAAATGTAGTTATTTGAATTATATTAAACTGAATTCCAGAAGTGTGCTAAAGTTCAAACTTCAACAAGTAAAATTTTAAGACAGTCTCCTAAACTTCGAGAGAGAAACGGAGAAAGAGAAGGAGAAGGAGAAGAAGCGTTTTGTGGGGAGAATAACGGTTAAGTGAGTATTATTGTCTAAATATTTTTTACTTAATACAAAGTGACTTAATTTCAATTAGTTTTGAAACTAGCTGATTTCAATCAGCAGATGCAAAAAATGACGAATTGGCAAAACCATCATTGAACCAAAGCTCTGTCCACGTTCCTATTGTTTTTGTGTGGCTATGCACTTTAAGTTAACCACTCTGGTGGTGGTACTCTTGAGACCAAACCATGCAGTGCATAGCACTGGGATCTGAGATACACCATATTCTATATCAGATTAATAATATGTCAGATCCTTGAACCGAGGATCTATCGGAAACAATCTCTCTACCTATCAAGGTAGGGTAAGGTCTGTGTACACTCTACCCTCCTCAAACCCCACTTGTGGGATTACACTAGGTATGTTGTTGTTGTATTAATAATATGTTAGTTGGCTCAAGTAATGGCAGAGATAGTTCACTCTAATCCTTTTTACCACTTCCAATTATACTTCCTTTTTATTTCTTCTTTGTTTGGACTCGTTTGAGGGACAAAGAGGCAGGATATAAGGAAACAAGAGTAGACACAACGGCCAACATAAATATAAGCAGCAAGATCAAGATTGCAATACCCCACGGACATTCTCTGTTTTGATAAAGACTGATACGGTGACCAGAAATTCAGTCTTGTTTTTTACAAGGGTGGCATCAGAATGCTTTGAGCACTGAACTAAGGTGCGCTCAAGCATCTGAAACCAAATTGTAGTTCAAAGAAGAAAAAAAACAGAAAATGTACTCCTCGACCATACTTTTCACAATCCTCAGTCATCATTTGAAGCATAGATATTTTGCTTTTGGGGAGGGCCGGGGTGGGGAGTGGGGGGATGGGTTAAGTAACTTCAACTTAACAATCCAAACCCCCCTGTAAAAAAAATCTACACCGTGAACTGTGAAGCTCACCATTTTTCTATCAGTGTTATAGAAAGTGATGGATGAAAACAAGTTACACGGGAAGAGTTGGAAAGTTATCAAAATTCCACTAGACAACTCACTCATAAGTTGGCCATGTGATGCTTCCGGAAATGGTATTTCTCTAGGCCATTTATTTCCATGACTACAACCCATGATAAATCATCAAGCAGCTACCTTCTTGGATGTTACAGAATTAATAATGGTGGCAAACTCAGGACCCTGAAACATAGAATGTTAAGGTTACTGAGAATTTCCAAAAGCTCAATTCAAATTTTCAGGAAAAAATTCTAACAAAGGAGCTCTGCTTTGATAAATGATGCAGTGACAATAAGAAAGAATTATCCAGTCCAGCGCAGTTGGTTTAGTACACATTTAATCAAACTAATTGCAATGTTTATGTTTTTACTTTATCTATCTCCACGTAAATTTCTAAGATACAACCACCACTTATGGCTGATTGCTTCATTGTCTTGATAACCAAAGAATTTTCGAAGGTCATTTAGCGCATGGTTCATAACTTGGTGGATAATGGGTCGTCCCTTTACCCGTCTCCACTTAAATACCAGGCTTTAGTCTGTGGCAGAGTCGAACTCATGACATGAGTCTAACCACGCATCATGCAATGCGTTCTTACCACTGAACCGAAGCCCTGGGCACATCGCTTTTGTCACACTCCGTCAAGCTACCGATGATCTTCACACTAAACTCGACATATCACTAGAGTTCTTTCCAGACCAACTTAGACTCTCCACAGCGTTTGCAGTAATTTCCCCGAAACAGAAAGAATTTTTAGTGTCCAAGATAAAGGATAGGTCCACCTATAGTCACGATGAGCAACATTTTTTCTTCTCTACGAGTCAAAGTGAACAAAATTTTCTAGATATGATGTTCTTTCTCTGGGGATGCCATAAATTCTCGGTCAGCTCAAATTCAAAAACTTATCCATGTGCTAATTCTTGTACTTTTGGTCCAGGACACAGTTCTTGCAAGTTACAATCATTTCCGCTGATCCCAAAATTTTACGGACACATTTCACATGCTAAAGGCAAAGAGGAACCTAGAAAATATTTGCCAGCCAAAATGCATGTACTTAGCAATTAAAAGATTACCTTTAAAGAAGCACCGCCCACTAGAAAGCCATCAATATCTTCTTTCTTCGCTAGGTCAGCAGAGTTGCCTCCATTCACAGAGCCTGTCAAAGTTTTACAGTTTTAGGAACCATGCTAATTACAATTCAGTTTCACCAAAAATCTAGGCATATCAACAGCTCCGAAGGTGCAAACATTTTGAGCACAAAAGACCGCCCTTTCAAGAGACAGACAGGTTGGGTATGCCTAGTTTAACAATGCATCAAAGTTGCTGACTTAAAAAAGAATTCCTCAAAAGACAAACAAATAAGAATCCACATAAAGAATTAGGGGTTCGCTTCCCCACCTTGTAATCCCCTTCCCTATTTCACCTCCCCTCCCCATCCCCTCTATGTATAAAAAAACAAAACGAATTGTTGACTACTGCAATTTTTGGTACTCTAAGGCTCCACCCAACCCAAGCAGAAGATGGGAACTTTACAATATCTAGTTGACATATCGATAACAAACCACAACACGGATTAAATCGTAACTTTTAGCAACTGATACAGCCTCAATTCTCATGCATGAAACATGGAAGAGGAGAAGTTATTTATACATGAATTCAACACTCAAATTCATTACCTCCATATATGATGCGTGTTTTAGAAGCAACTTCTGCAGAAACATTCTTACTAAGCCAATCACGAACAGCTGCATGCACCTCCTGAGCCTGTTCAGGTGTCGCCACTTTACCAGTTCCAATAGCCCATACAGGCTCATATGCGATGACAACATCATCCCAACTCGGTAAAGCATCTGCACATCGCGGAAAATGTCAATCAAACAGATCTAAGAAAGATAAAAGCTTTCACATGTGACACTTTTAGCATAAGCGAGAAAATTCATTAAGTCAAGCCAATGGTGAGTAATCTTTGCTTTTCATAGAACATCATATACATCTATAGGTCTCGTGAATATGAGATGACGATTCCGAGAGAAAGAATAATACAACATAATCAGCAAAATCTCACCGGCAAAAGCCTTCAACTGCTGGAAACATACATCAAAAGTTTTTCCAGCTTCTCTTTCCTCCAATAGCTCTCCAATACAGGCTATAACTCCAACATTCTGGCTCAAAGCATAAGCAGCCTTCTTCCCAATAAACTGCATGACAGAATGGCCCAGTCAAGTCCTTGGTGAACAGCTCAGCACACAATGAAGTATCATCAAGATCCAGCAAGTCTTTACTTCGTTTCACTTGTGACAAATTGCTTAGTTTTCCATAAAATTCACAAATCAAATAGTTCTTGCAAAGCCTTACTTCATCATTTTCTCCAATTACATGTCTCCGCTCAGAATGCCCAAGAATGACCCACTTGCAGCCAATATCTTTCAACTGTTCCACGCTACAAATGTTAAACAAAATATATTATAAAGAACAGGAGAGTAATTGGCCCCACACTTGATCTATGACATATTTTGAAGTCATACACTATGAACAATGAAGAAATGATGGCCTCTGCCGTCCATTACCTAATGAACCACACTTCTAATAGGATTTATAAAGTGGAGTTTAACTTTAAGGTTGGATTCCACATATCTAGTTGGCAGAAAGAAGCACTGGCTAATATTTAATGGACATGGGGCCTTATAGGGCAATCAGATAACAGATTCCCTTTTATTCTCTTCAATGTCTTGACTGTATATAATGATATTGTTAATGAAATATGCATACAATGGCGGTTTCGTTCTACAAAATTCACTACCCATTATAATCTTCTTTTCCTTGCCGTGGGGAAGAGGAGGGAGGTGGATTAAGTTCAAAAGTCATGGTTTGATGACTATACAACACATTGCACGGAAAACAATAGTTCTATTGACCTGAAATCCAACGCTTAAGAACAGAAAATCCTACTGATAATTTGATTGGGGGTGGACCTGTCAAAGATGCCTTTCTCTGATATATTTAACCTGTTTCAACAACAAAATGCAACATAGCTGAAACTTGGAGTCAACCGAATAAGCTTCAGAAGAGTTCTTAATGTTTGGGAAATCAATAGGCTTCAGATTCCCTCAGAATACTGGAGCAATTTCATGGTACTATTGATCAAGAAGATAGACTGACGTGGCTAAGGCTCAGCTATGTTAACAAATCTTCATACACAGCCTTAAATCATACTGGATACCAGGCTGGTATTAGGCATTGGAAACACATCTGGGAGGTGAAATTAACCATAAAAGTGGCATTCTTTACTTGATGGAGTAAAAATCCGGCTTGTATTTGGTGGACTATATGGAAGGAAAGAAATTCAAGAGGTTTTGAAGATATAGTCAGGCTTGTCCAGAAGATTAAGATGAATTCTATGCTTTTGCTTCATTTTTGGTGTAAAGTGGAATTACTATAAGTAGAATCATTGTTAGATATCCTAGAATCCTAGTAAGAAGAACAAGGGTACACTTTTTCTCCTTTTGAATTGTAGATATGGCTCTTAGCCCAGCTTTTCTGCTAATTATATATAATATTGTTCCCTTTCTCCAAAAAAAAAAGATGACCATAACCACAGAGAAAACACAAAGAGAAACTTCTGGTCTCAACTGCCGAGTCATGCAGGCACTATCTTGGTGAAAATATAGTTAACACTTTTTTATTAGGAATAGAAGAAAGATATTGGTTCAATGCACCTTGCAAGGACCCAAACCAATTAAAACTACGCCGAAAATCAGGTTAGGAAGATAAACTTGTATAAATTCGTTACCCATCTTGTCGCTCCTTTAATAGGGCGATATCCCCTTTTAGTTTGATTGTAAGAAGGCTATTGAGCTCCTATCCTTATCAGAGTTCAAAATACCCAAAGAGCCAAAAAAGCTAGGTGATTAACCTAAGCCTTGGTGGCCAGGTGGGTAAAGTCACCGAAAACACATCCCAGTGGGAGGTAGCAGGTAGATTAGTCAGAGGTGTGCCATGCTAACCTGGACACCATCGTTATAAAAGAAAAAGAAGTAACTTTGGTCTGTATTTTCAGAAAGTTTGGAAAGGCTGCAAATTAACATTCAAAACTAGCCTTTATTGAATTATCATAAACCATCATACAGTGAAGAAAATAGCAGTTCTGGGATTAATTGATTTAAATTTAATTTTATAGGTGAGCTTAACCTGATTTCACCCGTGAAAGCTCCACCTTTGCCAGTCCAACAATTCTGAGCACAAATCTCGATCCTATCAGTTAGTGAACTCTTTACTTGATCAATGTACAGAAAGGGAGGTGCTACAACCACATCTGCAAATTTTCCAAGAAAAATATACTTTTTCTGCTAGGAACTGATTAAGAAGATAAAATCAATCTCTTTTTTTTTAATCAGTAGAAGATATAAATCACTATATGAATGCTATAAATTCATAACATTTTCAGCATTATTGATAAATCGACCAATGAAGATGAAAAAATCAATATAATAGGTGGAGAAAGTGTCTTCTCTATATATGGTACGGTCAATACTCTGAAAGGACTGGGCTATCTGCACCAAATAGTCATGAAACGTTGGACATGGACAATCCAATTACATATACTGGTATTACGTCTTTTTATTGGTACTACAGAGTCAAAATTGGGAAGCAAAGCAAGACTAAAGAGAATGAGAGTACGGTAGGAAGAAAAACTGAGTTATCTAAAATGCAGCAGACCCCAAACAAGAACCAGAAGAAGAACCCCTTAACAGAAGCATCATCTTTTGTGTGCCTTTACCATGCCTTTTGCAACATTCTTTGAGCAAGCTAATTAACATGAGTCTGCTTCTAAATCCAACGGCCAGAACATTCAAAGATAACTTGCTTTTTCAAGACTTCTCTCTAGGTCTAGGTTTGTAAAAGGATACGTATCAACAGGACATGTGGACAAGGGCAGTGTCATGAACACTTCGATTGCAAATCTTCACAATTTTTACAAAATTTCTGCTTTCTTCATTAGTGCTTGAATGATCAAGTCCATTCTCGTTAAAATTTTGAATACTAGTATCACCAAGGGTGTTGTTCGCAGGATGGGACGAGCGACCGGGTCTGATGAGATCCCAGTTGAATTTTGGAAGAGCGCAGGCAGGCAGGTTTGAAGTGGCTGACGGAGTTGTTTAATGTCATTTTTAAGACGGCAAGAATGCCCGAAGAATGGAGGTGGAGTACAATGATTCCTTTGTATAAGAACAAAGGTGACATTCAGAGTTGCAACAACTATAGGGGTATCAAGCTACTAAGCCACACTATGAAAGTTTGGGAAAGGGTCGTGGAGACGACGGTGAGAAGAGGCGTGTCTATATTCGAGAACCAGTTTGGATTCATGCTGGAGCGTTCGACTACAGAAGTCATTCATCTTATTAGAAGGTGGGTAGAGCAGTATAGGGAGAGGAAAAGAGACTTACATATGGTTTTCATCGACCTCGAGAAGGCATACGACAAAGTCCCTAGGGAGGTTCTATGGAAATGTTTGGAGGTTAGAGGTGTACATGTGGCGTACACTAGGGCGATCAATAATATGTATGATGGAGCCAAGACCAGGGTACGGACAGTAGGAGGAGACTCGGAGCACTTTCCAGTGATGATGGGGCTGCACCAGGGATCAACTCTTAGCCCATTCTTATTTGTCTTGGTGATGGGTGGACTGACGCGACAAATTCAAGGGGAGGTGTTATGGTGTATGTTATTCGCAGACAACATAGTCCTGATTGATGAGACTCGCAGCGGAGTGAACGCTAACCTGGAGGTTTGGAGACAGACTATGGAGTCTAAAGGGTTCAGGATGAGTAGGACCAAGACAGAATACTTGGAGTACAAATTTAGTAACGGGAGCGATCATGAGACATACGTGGAGGTGAGGCTTGGTACTCAGGTCATTCCAAAGAAAGGAAGTTTTAAGTATCTCGGGTCTATTATCCAAGAGAATGGAGAGATTGATGACGATGTCACACATCGTATTGGTGCAGGGTGGATGAAATAGAGGCTCGCATTTTGGAGTCTTGTGCTATAAAAAGGTGCCACCAAAACTTAAAAGCAAGTTTTATAGGGTGGTGGTTAGACCGACTATGTTGTATGGGGCGGAGTGTTGTCCAGTCAAGACTTCGCACATCTAAAAGATGAAAATTGCGGAGATGAGTATGCTGAGATGGATGTGTGGGCATACAAGGAGGGATAAAATTAGAAATGATGATATCCGGGATAGAGTGGGAGTGGTCTCGGTGGAGGATAAGATGCGGGAAGCGAAGTTGAGATGGTTCGGGCATGTGCAGTAAAAAGGCACAAATGCACAGTGCGGAGGTGTGAGAGATTGGCTATGGACGGGTTCAGGAGGAGTAGAGGTAGGCTGAAGAAGTATTGGGGAGAGGTAATTAGACGGGATATGGCGTAGGTGCAACTTACTGAGGACATGACCTTAGATAGGGGGTTGGGGAGGATACAGATTAGGGTATAAAGGTAGTAGGTAGTTGAGTGTAGTCCTACTTACGCTTACATATTGTAGTTGTAGTGTTATTATTGTAGCCCTGCTTAGCCTATCATATTAGTAGGCGCAATATTTCTTTATTGATGTATGTTCTTTCGTGTACTTTGTTTATCTTATTTACCTGGATTAGTTATTGCTTCTTTTTTCAGAATGCTCTATCATGGCTTATTCACTTTTGTTACCATCATTTTCATACTGCTTTAAATTTCTTGTCCGGGTCTGACCGTTTCTCTTACTTTGCTTGTGCTTATGCTTTATCTTGAGCCGAGAGTCTTTCGGAAACAACCTCTCTACCTACCAAGGTAGAGGTAAAGTCTGCGTACACTCTACCCTCCTCAGACCCCACGCTGTGGGATTTCACTGGGTATGTTGTTGTTGTAGTATCACCAAGACGAGGAAAGAATCATTTGAGATTGCAAATACAAGAATAAAGCGAAAAAAGAGCATGGTGTTATCTGTGTGGCCTTGACCAAAAACGAGATATCAGCCTTGAATAGAATTAAAGGAATATGCACAACAAGATATGCTGAATGTAGGGTGAGAAGTAGTAGTCAGCAAACTATGGTCAAACAAAGTGGCAATTATTTTAAGCCTACAAAGGTTACCCTGCAATCAAAATCTGAATAGGTTAGAAAGCCATTAAGACAGCTTCACAGAAAGGTGGATATACACATACAGCTTGATGCTATGGAAAGTGAAAAACATAGAACTCACCAACATCTGACTCGAGCTTCGCACCGTTCAAATCAGAGACAAGCTTGCTTATGGAGTCCTTTGTTCCATTCTGAGAGAAACATCAACGAAGTTATGAGATAAAAAGACACGAGGCAATAAATTCCACCACCCATTATAAAAAGGAGGGGTTTCAATTACACGACGTGACAAGAGAACGCAAGATGTGATACTTACACATTTCCAGTTACCACCAACAAAGAACTGCAAACAAGAAGAAAGCTATACTCAGACATCAAATAGGAAAAGGGCAATAATTTAAATTTCAAATGTAATACAGGAGGCCTAGAAAAGTTGTGAAAAGTCTACCATAATGCATTTTAGGGGAGACTTTCTAGTGTCATGACAAATCTAACATATGTTGCACTTGGATGCTTGTTAATAAATGAAGAAGCCAACCAACCTAATCCAGTGAGTCAAGGTGGGAACTTGAAGTTACAAGATCTAATCTCGTAAACAATGTAGGCCAACAATATTTTGGTAGTTACTGCAGTATAATTTGAGTGTATCTCCAACCTCTATTGATTCCATCCAAGGAAGAATAGAAGAGAGAATAAACAGTATCCATTCAATGCTTAGTGCTTGTTAGGAGCATTTTTAGTATGTTAGATACTTGTATACCTGTGTAGCAATAAGTCCGCATCTTAGGGAACCTCTAGACCCCAAATTTTCCATAAAAAGACAATGGATTTAGCGTTGGAATGAAAGGGGCCCAAATAGGGTAGAATGAATATAGAGAATTCTTATAGTCGACCCCAACTAGTTTGGAATTGAGGCGTGGACGCATAGTTGGAAGTTAACAAAGTAATAAACTTGTTACTCCAACTATTTTCATATATACTTATTTCTTGTTTCTAATTTGCTGTTTGTTCAGTAAGACTAGTTCAATACACTCATTTACAAGCATTCTACCATACTCTATTCCAGTAACATTTAATTTACATTATCGAGAATCACATCACAAGCAACCCAAGCTCATTAATTCACATCACACACACACACACATAAAGCAGCCTTTATCTTTCTCAAATTCCACTAAATGTTAAGACAATACAATTCACCAACTTGAACAAATTAAATACTCCCTCCGTTCACTTTTATTTGTCCATTATACTAAAAATATATTTTCACTTTTACTTGTCCACTTTAGCAATATCTAAGACAAAGACAGATCTTTTTTCTTGTTTTACCCTTAACATTAATTACTCATTTCTAAAACAAATTCAAGTCTATTAAAATTATACATCAATTAATATGAGTAATATGGTAAAATACATACTTCATTTATTAGTTCTCAAGGGCGTGCAAAATGAACAAGTAAAAGTGAACGGACCGAGTACAAATTTAAAAGTCTACTAAGCAATAGAGTGCGCAGGCACAAAGTAAGTATTAGAAATGCCTAAACCATCCCATCAAAAAGTTATAGAAAGAAGACATTCTTATTTATTTAAAACTACTTCTAACCCTGTTGGTTACCTTTGACTCAAAAAAATAATACTTCTACCCGTCCCAATCTATGTGGTCAATTTAAATAATCTTTGAAACTAAATTGTACTCCCTTCGGATAAAAAAAAAGTGCTTACTTAGCCTTTTTTTTCGAGTCAAAAAGATTATCCACTTATCAAATTAAGAAAGAATTAGCCTTATTTTTTCAAATTTATCCCTATTAAGTACAATGTTCAAATCCCGATACATATTTAATTAGGAGCTGCTTAATCAAATTACTTTTTTATTGTCGGAGATATTATTTTCAGGTTGGGCAAATGGCGAGGTGGAGTATTAAATAATTTAATACTTTAAAATTAAAATTTAAATATTCAAAAATTATATGAAAGCACTTTAAGTCTCAGTTCAAAATGATTCTCATGTCCTATGATGAAAAAAAATATATTTTAAAGTATTGGTTAAAATTTACATAGCATAAATCTCGAAAAATAAAAAGTATCCCATAAATTGGGAAAGAATTCACTTAAACCTTACCTTGCCGGAGCCGGCCATAGAGACGACAGCTCTGCAAGATCTCTTGGTCTCAGAAAGGCGTAGGTGAGAGTCAACATTTTGGAAAAAGGAGTGAGTAGTAGTGGACAAGGAAACAGTATTAGAAGATGGCCGGATACCAGAGAAGGAAATGGTGGATAGATGAGAAGCTAATGAAGTTGATGATGTTACCGCCATTTCTGGAACTGAAGATGAAGTGCTCAAATGGTTGGTGTTTATTGGGTCACTCCAACAACCTTGCTACTGTATCCCGAAAAGTTTTTATAACAACACAAGTGTCAAGTTAAAATTACAAATTTAAGAAATCTTTATAATTATATAAATATTATCACACACTTAAATAATTATAAGTTCCAAAAGAAAATTTTTTGAACCCTATATTCAATCATAGATTCACATAACTTCAATAGAAAGCGTAATATTATGGCCCGACAAAGGTTGCAATTAGCATATATGGAGATTGGAGAAATATTAGATGAGATGCCAGCTGATATATTTTTTGTTAGTTTCCACGATTTGAGCTGAGCTTTTGTTGCATGCAAGTAATCTGGACAGTTGTTCATAGAATTGTGTAATTGAAGATTCAGAAATAGAAAATCAGATCGAAGAGAGGAGAGGATATTTGTGGGAGTTTTTCTCTTATTTTTCATACATCCAAAAATGTGAATTATACACTTATTTATATTTGTATATGTAGACTAACTAAACAACAAACTTTTAACAACTTCTAACAAACTCCAACTAACTAACAAACTTAACAGCATACTTCTAACAAACTCCAACTAACTAACAAACTTAACAGCATACTTCTAACAAATTCCAACTAACTAACAAACTTAACAATACAAGTTATAGTAGAAATAATGCTATGTGATGTTGTTGCATGTTATGTTGTTGTGATGCTGCACTCTGCATCCTCTGGCACTTAGTTGTTGCACTTCAACACCCCTCTGCAAGCTAGGTACTGAGAACAGACTATTCAGACCTAGCTTGGACAATAAATGAACATAATGGCCTTGTGTCAAACTCTTTGTTAACAAATATGCAGGCTATATAGAGTTGATACCAGACCTTGTTGAACCTTCTCCCAGATGAAATGGCAATCAATATCTATATGTTTTGTACACTCATGAAATACTGGATTAGTAGCAATCTCAATAGCAGATTTGTTGTCACTGTATACTGAAATAGGAAGTTGTAAACAAACATTTAATTCTGCAAACAAACCAGAAATCCACATTATTTCTGCTACAACTGAGGCCAGACTTCTGTATTCTGCCTTAGCAGAACTTTTCGATATGGTAAGTTATTTCTTGGACTTCCAGGAGATAAGAGAGGATCCAAAGAACACAAGATATCATGTAACTGACCTTCTAGTATTGGGACATAATGCTCAATCAACATCACAGTATGTTGTTAGCATGTAGCTGCCCCCTTCAGGCATAAAAATGCCTAGACCTGGTGCATGTTTGACATATTTGACTACCCTCTCAGTTGCCACCTGATGGGATACCTTTGGTGCTTGCATAAATTGACTTAAGTACTGGACTGCAAAAGCAATATCTGGTCTTGTATTAGTCAGATATAAAAGCCTTCCAATTAACTTTTGATAACTAGTGGGATCTTCCAACAATGAGTCATTAATCACATTCTCAATGCCTTCAGCAGTTGCTGCATCATTTACAAGTTGATCAAACACAACAGAAGTTAACTTGACATTCAAATACATTGATGATCATGCAAGTTTTGTTCCTGTGAGGCACATGTCTACTATTAATTCAAGGGCATACTTCCTCTGATGCATCACAATACCACTCTTGTTTCTAGCAAATTCAAATCCCAAGAAATATCTTAGTTCTCCCAAATCCTTGATCTTGAAATGTTGATGTAATGCAGCTTTAGTCTCAGCTATCAGCTTGGCATCATTCCCAGTAATGAGCAAATCATTCACATAAATCAATACTATCACAATTTTATCATTGTCTTTCCTTATGAGAAGAGAATAATCCAAATGGCTCTGAGTAAAGCCAGAAGATAATAATGTAGTAGTCAACTTAATGCTCCATTGTCTGGAAGCATGCTTAAGTCCATATAGAGACTTTAAAAACCTACATGTCTTTCTTTGCTCATGAACAAAACCTTGAGGTAAACTCATGTACACTTCCTCATTGAGATCCCCTTGTAAGAATGCATTAAATACATCCATCTGGTATACAACCCATCATTTTGAAGCAGCCACAGAAATGACTGATCTGACAGTCACCATTTTCACCACTGGTGAAAATGTATCCTGATAGTCAATACCTTCCCTCTGGTTGTATTCTTTTGCCACCAGTCTTGCTTTAAATCTATCCACTTCACCTGATGTTTTATACTTGATTTTGTATACCTACTTGCAGCCTATTGCCTTTTTGTTGCTTGGTAGATCAACTATCATCTATGTCTTATTTTCTTCTAAAGCCTGAATTTCAGCTTTCATGGCTTCTATCCATCTCTTATCTTTAGTTGCCTCATAGTATGACTTTGGTTCATGTCCTTCTTATATCTTGGCAATGAAACTATGATAGGACACATATAATCCAGCATAACTAACTACATCAGAAAAAGGATATGGACATGTTCTCTCACTCCTTGCTTTCACATCAGGATGGATGAAGTCTTTCATCCAAGTATGTGGTTTTCTATCTCTGGTGGACCTAGGGCTGACAATTTCACCCTGACCAGATGGATATCTGATCCACCCGACCCGATTATATGGACAAAAATTCGATAAAACACGGATTTTAATCGGGTGACAGATCAGGTCGGATTCGGGTGGACATACATCCAACCCACCACTCGACCCACCACCCGACCCATCCATCCACCCGTTTATAAATTAATTATTTTCGAAGTGTTATTACCTTTTAAATATAAAATTAGCCATATTTTTTACTCACATCACACCCCTCTCTTAACTTATTCTAAGGCCCAAAAGATCACAGCTCAATCCTTGCACCTCCAAACCACTTTAAATCCCAAAATAACACAACATTTCTCACTTGGTCAACTTCACCTAATTATTTTTACCCTAGCCGCACAATACTGCTCCGGCCAGAAATGGCAAGTCCTCATACTTGTTTGTTTTTTGCAGATCTTTTATGAACATGTAGTGCAGAAAATCGCCACCACACAAGGTAAAATCCTGGCTCATCTCTCATTTTTTGGATGTTTTTTCTGAACCACAGAAGAGGTCTTAATGACCTTTGTTTTATTGAGGATTTGAAAAATCTTTGAGATGAATTCCAATTGGTTAAACAATTTTTAAGAAATGATTTAGAAAATGAATGGATCTTCAAGGATGTGATATGAAGACGGAAGACCTGATGGATTTTAATGTTTTAGTCTATTAAGATTGTCGCTAATTAGAAACTCAATTATTAGTATTATTAGAAGTGGCATGTAATTCGTCCTTTAAACTTTAGTTACTTCGGATTATTATTAGTTTTTGGCTCCTTTCTGTTTTTTTGGTTGCATGTTTGGAGCATATACACGGCTTGTAAAAACAGTATGATGATATTTATTTATTGTACTTTTTTTTGTTTTACCAAGTATTTTCATCCGCGAAGCACCCGTGGATGATGGGTGGATCGAATGTGGATTAAGAAAAAATAGGGTGATGGATGGGTCGGGTGGTGGATGGATGGTTGGCGAGTGGTGGTAGATTGAGATCCACCCGATCCACCTTCGATCCATTGTCAGCCCTAGGTGGACCTCCTAGCTTCCAAGCCATTCAAGGTGGTATGATTTGTGAGAATAACATATCATCATATTGGCTTTGTACAAGATTTTCACCATCAAGTTGTGTAGGATCAACATCCTAAAATCCTATAACTTCAGTGTTTGACCTTGGTACTTCTCCACTTTGCAACTGATCACCAATTGACAATCTTACTCCTTAATGTTCTGCAACATCATCAACTACAACATGTTCTTACAAGGCCATATCCATATCAGTATATGTGCTAGGAATAGGAAGATAATCAGTAACTAATCCTACAATATGTGTGTCCATATCTCCTTGTCTGATCTGTTCAAAAGGAAAAATATCTTTATAAATAGTCACATCTCTACTGACAAAGACAACCCTGCTCTCCAGATCCAAAGAGTACTAACTTGGTGGCTCTCACGTCAAACTTATCCCTTTTGACCAGATTAGTAGCATAACACAAACATCCTATCAATTTCATATGAGACAATGAAGGTGTCCTTTTAAACAACTTCTCATAAGGTGACACATCTCCTATTACCACATATGGAATATTATTAATCATATAGACTATTGCTTTCACACAGTCTCCCCAAAATCTTGTTGGTAAATGACTTTGAAACTTGATGACTCTTGTCACCTCCAAAATGTGTCTATGCCTCATTTCCACTACTCCATTTTGTTGTGGAGTGTATGGTCAAAAGCTCTGATGTATAATTCCATGATGATTAAACAACTCAGCACAAAAACTGTTAATAAATTATGTACCATTATATGTTTTAACATTCTTAACCAACACATCAAACTGTATCTTGATCAATGCAAACAAATTCCTAAGAACAATGGCTACATCAGACTTAGCATGCAGTAAAAACACCCAAGTCCATCTAGTATAATCATCCACCACTGTAAGAAAGTATCTCATTCCAGAATAAGTGGGAATCTTATAAGGTCCCCATACATTAAGGTGCAACAATTGAAAAACAAAATCTGACTTACTAGTACTAACAAGAAAAGACTTCCTTGTTTGTCTAGTCAAAGGGCAGATGTCATAATGTCTTATTGAAAAACTGGACTTCTTATCAATGCCACAAATCTTCCTAAGCATACTCATTGGCACATGTTCCATTCTTCTATGACAGAGTCCTGCTTGTAGTTCAGCTACTGTAGTTGTAGTTGACATGTGTACTTGCACTCTTGTATATCCCTTATGTGACTCCGGATTTTATAATCCATCCACCTCCCTACCAATCTCCTTCACCTTCCCCGTGAAGAGATCTTGTAGGACAAAGAAGTCAGGACAAAATCGTGCAGTGCAATTTAACTCTCTTGTCAACTTTGAGACTGAAAGTAGATTGAACTTAAAACTTGGCACACACAACACATGTTTTATTAGATCACCTTATGTCAACCTACAACTTCCTATTTGAGTAATTGTTGTTGTATCACCAGTAGGCAATTGTACTTATCCTGCATTATCTATGAGATTAACTTATTCAATCATGCCCTTATCACTTACCATATGATTAGTTGCTCCTGGATCCACTATCCAACTATTATGTTCCTTATCAAATACAAATTTATCTGCCATGTGAGCTCTAGGTACTATTGTATTGCTATGATGTGCATCAGCAGGTACTGTTGCATTGCTACTATATCTATATGGAGTGCAAGTTCTTAGTAAGCAATTGATCTGCTCATGACTTTCCTGGATACTTCTGGTTTGTATATCCACCATAATAATGTTGTTGTGATCCATCAAGATCTTCGTGATGAGCACCTGTCACAACCATATTAACCTTCTTCTTACCTTTAAAATCATGAGGATATCCTATGAGCCTATAGCAGTTATCTCTGACATGTCCCTTGTTTTTACAGAAGTCACAGAACATCAATTTGTAGCATGTGTCCCTAGTATGTCCCTTCGTTTGACAGAAATCACAAAATCCATTAGGTGCATAAGGCTTCTTCTGTTTAAACTGTGGTGTTCTGCTGAACAAAGCAGTGGGCTCAACTTGCTCTCCCATGCTTGTGTACTTCCTTGTAATCATCTTTTGACTTTCATCCTGAGCAATCATAACATAAGCTTGGTTAACACTAGGAGTAGGTGACATTAATAGAATGTGACTCCTTGCTTGATTGTAACTGTCATTAAGGCCCATGAGAAACTCCAACATCCTCTGATTTGCTAGATGAACAATATACTCTGTAGGACTGTCACAATCACATGTTGGATGGGGAATAATTGAATCAATTTTATCCCATAGATCCTTCATCTTTGAATAGTAGCTAGACAAATGTGATACACCTTGATGCAACATGATCATTTCCTTCTTCAGTTGGTATACCATAGACAAGTTAATCTTATCAAATCATTCCTTTAAATCATTCCAAACTGCATGTGTAGTGGATCTGTATAGTATTCCACTAAGCAGAATTTTGTTCACATTCCTCATGATCCATGAAATGACCATTGCATTACATCGATCCCATTGTTTCATTTGATTAGCACCATATGTGTCTCTCTTAACATTTCCATCAATAAATCCAATTTTGTTTTTTGTTGGCAGAGTCAGTTTCATGGCTCGACTCCATAGAGTATAATTCTTCATACCTATTAATTGAATTTCCACTTGAACTACTCTAGGTGTATCCGAAGGATTTAGAAATAATGGATGATTGTGATCGATAATGTTCAATGTGAACTCGAACTATCATCGACAGCTAATGATTCATTTGGAGATGTATTTTCCATCAATTACAATTACAATATACTACTATTGTTGAGAATAGAATTCAAACAGAAAATCGACCTATAAATATCATTGATTGAAGATGAAACCAATTTAGAAGCTTGATGCAGAATCCTTCGATTTCCAGTCTCAATTTGAACAGAAAATCCCTCGATTCTCCTTGTTAGTGCTCTGATACCATGTTAATTTCCAGGATCTGAGCTGAGCTTCTGTTGCATGCAAGTAATCTGGACAATTGCTCACAGAATTGTGCAATTGAAGATCCAGAAACAGAAAACCAGATCGAAGAGAGGAGAGGATATTTGTGGGAGTTTTTTTTTTTTCATTACATAAAAAAATATGAATTATACACTTATTTATACTTGCATATGTAGACTAACTAAGCAACAAACTTTTAACAACTTCTAACAAACCCAACTAACTAACAAGCTTAACAACACACTTCTAACAAACTCCAACTAACTAACAAGCTTAACAACACACTTCTAACAAACTCCAACTAACTAACAAACTTAACAACACAAGTTAGAGTAGAAATAATGATGTGTGATGTTGTTGCATGCTATGTTGTTGTGATGCTGCACTCTGCATCCTCTAGCACTTAGCTGCTGCATTTCAACAATTTTATCATGTTATCTATAAACTTCAAAAATGAGACAGTTGTAGTTAGCAACAATTTGATTAAGGTTTTTCTCTCTGTGTGAAAATCACGTGTCAAAAACATCTTTGAAAGGCTGGTTCGACTGTTCGTGTTACATTTTTGCAAATGATGAGTATAATATTAAACACATCTGATGTATCTTCTTTTTGAAGTAGAACGTCTATTTTAGTTAGAGCCTGTTTGATCAAGCAATTTGATGTTAAAAGTGCTTTTTTTGGGGAAAAAACATTTTGTAATTATTTAAGGTGTTTGGCCAATTAATAAAAAAAATTAAGTAGAAGCAGAAGCAATTTTTCTATGCTTAGGAGGAAGCAGACTTGAAAAAAAACAGACGCAGAGAGAGCAATTAATTTTCTTCAAGACAAAAATAGCCCTACCATAAATACATATTTACCAAGTATATCCCTCATTAATTTATTAATTTCTAATTAATAATCCTTTGTTTTATTTTATGTTGTATTTTGCTGAATTTTAAATTGTGGAATAATATTAAATATTTTTTTTGGTTATTGTTTTTTATTATATTTAAATCACCATGTTGATATTATATCATATTTATTATTATCTTTGATTATCTAAGTATTATATTAATTCAAATTTTTAATATGTACTTTAAAATTAATTAGATAAAAGTAAAAACATATTTAAAGTCCTTGACATAAATATTTAAAATAATTTCTCTCTATAAAATAATCTTAATAGTAAACGTTTATTGATACTTGTTCATTTTCGTAATTTGACACTCAAAAATATTTTTTAAAGAAAATTAGCTAAAACACTATTTGTTTATCAAAACATTTTTTAAATAAATTAACCAAATACAAATTATTTTTTATCAAAAATATTTATTTTTAAAAAATATTTCTCAAAATAAGTTGTTTTTAGCCGCTAAACCAAATAGAATCGTAGAGGTCTTTTGTATCCAAACTTTTTGGTTGTTATATAAAGCCTTTTTCTTTAGGGAAAAGAAAAGTAAGATGTGAAACCCAATCACGCACGAGGGAATTTCACTTGGTGCACAGTTGTGGTATCTGGATGCCAATTAGGATAAGGTTCAAAATGATTCTACTAAGAGAATGGAAGAATATGTCATTTTCTATGATGAGACCACTAATTAATGGGCTGCTTTTATTAAAGAATATATTTTTGGCAGGGACAGGATAACTTTAAACTTCCTCCTCTATTCGACACATGTTAGCATCCCTAAAAGGGTTTTTGGGTCCCGTAAGGTAATCAAGTTGGTGTAGCAGTAGAGTGCGGGATCGCAAGGTCACAAGTTCGATCCCCTGCATAAACCTTCTTGGTTTGAGCCTGTCACACATGGCTTATCAAGTGTGGTTAATCGGCTGACGTGGTTTACAGGCTATTGCGTCAGTCCAGGATTTACCCTGTGCGCACTCGAAAGAGTAGCGGCTGCGGGTTCCTTCGTCAAAAAAAAAAAAGAGTTTTTGAGGATCTGTGGTGAAAACTGAAAACTACCACTAATTGTAGATGCCTCTCAAGTCTTATCCATCACCATAATTTTGTTGGTTGGGCATACATTACCAATAAACTAGGGGTGGACATAATTTGGGCCAACTTGAAATTCAAATTGAAATTCGAATTTTATGAATATTTACTGTTTTTTTTTATTACGGATTGAACTTTGAATTTTATTTTTAAAATTTATGAATTATTGGATATAGGATTTAGTACATACCTAAAAATTTAAACTTTTTAGGCTTTATATTCCGCGCTACTCATATCATATGTGCTTAATACTAAAAGTTTAATTTTCAAAGGTTCAATAGATTAGTACCCTACAAACCCATTATAGTATTAAGTTATACACGACATGGGGCAAATTTATACATTCTATGGAGCAAATTATTAAGTGAATTGAAGTTGTTAGTTGTTATGGCATGTCTTAAAGGCTCAAATTAATTATTTTATATTATGGATAGTAAGGAATGCTGCTCTTATGTGTTGGAGTATAATTATTCTTGGGATTGAAATGAATGTGTTTGGAAGTCAATTGGGAAGTTTAAAAATAAGAAAGAGTTGGAAAACAACACAAAGCTACAAGTACGTGAAATAAGATTTGACTTTGAGAATGTAAAGTTCTAAATAAAGGAAGAATTTGATGGTTAAGGTAAATTGTACTGTAGATTCTAACCATTCAAATAGTTTGTTTCAATTTTTCTACACAAAATCTCACTCTTTTTAATCAAAGTAAGTTTAGTCTTTTGGAATTTGGTGCTTGACCAACCTTAAATTGATTCGCACAATTTCATGTGATTGTTTTTTCTTTTCTTCTCTTACATAGTTTACATTAAAGTAAGAAAACTCCAGCTAAGCAATAGTAACCAAGAGACTATAGTAAAATCTCAATGGAAGACAATTTTTCAAATTGTATATCTTAGTTCTCCCTTATTGCCTTATTTATACATGAGATATTGGAGTAGTATTTTTAGAGAAAAAATAACTTATGATAGATCGCGAGGCTTAGACCAACAACTAAGTTTTTCATTTGTTAGTTTTCATTTTCAAGCTAACGTCCGTTTCAAATTCAGTATATCATCTCACCCAATTTCACCAAAGAGAAGAAGAAGAAGGGACTTTCATGCAAATAACCAATCGATTTCTTTGTTTACTTTTTATCTTTTTCTAATTAATATACATAAGTTATATCTTACTATACACATATTGTATAATTAAATATATATTATAAATCTGATGGTTATTTCATAAACCACTATGGCTTGGAACTTAATTACTATTAGTAGCTATAGTTCCACTATTCACTACTTTTTGTAGCAAATCTTCAGTTGTGAGGCACATGTATTATACACTCAAAAATTGAATACAAGAAATAAAATACACCACAATATATGATACAAGAAAATAAAATACACTCCGATTGAAATACAAAAATGACATTAAACTCTGGTGAAGCTCAGATCTGAGACGGGACGTCGGAAAACCGCATTGAAAATTGGCACCGGCCAGATCTGGAGGGAGGCAAGGTGATGACGACCAGTTCTGAACCGGACGGAGAAGAACGGCGAAGCTCCATATTTGAACTGGACGGAGGAGAATGTCGAAGCTCCAGATTTGAACGGATGGAGGAGAATGACGAAGCTCATAATAGAGGAGAACAACGAAGATCTGGAAGGCGTCAACGATCGTTTCAGTTGTTACCGACGAGGAACAGCGAAGTCCGTCGCTGCCATCTAGAGACAGAGAGAAAGCGGAGCTCCAGTTGCTCGTCGGAGAAGAGATCCGACAGTCGTGTGAAGGAGAGGGAGAGGAGAGAGGTGTTGTATTCGTGGTTATTCACCGGAGCTCCGTCAGTGGGGCGACGACGGAGAGAGAGGGGGGGGGGGTGAGGGAGAAGAGAGGAGTGAGGAGTGAGGGTTGAATACAAACCATAAACCTAATGTATTTTAATATAGCTATGGATGATAATTTATAAAATTATCGTAGCTACTAAATATAATAAAATTAAAGTATAGTTATTATTAATAATTACTTCTTAGAGGTAGTTAGGACTAAAGGTGGCCAGTGGGCCGGGCTCGGGTCTGGCGGGGTCGGGGTTGGGTCTGGCGGGGTCGGGTCTAGCGGGACTTGCTCCAGTCCCGTCCCGATCCCGATACCGTCGGAATCGGGTCGGGGTCGGGGCGGGGTCCGGCGGGTTTTCCTTTTTTTTTTTTTAAATAACATATATATAAAAAAAAACTCAATAAACAAGACAAGATAGTGTAATAAAAACATCCCAATGCTGTTTTTGTGCCTCTTATATTATTTAATAGACATGATTTTTTTGTAATACAAATACAATTGTCTAAAATCTAAATTGCAACTTTGTGGTGTTGTCCAAAAGTTGCAAATTACATAATAAAATTGCAATTAAAAAAATTACATTCTCAAAAAAACCTGTTCTAATTGCTTGATGATTTCATGTGGTTATTCGGTTGGAATTGGTATTTGTTGGTCAAATTGATCTACGTCGCTTCCACCACCTTCAGATAAGATTTCGTTATAGTTTTCGTCTTCTTCTTCGTTGATCTCCGGTTGACCGCACATTCTCCGCTCCGCTCGTATCCAATCTCTAAATAATACTGCAATTTCTAAGCTGTCTCTGACTAATGAGTATATGTGGTCTCCTATTTGATATCTGCCGGCAGAAAAAGCGCTTTCAGACGCAGTTGATGACGCTTGAATGTTCAAAACATCTCGGGCCATCAATGAAAGTGTCAGAAAGGTCTTCTCATTCCCCCTCCAGTATTTCAGCAAGTATTCGTGTCCATCTTCATTGATAACTTCTTGGTACGGTACAGAACCCTGCAAAACAAAAATATCCAACTCACTAATTTGGTTAGTAGTAGAGGTACGGCCGCACATTCTATTTCTGAGGCTTTCAATACTAGCCGCAGAAACATCATGTCTTTTGTGAGGTTGTGTTGAAGATGAAGAAGATGGTATGGAAGCCGGTAAGTTACTAGCATTTTCTTGTTGATAATATCTATATATTTTTTTGCATTGGTGTTCTACGCTAGACAACACTTCTTCTTTACTTTGTTCAATAGGTGGTGGGTGATTTTGATTTTTGGGACTTGGATGTGGTAGTACTTCTATACAATCGTAAATAGTTTCATTAGTGATTTAGTACCGTCTATTTTAATAGTAGGATTTAATACATAACCAATAATATAAATAGTGGGAATAGGAATAAAATATTTTTTTATTTTGACAAACATTTTTTAATAGCTGCCTTATAAGCTGGTTTTTCCATATATTCACTAAGTAATAAAAATATTAGAGTTATATAAAACAACATAGTTGAAATAGTAGGATAATATATACCGGAAAATTCTTTTGTTGCTTGAAAAAATTTCTCTAAAAATACAATAAGTTCGGAAATTTTTACCCAATCACTGTCTAAAATCATATCAGCTGAATTTTTATTATGAGAGTTAAAAAATAAAGTTATAGATTTTCTATAGTCATAAGCAACAAGTAGTTGCTCGTATAAAGAATTTCACATAGTGGATACTTCTTGTGGAATTTTTCTATAAGATAGTCCACAATCGTGACAAGTTTTTTTATATTCTTTTCTACGTTGTACTTTATTACTTTTAAAAATAAAGTTTATAACAAATTGTATTTTACTAAGAATGTCTTCAAAAAGTGATAGACCATCATTTACAATTAAGTTATATATATGGCACGCACATTTTATATGAAAATGATCTGAAAAAGATGGAGTTAAACTATTTTTTAAAATTGTAATTGCGTGATTGTTAGAAGAAGCGTTATCTAATGTAATAGTCATAATTTTATCGGTTATTCCGTAATAATGACGCACTTGATAAATATTATCTGCAATAAAAGTACCAGTGTGCCTATCATCTATATATCTGTACGCTAAAATACGTTTTTGCATAGACCATTTATAATCTATCAAATGACAAGTTACACTTACTACGTGTCTAATTAAACCCCCCGTCCCACCGTGACCTTTTCCAATTTTAAATTTTAAATTTTAAAACATTTTTACAAATTTTACATATAGCTACTTGATTCTCTACGTCCATATCAAAAAATGTCCATGCATCTGATTTTAATGGTCGTTTTGCTGGACCTCGTCTCATACTAGGGGGAATAGAAGGTATTTCAGTTGAATGTGCACTAATGGGTGTGTTGTCATCAACATTAGTGGGTGTATCATCTAGATCATCGTCTAAATTAAAGTCTTCTTGAGTTCCAGATAATAGCTCCTCGTCTAAATCTAATGGTATTGTAGGAAAATGTTGAGTATCAACAAAATCATCATGTGTAGGAATAAGATGACTAGAAGAAGTACCCTTGCCCTGGTTACCCCTACTAGAAGAAGCACCCTTACCCTTAAACATACCTCTTAATCCTTTCATTTTAATTATGATAATAAATAATTAAAGATAATAAAATTAAGTGCGCTAAATAAAATAAACAGACAATAATAATTTAATGAAGGAATGAATGTACCAAACGCTGACGTAACGTCGACGTGTAATCGAGAGGTTGAAAATTGAAACTTTGCTCGATGGAAGATCCTCAAGCTAGTTGCCAACTTCACTCCCAATTTCCAAATGAATAAATAAAATTGAATATTTAGTAAACAATGTAGACTTGTAGAAAGATATATTGAGAGATTACAGAGATTGTAGGAAGGTTTGTGAGAAAGATGAAGAGAAAATGAGTTATTTATAGTTGAAAAATTGGGTTAAAGTGTAAATATAATAACTTATGGGTTAAAAATAAATATTAAGGGGTAAGGGGGGTTGGGGGAGGCCTAAAATGGCCGTTGGCCAACAACCCAAAATCTAAAATGGTCGTTGGTGCAACGGTCATATTCGCAAAGGGGGGACTACGGGTGGGGTCGGGACAGGCTCGGGGCGGGGTCGGGTCTGGCGGGACGAGACATTGTCCCATCCCGAGTTCGAGTCCCGCTACCGTTTTTTTTTTACGCGGGGTCGGGGCTGGACCGGGGCGGGCTCGGGACGGGGTCGGGTCGGGGTCGGGCCGTCCCGGCCCACTGGCCAGCCCTAGTTAGGACAAGTAATTATTCCTTAAGTTAATTCTTACCAAAAGAAATCACTTTTTGATTTGTGCAACAAAGCCCAACTAAAAATTATATACAATGGTTAACTTGGGCCCCCGTAGTATTCTTTGGATTTCCCTCTTTCCTAACACACAAGAGTAGATTCATTTCCGATCCCTCCGAAAAAAAGACAAAACTGCTGGTTATTGCTGGGCTTTTATTTCTCTCTTAGCTCAGCTCTCTCTACATTTCTGGTACTTCTTCATCGATCCACAATGTCAATTAGGGTTTTCCTCACTCTCCTTCTCTTCTCTTCATCATTTCTTCAAGGTTCGTTTCTCAGATCCAGATCTTAATTAATTTTTGCTTTATGTAATGATCTTTTGTGTGATCTTTGAAATTTAGATTCAATTCGATGCAATCGAGGTTCTATCCCAATTTACATGATACAGTTCATATTTCGAGAGTCAAACAAGAAAACCTTTGACGTCAATTTATTTGTATGACCTTTAGATATTTTAAATTGTTAATTATTGTCACTTAGGTTACTTTGTTATGTAGTGTCTAAATGTGTAAATTATTTTTTTTTTTAAAAACTTAAAAGATTGTATGTCTTAATTCGCGGTCAAAATAAAGAAGTGTAACTCTCGAAATCTGAACTCTATCACATAAATTGAGATAGAGATACACCGGATATCCGGGATCACTGGCTAATGCTTGTCAGATCAGCCTCTGGATCTTTTTTTTTTGGATTCTTTTATGTATTTGTTTCTAATTATGTGAATAAGTGATTTGTATTTGTTGAGTAAATCTGTCTTTTATTGGAGATACTGAATGCTTAGGATATATACCTGATAATGTGTTGAAGTATGTAACCATCTCATCTATAAGCTTAAGCTGTTAGAGGGAGCACACTTTTAATATTTAATTATCTTCTCAACATAATGTTCTCAATCTGGAAACGGAAGTCAACACAAAATTTAGTCTTTGGAAATAGTAGTGAGAATTCGAATTGTGATTTGGTGGCAATAGTGGAAACGTTGTACTTGTAATTCGGTTGTTGAATTAACTGTGTTCGACTTGATAGTCTCTTGTTACCATCTCATTTGATGTATGACATGGGAAAGAACTGTAGATGCATGCATAGATCCCACCTAATAGAGTAGTTCAGTTACTGGATTTTCAGGTTTCAGTCAGTTATTCGTGATGTTTGCATACCTTATGATCTTCTAGGCTTTTGGGCCCGAACGGAGCGAAAAGGTTACAAAGGATTTGTATGAAAAAATTGCACTTTTGCCCTTCAAATGGTCTGGTCTTTAAGTTTTTCCCTTAGCAATCGAACTTATGCCTAGCGGAGCATAAGTTCTCTAAGGGCGTGGGGCATAACTTGTGGGATATTATGATGCGAAAATATAAACTTATGCCCCTCGAAAAAGTTGTTTGTCATGAGGGGCAAAAATTAAAGACCAACACAAAATAGGGGCAAAAGTGCCAATGACCCGATTTGTATAGTTGATTTGTTTATTGGGCTGTCTGCTGTTGCGATTGATTATTAAGGAGTTTTCCTTAAGATTTTGAACTATTATTTCCTGAATTTCATTTTGGTTTCGTTTCTTATGGTGTTGGTATTCTCCACAGTTGCTAGATGTCAATCCGACCCTGAAGCAGAAGTGGTAGAAGGCACTGGAGAAGCAGGGGATCTTGGAATTGTTGGTGATGATGTTCAAGATTTTGGCAGTGACAGTTTTAGTCCCGCACCTGGGATTGAGACAGTTTGTGTTTTCCCCAAAAACCCTTCTAAGGGTTAGTTAATCCGTTTCTGTTTTGTATCTTTATTGTTTGTTCCTTGTTTTGCTTATATGGAGTAATAGTTTAAGAATTTCATCTCTCAGATCACGTTTCTTCGTCTTTGCAGTAGTGGCAGCTGGTGAGGAAAGTGAGCTGTTAGTTGGAATGAAAAATGATGGTAACCCTTTGTGTTTTGGTGCATCTCCTCCCCTTCAAGTGCTTAATTTTCAGTGATTCATTTCCCAATTTTGGGTGCCTATAACAGGTGATTCAAGTTTGAATATCATTGCAATCCAAGCCAGCGTTCACCTTCCTTTTGATCACCGCTATTTGGTTCAAAATTTGTCTGTACAGGTAATTTGTTTGGATTTTTTTAGCAATCAGGCTGGTCTCTGCTTCTTCCATAAGTTTTGTGGTATATTATGTCATTTAAGCTGAAAAGAAAAGCTTTTATCTCAAGTTTAGTTACTTGTTATTTTGGTTCTTTAAGCTGGAATTTACATATTTTCATATTCACTTAGTTTTGAATTCTTATGGTCATATTCAATCTTATTTAAGGTTTCTCCATGTTGACTTTTAACCTTTAGGTTAGTAGTTTTCTTATTCAGTTAAAGTTTCATGCACTTGCTTGCAGCAAGCTAATTGTCGAGCAAGTTATTGTCAAGGGCCCTTAACTCTTCTTGTTTTAGCAAATGGGTTTTGTTTTAGTCTTCAAAATTTGTGGTCAGTAGACTTTGAACATTTAGTGCACCGTATGAATAATAAGGTATTTATTTAATTTTTAAGTTAATGGACATTGGTTTAGGATGAAGAGAATGAGCAGATCATTTTCAGTTTTACAATGTGAAAATGGAAAAAATAAATTAACATTTATGTATCTGAAAATCTCCAAATGTATTTTAATTTTAAAACGATTTCAAGAAATGACTAAGGAATAGACATGAATCATGATTGTTCTGAGCCTCTGACTTAATCATAAAAGAATTCAGATCACCATGACTACAACTTCACCCGAAAAGTACATTCCACTGTTTCTACAAAGTTCAAGTTTTACAAAATATTACAGAAATACCCCCGAAACTGAAACCTTAATTATATTATCTGTTAGAGATGGATAGTATATAAGATATAAACTCGATAAAATCTTCAGAAGTTGAGATTGGAACTTTCTATAAATTTCCGTTTACAAGTGTTTCATAGGCTGCATTTTGTTGATTGTATAGTGCGTGTTGCCTGTTTTTCAAGTTGCACTAGTTCAGTTGCCCCTAATCCGTCCCTGACTCAATAGAGAATTGGAGCATTTGTATGCATAAGGCATAAGAAAGGCATAGTACATAAATAAGCCCTCAAACTTGGTCTCATTCTTTAAAAATGCCCTCCATTTGGGTGTGCACAAGTAGGCACCTCAACTTGTCTCCACTTTATCAGTTGAACACTTTACCTTACAAAATGATCATCTAGACACCTCCAAAATTTATGTGCCACGTCAGCATTTGTGTTTACGTGTTTAACTTCTTACAAGTTGATGTGCCTACTTGTGCACACCCAAAGTTGGAGGGCATACTTAAAAAATGAGGCCAAGTTTGAAGGCTTATTTATGTGTTATGCCCATAAGAAACTCATTCTTCTCACATTTGAAACAATCTTTTTTCCATTTGGGTTTCCGTCTTATTTCTTTATTTCCACGTAGCATTGAGCTTAAATACGTAAAGACTCCAAATGACCGGTCCTATAATTTTTGGTTTATCATTGGTCTTCTGTATATTACTGAAATTTATAAGTTTTTTAAGTAATGCAAATGGTAAATTATCTGAGAAGAAAATATATCTTTTAAGTTGCCTTGATAGTAAAGTAAAGAGATTTATTTGTCACAAGGGCAGAGATTGCTTAATTATGCTCTATAGGATGAAAATACTGTGGTGATTTTTCGTTGTTAATTGTTCAAATGAGTCTTCTATTTTCATGCTATTTTACTGTGATTTGGGTTAGAGACTGCACTGATTTGGTATCTTGTTCCATTTGCTAGGCTTTTAACAATGCTACAGTTCCACCTTCAGCTCAGGCCACTTTCCCATATATATTTTCTGTCAGCAAATTTATGCAGGTTGGTTGCTTGCCAAGCATTTGTACTGCTTTTATCTTTTACTATCTGCTTCTTTTCATCGTTTTTTTTTTGCTTGCACTTGAATGCTGCTGTTGGTTTCCTAGGCTGAATTACTTTTTTCTCAATGTTGCAGCCCGGAAGTTTTGATCTTGTTGGCACTATTGTTTATGAGATAGACCAGAACCCTTATCAGAGTACATTCTACAACGGCACTATTGAAGTGACTGAGCCTGGTGGTCTTCTCAGTGTTGAGTCTGTTTTCTTGTTTTGTCTTGGAATTGCCCTTCTTGGTCTTCTTGGATTCTGGATTCGTGGTCAGATACAAAATCTCTCAAAGGTGATTACATATACTCTTTATACGCACCTCGCGAGGGCAGAAGAATATTGCTAGTGCGTCAGAAATACTGAGGGACTGTTAGACATATCCGTGCATATAGGGGAGTTACTGTAAGAGCACAAAATGTTAGGTTGAGCAGCAGAGCCATGGAAAGATTCTGTATATTAATGTATGAGGGGTTCATCTATAGGGTCCAAACAGTCTTGTTGTGAATGTCTGTTTAGTGTGATAAGTGTATATTGCACTTCTATTGGTCCCTTTTCCTTCTAACTCTTTCTTTTCTTTCTTTGATGTATGTACAGAAAACTAAGAGAGCACCAAAGGCAAAGGTTGAAGTTGGAACAGCAACAACAGATGCATCCACGGATGAATGGCTTGAGGTTTGTGGTTTCATTTTACTGTTGGGAATATTTTGTTGTCTAGTAATTTAAAGTCATGTTAAAACAATTTATTTTTGTGTTTGCACTTGGGTATGAAGATTTTTCTGACTTCCTTCTTGTGTGTTTTATGCAGGGAACTGCATATACCCAATCGCTCTCCAACAAGTCGAAGAAGAAGAAGTGAATGACTTGAGCTTTCTGATATACGAAGCAGTATGATGAGGCTAAAGTCCCAAGTTAGACTTGCGAATAGTTCAAAACATGAAATAGGTTTTAAGCATTAGAACCAATAGACCTTCTCCACTGTTGTAGCATGAGGGAAAACCTATCATTCATGTCTTTTTAGTGCCAACTGACTTGTAGTTGGAGGTGGCAAAGACAATTTTGTTTAGCACATTCTCATTTTTCCGTTTAAAAATTTTATTGTTTTTCTCGGTGGATAATGAAGGTTTTAGTGGCCTTCTTTGAGTTTGGATTGGAGACTCCTTTTACCTTGATATAATCTTTAGAGGAAATAGAGAGAAGTTGGTGCGCGCACTTGCTTACAAACAAGAATGTACTACTCCTAAAGTAAGGACATAAATATTGTTGTTGCGTTCAACTACTCGAGTTTAGGTAAAAATCACATCATTACACAGATAGCAGAAGGCGTTGCATCATTAATATTATGGCATCACATGCCTGCCAAAATGCCTAATTAAGTATACAATAACAGGCAAGACAATGTAAAAGGACACCGCCGCCGCCGTCATACGCACACATAGGAATACATGTATACTCGTTGTACATCGTGTATATGTGTCGTCGTTTTCCTGTCCATCTTCTCCGGCGAGTTCTAACCGCCATCGTCACACACCAGCCAGAAAAGGAGTAGGTCGGTAAATCCCAAATCTGATCGGAAAATATACTTTACTTTCCAGATCTGATCGAAAATACAGTTTATTGTCCGGATCTGATAAAAAATGCACTTTATTGTCTAAGATCTGACCGAAAAATACACTTTATTCACTTGTATTTATGTTTCTTGTATTCTGTTTTTCTTGTATTCATTTTCTTATTTCTTGTTTTCAATTTTTTGGTATTCGCCTGTATTTCAATTTCTTGTATTCAGTTTCTTACTTCTTGTACTCGATTTTTTGGTTGTATTCGTTAAAATACACTTTATTGTCCAGATATGATAGGAAAATACACTTTATTCGCCTGTATTTCGAAGGAGATCTTTTTGTATACAAATGAATACAGTGAATTTAAAGCGTATTCGTTTTTTTCTAGTGTAAAATCTATTTTTTCGTCATGTATTTTTTTTCTTGTATCCAATTTTTGAGTGTATTCGTAAATTTTTTGGTGTAAAATCTAGTATTTTGGGATGGATTTTATTTCTTGTATTAAGTTTTTTTTTGGTTGTATCTTGTATTTTGAAGGAGATTTTTCTGTTTTGAATACACTTTACTGAGCATATTTTTACTCGTTGTAGACCCGATAAACAGACGCTGTAACAACTAAAAAGTAGCTACGCTTTGTAAATATTGAAACTATAGCTATGACAAATTTTAAAATCCTAAACTATAGTCATTTGTGTAAGCTTCACATAGTTATACCATGATTTTGTCCCAACTATTATGGAATAAACACATCTCAAATTTAATCCCGAAATAATTATCTCTTATCCTTAGTACCAATCTAGCCCTAAACATTTTGGCGACTGCAAAAAAGCTGTTGGAAATTTGCCTTTGGCGGGAGTTGCGTCCGACTAACTTTAACGGCTTAAACACTAGTGTTACGCATGTTGGAGAATCCGGTTCTTCACACGTGCATGATCTACTAAGTACGTAGATAACCGTAAGGCCAAGGATCGTCAAATTTCGTTGAGAAATGAAAGAGATATTGGTCCACGAAGTGAGGTGTTTGAAGCATGAAAAAGTGTGGTATGTGATCAATTCTCCCTCATTGGTGGAGAAAGAAAGAATTGTTTTGTTTATAAGACTCAAAGTTGGCTTGGGGTTTCCTAGATGTGCTTAGGTTCAAGGAAAGCCCACACGCGCGCCGCCGCCTCCCGCCCGTCCGGTCCGATTCCGGTTTCGGTTCCGGGATCACGGGTTGTGGGCTGTGCTTCTTCTGATATTATCTTTTTGGACCAGAGAACTTTGCCATATGTACATTTTGATCCCTGAAGTTTCATATGTACAGTTTAGACCAGAATTCTTTCATATATACAGTTTGGTCCCTGAAGTTTCAAGAAAGTCAAAATTGGGCAGAGAGATCAGAAACGTCAACAACACCAATTCATCCATTTATTTTAGCTGAATTACTCTTCCTAAATGGCCAATCCGTTGCACATCTTCACCATTTATTTTGGAGGAATTACTACCTCCACAATTGCCATTACTTGGCCAGTAATGACACTTATGGAGGCAGTTCATGAGCCTCTCCTTCAACTATATAAAGACCCCTTGTCACCATTGTTGAGCACACTTTACACTTAAAGAAAAACAGAAACGAATTCTTCTTCCTACAATCTTCCAAGCATCATTTCATTACTCAAGATTTTTCACGGTAGCACTTGAGTTTCCTTTGCTCAATTGTTCATTTGTTGTTTTATCTTGGGAGACAATTGTCCAGGACGTATAAATGATACATACGGGGCAATATTATCTTAAAGACAGAGTGCAAACACTCGACTCAGCATACACAAAAACAGTTCCAGTTTCTTGTTCAACATTATTGTAATTTCAGTTTGTTGTTGAATTGTAATTTCAGTTATTCTATTACTTAGCAGTTATTTGTAATTTCCGTTTCCTGCACCTTTGTAACCAACGATTTTAAGACAATATTAGCTTACTGTAACTGCTGCAACATGGCTGGAAACATGACCGATGCTACTGCTACTGCTGCTTCCTCTCAAGAAAACAATGATGCCTTCCCCGCTACTGCCGCTACTGGCCAAGGCAGTAACTTTGCTGCCTTCACTGCTGCTGCCGCTAATGTTCAAGGCAGCAACTCCACTGCCTTCCCGATTGCTGGTGCTCCACCTTCTGCCTCACACCACCATGATCGCCCTGAAAAATTCATGGGATCAGAATTTAAGAGATGGCAGCAAAAGATGCTCTTCTACTTAACTATCATGGGCATGACCCGATTCCTAACGGAAGATCCTCCACGAGTTGGAGATGAAATTGACTCTTCGCCTGCTGAAACGGGTGAAGGGGGCCTTGGTATCCATGTCGTTAACAACATGAAGATGGTTCTTGATGCGAGGAATCATAGCGATTTCATGTGTAAGAATTACATACTGAACTGCTTGACATACCCTCTTTACACGGTCTATTGCACCGTTGGCACTGCCAAAGAGCTGTGGGAAAAACTGCAAAAGAAGTACAACGCACAAGATGCGGGTACTAAGAAGTTCATCGTTGGAAAATTTCTAAAATTCCAAATGGTGGATAGTAAGACAGTGATGTCCCAAGTCCAGGAATTCCAAATGATTTTACATCACCTGAATTTGGAAGGAATGAAACCAAACGAGCAGTTTTTGGTTGCATCGCTGATCGAAAAGTTACCTCATTCGTGGAATGAGTTTATGAGTTACTTAAAACTCAAGACAAAGGAGATGACCTTTGAAGAGCTTATTATCAAACTCCAAATTCAGGAAGATAATAAGAGGACCTTGCCAAGGGGTAGACAACCTGCTGAGGCAAAGGCGAATCTGGCTGAGGCCAAAGGGAACTCAAGCAAGAAGCGGAAGTTCCAGAAATACGACAAGGCCCACGCAACGGAGATGTTCAGAGGTAACTGTCACCACTGTGGGAAACCTAGTCATAGGATCAAGGAATGCCGCAAGCTCAAGACTGAGCAACAACAGAAAGCCAAGTCTAAAAGCAAGGCGTATGCTAACGTCGTCAAGGACACGCTCCTGGATGACATGATTGAGGAATTCTCGGCAGTGGTGCTAGAAGCCAACTTGGTTGAGAATCCGATGCAGTGGTGGATGGACACAGGTGCAACAAGACACATCTGTCCAACAAAGATGCCTTCTCCACGTACACACCGGTCACCGACAAGAAGCTGTGCATGGGCAAAAATGCTTCCTTGGACGTGCTGGGGGTTGGAAAGGTGGTCCTGAAGATGACTTCCGGTAAGGAGCTCACTCTGAAGGGAGTGATGCACGTCCCAGAGATTAGAAGAAATTTAATTTCTGGACCTTTATTGGTTAATGCTGGTTTTAGGCTAGTGTTTGAATCCAATAAGTTTGTACTCACTAAGAATGGCACATTTGTGGGGAGAGGCTTCGTCTGTGAAGGCCTCTTTAAAGTGAATGCCATGTCTGTAATGCGTCCAAGTAATAAAGTTGAACCTTCTTCTTATTTGCTTGAGTCTTCTAATTTATGGCATCATTGATTATGACACTTTAACTACAAGTCTATTCAAAGGCTGGTAAATATGGAGTTATTGCCGTCTGTCGACGTAAACCGTCAACGTAAGTGTGAGGTGTGCGTAGAGGCAAAACTCACCAAGCTTCATTTTCGATCCGTCGAAAGGAATACCGCTCCTCTAGAACTTATTCACACAGATATATGTGATTTGAAGTTCGCACAAACTAGAGGGGGAAACAAATACTTTGTGACTTTCATTGACGATAGCACAAGGTATTGTTACATTTACTTGTTAAAAAGTAAGGATGAAGCCTTTGAAGCGTTCCGACGTTACAAAGCAGAAGTTGAGAACCAACTAAGCCTACGGATTAAATCCATTCGTAGCGATAGAGGTGGAGAATATGTAGCGCCTTTTGAGGAATACTGTGCCCAAGAAGGCATTGTTCATCAAACGACGGCTCCATACTCACCTCAATCAAATGGTGTGGCGGAACGTAAGAACCGCACATTGAAGGAAATGATGAATGCCTTGCTTATCAATTCTGGTCTTCCCCCAAAACATGTGGGGAAAAGTCATCCTTACCGCTAATACGATTCTTAACAGAGTCCCACATAAGGGTAAGGACAAAACTCCATATGAATCATGGAAGGGAAAGAAACCCACCTACAAATATTTTAAGGTGTGGGGTTGTTTGGCAAAGGTTGAAGTACCCAAGCCAAAGCAGGTCAAGATTGGGCCTAAGGCTGTAGATTGCATATTCATCGGATATGCAAATAACAGTAGTGCTTATCGCTTCTTAGTGCATAAGTCAGATATTCCAGATATCCACCAACGTACAATCATGGAATCAAGGAATGCTCTATTCTTTGAAGACACCTTTCTAGAAAGAAAAAAGACATAGCCTCTCGCAAACGAAGTTATGCACAAAGCTCTCAAGAACCGGGAGTCATTGACGGCCCGGATCTAGATGATTCAGATCTAGCGGATCTCGAGGTGGCTGAACATCCGAAATCTAGTGTTCCAGATTCTCAGAACTTGGAGACTCCATAGATGGATCTAAGGCGAAGTAAAAGGGCCAGGAAGGATAAATCCTTTGGTCCTGACTTTGTAGCTTATATGGTTAATGATGAACCAATGACAATTGCTAAGGCGTTGTCAACTCCAGAAGCACCGCTCTGGAAAAAAGCTATTGAGAGTGAAATAGGCTCCATTCTGCATAACCATACTTAGGAGTTGGTTGATCTTCCTCCGGGAAATAAACTGTTGGGTTGTAAATGGATACTCAAACGGAAATACAAAGCAGATGGGTCTATAGACAAGTACAAGGCCAGGTTGGTAGTCAAGGGCTATCGACAGACAGAAGGCTTTGACTACTTTGACACATACTCCCCGGTATCTCGGATGACATCCATACGGGTATTCATTGCGATCGCATCTTTGCGTGACCTTAAGATACATCAAATGGATGTCAAGACAGCCTTCCTAAATGGTAATTTGGAAGAAGAAATTTATATGGACCAACCCGAGGGGTATGTGGTTCAAGGGCAAGAGAAGAAAGTCTGTCGGCTTGTCAAATCTCTGTACGGGCTGAAACAAGCCCCGAAGCAATGGGACAAAAAATTTGATAGTACTCTACTATCGAAGAGTTTCGCCATTAATGAGTGTGATAAATGTGTCTACACGAAAGGTAACTCAGACTCATTTGTTATGATATGCCTGTATGTAGACGACATGTTGATCACAGGAAGCAGTCCTAGGGTAATCCTAGAGACTAAGAACATGTTGAAACAATGCTTCGACATGAAGGATATGGGTATCACAGATGTCATCTTAGGGATTAAAATCTCTAAGACGTTTGACGGACTGGTCTTATCTCAGTCTCACTACATCGAGGATGTTTTGAGAAAGTTCGAGATGTTAGACAGTTCACCGGTAAAGTCACCAATGAATACAAATCAAAAGCTTGATAAAAATCTTGGTGCACCTGTATACCAAGAGCGATATGCACATGTGATCGGTAGTTTAATGTATATAACAAACTGCACCTGACCTGATATTGCTTATGCAGTCAATAAGTTGGCTAGGTTCATCCGTAATCTGAGTGATAATCACTGGAAGGTGTTGAATCAGGTATTACAATACCTGAAATACACGTTAACTTTCGGGTTACACTATTCGAGATATCCAGCTGTACTAGAGGGGTACAGTGATGCAAACTGGATATCTGATATAGAGAACACCAAGTCGCCCGATCCACAATGGAATCGGAGTTTATCGCTTTAGACAAAGCATGAGAAGAAGCTGAGTGGCTTCATTACTTCTTTGAGGATGTTCCATGTTGGAACAAACCCGTACCTTCGGTAATGATCCACTGCGACAGTCAGTCGGCTCTAGAAAGGGCACGGAATGCTATGTACAACGGCAAGTCTCGTCATATTCGACGGAGGCATAAGACCATTAGGCAACTGATCACCACGGGTATAATATCAATTGATTACATTAAGTCAAAGGATAATATAGCAGACCCATTGACAAAGGGCTTACTCAAGGATCAGATGGCTTGCCTGTCTAGGGGAATGGGCTTAAAACCCAAAATATAAGGACCAATACAGTGGTAACCCAACCTTACTAACTGGAGATCCCAGTAATTTGGTTCAATGGGAAAACTAAGCTGTAAAGGTTCAGTTGATCGCTTCAGTGGAAGCATGAGCACTTCGGATAGTGATTTCTGTAAAGAAACACCAAATCCAAAGCCGTTCCCGCGATAGACGTTAAGTGCTATCTGCAGTATGGGTAAAGGTTAAGTTTTCAAAACCTGTAATGATCCTCAACAGTTGAGGTTAGGTTTTGGGAAACTTTTAATGGTTCATAACACTTGTGAAGTGGGATATAGCAGGATACTTTGTAGGAGACCACCTATTTAAGTGCGAGGACGGGCCGCCTCAAATGAATGCACTTAAGAATCCAAGAAGTTGTCCATGGCCACAACGGACAAAACATTACGAATAAGAGAGTAAGGGAATTTGTTGTGTTGGTACTATTGACTTGGCTTACACTAAACACTGACGGTTCAAGACATCACGTTCACCGCGCAGTAAGTCCGATGGTATTTAACTATGGAAGGTTCAAAGCTGAAGCTACCTCTCCTTATGCAACATCGGTCCGCTGAAGTATTGCTGGAAATGAAAAGGCACCATGTGAGTGCGCCAAAATCTCTTTCAAGAGGGGATTGTTGGAAATTTGCCTTTGGCGGGAGTTGCGTCCGATCAACTTTAACGTCTTAAAAACTAGTGTTACGCATGTTGGAGAATCCGGTTCTTCAGTCTTCACTATACACACACAATAACACAAAGTCACAAACACACAACTCCCAAGTCCTAAAGACGACCTAAACCAGAAAACCCTCATCTCTTCACCTCAGCCAGCCGCCGTTGAACTGAAAGAACACAACCCTCTCATCAGCCGTTCTTCAGCCAGTCTTCAGAGTTCTTCAGCCAGAAATGGCAAGTCCTCCTGAACATTTAATGCGGCAAATCGCCACCACACAAGGTAAAATCCTCGCTCGTCTTCACAGTTCACTCTTCACCCAATATTGTTGAGGTAATAGTACTAAAATTCAAGATTTTAAGTTATTTTTTTATGCATGTTGGAGGTGTTTTTTGTGCATGTTGGTTGTTGGAGGTGTTTTTGTGCATTTTGGAGGTGTTTTTATGCATTTTAGAGGTGTTTTTGTGCATTTTCAGCAGATTCATACGGCTGTTATTTCTCTGTAGTTAAGGCTACGGCGCTACGTTACGACTGTTATTTCTCTGTAGTTAAGGCTACGATAAATCTTTTATTCCTTTTGACAATTAGTTTCTGTTATTTCTCTGTAGAAATTACAAACATTCAGGTTGTGTTGTTCTGTATTTGTCTGTAGAAATTACCAACATTCAGGTTGTGTTGTTCTGTATTTGTCTGTAGAAATTACCAACATGCAGGTTGTGTTGTTCTGTATTTGTCTGTAGAAATTACCAATATTCAGGTTGTGTTGTTCACTTGTTCTGTATTTTTCTGTAGAAATTACCAACATTCAGGTTGTGTTGTTCTGTATTTGTCTGTAGAAATTACCAACATTGAGGTTGTGTTGTCTGTAGAAGAGGTTTTCTAATTATTTTTTGCAATGTTAATGTATGACAGTGATGGATACGGGAGATAGTAGTGCTGGCTCCAAGTCTGTCTCATTATCCCCTTCTCCGTTGTCTCCTGAAATCTCAGTCCCAATGCCTTCTCGTCTAACTACTCAACCTCAACAATGAGAGGGAGAAGAAGAAATGGGACCGTCACCTCTACGTCAGCCAAGGAGACTTAAATCAGAAGTGTGGAATCACTTCGAGAAGATCGTAATCAATGGTGAACAAAAGGCTAGATGTTTGCACTGTAAGTTATTATTTTCGGGCAATAGTAAGAATGTGACTTCTCATTTGAAAGACCATCTTGATCATAGATGCCTAAAAAACACATTAAGGGTGATATACGTCAAAAATTATTGTCAGTTAATCGTAGACAAAATTCAAGCTTAAGTCTAGAAAACCATGTCTTTAGTCAAGAAGAAGCAAGAAAAGAGTTGGCTCACATGGTTGTTCTCCATGAGTACCCATTGTCAATTTTAGAGCATATTGGGTTTAAGAGATTTGTTAATTGCTTGAATCCTAACTTCAAGATAATAAGTCGCAACACTTTAAAAAGTGATATTATGAAGATGTTTGTGATTGAGAAAGCAAATCTCAAGAAGTTGTTTGATGGTCATGTGGGAAGAGTAGCTATTACAACCGATATGTGGACTGCTTCACACCAAAAGAAAGGTTATATGACCGTCACATCACATTTCATTGATGATCAATGGATTTTGCGGAACAAAACTTTGAGGTACTTAAAATTTGAAGCTTCTTGTTATTTATTATTTACTGATTAGTGGCTGTATATATGCTTGTTTAATTTTATGCATATTGTTTTCCACCAAATTGATATATTATTTTCAAAATAGGTTTGTTTACGTTCCTTGTCCACACACTGCCAATATGCTTGCTCAAGTTCTGGTGGATACGTTGAATGTATACAATATAGCTGAGAAAATATCTTCTGTGGTTCTTGATAATTGTTCCACAAATGATGACATGGTTGATCTATTACAAGAAAAGTTTGATTCAGATAGTCTTTTGTGTTCTGGTCAATTTTTGCATGTGCGTTGTAGTGCACATATATTAAATTTGATTGTCCAGGATGGTTTGGAGGTGATTGGATCTGAAATTGAAAGGATACGTAATTGTGTTGTTTTTTGGGGTTCAACACAAAAAAGACTTCAAAAGTTTGAGGATAAGGCGAGATGTTCGAAAGTTGATTGTTCTAGAAGGTTGTCTCTTGATTGTAAAACAAGGTGGAACTCGACTTTTTAATGCTTGAAAGTGCTCTACCATATAAGAATGTTTTTGCTAACTTGAAAACTCAAAATCCGAAGTTTAAATTTGTGGTTCCTACTCAACGTGATTGGGAGTTGGCTGAAATTATATGTGATAAATTGAAAAGATTTCACATAGTGACTCAGTTGTTCTCTGGCAGAAAATATCCCACTGCCAACTTGTTCTTTCGTCAAGTATGTGAGATTAAATTAGCTTTGCGTTTGTGGAGAAATAGTAATGAGCAGGTTGTTAAGGATATGACTCAAAAAATGGTTGAAAAATTTGACAAGTATTGGTCTAATATCAATGGAATACTGTCGGTTGCTGCAATTTTAGACCCTAGAAATAAGTTGGAATGTGTGGAGTTTTATTTTAATGAAATATTTGGTGATGAAGCTTATGTTGAGGTATCTAGGATAAAGAGTTTGTTGTATGATTTGTTGCATGAGTACCATGAGAAATCCGAAATAGAGGATGTTGTGTCTCCTACTTGTAGACATAATGTACTTCTTGGGAAGCGACCTAGTGATTGCAATGCTTATGATAAATGGACTTTGATGAAAAAGACTAAGAAAAGAAAAGGCAATGTGCGGTGTGAGTTAGACACTACCTTAAAGAGGATGCATTATCAGAGAGTAGTGAGTTTGATGTCCTTAATATTTGGAAGACTGACTTGAAGTATCCAACTTTGAGAAAAATTGCTAAAGATATATTAGCAATACCTGCATCAACAGTAGCTTCTGAGAGTGCTTTTAGTATGGGCGGTAGGGTGGTTAGTCCCCATCGTTCGAGTCTTCATGCCGATACAGTGGAAGCACTTATGTGCATGCAAAATTGGATCCTTGGAGAGTATTCAGGTAATATATATTTTTGATTTACACTCACTTGAACCATTTTTTTTAAAATGATATGATGATAATTTATGAGTTCGGGTGGATTTTTTTTAGAGTCTTCTTTTGATAATGCACACACATGTGCAACTATTTTGGATGATGCCGATGTGGGAGGTGATGGAAGCTCTACAACTACAAGTGAATTCATTGATGTTAACTCGGTAAACTAATCACATTTATTTCCTACGATAATGTTTGTTTTAATAATGTTTTATTTTTTATATGCTTTTATTTCATTAACGACAGGATGGAGAGGACATGTATATGTGATTTAAAAAATGAATGGATCTTCAATGATGTGATATGAAGACGAAACATAAGTTGGTTTTATTTCAGAATTTCAGCTGATTTTATTTCAGAGTTTCAGTTGGTTTTAAGCTGGTTTTATCAGAGTTTCAGTTGCTATTTCTCAGAAAATAATGTTTGTAGAAGTGAAATGTAATTTAAGTTGGTTTTATCAATAGTGTTTACTGTTTCAGAGTTTCTGCTATTTCTCAATAAGTGTATAACTGGACTGCTATAAGCTGGTTTTATCAGAGTTTCAGCTGCTATTTCTCAGAAATAATGTCTGCTATTAGAAGTGAAATGTAATTTAAGCTGGTTTTATCAATAGTGTTTCACTATTTCAGAATTTCTGCTATTTATCAATAGAGTTTCAGGCTTTCAGCTGCTATTTCTCACTGTTTCAGAGTTTCTGCTATCAATAGTTTTATCAATAATGTCTGCTATGATTAAGAGATTTTTAGAGGGATTGCCCTTCAGTTTCTTACAGTCTGCTTATTGTGTTGGGTTGCAGAATTTTACAACCGCGAAGCATCCGATCCACCCGATTCACCCGTGGATGATGGGTGGATTGGATGTGGATTAAAAAAAATAGGGTGATGGATGGGTCGGGTGGTGGATGGATCGTTGGCGGGTGGAGGCGGATTGAGCTCCACCCGATCCACCTCTGATCCATTGCCAGCCCTAGTTCCAACGAGTCCCTTGACTTGTAAAGTGACAAAACGGACTGACTGAGGTCTAGTTTTCATGCTTAAGTGATGGGTTTGGGCCAGGTATGGGCCTTTTCGCCTGGGCTCGATCGATTGTTTTTAAAATAAAATAGGCCCAGTAGAGTTTTTGCAAAGCTTTAAATAACAAATGGAAATGTTTCATTCACCGGCCCACAAAAAAGGGTATGTGAACAAAAGTAAGTGGCCATTTTTTAAATTAAAAGATGACCAAGAAATTTCAAATACAGTCTAATTAAGTCAAAAGCTTCATTTTAAGCCTAAATTTGATACTAATTGGGAATTAAGAAATTTAAATCATCCATAAATCCTTCTTATTTAAAAATATGCTTTGAAATTGAGATGTAGTTCCATTATCCTATTCCATTAGTCAATTTTCTAAATTTGCCGGAGTAAAATATTAATTTCTTTAAATTTAATTAATTGTACAATTATCTTTACTTTAATTGTTTTTTAAAATTACAATTAATGATAAAAATAATGTGAAAATAGGATAGGATATATAATAAGTATATTGGATGATATTTTGTCAAATGAAATGACAAAATATTTCTGGAATAATTTTGTAAAATCATTTTTGTCTTGTAAAAAGTATATTTTACTCCATTTGTAACTCAGGAATCCTGAATAATTAAATAAAATTATTGGAGGATAAAAATTAGGTGTCAACATCATGTATCCAAGGTCTTCCAAAAATTGCATTGTACCTCATCACCCCGTCTATGACATAAAATTTTGTTTGCTTGATCATTCCACCCGCATTAACTGGAATCATGATCTCTCCCTTAGTTGTCTCACTTGTCATGTTAAATACATTAAGAACTCTCATATACGGTATTATGTTGTCTAGCATCTCCATTTACTCTATAACCTTCCATACGATGTTACCCAAGATACCTGGATCAATCAAAATACGTTTAATCTGAAAATATTCAATAGTGACAGTAATTACCAGTGCATCATTATGCGGTAGAGTGACACCTTCCACATCTTCATTGATGAATGTGATTGCTTCCTCATGCAAGAATTCTCGAGGTCTTTTCTCCCCGGTTACGGTTACCTTTATTTTCTAGGTCGTAGTGTAAGCTGCTCATGCAACTTCTGTACTTCATATAATCATGTTAATCACGTGTTGCGGTTCGATTGGCTCGACTTTTTTGTTTGCTTTCCTTTTTTCCATAATTGTCTTTAGCCCGGTCCCTCAAGAACTCTCTAAGTGCCCATTCTTCAACAATCGAGCTACTTCATCCCTGAGATATCGACAATCCATTGTTCGATGGCCATGTGTTCCATGGAAATCACAAACCAAATTAGGGTCCCTTTGCGGCCATATTCTAGGAGCCCAAATTATGTGATTGAATAAATCCTTCGGATCTGATCAGATTAGGTTTGGTGACCTTGTGTACTTAATTTGGCCGATTGCTGCCACCAATTCGGACACATTAATGCTAAAATTATATTCGACTAACCATAGATTTTCTACGTTATTAAATGATGTAACACCGACTCCCTCTTTAGCTTGTAACCCTCTACCATTGGAAATTCGATCATTTCGCCTATCGAACCCAGGTTTTTCTGATGGGAAATATTGACCGTTGCAACCTTGTTCTAATCTAGCATATGACCTCTCCAGAGGACCATAAGGCTGGTACCTATCCCTCAAAGATCATAATTCTAAATCTGCACTCTTTTTTTGGTTTATTCGGAAATTGATTACGACCCAATGATCCTGCTGGGAGTCCCAATTGATCATTTTCTACCCAATTTTTGAGTCGTATCTATTATGAACATTTGTCCATGTTGTCGCCGAAAATTCTAATAAGTTCTCTGTCAACTTCAAAGAAGCATTACAACTCTTTAGATTTAACCCTTTCACGAAAGACTCTAAAACCCATTCATCCGGCACTGCGGGCAAAATCATGCATTCCTTTTGAAACTCATCATGAACTCTTGCACCAGCTCTGTGTCTGCTTGGGCTATTTTGATGATATCTGCTTTCCTCACCTGCACCTTCATTGCACGAGCATGGGCCTTAATAGAAGCATTTGCAAGACTTTCAAAAGAATTAATAGAATGTTCATGTGCCTTCCACCGCTGTCATGACCCCATTTACAAGAATCGTGGTGGCACCTACAAATCCCACTAGTAGGCGAACCACATCCAAATCATTCACAAGAAATGATATAACCACAATTGGAACAAGTACTATACTCTCTGTCTGATAATATAATGCAGAAGAAAATTATAGTCTGATACATCCAATAATACCCCTAAGTGATCTAGTCTAGGCATACAAGAGCACTAATCAAGCAATAAAAGTCTGAGTAAATGGGCACGCAGGCCAAAACTGAATACATAGTATGAATATGTCTCTCAAGTACGAACAAAATACAGTAAGTAAAGATAGAGTGTCCAAGGGCATTTTGAAAGGAGCATCCTCACCCTGTAGATATCATAGGCCGACAACGATGGAAGATAGATAATTAGAGATAAATACCAAGTTGACACCAAATAATCCTATACTAACAGTTCAATAACCAAGTAAGTCACATAATCAACATGTTGTCCATAGAGTCCGATAGTATATCAAGTATCATGTAACATGAATTCCCTTAAGTTCAGAAATCCAACCACGGTGTTCACAATCACTTAATGACAAGTCTCAATCACAGATTATCAATGATATTGCATAAATATGTACGATATGGATGAAATGCATATATAAGGTACCTTTCTAAACCTGGTATATAGTACATCAATGTTTAATTATGATCTGTGCACCCATGGGGGACCCGTGAAGTCCATATACTGCTCCTTTCCAGCCGAAATTCCACACACGAATCTGACAAGAGCACATGACTCATTTGTCGAGTCTCAATCATGTTGGGACCCCAAACACGCCCAATACCCCTCAATAACCAAGATTCTATACTAGGTAGTTATCTCTTTGAATTAATTGGAAATCTAGTCACATTTTATCCCTCAGTTGGACAATAACCAAAAGCTTCAATTTGAAACCCTAGAAATTTCCCCAAATTGAAAACAAGCTTCTATAATCAAATTAAGACTAAAAACATGATAATCTAACATAATCCAATCCTAATTCATTATACTAACACCATTTGTTCCATAAATCTTCATTAAAATCATCCATATAGCTCTCTCATTCTCACAACATGCATAACTCATCTTCCCCAACTCACATAATATGTTAAACCACTATTAGAGAGCCTAGATACACAACTTAAGTCATAAAAGGGAAATAATATATTACCTTAAGGTTGGACATGCTCCTAAGGCTCTTAATATATCCCAAATGCGGTGTTGGTTCCGAGATAGACTATTTTTGGAATGAAATTTTGACCTAAAAGCATTTATAGGACAACTGAACAGTGTTCCACCCCAACGGAATCGACTCTGCTTGAGTGGACCTGCTGCAGCGAAAAACCCTTCGCCGTGGCGGAGGTCACTTGACACCTCATCCTTCACCGCGACGGACACGACTCCGCTGCGGCAGAAATTGCCCATCCCCCAACTTCCGCTTCGATGAGCCAACCTCTCGCCGAGGCAGACTCGCCAGAGCAAATGTTGGTGCCGCCACAATGGACACCAGACACTAGTAGATGGGAAAACAGCCAACACCTCCATCTAACACCCGAAACACTTCCGGAATCCCCTGAATACAAATCAGACATGCTTGTCTATGGTAAACAGTACTACGAACTCGCTCTACCCTCGGATTTCATATATCATGGAGCTAAGACATACTTTTCTAAAGAATCATCTGAGTCAAACCAAAAATCTAACTTTACAAAAGGTCATAAAATACACCTGATTGCCTCGGGAAGCAAACCAATGACTCGACTAAGTCATAAATGACCCACTGAAACTACCGGAAGCGACGGAACCAGGAAATGAACCCATCTAGCTAAAAGTCAACTTTGAATCAAATTAATCAACTCTAAGTTCTAGTTTTTCATCCAAAACTCATATAATTGTACCTCGAGATATGCGTCACTCATTCTCGTGCATCACAAACCCCACAAAGAGTCTACGAAAAGATTTAATTAGGCAAATAAGTGTATTTAGCTAAAAACGACCAAACGGGTCGTTACAACCACACAAGTGTATGACGTCACGTATTTTTGTGGGTATGTCGTTCCATTGTATTTTGGGAGATCTGACATTTTAAACCTCTTAGGAATTAACTTTGGAGCTGCACTTGGCGGGAATGGAAACTTGACATATATTATCGAATTCGACCCTTTCAAAATGGATAGAGCTCCCGAAATTTGATCTATCCGGGTATACCTTTGAGTTCCTTCTCATTCCGATCCAATCGGCTAGTTAACTCTTTTTCATTTTATTCTAATCGACTAGATAGTTCTTTTAAATACTTCATGATCTCTGGTGCTTCATTAAAACTGAAACTATTTCTACATCTTTCTCCGTGATCTTCAGCCCTGATTGCAGTGTCTCTGTTCATCATATCAACATCAGGATCATCCTTTTTCTATAATTGTAGTATTTCTTTTTGTTGCTTCTCTAGCATATCAATTACTCTTGTCAAGTCTGACTCAACAACCCTTACTCCGTCATCGACTTCATCACCATTCGGAGTTTGATCATCCCCAATTCTTCTAGATTCTTGAGGTGAAGGCTCTTGGTTATTTCTTACTCGAGTATCTCCAATTGTCGGATCAATTTCCTAAATTGTTGCGTTATTCAACAATTCATCGTTATTGATATTGATTTAGTTTCCGGTTCCTGCTATATTTTGGAGTTTTTACCTAACTCTACAATCTTAGATGTAATTAGCAAAAGAGAAGAAAATCAATACAACAATTATCCTTAGTCCCACAGTGGATGACAAATCGTTTACCCCAAAAAAGTACAGTTGAATTTGTTAAGTGATTTAAATGATACGTGTATTGGGTTGCATGATATATAAATCAATAGAATTGATAAATTATATTGTAAATGAAATGAAATTAAATGTAATAAGCAATTGATTAAAAGTAGCCTGAATAGCCTAAGCTCGGACGAATCTCCTGATGAAGATGCATATGAGTTGATCTTGAGATTCGATAGTACAACTAGAAACGAAACAAAATGACTGAAACAACTTCTACTTTGCTAAGTCATGTAAACTAAAATTGTTAAGATTAAAATTGGATGTCCTTCCAACATAAATGTTGAGCTCCTTTTATAGGGAAGAACTCAGGGCTTTAATGCCCGAGAATTCAGCATAATAAATTAGATATTAAAAGCTTTAAATGTCGAAGAAATTACGTCTGGCATAATAGTCAGGCCGGATCAATAATAATTACTGCTCTTAACTTCTTGGAATATGGTTGTAACAACCTGTCCGGTGTCGTTATCTAGATTACTTAGTTTGGGCTCGTATTCTAACCGAACCAGTGAGCACCTCTCTTCGCTTTGAACCGTACATCGAACCAGTGAGCACCTCTCTTCGCTTTGAACCGTACATCCAACCTTGCCACGTAGCATGTCAAATTTTATCGTATACACAAACAAGCTACTAGTATATGTGTAATGAACAAATGTGTCCTCCTATTACGAGTCCATAGGTATACTAAGAGGCCTTCTCTACTACCACATCATGACCCAAAGTAACTTAGGTACAATAAGGAAATTATGTCAAGTTAAGGGCACATGGTAGTTTCCATCAACTATATTTGCTTAACATATTTCATAGAATTCAATCCAACTTCTTAATTAGGAGAATGACATTCAATTCTATCTCCATATTTTTCGTGTAAGCTTTTTTTCAATAAGCCATCACCATGGTTGTGATCTCATAGGTGTTGGGGGTTAGGCTTGACCCCTACCATATCGCTTAGTCACAAAAAAGTTATATATGTTAGAGGGAGACATGGACCAAAACCTCTAACCATGAGCATCTTCACAAAAAGGCTATCTAAAAAGAATGAAGGACTAGCCTATACAACATCCTTCACTATACAAAGTATAGACAAATTAACTTACAAAGAAGTTACATTTTTTCATATCTTCTTCTCATCGTAGAAAATTCCCACTTATCAAGTTGAATTAAACTTTTGACCTCTTTTGGAAGCAATTGCACATAGGAATAGAAGGTTTCAGTTCCACTATTAGTAGCTAATTTAGTTAATGAGTCATCGATCATATTTGCTTCTCCAAGGCAGTGAACAAATTTGACTAAAGTATTCCCAATAGAAGTATTAGCTTCTTGAATAAATCTTTTCAGGTTAAGGTTGCCAGAAGAGTTGTTGTTGAGCATGTTAATGATAATCAGAGAATCAGTTTCAATAGTAACATTATCAAAACCTTCTGCCAGACTCCATTGAACTGCAAAACTTGCTACAATAGCTTCAGATTGATTGTTGTTGTCGCAATGAATTAGTTTAGATAAAGGTCGAATAAAATTGCCATTGTTGTGCCTGATTACTCCTCCAATATCGGCTTGTCCTTTCTCCATGTTAAAACTACCATCCACATTTATTGTGAAACATCCCATATCTGTTTTTTCCCAAGTAACATGTTGAACAGTGACCTTAGGTTGTAGCCTTTCAATCATGTGATACATATTAGGCAAAGTCCCTGAAATAATTACTGTTGGGTATATGCTATTCAAAGCAGCCAAAATGTTCCACACATGATATTCCATTTTGTTAGTGTAAAATTTCTTCTGACCTCCAAAGTTGTAGGCTGTCCATTGTTTCCAAATTTCCCAACTTATAAAAATTGGAACAATTTGGTTTATCATTTTTTGGACTTTGTTGTTGGATTTGATTTTCCACCACTTGCTGAAGATACTGGGAACTAGACCTAGTTGATGGATAATTCCCATAGCAGCCCCAAAGTATTTCCATTTATGATTTGCTACTTCTCCTTGAGTAAAGGTGTGTTGTATTGTATCATCAACAAGGTTCCTACAACAAAAGAACATTGTATTAGAATTTATTTCAATTCTAGTTATGATCTCATTAAAAGGCAATTTTCCTTGACAAAGCCTCCAAGACAAAAAAGAAATCTTAAAAGGAACATCTTTGTGCCATAAGTTGTTCAGTAAATCATTCTTTTTGTTAGGAGTTCTGATCACGTTCCAGGTTGTCTTAGTGGAATAATGGCCATCTTCTGATAAATCCCAGATAGGGTCATCTTCCTGATCTGCTGGACCAATATGAATATCCTTGATGCTCTGCACAATTTCAGTAGGAACAACACGTGATAATATTCTATATCATCCCATTTCCTATTCAGCATGAAGTCTTTGACACTAAGATTAGCAAGAAGACCATCACAATGAATAGATGGGATCATAGCTAGAGGAACATAGTCTGTCCACCTATCCCACCAAAAATTGCAATTTTCATTATTGATATTCCACTTGATATGATTCTAAGCTTTGCTTCTGGACCAAACTAAACTTTTCCACCCTTGAGAATTGCCAGAAATCCATTTCTTTTGAGATATGTGTTTATTGGCATAGTATTTGCCCTTCATGAAGTCAGCCCATAGGGATTGATTAGTCATCAATCTCCACCGCCTTTTAATAGCAAGAGGGTTGGATATATCAACCAATTTGCTATTACTAATACCACCTTCTTCCTTTGTGTTACATAAGGAAGACCAAGAACTCCAGTGATATTTCCTTTTGTCATATGTTTTTCAATAAGATTCATAGTTCCTTTAAGAGGGTTAAGAGCAGACAAGACATAAGTCCGAAGAGATTGAAGCACTCTTGATAAGTAGTGCATTTCCTCCATATGTAAGCAATCTTGCTTTGCCATCCATTCATTCATTTTACCACCTTGGAAACCATCCCATAAAAATACTCAAATCTTTTTCCTCTCAGAATATAAAGGACATTCAAGATAAGTAAAAGGAAAAGGTTTATTCATATAACTAGTGCATTGTCTCAGTCTATTAATCTTGTAGGGACTAGTTTTAGCACTAGTTAAGAAGAAACTCTTCTCTTCATTGACTTTCTAACTTGAGGCCCTCTCATATCTAGATATTTATTTCATGATAAGTTTAACTGAATTAGAGTTGTCATTAGAAAAGCTGACAATGTCATCTGCATAAGCAAGATGATTAATATGAGGCCCTCTTTTGTTCATAGTAAAAGGGATGAACATGCTGTCATTATAAAGATTGTTCAATGACCTGGATAAAACCTTAGCTACTAAAATAAATAGAGCAGGGGAGATAGTCTCCTTGCTTGAGACCATGAGAAGAATGGAAGAATTCATGTCTAGAACCATTTACCAGAACTGAGTACCAGACATAAGAAATTATCCTTCTGATAATATCTATCCAGTTACTGTTGAAACCAAATTTGTGAAGGACATTGAGGAGGAAGGACTAAGAGAGAGTGTCATATGCCTTGGCCATATCAAGTTTGATCACCATATTACCACCTTTATTAGGCTTTGACAGATCATGAATAATCTCCTGAGCAAGCATAACATTCTCTGTGATCAATCTACCAGTGACAAACCCACTTTGGTTCTGAGAAACAAGCTTGTTGAGAAGAGGATTTAGCCTTCTTGCAAGGAGCTTGGAAATAATCTTGCTAGTGAAGTTGATCAGGCTAATAGGTCTGAAGTCTTTGAAAGTAGCAGGTGAGTCAACTTTAGGCATTAGAGCTAAGCAAGTGTGAGTATAGAATTTTGTCAACCCTTGCCTTAGAAGAAATCAATAACGAATGCCACAATACATTCTTGATAATACTCCAGCACTGCTGAAAGAACATCCCATTGTAACCATCAGGGCCTGTACTACTTTCAGTACTCATGCTAAAAATATTCTGCTTCACTTCCTCTTCATCAGGTATCTTAGTGATATTCACATTGTCATCATTACTGACAATAGAGGGGATACAATTCAGTATATTGTTGCCACCAGTCTGCAGGTTCATGTTGAAGAAACTTTTAAAGTTCTTTATAGCAGCCTTTGCAATTTTGTCTTCTCCTTGAATCCATTCATTTCTATGGTTCTTGACAGTATGGAGATGCAGTCTTCTTCTCCTATCTCTTAGGACACTGTGAAAATATTTAGAGTTGTAGTCACCCTCTTTGAACCAAGTGGCTTTAGTTTTCTGTCTTAGAAGGTCCTCTTGGAGATCCAACCACCTCACATATTCAGCATAGCCTTTGTTGAGCTCCTCTCTTTGCTGTTCATTGTTATTATGCAGATCCAGATCTTCAAGTACATCATCTTAGCTTCCTATGTTTTCACTTCTTCATGGATATCTCCAATTGATTCTTTTAACCACTGACTGAGTCTAGAACTGAGAAATTTAAGTTTACTTTGCAGTATTCACATTGGATTACCTTGAATATTAGTATCCCATACTTGTTGGACCACCTCAATGAAGCATGGTTGCTTGAATATTAGTATCCCATACTTGTTGGACCACCTCAATGAAGCATGGTTGTTTAGTCCAAAAGTTCAAAATCTGAAATATTTTATGTGATTTTGGTCGTCATTGTGGGATTTAAATAATAAGGGTCTGTGGTTAGAGCTAGTCAGCTAAGTGATTGACCACATTATGGTTGAAAAACTGAGCCCATTGATCATTGATCATAATCCTGTCCAACCTCTTCCAAATTCTCTTACCGAGTCTTTTGTTGTTACACTAGGTGAACCTTGGATCACTAAAACCAAAATCCATAAATTCACATGCTTTCATAGTGCTAATAAAATCACAGCTTTTGCTAGATCTATAAGTATTACCATCAATTTTTTCTGTTAGGTCCATGATTACATTGAAATCACATTCAATTCACCATGGGCCTCTAATAGTATTTCTAAGGTTATCAATACTATTCCAAAGCTCCCTTCTTTCAGCAGTAGAACATTTAGCATAAACTGTTGTAATATAGGATCCAGAATCAGTATTGTTATCCTTCATGTTGAGAGTAATATGTTGTTCATGATCTTTCACAACCTTTGAATGATCCATATGATTCCCAAAATACCAAATCTTTCCATTAGTGTTGGAAACGCAGTGATGGTACCCAGAGAATCTTCTATAACCATCTATCTTAATCTTATCCACAAAAGGTTCCAATATAGTTATAAAAACCAATTTGTTGATTTTTTGCAAGTAATTTGAGTCTATGAATAGCCTTCTTTGACCTTACCCCCATAATATTCCAAAATAGTGTAGTAATCATTGGAAACTAAGGGGTGGTGAGGTTTGTTTGCCATTTCTTCTTTTGATAGAAGACAACTTTGTCATTATCATTTTTATCACCTTTTTTGTTTCTGCTTCTTCCTCTTGTTTTTAGCTCCTTGCTTGTTTCATGTTGTTCACTATTATCAGATTGTTCTTCAGTATTGTCCTCGTTCTGGCATTGATTTCTTCTTCTGCTTCAGAATCTACTTTTGTTGGTGTTTTCATCATCATTCTGCATCTGTGCAATATTGTTACTCTGAGTTCTAGATTCTAAAGAAGCTTCATTATCTTGTTGATCCAGCTTTTCTTGGTTGAGATCATCTCCTTGTATGTTGTGGTATGACTGTTCACAATTGAGTTCAACAAACAAATCAATGGCTTTCCTGTTTTTGATCTCCAAAGGTAAACTGTCAGAATGTGCTTCCTCCTCAACTCTGTCCATGATCTTTCCTATATCCCCTTTTTTATTTCCTGAATGTCATCAGGTTTAGCAGCATAAGAGTTGTTATGATTAGTACATACGTCAGTTTCATTATCAGCTTTTTCTTGCTCTTCCCCATTGTTAATGTTGCTAATAGATTCTTTTACATTGACCTGAACTTGATCATCATGCTCCTCTTTTTCTTTCTTATTCTCTTCATTGATGGTCTGGATAGGATCAGACTTTTTCAGTTCATCATCCTTATTTCTTGTCTCTATGTTGTCCTCTTTTCTTTCCTTCTTGTTTGTATCTTCCTCAACTATCTTCCTTGTTTTCTAGTGATATTTTAGGGTAAAGCAGCATCAACCATAACCATATTTTTCATCTGAGACATTTTCTTTTTCTTCTTATACTTTTTCTTTTTCCCTCTCCCTTGTAGATCCTTTTTATTCTGTTGTTTAGGAGCAACCTTTAATTTAATAGTACCATCATCTTTCTGCCCCCTCTGCTCCCTGTTACCCTCTTTCTTCTGTTTCTCAACATTCTTACCATTGGACTGATTAGTTGGAAGCTCCCTCTGTATAGGATCATTTTCCTTCATCTCTATAAAATTGGCATGTACTCTATCCTTAGCATCTTTATTATTCCCATTGCCATTCTCTTTATTCCCAGTTTTTTTCTTTTTATTTTCTTCATCTCTTGTGTTCTTGGCATTCGTCTCTTCTATAATAGCATTTTGGTCCTCCTTTGTCCCTTCATCATTAGTTCCACTGATTTCATGAATCAGGAGGTTTCTCATTGTCCCCTTTGCCTTCCATTTATTCAACTTTCTTCTGTTCCACTCTTCTACATTGCAAAATGAAATGTGCCAAGATTTTACAGTGTCTACAGAATTTAGGTGAATTTTCATATTCCACTTTTTGAGTAAATCCTTTTCGAGGACAAAAATCATCTTCTGATCCTACCCATAGAGAGGTAATATTTGATTTAGTCAGGTCTATTTCCACTTTAACTTTGTCCATGCTAGGTCTAGTTCTAGTTTAGTGGCCTGATCCATAGTTAGAGGAGTACCTAACGGTGCCACAATTTGCTTAACATAATTCCAAGCATGACAATTAAAAGGCAAATCCGGAAGTAACACCTAAATAGGAACAATAGGAGAATCCTCCTCCGGTTTGATAGCCGGAGTTCATTTTTCAATCCAAATGACTAGACCTTCAATTTTGATCGATCTTTTATACCATACTGTTTTAAAATGATTTTCTCTAGAGAAATTTAAAAAAACAGTACGATAACGTAAACCCAAATTGTAACAGTACCTCAAACAGTGACCTTCCCTGTAAATTTGGCTCTGATTTTATCAATCTGAGGTCTTGTCTTTATGAATTTGCCCACCAGCGTGAACTTACATTCGTTAGCCATAACCCCATAGAATTCACTAGCTTTGAAGAGAATAGCAGTCTTTCCATCATGCGTAGTGTACCGCTCCTTAATCGCAGGATCTCCATGTCTATTTTTGCTAGGGCTCAAAATGAGGGCAGCTTGAATTGCATCCACATAATTTTTCATCTGTGGAATTGACTCGTTTTCATTGGTCGGAATAGCCGTAGATGGTTGATTCTTGTTTGAACGTGCCGGACTCGGCTCTGCTGGCATCCCCATTGGACGGAGCGTGTTGCTCAGTCGCGAAGAATGAAGGAAATAAGACCATTAATTAGTTAACGTTCGAAATATGTACGGAGAGCTTTTTTATTTCTTTGCTCCAAAAGGTGGAACTCCCATCACAAGCCCCACCCCGATTCGACAGGTTGTGAAGGAGGTAAATCATTATGACTCAATTGATTTTAAAACTAAGATAGGATAAACTTTTTAAAGTGACTGATCCCACCGCATTACGGCCCCATACCCCAGAAAACTCCACCTCCGGCCTGGCCCTACGGATTAGTATACACCGCTTTGGATGCTTTTTTTTTCTTTTTCTTCTTCTTAATATGAATTCACCGTGTAAGCTTAATTTTAAGTATAATTAAGGAGTACGGATCTAGTAGCTCAGTTTGTTGGCTACATGAACTTTCACCTTGACGAGGATTCGAATCCCCACATTATAATCCCCTCCACATTTACCCTTCTCCTATCCCTATGTAATAAAAATATATTTTTTTAAAAGTATAATTACGGATGATTCCAGTAATTTATTTTTTGCCATTTCTATCATTATATTTGTTTAATCCCTATGTGGAATCAACCCTTTAGGGACATTTCTATTCTACACTAAGGCTGGCCAGTGGGCCGGGTCGACTCGGTCCCGCCCCGACATCGCTCCGGTTCCACCTCGATCCCGACATTTTAAAATATATATAATTTATGGTACTGGGACTTTAATCGAAACGGGACGTGGTCTCGTCCCGACCCGGCCCGGCCCGCCCCAGTCCCGGTCTCGCCCCATCCCACCTGAAACCTCCCTTTGCACAAATAATCGTTGCACCAACGACCATTTTACATTTTGGCCGTTGTTCAACGACCATTTTTGGCCTCCTCCTATCCCCTTAATATTTATTTTTAATCCATAAGTTATTATATTTACACTTTAACCCAATTTCTCAACTATAAATACCTCATTTTCTCTTCATATTTCTCACAAATCTTCCTACAATCTCTCAATCTATCTCTCTACAAGTCTACATTGTCTACTAAATATTGAATTTTATTTATTCATTTGGGAGTGAAGCTGGCAACTAGCTTGAGGATCTTCCATCGAGCAAAGTTTCAATTTTCAACCTCTCGATTACACGTCGATGTTACGTCGGCGTTTGGTACATTCGTTCCTTCATTAAATTATTATTGTATGTTTATTTTATTTAGCGCACTTAATTTCATTTACTTTAATTATTAGTATAATTATAATGGAAGGATTTAAACGTATGCTTACGGGTAAGGGTAAGGGTGAGGCTTCTTCTAGTAGGGGCAACAAGGGCAAAGGTACTTCTTATAGTCATTCTATTTCTAGACAGAATCCTATTCCTACACAGGATGATTTTGTTGATACTGAACATTTTCCTGCAATACCATTAGATTTAGACGATGGGCTATTTTCTAGAACTCAAGAAAACTTTAATTTAGACGATGATCTAGATGATACACCCACTAATGTAGATGATAACACACCCACTAGTGCACTTTCAACTGAAATGCTTCTTATTCCCCCTAGTATGAGACGAGGTCCAGCTAGGGATGACAACAGATCGGATCTGGACCGGATCCTAGTAGATCCAGATCCAGATCCGTTTTTCATACCTGAATCCAGATTCGTCGGGTCCATAAAAATCAGATCCAAATTCGGATTCACCGGGTCCACGGATCGGATCTGGATCCACATGTAAAAATATTTACCTTGCTAAGAATTTTTTTTAAACTGACAAACGATTTTTACTTAGCTAACAGTTTATTGTGTTTTAATTTTGAATTGTTCATATGAGATATTTTGTTCGTTGTCTCGTTTTGATTGTGAGTTATTAATTGAAAATGTTGGACAATGAAAATAGTTGTGAAAAATGCTGACTAGTATTTCCACAATGCAGAACTTGCATGTGCTTGGAATCCTCACAAATGAAGTGAATATAATTTTAACTACTTGTCTATGGAGATGTTAGTCATTCACTAATATAACATTGATTTTATTATCAAAGTTACCTCTTTATTTTTTGGTTTTTGAGTTAACGCGGGGATAAATTAAACTTATTTTGAGAATTAAACTTGCAAGGATGTGCTTAGCAACTTTAAGAAAATACTTATAAAATTACATTCTAGGTTATGAATATATTTAATAAAAAACGGATCCACGGATCGGATCTGGACCGGATACGGATCTCAAATACAAGATCCAAATCCAGATTCGATCCGTCAGAAATGGATCCGGGTCCGAATCCATCGGGTTCAAATTTTGAAGATCCATATCCTATAAAACGGATCTGGATCGACCGGGTCCAGGATCCATTGCCATCTCTAGGTCCAACAAAACTACCATTAAAATTAGGTGCATGGACATTTTTTGACAGAGACGTAGAGAATCAAGTAGCTAGATGTAAAATTTGTAAAGATGTTTTAAAATTTAAAACTGGAAAAGGTCACGGTGGGACGGGGAGTTTAACGAGACACGTAGCAAGGGCTCATCCAGCTAGGTATGCCCAATACGAGGCTTCAAAACTGGGTGCGCAAACGCCCGCTCCATCGGGACAAAGTTCACATACTGTCCCGGATCAAGTACAGGGTCAAATTAACCCCACGATAGGGATAGAGAAGCAATAGCAATAGCAAAATTAGTTGATGTGGAGGGTTTGCCTTTTTCATTTCCTTCATCTCCTGATTTTATTCATTACATTAGAGAAATGTATAATCATACTTTTAACAGTTTTTCTAGATCAACTGTTAAGAGAGATGTATTTAAATTTGCACATGAATATCAACAATATTACGTTATTCATTATATCATTTTAATGGTAAAATTGCTATCACTTCTGATATATGCCGTAGTACTAACGACCATGATTATTTAACGGTAACCTGTCATTTGATAGATTATAAATGATCTATGCAAAAACGTATTTTAGCATATAGATATATAGATGATAGGCACAATGGTGTTTTTATTGCAGAAAATATTTATCAAGTGTGCGATTATTACGGAATAACTGATAAAATGTGTGTGCCATATATATAACTTAGTTGTAAAGGATGGTCTATCACTTTTTGAAGACATTCTTAGTAAAATATAATTTGCTATAAACTTTATTTTAAAAAATAATAGAATACAACGAAAAAAAGAATATAAAAAAACTTGTCACGATTGTCAACTACCTTATAGAAAAATTTCAGAAGAAGTACCCACTAGGTGGAATTCTTTATACGAGCAACTACTTGTTGCTTATGACAATAAAAAACCTATAACTTTATTTTTTAACTCTCATAATCAAAATCCAGCTGATATGGTTGTAGATAGCGATTGGGAAAAAATTTCTGAACTTATTGTATTTCTAGAGAAATTTTTTCAAAGCAACAAAAAAATTTTCGGTATATATTATCCTACTATTTTAACTATATTATTTTATATAGCTCTAATATTTTTACTGCTTAATGAATATATGGATAAACCAGCTTATAAGGTAGCTATTAAAAAAATGTTTATCAAAATAAAAAAATATTTTATTCCAATTCCCACTATTTATATTATTGGTGTTGTATTAAATCCGACTATTAAAATAGACGGTACTAAATCACTTATTTAAACTATTTATGAATGTACAGTAGTACTACCACCTCCAAGTCCCAAAAATTCAAATCACCCACCACCTATTGAATAAACTAAAGAAGAAGTGTTGTCAAGCGTAGAAGACGAATGCAAAAGAGTATATAGGTTTTACCAACAAGAAAGTGCTAGCAATCTTCTTCTTCTATGCCATCTTCTTCTTCTTCTATGCCTTCTTCTTCTTCTTCTATGCCTTCTTCTTCTTCTTCTTCTTCTATGCCTTCTTCTTCTTCTTCAACTTCTTCTTCTATGCCTTCTTCTTCTTCTTCAACTTCTTCTTCTTCAACTTCTTCTTTTTCTTCAACACAACCTTACAAAAGACATGTTGTTTCTGCAGCTAGTATTGAAAGCCTCAGAAATAGAATGTGCGGTGGTAACACTACTAACCAAATTAGCGAGTTTGATATTTTTGTTTTGCAGGGTTCTGTACCGTACCAAGCAGTTCTCAATGAATAAGGACGTGAAGACTTGCTAAAATACTGAAGGGGGAATGAGAAGACCTTTCCGATACTTTCAATGATGGCCCGAGATGTTTTGAACATTCAAGCGTCATCAACGGCGTCTGAAAGCGCTTTTTCTTCCGGCAGATATCAAATAGGAGAATACAGACACTCATTAGCCGGAGACAGCTTGGAGATTGCAGTATTATTCAGAGATTGGATACGAGCGGAGCGGAAAAGGTGCGGTCAACCGGAGATCAACGAAGAAGAAGACGAAAACTACAACGACATCTTATCCGAAGGTGGTGGAAGCGACGTGGAGCAATTTGACTAAAAAATACCAATTCCAACCGAAGAACCACAGGAAATTATCAAGAAACTAGAACAAGTTTTTTTCAAAATGTAATTTTTTAATTGCAATTTTACTATGTCATTTGCAACTTTTGAACAACACCACAAAGTTGCAATTTTGACAATTGTATTTGTATTACAAAAAAATCGTATGTCTATTAAATAATATAAGAGACACAAAAACAGTCTTGAGATATTTTTATTACACTATCTTGTTCAATTATTGAGTTGTTTATATATATGTTATTTTTTAAATTAAGTGCAAAAAAAAAAGGAAAATCTCGCCCCGACCCGATCCCGGCCCGCCCCTTTACCGACGGGACCGGAACCGGGACGGGACTTCGGTGAATCCTGCCTGTCCCGAACTCCCGATCACGCTTGTCCCGCCCCGACCCCGATCCCGCCAAACCCGTCTCGACTCGTCCCGACCCGTTGGCCGCCCCTATTCTACACTGAAACTCCAATTGAGGATAACTCCAACAATTTTATCCAAAATAAGAATATATAATCTAGCTAGGTCCTCTTTTTTGCCTGCATTTTGCAGAAACTATGCTAATTTGCTCTTGTTCGAGTTTGGTAAAGCATAAAATAGTGGAAACAATGATCCCAATTTTAAGTATGCTCATATTTGAAACAATCTTCGCCTCATCATTAAAGTTGAGTTTGAGATAAATCTAAGATTCAGTTTATTTAAATACATGTTGTTAAATCCCGACCCATTTCTGTTCTTAGTATATCCAAGTTGAGCCCATAGGCGGCTCAAGAGAGTCGGTGGCCTAAAGCCGAAATTTAAAAGGAGGCCTTATATTTATTTAGTAAAATTTAATATATTTTATTTGATATTCGTTTTTATAGCTTCTTAAAATGAAAGATAGAGTAGTTAATAATATTTTGATAACATTTTTTTAATTGGTGATATAGTCAATTCGTGTAAATTTTTGTGAATACCTAAATTGCGAGTCTTTTATATTGTGTTACGATCATCTTATTGAATTATTTTTTAAATTCAATCGATTGTTATAAAAAAATCAACATTATTTTATAAGCAATAGAAATATTTAAAAATAAAGCTAAGACTTCATGACTTGATTAAATATGCCAATAGAAGTATCATTTTCTACTGATATTATTTCTCCTATCTCTTTAACTCTAAAAATAGATTAAAACCATCAATATTATAGTGACTATTACACTATAAAAGACATGTTTAATAATGACTTTTCTATTTTAATCATTTGATAATCTACTTAGTTTGAGCTTGAAAAATATCTAAAAACACACTCAACAATTTGAAGAAGATCTTCCAAACTAAAGTTATAAAATAGATTGATTAAAGCTGAAGAGAATTAAACGATATTAAATAGGAAGTAATGAAAACTTTTATTGACTAAAAATTTCACATCATTCATATTTTTAAAAAGTAGCATAAACTTTAAAGATATATACATAATAACTGATAAATAATTGACAACAAATGATTAAAAAATTATTTATCATTTATATTAATAATAAATATATAATTATATATTATATATATATATATATATATATATATATATATATATATATATATATAATTGGGGCCCTAAAACCACTGCTTTAGTGACTTTAGGCATGAGTAGGGGTGATAAAATAGCCCAAACACAAATGATCCGCGCCCAAGTCGTCTAAGGTTTCATGGGTTTGGGCAAGAGTGATTTTGATGATGGGTTGGTTTGTACTAGCCCAAGTTGACCCATCATAAATCAACAGCCCAAATGAACCCATGATGATGCCCAAACTTGACCTACGAAAATGCTCAATTTTAACGATTAGAGCTCCACTCTAGATTAAGATTTTTATTTATAAATAATTATTTATAAACTTGACAAACCACCCACCACCCTACCCCTCCCCTACACCGACCCCCCACCCAAGCACTAAACTACTCTCACACCTCTGCCCCCTACCTTGCCTACTCCACCCCACTCCCTACCCACCTCTACCCCATCTACCCCTACCCACACCTACCCTCCATCCCAACCTTGTTGCCCTACCCCATCCTCAAATTTCTATTTCATATTTTTAACTTTTATAAAAATATTAAATTTTTCTTACCTCCTCTACCGCCCTAAACCCCACCTACCCCCCTCCACCCCATCCTCAAATTTCTATTTCATATTTTTTGTTATTTTTATAAAAAAAATATTAAAAATATGAATTTTCTTACCTTTCCCTACCCCCTTCACCCCACCCCATTCCTTACCCCATCCTCAAATTTCTATTTCATATTTTTTCTTTTATAAAAAAAATTTATAAAAAATATGAAATTTTTTCTTACCTCCTACCCCCCTCCACCCCTGCCCTACCCCCATTCTCAAATTTCTATTTCATATTTTTTTACTTTTATAAAATAATTATTAAAAATATAAAAAAAATCTTACCCCCCAACCCCCCTTGCCCTCCCACACCACCCCCGAAGTTTTTATTTTATATATTTATTTTACATATATATAAAAATTTATTAAAAATAAAAAAATTTCGTACCCCATCATCAAATATCATGTAAAATTTTTTTTATGGGGTACGAAAAAATTTTCTACCCCATAAAATTTTCTATTTTATATATTTATTTTACTTTTATAAACTTTTTATAAAAAATGAGAAAAATTTGCTTACCCCATCCTCATCCCCATCCCCATCCCCATCCCCGTCCCCATTCCACCCGAAGTTTTTACTTTATATATTTATTTTACTTATACAAAATTTTTATAAAAAATGAGAATTTTTTCTTACCCCACTACCCAGCCACTCACCTCTCACCCCCTGCCATCCCATCAACTATTTTATATATTTATTTTGCTTTTATAAAAAATGAAAAATTCTTAAAAATATTATTCTTATTTTAAAATTAAAGTTATGGAAAAATCAAATATCATATAAAATAAAATAACATCATAGAATGTAAGTTTGAAATTTGTAAAAGTAATGTGTCAAGTTGGATTATGACCCATCATTTAGCCCATCTTGACTCGTCCATTTTTAGCCCATATAAGTTTTGGGCAGGTTGTGTATTGACCCATCTATTGATTCAACTCATCTTGACCCGCCCAACTTCAACCCAAACGTCGAGAAAAATATAGAATTTTAGTTCGTAAATTGGAGATATATTTGTGATGAACCTCCTTAAATTATGTCTTAATTATATCTTAATGTTTGTATGTTTTCAGAAGAAGAAAAAAAGAAGAAAAATATGTTTGTGTGTGCAAGGGCGAATTTATAGCCTTAATTTTTAGGCATGTGAATTCATGGTCTTTCCGTAAAATTAAATATTTTATGTACTTTATCTGTTCCAAAATATTTGTCTTTCTTACTAAAAATAATTGTAGTTTCATTTAATCAAGATAAAATTAAGTATTTTTCCCATTATATCATGTAGCAACATTTAAGAGATCTTTGATGAAATAAATATTTATTGAAGAAAGATAATATGATGAAATATGTCAAGAGGGAGCACATATTTAGCCTTTATAAACTTCTTCTGAGTGCCATACTTGAATAACAGGCATAGCTTGTAGAACAAACTTGTGAATGCCATTGTTTGGTTGCACTTCCAACAATTATTTCAGAATTCTCTTCTGAGGCCATTGGAGCACCATATATGCTGAGCAAAGTCTCCTTCAATGAAGATATGATTAGTAGAATCTGAAATAGGTAACCTGCAACAAAAACAGTCAGAAGTGAGTCTAATCTTAAATCTTCTAAGGATTACTTTTTTTTTTTGATATCCACCTTCACGGCTTACGCCAGATTATTCCTGAAGATAGTAGTCCCGATCTCTCAGCACTACTACCAGTTAATCGCGGGATATGCCTGAATGACTAGGGTTTGAGAACAGAGCAACTAATATCACCTACAAGGTCCTACCCAGAAGAGAGCAAATTGCTCCCACCAGGATTCGAACTCACGCTGCAGGCCTCCGAATAGATTTTAAATTCCACTCCTTTGCCATCCAGCTATGTCCGGGGATTAGGATTTCTTCTCTTCATCGTCAGTTTGTTGTTAAACTCATAAAAGAAACACTATTCAAAATAACCCAATGGTGAAAAGTGACCACATCTGCCTGGCAAATAGGATAAGGGTTTTTAGGTGGCACAAAGCACTCTTTTTGGCCTTTTGGTATAAGTTTGGTTTGGTCCACCTCTTTGTACAGTTAATTAATAAGTCTAAATAGCAAAATTCTGTTTCTAAGCATGTTTTTCAATTTCTTTCCATTTGTATTTGTTGAAAATTTCACATATTTATACACTTATATACAAAAATACTCATTTACACATATACACCATATACACTATTATACAACAAATAACTTCAACACCACCAACTCTCATATACACCATCAGCTCCAAATCTTTAGCTTCATATACACTCATATACCACATCGCCGATCTGGATCACACTATTTGCTTTATTTTGATCATCGAAAAGTGTAGCTGACTCCATTGACCGTTGGATTTCATAGACGCCTGAGAGGAAATGGCTCACCACCACCAAATCTGAGATCTGATACCACGGTGGCGACGACACCTCTCATAGACCACGACGGGGAGAGGAGGCAGAGAGAGAGAAAGAGCGATAAAGAGTGTGAGAGAGAAAAATTCAGGTCATTTTTTGTAAGATTTAAAAAGATTGGTTAATTTTGGTTGCATTGTTGCCTTAAATTTTATACAGCGTAATTATCTCTTAATAAAATGGATCTGGTCTATTAAATAATTATACAGACACGAGTAAGCTATTTAAGATGGGAGTGGACCAAATGGAAATGGGGTACTGGAGAGGAAGTCCGGAACTTAAATGATCGGAAAAAAAATGAAAAGCAACTTAAATACCCCCCAAAAAAGATACAAAAGCTCCTTTTTCCCAACAAATTATTGCATAAAATGATTAACTGTAACTCCTTTTACGCAATAATGTGTTCCGCAAAAGGAGAAGATAAATCGTGATCGGGACCCTTCTTCCCCATTTTTTCCCGTTCAAATATTTTAGCCATTCAAATTGATTTTTGAGGTCCCACATCTCAAAATCATGGTTTTTATTTTAAATTTCTTTCGGAAAAGCAAGATTTTTGTGTATTCAAGCCAGAAATAAGATTCGAGGCTCGGATTTCGAAAAATTTCCGATTCAAATCAATTCCAAAAGACTTTCGATTGAGGTATTTATTTTCGAAATTTTCTTGTTCAATGTTTAATATATATTATTCCAAAGCATGAATATTTATTTATTACTCTCGATATTCGAAAGTGTTGTCGCTTTTGTCGCTTTCTGTCTTTTGTTGTCCCGAAAACCAACTGGCAGTCGAACTGCTAGTTATTTTTAATTTTTTTTTTCAATTTTATTTTCTCAAACAATAAATTGATTATTTTTAAAATTAGTTATGTAACATCAAATTTTTAATGTGTTAATTATGTGGTGCATTTAATTGTTTATGTATTTTAATTATTTATGATTTATTTTAAGTTGTTAATTAGCTTAATTTCATAATGTTATACTTTTTAAATTAGTTAGCTAATATCAATTTTTAATGTGTTAATTATTTCCATAATTAGTTAATATTGTCTTCCGATAAATGATTAGATAGTTAATATAATTACATGATAAATGATTAGTTATTTAATATAATTTCATGATAAAGGATTAGTTAGTCTGCCCGTTAAATAGATTAGTTATTTTATATACATTTTTAGTTAATTAAGTAAGTAATTTTTAAATATTCATAAAAATATAATGACACATAATTATTCTAATTAACAAATTTAGAATAAAAGATAAACTTCAAAATTATCATAAAACGAACAACAAATGATAAACTAAACCACTAGTTTATTATTAAACATCATTAATATAATTTTCCGATAAAGAATTAGTTAATTAATATAATTTTCAGATAAAAGATTAGTTAGTTAATATAATTTCCCGATAAAGGATTCGTTAGTCTTCTCATTAAATATATTAGTTATTTAATATACATTATTAAATAAATAATTAGTTAATTAAGTAATTTTAATTATATATAATTATTCATAAAAATATAATACAACACAATTATCATAATTCACAAATTTTGAATAAACAATAAAATTCAAAGCTCATGGACACTTATGAGGACTAAGATTCGCGATAGAGCTTCGAACGTGTATTTCATGTCACATGCCATTTGATGATGAAGATAGGGTCTTTGGAGGTCATTGAAGAGCAAGCCACAAGGGTGTACATTGTGTGGATGATTGCTTGGAAGGGAGATGAAGTGGAAGGCAAACGAGTGGAAGCCACAAAAAGTGGTTAGGAGTGCAATTTGATTGAAAGTCCCATGTTTGGATTATTTATGCAAAGGTTACTTTTGGACCTTTGTTGTAATAGGCAAGACTATAAATAGATGTCATAGCCTCATTTTCATTTTTAGCTTGGATTTTGAAGAAAACCACTTATGAGTGGTAGTTTGTTTAGCTTAGTAATCATAGTTATCTTAGCTTTAATGTATAATTCTTTGTTGATAATTGCAAACTTTTGTCCTTAAATTTCAATTGAAGTTGTATCTTTATGGATTCAAATTTGTGTCTCTTTTATTGAATTCAAATAGTATAGGTTCATTAGTAGAAATCAATTAGGAGGGTTTAGGTTTAATATACCTAAATTTGCCTATAATTTCTTTACTAATATGGTATTACTCTATCTCTCTTCTTCTCATCTCAATTTCTCTTTATTTGAGTTTTGATTCTTAGAGTTTCACCCTAGGAATCCTTATCAAGGTTGTTCGGATAGTCGAGGAAGGTATCAGGCAGGCACGAGAGGCCGTACGTATGCATGATCGTGTTTCAGAGGATCAGTATCAGGCATCGGATGGATGCGAATGTCGTGAACGCGTGTGTCATGGAGGCAGTGGTGATAGAGGAGGTAGTGGAAGAGGGGGTGGTGGCAAAGGGGATGGTGACAGAGGGGATCGGGGTAGAGTAGGTGGTGCCATAGTAGGTGGCGGTAGAGGACTCCATCTGGTAGATGAGCCTGATGAGCCCGCTCCAGGCCAGCCACATCTGTCGACTTCTTCCCGACTTTCGACTTCTACCCGACCATCGATACCTACATATACACCGACATGTATATTTTTAGATATACACGAGTCTTCATCTCAACCAATCCAGAATATGTACGTTGACATACATGATGACACAAATTGTGCTTTTTATAACGCATTAATACGTGGGGAGCGGCCAATGCGAAATTTAGAGGGTGTCAGGGAACTTACCTAAGACATGTCGTGAATAGAGTTCGATGAATTTCTTATCACACAGGTTAGTGTTTAAAATACTTATTTAAAAAAATTAAAATACTTATACTTATCATTTCATAATTTTTCATATCTTAGGATTCGTCGACATTACACACTCAGGAGCCCGCTCATATGCCTGTCAAGCCACATGATAGAGTTTTAGTAAAACTTTATTCAATATAAGTTGAATATTACTTTAATTTGTTAACATTTATTTGGACCTCGGATAGGACATCGCTCCAGCTCTAGCCATTCATGACCCATTCATGAGACTATTTCAGATCCTACACCAAACCCTTCTTAGGAGCCCATCGACACACAAGTTTGATTTTTAATAAAGTTAATGTATTCAATGTAAATTAAAATTAATGCTAATTGTTTATATATTTTTCAAATTCATCATTCAGCTCATGTGGTCCCGTCTCCTGATGAGGACAATGATATTGATGATTATGACCGTATTGATCCTAATAGATTGGCTCCGATCATACCAATTAGAACTGATCAGAAGCACGCTATGGTCTGGACTCCGAAGAAGGGTTAGAAAAAAATATGGAAGATGATCATGGCTTAGAGCGTCATGCTATTAAGAGGAAGAAGGGGGATGGGGACGATGGTGAGGGTGCTGAGGATGACATTAGCCTTAGGCCTAATGTTACTCTAAAGTCTACCACATGTTGGACCTTTTGATGATTATGTATATGTAATTAAGTTGCACAATTTAAGTTAATATTATATTTCTGTGTAGAAATTCTTAATGATAATTAATTATCTTAGTCTTTATTATCATTTATTACTAATTCGTGTGACACCCTAAATTAATTATGAAAACAAATCTCGACATTGCCTTAACTAAAAAATAACACGCTTAAATTAAAATCCTAAAAAATAAAACACTTAAACTAATGAGAACAAATTTCCAAACAAAACTTACTTCGGGCACTTTACAACCCCTACAACGACGATCAGAACGTTTAGGTATACTTGGTGGATTGAGCCTACATTATTGTTCGCAGAGAAAAATATCAGGTTTTATATAAAATATTGACATTTCGGAGTCTTGAGACATGACTAATCTTTGATCAAAGTATCAAAAATGTGAATTTCATCCTTTGAAAAAACACAAAGTTCTTTAAAATTAATAATACATCCTTTTGCGCAAGAAATTCTTGTGCAAAAGAATTTAACTAAGCCTTACAATTAAGTCCTTTTGCGCAGAAATTTACTGCGTAAATGGTACTTTTGTATCTCTTTTTTGGGATATTTTGCTTGCTTTTCATTTTTTGGGTCATTTAAGTTCCTGACTCCCTCTCCAGTACCCCATCTCTCCATTTGGTCCACTCCCATCTTAAATAGCTTTCACATGTCTGTATAATTATTTAATGGATTAGATCCATTTTATTAAACATGTAATATTAACTCTAGTTAGCAGTTCTCTCTCTTAACCCTTTTTCCTCTTTGCTGCCAGCACAACCTTCCCCTCTCTAGAGGATCTCTCCATTAAAGAACCCATTTGTACAAACTACCTAAAACAATCATTTTAATCTATTCTCATCATTATCAAATAAAGACTACTCGTTGTCACATCCAAACCTTGGGGGGTGTGGCTGACACCCAACGCCTTAAGGTCCGAGCGTACCGATCCTGATACTTGTGATATACATAATAATTCATGGGCCGTCAAGGCCTCTGATATATACTTCGCTGAATGGGGACATAACCACCTGCACTCAGAAAAGACCCAAACCATTCATATATAAAATAAGGCCGACTTGTGCATAATAAATATACTAAAGAGGCCGACGAGGCCACACATGGCTATCATACATACACAACTGTCTACAAGACTCTAAGGAGTATACTGAAAATAACTGATCGAGATAGGGACCTGCTATACCCAACTATGTACATATGCAAAATTGTCATACCTATCAACTCTCTACACAGCTCCAGAGAAAAAGAGCGTCACATACTCCAACTGAGTCAAGTCTTATTCGGTGGAAAACATATGTATCCCAACCTGTACCTACGGGCATAAAATGCAGTGTCCCTGGAAAGGGACATCAGTATGAAAGATGTACTAAATATGTAAGGAAGACATCCAATATAATCAAAAGGTGCAACATATGATATAAAAGTACAAAAGTCAACCTAAAACTCATAACAAGCCTTTGAGGGCCTACATGACACAATAATAAAAATGTATACATGTCTATAAAAAGCAAGCCGCTTAATGGGTCCATATGAAGTAATATCCAGCCTCTCTGTGAGGCAAATCATGTCATAATACATATATGTCGTACTTGGCCTTGATGAAGACTCGATTGTACCTAGACCTGTTCAAAGGTCGGGTCGGGTGGCTTTTTTTTCCTGCTTGCCCGACCCTGACCCTATATTTTTTTTAAAATTCTGACCCTGGCCCTGACCCTTCGGGGCCCCTACGGGTCACGGGTCGGTCCTGACCGTCGAATTTTTTTGGCGGGACAGGGTCAGGTCGGGTCGGGGATTTTTTTTAAAAAAAATTGAATTTCCAAAACTGAAATTGGCATTCACCCCTACATTACCACGAGCGCAGAGTTATGACCATTTAATGTTTCACCAATTTACAACTACTTTCTCTCCCTACATTATGCTTCCGTGATATTAACAAAATGACTAATAATATAAATATATAATTAATAATCAGCTACCGTTTTTATCTTATTTTATGTCGAGCTAAATGTAGATTAGAGCAATACATATATATATATATAAAAACATGCATTATATCACTTATTAATGACAAAAATATATATAAATACAAAATAAATATTAATGAAGGAAAAATAATATAAATTATATTAAAAAATATGCGGGTCGGGCCGGGTCAGACGCGTAAAATTTTCTAACCCTGTCCCGACCCCGACCCTGATCGGGTCCCCACTTTTTCGGGTCGAGTGGCTCTCGGGTCAGCTTTTTTCTGGCCCTGGTTTTTTTCAGGCGGGTCGGGTCGGGCGGGTCCCCGACCCGATTGACATGTCAATTTGTACCCGGTCCATATATGGGACTCAATAATATAAAAACCAACTACAGTTGAGTGCACATCTACGTGCCATACACGACCAACTATAGCGCGGCTCGGTATGAAAATAAATAAATATATATATATATATATATATATATATATATATATATATATATATATGTGCAATACAAGACAGACTTTGAAGGATCTTAGGAAACCAATCAGAGTGACTCAAGGTCTTCATCCTCCGATTATCGTTATGGAACTGTGTTTGTATCACTATCTAGGAGTCATCAATGATCATGGGAAACATGAGGTTCAAGAGACTATTAAGTCGGGAAAGTGCTCCCGAAATAGAACAACTAGCGTTATAAATTGTGACAGTATGGTACAAAAGTGATCACATGCTTTAAATTTAAGAGTAGAATTCCTTTTGAAGGGACGTCGTTATAGTCATGCTTGTTCATCGGTCATGCCAAAAGAATAAAAGAGTATGCCTTAACATACCTTGTCCTTGACACAACAATTGCCTTACGAGTCTTCACACTTCATATGGGTGATTATCTATATCACATAAAAATCAGTATCAATATTGAATCCAAATTCCATAGAAAGAGTCGTGTAAGTATCTTATCGACAACTTTGAATACGTCGGATTCTTAAATTTCTTTACAAAGAATTATCCTATAATTCAATCTCACGGCTCCAATCCAAACTACAATTTCCATAGAAACACATTTAGGTGTTCTTCGACAATTTTTGCATATATGATTCCTTAAACTTTTCTTATATGAAAAATCTTATGTGATTAGACTTCACAATCCTTCAAACTGAACTTTCCTTAATTCATAACATACATAAGTAATTCCATCATCTAATTCGACTCATATTTAGTATAAAATAGCCCATCAATTCATGTTATGAAGATTTAACAACATTGTGAAGTTTTGATCATGTATACGTTTTCATAACTTCCTCCAAATCAACAATTAATCGCAACAATACATAGAAGGGATATAATTTACCTTAACACTCCATAATTTCCTCAAAATAATATAATATCTTGCTCCAAGGTTTCTCAAGAATAAACTCCTCACGGAAACAGAAATTTCTTTGATAATCATGGGGCTTATTGCGAGATTCTTGTTGATTATGGATTCGATTTTGATTTGGGGTATTGGGGGTGTGATAGAGAGGATTTAGATGGAGTATTAGGGATGAGGTATGAGGGAGAAATGAACTGAAGGTCGATATTCCCCATTATAAACTCGTCAAAATCCTCACCGCCGTAATTCGACGGTGCACTCGACAGACCGTCAAACTTCCGACAATCCGTCATTCTTCTTGTCAAATTTCTAGGAAGGTTGAAGGATCACCTTGGATAATTGATGGGCCGTCAAAGTATTTTAGGATCCGTCCTTTGTGTCGTCAAATTCCCAGTTTTCCCTTTTTCGTCGAAACGTACTTTCTTCGATCCGTTTAACTCCTGAACACTCTGATACCTTTGTAAACAAGCTGTAAACCTTTATTATCCTTTCGTAAGGTTGTACCTCTTCTCGGGACTTCGATATCCCTTGACGATATGGCAAAATACGGAGTTACGGGGTGTAACATCCTTCCCCCCTTAGGAACATTCGTCCACGAATGTTGAAAATATTCTAACTCCAGAGATTTTCATAAATTTTGGCAGAGTTTCCTTTGTAAACAGGGCTATCAAAAACCTGTCAAGCAACCCAAGCAGATATCCAATGCCTCACAGCGCAACACAATATCAAAATAACATCAATCAGCCTCACACGACCGCTTATACTTGCAGAATTAAAAAAAATCAGCCATAACTTACCTTAACATCATTTTGCTAATATCTGAATTGCGCCTGATATATTTGTTCCGATAGAAAAGATACATGATCCATCTTCGATAAACTGAATAAGAGTAGGGGGTTATACCACACGAATGCTAATGGAAAATTTGAATTATCCTCGTAGAGCAATCCTTGGGTTCCGTGATTGTTCTTAAAAGAGTTCTTACGGATTGGGGACTATCTCGTCATGTCGTTGATCAGATTACACTGATATGCATAGTTGGTATATTCTCAACCTTCACACAACTGTACTTACAGTTGCATTCTGTCTAAATCACTGTATTTTGACATTTAGGCCACATTTTTCTTTTCCGTAGTATAATGTTCATCCTTTGATAAGGCTTAGAGATCCGAGTTTATAGGTACGAAGCACAAGATTATGATGAAAGATTGTGTCACGATTATTGCCAAAGTCGAGGATGTAGAAGTAGTGGGGTTATCCATATCCATTTTTCCCTCTGTTTTCCTTTTTCCTTCACGATAGGGTCTTTTTACGGTACATAAATCCTGAGAAGCCTACTAGTTCAAGAACTCTTTTCGTCTATACATCTCTTCCCCACTCTTATTTGAAGTATTTCTTGAATAAATGTCTCCAATTGGGATTACGCTCTGTTTGTTGGTTACTGTCTTTTTCAACCGGGTTCGGTATTATAACCTTGGATACTCTTAAACGAAACATTTTTCCCTTATCCAGTTGAATCTTGCTTTCAACACTGAATCCCTTAATTCATTTCCTCGTCGATCTAAGTATTATTTCATAATTTCTTTCTTCAAATTTGATATCGTTACTTTCGGTTCCTTTCCTTTCTTGTGACATCGATAAGAGTTCTACTCTTTTGCCGTGTGTAATTATTTATTCCCCGATCTGGCAGCATGTTTCATACTAGTCATCAACCCTTATTTCAAAAAATTTCCAAATTCTATACGTTCACCCTCGGCTTGGGTCAAGTAGTCCGACCTGAAATATTCATAAGTCGTTGTAGGATGGGACATATAGAAGTTCTGAATACTCAGGGCTTCTTTTAAACTGGTCCTTGGATTAGTTGGTTGTCTTAATGAGCGATTGTACCATGTCATGAAATAGTTTCCGAAATAAATCTTTGATTGTATGGCTAGACTTAGTCATTACCGTGCAAACTCACGAGTCACTTAGGCATTAGTCTTCTGATTACGTAATGGTCCTTAAAGATCCCCAGTTCACTTAGTAATCCATATATAATACCTCAACTTCAAAAGCAATTCTTCTTCAAATGCTGCTACTTGATATTTTTAATCCTCGAATTTTTGATAAGGTTATCATTATTATCTCTACTCCATCTCACAATACTCCTTAAAGGGGTTTCAGATGAGACGCCTTGTCTTGACGCTCCTTAATTTCTAATATAAGAAATAGTTCATTTACCTATAGCTTCAAGGGGTATTACCCGGGGTTTATTATAGTTGGTCATCTATTACTTCTTTGGGGCGGTTCTTTTTTGTGATTTATTTAGTGACTCTTGTTGTTCCACAGTATACGACCCTATGGACCATTACCTAACTATTATTTACATCTGATCCTCTTACTTCTTGCAGTATCTCGGGTTTGTGTACTTATTTGGAGATGCTATGTATCCCGAGCTAAATTCACCATTTCCTTAGTCATACCTCGTATTTGCTCAAGTATCATTTCTCAATTTATATCGTTACCTAATTAATTTCCTTTTTCCCTTGAATAATGAAAATAAGACATCATTTCCCGTCCATCATTATTTCTTCTTTTGTTGACCTTATCTGTTGAGGGTTTGCCATTTTTTCTGACTCCGAACTTGTAATCTTTCATAATTAGCATCGCTTTCCTTCCAAGAGCGTATACTTACTTCTTATATCTCTGAAGTTCTTTATGTTTGATGTCCAATCCTTTGTATGTTAGGTATTTTTGTGCATTTATTTCCTCAAGGAAAACCTTGATGTGTTCCTGTTACCCTCCAGTATTATTCAGGCTAGGAGTACTCCCTTCTTTTTTTTCACTGAAAACTTTACTTTTACAAGGCATTTATCCACTGGTTTTCCTTCGTCTCTAATGTACTTCAGTCAACGTTGTCGTCCTTGTTCCATGAGTTGACTTCCATTGTACCGGTATCCTTTGTGGTCACAGTATTATTTTTCTTATGAGGTCTCAAATTCATTCGGCAGTCAAAATCTTTGTCACCACCCATTCGTTCACCTTTTTTTCCTTGTTCTTATTCTTTTAGCTCTTTTCCTTATCGTTTACTTTAGATCATCTCTTCGTTGCTCCACCCTATACCCACGTAAAACTTCCCTCATGCTTACTCCCACTCATATATCCTTAAACGCCTTACCGATATTCCCGGTGAACATAAAGCTTGGCATACTTACTCGAGTCATAACTGGATTTATCCTTATTGCTAACTTCAGGATTTCTCCCCTAAGTTGGTACTAGAATTATTTTTTTATCCGCTATCCGATCACTTAACTTAGAGATTATCGATTGGAATTTCTTCGTAGATTCCTCATCTTAGCATACCTCCGTCATCGTCATTTATGGGTGTCATAATCTATATCTTTAGCTCTGGAAGCTTAAATACCACTTCTTTATCTGTATGCCTACCCTTTTATTGGTATCCTTGTTGCTTGGAGGTCTCACTCTGATTCCTTTGTCGATCTTCTTACTATTACCGACTCTCCGTCGATTCTCTTGTGAAATGTATTTCTTTAACTTTGTTAGGTTATCGTAACACTCATCCCTTGAGTTTACCATGCATCCATTTATTATTTAGCACCGTTTCTCTATTGATCATATCCTCATCACAAGTTTATTTCCACATAGGTGAATAATGTATATCGCTTGCCTTTAATTAACAAACCACATTCCGTTCAACAGTTACTTATGAATAGTTTAATCCTTATGAAGGGATTTGAGATTATTTATCAATGTAAAATTGTCCGAGTCCCTTTTTTTTTCTTCCTCTCACTGTTTTCTAAATGAAACTTTAGGTAACTCGGAATTCCTTTTTCCTTATTATTCCTTTGGGGTCCATCCTAGTTCTTTTGAGCTCGTGGATCCCCCTTATTCAGTTCATGGTTGTATGTCCTCGGTGTTCCTATATTACTCATGCTACAAAGTCTAAGAACGTTGGATATGTCCGTACTCAATAAATGGTTAATCCTAAATTGTCATATTTAGATCCTTGAACATACCAGAAAGTTCGCTTACCACCTTCAACTCCTAGTATCGATTTAACGTTCATATATGTCTTGTATGACATAATTCTTATATCCCTAATAATTGACTGTACATAGACATCATCACAACTATTCTTAATAAAGTTATCAACATACCTGATTGATTGTATGACTCTAAGTAACATCGGAGCCATCTAATCTCCCTGACTCAACCTCGGGCATCTATACACTATATGACTCCTGCTCCCACACCAATAACGTCCCTCAAGATCACCTGGGCATGGCCTCGAATGCACCTGTCCACACTGATAGCATAATGACTGAAATCTCTCGGGACATTCCTTGGCCCTATGGCCTAAATATCCACATCTAGAACATAACTCAATGTCGGATAAACATACTCCATCGTGTCTCTCTCTACATTACTAGCAGCGTGGTCTACTACTCCCAACATCTTCTGGTACTTGTTTGGTTGCTACCCGGGAGCTTCGATTTGACGCCTCTCTCAATATCAATTCTTCCACATCTGCGTCTATCCTAAATCTTCCAGTTTGTATGTTGGTTACTTCCTCATCGCTTTTACTGGTTAGGGGCGAACCTTGGTTAATTGATGTCCACGATAATGGGCTCTTGTCTATCTAAAGGCCTATCTTGTGAGGTATTTGAACATGACCCTGCTTGGGAATAATAACTTGGAGTATTGTTGCATACATAGGACCACTCATACCCAACCCTAATGGAAACGACAGTTGCGCCGATGGCCTCTGTATTGTACGGGCTTTCCTATGATTTGGCACTACCACTAGAATCGGTGGCACTCGAAAGAGTGATTCCTCTGGGATCTCAGATGGGTCCTCTTTCGTAGATGTATCCTCAGACGGATCTTCCTCCATAGAAAGTTCTTCGTCTATGGACGTGTCTTCTTTTATTAAATAACTCATACTCCCCTTTGGTGACCTTATATTTCTCAAATTCATACTGGCGGGCGGTTGTCGGCTAGTACCTTCTCCCGCATTCCTAACATATTTCCTGGTATCAGAACTTTCCTTGGATTTCAGCATTACTGAAAAAGCAAGGTCAAGAGGAAAAGATAGAAATTTAGAGACTTATGACTTTACTTCTATCGCACGATCTAGATTTTCATAGAAGGTAACATCCTAAATGTCCTGTAGCCTCCTGTTTATATATACGGCGTGCAACACACCCATAAGCAAGACTCTTATAGACATGGCTTGTATACATCCCTAGGACTAACCTGCTCAGATACCACTTTGTCACACCACAACCTTTGGGGGTGTGGTCGACACCCCTAAGCCCAATCGTACCGATCCTGATACCTGTGATATACATAATAACTCATGGGCCATCAAGGCCTTTGATATATTATCCACTGAATGGGGACATAACCACTTGTACTCAGAAAAGGCCTAAACCATGCATATATAAAATAAGGTCGACAAAGCCGACATGTGCATAACAAATCTACTGAAGAGGGCAACGAGGACACACATGACTATCACATATACACAACTATCTATAAGCCTCTAAGGAGTATACTGACAATAACTAGTCGGGACAAGGCCCCGTCATACCCAACTATGTATGCACAACTGTCATACCTATCAACTTTCTACACAGCTTCGGAGAAAACGAGCGTGACACACTCCAACTAAGTCAAGTCCTCATCGGTGGAAATCATTTGTATCCCAACCTGTACCTGCGGGCATAAAACGCAGTTTCCACGGAAAGGGACATCAGTACGAAATATGTACTAAATATGTAAGACAGATAACCAGTATAATCAGAAGGTGCAACATATGAGATAAAAGTACAAAAGTCAACCTGAAACTTATAACAAGCCTCTGAGGGCCTACCTGACACAAATGAAAATGTATGCATGTCTGTAAAAATCAAGCTGCTCAGTGAGGCCATATGAAGTAATATCCAGCCTCTCTATGAGGCAAATCATGTCATAATACATATATGTCACACCCGACCTTATTGAGGACTCGATCGTACTCGGTCCAAATATGGGACTCAATAATATAAAAATCAACTGCAGCTGAGTGCATATCTATGTGCCATACCCGACCAACTATAGCGCGGCTTGGTATGAAAATAAATGCATATATATACGTGCAATGCAAGTCAGACTCTGAAGGACCTTAGGAAAACAATCGGAGTGACTCAAGGTCATCATCCTCCAATTATTGTTATGGAAATGTGTTTGTATCACTATCTAGGAGTCATCAATGATCATGGGAAACATGAGGTTCATGAGACTATCAATTCAGGAAAGTGCTCTCGAAACAGAACGAGTGTTATAAATTATGACAGTTTGGTACAAAAGTAGTCACATGCTTTAAATTTAAGAGTAGAATTCCTTTTGAAGGGACGTCGTTATAGTCATGCTTGTTCGTCGGTCATGCCAAAAGAATAAAAGAGTATACCTTAACATACCTTGTCCTTGATGCAACAATTATCGTACGAGCCTTCACACTTCATACGGGTGATTATCTATATCACATAAATATCCGTATCAATATTGAATCCAAATTCCATAGAAAGAGTCATGTAAGTATCTTATCGACAACTTCGAATACCTCGAATTCTTAAATTCCTTACCAAAGAATTCTCCTATAATTCCATCTTACGGCTCCAATCCAAACTACAATTTCCATAGAAACTCATTTAGGTGTTCTTCGACAATTTTTGCATATATGATTCCTTAAACTTTTCTTATATGCAAAACCTTATATGATTCGACTTCACAATCCTTAAACCGAACTTTCCTTAATTCATAACATACATAAGTAATTTATCATCCAATTCGACTCATATTTAGTATAAAACAGCCCATTAATTCATGTTATGAAGATTTTACAACATTGCGAAGTTTTGATCATGTATATTTTTTCATAACTTCCTCCAAATCAACAATTAATCGCAACCATACATAGAATGGGATATAATTTACCTTAGCACTCCATAATTTCTTCAAAACATTAGAATATCTTGCTCCAAGGGTTCTCAAGAATCAACTCCTCACGAAAATAGAAATTCCTTCGATAATCACGGGGCTTATTACGAGATTCTTGCGGATTGTGGATTCAATTTCGACTTGGGGTGCTGGGGGTGTGATAGAGAGGATTTAGAGAGAGTATTAGGGATGTCGTTTAGGGGAGAAATGAATTGAAGGTCGTTATTCCTCATTATAAACTTGTCAAAATTCTACACCGCCGTAATTCGACGGTGCACTCGACGGACCGTCAAACTTCTGACGGTTTGTCATTCTTCCCGTCGAATTTCCAAGAAGGTTGATGGCTCACCTTGGATAATTGACGGGCCGTCAAAGTACTTTATGGTCCGTCCTTTGTTCCGTCAAATTCTCAGTTTTTTCTTTTTCATCGAAACGTACTTTCTTCGATCAGTTTAACTTCCGAACGCTCTGATACCTTTGTAAACAAGTTGTAAACCTTCGTTATTCTTCCGTAAGATCGTACCTCTTCCCAGGACTTTGATATCCCTTGAAGATACGAAGAAACACGAAGCTACGGAGTGTGACACTCTTTCCCCTCCTAAAACTCTGAAGAGAAAACAGAGAACAAGATCTGAAGTATGCACTTGGGTTATGAAATTTCACAAATCCAAATAAGGAGATTGAATTAAACTAATTTGAGGCTTGTTTAGACAGAAATGATCTGGTGAAACTTGGTTTCATCTTCCAACCAACAAATTTTTGAACTTGGATTACACTATAACTGTAGGGGCGTGAAAAACTGAAAATTGGAAGAAAAAATAATAGAAACGTGATTTTTTTGGCGGCAAAATTTGGAGTTTCTCATCACCAATATATTTTGAATTCTTCTTTTCCACTTTTAATCATAATTAATTGAAACTTTAATTTCAAAAAGTGATCACTCTCTCCTTCTCTATAGTTCCCTTTTTTTTGATATCCAAATTCACGACTTATGCTAGACTATTCCTGGAGATAATAATTTCGGTCTCTCAGTATTATTATCAGTAAATCGCGGGATATGCCTAAATGACCACGATTTGAGAACAGAGCAACTGATATCACCTACAAAGTCCTACCCTATAAGAGAATAAAATTTTAAGTTCTCATCATTTGCCATCGAACTATAGTCCGGGGGACAGTTCCTTTTTTGAGATACCTTTTATATATGTGCATATCAAAACTACACATAAGTCTTAACTATGAAATTTTAGTTTGGGGTGATTTTGATTATTGGTACATGTCATTATTTTCGGTGGATAGAAGAGAAAGTGGGAAAGAGAAACATTATTCGCCCTAGTTAAGATCTTTTGGTTAAAAAAATGAATTAAATGAACACGCATAAATCAGTCAAAGTTGTATTAGACCAAATGGAGAGATCAGTTACGGGAAGAGAGCCGGATCCATCATTTTGACGACTTCCTTTTTGGTTGTCAATTAAGAAAGCTTCATAATAATTTCCATGACTAGCTAACAGATCTCTCTCGATCTCTCTCTCAAATATATATAACTTGATGATAATCATTCAAATCAAACATATAATGCAAATTAAATATATGGAATGAGTAGTTAGCATTTAGCAACGTAACTATCGCATGCATGACCTCATTGTATGTAATAACAATGAAAAGATATATATACTATATTGTATGACGTCTAAACACAGATCATAAAAATATACAACTATATTGCTATCACATATATTAGTGGAGCCTAGGTTTAAATTTTATTGGTTCAAAATTCTAGCTAGGATAGTACTCCTAACATCAGGTATTAATAACTAAAATCTAAATTTATTTTTATACATAATTAATAAACTTCTAAACATAAATTTAGAGTTTGAACAAAAATAATTAGTTCGACCAAACCCCTATGTAACCTTCTCTACATCCGCTTATTTATGCCTTAAAAATCATCTAGGTTGTTGCATGCACATGTTTTAAAATATATTCCTCTACTTTATTTTTGTTAAATATACATATGATATACAATATATCATATGTATATTTCAGATTTTGTATATTAATTTAGGTAGTATTTGAGTGTAATTAGTATTATATACTTACCATAATTGTATAGTTAGTGTCCAAGTAGAATAATGTTTTATGGGTAGAATAGGAATAGGATTCTCCTATTATGGAAATATGTAAATTGTATATAAACTCTTTTAATCAATGAAAATAATCAAGGGATTATTTTTTTCATGGTATCAGAAGTCTAGGACTAAATTGCTTCCGCTCTTCTCCAAAATTTCTCTCGGTTTTTCGTGCCCCTTCTCGGCCAAAAACTGCATCGATTTCCATGCCCATTCCTCAGATTTCATGTTAAATTTTACCTCATCTCTTCCCAAATTTTCTACAAAATCATCTATTGTTCTTTCATTATGTCGACGACAAAGAGCACAGTTTATCCTGCCCGTGTTGTTTCTAACATCAAGAATCACATACCTCTCATTTTTGAAATAGAAAACGTCCAATACGCGACGTGGGCCGAGTTGTTTAAAATTCACGCTCGCTCGCATCAAGTCATCCATCACATAATCCCCGCGGCTCCTGAGGATACGGAGGTGCCTCAACATGAGGATGATCCTAAGTTATGGACGCTTGATGTCACCGTCCTTCAGTGGATTTATTCCACTATCTCTACTGACCTGTTGCAGACGATTATTAAGCCAGACGTTATGGCAATGGCTGCTTGGGATAGGTTGCGTGACATATTCCAAGATAATAAGAATTCCAGAGCTGTTACTCTTGAGCAGGACTTTTCCCACATCAACATGAAAAATTTCCCGAATATTTTAGCGTATTGCAAAAGGTTGAAGGAATTGGCGGACCAACTCCAACACGTTGGTACGCCCGTTAGTGAAGATCGTCTGGTTCTACAGATGTTTGCTGGCCTCTCCGAGGCATTTAGTGGCGTTGGGACCCTACTTCGTCAAAGTAACCCTGTCCCAACGTTCTATCAAGCCCGCTCCATGCTTACTTTGGAAGAAGCCGAATTGTCTAAAAAGGCAGCTACCAGGGCAAGTCCCGTGGTCATGATGACGTCCTCCACAAATTCTGCAGGGTGTGTTGATAATTCAGGCCAAACCCGTGCTCACGGTGGCGGCAAGAATACTAGGAAAAATAATGGAAGAAACCGCGGTGGTAATGTTAGCAGTTCCGATGGCAGTAGGCCCCACCCCATCAACAGTGGGCCTCAGCCACACTGGTACCAGCCTTGGGCCCCCTGGCCGTGGGCCTGGACCAGTAGGCAGTGGCCCAACAATCTTGGCTTTCCAGCGCCTCCAGCACACGGTAATTGGGCCCAATTTAAGCCTTCTTTTCAGCCGAGCTACTCCAGCCCAGTCTCGGTCTAGCGATCCAGTGGGGTACTGGGTCAGCAGGGAGGTAGGCCTGGGCCCCACCAGGCCCATCATGCAGCGGGCCCCACTTCTACCGACATCGAAGCTGCAATGCACACGCTTGGAATAAATCCTTCGGACCCAAATTGGTACATGCACACCGACGCCACTACTCACATGACATCCGATTCAGGTACTCTCTCGTCTTATTCCAATTTGAGCAACAATCGTGGTACAATTATTGGTAATGGTAATTCAATTCCCATTCGTGGTCATGGTCATAAAACACTGTCTCCCCCTTATCCACCCCTTATTTTAAAAATACCCTTCACGCTCCAAAATTAATTAAAAATTTGGTGTCTGTCCGAAAATTCACCACTGATAATTCCGTGTCCATATAATTTGATCCATTTGGGTTTTCTGTGAAGGATTTCAAAACGGGGAGTCCTCTCATGAGGTGCGATAGTAGGAGAGATCTTTATCCTATCACGTCATATTCTGGTCCATCGAGTCAAGCCTTGTCGTTAGCGTTTGCAGCCCTTGCTCCTTCATTGTGGCATGCTCGTCTAGGTCATCCGGGATCGTCTATTTTGTCTTCCTTAGAGAAAAACAATTTTATTTCTTATAAAGGTGAGCGTAGCACTCCGAATTGTCAATCTTGTTCTTTAGGGAAAATAGTTAAGTTGCCATTTGTAGACTCTAATTCTCATACTTTAATGCCATTTGATATTATTCATAGTGATCTATGGACGTCTCTTGTTCTTAGTTCTTTGGGTCATCGATATTATGTTCTCTTTTAAGATGATTATTCTAAAATTTTGTGGACTTTTCCAATAGCAAGAAAATCTCAAGTTTTTTCCATCTTCTTAATATTTAGAGCATTCATTAGAACCCAATTTGAACGTGAAATAAAAAATATCCAATATGATAATGGCAAAGAATATGACAATGGGGTGTTTCGGGAATTTTGTGCAAATAATGAGATCAATTTTCGTTTTTCTTGCCCTCACACGTCTTCACAAAATTGGAAAGCCGAACGCAAAATTTGTACCATTAATAATATTGTCCGCACTTTACTAATTCATGCTTCCATACCCCCGTCTTTTTGGCATCATGCTCTACAAATGGCTACATATCTTCTTAACATTATTCCTTCCAAAGGTTTGACATATTCGCCCCCCCTTCAAATTTTATATAATAAGACTCCTTCGTATTCCCATCTTAGGGTATTTGGGTGCTTGTGTTATCCACTTTTTTCGTCCACCACAATTAACAAACTTCAGGCCCGTTCTACCCCTGTGTGTTCTTGGGTTATCCGTCCAATCATCGTGGTTACACATGTTTTGATTTATCTTCTAATAAAATCATCATTAGTCGCCATGTAATTTTTTATGAATCCCAATTCCCATTTGCTAAGGTTAGTACTCCCGTGCCTAGTTCCTGTAATTTTTTGGATGATGGTATATCCCCGTATATTATTCACCATTTTTCAGACGTCTCCCGCACCCAAAATTCTCCAGCGGGCCCACTGCCCGCTGGCCCCACTGCCCCGTCACGAGCTACAGTACCCAGTATAGTCACTGGGCCAGTTTCAGGGCCAGTCCAGCCCAATTCTGAAACTGGTCCAGTTCTTACACATGTTTACCGTAATGGGACAGTAGGCCCACTGCCTGCTGTCCAGTCCATCCCGAGTCTAGAAAATTCTCAAAATCCGCCCAATTCTTCCTCGAGTCATACACCGATCACTCGTAGTCAACGGGGTGTTTTTAAACAAAAAAAGACATTTTAATTTACATTTTAATGTTCTTAAATCACCCTTACCCCGTAATCCTGTGTCTGCATTAAATTACCCGAATTGGAAAATTGCTATGACCGATGAATATAATGCTCTTATTGATAATAAGCCGTGGGAGTTGGTACTCCGTCCATCTGGTATTATTATTATTAGGTCTATGTGGATTTTTGCTCATAAGGACAATTCAGATGGTTTATTTGCCCGACATAAGGCGCGACTTGTGGGTGATGGTAAGACTCAGCAGGTTGGTATGAATTGTGGTGAGACATTTAGTCTGGTGGTTAAGCTGGCTACCATTCGCACTGTGCTTAGCTTGGCTCTTTCGAAAGCATGGCCTATTCATCAGTTAGAAAGAATGCTTTCCTACATGATGATCTCAAGGAAATAGTCTATATGCATCAGCCTTTGGGATTTAGGGATCCCAAACATCCTCATCATGTCTGTTTGTTGAAGAAATCCTTATATGGGCTTAAGCAGTCTCCACGGGCCTGTTATACGCGGTTTGCCGACTATGTTTCGACTATTGGGTTCACTCACAGCAGGTCGGATAATTCCTTGTTCATCTACCATCGTGGTTCGTCCTTGGCCTATATTCTGTTATATGTGGATGATATTATTTTGTATGCCTCTTCCGATGCCATACGCCAGTCTATCATGACAATGCTCAGCTCTGAGTTTGCTATGAAAGACTTGGGGCCCTTAAGTTATTTTTTGGGGATTGCTGCCACTCGTCATACCAGTGGATTGTTCTTATCCCAAAGGAAGTATGCAGCTGAGATCATTGAGAGGGCTGGGATGTCATCATGTAAGTCCACTTCCACTCCAGTTGATACTAAGCCCAAGCTTAGTGCCGCGGCCGGCGTACCATACAAGGATCTGACCCGCTATCGCAGTCTTGCAGGGGCCCTTCGGTATCTTACATTCATGAGACTTGATATTACATATGTCGTACAACAGGTGTGTTTCTTTATGTATGATCCCAGAGTTGAGCACATGAATGCGCTCACATTCATCCTTCGGTATATTCAGGGTACGCTTGACTATGGCTTGCATTTATATCTTTCATCCACGTCGACACTTGTCTCATATACAGATGCTGATTGGGGTGGCTGTCCGGACACCAGACAGTCTACGTCTGGTTATTGTATGTTTATGGGTAATAACTTGGTCTCATGGTCTGCGAAGCGTCAGTCGACTTTATCCCGATCCAATGCCGAGGCCGAGTATCGAGGGGTAGCTAATGTGGTCTCTGAATCATGTTGGTTACATAATTTGTTGTTAGAGCTTCATTGTCCCATTCAGAAAGAGACCTTAGTTTAATGTAATAATATTAGTGCCATCTACCTTTCTGATAATCCGGTTCAGCACCAGCGTACTAAGCATATCGAGATGGACATTCACTTTGTTCGCGAAAAGGTTGCTCGTGGTCAAGTTCGCGTCTGCCATGTCCTGTCCAGGTATCAAATTGCCGACATCTTTACAAAGGGTCACTCGGTCTTTTTTGAAGATTTTAGGGACAGTCTCAGCGTTCGAAAACCACCCCCTATGACTGCGGGTGTGTGTTAAATATACATATGATATACAATATATCATATGTGTATTTCGGATTTTGTATATTAGCTTAGGTAGCATTTGAGTGTAATTAGTATTGTATACTTACCATAATTATATTACCATAATTGTATAGTTAGTGTCCAAATAGAATAAGGTTTTAGGAGTAGAATAGGAATACGATTCTCGTATTATGGAAATATGTAAATTGTATATAAACTCTTTCAATCAATGAAAATAATCAAGGGATTATTTCTTTCAATTTTATTAGTTAACTTTATCTTGTGAATAAGAATACTCCTATCATCTTCAAACTTCACACTTGTACCCCTGTTTTGGATGGAAACCCCCAAATTCTCTTAAATTACTCAATTTCAAAAAAAATACTCACTCTCTTTATTGACCCAATCCAACCCGCTATCATCATCATCAACCATCACCTTCAGCTTCTTTCATGGAGAAAAAAAAAACAAGAAGCAAAAATGCATCCAAATCCCAAAACCCACCTCAGAATCTATTTAAAGCATTAACAGTTTAAAAAGATGGAGGAACATGGGGTAGCTATAGTGGCTGCCCTTGATTGGAACTCTTCTCATGATGCCCGTAAAGCTGCTTATGCCTATTTCGAATCCGTTACTATCATCACATACCTCATATATCTTTCTTTCTTTGGTTTTTCTACAACCCACTTTGTTGTATTTCTAATTCTTGAAAGTACCTATGAAGAAGGAGGAAAGAAGAAAGTAATGGGTTTGTTTTTAATTTTTGCTCCATTTTGAATTAGGTTTTTGAAATTTTTTGATTCTTTAATGGAAACTTTGTTGTAGATGACTTGATTTTTGAGTCATACGGTTATGAAAGAATATAATTTCTTGATTATTTTCATTAGAATGGGGTATATATACAAGTTACAATCTCCAAATATGGAAAATCATATTCCTACTATACTTCTAATATTCTAATTCTACTTGTACAAGAATTCTACAATTATGATAATTATTAATTTCATACTCTAATTACACTATACACGGTATTCTATCACACCCCCGCAGTCATAGCGGACGGCTGTCGAACGCTGAGACTGTTCCTAAAATCTTTAAATAAAACCGAGGGAAGACCCTTCGTAAAGATGTCAGCAATTTGGTATCTGAAGGGCACATGTAAAACGCGTACTTGTCCATGAGCTACCTTTTCGCGAACAAAATGAATATCCATCTCGATATGTGTTAGTGCGCTGATGTTGGACCGAATTGTCAGAGAGATAGACTGCACTAACATTATCACAATAGACCAAGGTAGCTTTCTGAATGAGAAAGTGTAGTTCTAATAGAAGATTACGCAGCCAACATGATTCACACACCGCATTAGCCACGCCTCGATACTCAGCCTCTGCACTGGATCACGATAATGTATCCTGGCGTTTCGCAGACCACGAGACCAAGTTATCCCCAAAAAGCATACAATAACCAGATGCCGAGCGTCTGGTATCAGGACAGCCACCCCAATCAGCATTTGTATATGACACAAGAGTAGAGACAGAAGAAAGATATAAATGCATTTCATATTCAAGTGTGCCCTGGATGTACCGTATAATGCGTTTTAGCGCATGCATGTGCTCAATTCGTGGGTCATGCATGAATAAACACACATACTGAACTACATAAGTAATATCATGTCTCGTGAAAGTAAGATACTGAAGTGCCCCTTCAAGACTGCGTTAGTGGGTAGGATCTTCGTATTGTGTGCCTGACGCAGCACTGAGCTTCGGTTTGGTATCAACCGGAGTGGAAGTAGACTTACAAGATGACATACCAACTCTCTCAATAATCTCAGCAGCATACTTTCTTTGAGATAAAAATAAACCACCTGAATGATGCGTGACAACAATGCCCAAGAAATAACTCAAGGGTCCCAAGTATTTCATAGCAAATTCAGAACTCATAAGTGACATGATAGACTTGCGCAGATTATCAGATGAAGTAGTCAATATAATATCATCTACGTACAATAAAATGTATGCCAGAGAAGTACCACAATGATATATAAATAGAGGGTGATCAAACCGACTGTGAGAAAACTCAATAGTAGATACATAATCTGCAAACCTTTTACACCAAGTATGTGGGGCATGCTTAAGTCCATACAAGGACTTCTTCAGCAAACAGACATGATGAGGATGATTAGGATCCCGAAAATCCAAGGGTTGATGCTTATATACCGTCTCCTTAAGATCACCGTGTAAAAAAATATTTTTCACACCCAATTGATGAATGGGCCATGGTTTTGAGAGGGACAAACTGAGTACGAATAGTAGACGGTTTGACCACCGGACTAAATGTCTCACCACAATCCACGCCAACATGTTGAGTTTTACCATCACCTATAAGACGAGCATTATGCCTCTCAAAAGAACCGTCATAATTTTCTTTATAAGTAAAAATTCACATAGATCGAATAATATTAACACTAGATGGATGTGGGATGGGGCACTAACTCCCACGTCTTATTATCAATAAGAGCATTATATTCGTCAATCATAGCCAATTTCCAATTCGGGTCATGTAGTACAGACACATGGTTACGTGGTAATGGGGATTTAGAGACATTAGAATTGAGGTTAAAATGTCATTTTGGTTTAAAAATACCCCGTTGACTACGAGTAACGGGCCCTTGACTCGAAGTAGAATTGGGTGGATTTTGGGCAATGTTTGGGTGGGTGACAGACTGGCCCGCAGGCATTGGGCCTGCTAGCCCAACAACTGAAATTAGAACAGTAACAGGCTCAGAATTGGGCGGAAATACTAGAATAGTACCGAGATCGGTACTGGACCGTCTCATCGGCCCACTGGGCAGAACAGTAGTTGCGGTAGACTGTGGGCCAGCAGGCAGTGAGCATGCTGGAGTATTTTGGTTACGGGACAAGTCAGAAAAATGGTGGATAATATATGGTGAGACCTCGTCATCTAAAAAAATATATGAATTCGGCACGGGACTACTCACTTTAGCAAAAGGAAATTGGGTTTCATAAAAAATAACATGACGATTAATTATGATTTTATTAGATAATAAATCAAAACATTTGTAACCACGATAATTAGACGGATAACCAAAAAACACACAAGCGGTAGAACGGGCCTGAAGTTTGTTAATTGTAGTTGACGGAAAAATTGGATATCATAAGCACCCAAAGACCCTAAGATGAGAATACGAAGGATCCTTATTATATAGAACTTTAATGGGAGATTTATATGCTAATCCTTTGGCAAGAAGTACGTTAAAGAGCTAAGTAGCCATTTATAGTGCATGATGCCAAAAAGAAGGGGGTACAGAAGCAGGACCTAATAAAGTTCGGACAATATTATTAATGGTACGAATTTTTCGTTCGGCTTTCCCATTTTGTGAGGACAAGAAAAATGAAAAACTATGTCATTAGCATCACAAAATTCCCGAAACAACCCAATATCATATTCCTTGCCATTATCACATTGATTATTTTTAATTTTCCGTTCGAATTGGGTACAGATGAATGCTCTAAATTTTAAGAATGTGGAAAAAGCCTAAGACTTTTTCGATAAAGGAAAGGTCCACAAAAAAATAGAATAATCATCCAAAAATAAGATATAATAACGATGGTCCACAGAACTTAATATAGGAGATGTCCATAAATCACTATGAATAATGTCAAATGGCATAAAAGTACTAGAAGTAGAGGCTACAAATAGTAATCTAACATGTTTTCCTAACGGACAAGAAGGACAAAGTGGAGTACTACGCGTACCCTTACAAGAAATAAAATTATTTTTATGCAAATAAGAAATAATAGACGATCCCGGATGACCCAAACGTGCATGCCACAAGGAAGGAGTAAGGGCGGCAAAAGTAGCTGACATGGCTTGACTCGCGGAAGTGGTGGTATTTGTGATGAGATAAAGCTCTCCCCTACTATTGCATCTCATTAGAGGTATTCCCGTCGTGAAATCCTTCACGAAAAATCAAAAGGGATCAAAATTAACAGAAACTCAATTATCAGTGGTAAATTTTTGGACAGACACCAAATTTTTAATTAAGTTAGGGGCATGAAGGGTATTTTTCAAAACTAGAGGTTGATCATGAGGCCTACACCAGGACAGAAGTCGGGGGAGGACAATAGGAGAAATCTCGAAACACTCCCCCATACAGACAAAGGGACCTAAGAAGTTGGTATGAACCTTACTCGACTCGGCCACCACCCAGACATGAAGGTCGACCGAATAAACCAAGGTACGATCAGGTTCAACTTAGGAAAGAAAGAGAGATGCTGCAGAAAAAGTCTACGAATGACTCGGGGTCATCGAGCGTGGCCTCCTACAACTTTAACGTAAAGGTCGTGGATTTGGTCATGGCAATAAAGAATATGAAGAAAGTCTGATTCTCGGTGGCAGTTCGGTCCAACCCAAATAAATGGGGTACGGGCATAGAGCTCTGGTATGAGTTCCACAGGATCTCGAGCCACTCAACGGAGGATTGCAAACACTTAAGGTACGAGGTAGCAGACATGCTGAGAAGGAGGCATTTAAAGAAGTTCTTTAGTAGTCGATATAAATACACCAGGGAAAAAGGGACTAGGACTTCACGGGAATTCCCAGAGCAGCACGGAGCGATAAACATGATCGCTAAAGGAAGAATAGTAGGGACAATATCTCAGATGCAGCACCACGAGGGGCCACATCCGTCTAGAAAAAAGATAAGGGATGAGTCCGAAGACCCAATCATTTTCAGCAAAGTGGAAAGAGCCCGTACACTGATGCGCTAGTAATTTCTATCCAAGTTTTTCAATTTAACATTAAGTGTGCGCTTATTGACCCAGGTAGCGTTGTGAATGTTTTGCAACTCCATGTAATCAAGGAGATGCAGCTAACCGGGCTAATGATCCTGATGGTCAAAGTTCTAACTAGTTTCAACCTTTTCAGTAAAATGACTCGGGGGCAGATCAAACTGGTCACACATTTGAAGGAAGTTTCTATGAAATACCTTGTTTGATGTCCTCAAAGGGGGAATGCCTTATAATCTGGTGATCGGGAGGTCGTGGCTACTGTCATGACCCAAATCGGAGGATCATAACAGGCACCCGGACCTTACCTGTTGAATTCCACTAACCATATATTTAGCATATAACCGTAATTTCTCATGGTCCATAAGGGCTGCCACGAGATACCCTGCTAACATATGAGAATAGTAAATTGGGAAAAAGTTATGTAAAAACTTGTAATCAGAAGGACCCAACCTATATACATATACATACCAAGGCCGACAGGACATACACTACCATAATACATAGGACAATTGTCTACAAGACTCTAAAGAGTACGTAATATCATGAGGTCGAGATAGGGCCCCGCCATATCCCAACGCATAACCAAAATATTATACCAGGACTAGACTACAACTCTGGAACAAATAGAGTGCTCCAATATCAACTAAACCAGTAACCTACTAGTGTGGACTGTCACCCTATCTACCTGAGCCTGCGGGCATGAAACGCAGTGTGCCCCGACAAAAAAAACGTTAGTACGACTGATGTACCGAGTATGTCAGACATGAAGAATAACATAATAGAAACCTGAAAGTAACATGAGACAAGAAACAACTAACCAGTAGAGAATGCATCTGAGGGACATAATATGCCTAAATGCCATGCACAATGCAAATGCGGTCATTCACATACATATGCGTATACAACGCTATCAAGCCTCTGTGGGCACCCCATCATATCATATTGACCTTTGTGGGCGTAATCATTATCGTATATATATGTACCAGCTGCAAGTGGAAGTGGTCAAGGAAGTATATATTATAGCAATCACGCTTAAAGTATAAACTAAAGGAGTGGAACAAAGTGTCGCTTCGGGAAACATGGGTATTGAAAAATTTAAAAACCCATAGGTTCCCAATTTTAAAGCAATTCCTGCCAAGATGACGGATCCTGTTGTAGGTGCCTCTACATGAGGTTCGGGTAACCAAATATGAACTGGTACCATAGGCACTTTGACGGCGAAAGAGGCAAAATAAGCAATCCATAGAAAGATTTGGCGCCGCTCACTAAATTCTATGGTCAATGAGATTTGCAAATCGGTTGTTCCTGTTTGGAGAAGAATCAACAGAATAGCTAATAGCATAAAAACAGATCCAAGTAAAGTATAAAGGAACAACTGATATGCTGCCTTGATCTTTCTTTGTCTCGAACCCCATACCCCTATAATAATTGTAGAGTCAGGGGTGGCCCCAAAGCAGAATTGACCGGTGGTGCTTGGTTGAAGCTCTAGTAGGTAGCCACTCCCTTCTTAGAGAACCGTACGTGAGACTTCACCTTTGAAAGGCGTGAAAATCCAGCAGAGCTTGCTCATCGAAGAAGAAAAGTGGGCTGTATACGCCTGGCAGAATGGAAAGCCTTGGATGGTCTTGAAAAATGCCTTTGAAAGCTCAACACTCAAGTGACATCATTCAACTCATAGAGATTTCGACAAAAAAATGAGAGTAAGGCTGCTCGCTTCGCGCCTTTCTTTTTTGTTTTTGAAAGCGCCGGTGTGATAATGTTAGGAAAGGGCTATGTCACCTAGAAGTCTGTCTACTTGATTTGATGAGTTAGGAATGAAAACCTTAGTTGTACGTAAAGGCGATGGAATCAAGAGGATAGGGTGGAATTGGCCCCAGTATGCCAATCTAAGTTAGAAGACTGAGTCTCAGAGTCAGTCAAGAGTCCTTCCATACCGAGTAGGAAGGTCAGATCGATAAGATCGCTCAGTTGCAGTGAAGTTGTTTGGAGTTTCCTTAGTGGACAGTATAGAGCCAAATCAGACTCGTGAGGTCGGTGAACTAGGTGGAAATTGCAGGTCAGCACTGTGGAGATAGAAAGACTGATGGATGGATCCTTCCACTGCACCTACGAACTCACTCATAAGGAAACTCATCAAGTAGGTCTTTCGAGTCTTTCAAGTACTGGCGAAGCTTTAATCGAAGACCTTTTAGTGCCCTTTCGTTTGGTCCCCTGTGTACTTTCTCCGCATTTACATGTAAGCATTTTAAGTAGATAAGATCATAAAAGAAAAAATGGGAAAGAGTACTGCCATTATGTGCTATTATTTTCATCCGAAGGTCAATCGTTCCCAACTTTGATATGAAGGTATGGGGGAGATAAAAAAAGGAGTATATTGGTCTAGCTTATTGATACATTCGAGAAAACTCTACTTGAATCCATTAATTTTTTTTACCGACAAACCTGTGCTCGAAAATCAAAATATTTTGAGGTGTGCGTATATAACGCCTTCCCTTTCCCCATACCCCATACATATATATATAATGCATACATATAGTAGAGTATATAACTCATTTGAGGTCAAGGTATGTTCATAAATATAATACATGAATGATATGACAATAAGACACTAAAAGTTTGTCGGAGTGATGTAATATCGCTTCACCTCCGATTAACATTATGAATACTAACATCTTTTCCATATACCTCAATAAGGATTTAGGAACATATTTAGACATGCTTTGAAAATAAGAATGAATAACATGAACATCCTTAACTACTAAGAGTAGAATTATTTATGGGATAATATTACGTTTACGTTTAGTACTTAGAATATGTCAAAAGAAAGAAGGATTCGCCTTAACATACCTTTGAACCGATCCTTCAACGATGACAACAAAATTAGCCTCCTTTACAAGTTAATCTTGATAAATGGAGAAAACCTTCGCTTACACTTTAAAGTTTCTGAAATTCTTGTTGAAATGAGAATTTGGCCGAGAGCTTCCCAAATGAACCACGACGTAAGCAACGTTTTTCACCTCCTCCAAGGTTGAAACATTGCTCCACGAAAATAAAATGAAAAATAAAGGTTGTTGAATGTTTTTGTCCTTTTTGATGAATTTATCTTCTAAGTGAAGAGGTCTTATCGAATTGCTAGAAATACACGTAGGCCCATCTACCTCCACTTAGTCACACTACATGCATTAATCATAAACCTTTCTTGACCAAAAGTTGTATACATAACATATATCTCTAGCAAACATATATCCACTTAATATATCTTAGCAAACATATATCTCATCCACTAGTGTCCATAAATGTGACCAATCCATTTGCGATTTCACGTCTGAATGTTGTCTCCCTAATATTACATGTATACTTATTTTAACTAGTCTATAGTCTCTTTTGTCACATACGAAATAATGTTTCAATCACCATCGTCACACTTATTAAGTCCTAAATTATTTCGGAACTTCATCCTTCTATACATTGAGCTCTTTATTTACATATGTGAATATGACATAAATCCTCCAAGGCTCGGGTCTACTTGCATACGTCTAGTTGTTCAAACCCTCGCCCGAAAATATAGGGTGTTACATCATTTTCCCTTAGAAATATTCATCCTCGAATATTGGGGTGACGTATCTAATCCCCGTCAGAATATAACCACCTTTTCATGGGGCCATATAATATAACATAAATCATTATACCAGACCTCACATAGTCACTAAGCAATAATTATAATAATATAAAATAGAACTCACCTTATTCTTCTCTCGGTACCTCGATGTTGATCTGTAATATGTATGAATATTTGTATTTCATCTCTTTCTTCCGCCTCCCATGTCACTTTCTCTACATTCTTATTCCGCCATAGAACTTTCACGGAGGATACTTCTTTAGTCCTCAACTTGCGGACTTGATGATCTAAGATATCAAAGGAACCTCTTCATATGATAGATGCTCTGTAACCTTCATATCGTCAATTGGTACAATTCGGGAAGGATCCCCAACACATGCCCGTAATATAGAAACATGGAAAACCGGATGAACAAACTCTAACTCCAAAGTCAAGTCTAACTCATAAGTTACTTGGCCGATTCATCGAATTATGTGATATGGCCCAATATACATTGGGCTGAGCTTTCCCTTTTTCTCTAATCTCATTACACCTTTCATAGGCGAAATCTTCAAAAAGACCCAATCTTTTACTTGGAACTCTAAGTCTCGTCGTCGCACATCTGAATATGACTTCTGACGACTCTGAGAGGTTAGAAGTCGTTCTTGGATAAGCTTCACCTTCTCTATGGCTTGGTGTACTAAGTCAGGCCCAAATAACTCTGATTCTCCTACCTCGAACCATCCGATAGGAGATCTACACCTCCGTCCATACAAAGCCTCGTATGGAGCCATTTTAATATTAGCATGATAACTGTTATTATACACAAACTCAATAAGGGGTAAATGATCATCCCAACTTCCCTTAAAGTCCAATACACACGCTTGTAGCATGTCCTAGAGTGTTTGAATCGTACGCTCAGCCTGCCCGTCTGTCTGAGGGTGGAAAGTTGTTTTAAGATTAACTTGGGTGCCCAAACCTTTTTGAAATAATTTCAAGAAGTTAGCGGTAAACTGTGCACCTCTGTCAGATATAATAGAAATAGGCACACCATGAAGACGAACAATCTCCTTAACATACAACTTTGCGTAGTCCTCGGCTGTGTAAGTAGTTTTGACCGACATAAAATGAGCTGATTTGGTCAGTCTGTCAACAATTACCCAAAGAGAATCGAACTTACGATAAGAGAGAGGTAAACTCGTAACGAAATCCATATTAATTATTTCCTATTTTAACATTGGAATCTCAATGTTCTGAGTCAAGCCGCCGGGTTTTTGGTGCTCTATTTTTACTTGCTGACAATTAGGACACTGAGCTACAAACTCGGCAAAACTTTTTTTCATGTCGTTCCACTAATAGATACCCTTGAGATCATGATACATCTTAGTAGATCCAGGGTGAATGGAATATCACGTGCAATGGACCTCCATGTTAATTTTATCTCTAAATCCTGCTACATCAGAATACATAAATGGACCTTCCACCTGGGGTCCCTCTCCCATTATGCTCGAAGGTTGCAATTCTCTTTTGTTAAATTTCTTCCCCGATTTTCTCTAAAAATGAGATCTTCATCATAACGTTCATTTTCTTCCAGTATAAAGGATGACCCTATTGTATTCTGAGTCATAGGGCTATCACTATCTGAATTCTCCAATCGGACTCCCACTTAGCTAACTGATGTGTTCCATCAGGTCAACTTCTCTCCTTAGTCCTCACATTAGTCAAGTCGCTTGTAGGTGAATGATTCTATTCCCAACTTAGCTTTGTTTACTAACCGGTGTGCTGAAAACTCTTATATTTGTAGTATCTCAATCGTGAACACTTTATGAACAATGTCATTCGAATCTAAAGTGCGCATATCATCGCAGTTAACTCCCATTCGTGGTCTGAAAGGAGTTTTTTTTATATTCTGTCACTACTCATAATTATCAACAACTTCTTTTCTTTACTTCTTTGACACTTATTCACTCATTTTCTTACTCGTCATACTCTTCTTAGTTCTAAAATATTTTGGTACACATACGTACTCTCAAACATTGCTCCTGATTCCAATCTTTGTCGTTATTATCCCTTAAAGGATGTTTTGTTAACTTATTCCCTTATTCAGTATGTGGAAGATTCTGAAGGATTGCATTACATGACATTGACCTACTATATCCAAACCTGGTCATTATACTTAAATTTGAATTCATTCACTTGCCTCATGACTAAGACTTTCTGTCAATGGCGCTTTGGGATAATATTTCCTTGATCTCGTCAAACTGTAAACCCATTACTTTATCTATATCGTATAACCTTTGGTCAGTTCAAAAAATGTTCATAGATATCTGTATTTGCATGACATTTTATCTTCATTATAATGTCATTATCTTTTGACATATATCTTTAATGTCTACCTTGTATCCATAAGCGTCATTGACCCATTTTCACCCGTTTAGGTGCTGATCTCGAGCTTTACTCACTGTTACTTCCATTTACATACTTTCTGAAAGGTATGACTGCATATGTTGTGGAACCGATGCTTCGTATGTTTAGATCCAATTCACGATGTTACATGATCCCATGACTTGTCAAGCTTTCTTGTCTTATCATTATTAGATCTCCCATCGACCGAGTGCTCATTCGTCTTACCTTTACATTTCCATTTCAAGTTGCCTTGGGGGTCTCTTATCTCAAAGTGTTTCTCATACTATCTTCCTGAACATCAGATGTTCTTCACCTTTGGCCGAAGAGTTCTTACTGTCCCTCATCTACCGTTGGTTCTTATGTTGTTCTGGAGTAATCATACCTTTATGAAACCTGCATAACTATAATCTCATTCACCTTTATCCTTCTTGTCGTAATCCTTCCTTCTACTCGTCATTAAACAGAAAAAAATATTTTTGCCTTGATACTTGATCATACCATTCCATTCATACTTATTAACTGATTTCGTATTTCTTACAACCATTCTTCGATTGTTCCATAGTTCTCGTCCTCAATTGCCCCTAACAAGCTATTGTTATTCAGAGGTTGCTTAGAATTGTAACATGCTGCACAATGAAGTTGAAGACCTTACCAGTCCAATACCTATAGCATGCCTTATCCTACTAACATTGATACATGTAATTCTCAATAATACACGATATGACCCTTTACGCATAGGCGAGAGGCTTATGTCCCCTTCTACTACTGTGGATAACTCGATCCTTATATATGGCTTGGGCTCACTATTCTGGATACGTCGCTTTACGTGATCTTCTTAAATTTACTAATGGCCACTCTTCAGACGCTTCGATTGTGGCAATCGATTCTCGTTAATGATATCATTGGACAATTCCTAATCTATTCTAGGTAAGACATTACAATTTAGGTTGCATGTATATAACATATTCCCTCATTCTAATCAGTAAGAGTCACTGTAAAACGTGTAGATTTTCATAACCAACTAAACCTTCCAATTATGTCTTCTGTGTTTCATATGTACAACTCATAATCATCTTATCCTTACCTTTGCGCATCAACTTGGGACACTTCAGAACGTTGTGGCCATAGCTTCCATACTAAATCAACCCTTGTACCTTTGCGGCATAATCCGACATGCGCTCAACCTTACAAACTACAAAATGGTCGGGGCGGTCTCACTCGACCTTTACAACTTTGACCCTGAGATATTGGCATCTTTGAACCCTTTAAATATCAGCGATCCCTGACTAATAAACTCCTTGGGTTATGTGCTCCCTGACTCTCCAACATTCTCTAAGATGAAGTCGTGCCTGGGAAGTAACCAATTGATTCAATACCTGCATCGCCATCCTTACATCCTTATCAGACAGAGTTGGTGGTAGGACTGATGATACGGGAGCTTCCTTCAACTCATTTGGTACTACTAAATTCGTCGATACCTGGGAAAGCAACTTACTAATATCCTCTGACGGATCCGTCTCCATAGAGAGCTTACTACTCACATTTACACTCAATCTCCCTACTAATTATAGCCCCGTTGGAAGAAGACATTGATGTAATCATAAACACGATAAGGTTTACAAAGAGATTTCTTACAATTCAGCTCTATAGCACGATTCTAGATCAAGAAGGAAGGTAACTATCATCCTAAATGCCCTGTAGCCTCATGTCTATAAGTGTGGTGCACAACACATTCATAAATAAGACTCTACTAGACACGACTTGTAGACTCCCTAGGATAGACCTGCTCTGATACCAAGTTTGTCACGACACAAATCAGAGGGTCATGACGGGCACCCGGACCTTACTTGCCGAGTACCACTAACCATATATTTAACGTATATCCGTAATTTTGTATGGCCCACGAGGCTTCCACGAGATACCCTGCTGACATATAAAAATAGTAAACTGGAAAGGAGCCATGCAAAATCCTACAACCAGAAGGACCCAACCTATATATATATATATATACATACCAAGGTCGAGAAGGCCATACACGACTACTATACACAGGACAACTATCTACAAGCCTCTAAAGAGTACGTAACATCATGAGGTCGGGACAAGGCCCCTCCATACCCCCAATACATAACTAAAATATTATACCACGACTAGACTGCACCTCTGGAACAAATAAAGTGCTCCAATATCAGCTGGACCAGCAATGTACTAGTGCAGACGTCACCCTGTCTACCTGAGCCTGCGGGCATAAAACGCAGCGTGCCCCGACAAAAGAAACGTCAGTACGACTGATGTACAGAGTATGTCAAGCATGAAGAATAGCATAATAGAAACTTGAAAGTAACATGAGACAAGAAACAACCAACCAGTAGAGAATGCCTCAGAGGGCCATAATATGCCTAAGTATCATATCAGTGCAGAATGCCTCTAAGGGCCATAATATAAGTATCATGTCTGTGCAGAATGCCTCTGAGGGCCATAATATAAGTATCATATTTGTGCAGAATGCCTCTGAGGACCATAATATGCCTAAATGACATGCACAATGCAAATGCGGTCATTCACATACGTATACAACGCCATCAAGCCTCTATGGGCACCCCATACATATGTGTATACACGTCCTCGTAAAGAAAATGAAAATAAAGGTTGTTGAATGTTTTTGTCCTTTTTGATGAATTTATCTTCTAAGTGAAGAGGTTGCTGGCCTAATTTGGGTCTTATCGAATTGCCAGAGAGACACGTAGGCCCCTCTACCTCCACTTAGTCATACTACATGCATTAATCATAAACCTTTTTTGACCTAAAGTTGTACACGTAACATATATCTCTAGAAAACATATATCCACTTAATTTATCTTAGCAAACATATATCTCATCCACTAGTGTCCATAAATGTGACCAATCCATTTGGGATTCCACGCCTGAATGTTGTCTCCCTAAGATTACATGTATACTTATTTTAACTAGTCTATAGTCTCTTTTGGCACATGCGAAATAATATTTCAATCACCGTAGTCACACTTATTAAGTCCTAAATTATTTTGGGACCTCATCCTTCTATACATTGAGCTCTTTATTTACATATGTGAATATGACATAAATCCTTCGAGGCTCGGATCTACTTGTATACGTCTAGCTGTTCAAATCCATGCCTGAAAGTACGGGGTGTTACAGCTACACGCCATGAGGGCGATCCCATCTACATTTCATCGTGTGATAAAATTCCCAACGCCTTGGGAAACAGCTATTGTACAAGGAGATGTTGAAACCGATCAAGCAGAGATCACTCTAGTTGATAAGAAAGATAGCTGGTCAAGATTGATAGATAGCAATCACAAATGCTCGCTTCGAGGTCAACTCTGAATTCAAGCAAGGGGAAGAGCCAATATGGGGGATCTACCCAGAGGACCCGGTGGATTAAATACCTCGGGGATTCGTGGCACCTGAAGAATCAGATGCAGGAAGATTCACAACAGAGGATCTTGAGATGACCCTCTATCTGTTGAACAACCTCAAGGAACAAGTATACCTAGGCTCGGGCTTAAAAATCCTGAGCTTTGGGAAATTTACTTACATTTTTTTAATAATAATATTAGTAGCTTCACTTGGTCGAAGTTATATATCACAGGTGTAACTCCATAACCGGCCCTTCAGATCCTTCAAAGCATGCATGAGGAGCTCGTACCCTATGCCTTGCCTAGATCATGTTTGTTGATGCGATGGCCGGACATGAGCTGCTCAGTTTCTTGGACATATCCACAGGGTTTGACCAGCTACGGTTGGACCCGTTGGAACAGGAAAAGACTTCATTCATAACGGAGCACGAAACTTACTATTATACTTTCATGTCATTCGGCTTACAAAATGCAAGAACCACTTTCCACCAACTGACCCAGCGGATGTTCCAACATTAGTTGGATCAGAGTGTGGAAATTTACTTAGATGACATAATCGTTAAGTCCCTGGAAATAGAGGAACATATTAGACATTTGCAGGAAGTATTTGAATCGGGAAAGAGGCACTTTTAGAGTAGGCTCGGGAAAGTTCCTGGGATTCGTGGTGTCAAACAGGGGAATTGAGGCTAACTCGGATCATATCCGGGCAATCGTGCAAATATCGAAGGTACTCAACAATGCTCGAGAAGTGCAACGCCTGACTGGGAGATTCATATCGAAGGTACTCAATAACAACATTAGGGAGATTAATATCAAGGTCGTTTGAGCAATGTTAGAAATTATTTGGCCTACGGAACAAAATGAAAGACTTTCAACGGACCCTGAAATGTCAACAAACGCCAAAAGATCTGAAGAGATATTTGACAAACCCACCCTGCTTGCAAAACCGAATGAATGAGAACTCATGTTGATTTGTCTCATCGTATCCGAAACCGTTGTAAGTGATGTGCTCATTCGGGAAGAAAAAGGTATGCAATCCCCTGTATATTATACTAACAAGGCTTTAACCAAGGCCGAAGCCCGCTACCATCACCTCGAGAAGTTGGCTTTGGCCATGGTAGTTGTGTCTCGTAAGCTGAGGTTGTATTTTCGATGTCACCCCATATGTGTGGTCTCCACTTTCCCTTTAAGGAATATATTGCATAAACTCGAACTCTCGGGCAGGCTAGCCTGTTGTTCGATCGAAATCTGCGGGTACGACATCACCTATCGACCCTGGACCACTATTAAGTCTCAAGCCTTAGACGACTTCACGGCTGATTATAGTCCAAGTATGATGCCTCGGGCTCATACAGAGAGTTTGGGAAACCGAAATGACGTCTAAAGAATGAGTCTTGTATAAGGACGGGGCCCCAAGCATGAAGGGTACTAGGATGGGGATTGTCCTGATTGCTCCGTCAAGGGATATCATTAGGCAAGCCATTAGATTTTTTTTAACTAACAATGAAGCCGAGTATGAGGCCGCGATTGCATGTTTGGAATTATCCCGGGGACTCGAAGTCAAAAATATCAAACTCAAAAGTGATTCACAATTGATTATCAATCAAATACTTGCCAAATACGAGGCGAAAGACAGTTGAATGCAAGAATACTTAAGTAAAGCCGCCACTTTATTGGCTCAGTTCAGGAAGTGGAAAGTGATGCGAATCCTTCAAGAAATAAACTTTGAAGCTGACGCCTTGGCTAATCTAGGTTCGTCATCTGGGTAACTAAGAGAGAGTCGGAGTCCATAGTCCATCTCCTATGCTCCGTCCTGGACTCTAGCCTAGACGAAGTAAATTTTACCAGCCTGACTTGGGACTGACGGAATGACATTATCAATTATCTGCAGACAGGGACTCTCCCAGAAGATAGTAAGAAGGATCGGGCATTGAGAACCAAGGCGACCAGATGTTACATGCATGAGGAAGAGTTCTACAAAAGATCCTACCTCAGGCCCTTGGCTAAATACGTAGGACCAACGAAGGCCGAGTATGTGATGATGGAGGTACACGAGGGAAATTGCGAAAATCATTCCAGGTATGACTCGTTGGTAAAAAAGATAATGATGGTTGGTTACTACTGGTCTCGGATGGAAGAAGATGCCAAAGTCTATGTTTGAAAATATGAGAAGTGTCAGCGGCACTCCCCTATGATACATCAACCCACTGAACTAGTCCACTCGGTGGTGGTCCCGTGGCTATTTATGAAATGGGGAATGGACATCGTGGGCCCATTACCGGGATCTGTGAGAGAGGTAAGGTTCTTGCTGATCTTATTAGATTATTTCTCAAAGTGAGTAGAGGTCAAGGCGTATAAAAATGTTCATGAAATGCAGGTCATAGACTTAATTTGGGATCACATCATTTGTCGATTCGGAATACCAACTGATATTGCTTGTGGCAATGGTCGGTATTTCACGGGAAAGAAGGTTATCAAATTCTTGGAGGAGTTGAACATAAAAAGAGTCACATCGTCGTCTTATCATCCATGCAATAATGGACAAGCTGAGTCGACTAATAAAACCATCATCCTAAGCATCAAAAAGAGGCTAGAAATAAAAGAAAAGTGGCCAAAAGAGTTACCGAGGGTGTTATGGGCCTACAGGACGACAACCAAAACAAGCATCGGGGAAACCCTTTTTTCCCTGGTCTATGGAATCGAAGACTTTATACATGTGGAGGTTGGAGAACCCAGCTTCCGATACACCCAAACCACTGAAAATCTAATAAATAAGCCATGACGGTAGGACTGGAGTTATTGGAGGAACGTAGAGAGTTGGCTTTCATGCATTTGGTTGTGCAAAAGCAAAGAGTAGAAAGGTACTTTAACAGGAAGACGAATTTGAGGCACTTCAAATTGGGGACTACGTCCTATGAAAAGTCACCCTTACAACAAGGGATCCAAATGCGGGTAAGTTGCAAGCAAATTGGGAAGGACCGCATCAAATATTAGGAATTACGGGAAAAGGATCCTACCAGATCAAGGACGAGTCCAAAAAAGAACTAAAAACAACTATAACGTCAGTGACCTGAAAAACTTCTTTCTTTGAAAATAGACATGTATATTTTGTCTTTAGAAAATATTTATTTTTGATTAGTTATCCATTTCCTTGACAGGGATTGCTCATAAAATTGGAATCCCCCCCTAGAGGGTGCGGACACGTGTTGCACTCTTTTTCTTAGCCAAAGTTTTGTCCGAATCGGGTTTTCCTTGCAAGGTTTTAATGAGGAAATAATTCAAAAAGCAAGCTTAGTGTGTCACATCACGAAACCCGACTCCTCGGGACCTTGCGCTCGAGTTCTGAGGGGAGAAGGCGGATCTGTATACTCGTAAGGAGATCTCTTCAAGGACGAACTTTCACAAATTGGGACTGCTGGCAGTCACTGCACTCACCTGGGTTTTTTTTTGTAAATCTTGTAAAAGCCCCAAAAAGGGATCATGTACTTACAGGACGATTCGTCCCTCATAATCATAAAAGAACGAAATAGAAAAGACTTCACTCATTCTCTGTTTGAGTTAAATAGTAAAAAACGTTCAGAGGAAAACCGAACTCGGGAGCCATATGACCCCGTAAAACTGCTTCAAACAACACGACACGGCCATAGAGCCTCCGCGCGTGTAGGTCCTTTGTGCCTTTACATGGGTTTGAGATGTCTTCCCTATCAGCACTGAGAATAATGTATCTTCATTTATTTCGAAATAGGATGTCTTAAATCCGAATTTTGCACAAGCGTTCCCGGACGTGACATTCCCGGATTGGGTCAAGGAAATATGACCTCAAACACAAAATGAAAAAATTATATAAGCGTGCACCAGTCGTCAAAACTTGGCTTAAATAACAAATGTTCGAATATTAGCATAGTTCCGGTAGAGGGGCATATCGGTCATGCCTCGATGTCTAAGTGCAAATTAAAAAACCAACAGGTCATTATATGATCACAATTGTCGCAAAAAAACAAAGCGCATGTCAAAGCGTGAAAAAGAAAAATAGAAGACAAACTAGCAATTGTCATTTACATTAAGTGAGCGAGAAATGCTCACACAAAAAACATTAAGGGGAGGGGTCCAGGCCCCAAAGATCCATCAATCAGAGCGCAAAGGCTCAATACAAAAATAGCAAAGGGAACAGAGGCCCTGAAACATCCATCACATGACGCACATGCCAAAGCAACAACAAAAACTATTCACCACATGGCACACAGGCCCATCACAGAAACATTCGTTAAAAAGGACACACAAGCCCATCACGAAATCCCTAGAGCTCAAAAAATTGGCACCAGCCACCTGCATCATTGCTGATCATCACCGTAGGAACAGACCCTCAGAAGGCCTCCATACCAATGACCAAGGGCTCAAGACATACAAAGCTAAGCTGGGGAGAGAGCAACATCGCCACCGGAAGAGCCAGTAGAAGCATTTGAGGAGGGAGGCGTCTCTTTATTTAATTCATCCATGTTTGCCTCAACCATTCCCAAGTCCACCTCTGTGTCTACAAGGGCCGATAAGACATCAATTTACCTTATATCCACCCCTTGCAGGACCTCAAACCGGGTCTGGAGGACAGCGTAGTTCCAAAGCAAGATAGCCCTCTGTAGGTCAACCTTCTGGCGAAGCATCAGTCGTTGATTCTGGGCTCGAAGCTGGACACGGGAAGCTCCACCTGAACCAACTTCTTCCCTATCAATTGGCGGACCTGAGTCATGGTCTAAAAGGTCTCCTCCCGAGTTGCCAAAGCCTACTTGGCCTCTTTCCATATACCCTCCAGGGTAGTCCTACATTCCAAGAGATCCCTATGCTCAGACCAAAGCTGAGAAACTTCTTCCTGGAGGTGTCGATTCTCCTCTGTCAGCCTCTCCACGTCCTATGAGGACGAAGGCATATTCTTGAAAAGCTCAATGGTGAAGGAGACAGGAGCATGCCCCTGAAAAAAGGTTAAACGGATAAACTTAGCCCATGCACTCACGCTAAAATTAAAGGGTACGAGTAAAAAAACTCGTGTTACTTAAAGAAAGATGCCCGCAAGATAGGTCTAAAAGGCTTTCAAACTAGTGTTAGAACCAAGAGTAGACCAGTGTCCGCATCGCCACCCTTCATACTTCTGGGTTGCCCTTCACTAGCTCTCGGTCCTAATATAACCACAGTGGAAGAGATTCGCGCTCCCTCGACCTCCGTGGTCTCTCCTTCATCATCCTCCATGTAGACCATTTTCTACATCTCATCTCTCCAATACTCATTAAATTGGTGGCGCGTCCTCACATAAGAGCCAATCCTAGAGGTAGATGCCCCGACATCACCTGGAAGCGCACGCTTCCTACTCTCTCTGACCTCCGCGGCGGCCACATCAATGCGAGCCCGAGCCTCATCCTAGGAGGACACTTTCTGGGCTGAGCCCCCTCGGGCGAGGAGACCTTCAAGAAAAAGAGTTGATGAAGAAGTTAAGGTGGCATATCAATGCATAATCGGTAAAAGTACCAAACCAGCAAAAGAAGAATCACAGTGACTTTTTCCTTTTCACTTGTCAGCTGAAATGGCTCTCCAAGTCCTCTCAGCACCATAAGAGGCGCAAAGCAGACCCATCACCCAGCTAAAGATATTAGGCAGGGGCTCGGAGACCACCGTGGCCGCTAAAAGAATAAAGAATAACACGGTTATAGAGAAGTAGAAGAAATATAGGAAACATAGGTACGGATACTTATGGGCACAGTTTCATTGCTCCGGCAGGGGACCGAGATCAACATCATGGAGGCGGTGGGTATGAATCATTAGGAACCAATCACACCATCCCTGGTCGTGATCATCTTCAGCATTAATGATTAGGGCCTGGGAGCCCCGAAAAGCCAAATTTATTATCCCCCCGCGAAGCACCCGGGGGCGTAAATGTGGATAATGTGATCCAGAGTGAAAAGAAGGTCAGAAAAATCTACAAAATATTACATGCATCAAACTATTCTCCAGGTTTGGGGCACCAACTACCCTAGACAGACACCCTATTGGCGACAAAAATCCCCAATGACCTGGTGGACTGGAAGGTTAAATCCGATGGTAAAATGGTAAGTATAAATTAGCGACATCCCTGGGATGTGTTGTGTGATGCTTTCATTGATGGAGGGAGGAAATATTTCTACCTCTGGGACCCACCGGCAGTCGATGAGGACCTGAGGAATAATAGAGTGGTTTATCAGTAAAAAGATACCTTCTACAGGCTCATAACAAATGTTTACACTAAAATCCCTCTCGGAATTAAAATTATAGGGGATGATTTCGGAAGCTGTAGAACCCAAGTCAATGACTCGGGTAAGGTTAGAAGATGAGGGTCAATGATGAACGAAAGTCAAAAAAGTAGCACTGAGCTCTTCCCTCATTCTGGCGAGGGTAGGATCGCATGAAGAACCAGAAGAAGATGAAGAAGTAGACATAGTAAGAATGGAGGTTTGAAAAAAGTAAGAAGTTGTGATGACTCGAAAGGAGGAGATAAGAGTGAGAGTAAAGAGAAATGATCAGGGTCATTAGTTTATATAGTCGGTTGGTGTAATCATTTCCATTGGAAAATGAAGCGGCATTGTCACACCCCGACTTCGGGGGCGCCTGAATGGCCCGAGCATACCACCTGTATATCATAGCGTGAACATATAATTATCTAGACCGACAAGGCCTCGAAATGACAATCACAAGAGAAACTGTAAATGACAACCTGAACAAGTGACAGTAAAACCAACATGTGTTCGTATATCTTAAGGACGACAAGGACACAACTAATCTCAGAAGGCCGGCAAGGCCATAACAATAGTACTATCAGACTGACAAGGAGGTTGACCATGTCATACAAAATGACAATACATAACCCACCGATCTACAAGCATCTAAGAGTCATATAATAAATAACCAGGTCGGGACAAGGCTTCGCCATACCAAATATATGTACATAAATGCATACCCAGACAGGAAGAGGTTAGTTCACAACTCTGAAAGCCGAAGACGAAGCGAGGAAGGCAGCTACAGAGCAGCAGATAAGGAAGAGATTTAGGCAACAACATTAACCTACCAGACTCTAAAGAAAGGGTACCACTTATTTGGAAACTCATAACTTGTCGGTTTCCAAGTGAAACTCGATGCTACTTTAACACAAGGGCCGGTGTCCATCATTGAAAGTGGCATCTCTCTTTGCGCACATTGGAGAAAGTGCTCTGCTAGTGAAATCGGTCAATTGACACCTATAATTGTTTCAACCAAGGTCGAGCACTCTTCTAGAATTTTTGGATGCACTATCATTTTAAGTGTAACTCCAACTTAAACAGAAACTGGCCTGGAACTATATGTAAGGGTACTCGCATCCACTGGCTGCAAGGAAACAACTGGATTGGCTTTTCTAACTCTCTTTAAAAGAGACTGCTTTTAAATTCACTTGCCCTAGAACCTGTTTTTATTGATATTGATCTAGAATCAGTTATTCCTAGTTTTTTTATTATTCCTAGACAGCAACTCCGAAAGAAAAAAAGTGCTCCAGCTCGAGCTCAATAGTGATCCTACTGAGGAGGCTCATCAAATCGTCTATCTGCACCTGCGGGCATAAAACACAGTATTCCCCAACAAAAGAGACATTAGTATGAAATATGTAATGAATATGTAAGGCAGGTAAACATGTATAAGAATGTAAAGTAAGAGTAAGGCGCATAAGTCAACCTGAAACTCAGATGAACACCTCGGAGCGCACACAACTAATACAACCATAAATATATGCATGTAAGTAAAATAGGACCACTCTATGAGGCCATATAATATCATATCAAATCCCTCTGTGGGGTGAGCTCATGATAAACTGCCCGGCCATATAGGACGTGGTGGTATTTACCAAATGATTAGTGGTGTGCACATATAAGTGTATGTCCGGCAGATTATAGCGCGGTGTGGTGTGATAAAATAGATACATAAATGTATGTTCAATGCAAGACCAAGCTCAAGAGACACTACAATTCGAGTCGAAGTGACCTATTGTCGTTATCCGCTGATTATCGTTATTGCCGCTACGTTCTTCAACCTTAACTAATCATCAAGAGACATAATGAATATGGAAAATACGATTAACAAAGAATACTCAAGGGATATGAATGACTTGAACGAGAGGAGCATAGAAATCTTGCGCTTCTCTGTAGAGAATCGTTTCGAGGATGTACTTATGTTAAATCATGCGAAAGAAATAAATTAGCCTTACATACCTTATTCACGAAGCTACAGTGTCCCACGAGTATCTCATACCTACTACGGACGGTTATCTATATCACACAAATGGTTGGTGTCAATATTAAATTCATATTCTATAGGAAAGTTCATTAGGACACTTTATCGAACAACTTATGTGTGTAACTTCATGGGGTCATTGATAGTTCAATTTAACATGTATTAGAACAATAATCCTCATAATCACTCCTTCTCATACCCACCATGCTATCCATACCTTTACAACTCCATTTGGTAGCTTAAGTCATATAAAAATAGCCCAGACAATAACATAATCTCAGGTTTCATAGTTACTAGTTTCTTCAAGAATCTTCCAACAAAATTCAATCCAACACTTGTACAACTTAAGATTAGGCTAGGGAAGATGAAACTTACCTAAAATATACCAAGAATCCTTTGTTCTTTAACTTACTTCAATACCAAGTCACTTCCTAAGTCGTCACAACGAGAAGGAAAGAAAGTTAACGGTAACTACGATATTCTTAACGTCGAACTTGTGTGGTTTATCTTTGAATTTAGTTGCAAATTGATGGAGGACCTTTGAGAGAGATTTGGGACGATCTAGGGTCTGGTTTGGATGTGAAAACTAGGACCCAATGTCCAATAAGATGATATATAGCACTTAACATTTTTTCCACCGCCCAGAAAAATGGTCCACTTTTACGGTTCGTACAATTTGTACGGTCCGTAATGTTCTCTGTATTTCTCAGATTGTCAAACTTTCAATTGCATTGGAAAGTAAGCTCTCTGAACTTGAGTTTAGATAGGTTATACACTCCATAATCCATTACATACTAGGAGATATATCCTCGATAAGGTAAGCCAAAAATCAGGTCCAAAATTCTGCCTATCTTTCCTCGAGTTTCGACGAATTTAATTTCTTTTGTCCATTTAACCCCAAACTCTTATGAAACATACGTAACAATTGTTTAAATTTGTTTCCTTCCACAAATGGTATGTTAGCCTGACCGAACTTTACGTTACTTTACTTACAACGCATATGAGCGCGAAAATACGGGGTATAACAGGTGTGCCCGGTCAGTAAGGGTCAATTAGTGTCTTTGAAAGGGAGCCGCCGATTTAGTGATTGAGTGCATTTAATGATCAACTAACAAAACGTCTCCCAATAGGAAAAGAAGTGATGTTTTGGTTCCCGCGAAAAGTTTTGGAAAAATCACAGACTCTTCCACTTCCTGGACTCATGAAATAAAGGGTTCGGAAAGTGGGGGACTATCTGTATTGGGTGAAAACGCCCCCAGGACATCTGATGCGTCCAGGAATTCCTACAACCCCGAGTCTCTATACAACTGTCTCTCACTCTCAACAACCCCCATCACATCAACCCTCCTAGATCAGAGCGCCGCAGCGCGCATGGCACGGTGACATCAACACGGTCACGTCATCACAACTTTATGGGGGCATAATAGTCTATCTTTGTCTTATATATTAAATATTTAGAAGAGAAGGAAGACACAATATATTCTCACTAAGCTTACCTTTGTAACTAAGATCTCTCTCTCAAAGCAGTATACCACTCCAAGCTCTTATTCTTACTTTATTCACTGTTCATTTCGAATCTAGCTTATTTACTCATTTTACTTGCTTATTCTCGTATTTGTTTAACCTTTTATTTTACACATCCGTAATCTTACTAGTAATATCGGACTCACAAAAGAGGGTCTCCTGATCGAATACAACATACTTGTCTTTAAACCTTAGAATACGAATCTCTAACTATATTTTTTTATTAGAATCATTTTCACCAAAAAATAAATAAAGTACATTTCACATTCACACTGAAACATATTCTACAAAAACACAGACGCACTAAGACTCTATAGTGCCTTGGTACGAAAGAAATGATTCCTTAAGAAATATTTCATCCGTCTCAATTTAACTGTCTTAGTTTGACTAAGCACGTAATTTAAGAAATAAATGAAGATTTTTAAATATTGTGGTCTCAAATTTTTCAAAATTTACTAAATATAAAAAGATGCACTCTTTTTGGGATAAACCAAAAAAGAAACTAAGACACTTAAATTGGGACGGGGGGAGTATTTTTCTAGAAAATAAGTAGTTTCTTTACTCTTTTTTTATGTTTGGTAACTAAATGAAAAAATATTATACTAACATTAATATTTATATATAATTTAGACAAAAACTATTAGGATGAAGGTGGGATGACTAGGGTAGAGGGGGATGAGGGGTCCGAGGGTGGGGGTGGTGAGCAGGGCTGGGTGCCAATGGAGGTTTGGGGGTGGGAGTCGCAGGGGAGGTGGGGAGGGTGTTGGAGGAGTACTCAAATCAGCATGGGATGCAGTAAATTAGAAAAATTCATTATATATTTGGCAAGAATAAACTACTTTTGATAAATTCCAACTTGATCTTTCATTATCACATTACATTACCCTGTGCTTTAAATTTCTATTTTGATCTTAGTGTTTTGAGTGTCAAATGACCGAATTTCACTAAATTTTGACTTGATATCTGAACAAAGTCCACTACTACAAACAGAATTTCACTAAATTTTGACTTGATATCTGAACAGAGTCCACTACTACAAACAGCAAGAACACCATTTATCATCCGTCAGAACATAGGCTTGATATGCTCCATCTCATTATGATAAATTAATGAATAATATGTTACAACATAAAAAAGAAGCCATATATGTACAAACCCCGACTGCAATAAGAGATTTGCAAGAAAACCATGATCAGATGTATCCCCATGTGGCCGTGTTGGTCACGAAATCTTGGGAAAATAAAAAACCTCGCCCTCTAGCCTTTCCCAGAATTATGCACATAGGAAGAAATTTCCAGGCAGTTGTGAAGCTCAAGATCAATCAGCTTAAACGAGAACGCTCATTTCCTCCATTGCACAAATCAAGTATTGTCTGTGATAGAACTTCCAGTTCTGCAATCAACTTCTCTAATTCTTCGCCAAGACACTATACGAGTCTAAGTATTCTGAATCATGCAACAGGATGTAATGTCCATCCTCTATAGCCTTTATGTGTTCCCCATCGTACCATGTTACCATTCCTGCATAACCCAATTCAATATGAGTAGAAAAATACCAGTGCTAGCAGAAAGAGAGATTACAGACTCCTTTTGGACTTCTAGGAGTGGTAGCTCCCAGAGATGCATATCTAGATACAAGAAGTTCATATTCATATTTCAACTTCCACGTTGGTAATATAATATCAGAACTAACATATGTATGTGTCTGTCAAAAACGTGTTCAAGAGGCTTGACAATCGTTCCAAATGCATTAGCTAGCAAGGATGTCAATGTATCAAATACTATGTGAGATTGTAGAATATATTTTCCCTGGTGATGAAGCACCATACTGCAAGGAAAGGAATAGTAGCAGTAATCTCGCCTAGTTCAACATCAGCTTTTTAGAGGAAAGAAACAAGAAAGATCCGATGACATCCTTGGTGTAGATAATAGGCAGCACAGTATCAAGAATGTACATAGATCAAGATGTGAGACGATACCTGGCGCAGTAACTGGTTCCTGTTCTCTAGTGACATGGAGCATGATTGTTCCTGAAAGTACTGTTATAAATCCACATATCTCAGAAACTATGTCGCTGACACTTTGTCCTGCCCAGTCCTGCAAAGCAAGAAGACAATGCAGATGAATATTCAAAATACCTTGTATCATATTCATAGAGGACCACAATGAAGAAGAGCTTCAATTGACAGGATACCTTGAACATTATTGCGCTTGCGATGATGGTCATGGTGGTGAACATTACATAATATATTGGAGAAACAATTGCTGTGTTGAATGTATCCAGTGCCTATCAAATGATGTATAGATATCAGTAATGCTTTTAAATGTCCCAAAGGGAACCAACTTGAATGACCCATACAATCATACATGTCATAAACTCCGAAACAAAATTATGCATCTCGTGTTAACAGTACACACTTCAAATGAACTATTCTTTTAGTCGTCCAGCTGCAGTCAAAAGGTTTTATCAATCAATCAAGCATCAACTATGCATCCCCCGTTCATCTAATTAGGAAAATTTAATGACAACCGACCAGAATGTTAGCAGAACACTCATTTTGCTAGATTAGAAAACAGAACTACTTGTTTGAAAAATCAAATATCATGCTGCTCAATCATCAAGCTTTCAAGAAAGACCAACAAGTAACTCAAAAGGAAATGAATTGTGATCCAATCCATAAGGATGTACCAGAAAATACAATATTTTTGTTACTTGACCAGCCATCAGGAGAAGCAAATACAACGGATACGCTAATCAATAAGATTAATGAAGTAGCAATTAATGCAAAAACAACCAATTGGAGAGCAAGAGTCATGCTTTTAATCCTCCAAGCTACCAACAAATGAACTATATACCATTTGATCCCTCTATCAGCCAAAAAATATTAATTGTGATAAAAATATGTAATCGAGGGATTTTACCTTGTCATGAATCCATTGATTCTATTTGACTTATTACTACTCCCTCTTTAGTACTTTATGAGTGGGGTGGGAAGAAATGGAATTTTCTTTTTATTTCACAAATGGGGATTATTGAAGTGTGTGACCATCTGATCTAAAAGCTTAAGCTGTTAGATAGAATACACTTTTAATATTTGATTATATTCTCAACACGCCCCCTCACGTGCTAACCTGATTTTTTTCATGGTCCAAGCACGTGGAAATTCTTTTTGATAATGGGTGGCGGTGAGGTTCGATCCCAGGACCTTTGGCCTGCTTTGATACCATATTGAAGTGTGTGACCATCTGATCTAAAAGCTTAAGCTGTTAGATAGAATACACTTTTAATATTTGATTATATTCTCAACAGGGATATGCTAGATCACATATCTATAGATAGATCAACCGGTGGATTCGCCCCTCTCAATATAGGATAAGAACGGGCATTCCTAGAGGACTGCTCAGGTTGCACATTGAACTATTCATGCGCATCTAATAAGAGATTCTTCTTTAGCTGAATTTTTTCCAAATCACAAAAACATGAAAAAAAACATAAACAAAGTCTGCAATTTTGGAGAATGTTCTAGCATAGTTGGGATCAATTCTTATGATCAAGTTTACGCTTTATCTTTGGGACAAATACCGAGACACACTATGAAATAATTAGCACCAATAGAAGGAGAGCATAAAGCCGAATAACTACTTTAATATCTAAATCTAAACGAATGATAGCAAATATGCACATAGATGCATGATCTAAACTACTCTCGGATATGGGCAAGCAAAGGTTTGCTAGGTTGATAAGAATACATCAATTAAGAACGAAACAATCACAAATTAGATGGGGTCGGCTTCTCAAATCCCCTGTTTCCATTCCGCCCTATAGATGAAGTATTACCTTATTAAGGTAATTCAGCTGTGTGATGACACATATAACTGCTACACAAAGAAAAAACCATGTCTGAGGGTAAGCAACTTGACTAATTCCTTCCAAAGTAAGTTTTATTGCAATTCCAATAGCCTTTATGCTGACAATCTGCAAAAGACCATGAAAAAACTACAGCAACCGATCTCTGGACAAGCTAGAAAACTGTTGATATGTTCAAAACGCATCATATCCATAAACAGTTTGGTCCACATTGAAGCTAAGAATAGTAGCTTAGACGAAAACACAATTACCGTGAATGAACCCATTAAGGAACAGATTCCCAAATAAACCAGTATATTTGTCTGCCCATAGCGAGGCTCAAAATGCAAAATCAAAGCTAGCACCATCGATAAACTTGCAGCTACATAAATCATAAATGCTACAGACAGAGGCAGTAAGAGGAAATTAGTAATAACTTCTACAAGTGCGATGAGGTTTCTCTAACCTATGGCATGATTAACAGAAAAGCATGTATGTTGAGGCACAAAATTCAAACCTGGTTGAGTTGCTAAAATCCAGATTTCTTGTACAGAAGCTGGCATATACTCCTGAGGTGCATGGATAACAATGACCACTGAACCTACAATGCATGAAACGCATCCCAGTACACCTAATCTTTGCAATCGTTCTTTCAACATAAAGTGCGCCAAAACAGCACTATTCAAAAATTCACCAAGGTCAGTTTTGCAAACACCACTCATGGTACATTATTAGAAGTTACAAACAGTTCATAAACTTCAAACTCATACCTGATAATGATACTTAAAACACCAAGAGGGGTCACCAGAACTGCTGGAGCATAAATATAAGCCACAAAATTGGCCACCTCCCCAACGATCACTGCATATCCAAAGCCAAAAGTTTCATCAAATTTCAAAAACCACACAATACCAATACATTCCTTTTCCCGAAAGGGGGTTAAGGTATGGAGACAACTCATAATCTACTCACTTGTTATCATGCCTGTCCACCAAAGTGGTTCAAGCAAATAAGCATAGCCTCCAACTCCTGCAGCAAATATCACAATAACTGTTTAAGTGAGTGAACTGAAGTTGGCACAATAAGGACAAAATGATCTTGTATTACAGATTTTAATTGGTTTCAGGTCATGAATTGATAAATTGAAGGACAATGTGGCACTAAAAGACTTCAGAACAACTGAAAATAAGTAAATAAAACATTGCAGTTCTAATTTAAAAAATCAATAGAATTAATATATCAAAAGAACAGAAGAAATTTCAACAACAATTTGTTAAAAACAAAGCAGAAGACTGAAGTATTTTATATTTTTAACTGTTACCAACTCAATCACAATAAATAGTGATCACACCTGACATGTACTAAGCTTGTCAAACAAACCCTTTAACCACAAAACATCTTTAATCGCCTCGGCCATAGCCATATATATAGCCCCATAGTAGATAATGTTACAAGATGTTGTAATGGTGCCTTCCAGCTATCAACACAACCGCCAGTACAAAATTTATAGCCTGTGAGTGATCATTTTATATCAAGATCTCTGGCATAATCAGAGTCCATAAAAACTAACAAAAGTATTACTATTTCTCCCCAACTTCAAACATATATCTAAACTTCACACCAATATCTAAGAATGCAAGATACACAACCTATTAATGCGCTTTACATGGACAAACAATAACTTTACATACTAACATTTTGTTAAATTTCCATATGATCATTGCATACATAATAGAAACAATATTGGAATATGGAACCCGCACCATATATATCTTCCCTCTTCATCTTGCTCGTGACTAAGTTGTTGCTAGGCTGAAATGTGCAACAAGAACAATATTTGTGAAATGTGCAACAAGACCAATAGCTTCCTATCTCTTCATCTCCATGGAAAAAGTTTTCTTAACAACTCTCAAAGTCATTCATTTCAAATTCATGTTCAACTATATCTTCAATGTGAATGTCTATCAAATCAAATCCTCGGCATATCGTAAGATGCCATAACTTTAAATTGGCAATCCAATCAAATTTCTCAACATAACCTTTTTGTCAAATTGAAGGGGAGCCTTGGAGTAACCGGTAAAGTTGTTGTCATGTGACCAGGAGGTCATGGGTTCAAGCCGTGGAAACAGCCTCGGGCAGAAATGCAAGGTAAGGCTGCGTACAACAAACCCTTGTGGTCCGGCCCTTCCCCAGACCCCCAAGAACCTCATTTAGATACCAGATTGTCAAGATCGAAGTTTAAAAAAAAATTAGAATTTCATAACAAGCCCTTCACAACAATAATTAAGATAATAAACAGAATATAGCAAGAAAACAAACACAATACTTAATATGATTCAGTCATTACATCTATGTCCACGGTAAAGAGGAGCAACCCACCATTACAAAAGATGGTACAAATGATATTAGAGATAATACTAATTTGAAATATACTTTCGAAAAATCGTTGTATTTTAAGAGTCTCTTATACGATATTCGTTTCTTCTCTTTTCTTCTATTAGTTAGCTTGGATTGAGAAAGCTCTGCCCAATAGCGTTTTATGACTTTGCTTTACTATTACTTTATTTCTTGATTTTAATCTTTTACTATTAGTATTCTAATAATCTGTAGCACAAGCAAAATTACCTCATATGGTTCTTTCTCTGTAGTGAATACTCACAACTATGTTAACTATACATAGATGTTGTTGCCACAAAACTCATTTAACTCTAAACAAGTCTCACATTGTGAACTCTATAATTGCGAAGCAGAAGGCGTCTATTTAACAATTTCTCAAGTAAAAGCAAAAGTCAACTATGATGATTTTCCAAACCTGCTCGAGTGCCAGCAGCAGCAGCACGCTTGAGACCTTTCTTCTTCAAGATAAAGCTAGTTCCAATAAACAAGCTTGATGATATTGCCAGAATTAACCCTCTCCAATTGTCGGAAATCGTCATCCTCCTCTTCTATCTTCAACTATAATACAAGGTCAAATGTGTACCGTACCCAAAAAAGGATTGGTAATTCAAAATTACAAAATCTAAGATGACGACGAATATAATTCCTGCCAAATAGACTGGAAAAAAAAAAACAAAAAAGCTCAATTATCACCTTAGAAAAGACAAAAGTGGATGAATGACATTCGATAATGTGTTATATATAGATCTTTTTAAATACATAGAAGACTAGATCAATGTAGGGGTTTAGGAGAGGGAGATCTGAAAAATTGATAGACTTGGAAAATTCTGCCTCTCCCCTATTGCATCTACGGTTCAAAGTCGTTGTTGTCGTATTGTTGTTGTTTCTGAAGCTTCGTTTTTATGGATTGGTTGATTCACTGTGATGATGATGATGGCGACTTCCATTTATTGATAGTAATGCTAAGCTTTTTGTGAAGGGAAAAGTACGAGAAGGCGAAAACCCGCCTTTATCATAGGCTGGTTGGTCAGGTGAGACGTAAATTAAAGATATGTGTAAGTGTAATTCGTGCAACGAAGAGGATCAACGGGATACAAATTCAGCAATATTTTTTGTAATATTTCAGCAAATATTATTACCATACGAATTCAAATTCGCGACGTCGAAATGGTTGTACCCCAATCACCTTGTCACTTATCAACTCGTTTGTGTTTCTTGAGCTATGCTAAGCTAGTATATCCCTAATAGTGTGATCGTAATCCAAAAAGCTGAATATAAAAAAAAAAATTGAGGATACGAGAGTTGATGAGGTCATGGTTAACGATCCACGAAGGACCTTACCTCACCTACCAAAAACCCAAATTTTGTCTTTCTGACCTGGGGGCCACTTGTCATATTCACATTGTATTGTTCAAACTTCAAACTCCAAACTTGTCTCCTTTGGGTTTTTCTTGTTTTGTTTAATTTAATGAGAGTAGAATAATCATTATTCTCTTAATTAAGCGGCTTAATATTCACATGGGTCAGTCGTTATGTTGAAAAAAAAGAAGAAAAGGTTAGTACGTTATGAATTTAATATATATTCCGTTGGATCCCAAATATTAGTTTCATGTAGGTTTTGAAGCTTAAAATTTTGAATTTTTGAGGTTGTGATTATTTGAACTTAAAATTGTGTTTGAACATTTATTTTATTTGAAAAAAAAATTGATTTTTGTGAGTGGATGTGAAATTTCTCTCAAATTGTGAAGATAAATTTTCAAAATATAATTCAAAAATCTATGGCCAAACGGTAGCTTAATATGTTGGCAAACTTAAGGTCTTGTTTGGACATTGAAATTTTTTCGTCCTTTAAAAATAATAAATTTAAAATATTATTTGGTTATATATTAAAATATTTTTTGATTAGTTTTTGTAAATGAAATTTGAAAATTTGATATAGACCAGGCTTTCGAGTTATATTTTTTTCTCTCCAACAAAACTGCAACTTTTTTTTGCAAATGAAATACATTACAAACAAAACTTTAATTTTCAAATATTATTTTCAATTTCAACTTCAAAAACTCTTTTTTATAAGTTTTAACTAAATTTCAATCCAAGCGCCTACTAAATCCGGCTCAAGATATTGGTTATTTTACACAAATAGTATTCATTATAACTCCTCTTTTCCGTCTATTTTCATTTTTTTCTATTGACGAAGTGTTAATTAAATATAAAAATATTAATTAAATGAGATATTTAAGAAGAGATAAACAGTAGTATAGATTTCTTATCTATCTCTCAGAGTGAGTCAGGGGATATCTAAATAAACTGGAGATAAATAATTTGGACAAGAAGTAGTATCACTTAACAATTAAATTTTTGCATTTGAAAAATTCAACTAATAGAAACTAAAAACTCTTTTGACCTTTTCGGCCAATATGTTCTTATTGCCATATACTTCTTTTCTATTGAACAATTCATTTCTCGATTTTTATATTAACCTTTTAAATTAAGAATTTAAAGAAATCAGGAAATGTATTTGAGCCACTTGGCACTTGTCCCTCTATATTTTTGGTATTAAAAAGCCAGCCATAATAAGCACGTGGTTGTCCAAATAAGAAGATTGAAAGCCATCAGAGGGACTTCTTTTTTTGGGCTGAATAAACTGTATTTTATTGAAAGTAATAAGGAAACTAAGGCGAATAAATACGCAGAAACTAATCTACCGTAGTTGATTTAGTTTCATATTAAGTTTTTGCGAAGTTTAAATAGGATTTGGCTCCTCTCCATTTCTTCCACTTGTCTCTTTGATAATCCAACAGATCAGAATTATTTGCTCAATCAAAAGACTTTAACAGTTAATTATTCTCTCTCTTCTCAAGATAAATCCAATTACCTTTTCTTAAAAAAATTCCACAAAAGAGAGCCGATGCAAAAAAAACAAATAAAATTTTCTTCCACTTATTTCTCGATAGGAGTGACTGCTAATCAAATTCTATTATATTAATTCAAAAAATCTGTTTTATGAATATACCCACATAGAACGCAAAATTAAATCGAAATACTATTGAAAATTTTATTATGAATATACCCACATAGAACGCATATTAGATAGCCATAACTTTTTAATGCTCTAAAGTCTACGTGTCAAGAAGAAAACGGGTCTTGTTTTACTTTTTCTCTTTATTTCTTGTTTGTGTTTTCATTGACCACAACTATTTCACTTTCTCTGTTTCTTTTTACACACAAAGAATTCTTCTATTCTTCAACCTGCTGCTTTTACTTTTTTTTTAAAACAAATTTAAAGATTAACAATTTACATTATAACAATAATAATGTAACTAATTAATCAACTAACAAAACATGATCTACAAAGATAGATGAATTATTATTTGAAATTGTAAAAGACTAATATAATATATATTTATATTTGACGTTAATAGCTGGAATCAATAATTCTTAGTATTAAAAATCAAATATAATACTTCATCCGTCTCAATTTATGTGACACTTTTCGCTTTTCGATAATCAATTTTACTAAATTTTAAAGCTAAATTGGATTAGATTAATTTAATATTTTAAGATTAAAATTTATATATTTGAAAACTATATAAAAAGTACTATAATTTGCAACTTTTCTCATATCAATTTAGAGTAACTTTATTAATGCACTAATAAAGCTTATTCTATATTACCAATCTAAAAATTCAAAAAATATATTACCATCAATTTGTGTTTGGACACGAAATTTTATAACTAGTATATATATATACATATAGTCAAATCCTTAATTTCACGTCAGTCCTTCATAAAAGTAGGAACACTTGTTCCTCGAGGGCTAGCATTTTACACCTTCGATCAGTATATGAAACTATTGGTATATGCTTTTTATGCAAGTAATTATTAAATTTTACATTTACTTTGAAATTCGAAATTATTTTAAAAAAATTAAATTCAAAATCCAATACGTAATATGTAAATTCAAACAGAAAATTATAATTTTTAAAATTTTAATACATGCAAGCCAGTCAAAGGGGAAGAGGACACATTATGTGGAAAAACCGAAAAAGTAAAGAACTTATTGTTCCCCATATGAGGGTGCAGCGATGGCCAGTGAGTCTGCAATAAGCAGATGGCCACGGTACGCTACAATTCTAACACTGGGACCGGAGACTTTGATTATATAATGCGTGTTTAGTACGTCAGAAAACGTTTTCAATATTATTTTTGAAAAATAAAGTGTTCTATGATGTTTATTACCAAAAAGTATATTTCACTAAAAAGGAAGAAATGATATATTTTACTAGGGCTGGCCAGTGGGCCGGGCTCGGATCTGGCGGGGTCGAGGTCGGAGCGGGACGGGAGAAGGGGTCGGGGTGGGACGAGAAGGGCCTGGCCTGTCTGGCGGGGTCGGGGGAGGCGGATCAAGTGGACTTGCTCAGCCTCGTCCGATCCCGATCCCGGATATCGGGCTGGGTCCGCGGTTTTTTTTTAAATAACATATGTATAAAACTCAATAAACAAAATAAGATAGTGTAATAAAAACATCCCAATCTTTGTTTTGTGCCTCTTATATTATTTAATAGACATGTGATTTTTTGTAATACAAAATTACAAATACAATTGTCTAAAATCTAAATTGCAACTTTGTGGTGTTGTCCAAAAGTTGCAAATTACATAATAAAATTGCAATTAAAAAAATTACATTCTCAAAAACACATTCTAATTGCTTGATGATTTCCTGTGGTTCTTCGGTTGGAATTGATATTTGTTGGTCAAATTGATCCACGCCGCTTCCACTACCTTGATTAAGATTTCGTTGTAGTTTTCATCTTCTTCTTCGTTGATCTCAGGTTGTGCGACCTTCTCGCTCCGCTCGTATCCAATCTCTCGAATAATACCGCAATTTCCAAGTTGTCTCCGGCTAATGAGTGTATGTGGTCTCCTATTTGATATCTGCCGTGAAAAAGCGCTTCAGACGCGATTGATGACGCTTGAATGTTCAAAACATCTCGGCCATCAATGAAAGTGTCGGAAAGGTCTTCTCATTCCCTCCAAGATTTCAAAGCAAGTCTTCATGTCCATCTTCATTGATAACTTCTTGATACTGATGCAGAGAACCCTGCAAAATAAAAATATCCAACTCGCTAATTTGGTTAGTAGTAGAGGTATGCGGCCGCACATTCTATTTACGAGGCTTTCAATACTAGCGCGAAACAAAGATGTCTTTTGTGAGGTTGTGTTGAAGATGAAGAAGATGGTATGGAAGCCTGTAAGTTACTAGCATTTTCTTGTTGATAAAATCTATATATTTTTTTGCATTGGTGTTCTACGCTAGACAACACTTCTTCTTTAGTTTGACTTTGTTCAATAGGTGGTGGGTGATTTAGATTTTTGGGACTTGGAGGTGGTAGTACTTCTATACAATCGTAAATAGTTTCAATTAGTGATTTAGTACCGTCTATTTTAATAGTAGGATTTAATACAGAACCAATAATATAAATAGTGGGAATAGGAATAAAATATTTTTTTAATAGCTGCCTTATAAGCTGGTTTTTCCATATATTCACTAAGTAATAAAAATATTAAAGTTATATAAAACAACATAGTTGAAATAGTAGGATAATATATACCGGAAAATTCTTTTGTTGCTTGAAAAAATTTCTCTAAAAATACAATAAGTTCGGAAATTTTTACCCAATCACTATCTAAAATCATATCAGTTGAATTTTTATTATGAGAGTTAAAAAATAAAGTTATAGGTATTCTATAGTCATAAGCAACAAGTAGTTACTCGTATAAAGAATTCCACCTAGTGGATACTTCTTGTGGAATTTTTCTATAAGGTAGTCCACAATCGTGACAAGTTTTTTTATATTCTTTTCTACGTTGTACTTTATTACTTTTAAAAATAAAGTTTATAGCAAATTGTATTTTACTAAGAATGTCTTCAAAAATTGATAGACCATCCTTTACAATTAAGTTATATATATGGCACGCGCATTTTATATGAAAATGATCTGGAAAAGATGGAGTTAAACTATTTTTAAAAATTGTAATTGCGTAATTGTTAGAAGAAGCATTATCTAATGTAATAGTCATAATTTTATCGGTTATTCCGTAATAATGGCACACTTGATAAATATTATCTGCAATAAAAGTACCAGTGTGCCTATCATCTATATATCTATACGCTAAAATACGTTTTTGCATAGACCATTTATAATCTATCCAATGACAAGTTACAGTTAAATAATCATGGCCGTTAGTACTACGACCTATATCAGACATGATAGATATTTTGCCATTAAAATGATATAATGAAAAACGTAAATATTGTTGATATTCATGCGCGAATTTAAATACATCTCTCTTAACAGTTGACCTAGGAAAATCGTTAAAAGCAGGATTATATATATCTCTAATGTAATGAATAAAATCGGGAGATGAAGGAAATGAAAAAGGCAAACCCTCCACATCAACTAATTTTGATATTGCTTTCCTATCTCTATGTTTATTGTATTTAGAGCCTACAATTTCCCCCGTCATAGGGTTAATTTGACCCTGTACTTGGTCCGGGACAATATCAGTATGTGAACCTTGTCCCGATGGAGCGAACGTTTGCGCACCCGGTTTTGAAGTCTGGTATTGGGCATACCTAGCTGGATGAGCACTTACTACGTGTCTAATTAAACCCCCCATCCCACCGTGACCTTTTCCAGTTTTAAATTTTAAAACATTTTTACAAATTTTACATATAGCTACTTGATTCTCTACGTCCCTATCAAAAAATGTCCATGCATCTGATTTTAATGGTCGTTTTGCTGGACCTCGTCTCATACTAGGGGGAATAGGAGGTATTTCAGTTGAAGGTGCACTAGTGGGTGTGTTGTCATCAACATTAGTAGGTGTATCATCTAGATCATCGTCTAAATTAAAGTCTTCTTGAGTTTCAGAAAATAGCTCCTGGTCTAAATCTAATGGTATTGTAGGAAAATGTTGAGTATCAACAAAATCATCCTGTGTAGGAATAAGATAACTAGAAGAAGTACCTTTGCCCTGGTTGTCCCTACTAGAAGAAGCACTCTTACCCTTACCCTTAAACATATCTTTTAATCCTTCCATTTTAATTATGATAATAAATAATTAAAGACAATAAAATTAAGTGCGCTAAATAAAATAAACAGACAATAATAATTTAATGAAGGAACGAATGTATCAAACGCCGACGTAACGTCGACGTGTAATCGAGAGGTTGAAAATTGAAACTTTGCTCGAAGGAAGATCCGCAAGCTAGTTGCCAACTTCACTCCCAATTCCCAAATGAATAAATAAAATTGAATATTTAGTAAACAATGTAGACTTGTAGAGAGATATATTGAGAGATTAGAGAGATTGTAGGAAGATTTGTGAGAAAGATGAAGAGAAAATGAGTTATTTATAGTTGAAAATTGGGTTAAAGTGTAAATATAATAACTTATGGGTTAAAAATAAATATTAGGGGGGGGGGGGGTGGGGGGGGGGGGGGGGAGGCCTAAAATGGCCGTTGGCCAACGGCCAAAATCTAAAATGGCCGTTGGTACAACGATCATATTTGCAAAGGGGGGACAAAGGGCGGGGTCGGGGTTGGGATCGGGACGGGGTCGGGTCGGGCGGGCCTGGGGCGGGCTCGGGTCTCGCGGGATGAGACATTGTCCCGTCCTGAGTTCGAGGCCCGCCAACGTTTTTTTTTTTTTAGCGGAGTCGGGGCGGGGTCGGGACGGGGTCGGGCCGTCCCGGCCCACTGGCCACCCTTATATTTTACTCCACTTTTAGGTAGGGTAATCATTCTTTACGGCAATCTTAACTAATATTCCTCTGTCTGTTTGACTGGACATAAAATTTAATTAATGAATGAAATATTTTTAAAATTTATGACCTAAAATAAATTATAGACATTTGTGTGACTATAAATAATCTTACTGAGAGAATACTAATTTGATATGTTTGTCGAACACGTAAGTATTATTATCAATTCTTGATACATCAAAATTTGATCAAAATATAAGGAGTATTTGACTTGCTAACTTTATCATAAATCATACAGTGTAATAAATATTTTCTCAAAATCGCTCCCCGACCAATATTGAATTTTTTTTTTCTTATTCCAAAATATAAATTATTTTTTCTAGAAACATATACCAAACACATTGGGCTGGAATGTAGAAGTTGTTCGAGGAAACTATGTTTCACATTATAACCACACACAAGAAAACAAGCGACTATGAAAATTTACATTTATAATTTTTGGCTTTATTATATCTTGATACAAAATTGCCTATAACTCTAAAAATGCACTGTAGACAATTTTTCTTGAAAGATTGTAATTTTTCACGCCTCAAATTCTTATTTTCTCCATGATTCTTCTAACTCTTTTTCTAACATTTTATGTTGCTTATACTCTTTGGTGAGGACTTAGTCAAGGAGGTCTAGAAACAACGTAAAGTTCACGAGATACAGATGTCCCTGTTTGTGGAATTCATGAAGTCAAAGGTCATGTATGGTGGAAATATATATTCCACCAGTCTATTGATAAGTTTGGAATAATTTTCCTTCCGAATTCCTTTCATTAATCACAATATATATAGTTGTACAGATGTTGATTTCTAATACAATAAGAATCTTAACTTACCTTAAATGGTTGATTCCTAATACAATAAGAATCCTAAGTTACCTTAAATATACATCTATCATAATTACAAAATATACTGTGAATATTTGGAGAATATTCGCTAATACTCCCCCTCAGTCGGAGCGGGAGGAGGCCGAACGCTAAGGTTGGATCGGAAGTCGGTGAAGAGCTGTCTCGGTAGTCCCTTTGTTAAAATATTTGCATATTGATAGGAGGAAGGCACGTGTAATATTTTGACCTGACCAAGGGCAACCTTCTCACGCACAAAGTGAATATCCATCTCGATATGCTTGATCCGTTGATGTTGGACCGGATTGTGAGACATAGAGATGGCAGATATGTTGTCACAGTAGACTATAGACGCCTTTTGCAGTGGACACTTGAGCTCCAAAAGAAGATTTCGGAGCCAAGAGATATCAGTAACAACATTAGCAACTCCGCGATACTCTGCTTCAGCACTCGAACGGGATAGCGTGGCCTGCCGTTTGGCGGACCATGAAATAAGATTATCCCCAATAAATACACAGTAGCCTGAGGTGGAGCGACGTGTATCCGGGCATCCTGCCCAATCTGCATCCGTGTAGGAGAGTAACTTGGTTGGGGCAGAGGGGTAGAGATGCAGTCCAAAGTCTAGTATGCCCTTAACGTATCTGATAATACGTTTGAGGACCGCAAAATGAGACTCTCGAGGGTCGTGCATAAACAGACACACCTGCTGAACGACATATGCAATATCATGTCTAGTGAATGTAAGATACTGAAGAGCACATGCAAGACTCCGATAGAGAGTGGGATCAGAAACTGGCGCGCCCTCATTGGCACTGAGCTTGGATTTCGAGTCAACCGGAGTTGACATAATTTTACAATTTTTCATCTTAGCCCTGTACACTATCTCCTCCGCATATTTGCGCTGAAACAAAAACATAGTAGCTGCAGATCTGGTCACGGATATACCCAAAAAATAACTCAGCTTGCCCAAGTCAGTCATAGCAAATTCAGTTTTGAGTAGAGCAATGATTTCATTCTTCAAACCATCAAAGGAGGCAATAAGAACAATGTCATCCACATATAATATCAAATAAGCAGTCTTGCTACCTCGATGGAAAGTGAAGAGAGAGTTATCACACTTGCTACATGTAAATCCGATCTGCATAAGATACTTGGCAAAGCGATCATACCAAGCACAGAGTGCCTGTTTCAAGCCATACAATGACTTCCTGAGACGACATACAAACTGCGGAACTGCTAGATGAACAAAGCCAGGGGCTGATGCATGTACACAATTCCTTTCAAATCCCCATGAAGAAATATATTCTTGACATCAAGCTGATGAATCGACCAATGCATGCCCATAGAAATACTGAGAACAGTCCAAATAGTATCCGGTTTAACAACAGGACTGACTATTTCACCACAATCAATACCCTCCTGCTGATTAGTGTCATTAGCAACCAGTCTTGTCTTATACCGCTACAAGTCACCACTGCCTCTGTACTTGTGACGAAATAGCCACATGCACCGGATAACATTTACACCGTCCGATCTAGGTACCAAATCCCAAGTGTTCTGCTTGGTTAAATCATTAAATTCCTCGCACATGGCCGCATTCCAATTAGGGTCCAGTTTGGCTAGTTTTGAATTTTTTGGAATGGGTGATATGGTTTGTGCGGAGAGGTTAAAATGGACCTTGGGTTTGAAAATCCTGTGTTGTGTATAAGTTTTCATACGGTGGGTAGGCAACAGTGGGTGGTCTGGATTTTGTGGCGTTGTTGAGTTCTGGAGGCAGCAGTGGTACTAGAGGGGCAAGAGACATAGTCAGGTCGAGCAGTGGGGTGTTCGACCAAGAGCTGGGAGGTGTCTGGTCGGAGACAATGCCGGACACGGGCGAATCGAAGTTATCTTCCGGTCAACTGTCCACCCAGTCAAGTGGCGGGGACAGAGCTGCTGGCGCAGGCTCTGTCGGAATAGTGGGTTGCCGATGGTACAATGATTGGATAGCCGAGGACAAACTCGGTTCATCGAGAAAGGTGTAATCGGTGGTATGAAGTTTTTGGAGATTTGAAAAATGAAAGGTCGTCTCGTTAAATGTGACGTGACGGGAGACAATGATTTTGCGAGTGGTTATGTCATAGCACATGTAGCCCCGATGAGTAGGAGAGAGACCAACAAAGACACATGGCGTGGTGCGATGGGCAAGTTTGTGAGGTGCAGTGGAGGCTAGGTTGGGGTATCATAAGCAGCCGAAAATACGAAGATGGTCATAGGATGGGAACCTACGGTATAAGATTTTGGTAGGGGTCTTGTTTTGGAGAGTACTAGTTGGTAAAATATTAAAAAGAGATTCTATCATTTTAACAGCATATACCCAAAAAGGCGGTGGAAGACAGACATGAAACAGAAGGGTGCGAACCATGTTATTGATTGTACGTATAATTCGTTCAGCCTTTTCATTTTGGGAGGAAGTATAGGGATGGGAAAAACGAAAAACCATGCCTTGTTTAGAGCAAAAATTGTGAAATGTCGAGTTATTAAATTCACGTCTATTATCACATTGGAACGATTTGATAGATTTTTCAAACTGTGTTTTAATGAATTTTTGAAATTCAAAGAACTTGGCAAAAACTTCAGATTTGAATTTCAGTGGGTAAATCCAGACAAAATGTGAAAATCATATAAGAATACTAGAAAAAAATTGTGACCCAAAGAGCTAACAACCGGAGATGTCCACAAATCAGCATGAGAAAAAGTAACACTATTGGATGACATAAATGGAAGACGAGTATGCTTGCCAAGCGGGCAAGAAAAACAGTGTTGGGCAATTTTCCCATTATTATATTGAATACGCTTAGTAGTCCTAAGAAAATTAAAAACAGGGTGCCCGAGTCTGTTGTGCCAAGTTGAGGGAGAGATAGCCGCAAGGGATAAAAGTGATTGCGGTCTGACAAAGGAAGATTGAGTGAAGGGGTAGAGGTCTGCCACACTATTGCAGCGCGTAAGAATTTTCTCCGTATTGAGATCCTTCACAGAAAAAACAAAATGGTCAAATTCGACAGACACATAATTATTGCTAATGAATTTTCTAACAGAGATTAAGTGTTTAATGATGTTAGGGGTGTAAAGGACGTGATTTAGGGAGAAAGGCGAGTGGGGATGTTTGGTATGTGTGTTACCGTAACCTTCAATTGGAATGTGATGACATTGCCGACAGTAATAAATTGAAGACACTTTAACCGAAGCAGTTGAGATAAGTTACCTGACGACCGGGTGAGGTGAGATATGTGTTACACCTCGTAATTTTAAGACTATAATTAGAGGACGTAATTAAGGAGGTAAGATTCGAATCTTGGATATAGAGTATATATTATATATGCTAATCCGGAAATTAGTATACAAGAGGATGTGATTCCGGAAAGATGTTGGTCACAATAAGGGTGACGTTGGATACTTATAGCAATAATTGTATATTCCCGTTATGGAATAGTATTGTATTATAAAATTATGACATTGAGGATACGAGGCTTATGAAATTCTCGGGAATTAAAAGAAGTGGGTTTGAGATTTATTAATTGAAGAACTTGGGGGCCAAAGTGTAAAAGGAAAAATCAGAATTTTTTTTTTATAAACCTACACTCTTCATCTTCATCTTCATCTTCATTTTAAACTTAACCAAAAACCTCACCTCTCTTCTCCAAACCCACCCCCCCTGCTGGCTGAAAATCACCCCCAACCCCATACCCAATTTAAGATTTTTATCTTCTCTTCCTAGACTATTTTTTTCACCAAAAATTAGAAGCAAAACAACACCAAAACAGTGGCAAAAACAGCCAATGCTGGCCGAAATTGTAGCCCAGAAATTTCGAATTTTTGGGATGAAATTTTGGAAGAAAAACGTGTAGGGATGATGGCCTAACATTGTAGAACACTTGCATGTCAATTGGAGTTGAAGAAGTGAACAAAAAAGGGAAAGAAATACGAAAACAATGGGGATTTTAGGAAAAACAGTGGGCAGAAAATTGCGGACTGTTTTGGACGAATTTGAGGTATAAAAATTCTTCTTTCTATGATATAATTGGAATGCATGTTGTTAGAATTAAGGTAATGAATTTGTGTTAAGGAAGAATTGGAATTTAAGCATTGCATGTGACCATTTTGGGCTAGTTTCCACTTTGGGACAGATTTTGGTGTTGTTGGATTCGTTGGTGATTGTTGATATTATTATCACTAATTGCATGATGAAATTGAAAGGAAACATGGAGGTTTAGTTGGAATTAGTTATATGGAAGTATTAAAATCCGAAATTGGATTATAGGAATTAAGATAAGAGTTATGGAATTATGACATGTTGTGGCCAAGAACTTGCATGAAATTATTGGACATGTTGTGATGTATATGGATTGTTTTAGGGGCTGTTTTGTGGTGTTATAATTCTGAAAATTTAGTCACCATTATGCATGTTTAAGTGTGGTAATTTCTAAGGTAAGTCCTAAAGGAATAAGGGTGTGGAAAGACATAGAAAGGCTTCACATTCTACCATCGTTGTTGTTGAAACATGGGCTGTTTTGTGGGCTGTTTTTAAGGTGAATTAAGAGGCTAAATTTACATGAGAAGTGGGTGTGTAAATTTCCTTTATTGTTGCCTTGGTTGTGCCCTTAATTGGTGCTTGTTTATTGATGTTATTAGCCTCGTTTGAAAGTTGTGGAAACATGTATAAGCGAGGAAGTCTTTGCCAGAATTTTTATAAAATAAGAAGTCGTTATTCGATATAAAGTATGCTAGCGATCATAGAATTGACGAACGTATTACCATTATTATAGGTTGAAGTTCTAAATCGAGACGTACTCTAATATAGAGTTGATTAGTTCGTCTAAGAGGTATGTGAAACTCTTACTCCTTTCTTTTTGGCATGATTTAATGAAAGTACGGTGGGCGTACTTAATTCTTATCTGATTTAATTCCTAATGAGGATTGTTATGAGAAGTGCCTATGATTTTTCGGCAAAGAGTTTATTATGACATTATTACAATGATTTTATTGAGAGTCGGATGATAATTTTTACTTGCATATGGTTACTCACGATATCTACTGCGTGCTAAGTGTTACTACTTCACCTCACCGAGTCGGTAGGGTTACGACTCGTGCACAACCTTGCATTGTTCACGAGACCCTCACTAGGGCCGGGTTACGTAGGATGGATCCATAGATGAGAGATGATTTTACCGAGTCGGCATGGGCGGGTTATGATATGATTCCACCGAGTCCCGCATTAGTGGGCCGGGTTACGTTACAGGTATATATATATGTTTATGGACATGCCTTCATGTTTTCTTGACTTGACTCTCATTTTTATAAGGCACAACTGACTTTTATGGTTTATGGCACAGTTGGATTTGAATCCTTATTTTTATACTGATCTTCTGTTTCTATTGGCTAATTATGGTCTCTTTTACAGCTTCATGTTTTACATACTCAGTACATTATTTCGTACTGACCCCCCTTTCCTCGGGGGGCTGCGTTTCATGCCCGCAGGTACATGTTTTCAGTTTGGTGAACCTCATGCCTAGGTTCCTACTCAGCAGGTTGGAAAGCTCCTTTGATCCAGAGCTTTGTCATTTTGGTACAGAATCTCTTTTAGACTTATGTTCGTATTTAGGGGCACGACGGGGCCCTGTCCCGTCATATGTCGTTATTCTTGTTATAAGTGCATGTAGACAGTGGTGTGTTATGCGTATGTAAGGGTTATGACTCTGTTTTGGTCGGTCATGTTATCGTGATACGTCTTTGGGGTGTTCCCATGTATATACGTTACTATCTGGTGGCAGCCTTGTCGGCTTGCTTGTTATGTTATATTGGCTAGTTGCGACTCCTCAGAAGACAGGTACAATCTTGGGTAAAGGCAGCCTCGTCGGCTTGCCTACCCTGGCATATGTTGCTATTGCGGCATTATGCTGCCGGATTTCAGACTCATTAAGTGTTAGTTGGATTATGTGTGACAGGTTAGTATAATGACGTCATTAGGGCGGTTAGTCGCGGCCCGTCGGGTCGGGTCGTGACAATATGGCTTCGGTGTCCATGCACCAATTATCGTCGGGCTATTGAAGGTTCACGGTGTTGAAGGCCTGGCCCAAATCGGTGGGGGCTAGGCTGGCGCTTAGTCTTTCGCTGCTTTGCTAGGATGGGCTCTTTGTTGCTAGTGGGCCTGTCGGTTGGTGGGGGCGGAGCCAAAGAGGCCTGGCTGCTAGCCTTGCTGGAATTGGGCCCCTGATGTCGGGTAGGGGCATGCAGGTGAGGCCCAGTTCCCTGTATTAGGGCAAGGGGGATGTCCAGCCCACTGATAGTAGGCAGCAGGTGCTGGGCCTGGCTATTGCTGGTTCCGGTTGCCCTTGCCGCGACCCTTCCCTTTATTATTGTTACCGCGACCTCTGCCGCCACGCCCTCCATCGCGGGACTACTGCTGGTGATGGTCTTGTGGTGGTGGCTAGGTTGAGGTGGTCGTCGGTGGTGTCATGCCGTCAACGGCTAATGCCTTGTGATTGTGCTCCTCTTGTTTAGCACGACGGGTCTCTTCCAACAAAAGTTGCAAACGTGCTTTATTGAAGCTTGGTAGGGGGTCGGCCTGTTGAATCATCGTTGCAAGTGTATCATATTCACCTTTCGGTAAACCCGCAACTACTTGAAGTACCATCTTGGTCTCTGAAACAGATGTCCCTACGTTGGAAAGTTGGTCGGTTATGAGTTTCAGTTATTTACAGTATTCAGACATGTTGTTAAAATTCTCGAGACGCGTATTATTGAACTTCTCTTCCAAATACATGGCCCGAGTATTTTTATTATCCTGAAAAATTTATTCTAACCGTACCCAAAGTTCACGTGCCATAGCACCTATTTTCATGATAGTACACAACAAGTCTTTAGAGATGGTGTCGTAGATCCACTGTTTGACGATGGCGTCAAGGCGACGCCAGGTCGAGTCTACAACATCGGTTGGACGAGGAACAAAATTATCAATATGGTCAAGCACATTGTACGCACATGCATGAATATACAGCTCTATCCACATGTAATATTGACTGTCTTCTTGGTCAAGAATTATAGAGATAAAATTCTTGATGTTGGTAACGGCGAATGCCGAATGAAAAGAAGACGATGAACGTTGATGGGGGTTGTCAAGTGTGCCAGTGGAAGAACCGAAATTGGTGGGGGAAGTAGGACGAGACATGGTGGCAAATTATTGCCGTCGGCCGAGAGGGAAAGAAGATTTGGGGTGGCGTCGGCCGAGGAAGAAAAGAGAAGAGTAGGGATTAGGCTTTGGCTCTGATACCATGTAAGTTTGGAATACTTTTCCTTCCGAATTTCTTTCATTAATCACAATATATATAGTTGTATAGAGGTTGATTCTTAATACAATAAGAATCATAACTTACCTTAAATGGTTGATTCCTAATACAAGAAGAATCCGAAGTTACCTTAAATATACATCTATCATAATTACAAAATATACTGTGAATATTCGGAGAATATTCGCTATGTAAGTTTAGAATAATTTCTATTCCGGATTCCTTTCATTAATCACAATATATATAGTTGTACAGAGGTTGATTCCTAATACAATAAGAATCCTAACTTACCTTAAATGGTTGATTCCTAATACAATAAGAATCCTAAGTTACCTTAAATATACATCTATCATAATTACAAAATATACTGTGAATATTCAGAGAATATTCAGAGAATATTCACTAATACTATTAAAGAAAAAAAATATTTCTAACCGAAGCCAGGATCATTTTGGCATTGGTTGGACTAATTTTATAAAGAGGTGGCAAACTTAGTCCATGAAATTATAATCCGCCCAATCCGCTTAAGTTTAGACGGATTATTGACCCGTCCATTTATTAGATTAACACATTTTAAAATGTTTATACATTACGGTGGAGTTCTCTATATTATCAAATAAATCACTTAAAATAACTGCAAATAGTAATTGCTAAAAAAAAGTGAGCTTAGTTATTTGAAAAATAATACATGTTAGTAGTTACCCACTACAACTTATTAAAATAAAAATAATATACTCATCAAATAATTTTACTCAGCCATTGTATATAAAATAATTGTGTAAAACCAAATCAAATCAATAAAAGTCAGGGTTTTTAACTTCAAATTGTCTCAGAGTTTTCGGTTTTCTCGGATTTTTCCGGTAAAGTCTTCATACAAAATATATAACTTGTGCATCAAATATTTCTTTAGTCCTGATAAGTTACAACTATCTAATTAAGGTGTTCTTAAGAAATAATATGTTAAAAGACAGCTTATTGGACCATTAAAAATTCTAAGTTCAAGCTTGAAATAATATGTTAAAAGATAAAAACTATAAAAAAGAACTTAAGAAATGTTTATAATTTACATTATAAATAAATGTTTTTATGTATAAAATATTTTAAAAATAATATACATGTAATTTCTAGTTGGTTTGGTTCAGTTTGACCTTTTTTGGTTAAAAGCAAACCAATTATGATCGGATTTTATTTTCAATACCAAATCAAGTCAAATCAAACCACTAGTCCAATTTTTATCTAGGTTTGACTCCGATTATCGGTTTGATGCGATTTGTCGATTTTCTTTGTACACCCTATATATAAGTTAGTAAATCTCTTCGTGTTAATTATTGCACCGACCACCGTCCCAATTTATGTGAATGTGTTTAATTAGACACAGAGTGTAAGAAAACAAGAAAGACTTTTGAAACTATGATCTAAAATAAATTATAGTAGAAATTTTTGTAGCTATAAATCATTTCATTAAGGTTAAAATGACAAATTTAAAGTTAAATTGTTACTAAATATAAAACATGTCATTCTTTTTTAGGTGGAGGCATTTGCAGGGATGCCCTTGTTTAGGGGTGATCTTTAATTTTTGTCCATCAAATCACCGGTCTTTAATTTTTGCCCCCTCGGTACTTTAAAGTGACCGGAAGTATCCCTAACATAAAAAAAAAATCGAATTCTGGATTCGAACCTAGACATAGTAAAAAAAAAAGTAAATAATTTCGCAAGACAAAGTTTTCATAGATTCTATGTCTATTCACGAAAAATTACATAGAAACTATGTCTTAAGGCATAGTTCTGTAGAAATTAATTTATCATATAGAACTATGCCTAGGATATGCATTGCCCCGATAGTTATGTAGAAATTTAAGTTATCCTACCGACCTATGCCTTAAGGCATAGTGTCTATATAACTACATAGCGAATATGCATAGGTTTATAGAAACATATGCCTTGCGAAATTATTATTATTTTTTACTCTGCTAGGGATCGACACTACAAGAATGTATAGAATTGGCAACAAAACTTTAGCAACAATAAATATATTATTGCTAAAAACGTAATTGGCAACAAAAATTTAATATATTGTTGCTAAAAACATAAATGACAACAACTTGTTGCGAAAACTTTTTGCATCGCAGGGTATTGCACAACATGCACTAATTTTTGTTGTTGTGAAAAGTCTTTTGGCAACAACATCCAACATATGACAATAAAAAATGTTGGCAAATATTTTTCTTCTTGTAGTGCGAACCTAGAATCTCCCAGCGAATAATGGTACTTTAGCTCACAAACTTTCACTAAATGAGAAGTAGATGTAAAAATTAAAGATCAGCGAATTGAGGGGAAAAAATTAAGGACCAGTCTGTACGAAGGGAATTCCACACAAAAAATATATTTTAAATGACTTTAAAAGGAAAGAGTGTCACATAAATTGAAACGAATAGAATAAAAACTAGGAGTAGTTGCTTCGAGGGATTACATTTTACACTCTTACTATTATTATATTCTACATTTTATGAGTTAAGGGTCGTCTGGTTACTGGCTAAAGTTATGTAGTTATTAATAATGCAGAGATTAATTATGCAGTGTTTAGTTATTCATTTGTATTATAATTAGTTACTCTATCCTCTATCTTGCATAAATTTCTTCATAATTTATACATTTACTAATTATGCACGATTGTAAGCTGGTAATCAAACACCATATTTGATGTACTAAGTTTTATACATAGCAACTAATTCCTATTAAATATTATTCTTCTAGTTATAATAAATTTAATATATGAATAATTTACTTTCCTACCCACCATTCAAACTACCCCTCTGAGTTTTAATTACTTACCTCTATTGTGCATTCGCGTGACTTTATATTTTTATTTTTTCAAGTGCAACCCAGATGTCAAAACGACACATTTTGCGGGAAAATCAGAGAACTTCTTGTTCCTCAATACTCACATTGGGATGCAGCGACGGGACAGTGAGTCTGCAGTAGTAGGTGACGTACAATTCTTTGTGAAGGGGAAAGTCCTGAACGCGAAATTCTTCACCTGTATCAGAGGCTCCTTGGTCATGTGGGATGTAAATCGAGTGATATGCGCGAGTGACAGTCCTGCAAGGGAGAGGACCAACGGGTCACGAACCCAACAACAACCCTTGTAATATTTCAGCAAAGACTGTCACCACACGGATTCGAACTCGCGCCGTCGGAGTGGTTGTACCCAATCACCTTGCCACTTACCAACTTGCCTGTGCCCCGGGGGGCTAGGTGACGTACAATTCTAATGTATAAGATTTGTGTTTAGTACGTATGAAACTATTTCCCGAAATAGTTTCAGAAAAACATTTTGAAAAATTGGTTGTCAGAAAGAATAAGCTGGGGTAAATGTTGTTTTTTGGGCAGATTAGTCAGTTTTCTTAATAACTATCTTAACTGTATAGTAATTTGATATTGTTGTCCAACACTAAGCAGACACTATTATCAATCATTAATATTTCAAAATTTCATTGAAAGCGTCCGATTTGATAACTTTAAATAATACTTTTTAAATTTTAATATAAGTATCTTACTTTCCTTTTATTCTGTAAAAAAATATTTTTTCTATATTTGAATACTTTTTAATTCCAATATTCAAATACACATGTCTAAGATCATAAGATTTAAAAGACAATTTGATACATTACCTACACCTTTAATTTAAGATCACAGAATTTTAAATTTTGTCTTATTTTTAAAAATTTCGTGTTTTCTCAAACTAAAACAGTTAAAGTGAAATGGAATGAATAAATTGTTTCCTAAATATATTACTCCATTCACTTTCTAATCACGTACCAAGAAGTCAAGAAATATCTTCCATGAATAAATAATTTATATAAAAACATTTACCAAACACACTTGGGCTGATAGGTATATATGTTGAAGTTGTTACGAGGAAAGTATATTGCGCACTGCAACCACACAAAAAATGAAAGGAAAATAATAATCAAAATTGGCGTCCAACTACTCAAACCTAACGCATCCGCTTAGAAATGAGTCACCATGATTTACCTCCTTCACAGATCTGTCGGACCGGGGTGTGAGGGCTCCTGGGGTGGGAGATTCCACCTTTTGGAATAAGAAATGAGAAAACAAGAAACTAATTCCACTCTATTTTTTGTAAAGTCATCCTCCCTCTCTATATATATTTATTGACAACACATAAAATTTTGGAGAAACCAAAAGTACAAACAAAGATATGGCAAAGCTAAACTCAAGTCTATTGCTTTGCTCTATTACTATTGCCTTATTATTATCAATTCCAGTAGCTCATTGTAATATTGCCCAAGGACCTAAAGCAGTCGATCAATGGTTCCAAAAACTATCCCACGCAAAACCAAAAATGACCAAACTTCACTTCTACTTTCACGATATAGTTAGTGGCAAAAATCCAACTGCCGTACCAATTGCCCGGGCCAATTCCACGTCATACTCGCCAACGGGGTTTGGCCAGCTGGCGGTATTGGACGATCGATTGACAACGGGACCGGAAATTAATTCAACGACTATTGGTCGAGCTCAAGGAATTGTGGGTGCAGCTTCTCTTGATGAATTCAGTTTGTTGATGAGTCTAAATTTTGTGTTTACTAACGGAAAATACAATGGTAGTACACTTAGCCTTTTGGGACGTAACGCCGTTTTGCACGAATATCGAGAGATGCCGATTGTGGGTGGTTCGGGTGTTTTCAGGCTAGCTAGAGGTGTCGCAACCGCGAAGACGCATGTTTTGAGGAATAATGGTGATGCTATTGTTGAGTATAATGTTGTAGTATTGCATTACTGAGTTATATATGTTGGCAGGCCATGGAATTGCTAATTTTGTTTTGAGTTGTCCTTTTTTTCTTGTGAATTTTCTCATATGTATCGTTTTTTTTTTGTTTTTTCATTCTAATGTTCGTGTAATTTGATAGCATGTTGAGTAATTAAATTTTCGTGATCAGACGAGAGATAAATATATTTTTCACAATAATTTTTTATTATTTTGTGAGATACCATAACCAAAGTTCAAGACTGTTAGCTTCGTGTAAATGTGGCAAGAAGTTCATTCAACTTCATACTCGTATAATTTGGAGGAAGAAGAAATTGTAACATACTCGTGAGTAGGGGTTCCATATGAGCCGTTTGGACTGAAGTTGGGCGGGTCAAGATGAGCCGAATCAATAGATGAATCAATATCCAAACCCGCCCAAAACTTACATGGATTAAGATGGGCGAGTCAAGATGGAACATAACCTACTTGTCCAACTTGACCCATTACTTTTACAAATTTCAAACTTATCTTCTATGATATTGTTTTATTTTGTATGATATTTGATTTTTCCATATTTTTATTTTAAAAATAAGAATAATATTTTTATTTTTTATAAACGCAAAATAAATATATAAAATAATGGGTGGGATAGCAGGGGTAGAGGCGGGGGAAGGGGGGCTGGGTAGTAGGGTAAGAAAAGTTTCTCATTTTTTATAAAAAAAATTGTATAAGTAAAATAAATATATAAAGTAAAAATTTCGGGTGGGGTGGGGTGGGGTGGGGTGGGGATGGGGTAAGCAAATTTTTCTCATTGTTTATAAAAAGTTTATAAAAGTAAAATAAATATATAAAATAGAAAACTTGGTAGTTGGGTTGGGTGATAAGGTACAAAAAAATTCTCATTTTTAATAAAATTTTATATATAAGTAAAATAAATATATAAAATTTCTCATTTGGGCTGTTGATTTATGATAGGTCAACTTGTGCTAGCATAAACCAACCCACCATCAAAATTACTCTTGTCCAAACCCATGAAACCTCGGATGAATTGGGCGGATCATTTGAGTTTGGGCTAATTTTGCTACCACTTCGAATATGAATAAATATGCACCCGGAAAGATCATAAATTTTCAAATAAAGCATGTACTCCCTTGGAACTTTCGGCACATATCAAGTAATTTTAGTTATGACATTAATTATGGTCATAATTATATGTATTTATGGGTAAAATAAAATATTTAATATTAATTGTATTTATGGACCGCCACTATTGCTTTCAATGTTTCAATTTTAGTATATACATATGGTCCACTTCCTTTATGTCACAAGTATAATCATTAATCCCACATTACAAGACAACAAAAAAGAAATTATACATATACAGTGCGTTAGGTGGTGTTATCTAACGCACTCATTGTACAGCATGATGTTAAACTTGTTAATTATATAAACAACTTGCTGAATTATTCCAGGAATAGAAAAGTATCCCTACGTCGTAGGGTTAATGTCAATTGACTTACCTCTAGGAAAAACTCTTTTTCTTTAACAGGTTTGTGGAATATGTATATACTCCCTCCTCTATCCCAACTACATACCTCTCTTTTTAGTCACTATAAAAAAGAATTGACACATTTTATTGTTTGATAATAATTTAATTTTAAATTTTATCTTTTACACTTAATGACATAATCTATAATTACATAAATATCTTTGATTTATTTTGAATTATAAAATTCAAAAATCTTCTTTTATTTTTAAATTTCATACACAATCAAATTATATTATATAAATTAAAACGGAGGAAATAGTATATATTTGGACCACGTGGTCGTGGCATGGGCAGCTATATTCTTCTACAAGAAATCTGACTTCATGAATTCCACAAGGAAGGACACCTGTACATCGTGAACTTTACGTTGGTTCTAGAATTCATTCACTAAGTTCTCATCAACGACATTCATATACCTGTCTTAAAATATTACTAAGAGTCAAATTACTTAAATTTTAATTATTTTTAAAAATATTTTATATTATATTGATAAATTACAATTTATAGTATTTTTTATATATTTTTTTAATTTTTAAATTATAATTTAAATTATTGAATTAACTAATCTAATTTAGCTTCGAAGATTAGTCAATTGACTCTCGAAAAGTAGAACATGACAACTAATATGGAATGGAGGGAGTATTTAGCAACACAAAGAAAAGTACTAGGGGATTAGTTGGTGCTATGGTTTTCTTTTGAGTTTAAGTTGATCAATGTAACGACCGTTCGGTTGTTTAGGTACCCTTTTACTCATGTTGACCCTTCCCCTAGCACCGTTAAAGTGTGTTCGACTTGCAGAGATGGGTGAAACGACTTCTGAGATAGTCAGGTGAGTCCTGGTTGATCTTGAGGAGATTAGGAATTGTTAAGTTGAATAAGTGAAAAAGTGTTGACCAAATAGTTGACTTTTGGGTATATGGGTTCGTTTCAGAGTTCTGTCACTTCCGGTAAGTCTGAGCCATCATTTATGACTTAGTCGAGTCCTTGGCTCGCTTCCTATGAGGTGTTCAGATGTATGTTGTGTCATTATTTGTAAATTGTGGAATTTGGATATTTTGGGTGATTTCGTAGAAAAGTATGTCTTAGCTCGGTCATATGAGAAACCTGAGTGCACGAGCGAGTTCGTAGCATCAATCATAGTCTATTTGCATATTCGGGTCATATACAGGAAGTCTCAGATGAGTTTCGAGTTTCAGATTAAACTTGGTGAAAACCTAGATTTTTTTGCTGATTTCTGGTGTTCCGCTTCTACAGGCATGTGTGCACTTCTACGGGTCCGCCTATGCGGGACTTAGCCCACAGACGCGAGGAAGTGAGGTGTCAAGTGCCTTCGCGGGAGTGATCCTTTCTTCGTAGAGGCGAGTCCGCATCTGCGGACAAGGTGTCCGCGGGTGCTAGAATCGCTGGGCAGAAAGTCCTAAATTTTCTCAATTTTGAATCATTATTTCCATTCAACAATTCTAAACCTAGAGAGTGATTGTGTGAGCGATTTTTAGAGCTTTGGGAGGAATTATTTCTTGGGTAAGTTCCTATTTCTTTCTTTGTGATTTATTTATGAACCAATGATGGAATCTTTGAGGGTTTTTATCTTTAATTGGGAAAGAGGATATCCTAAGTTCCATGTTAAGAATAAGAGTAAGAATCTTGATTTGGAGTTTGGTTATAGGTCAGGTGATTATAATTTTATAATCTAGTGTTGATTAATGTTAGGTGATGATATTTTAATGGTTAATTTGGTAGTAGAAATCCTTTTTTTAATTGGGATAAAACCTAAGGTTTGGAATTAGGGATTTTGCCTGATCTTGCAATTGGGGTCCAATTGAGTTTAGTTTTCAAATTAAGTTAAGGATATGATTATTTAGTATGTTATTATGCTTTTCGGGTAATAAAGTTCGGATTTTTCTACCGTAGGCCCGGAGTCAATTTTGGGATGAATCTCTATATTGTTTGAAAGGACTAAGTCCTTGTGTTTTCATTAAATTACTTATTAACGTAACATCTATATGTTAGACTAGGAGTGCTATGAGGCGCTTCGAAAGGGTAAGACGTGCGTTGAAGATTAAGGTTCATGGCTCCTGCTCGACATTGATGTAGGCTACAATTTCTCTTTTGTAGACTTGGATAGAAGTGCATATTACTTATAAATGTTGAGGGGCATTGGACGTGTTTGGGGGTCCCACTTTAGCGGTTGTGATGAATGCTTGGGTGGGTACGGGTGTTAAACTGTGATAATGAGTGTTTTGGGGAATCGACCTTAAGCTGATTCCGACTGATGTTATTTGGGATCGTTGCTATTATGTAGGCTTGCCGCCATTGTTGGTATTGTCTGTTTAGTCATCATATTGCTTTCGATAATATAAACTGATGTACATGAAACTGCATGTCGCTTAGCTTCTGTAAGCCTGTGATATTCATTCCTTATGCTTGATAGCTTGTTTGATTTGTCTTGTCATGCATTCATCACTCTACATCTCGTTTAAATACTTGAAAAGAATTTGATAATACTGATTGTATTGATTGTGCTTTTGCATGGTGTAGAAATATCCATATCCTTCATATACATTATTATTGGCACTTGAATTATGATGCACAAAAGAAAGGGGATTGAAAGCCGGTTACTGGATATGGTACATGGTAAGAGAGTGATTATTGATGATGATACTACAACGACAAAGCTGAGATCCGATGAAAAATTCTGAATTATTATGATACTACAACCACAAAGCTGGGATCAGATGGGTATATGGACCTCAAAGTCCCCCATGGGTCATGTGACAACTACTGTAGGAGCATGTATATACCGGGCGATGCAAGTAATGAGGGGTGTAAGTGGGTAAGTAGATAAGAGTTTGGTTTTGTACAGGTTGACACGAAAAATGACTCAAAGTTGGGTTTCTCGATTTCTTCCGGACATTGGGGTATTATGGGACTTGGACGGGTAGTTTAGGGATTAGTTGGGTTAAGGAATTTTGTGGGGGTGTTATAGACATGTTTAGGGTTGTATTGATGGTCGGGGTTTGGTAGTTGGGTGGTGGCAAGGTGACGACAACTGGTTGGAACAGTGAGGTTATCAGTAAGGGGTATTTTATGGACTGTTTGGTGTTGTCGGGATTGGACGGGTATTTATGGACTGTTTCAGGTGGTGACCTTTTATGTGGAGGTTAAGGACGTATTGTGGAATGTGGTGGTGGAAAGAATGAAGTGGTCTGGTCAAGGAATGAACACGCAATGCTAGGTGCAAACCTGAGTACAAACCAAGCGATGAAAGATCGATATAACAAGGATACAGACATGAGGGTTTTAATGTTTGAGTCGATACCAAGATGAGTTTGTCTAATTTGACAAGGACTAGGCCGGGGTTGCTAAGTACAATCCCATGAACAAGCCAAGTGAGGGTGGCCGATAACCTTAAGATAGACCCTAGGCTTAGGTTTGGTTGGATCACACAAGTTCCAACGTCCACTTGTACTGATGTATGTACGGATGGGTGAGTGAGAGTAAGTGGGGCTGAGTTCAGCAGGGAACTCGTTGACACGACAATGTATGTGAAATAGGGGTTCTCGAGTTAGGATATACTACCGGGTAGGTGGTGTTTTGGGACTGTTTTGGATAGTTTGGTAAGGAGTCGGGCTTAGATGCTTTGTGAGGTAGTTGAGGGTGTGTTTAGGGTTATTGTGGTGGTCGGTGTTCAGTGAGTATATGGTGGCATGGCCACGGAATAGAACCTGAAATAGTGAGGTTCTCGATTTATCGGCTATTGTCGAGCAGTGGGGATGTGGGGGCAGTATCAGTATTTATACAAGGAATTGGGTCAAGGCATTTTATGGGGTGGTTCTAGACAGGTTAAGGGCGATCTTGATGATCAGGGTTTGATGGTGGTAAGGCGACGGAATAGAACTGCAACAGTAAGGTTCCGGTAAAGTGTGTTATGCAGATAGTTAGTTCTTGTTAGGTTTGGATGGGTAACTGGGATGGTTTCGGGTGTTGGCCTTTGGGGTGGATGTTTTTAAGGTAATGTGGGATGAAGTGGTGAAATGAATGAGATGGTTTGGATGAGGGATGGACACGGGATGCTAGGTGCAAACCCGAGTATAAACCAAGCACAATCGGTCGATACATGAAGGATAATGACAATGGGTTTTTAATGCCCAAGTCGACACCTTGATGGGGTGACCAATTTAACAAGTTCTATTCCGAGGTTACTAAGTGCAATGGTCGTTAACAAGACAAGTGAGGATGGTCAAGAAGCTTTATGATAGACCCTTGGTTTGGGTTTGGTTGGACCACACAGTTCCAACGTCTACCTACGCCGAGGGGGTTCCTTAAGCTTGAGTTTTGATTACGTCACACGGTCCTAACCAAGACTTACACCAAAGGGAAACCTTAGCTTGGGTTTAACTAGGTCACACAGTCCTAGCTTCCACTTACACAAAGGGATTTGGCTCACACAAAAACCAGGGCCCACACAAGGACCAATTAAAGTAGACAACACACAAGTTGAATACGTTTAGCTTTTGAGTAAAACTCACTTTTATATTTCAATCAACTCTGAATTTTTATAATGGCCTAAGACATCTATTTATAGTACAAAATAGACTATTCTAGAAAGAAAACGAAAAGACATAAACTAATACCTAGTATAGACGCATTTGGATTGACTTGGTGACTAAGGGAGTTCGACCACCTCTTCCTCTTCTAAAGGCCGAAATATTCATGAACTTGATTCCTCCAACAACCTTATCTTCTTGGAATGTGTTGGAAGCTTCCATTTTTAGATGATTAATATGACCACCTCTTGGTCTTCTCTATGTCGAATTTGGAGCCTTCAATGTAGTCAATATGTGGTTGAGATGTCCTCTTTGAATCCGTTTGTTCTAGATGGTTGTTGTCCTTGACATCTTGTCAGCCAAGTCATCCTTTGTCCTTGCCATGGTGTACTCTCGGCCTAGTCACCTTTGTGACTTATTAATTGTGTCTCAATGTTAGTTATTACATATCACACTATGTCCTAAGTTAGCAACTAAGCTAAGAATAAAAGACAAGCTAAAAGAATATACATGGTCTCGACCAAGACCAAACAAGAAGGCCGAAAATACAAGACTTTTTAAATCTTCATGTCACAACTCCAACTCCATTCCATTTTCTATACCATGTTAGACATCCAAGTATAGGGTGACGTGCCATTGTTGGAACTCTTAGGAAGGCACTTATCGACTCATGTTGGGAGTTTAGGTTCGCGGACTGATTTACATCAATCTCCCATTCTTTGAAGGAATTTACCTTCAAATTCACGCCGTCTAAATGTGAATAAAAATTTCAACAAGTGTTTATCTAATATTTTACTTATTAGATAGGACCGTAAGTTTTATCTTGTGGGTGTCTTTCTCAAAGTTTGCCAAATAGGGATCTGAATATAAGCCAAATTGTTTTGACTTAGGATAATGTTCATATTGGATCACGTATCCCATGGATGGTTTACCAACCGAAGGAGTTTGGAGTAATTTGTGCATATAAACCATGAAAGTGCTTGGGGTGTTCCTTGGATACATAGTAATCACACAAGCATGCACCTTTAGCTCTCTACACAAGTCCGTAATTTTTGTTGCCTCATGAGTCTTGTGGTTAGGAAAAAAATGGACAATCCCCACAAACCAATACATGACTACCATGAGGAATTTTCTTCTCCATTGTGTTCCAAGCGAACTGCGGATCAATCTCGGGTTCATATCTCTCCATGGTTGCTTCGGGGCCGGCAACAGAGTACACAATGCTTTGTGGAAGAATTCTTTAGTCATTTAACAAGTAGAATACCTTCTTACTACTCCGCTTATATTCCCGAATTTGGAATCTTTTCCATGGAACTCTTTTAGCACCTCACATTCCACTGGCCGTAGTTTAAGTATGGTTAACGTCACGTACCTTTGAGTAAGTGTATCCGCAACTATAATGGACTTGTCACCTTCATGTATTGTGTTCAATTTCCTTTGCAACACATAAAATTCTACGTTGTGAATATAACAAAGAAGCTGTGTGTCACCCGATCTTCCGTTAGAGGATGTCGCAGATTCTTGGCCTTGCAATCTTGGCCCTCGTCTTTCAACCTACGTGTGCCAAGATTCATTTTCTTCTGCCTTTATCAAGCTCGTGGCCTCGTCCGGATTATGTTCATAGGCTTGAGGGTTGGGTAATTGTTGACACGCAATTTTGTCTCGTCTTTTCCAATTTATTTATAATTTTAAATATTTTTAACACCTCAAAAACAATTTTTAATCTATATACATACATGCGTATATATATATATATATTATTATTCTCTTATTATTATTATTATTCGCATTTTTTACTATCATTTGCAACTTTATCATAATCATAAATTTTATCCGAAAATTCTATGTTATTTTATTCTCAATTGCATCGCATTTCCATTTTTTTTATTTAAGCATTAAACATTTCACAAATATTATATTTTTATTATTATCACATTGTTATGTTATTTTAAATAATTCACATCTTTTACAAAAAATACTTTTAATGTTAGACCCATTTTATATTTTTAAACCCATAACCCATTTTTCATTTTCCCAACCCAAAACAATTTCTACCCAAAACATTCTATCAACCCCAAAGTCCATCTCCCCAAATTAACTCTTATTTTGGCCCAAAAAAACCGAAGCCCAACAACCATTCCCCATCACCCAAAACAATTAAACCCAAAACCCCATTCTCAAACCTTCCAGACCCAACTTACCCCGACCCAACCTCGTTTACCCACCAACCCACAAAGAACCGCCGCCAAACCCAAGCCCATAACCCCTCTTTTAATTCCCTTAAAACCAAAAAGAAAACCAAAAAAAATATCTCAAACCCCCCCAACCCCTCAACTCGTCGCCGCACACCCCACGCCCCCGACCCCACTCGCCGGTCACCTCGCCCCTGCCACCACCGACCCCTGACACCACCAACTCCTCTTTGTTACGCCGACACCACCAACCTTTCAACCCATACCCCCAAAATCCACTTCCAAAATCGGATTTTTTAAACCTTTTATTCGAATTTCAAACTCGTCTTTAAGGGGGAATCCACCTACAAATACCCCATGTTGTTCTTCATTTTAAAAGAGGAGATTGGAGGACAGTTTTTCGAGGATTTTTCAAAGGGGTTTTCGGAGGATTTTTGGAAAACGATTCAATATATAAATATTTGTTGTGTTCTTGATTTCAAACATTTGTCTTCCTTGTTATTCAAGAATCAAGTCCGAAAAGGTTTGTTCTCCACTTTTGATTCTCTGTTTTTAGACACCTGATTCGGGTCGGGGTCACTGATCCGGGTCGGGTCGACCCGGTTTTGGTAATATTTTCAGAATTTTTGCATTTTCATATTTCTGTATGTTGGTTATCTGAATTTGGTGAATATTTGATTTCGGATTTTGACACCTGATTCGGGTCGGGTCACTGACCCGGGTCGGGTAATATTTTCAGAATTTTTGCATTTTGTATCTTGTATGTTGGTTATCTGAAATTGGTGCTGAAATCTGATTCGGGTTTGAATCACTGACCCGGGTCGGGTCACTGATTCGAATATTTCCAGAATTCTTGCATTTCGTATCTTATTTGTTGGTTATCTGAAAAAAAAATTTGTTTTCAAAATTGGGTCACCTATTCGGTCACTGTTCATGATCCGGGTTTGATTTTTCATAAATACTTCTTAATCCTGTTTCGGTTCCGGAATTTCAGAACTCGGGTCGGATACTTTAATTGCTCACTGCTCGTCTCTTTGGCACTGTTTTGCTGTTTTATAAATATCGCATTTAGGCCGATGAAATTGAATTCGAGGCCGCGCTTTTATTTCGTTTCATTTCTCTGTTTTTCAGCATTGTTTTAAGTATCCGGACAACGGATATTTTACTGTTTTAAACTAAACACCGCGTCTTTTTCGGAAATTATTTTTACGCTTCTTGTTTTACCTTTCTTTCTTCTTTGTTTACATTCGATTTCATTTTTTGCTGATTTGAACACGATACTACACTGACCGATGAAAAATATCCGTCGATTTTGAGGCCTCCACAGTCGTAAAGACGGAGATATAACTTCTGGGCAAGGATGAGGCTTAAACCTTTTTATTTCATCCGAGATCAACATGTTTAGTAGGCGAGGTGACTAGAATAACCAACAAGTTATATATTCGCAGCCACGACGTGATTATAGTGATCCTTTTTTAGAGACCAACACGTTTAGTAGGCGAGACAATCAAAATAACCACTTTAGTCATATGTTTGCAGCCACGACGTGATTGGAATGGTCTTTTCAAAATTTAAGTCTGAGCCCTCCGTGATCAAAACATTTACTGTTTTGGACACGGATCCGAAGTTATTTGTATTTAACTGTTTCTAACCGTTTATTCTTGACAGCTTGCAGGGAATAAAGTAAATAAAGGCAGATATTCCTCGGAGTTTATTTATTTTATTTACTTTCTTTTTCAACTTTTATCCGGCTATGTATTGTAATATTATTTATCTCGTTTATGTAACTATTGAAATGCTTAGAATAGGCAAACTTAGAATTAATTCATAGGGTAGTTTAAGACTTGAAACTCGTCGCTAGCTTATTTATTTGTAGGCTCGGTTAATTCAAACTTAGAAACCCTCCGCAAGTCATTTATTTTAGGCTCGTCACGCGTATTCAAGATTTTCAAAACAACTTTTGTCATCTTTTATTTGCTTTATTAATCATTTCGAATAAGTTTATCTTTTGTCAATTTACAATTCAATGATTCCCAAAATTTTACTTCTTTGGCATTATAAATAATTTATTGTCACAAATGCATATTTTTCAAAACTTTACATGTATCTTTCTTTTTATGTCATCCAAATGCATACTTGTACAAAATGCATTCTTTACTAAATATTTGCAATATTAGTTTAACTTTCTATTTTTAAATTGCACTTTTTAGCATAATAATTAACCTGAGTTTGACCGGATAACCGCAAGTTAGCGGATCTTAAAGGATGCCTAACCCCTTTCCTTTAGGATAATAAAGAACCCTTACCTAGAATCTCATTAGTTTCGCAGACCTTAAAATTGGAGTTATATTGCAGCATTTAGTTTAATATTTAGGTGTCCTAATTCACCGTAAAAATAATTAGGTGGCGACTCCTCAACTAATTTACCCAGGAATCACCGCATATGTCTGTGCTCCGCTTTGACCCGAGCAGGTCGAAATAGGGCGCGACAGTAATGAACATCTTGGAAATAAACCAAGAGAATGTTCACTACTTTCCATCGGTAGTAGCCCAGTTGAAAGAACATCCGTACATATAACTTCCAAGGGCTCCTTTGAGTCGGCACCTATCGTACTCCCTTCTTAGATTTGTTCTCTATCTTTTGTGCATCAAGTAAGGGGGTCTCGGTTTCCTTGGCTTTGGGTTCCTCTAAGAACTTTCCACCCTCTTCATTTGTCACTAATCGGGGGTTAGGACATTTTTTGGCAAAGTGTCCCAATTCTCGACATTGGAAACACCTTTTTATCTTTTGGTCTATCCCCGTTGTAACATTTACCTTCTTCTCTGTCTCTCTTTCTACAACTCCTTGGTCATACAATGGATTAGTAAAAGAAGTATAACCTTCTTCTACCTTTTAATCTATTTCGTGACTATACAAGGGGTTAGTAAAAAGGGTACTACCCATTTTCGTAACATTGGTGGGCCTTATGTAAGGCTTTGGGGCACTTCTCCTTTGTGGTTTTTCAACTACACCTCCGAAGGTGCGGCATGACATAACTTCAACCTTTTCTTGACGACGAGTGGGAAGTCGGAAGTATAGACTTTGTTCATGCTCCATTGGCAAAAATTTCCTCATCATATGCTTCTTTAATTTCTTCCAAGAGTCAATCTTGGTCTTACCTCTTCTTTTTCGATTGGTTCTTATATTTTCGTACCAGTCGGAAGCAAATGATTTGAGCCTCGATTTGGCAACTTCGAAGCACTCATGATCATCATATTGCCGGTACTTAAAAAATCCCTCAATGGTCTTTAACCATTTAAGGAACTCTTTTGGGTCCATATCTCCATCAAAGGTTTGGAGATCATATTCTCTTCTCAAGATGGGCGCATGTTTCACAAACATGTCACTAATGAGTTTCCGAAGTTCTTCTTTGTTTATAAGTGACATTTTTGTGATGGCTATCGCATCAAGGCGTGTGATGGGAGTGTCTTTCTCTGATACCAATTTGATGTATGTACAGAGGGGTGAGTGAGCATAACTGGGGATGAGTTCGACAGGGAACTAGTTGACACGACAATGTATGTGAAATAAGGGTTCTCAGGTTAGGTATTACTACCAAGAAGGTGGTGTTTAGGGACTGTTTCGGATAGTTTGGTCAAGAGTCGGGCTTAGACGCTTTGTGGGGTCGTTGAGGGTTGGTTGAGAGTTATTGTGGTGGTCGGGGTTCAGTGAGTATATGGTGGCAATACCACCGAATATAACCTGAAATAGTGAGGTTCTCGGTTTATCGGCTATTGTCGGGCAATGGGGATGTGGGGGCAGTATCGGTATTTATACAAGGAATTGGGTCAAGGCGTTTTATGGGGTGGTTCTAGACAGGTTAAGGGTGATCTTGATGATCAGGGTTTGATGGTGGTAAGGCGACAGAATAGAACTGAAATAGTAAGGTTTCGGTAAAGTGTGTTATGCGGACAGTTGGTTCTTGTCAGGTTTGGACGGACAGTTGGGGATGGTTTCGGGTGTTGGACTTTGGGGTGGATGTTTTTAAGGTACTGTAGGATGAAGTGGTGAAAGGAATGAGATGGTTTGGACGAGGGATGGACACGGAATGCTAGGTGCAAACCCGAGTACAAACCAAGCACAATCAGTCGATAGGTGAAGGGTAATGACAATGGGTTTTTAATGCCCAAGTCGACACCTTGATGGGGTGACCAATTTAACAAGTTCAATTCCGAGGTTACTAAGTGCAATGGTCGTTAACAAGACAAGTGAGGATGGTCAGGAAACTTTATGATAGACCCTTGGTTTGGGTTTGGTTGGACCACACAGTTCCAACGTCTACCTACGCCGAGGGGGTTCCTTAAGCTTAGGTTTTGATTACGTCACACGGTCCTAACCAAGACTTACACCAAAGGGAAATCTTAACTTGGGTTTAACTAGGTCACATAGTCCTAGCTTCCACTTACATAAAGGGGTTTGGCTCACACAAGAACCAGGGCCCACATAAGGACCAACTAAAGTAGACAACACACAAGTTGAATACGTTTAGCTTTTGAGTAAAACTCACTTTTATAAATCAACTCTGAATTTGACAATGGCCTAAGGCCTCTATTTATAGTACAAAAGAGACTATTCTAGAAAGCAAATGGAGAGACATAAATAACACCTAGTGTGGACGCATTTGGATTGACTTGGTGACCAAGGGAGTTCGGCCACCTCTTCATCTTCTCTAGGCCTAAATATTCATGAACATGATTCTTTCAACAACCTCATCTTCTTGGAATGTGTTGGAAGCTTCCATTTTTGGATTATTAATTCGACCAACTCTTGGTCTTCTCTAGGCCGAATTTGGAGCCTTCAATGTAGTCAATATGTGGTTGAGATGTCCTCTTTGAATCCGTTTGTTCTAGATGGTTGTTGTCCTTGCCATCTTGTCAGCCAAGTCATCCTTTGTCCTGGCCATGGTGTACTCTCGGCCTAGTCACCTTTGTGACTTATTAATTATGGCTCAATATTGGTTATTACATAGGACACTATTTCCTAAGCTAGCAACTAAGCTAAGAATAAAAGACAAGCTAAAATAATATACATGGTCTCGGCCAAGACATAACAAGAAGGCAAAAAATACAAGACTTTTTAAATCTTCATGTCACAATTCCAACTCCATTCCATTTTCCGTGCCATGTTAGGTATCCATGTGTAGAATGACGTGCCATTGTTGGAACTCTTACGAAGGCACTTCCCGACTCATGTTGGGAGTTTAGGTTCGCGGATTGATTTACATCATGTACCAAGAAGGTTCCTTAAGCTCGGGTTTGATTAGATCACACAAGTTCTAACCAAGACTTACGCCGAAGGAACCTTAGTTTGGGTTCAACTAAGTCACACAAGTCTTAGATAAACTTACACCAAGGGTTTGGTTCACACAAGAACTGAAGGCTCACACAAGGACAAACTAAGATAAACAACACACAAGTTGAATAACTTATCAAATGAGTAAAACTCACTAATTTTCATAAATCAACTCTGAATATTTACAATGTCCTAAGGGTCCTATTTATAGTAGTAAATGGACCATTCTAGAAGACAAATTAAAAGACACAAACTACATGTAAACTTTCGGCCAAGTGTGAATAAATGGGAACATGTATGAGTTTATTTGGTGACCAAGGGTGTTTCGACCAAACCAAGACAATGGGAAAGTTCTTGACTTTTCTTGGGGACAAATGATGAATCTTTCACACTCCCTTTGTGGATTCCATGAAGAATAATACATGAACTTGGGCTCTTCATAAATGTCATCTTCTTGGGATAGGTTTGGAATCTTCCATTCCTTGAACATGTTCTTTGGCCGAATGGAAGTGAACATTTCGAACAACCTTTCATCTTCTTGGTGTCTTCCATGTGATCAAATATATGAACTTGTTAGTTCATAAGGTCTCCCATTGGAAGCCTCAACTTTTAGATGCTTCTTGTCCTTGTCCTCTCGGCTTGATCACTTCACACGGCCTAGTCACCTTATTACAAGGCTTGGTCATTCCTTCCTATTACATGGCTTACTAAATGTGTCCTAAGAAGAATTAAAAGCTAAGCTAAAAGACAAACATGGTCTCGGCCAAGATCAACAAGAAGGCCGAATAAAAAAACATGTTTCTTAGATCTTCAAGTGATAACTTCAACCCCACTCCATTTTCCATGCCATTTTAAGCATATTATCATTGGATGATCAACCATCTCTGGAACTCAGAGCTTATCACCTTGAGGATAAAATTGGAACTTTAAGCTCACGGGAATTTTTACATCATACTCCTCTTCTTCAAAAGAAGTTGTCCTCAAATTCGTCATCTAAATATGAGGACAAGTTTTTACCACAAATCGTTGAACCTCCTCAATCAACTGGGGGTTTCTCCTTTAATGTGCCTTCTCGGAACCTAAAAAATAGCTTGAAAGGACCACACTCCAAATATTTTTCCATTCGATCAAGGAGTCATAGGTGGGAGGATTACGCCGAGGATTACTAAATTTCTCTCTAGAGAAAGCGACGGGCTCTTTGTTTTACCAACTCTTCTAATATTATATTCAATGTCAATTGGTATCTCAAGGTACGAAATGGGAGCAGCAAGGGTGCTACAACCTTGAATGAAACAATGATACAACAAATCCAAACAATGGGAGCCTCTAATCCTACTTACACTTGTATACTCGGTCCAACTCCGGGCAGTCTCCATCTTGGATAGATTAACATGAACGTCCTCTTCATAAGTAGGATAATGATGTTGTGCACCACTCAATATTGTGCTAGAGCAAAAGATGGCACCTACTCTAGTTTCATGTCTGACATCCAATGAATTTTCATGGTTCAACATAGTTAGGATCGGGACTTCACAAATCTTTTTCTTCAAGGGTTCAAAGACTCTTGTTGCTCCTTGGAACCACTCACACTCATCTTTCCTCATTAATTTATTTATAGGGACATCAAGGTAATAATAATCCCGAATGAAATGATGAGGAAAAGAAGCCGGACTAAGGAAACTATTTGCCATAATTATACCCGTAACCTCAGAAAATATTTAGCTAGATTCCACCATGGTTGGATTATCACACATGCCCTCGAATGACATGGTGTAACCCATGGACCGTTGTAGCATCTTGTGCATGAAGCTCATAGTAGAGATTGTAGCATTGCACAATCTATATGGCATGATGGAGGTTTTGCTCCATAGTGCTCTTGGGTGACCGAGAATAAAATCCAAGTTCATATCTTTCCACGGTTGTTCTGGGACCGGCAAATGAGTATACCATTCTTGGTGGAAGAACCTTCTAACCCTTTGAGACGTTGAACACGTTTTGAATACTTCTTCAAACTTGGGGTCTCATTTATGGAACTCCTTTAAAACTTCAAATCCCATCGACCTTTGTTTGGGTATGGTCAACATTAGGTGATGTCGAAGAAATGTATCCGCCACTAATATGGACTTGTAATCTTCATGTCTTGTGGAGGATGTGGGAGTTTGTAGATGTGCTATCCAATTAACAAACCTCAGATTCAATGTTTTTTGCACCATATAGTATTCCGAGTCATAGGTAGAATAAGGAAGCCGTGTGTCAACCAATCTTCCATTAGAGGAAGTCATGAACTCTTGGCCTTGGAGTAACATGACTCCATCATCACACTTAATTCCAAGTTTCGGAATAGGGGCAGTAAGGGACCAAAAGTTTTGAGTGAATTGATGAGAAAAGGAAGCTGAATAACGGAAACCTTTTGCCACACTTCCATTTGACGGTTCGGGCCAACTCCTGAGAGTTAACTCTGTGGATGGAAAATTATACATGCCGTCAGGTAATGTCATGTAACTCATCAAATGTTGTAGTAATTTGTGCATAAAACTCATGGGAGGGCTTGGAGTGCTACACACTCCAAATGGCATCACAAGTCATTCGGACAAGCCATGCTTTGCATTGAAGTCCAACTTACCTCCTTTCGGCTTCTCATTTGATGGTCTCCATTCCTTAAGTCTTCCTCTAAGAACAACAACATTCTATTCCCTTCACGCAAGAGATCTTTCAATATCAGCATAGGATCAACCTCTCGAAAATATGTGTGTCAATTCTCTCCCGGCATCAACAATGCGAGTGTTGTGTAGGGGATGAAGCTTTTTCAGTCATAGCTTCCGCCGAATAATTCTTGTTCTTGGCCTTGCAAGTCCTTAGTTTCTTCCGGATGGTATCCATGGTCTTGGTGAGTAGATAATGAACTTCTTGAAAAAAAATCAAGAGCAAGTTCAACATATTTCCTCGTTAGTGTTCAGGATGCAAGATCATTCGGACATACCTCCTCCAAGAGTTCCTTGAATTCGGTATCTATGACACTCTCCTTCTTTGACTCTTCGTCTATCTCCATTGTATCAAGTAAGGGGGTCTCAATTTCCTCTTGTTCTTCAAGTGCTATGGGTTCGTTAATAGCAAGGGAGAACCCACATTCTCGATATTCTTCTACAAGATCAAAATTTTCTACTATAGTCATGACGCGGGGATAGGAACATTCATTAGCGAAGTGTTCTCATCCTTGGCATTTGAAACACCTATTTCTCCTTTTATCTATCCCTTTTGTAACATCAATATTTTCGTGGTTAAACAAATGATTAGTAAAAAATGCATCACCCTCTTTTACCTTTTGATTCTTCTTTTCACTTTCGTGATGATACAATGGATTAGTAAAAGAGATTCCGCCATTTGATTTAACATTCGTGGATTTAACACAGGGCATTGGGATACCTTTACTTGCATGCCTTGGGCTATTTTGTACAACCCTTTACTTGGCATTTTTACTCACGGCATGCCTCACAAGTTCTTTCCTCAAGATTGGTGCATGTTCCGCAAAGATATCACTTATGACCCTCCGAAGTTCTTCTTTGTTTAGGTGAGCCATGACGTTAATGCGTGGGACGGGAACACATTGCTATGATACCAATATGATGTAAGTAAGGAGGGGTGTAAGTGGGTAAGTGTATCAGAGTTTGTTTGTGTATGGGTTGACACGAAAAAGGACTCAAAGTTGGGGTTCTCGGGTTCTCGGTTTCTGCTGGACAATGGGGGTATTGTGTGACTTGGATAGGTAGTGTATGGAGGAGTTGGGTTAATGCATTTTATGGGGGTGTTCTAGACATGTTGAGGGTTGTATTGAAGGTCGGGGTTTGGTAGTTGGGTGGTGTCAAGGTGACAGCAATTGGCTAGAACAGTGAGGTTATCGGTAAGTGGTGTTTTGTGGACTGTTTGGTGTGGTCGAGATTGGACGGGTATTTGTGGACTGTTTCGATGGTGACCTTTTATGTGGAGGTTAGGGACTTATTGTGGAATGTGGTGGTGGAAAGAATGAAGTGGTCTGGTCAAAGAATGAACACGGGATGCTAGGTGCAAACTCGAGTACAAACCAAGCGATTGACGGTCGATATAACAAGGATAGAGACACGAGGGTTTTAATTCTTGAGTCGACACCAAGATGAGTTTGGACAATTGGACAAGGACTAGACTGGGGTTTATAAGTACAAGCCCGTGAACAAGCCAAGTTAGGGTGGCCGATAACCTTAAGATAGACCCTAGGCTTGGGTTTGGTTGGATCACACAAGTTCCAACGTCCACTTGTACCAAGGGAGTTCCTTAAGCTTGGGTTTGATTAGATCACACAAGTCTTAGCTAAACTTACACCAAGGGTTTGGTTCACACAAGAACCGAAGGCCCACACAAGGACCAACTAAGATAAATAACACACAAGTTGAATAACTTAGAAAATGAGTAAAACTCACTAATTTTCATAAATCAACTCTGAATATTTACAATGTCCAAAGGGTCCTATTTATAGTAGTAAATGTACCATTCTAGAAGACAAATTAAAAGACACAAATTACATGTAAACGTTCGGCCAAGTGTGGATAAATGATAACTAGTTTGGGTTTACTTGGTGACCAAGGGTGTTTCGACCAAACCAAGACAATGGAAAAGGTCTTGGATTTTCTTGGGGACAAATGATGAATCTTTCACACTCCCTTTGTGGATTCCATGAAGAATAATGCATGAACTTGGGCTCTTCATAAATGTCATCTTTTTGGGATATGTTGGGAAGCTTCCATTCCTTGAACATGTTCTTTGGCCGAATGGAAGTGAGCATTTCGACCAACCTTTCATCTTCTTGGTTTCTTCCATGTGATAAAATACATGAACTTGTTAGTTCATAAGTTCTCTCCTTGGAAGCCTCAACTTCTAGATGCTTCTTGTCCTTGTCCTCTTGGCTTAATCACTTCACACGGCCTAGTCACCTTATTACAAGGCTTAGTCATTCCTTCCTATTATATGGCTCATTAAATGTGTCCTAATAAGAACTAAAATCTAAGCTAAGAAATAAAAAGAGGCTAAAAGATAAAACATGGTCTCGGCCAAGACCAACAAGAATGCCGAATAAAAAACATGTTTCTTAGATCTTCACGTGATAACTCCAACCCAACTCCATTTTTCATGCTGTTTTAAGCATATTATAATTGGATGATCAACCATCTCTGGAACTCCGAGCTTATCACCTTGAGGATCAAATCGAAACTTTAAGCTCACGGGGATTTTACATCATCGGGTACATATGGCCATTTCACACGTACATATCATTTGCATTGCGTTCCATTCATACTTATTGAGGTGTATTTGATGTTGTGTGTACTCGGTGATGAATAACGATAGACTCTATGATCCTGTGACTCTTGGTAGAGGAACTAGTTGTTTATTGGTAAAGTGATTTGGAATGATTACTGGAATTTAGGTGATTTTCATGAGTAAATGAACTTGGATTATCAAATTGATTCTAGTAAATTAGATTAGTTGCCATGTTGGGCTTATTCTATGTGAATTCGGTGTTGTGGTTTACAACTTATGAGTTTAAGTAGGTGGTGTTATCTGTTATTATGGTCGATAATGCTTATTTGTCAGAATTATCCTCTAGAACGAGGGAACTACGTGTGTCCGTGTGTTTGTTTGGTGATTGATAGTATTATTTAGTAAGGTGTCTAGCAAAAGACTTGTTGAAGTGTCATTGTGGTATTTGTTGACTTGTATGCTAAATGCATGAAGAATTTTCCTCCATTAATCAAAGTGTAAAGCGTAGACTGTTACTTGGAATGTAATGACTACGTCTAATGGACTAATATATGACATGCCCGTAAACGCGTAGCGTCGTACTTAACTCTGAAGGCTAAGGTTAATAAGAGAGTTAATGTGCTTATGTTCAGTTTAACTGTAGTATTCTTGGAAATCAATTTGGAGAAGATTATGTGTACTAAATGTCAACTTACTTACTGAATGAGTCAAGTTGGGTAAGTGGGTTAAATATGAATATGACTTAGATAGAGTGTCAGATCGGTGGGTATTGATACTAAAACCCCTATGTGTTACATGAATTAAAGTATGTTTGACTGTGATTGACTCTTGTGTGTTGAATGATTTATATGATTTATGAACTCATATGTGAATAAGCTCAATTAAGTGACTGCTTGTACTGCCTAGAATAGGACCTACTTGAAGAGTCAACTTGATGTTTATATATGTTACGTAACTTCCGTCGTGTCAGCCTATGATGCCTACGAGGGTACGTTGTGTACTCATGCTACACTTGATGCATCTTTTACGTGGATGCATGTATTAGGTCTATTCAGGTTGCAGATTGGAATACGTGAAGGTTAAGGTAGACCATCCATTCTCGGTAGCCTTGGACTTTATCCAGTCAGGTCAGCCCTATTCATTCAAGGAACAATTGTTAAATTCTTCCTTACTTTGTATCTTAGAGTCCTTGTACGAGTGACAGTAGGTTCTGGGTAGTAAATGCTATTGACACCTAAATTATACCCTCTAATAATTTTATATAATTATTCAGATTTCTCGAATCACAGACGAAGTGAAATACACTTTTCACAAGGCAAATTTGATTTTATAAAATTATTCTAAGAGTATTTTATCCTTTCATTTGACAAAATATCACTTGTTATACATATTGTATATAATGTCCTAATTTTAGATAACTTTATCATTAATCATAATTTTAGAATTTTAGCAGACAATTATAAATGTAATTATTTTAAAAGAATTAATGTTCCACTCCGTCAAAATTATAAAATTGTCTAATCAAATAGGATAATGGAATTACATCTCAATTTCAAATCATTTTTTAAATTAAAGCGACTTTGGTATGGTTTTAATTTCCTAAATCCTATATATAACATGTGTATATTCTAATCGGGTATATCAAATATATAACATGTGTGTATTCTAATATTCCCATTTGAAGCCTATCTTGTTCATGGGTTTGCTGGGCCTGGCCCATAAATCCCATTTCTTGCCTTCTCGTCTTCTGCCTATGTACTGTGACTTTGGTTAGCCACTTGATTTTGTTTCCATTACCTGTGTGCGTGAATTGAGCTGATCCCACTCATTTCTTTTACCCACTCTACTGCATACTTATGGGATTGACTCCAATATTTGACTTGTGCCTTGATCCACAATTGGACTGCCCTCATGTATCTTTTATTAATCATATGACAAGTTCAAGATGCTCTCTAACTTGAACTTTTATTTCCCCCCGTGTTTGTTTCTGCCACACTACCACGAGATGGGCCCTTATTAGGCCAATCATTTCATTCAGCCGAGAACAGACCAATTATGAGCGTCACACATTCAACCAAGTTGGGCTACGACCCAACTAAATTTTCTCTTGATAGAGTCTGGTTGAAAAATAGAAGATAATATTTGTATTGAAGGCCCGGGTATGGGTGAAAATAGCCAAGTGGTGGGCTTCGGTAGGCTCACCAGCCTAAACTCCCTTCTTTGCATTTTAATATATATTGCATATATTTGTATTACTTGTGATAAAATATATTTTAATTATTGGAACCTTTTACTTATGGTTACGAATCTAGGATAGGCAAATGATACATAGATCGTTTAGCTTAGATCGCCAAGAAGTGAATTTCAAACGTGTTTTACATCTGAAAATTTGATAAAGGAGACTGTTTTGAGCATCAATTTTAGAAACAAAGAAAACTGTTTTTAGACTAAGATTTGAGATAAATTTATGACTTTGATCTAAAAAATGGAGTTTGGACTTTGATCTAAAAAATGGAATAGTGGAATACGAATTGACTTTTGAGAAAGTATAACACGCAAAAGAAACAAAAAAATTGTTTTTCGTACTCTCTTTTCAAAACTGAACTTGTAATTTCAAATGAACTTTACTCTTTTTAAAAATTAAAGAGATTCCAAACGGTGAAATTGTAAATTGGTCAATGTTGTTGTACTAGAAGTAGAGTTCTACTCAAATTCGCATTTGAGTGTTCCTAGTCCGAAAACTAATTGACCCCTACATACTATTTTTGACGGAAGCTTAATTCGTTGTTTTTTCAACCAAACTTTGAGTTTTCGAATGAATGAAATGACAAGTATTTTTTGTGGATTTTTAAACTTTAAGCAATTTGGATCATTTTAAAGTATGCTATAGAACCCGTAGGTCAATCATATTTTACGGATCTTTAATACCGGGGTACTAATACCTTCCCCGGGGATCCCCAAAACCCTTACCTTGACTCTTGTTTAGATTGGATTTTTCAAACTTTTGAATAAACCCTTTCAAACTGGTTTTTCTAATTTATCTATAAATTATGTGGTGACTCTAAAAATAATTATCCAACTTAGAGCACCATCCAAGTTCATAGTAGCTCTTTTGCCTTCACCCGCATAAAAGTGAACCGTAACAGATGACGACTCTGCTAGAGATAAACCTAGGTTCTAACCATAAGGGTTCCAATACAACATGTTTTTTTAAAATGATATAAATTGCTTATGTGTTTAAATATCGCAAATTATAATTGTCATTCATGCATTCATCTTTCGCTAAATGGTATGCACCCACACTTGCATTAGTACACAAAGGTGATTATGCAGATTTCACAATCACCCTCCAGTATAAAACCAAAAACCTTTTTTGGAATACGTTGAAGATGGAGTTGGTACGCGGTCTTTCCAAAAGTCGACAACGGTTCAGCCTAGGGTTATCCGCGCGGGTCCCTAAGTCTAAACCACTCTTACAATTAGGATAGAGCAAAGCGAAATCCCTTAAACTAGCACATATTGACTTAGACAGGTTCATGTATCTCAAATCTATTTGGACCTGGAAGGCTGACTCCTTTGTGTCCTAATGATCTCCGACCCGATGGCATTACATTAAACTATTTGCTATGTGGAAGCATTAATTGTGCCTTGTGTGATGAACCATTGCTCCTTGGAGGGGGGTGGGGATTATTCGTGTTCTATTTTGTATATGCATATAAATCTGAAATTCGACATGGTTATCGACGCACTCGAGATGCTGAGAATTTGATGGTCTTGGCTTAGTGCCCCACAATAAAATGAAATAATGAATTGTCTAGGACACCTACCCTCCATCATGACCATGAAATAAAATAGTGACCTCCTAGAAGTCCTTACCGAATATTGGGATGAGAAAATAGTCTTTAGGTTTCGTGATTTTGAGATAACTTCAACCTTAGAGGAGATTCGAGACTGCATAGATATCGTAGGTTCCTGTATGAGGCAGAGGAAGAAACCCGACCACACCCTTCTAGTAACCCATAAGCCGACTACTGGTGATATCCTTAAGATGTTGTCCTTAGATAGCGCTGACTGAATATTCGGCCCGACAAAAGCCTTTAAGGACCTCCATACCCGATTTAGGTCTACGCAGTGTTATATAGCTCACTATGTAGAGTTTCACGCTTTTGCTTTTAGGGACCTCCATACCCGGTTTGCAAACACACAGGGTTACATAGCACACTCCGTAGAGTTTAATTCCTTTACTGCTTGAGAAACTACTCGACCTCTAGCCTTCGCCATATGTCTTCTAGGAACTATGGTATTTCACAAAGATAGTTTCCAAGCCATAGATACATGGGTCATCTTCGTACCCACTCTATCTTTCATGGCATTACCATTAATGGGGAAACCAAATACTATGATCTAGTCCCATTCATTCTGTCCGATATTTACCGAGCCATAGGTCAATGCCGAAACCTACATAGGTACTTCTAAGGTTGTAACATCTTAGTCAAATGGTGGATCATTAAGCGCCTCTCAAAAACTGAGGTTCCATCATACCGAGACCCTGAGCATATATAAGACAACCTCAAAGTCACTTATCCCAATTTTGAGGCCCAATCCAAAGAGGGGTGGGCTTTTATCTTTTCCAGGCTCTAAGAGGATAGTATCCAATGGAGATTTCCCAATTTTATATCCGATACCATATCTATCAGAGGAAGAAAATTTCCTTTCCTACCACTTATGAGGATCCGGGGAATCCGACCATACGCACTTCTTAGGGTCTTAAGATAGTTCGGAAGGGGACAGGTAATCCCCTAAGTAGGGAACATGGGGGAGTATGTGGTTGACTATGAAGAAGATAAGATCAGAGGGGTTGCTGACATCATTCGAGAGTGGAATGGACGAGTGAAGTGGGGTCCAGAGAGCTTAGCCGATAATCCATTTTGCCCAGGTCGCGATAAAGACTATGTAGACTGGTTGAGAGCACATTTGCAAGGTACCTTTACACCAAGGCCTAATATTTATAAGTCCAAACAAGATCGGGATTCAAAGGCTGATATCACAGCCCTATGCATTCAAATACAAGCGGATGATCGAGATACCTGATATTTGGAGAAGATGGAGCATGACCAGATCGTCATAGCCAACTTGACTAAGGAGCTTGACTTCACTCATGAGTGTCTAGAAGACGTAGATGCTCGCATTAAGAGTGCGATGGATGACATTTCATCTATGACCCCCACACAGAAGGGTCATTGGGTTGATTCACTTTTGATGTCTACACATATCAGGATCCAGTCCGCCCTTTGAAGTGCCGAGAGAGCTCGGACAGATAGAGCTTCATGATCCGCCACTGGAGGCGATTTCTTATGGTTTACTGCTTTCATTTATGCCTTGTAACCCCAATGGGGAAAATATAATTATTAATGAAATGATTATGAGGCAATGGTTTAATTAACACTTGGCACATTTATGCTTCAAATGACTAGAAATCCTTGGAGTAATGAGGCATAGTAACACAAATATTATAACTGCCTATATGCTTCTGTGACATAAACGACTTATGTGTTTTCAAGTGTTCCGTCTAAACTCTTGATTGGTTCCATATTTTCTACCCCAATCCAAAAGAAAAACACAAAAAAATTACCAAAAGCTGACTAAATTCGCCTCCTCCTAAATGTTGATTTGCTACGATAGACGCTACTAACAGCCAAAGTGCCACATCACCATCTATTGATATTGTCAGTGATGAAGAGACTAAGGAGTCACTTCGAGAATTGTTTTCAAGATAAACGCAAAGATTGACCTGGAAAAAGCCAATAAGAAGGGGGTTGACAAAACGACTAACTTAGCAAGAGCCAATATGGAAGAAGTGGATAAGATTTTGGAATTTGTGGGAAACCTCGTTGAAGAGTCTCCCGAAGGAAAGCCGCAATACCAAAACCTCCCTAAAGAGGTCAAGACAATGGTGGATGACTATGTCCCTTCGATGCACTTTCCAATGAATGACCCAATACCATATGGGAAAACAAGTGAGGTACCTGAAAGTGTAACCCCAGTCATCAACGAAGCTGCAAATCACTATAGGGTGTCACAAGGACCTCCCCATAGATCATCTCCAATGTGGTGGGCGATTGCCCTTAAAGCCGATGGTTCGCATTTAAGAGTTGCACCAAGGTAAATGTGAAATATGGAGGTCTTCGATGGGATAAAAGCTACCATATTGTCACATACTAGATCACACATCCTCCCGACTTGTTCACATCTCCTTGCTCATAAAAAGGTACTTATATCATAAAAGCCACCCTAGTCACGACACCGATGAATGCATGGCCTTTAAGAGAAGGGTCCTCAAACTGATTAATGAGAAGGTCATTCGTAACCTATGGAGACCACGCTCTCTACTGGTCTATGACTATTATGCCTGGTGAAGGAATCACCATGGGCACACGACTTTGGCGTTATGACTTCACTGCTTTTGAAGATTCGTACGCAGATATATTCTCACGCTTGGTCACACAAGCAAGGTTCGCCACTCAATACCACCTGGAAACTCTTTGCAAACACTTTGAGGATGAATATACGCTTTTACCATTCAATGGCTCCTAGGCATGACATCGAAGAGTGTGAAGCCTTCAAGTTCGAGCTGGAGCATTTGGTCAACACTAGCCAAATTTGGCCAGTGATACAATGCCACTTTTACAAAAGCCGCCAGGAAAAGTGCGGTTGTAAGGATGAGAACCCAACATGGCTTCAAGGTGAAGTCATCTTTTGGGTTGTTTAGACGTCCCTTTTTTCTTTCAATCAATGTTATCCCCCTCTCACCTTTTTATAAACAAAGCCACATCCGACCCGATGTCCCAATGAGGGATACGTGGGAAGACCATATACACTGATATTATATCTTACATGAGACAAAGTTCTCAGAAATAGGGGTTGATTGTGTGTTTCGATTATAGCAGGACTGCGAGGCAAAATCATGGCAGAAGTACATTATTCACGTTATTTTGTTCAACCTGGTTCAATGAAGATGTACCATTATATAAAAGATAGGTACTTGTGGAATGATATGAAGAAATACATTGCCGGGTTTGTAGCTCAGTGTCCAAAATTCCAACAAGTTAAGATAGAGCATCAAAAGCCTGGAGGCTTAGTCCAGGATATAGAAATTCTGACATGGAAATGGAAGATGATCAATATGGATTTAGTTACAGGCTTGCCTCATTCCTATCATAAATTTTATTCTATTTGGGTGATTGATGACACACTTACAATGTTGGCACATTTTCTACCAGTTAGAGCTACTTATAATGTTGGGGATTATGCCAAGTTGTATACAAAAGAGATAGTCCAACTTCGTACGGTTCTGATTTCTATTACATTGGACAGAGGTGACCAGTTTACGACTAACCTCTGTAGTTCCTTTCAGAGAGGTTTGGGCACTTGGGTGAACCTCAGTACCGCTTTCTATCTGCAGACAGACAGCCAGGTCGAGCGCACTATTTAGACGCTCGAGGACATATTATGAGCTTGTGTATTAGACTTCAAAGGTAGTTGGGATAATCATTTTCCAGTTATTGAGTTTATGTATAATAATAGTTATCACTCATATATTAAGATGGCTCTATATGAAGCCTTATATGGACAGAAGTGTAGGTCCCTAATTGGCTGGTTTGAAGTGGGCGAAGCTAAGTTCCTAGGACCTGACTTGGTATAGAGTCGGCAGAGGTCCTATTCAGATGTTTGATGCTGCCTTTTAGAGGTTGCCATTGACTATTGGGTATTTTTGAAGGTTTCACCTATGAAAGGTGTGATGAGATTCAATAAGAAGGGAAAGCTAAGCCCGAGATATATTAGGCTGTACCGGATTATCCGTAAAATTGGCCAAGTGGCCTATGTGTTGGAGTTTCCTACAGAGTTAGAGTTTGTGCACCCTATGTTTCATGTATCTATATTACAGAAGTGCATCAAAAATCCTTCCAAAGTGATATTGTAATGACTCATCCAGTCATTTTTAGCAAAAGACCCATATTTGACTATTTTACCCTTCTCATGATCTTTATGTGGGGTTTGTGATGCACGGGGATAGGTGGAATAGATTCTGAGGTATATTTATATGAGGTTTGGATGAAAAACCCAAAGTCTAGAAACTTAGAATTGGTTAGTTAGACTCAAGGTTTACTTTTGGCTAGATATGTTCGTTTCCAGGTTTTGTCTCTTCCGGTAGTACCCGAGGGTCATTTATGACTTAGTCGAGTCATTGGTTCACTTCCCGAGGTAATTGGATGTGTTTGTGGCTTCATTTGTAAAATTTGGTTATTTGGTTTTCCTAAATGATTCTTTAGAAAATTATGCCTTATCTTGGTTATTTGTGAAATTCAAGGGTACGAGTGAATTTATAGCACTGTTTACCATAGACGAGCATATTCAGTTTGTGTTCGGAGGATCTCCAGAGTGTTTTGGGCATTCGTTGGAAGGTTTTGGGTTGTTGTTCATGATCTTGTGTCTGGTGTCCGCCATGACGACACTAGTGTCCGCCTCAGGGAAAAGTTGGCTCGCCGAAGCTGAAGGTTAAGTATTGTGGAATTTTGCCGTCGCGGATGGTCTTTCTGTAGGGGAGAATTCGCTTATGCGGAGTCAAGTCCGATGTGAAGATGGGTGAGGTGTTAAGTGACCTCACCTCAACAAGGGGTTTATCTACCATAGTGAATCCGCTCCAGTGGAGTCGATTCCGCTGGGGCGGAAATACTATTCAGGTGTCCTATAAATGTTTTAGCTCAAATTTCTTTTCCTTAAATAACAAACCCTCGAAAACAGCGCGCCTTGGAGGAATTTCAGAGCTTTAGGAGTATTTTTTTACCTTGACGCAATAGACCCTTTCATTTTTATGGCTTAAGTTATGTTTATAAACTCTTTAATGGTGGTTTAGCATGATATTAAGTTGGGGATAAAAACCTTCATGTGTTTATTAGAATAAGAGATTTATATGGTTGATTTTAATGAGGTTTATGGATTAAAAAATGATATTATTGTGAATTAGGATTGGGTAATGTTAAATAAATATGTTTTGAAGCTTAATTAGATTATAGAAACTTGTTTTCAAAAGGAGAAAATTCTAGAGTTTCAAATTGGGACTTTTTAATTATTGTTCAATTGGGGATTCAATTGTATATAGATTTTCAATTAACTTAATGATTTGATTACTTAGTATGTAATAAGGGTTTTTGAGTATTAAAGTCTGAGTCTTGGTGGCGTGGGCTCTGATCGATAGTTTAAAGTCTTGTTTGTAAGGTTTACATTCTTGTATATTGCGTAAAGCTTTATATTAATGAATTATATGTATGTAGATAGACTTTGACTATGGCGAGGCGCATCGGAAGGGCAAGGTGATCACAACTGCTTGATTTGTTAGCGCTCATGTTTGGTAATAAGGTAGGCTACAATTTAGCTTTTTGAGACTCCTATAGAAGTACGTAGTAGTTATAAATGTTGAGGGGCATTGGCCGTGTTTGGGGGTCCCACTCAAACGGTTTGATGAATGTTTGAGTGGGTACTAGTGTTGAATTGTGATGATAGGTTATTTGGGGGATCAACCTTATGCTGATTCCGACTGCTGTTATTTGGACTTGTCGCCATTATGTGGGATCGTCACCATATTTGATATTGTTGTGTTTATTCATCACACATGATTTGATATGATATCCTGATTGTACTAGAATTATTGTTGATAGACTGATTTGATATGAAATCATGTGTATTGAATTATATGTGTGTTATTGAACTCTTGAAAACATGTGATACTTTATCTCCTTACTTGGTTGCATCTCATTATATCATGATATCTTGCCTGATATTGTCATTTGCATTCTTACACTCATGGTTCTGTGATATTGATATGAGAGTAGAATGGATATGTTGTGGGCCCAAGTGGTCCGGAAGGTAAGAACAATTATGATATTATGGCAACATTGAGATGATGATAATGCAGATGGATTAGGTTGCACGTCGCAACATATATTGATAAGCAGGGAACAGAGTTGCACTCTTGCAACATAATATTATTCAAAAAAATAAGTCTAGGGCTTTAGCCAGATTCGTGTGTGGAATTCCGGCTGGCTAGGAGCGGTATATGGACCACGCGGGTCCCCTGTTGGTGTATGGTTCATAATAAAACCTTGATGTACTGTATACATGACTGAGAAGGGTACCTTACATATGCACTACATTCATATCATTCATACATATATACATTAATTAATTGTGCTTTTGTAATGTGATATGGTTGGTTATTGGAACTTAGGTTAAGCCCTAACTTACTTGGATTGAATTGATTGTATTGGACCAGAATGGCCGCTATGATTAAGCTTGTATCTGTGAACACTTGGAAATAATTATTATGCTGGTCTCTATGAACATTTGGATAAATGTTTGAGGTTGTTGAATTGATTTGGCTGTTGTGTGTCGTTGTCGGCCTATGATATCTACGGGGGTACGTTTTGTACTCATGCTACACTTGCTGCATCTTTTCTGATGCAGATATAGGTCCCTCTGCCAGTTCAATATCTATAGTTTGAGTCCGAGCAGGTTGACTTCCAGTATTCAGGGTGAGGATCTACCTTCCGGCATACCTTGGATGCTAATTCTCTTACTCTATCTTTACCTTGATTTAAGAGACACGATCCAAATTTTCGAACTATGTTCAGTTTTGGATTATGTGCTCTTTTATTCAGACTTGTATCTATATTAGCGCTCTTGTATTATTGACAAGATATTGGGGGAGTTGTATTTGATGATTCAGACTTATGTTCCACTTTTACAGAAATATGAGCTAGCTTAGTTAATATTACTATCTCTACAATTCTTTATGATTTTGTTGATAATTTGGGAAGTGGTTCACCTACTGGTGGGGTATGTGTAGGTGCCACCATGACTTCTAAAAAAGGGTCGTGATAAATTTGGTATAAGAGCTTTAGGTTAAATGGTCATAAAACAAGAGCAATGTCTAGTAGAGTCTTGTGAATCGGTGCAGAGATGTCCGTACTTATCTTCGAGATGATATGGGATATTTAGGAAACTTTACTTTCTTCATTCATTTCGTGTAAGTTGAATCAAATTGGTATCTGGACTTCTTCTTTCTATTCTCTCACCGATGGTGGCAACATGCTCTTTAATTCATGCATGAGCGGTTCAATATGATGTTGCGCGGTAGGGTATAAGACATGTTACTATGATTTAGACTCGTGATCGAGTTCAGTCTTCAACTATGATTTGAAGGTTCAGTTGACTGGGGTTATAATTGTCACTTCTCAGTTCGGTGATATCCTTAGAAAGTAGAAATGGTAATTCAGAGATGCAAGGAAAATAAATTAGATAGATCAATCTCCGTTGTATGAAGGGAAAATTAGTATATAACGTGTTTGTTACGACAAGTTGCAAAGTGTATGAGGGTGGATGTCGTATAGGCTATGGAATGTTGAGTTAGCTTTGATTTGACAGTATTGTGATAGCAGAGTAGAATTAGTGGTTATGAGTTCTTTTAGGAAATGGTTATTTGTTCGAGATCAGGTGGAAATGTTATGTATGATTAGTGAAGCTTAATGGAATAGACTGACGCGGTTCTTACCTAAGAGTGTACTCGTGGGTTCACTTGGTATTTCGAGGTTAGTGTTGATAGGGATCGTTGGAAGCAAGAGGTTGTAGATTTGTGATTCATTTCATAGTTGTTTAGTAATGAGTGAGTGTAAAAGTCATATATGCGTTGGTATGTTAGACTCGTCGTAGGCTAATGGGAGCCAGTGATCGACTAATAGGAATAACTCTTGCGCTAGACAAGTGTGAAGGTATATTTGAGGGATTATCGGCTGTTCTATTTAGTTCTTGGATAAGATTTGTGGGCATGACATGTAAGGATCAATACTTGAGAAGTTCGATAGTACTGGTATGCTGGCTAGGAGTTGTATATGGACTACGCGGGTCCCATATTGGTGTACGGTTCATAATAAAACCTTGATGTACTGTATACATGATTGAGAAGGGTACCTTACATATGCACTGCATTCATATCATACATACGTCTATACATTGATTAATTATGGTTTGGTAATGTGATATGGTTGGTTATTGGAACTTAGGTGAAACCTTGACTTACTTGGATTGAATTGATTGTATTGGACTAGAATGGTCTCTATGATTAAGCTTGTATCTGTAAATACTTAGAAATAATTATTATGCTGGTCTCTATGAACACTTGGATAAATGGTTGATGTTGTTGAATTGATTTGGTTGCTGTGTGTGGCTTGCTTTCTCGTGTATGGGTTTTTGGGGTTTAATTATTGCAAGTCTATGTGTTTGATGTCAACTACTACTGTGGTCAGAAATATAAACTATGCCATGACTATTATCTAGGTCCATGGAATTATGTGCATTTGTGTGTTGTTTGGTAATTGATCATCTAAAGAGTCTAGTAAGGAACTTGTGATAAGTATCACTAGTAGAAAGGTAGATGTGGAAAGATCTATGTGTGTCATATTGTAACTGTATAGAGACTTAACTAAGTGTAAATTCTAAGGCGAATAAATGAGTTAACGTCATCATGTTTGGCTTAGGTGTAACACTCTTGTGTTCTAAAATAGTTGTTGTGATGTCAGTTTGACTCATTTATTTAACTTGATAAGTTGTGTAAGGGGGGTTAAGCTTGAGTATGACTTGAACAAGAGAGTACTAGCCAGTGGGTACTATGATAGTAAGGTCCTTATATATGTGCATGGATTGTTTGTACTTGACTGTGATTGGAACCTTATAAGAACAATGTAACTTGATGAATCGGTGATTTGATATGTGTACAACGTGACTTATATGGACTATTGAAATGTCTAGTATATGTTTGTCTGGTGTCAACTTGATATTTGTCTCTGTTACGTATCTTCTATCGTTGTCGGCCTATGATGTCTACGGGGGTATGTTTTGTACTCATGCTACACTTGCTGCATATTTTCTTATGCAGATATAGGTCCATCTGCCAGTTCGAGATCTATAGTTTGAGTCCGAGCAGGTTGACTTCCAGTATTCAGGGTGATGATGCTACCTTCCGGCATACCTTGTATGTTCATTCTCTTACTCAGTCTTTACCTTGATTCGAGAGACAAGATCCAAATTTTTAGATTATGTAGTTCAATTTTGGCTTATATGCTCTTTTATTCAGACTTGTATCCGTATTAGCGCTCTTGTATTATTGACCAGATCTTGGGGGGGGGGGTTGCATTTGATGATTCAGACTTATGTTCCTCTTTTACATAAATATGAGATAGATTACTTAATATTACTATTTCTGTAATTCTTCTTGATTTTGTTGATAATTTGGGAAGTGGTTTGCCTACCGGTGGGAAATGTGTAGGTGCCAGCACGACTCCTGAAAAGGGGTCGTGATAGATACTTGTTAATGACGTTCAAATCATTAAGATGAGGAGGTAATAATTGCTATACTTGATCTGTGTGTCCACAAGTTGAGGACCAAAGAGGTGGCTTCCATGAAGGTCTTATGGAGAAGTAAGAACGTTGAGGAGATGATGTGGGAAGCCGATGAGGAAATGAAGTCCAAATATCCTCACCTATTCCACACAGATGGTTTACAATAATTAAGATTTGACTTGAGTTCATGTTCCCCGTTAACTATGCTATGTAAGAATTCGACTAACCTTCCATTATATTCAAGCAACGTCCAGAGTTGAGACGTTATAGCATCATTTCACAGGAGGCAGACCTACTTATTTTCAAGGTGAGTTGATGTTAGTATGTATACGCTTGATGTTAGATGGTCGTGTGAGGCCCAAAATGTGTTTTGATGTTATTTATATGTCCATGTGTTGCATGGTGTTGGTATTTTGGTTGTTTGGCAGGTTATAGATAGTCCAATTTATAGGGGAGGTTCTGCCAAAATTCTCAAAACCATTTTGAGTTAATTCTCTCCCATATACGTCTCCATATTCGAGAAAGAATGTTTCTAAGAGGGGGAGGATGTTACACCTCGTATCTTTATGCTAGTATGCATCGTAAGTAAAATGACATAAGCCCGAAAAACTTAAGAACCCTTACGTACGGAGCAACAAGTTTAAACAAGTATTAAGTAAGTGTCGTAAGAATTTGGGGAAAAATGAATTAAAGGAAATAAGTTTCGATGAAGTTCATCAATATTAGTGCAATGTGCGGAGCAATATGCCCCATAAAGTTGATTATGTCTCATAAAATGGGCCGCAGATTAGCCCTTGTGTTGTGGTGATTTTTATTTAAAAAATATGGAGTGATATGCGGCCGTATAACTTAATCTGCGCCGCAGATCAGACTGAAAAATAGAGGTGGTGCATCCTTATCCATTTATATAAAGCAGTGGAAACCACCATTTCATTTCATTTTCGACCTAGCTGACCCAAAACTCTCCCAAAAGACTCTTTAAGTTTTTCTTTATGATCCAAGAGTGAAATCAAAGATAAACAGCGTGAATTTAGTGTCGGGAATCCCGTGGTGCTTGTTAGATTGTTCTCACCTGCCTTGTGGTTGTTCTGGAGTATCCTTTGAAGTAAAGTAAGCTCAGATCTTGAGTTGTTCTTGGTGTTTGAGGTAAGATTTCATCTCTCCCTCTTGTTCTTGAGCTTATAGAATCCATGGCTAAGTAGTAGAATTGAGAACCCGTGACGTAAAGGTCAGAAACCATAGCTTTTATTGTTGTTATTTGTTGGACTATTTTAAAGGGTGTTCTTGATGCTCTTATGACTGGAAAATTATTGAAAGATGATTATCTACGAGTTACTAATGTATTAGGAATAGAGAATAAGAAAAAGTATAAAGGAGAGAAAAGATGTTAGTAGGAAGTTAAACTTGTTGCTCATCATGGTGTGTTCTAGTTTTCCACTAGCTTACCGATAATGCTATTATAATTTTTTGTAGATTAAGGTGCGTTGAGGATTAGATACAGAGTGTCGGCGAACATATTGACAATAGGTATTTAATGGCTATTCATATTCCTTCTTTGGCATGTTTCCGTACCTAAAACGATACTCCTCTAAGTTGTATGAGAAAAGTATTCATAGCAAGTTGTGTCTCGTATTAAGATATCACTCAAATGTTATCGTTTTTCCCTTGTCGGGAGAACTTTATGCCTTAGAACTTATCCTCCTCACTTATTGAGTGAATATAGATCTTACAGACATAGTCTTTGGTTGACAACAATTGTTTATTGTTTTGAACGATGTTTGGTTGATTAGAACTTCATTGCATTCTCACAAAGCCTTTAGATGGCCTTGTACATCATATATCTTATATCTACAGAGCCTTGATATGTCCTTGTATGTTAGATCATATCCCACAGAGCCTCATTATGGCCTGGTACGTTGTGACACCACAGAGCCCACATTGGTTAGGTGCGACTTGTTATACATACCCACAGGGCCTCTCTTTAAGGTCTGATATGTTATACTTATCCACAGAGCTCCGGTAGGGCCTGGTATGTTGTTGATGTTACTTTGTAGTGTGAGAAGGGAATATGAAAGTATATCCTTGGGTTTTCTCTTATCCCCCTGACATGTTCAACTACTATGCATATCAGGTCAGTTTCGGCTTTAGGTGATTTTATTGTCTTTCATACCAGTACATTATATTCGTACTGAAGTCTCTTTTGTTGGGGCACTGCATTTCATACATACAGGTTCTGAGAGACAACCTAACAAACCTCCATAGTAGTCATTGCAGCATCCAACTGATTAGTATGCTTCATGTCTTTCGAAGTTGTCGGGTCCATAGTCTGGAGTACTTTTGAGATGTGTATAGTTTTGATTGGTAGGTCGGGGCCCTGTCCCAACCACATTACACTTTATCTTCATTAGAGGCTTGTATATATGTTCAGTATTGTCTGGCATGTACAGTACAATCTTGTAGGCATAAGTGTTGTTATGGAGTCTATATTGTCCTTGCCAACCTTAATTGTCTTTTTTGTATGCTCTATTATAGAACTCATGGCAGCCTTGACGACCCGTTTATATATATATATATATATATATATATATATATATATATATGTTCTGGGTTGAATCCCTCTTTGTTGGGAGGTCAGATGACTTCAGATTGATTGCATATAACTTTGTCGGCTTACATGATTCCATCTTATGGTGCGATTCGGCCGTGTCAGCCAAGTATAAGTTGTCGTATGTATTACATATGGGTACGCTGGGGCAAGTATGACATTGGGTGCCGACCATGCCTCCCAAAATTAGGGCGTGACAATAAAGCAAGTCAAGAGTGTACTTGACATGATTGCAATAATATTATATTGCGATGATGTAACTCTATCTAAGTAATGAAGGTGAAGATGATCAACCAGTTCGTCATATGATAAATGCATTGTCAACCTCAAGATATGATAAGTTGGTATAAAATATCGAAGTACATGATCTTTAAGAATTATGTGTTTCCTTTAAACATGGGGAGTAAATTACGCACTGTACTTTTCCTCCCTTAACTAAGGTTTTGTCCCATTTGTGTTTTCCTAGTAAGGTTTCTAATGATGCAGCTAGTAATGCGTATTACTAGATATGTGTACTATTTTTCTTTCTAGGATTTTTTTCATCGGGTTTTTTCTATTAAGATCTTAACGAGACACGTTATTTGTTGATGAACATCCAAGATGGAGTGTTATAAATACATTGTATTGTGGATGTCCATTCAAATACACAATTTTCTAGATAAGCTTACAATCAAGCAGAAAACTTACAAGTAGCTTACACAGTAGCTTGAAAGAAGCTTTTATGGATAAACTTACAATCAAGCAGACATCTTACAAGTGCTTATACAACAGCTTCCTTGAAGTAGCTTACAAATCAACTTCTTTTCTTGTATAAATATGAAGTCATTTCAGTTCATTTGTACCTCAATTTAAAGTGCAATAAAATACATATCTCTCTCTCTCCAACTTCTTTGGATATATCTCTTAATGTCTTGTACTTTTATTTTTATTATTTCATAACAACTATATAACTAGTTCAGTTATTTTTTTATCGACTTTTAATATTGAAGATTTGGTGTATAAAAGTCCTTTCATTTTGATAGTTTTTGTTTATTTTTATAGTGTTTTGAAAAGAATATTTATAATTAGAGTTCTGTTATAAAATAATAATAATACAAGGCAATAAGAAATATAGTCAAAAGAATTGGGGAGAGAGAGAGATTTTATTTCTCCTCAAACTGATGTCCAAATAAACTGAATTTCCTATTTATAGAAGAAAAGAAGTTGATGCAAGGCTTTTCAAAAGCTGCTGACAAGCTGTCTGCTTGAGCTACTTGCAAGATACCTTCTTGAGTTATTGGCAAGCTGCATGTTTGACTGTAAGCCTAAGAAAGCAGCTGCAAGGATTTTCAAGGAGCTACTTACAAGCTGCCTGCTTGATTGAAAGCTTATCCAGGAAACTATCGGAGTACTTAAATGGACATCCAGAATACAATATATTTATAACACTCCCCATTGGATGTTCACTAATAAATAATGTGTCTCGTTGAAACCTTACTAGAAAAATTCTAGAAGGAAAAAGAGTACACATATCTAGTAATACACATTACTAACTGCCTCATTAAAAACCTTACCAGGATAACCCAAATGGGACAAACCCTTGATTAATGATAAAATAATACATCACATATTTAACTCCCCTAATTAAAGCATCACATAATTCTTGAAGATGATGTTTTCCAATCTTAGATATCAGCTTATCATATGTTGAGGTTGGGACTGCCTTTATGATCAGATCTGTCAATTTATCATTTGACGAGATGGTTGATCTGCTCTTCATTCTTTTCTATGATTTAATTGTCAGGTAAAACAATATGGTATAACAGTAACCCCTCATGGGAACAAAAAAGATGTCTTAATCGACCTTTATGTCGAATAGATGATATCTCTATATATCCAAAAAAAACTTGACAATATACGTTAGGAAGAACACATTAATATGAGGGCTTTAATTTGAAATATGCAATTGATTTTATCTCAATATCTCTTTGTAAAAGAGAAATTATTTCATGCTCATAGTTATAGCAAGATAAATAGATGCATCATTTTCACAAGTATATGATACCTCAGGATCAATCTGATTTGCAAGTTTCTCATTTAATTTTGTCAAGTAAGCCATATAGGCTGTGACAACATCCATACTTCAGGATCAATCTGATTTCCAAGATGCATCTACTTAGTAATTGTTTCTATGTCAACATGCTTTAAGAGGCGTATAATTTAGATCCTCATAATACTATACAATATTTTTTTGGTAACTAACTTTTCACTAATCACCAAGTGTCAACATTACAAAGGTCTTAACAAGGCTATAACACACCTTGTTATCTCAATTTATATATTAAACCAAACTATGTTAACTCTTGAGCTTCTAAACTAGAACATAAGTTTGCTAATAACATTACAGATTCTATGAGAAGCCTTAACATTGAAAACTATGACAATTTCTCTTGCATATTCTATTCCAATCTTGAGCTTTCTTCTCAAATATTCTATGCTTACAGTTTATACATATTCCATGAACATACTCAGCAAATACCATGCGAAAAATCTGGGTAGCTTGAGTTTCTCTCTTACTATTTGCAATAATGAACTGCATGTACTCATCCCAGCATGTGGTCACTGGCATAGGTTTTTGGATCCATCTCAATAACTTTGTCCATACTCTTTGTGCATATTCACATTCAAGGTAATCATTTTTTTCATCTTGGAGCAGGCACATTGCACATTTTTATCTACTTCAATAATCATTTTACAAGTTTGTCAGCAGTGAGAGGTTTATTTGTACTTGTAACCACATAGTAAATCTAGCCTTGGTATATCGACCACATCAGTCTTAATCATGTGTTTAATTAGAGGGATTTGAATTCTAGGCAGCGTCAGCAGATATAGTTGTTGAAAGATTAGAACATGACCATTTTATAATACCAGGCAAGGCTAATATAGTGGCAGATGCCTGAGCTAAAAGGTGGTCAGCATGGAGAGTCTAGCTCATTTGGTTACTTCTAAGCGTCGTTTGTCATTGGAGGTCCAGTCTCGATCCAACCATTTCACAAGGCTTGATATTTCAAATTCGGGTAGGATTCTAGCATGTGTTGAGGCGAGATCGTCTCTTTTGGATCAGATTTGGACTCACCAGTATGCCGTTGTGAAGTTGTGCATAATTCAAGATAAGTTGATGAATGGTGAGGCTAAGGAGGCCATGATTGATGGTGAGGGTGTTTTGAGGATTAAGGGTAGAGTGTCTGCTCCCCGTGTTGGTGATTTGACCATATTGATTATGGAAGAGGCTTATAGCTTTAGGTATTCAATTCATCTAGGTGCTACTAAGATGTACCGTGATTTAAGGCAGCACTATTGGTGGGGAAGGATGAAGAGAGACATTGATGATTTCATGTCTTGGTGTTAGAATTTCTAACAGTTCAAGTATGAGCACCAGTGATCTAGTGGTGTGTCTTAGAGGATGCCCATTCCCGAGTGGAAGTGGGAGAGAATTGCTATGGATTTGTTATGGGATTTCCAATACTTTAGGCAAGTTTGATGCTATTTGGGTCATTGTTGATAGATTGAACAAGTTCGCGCATTTCATTCCAGTTAAGATCAGGGTACTCCATTTACTTCACATTTCTAGCAAACTTTGCAGAGAGATTTGGGTACTCGCTTGGATCTCAGTACAACTTTTGACCCTCAGACTGATAGTCAGTCCGAGTGGACTATTCAGGTATTAGAGGACATATTACGAGCCTGCATGATTGATTTTGGTGGTCATTAGGACCAGTTCTTATCCTTGGCAGAGTTTTCTTACAATAATAGTTATCACTCTACTATTGACATGGCACCGTTCGAGGCCTTATATGGTAAAAGATTTTGATCTTCGATTGATTAGATTGATGTGTTCGAGGTCCGTCCTTGGGGTACTGATTTGTTGAGGGGTTCATTAGAGAGGATAAAGGTGATCCAGGATAAGCTCTTGGTAGCTCAGAGCGAGTAGAAGTAGTATGCGAACTGGAAGGTCCGAGACTTAGAGTTCATGGTTGGTGATAGAGTGCTTTTGAAGGTCTCACCCATGAAGGGTGTGATGAGGTTCGGCAAGAGGGAGAAATTGAGTCTGAGGTATATTGGACCCTTCGAGATTCTTCAGAGAGTTAGGGAGGTAGCATATGAGTTGGTTCTGCCACCAGGTCTGTCAGGCGTTCATCCAGTTTTTATGTGTCTATGCTAAAGAAGTATCACGTCGATGGTTCTTATATCATTCAGTTGGACTTCGTATTGCTTGATCAGAATTTGGAGTTCGAGGAGGAACTTATGGTTATTTTAGACAGGTAGGTGAGGAAGTTGAGATCGAAGGAGATAACTTCGATGAAGGTTTCCTATTAAGGAGACAACTTGGGAGACCGAGTCTAATATGTGGAGCAGATATCCTGGCTTGTTCACTACTTCCGGTATGTTTGCTCTGTTCGTTTCTCTCCATTCGAGGAGGAATGTTATTTTAATTAGTATCTGATGTAACGACCTATTTGGTTGTTTTTAGCTAAAGACCCTTATTTTCTTGTGAGACCTTTCCCATAGACTCTATGTGAGGTTTGTGATGCGTGAAGATGGATGGCACAGATCTCGAGGTCAATTTATAAGTGTTCCAGATGAAGAACCCAAAAACTAGAACTTAGAGTTGGTTAATTTGACTCAAAGTTGACTTTTGGCTAAATGAGTTTATTTTTGGGTTCCGTCCCTTCCAGTAGTTCCGGAGGGTCATTTATGACTAAGTCGAGTCACTGGTTTGCTTCCCAAGGTAATCGAATGTGTTTTGTAGCTTTACGTGTAAAGTTTGAATATTTGGTTTTCTCGGATGATTCTTTAGAAAAGTATGCCTTAGCTAGGTTAAATGTGAAATTTGAGGGTACGAGCGAGTTTGTAACCTGTTTACCATAGACGAGCATGTATGATTTGTGTCCGGAGAGTGTCGGGAGTGTTTCGGGTGTTTGGGGAGAGAGGTTGTTTTCAAAGATCTGGTGTTTGGTGTCCGCCTCGGCAGCACCAGTTCTTGCTACCGCGTGTCCGACATGGCGGAAGGTTGACTAGCCGAAGTGAGGGTTGGGAAGTGTTGGTTTTTTGCCTTGGTGGGGAGTTTGTCCGCAGAGGCGAATCTGCCTCTGCGGAATCAAGCTTGTCATGGAACTAGGGCGAGGTGTCAAGTGACACCGCCTAAGTGGGGTCTTTGTTCATCGTAGCGGATCCGCTCCAGTTGAGTCGGTTCCATCGGGGCGGAATCACTGTATCAGATGTCCCATAAATTCTTTAGGTCAGGTTTCTTTTCCAAAATTAGGAAGTCTCGAAACTAGCACCATTAGTAGGGAATTTCTGAAGAACAAGAGAAATTTCATCCTTTAGGATAGGATATTTCCTTCTTGTATGACTTAATTACTTGTTTCTAAGTCCTTTAATGGTGGTTTAGTATATTTATAAGTTGGGGAAAATGAATTTCAAGTTTCTATGAGATTAAGAGAGTTGGGTTATTGAGTAATGAAGGTTTTATGGATTATTTTACTTGTATTATTGTGAATTAGTAATGGGTATTGTTAGATAATGATGTTGTAAGTCTTCGTTTGAATATAGAAATCTATATCAATTGGGGGAGATTTTTAGAGTTTCTACTTTGGGGTTTTTTGTATATTACCCAATTGAGGGTTCAAATGTGTATAATATTTGCATTATTTTAAATATATGACTACCTAGTAGGTGTTCTTAGTATTTGGGTATTAAAGTTTGAGTCTTGGTGATGTGGACCCGGGTTGGTATTTTAAAGTCTTTCTTGGTTAAGGATTATATCCTTTTATGTTGTGTAAGCTTTATATTAACGAATAGTATGTACATGGATTGACTTTAACTATCATGAGGCTCAACTGAAGGGCAAGGTAGTCAGTGAGGCTTTATTGGTTAGTACTCCTGTTCGGCCCAGAGGTAGGTTGCGGTTTAGTTTTTTGAGACTTCAATAGAAGTGCGTAATTAGTTATAAATACTGAGGGATATTGGGCGTGTTTGAGGGTCCCTCTCAAACGGTTGTGATGAACGTTTGAAGGGGTACTGATGTTGAACTATGATGATGGGTTTTGGGGAATCAGTCTTGTGATATGTGTGCTTGTCTCCATAGTTGCTTGATATGTTTGCTCATTACATATGTTTTCGATATGATACCATGATTTGTACTTTGATTGTATATGTGTATTGAATTCTTGAAAGCATGTGATATTCATCTCTATACTTGGTTGCATCTTATTATATCATGATATCTTACCTTGTATTTTCATTTGCATTCATACACTCATGGTTCTGTGATATTGATATGTGAGTGGTATGGATATGTTGTGGACTCAAAGGTAAGAACACTTATGAGATTATGACAACACTGAGATAATATTGATACACGAGGAGCGGAGTTGCATGCCTGCAACATGATATTATTATAGCCAAGTGTTGGGCTCCGAAGGGGTATATTGATTTTGTGGGTCCCCAATATATGTACAGATCATAATAAAATCTTGATGTACTGTATACCGGATGGATAAAGGTACCTGGTGTATGAATCACATTCATATCATACATATATATTCCATTTCATTGATTAATTATGGATGAACTTGTATATGGAGTGATTGTTGATGACTTGACTAGATTCTGGACATGAAAGGATTATACTTGTTACTTGGATTACTGCTTAAAACTCTTTTGTGCTGGATGACGTAACTGATTATGGACTTTTAATTGAATAAGGAAATATGTGAACTTTGAGAATCATTATGTGGGTTGTGTGACTTTACTTCTATTGTTGGACTGATTAGTATAGAATTACTTGGTGTCAACGTGGTGTTTATAGCTCTTTGTGTATCTTCTGTCGTTGTCGGCCTATGATGTCTATGGAGATACATTGTGTGCTCATGCTACACTTCCTGCATCTTTTCTTGAGGCAGATATATATCCGAGGACTAGCTCGAGACTGCGTGGTTGAGTTCGAGTAGTTGATCCCCAGCTTTCAGAGTGAGGATGCTATCTCCAGCATGCCCTAGATTTGCTCTATCTCTTTACTATCTTTACTTCTGTTCTAGAGACATGTTTACAGACTTACAACTTATGTATTCAGTTGGCACTTGATGCCCTTGACTTTCTCTCATGACCCAAACCGTAGGGCCGCGACGGGCATCAGGATCCCATCCGCCGGGTACCACCATTCTTACCATGAACATCTAATCACAATTAATTATAGACTAAGCCGAAAGAAAATTATGAACCACCAGGTAACCAACTCATATATATACATGTACCAAGGCCGATAAGGCCGTATAAGTCTACTACTCACAGGACACCTGTCTACAAGCCTCTAAGAGTAGCAACATCAAAGGTTGGGACAAGGCCCCGCCATACCCATATAGACACGCAAATGGTATCATACCAAAGTCAAACCGACACCCCTAAAAGAGAGGAGTGCTTCCAAGATCCGCTGAAAACTGCAATCTCACGTGGGTCGTCGCCTTGCCTATGCGAACCTGCGGGCATGAAACGCAGCGTCCCTCGACAAAAGGGACGTCAGTACGACTGATGTACTGAGTATGTCAGGCATATATAATAGCATAACAGGAATATACCAATAACTGAAACATAAACAACTGACCAACAGAAGCTACCTCTGGGGCCTTAATACACTTGCCTACATGTTATGTACAATGCAGTGTCCATATTTATTGGCCTCATCGGGCAATTTCCTTACCATGACAGCCTCTATGGGCATCATATCATGTAATGGTTAATTAACATATGCATGATGCAAGTGCGGTATATATATATATATATATATATATATATATATATATATATATATATATATTAGTGTTGCGGATCATGCAACTCATCCCAATAAGCCATACAGGCATCACATCATCACATCATCACATCACATCATATTGGCCTCTTCGGGCTCTTCTGTGATAGTCTGTACCAACTGCAGGTGGTGTGCGTATATAACATATTTCCCTCTTTTCCCATATCCCCTACATTTATATATATAATATTTACCATATAGTAATGTGCATGGCACAAGTGGTCCAGGGTAGTATATGAATGCAACGCAAGTGAATATGCATGAATGACAATAAAATACCCCGAGTGACATAATATCCTTGCACCTTTGGCTGACCCTGTGAATATCAACACATCTTCCGTATGCCTCAATAAGGACTTAGAAATATATTTTGACATACTTTCAGCATAGGAATCAATAACATGAATATTCTTAACTACTAGGACTAGAATAAATTATGGAGCAATATCACGGTTCCATTTTGTTACACGGAACATGCCAAAAAAATGAAATAATTTGCCTTAATATACCTTGATAATAACGATACCAGCCTCTTTTCCCTAATTACCTATTGGGACAAGAAATTGGACAGTTTGGTATTTCTTGAAAAGTATTTGGAGAATACTTTGTTTAACCCCACTGCTGGACGTCTCCCTCTCCAAAGCAAAAATGAATTTTAACTAAAATGAATTGGTTGATGGATGCTGTAAGAATTCAATTGCTGCTCTAATTCCTAACGAAAATGATATGGAACTTTGCTGATTCGTTTCTAGTCTTTACTACAAAGAATGAAATGTTATCTTTTAACATTTCTTAAGCACACAGACGTGCTTCACGTGAAATCCCCCTCCCTCCAAAATGATTGCTCATCATTAGCCTTCATGATGATGTCTCCCTTTGCAACCAAATTTCATCGCGGTGGAATTTTCATTTCACACCACCTTGCACCACATGCAAATTAAGTGACCTTCCTCCGCATAATTTATCAATTACACACATAATTAATTCTAGGTCCCACTTCATTTAAATCTTGAAAACTCATAAGACCTTCGTATACTCAATGCCATAATTTCCTAATATGACACTAGTCCATAACCTCTTCATGCACCTACCAAATTTACTTCCGGCTTCCGTCGTCACACTTGTTACGTCCAAAATTATTTCGGGGTTTAATCCTTTTATATACTATTCTCTTTATTAGCATAAATAAATATAACATAAATTTTTCCCAACGCTCGGGTCTATTTATACATGCCTCGCAATTTTATAAACGCTCAACGATTTAAACCGTAACCCAAAAGTACGGGACGTTACATCTCCCCCCCATGTTAGAAACATTCATCCTCGAATGTTAGGGTAACATATCTAATCCCCGTTATGTAGCCCGAATGCACAATTATTAAATGCCATGACAGGAATTTGGAATTTACCTTAGGCTTCTCTTGAAATCTCGACATTCGTCTGGAATAGGTGTAGATATTTGCGCGTCATTTCCTCTTCAGTTTCCCATGTCATCTCTTCCACGTTCCTATTCCGCCACAGTACTTTTACAGAAGCTACTTCCTTAGTCCTCAGCTTGCGGACTTGTCAATCTAGGATAGCAACATGAATTTCTTCATATGACAGATCCTCTGTAATCTGCACATCCTCAATTGGTACAATCCGAGAAGGATCTCCAACACATGCTCTCAACATGGAAATATAGAAGACTGGATGGACACACTCCAACTCTGAAAGTAAGTCCAATTCGTACGCCACCTGGCCAATTAGTCGAATTATGCGATATGGCCCAATATACCTTGGACTAAGCTTTCCTTTCTTCCCGAATCTCATTACACCCTTCATCGGTGAAATCTTAAAAAATATCCAGTCGTCTACCTGAAATTCTAAGTCCCGCTGTCGCACATCTGCGTATGACTTCTGACGACTCTGAGCTGTTAACAAGCGGTCTTTGATAAGCTTTACATTTTTTATGGCTTGGTATACCAAGTCAGGTCCAAATAACTCTGATTCGGCTACCTCGAACCATCCAATATGAGATCTACATTTTCGTCCGTACAAGGCCTCATATGGAGCCGTTTTAATACTGGCGTGATAACTGTTATTGTACGCGAACTTAATAAGGGGTAAGTGATCATCCCAACTTCTCTTAAAGTCCAACATACAAGCTCGTAACATGTCCTCGAGCGTCTGAATCGTTCGCTCAGCTTGACCGTCTGTCTGAGGATGGAACGCCATACTCAAATTAACTCGGGTGCCTAACCCTTTCTGAAATGATTTCCAAAAGTTAACTGTAAACTGAGCACCTCGGTCAGATATAATAGAAATAGGCACACCATGAAGTCGAACAATCTCCTTAATATATAACTTCGCGTAATCTTCGGGTGTAGGTAGTTTTTACCGGCAAGAAATGAGCTGATTTGGTCAGTCTGTCAACAATTACCCAAATAGAATCAAATTTCTGATAGGAACGAGGTAATCCCGTAATGAAGTCCATATTAATCATTTCCCATTTCCAAATTGGAATCTCAATGTTTTGAGTCAAGCCACCAGGCTTTTGGTGTTCTATTTTTAACCTGCTGACAATTGGGGCACTAAGCCACAAACTCTGCCATGCTTTTCTTCATGTCATTCCACCAATAAATACTCTTGAGATCGTGATACATTTTAGTTGATCCTGGATGAATAGAGTACCGTGAACAATGAATCTCCGTCATAATCTTATCCCATAATCCTGCTACATTTGGAACACATAGACGACCCTAGTGCTTGAGAGTTCCCTGTTTGTCAATCTCAAAGGCCGTAGTCTTCTTTTGTTGAACGCTCTCTCTTATTTTCTCCAAATTAGGGTCTTCCCATTGACGTTCCTTAATTTCTGATGTAAGGGATGATTTTGATACATCCTGGACCACAAACCCACCATCATCCGAATCCACTAGTTGGACTCCCAAACTAGCTAATTGATGAAACTCTCTCACCATTTCCTTCCTTTTGACTTGCACTGGCATTGAAGTGACCATTGACTTACGGCTAAGCGCGTTTGCTACCACATTGGCTTTGTCAGGGTGATATAAGATGTCCACATCATAATCTTTCAATAATTCAAGCCATCTTCTTTGCCTCAAATTCAGCTCTTTTTGTTTGAATATGTATTGTAGACTCCTGTGATTCGAAAAATGTCCACATGAACATCATATAAATAGTGCCGCCAAATATTCAGTGCATAGACTACCACGACTAACTCCAGATCATGTGTCAGATAATTCTTCTCATGTTTTCTCAATTGCCTTGAAGCATAGGCAATCACTTTACCATGCTGCATTAGCACACATCCTAAATCTGCTCCCGAGGCATCACAATACACAACATAACCTTCTGGACCCTCTGGGAGAGTAAGGACTGGTGCTGATGTTAATCTATCTTTTAACTCCTGGAAACTCCACTCACAAGCATCGGACCATTGGAATTTTATAACCTTTTGTGTTAACTTCGTTAGTGGTGCTGATATGGTAAAAAATCCTTCTACAAACCTTCTACAATAACCGGCTAAGCCCACAAAGCTGCGAACCTCTGTTGGAGTCGTAGGCCTCGGCCAATTCTTCACCGTTTCAATCTTCTGAGTGTCTACTCTTATACCCTCGTCTGACACCACAGGTTTTATCCAATACCCAGCAGTGAGAGTTACTAATAGACATATTAATCTCAATGACAAACATACTTTGTCCAGCAGGTCCAGAAGCACATAGTGCTTTGTCTCCTCCTGAAGGCGGTGCAATCTTTCTTCCAATGCCTCTTCTGCTTGCAGTTGAGGCATACGTCCCTGACCAACCTAGACTTCTTCTGAACACCTCCTTTAGGTTTAAAGACTGTGGGTTTGGCACCAGCCTTACCCTTATTCTTCTTGTTCTTACCTTTAGGTTTGAACCTAGTAGATGAGCCCCCCTTGAGCACAATCTTTCCATTTGAAGTAGATGATTTATAAGTCTTTAGCATGTTGTGAAGTTCTGGAAGATTCACATTGATTCCATTCATGTTGTAGTTCACAATGAAATTCTCAAATGAACCAGGAAGCGAATTCAAAATCAGGTTAACAGAAACATTCTGGGGCAGCTTCGTTCCAATCGAAGCCAACATTTCTATCAACCCAATCATCTTCATAACATGACTAGACACTTGGCCCCCATCATTCAACTTACATTTGAAGAGGTCTCTCAACAGCTCATACTCCATAGTCTGAGATTGTGAATCATTTACCGCAGCCTTCTTAATTAACAGAGGACCGTAAGTTCCTTTGGGTTTCAGAATTCCAGAAGAGGCTTGGAGTGAAAAAAAGGTAAATCTTTCTTTTCTGAAAGTGTTTGGTTGCTTATCCTATGTTCATATTGATTTTACTGCTAGAAGTAAACTTGATCCGAAATCTAAGAAGTGTTATTTTATTGGCTATGGTGACACCGAATTTGGTTATCGATTCTAGGATGACCAAAATCGGAAGATCATCTAAAGCAGGGGTGTCATCTTCAATGAACAGGTGTTGTACAAGGACAAGTTGTGGGAGAGTTCAGAATGTAAGAACAAGGAATCGGAAACAGTTGATTTAAGAGACTTCTCAGCACTCGACCTACAACTAGGTATAGAGGGGTTGATGAAAATGTTGATTTTGAAACAAATCAGCGGACACCCGATCACATAATTACGCATATTATCCAGGATTAGTAAGTCGGTTCACATGTTCTCTCCGTCCCTCAACTACATTCTGCTCACTGACAGAGGGGAGCCGGAATGTTACGAAGAAGCAATACAAGTTGATGAATCGATCAAGTGGGAGCTGGCAATGAATCCACTAACTTCAGCCAAAACTCACATATGGATAGTTTTGCATACAACTTATGGTCTCGGAGTGTTTGTAGTACTATTCGCAATTGATCCACACATTCCATTTCTGAGTGAGAGTAAACCAAAATATCATCTATAAATACTATCACAAATACGTCCAGGAATGGGCGGAATACGCTATTCATTAGATCCATAAATGCTGCTGGTGCATTCGTAAGTCCAAATGACATCTCTAGGAACTCGAAGTGCCCATACCTTGTCCTAAAGGTCGTCTTCGGAATATCCTTCTCCTTAACCTTCAGCTAATGGTACCCCGACCTTAGGTTAATTTTTGATAAACATTTCTCACCTTGTAAGTGGTCAAACAAATCGTCAATTCGAGGAAGAGGGTACTTGTTTTTGATAGTAACTTTATTCTGCTGCCGATAATCGATACATATCCGTAATGAGCCATTTTTCTTTCGTACGAACAATACCGGTGCGCCCCAAGGAGATATACTAGGCCTAATAAAGCCTTTTTCGAGCAAATCCTATAATTGCTCCTTCAACTCTTTCAATTCAGCTGGAGCCATCCTATAAGGAGGAATAGATATCGGTTGAGTGTCTGTCAACACATCCATACCGAACTCAATTTCCCTTTTACGAGGAAGGCCTGGAAGTTCGTCTGGGAATACATCAAGAAATTCACTGACCACCGAAATTAATTGAGGACTAGGTGGTTCAATATCGACATCTCTCGCTCGAACAAGATGATATATACACCATTTGGAGATCATCTTTCTTACCTTAAGGTATGAAATAAACCTACCTTTTGGCGTTGCCGTATTACCTTTCCATTCAAGTACCGGCTCGCCTGGAAATTGGAATCTAACAATCTTTGTTCGGCAATCAATAGTAGCGTAGCATGACGCAAACCAATCCATGCCCATAATAACATCGAAGTCAACCATTTCTAATTCCACTAAATCGGCTAGGGTTTGATGACTACAAGCTAATACTGCACAATTTTGATAGACCCGTCTAGCAATTACCGATTCACCAACCGGTGTAGATACCACAAATGGATCCCTTATCAACTCAGGATCCATACCAAATTTACAGGCAACGAAATGAGTAATATATGATAAATTTGAGCCTGGATCCAACAACGTGTACACATTATGTGAAAGGACCGATAGCGTACCTGTAATGACATCAGGTGAGGATTTTTTATCCTGTCATCCCATCAGTGCATAAGTACGATTCTGGCCCCTTCCCTTGCCTCGTCCAGATAACGTCTGCTGACTCTGCCCTAACGGGCGTACTGATTATCACATTCACTTTTTGTCGGAAAATCTCGTGTTATATGACCATGCTCTCCGCAGGAATAACATACTCTTCTTTCTTATTGGCGCGGCTCTGTATGGGTCCCACCACACTGCCTACATCGAGCCAATGGCGGCCTCATTTGCATTGAATTTCCTCTGTAATAAGATCCTGGTGCTCGTGAACTCTGGCCTGGTCCCGTTTGAGTATAACGATCAGCCCTCGATCCTGAAGATGGCAATGATGAGCCGACTGCTGGGTAAGATGGTCGTCTGTAAGGCTGTGGCCTGGGCCCGCCTCCGAAGTCCCTCACGCCACTTACAGACCTAACCCTTTTATGCTGGCCCCTATCATGCTCTCGATCAATTCGTTGTTGCCTCTTGCGATCCTCCAGGTTCTGTGCATAAGCCTGGATGCGAGCAATATCCATATCTGGATTCAAAAAAGTCGTAGTACACTCGTTGATCAAGTGTGGCCCCAAGCCAGTAACGAACTTGTGTACCCGGTCACTCATCTCAGCTATAATATTAGGAGCATATCAAGCCAAGGAATTAAACTGCAAGCTATATTCTCGAACGCTCATGCTGCCTTGGTCAAGACGTAGGAACCTGTCCTGTTTGGCCCGTCGAAGCTCGACTGACAGAAAGTGTTGTAGGAATGCCTCTGAAAATTCCCTCCATCCTATTGGTGGAGCACAAGGTCCCCTAGATTGCTCCCATGTATCAAACCATGTTACTACGACATCCGCAGTCTATAAGAAGCAAACTTTACCGACTCGGTATAGGTAGCATCCATCACCCGCAAAGTGCGTTGCACCTGATCTAGAAAATTTTGCGGGTCCGCGTTCAAGTCTGTTCCTGTGAATACTGGAGTGCCTATATTGATGAAATCCCGATCTCTTGCGCTAGCAGCTCTATCAAAAGGACTAGGGACCTGCCGCTGGGCTTGAGCGGCCACCAATCGTGTCAATAACTGAACCGCACTCTGCATATCAAGATCCACGTATGGAGTATCATGTGGAGGAACTAAAGGTGCTGCAGCTCCACTAATCTCTTCTGATGGTGATGTACCGGGATAACCTTATGAAGGAGTCGTACCGAGGGTCTCACTCTGGCCCTCGCCAATATGTGGCAATCGGCTGCTACCTTCGCCCGCTGTCGTATTCAATTCCCTTATACTTTTGGACATCTTCCTTGCGGTAGGCATCGCTGGAATCATAAGAACGAAATGGATTAGGAGTGAAATACTTATAACTCAGTTCCATAGCATGATTTTATAAGATGAAAGGATAGAAACCATCCCTAAATGTCAGATAGCCTCCTATTTATAAGTATGGTGCACAACATACCCATAAACAAGACTCTACTAGACACAGCTTGTAGACTCCCTAGGACAGACATGCTCTGATACCAAGTTTGTCATGACCCAAACCGTAGGGCCGCGACGAGCACCCGGATCCCACCTACCGGGTACCGCCATTCTTACCATGAACATCTAATCATAATTAATTATGGACTAAGCTGAAAGAAAATTATGAACTACCAGGTAATCAACTCATATATATACATGTACCAAGGCCGACAAGGCCGTACAAGTCTACTACTCACAGGACACTTGTCTACAAGCCTCCAAGAGTAGAAACATCAAAGGTCGGGACAAGGCTCTGCCATACCCATATAGACACGCAAACGGTATCATACCAAAGTAAGACCGACACCCCGGAAAGAGAGGAGTGCTTCCAAGATCCGCTGAAAACTGCAATCTATTCACGTGGGTCATCGCATTGCCTATTCGAACCTGCGGGCATAAAACGCAGCATCTCCCGATAAAAGGGACGTCAGTACGACTGATGTACTGAGTATGTCAGGCATATATAACAGCATAACATGAATATAACAATAACTGACCAACGGAAGCTACCTCTGGGCCCTAATACACTTTCCTACATGTTATGTACAATGCAGTGTCCATATTTATTGGCTTCATTGGGCAATTTCCTTACCATGACAGCCTCTGTGGGCATCATATCATGTAATGGTTAATTAACATATGCATGATGCAAGTGCGGTATATATATATATATATATATATATATATATATCAGTGTTGCAGATCGTGCAACCCATCCCAATATATGTTAGTGTTGTGGATCGTGCAACCCGTCCCAATAAGCCATATAGGCATCACATCATCACATCATATTGGCCTCTTCGGGCTCTTTTGTCATAGTCTGTACTAGCTGCAGGTGGTGTGCGTATATAACGCCTTTCCTCTTTTCCCTTATCTCCTACATTTATATATATAATATTTATCATATAGTAATGTGCATGGAACAAGTGGTCCAGGGTAGTATATGAATGCAACGCAAATGAATATGCATGAATGACAATAAAATACCCCGAGTGACATAATATCCTTACACCTTTGGCTAACCCTGTGAATACCAACACATATTCCGTATGTCTCAATAAGGACTTAGAAATATATTTAGACATACTTTCAGCATAGGAATCAATAACATGAATATTCTTAACTATTAGGAGTAGAATAAATTATGGAGCAATATCACGATTCCATTTTGTTACACGGAACATGCCAAAAAAATGAAATAATTTGCCTTAACATACCTTGATAATAACGGTACCAGCCTCTTTTCTCTAATTACCTACTGGGACAAGAAATTGGACAGTTTGGTATTTCTTGAAAAGTATTTGGAGAATACTTTATTTAACCCCACTGCTGGATGTCTTCTCCTCCAAAGCAAAAATGAATTTTAACTAAAATGAATTGGTTGATGGATGTTGTAAGAATTCAATTGCTGCTCTAATTCCTAACGAAAATGATATGGAACTTTGATGATTCATTTCTAGTCTTTACTTCAAAGAATGAAATGTTATCTTTTAACATTTCTTAAGCACACAGATGTGCTTCACGTGAAATCTCCCTCCCCCAAAATGATTGCTCATCATTAGCCTTCATGATGATGTCTCCCTTTGCAACCAAATTCCGTGGCGGTGGAATTTTCATTTCATGCCACCTTGCACCACATGCAAGGTCACCTAATTAAGTGATCTACCTCCGCATAATTTATCAATTACACACATACTTAATTCTAGATCCCACTTCATTTAAATTTCTAAAAATCATAAGACCTTCGTATACTCAATGTCATAATTTCCTAATATGACACTAGTCCATAACCTCTTCATGCACCTACCAAATTTATTTTCGGCTTCCGTCGTCACACTTGTTACGTCCAAAATTATTTCGGAGTTTAATCCTTTTATATACTATTCTCTTTATTAGCATAAATAAATATAACATAAATTTTTCCAAACGCTCGGGTCCATTTATAGATGTCTCGCAATTTTATAAACGCTCAACGATTTAAACCGTAACCCGAAAGTATGGGACGTTACACTTTCAGACTTGTATCATTTTATTAGAGCTCTTGTATCTACAAACTAGATCACTTGGGGGGATTTTGTACTTGTATTAGACTTATATTTCATCTGCATTTCTACTATGAGATAACTTATGTAGTATTTTTTATCTTTCGCTTTTACTTATGTTTTATCATGTTAATGATTTGGGAGTTGTTCGCTTATCGGTGAGATTGTGTAGGTGCCACCACGATTCCTGAAAAGAGGTCGTAAAAAGAACATTCCCTTATATTGAGTAAAGGTAATAATGAGGACCTTACTAAGGTTGGAAAATTAGTATATCGATTGTCTGTACATAAGAAAATATGCACTCGAAGTGGGATGAATTGACTAAAGATAATTGGTTGGCACGAGGATAGTTAGGAGTTATCTCATTATCACCAAGAGCCATTTTGATCTACAAGACAAATGCATAACGAGCTTGTCAGCTGGCACTGTGATAGTTAAGGCTACCCATATGATCGAAGGCTAAGCGACAATTCATAATAGGGGGATACTTATTTTTCTTGGGAATTATTTCGAGCCATTTTTCTAGCGCTCTTTTTGTGGTAAGAAACTTCTAAGAAATCAGTTCAGAAAGGGCTTTGGATGTTCAGGAGTAGCCCCACCTCCATCCTAATGGGCCAGTCATTAGTAATGTTCAAATCAACAGAAGCATGTTGTGAGAAGACATACTGAACTAGGAATAAAGTTGAGGCAATCAACTAAGGATTGATAGCTACTATGCAAAGTGCTACCAGGTCAATATATAATGCATTGTGTAAGGAGGATGAGCAAGATTCCCATTGAATAAAAAAGAAGGAGGTGACTTGAGGTAGCGGTATCAGATGGGATGTATAAGGTATGAGAAATTTTTTGGGTTAAGGAAAGGATGTTTTAAGAGACTTGATGAAAGGAGCATGATAAAACTTAAAGGAAAAGAAAGACTTAGTCTGAGACATTCACGACCGTAGTACCCAAAATTGATTGAGAAGTGCAATGACAGACAATTTGAGTATATCCCTAACCATGGAATCTACCTATTTGGTTTTTTCTCTTTGATACTAAGGGTGTCTATTGGGAGTTCACTTCGAATTTTGCCAGGATGGGAATAAGGGAATCGAAAAGAACTTACAGCATGAAGAAATTCAGGAACCATTGAGTTGTCCATAATTTACACTTACAAGTATGTCTATATGAGTGGGGTAAGAAAGGAACATAGAACATAGATGGAAGAAAAGAAATGAACTCAAAATATCCCTATTTCTTTCACAACTCCTGATCCATAACGATCATCGTGTAATAACTTTCCATTATATTTCTACTTATACTCCATGCCTATGAACCTCTATCCTTTGTGCATTATTCTAGATGGAAATCATAATAAAGGAATGCGAGACATAGCTCAGCTTTTAGGATTCATCAATTTAGTAAGATTGCGGTTTACTATGCGAAATTGGAAAGAGACGTACGACCGTGTGTAGTCGTTGTTGTAATAGTTTTTCTTGTATGGACTTGTGAGTAGTTAGGATTTCTGATGGCATGACCGGTTGAGATAGTTCTAGCTACAGAGAAAGCTTTGCTAAATTTTCAAAGAGTATAACAACTGCTATACCCGAGTGACAATGCCTCAACATTTGAGGATGAATGTTCTTAAGGGGGGAAGGATGCTACGCCCCATAAATTAATTCATCGAATATGTAATAAGTTGGAGATCCTAAGAGGAGGAAGAGGGTTCGTTGGGGAAGCTTAAGGAATGATTGAGTTGAAACACGAAGAAGTTGTAAAAATTTAAGAGTCGCTACGCACTTCGTGCTTGAAATCCTTGTGTTGAGTGCGTCGTGTCAAGCCGATGTAATATTAAAGGAATTATGATACCCATAAAAGGTATAAGGAAGGCCTTGGGACAAGGTTGGATGTATTTTCAAGAGATTCCGAGTTGTACCTGTCATTTCATGGCCGATTAATATCATGGTTAATTTGATTTGAGCTCCGATGACTTGAGCCCCATTATGGATGTTAAGAAGGTATATGGATGGTGATAAGTCATTGGGATCAAAGGAATCATATATTTTCAATGTTGGACGAAGATAGGACGATACGCTAAGCGTTTCGCATCGTGGAACCTATTCAGCTTTGCAGATGAGGCTGCATATCAAGGAACCTCTTTGGACACCTCCCTTACACCATATGCGGTGGAGGATGTAGATGCAGAACCCGATCTGCATTGCTCATCCTCTCGTAGATGGAGGCTGTGGGAAGGCCTATATAAGGACAAATCTCAAAGTTCATCTCCAATAAGTCATTTTCGACCCCCTTCACCCCCTAAATGTCCCCAAACCCTCTCCCAAGATATATACATCATTTAATAACCATTCCATAAGATTGGGTTGTGAATTCTCTCTCATGAAGCTTGGATCATCCCGAAATCTTCCTCGGATTTGTCAAAAATAATTCGAAAGTTTTAAATAATTGGAAGGAGCTTTGGTATGGAGGATCTCTTAAAGATTTAAGGTATGATTCTTGTTTTTCCTAGTATTCTTAAGTTCTTATATCTTAGAGTTATCTTTTGGTAAAGTAATCCATGGAGAAATTGAGACAAACTTTATAATTGATCATGATAGTTGTTGTGTTGATTGTTGGATGGTTTTAATGAGGTTTTTGAGCTAACTATAGCTATATTTCAAGGATTATGGTTGTTGTAGTGTTGATGACACTGTGTTATTGTACAGGAGGTGAGAATAGCTGAAGTTACCATGAAAACAAGAGGGAATAAAGTATGCATGCTAAGTGTTCGACGGAATGTCACAAAGACGAAATCTTAAAACCATTGATTGGATATTGATATGGATTATCTTATTTTCTTAGGTCGACGATTATATGATGAGTTAGACATCATACAAGTAGTGTTGTCCTACTAACAAGGTATGTTAAGGTTCACTCCTTCATTCTTTTGGCCTGATATACGAATAAACATAACCATAACGACATCTCTTCAAAAAGGAAACTCTATTCTTAAGATTAAAGCTTGTAAACATAATTGTTTCATATTGATATATATTTCATGGCTCTTATTGTTTCTCTTTGTCAGGAACACTTCCCGCCTTGATAGCGTTTGAATCTTATGTCTTCTTATAATCTTTGTTGACTCTTGGACAATTTATACAAACACAGTTACATAACGATAATCGGAGGATAATGACTTTGAGTCACTCCGATAGGATTCATAAGGCCCTTCAGAGTCATTGCTTGCATTGCACTTATATATATGTATCTATTTTCTTACCGAGTCGCGCTATAGTCAGCCGAGTACAGAATTTATAAGTGCACACCGCTGCAACTAGTTTTGACATTATTAAGTCTTATTAAGGTCGGGTATGACCGAGTCTTTTTTAGGCTGAGTATGTTATGATATGATATGATTTGCCCCACAATGTGGCTTGATACTATATTATATGGCCCAATTGAGATGATTGATTTCTACAGATATGCATATACATCTATAATTTTGATAGTGTATGACCTCAGAGGTTTTTCTATGAGTTTCAGGTTGATTTATGTACTCTTCTTTGTATTCCAACTTTTACTTATATTTTTTACCTGTCTTACATATTAAGTAAATATTTCTTATTGATGCCCTTTCTGGGTACTGTGTTCATTCCCATAGGTGCATATAGGGATTCAGACGATACCTCCCAATAGGTGATTTGACTCAGCCGAAGGTTGTCACACTCTTTTCTTCCGGAGTTGTCTAGTGAGTTGGTAGGTATGGTAGTTGCATATATGTATATAGTTGGGTATGGCGGGGCTCTGCCCCGACTATATGTTGTTGATATACTCTCCAGAGGCTTGTAGATGGTTATTTGGTATATAGTAGTCTTGTGTGGCCTTATCGGCCTTTCCAGATGACTCATTGTGTTTGTATCAGGCTTGTTGTACATATATGTGTTTGGCCTTTTCTGCATGCAAGTGGTTATGTATTTTAGTCAGGTAATCACTCTTCAAAGTCCTTGTCGGCCCATGTATTGTTAAGTATGCTATAGGTATTATAAGTGGTACGCTCGGTCCTTAGGACACCGGGTGCCGGCCACACTCCCTAAGGTTGGCGTATGACAGTGTAATACTCTCCTGTCCATTGTAATTCACTAAGTAATAAGTCATGGATGTAATTCACTAAGTAATAAGTCATGGATATAATCAGTGAATGCCTTTATTTCAGCAAATACTATCGGGCTTCCAAATAATCTATCTTGAGACCTTAATAGTGCATTAAAGTCCCCACAAATCATCCATAGTTGGTTGATGCCCTGAGCTAGATCCTTCATATTACTCCATAATTGTCTTCTAAGTATACCAGTATTGAACCCATAAACGTGTGTGATCAGGCACTCATCTCCATCATGGATATTTTTCCCGGACAGTGAAGAATTTGACCATTTTCCTTAATTTACTTACTACATAGTGATTTGTGTCCCAAATTAGCCAAATTCTCCCATTTACAGCTGAGATAAAGTTCTTATGTATTCCCCATCCACCCACTATGTTCTTCAATACTATGTCTTCCTTGGGGGCTTTTACTCTAGTTTCTATCAATCTAGCAAGCATGATGTAATTAATTTTCAAGTAGTTTTTTAGCTCTTTTTGCTTGTACTTCTTGTTGAGCCCCCTTATATTCCAAAAGAGCCAGGTCATTTGGTTGGGATAACTCCTTTATCAGGAGAGACATTCACTTTCACTCTAGGAACTCTTGTACTCTTTGATGGACTAGTAGAACTCACACTAGAGAAATTAGAATTATTAAGTTCTGGACTCTTCTGGCTACTCATTGTCATCACTTCTTGGGGCTCTTGAGTAGAATTAGTTTGAGTCTTTTGTTGGGTTTGCTGCTTTTCCTCAGCTACCTTGGATACAATAGGTTTTGTTTGTACTAGAACTTGTTTCTCAGGAACTTGCACTTTGCCCTGGTGTGGTTCATCTCGAGTACCTTTCTGATCTAACAGCTTCCCAGTATTAGGACCAATTTCATTGGAATTAGATTGTCATTTCTGTTAAACAATAGCCTAGTAAAGGGACAGTACACAATCCAATATGCACAGCCCAGTAAAAGGGCAGCAGTACACGGACTAGGGGCTGAAATTATGGGATTGGGGGATTGGTATCTTGTACCAATCATGTATATATGGTATATATATTTAATGTATATTGTAGTGTATTTATTACCTAAATTAGGATTATACACTTACCATAATTGTATAGTTAGAATTATGATAGAATAAGGTTTTAGGAATAGAATAGGAATAGGATTCTCCTATTTTGTATCTTGTATAAATACCTATTCAATTAATGAAAATAATCAAGTGGATTATTTCTTTCATGGTATCAAGAGACTAGGTCTAAAACAAAACTTTTTCTCTCCCAACTTTTGTCCTCTCTTTGTGTTGGCCGAGACACCCCACCCCCCTCGGGTTTCTCTTCCAATATTTGTCTTCCGCTCTCCAAAACCTCTCTTAAATTTCCCTTCCTTCTTTGTTATTTCAATATGTCTAAGAACAATTATCACCCTGCCCTCACGGTTTCCAATATCAAGAGTTGTATCCCTATTGTCCTTGAGATGGAAAACGTCCAATATGCAACGTGGGCGGAGTTGTTTAAAATTCACGCTATCTCGTATCAAGTTCTTCATCACATCATTCCTCCCGCTAGACCCCTTCCTGCGGAGGATCCTGAGTTATGGATTACACTTGATGCTACCGTTCTCTGGTGGATCTACGCTACTATTTCGGTGGACCTTCTACAGACGATTATTGAGCCGGATACCACGGCTATGGCTGCATGGAATAGATTGCGTGACATATTCCAAGACAACCAATATTCACGTATTGTCACACTCGAGCAGGAATTCTCTCTCGTTCGAATGGACGAATTTCCGAACGTTTCTTCATATTGCAAGAAACTAAAGGAGTTGGCGGATCAACTCCATAATGTTGGAGCACCAATAACGAATAATCGTCTAGTTCTACAGTTGGTTGCGGGTCTTTCGAAGGCCTATAATGGGGTTGGAACTCTCCTTCGCCAAAGAAACCCTCTTCCTGACTTCTATCAAGCTCGCTCCATGCTTACTTTGGAATAAGCGAGTTTGGCTAAAAAGGCGGCTACCGGAGCAAGAATAATCGCAAAAATAATAACAAAAACTGCGGGGGCAAACGCGGCGGTTCTGGTGGCGTTTCCGGTGGTCAACAAGCAGGCGATGGGTCCTACCCAGGGTACAGTGGCCCACCACCCCTAGGCCCAGCAGTGGGGCCCAGCAGTGGGGCCCATGGCAGTGGGGCTGGGGCAGTGGGCCGTGGGCCAACAACCCTTACCATCCAGCAGCAAGCTCCAGCGGCCAGTGGGCTGGCCAACAGTCCAGGCCCAACGCCCAGCAGTGGCGGCCCACTGGCTAGTGGCCCAGCAGAGGCAGCAACAGCCCAGCTCCATCACGGACAGAAGTTCTTGGACCCCGACCTCCGCAAGCCCATCATGCAGCAGGCCCCACTCAAACCGATATTGAGGCCGTGATGCACACACTGGGGTTATCTCAACCGGACCCAAATTGGTATATGGACACCGGTGCCACTACTCACATGACTTCCGAATCAGGTACTCTCTCATCTTATTCCAATTTGAGCATCCCTCGGGGGATAATTATTGGTAATGACAGTTCTATTCCAATTCTAGGGTATGGTCAGAAAACGTTGTCCCCCCCGAATCCACCACTCCTCTTGAAAAATACTTTACATGCTCCTAAATTGATTAAAAATTTAGTGTCTGTCCGAAAGTTCACAAATGACAATTCTGTTTCTGTTGAATTTGATCATTTCGGTTTCTCTGTGAAGGATTTCAAGACGGGGAGTCATCTCATGAGGTGTGATAGTAAGGGGGATCTGTATCCTATCATGCCCGGTTTCAGTCCATCGAGTCCAGCCTTGCCGTCAACATTTGTAGCCATCTCTCTTCCATGTGGCATGCTCGCCTGGGTCATCCGGGATCTTCTATTTTATCAGTTTTAGATAAAAATAGCTTTATTTCTTGTAAGGGTACGAGTCGTACTCCAATTTGTCAGTCTTGTTTATTAGGAAAAATTGTTAAGTTGACATTTGTAGACTCCAATTCTCATACTTCTATGCCATTTGACATTATTCACAGCGACTTATGGACGTCTCCTGTTCTTAGTTCAGTGGGTCATCGATATTATGTTCTCTTTTTAGATGATTATTCTAGATTTTTGTGGACGTTTCCAATTGCAAATAAATCACAAGTTTTTTCCATCTTCATCAAATTTAGAGCGTTCATTCGTACTCAATTCGAAAGAGACATAAAAAATATTCAATGTGATAATGGGAAAGAGTATGACAATAGGGAGTTTCGGAAGTTCTGTGCTACTAATGGGATCAATTTTAGGTTTTCGTGTCCTCATACATCTCCACAAAATGGAAAGGCCGAACACAAAATTTGTTCCATCAATAACATTGTCCGAACTCTCTTAATTCATGACTCCATACCTCCATATTTTTGGCATCATGCTCTACAACCACATATCTTCTTAACATAATTCCTTCTAAAGGTCTGACATATTCTTCCCCCCTCAAAATCCTATATAATAAGAACCCTTCTTATTCTCATCTTCGAATTTTTGGGTGCTTGTGCTATCCATTTTTCCCATCCACCACAATTAACAAACTTCAGGCTCGGTCTACCCCGTGTGTATTCTTGGGTTATCCATCGAATCATCGTGGTTATAAATGTTTTGATTTATCCTCCAAGAAAATCATAATTAATCGTCATGTCATTTTTGATGAAACCCAATTTTCTTTTACAAAAGTTCATACTCCCGAGCCTAGGTCGTATAATTTTTTGGATGACCAAATATCCCCGTATATTATTCGGAATTTTTCTGACATATCCCGCACCCAAAATCCTCCAGCGGGCCCACTGCCCGCTGGTCCCACAGTTCCGCCAGCAGCAGCAGTTCCAGTTCCAGTTTCTGGATCAGTCCCAGCAATTGGGCCAGTCCACCACCTCGAACCGGGTCCGTAAGACGATCCAGAACCGATTTGGGCCAAGAGCCCATCGCCGGCCGCCCGCCCTTCCTCAAACCCGTAAAATTCCCAAAATTCACTCAATTCTTCCTCGAGTCATAAACCGGTCACTCGTAGTCAACGGGGTATTTTTACACCCAAAACATATTTTAATTTACATTCTGATGTCTCTAAATCCCCATTACCCCGTAACCCTGTGTCCGCCTTAAATGACCCTAATTGGAAAATTGCTATGACTGATGAATATAATGCTCTTATTGATAATAAGACGTGGGAGTTGGTGCCCCGTCCTTCTGGTATTAATGTTATCAGGTCTATGTGGATTTTTGCTCATAAGGAGAATTCAGATGGTTCGTTTGCTCGACATAAGGCGCGGCTTGTGGGGGATGGTAAGACTCAGCAGGTTGGGATAGATTGTGTGGAGACGTTTAGTCTGGTGGTCAAGCCGACTACTATTCGCACTGTGCTTAGCTTGGCTCTTTCGAAGACTTGGCCTATTCATCAGTTGGATGTCAAGAATGCTTTTCTACATGGTGATCTCAAGGAAACCGTCTATATGCATCAGACGTTGGGTTTCAGAGATCCAAACCGTCCTCATCATGTCTGTTTGTTGAAGAAGTCATTGTATGGGCTTAAGAAGTCTCCACGGGCCTGGTATACGAGGTTTGCTGACTTTGTTTCGACTATTGGGTTTACTCACAGCAGGTCAGATAATTCCTTATTCATCTACCGCCGTGGTTCATCCTTGGCCTACATTCTGTTGTATGTGGATGATATCATTTTGACTGCTTCTTCCGATACCTTGCGCCAGTCTATCATGACCATGCTCAGTTCTGAGTTTGCTATGAAAGACCTAGGGCCTTTGAGTTATTTTTTGGGGATTGCCATCAAGCGTCATTCAGGTGGCTTGTTTTTGTCTCAATGAAAGTACGCTGCTGAGATCATAGAGAGGGCTAGGATGTCATCCTGTAAGTCCATTTCCACTCCAGTTGATGCAAACCCCAAGCTGAGTGCCGCAGCAGGTGCACCATACGAGGACCCGACCCGTTATCGCAGTCTTGCAGGGGCCCTCCAGTATTTTACCTTTACCAGACCGGATATTACGTATGTGGTTCAGCAGGTGTGTTTATTCATGCATGATCCCAGAGTTTAGCACATGAATGCAATCAAACGCATCATTCGGTATATCCAGGGGACACTAGACTATGGGTTGCACTTGTATCCTTCATCTACATTCATACTTGTCTCGTACACGGATGCTGATTGGGGTGGTTGTCCCGACACCAGACGGTCGACTTCTGGCTACTGTATGTTCCTTGGCAACAACTTGGTCTCATGGTCGGCAAAGCGTCAGGCAACTCTATCACGCTCAAGTGTAAAGGCAGAATATCGAGGGGTAGCGAATGTGGTCTCCGAATCATGTTGGCTACATAATTTGATTTTGGAGTTTCATTGTCCCATTCAGAGGGCAACCTTGGTATATTGCGATAACATTAGTGCCATCTACCTTTCAGGTAACCCAGTTCAACACCAACGCACCAAGCATATCGAAATGGACATTCACTTTGTCCGTGAAAAGGTTGCAAAGGGTCACGTTCGCGTATGCCATGTCCCGTCTCGTTATCAAATTGCAGACATCTTTACAAAGGATCTACCAGCAGTTCTCTTTGAAGATTTTAGGGACAGTCTCAGTGTTCGAAGACCGCCCGCTATGACTGCGGGGGTGTGTTAAACAATAGCCCAGTAAAGGGGCAGTACACGGCCCAATATAGACAGCCCAGTAAAGGGGCAGCAGTACACGGACTAGGGGCTGAAATTATGGGATTGGGGGATTGGTATCTTGTACCAATCTTGTATATATGGTATATATATTTAATGTATATTGTAGTGTATTTATTACCTAAATTAAGATTATACACTTACCATAATTGTATAGTTAGAATTATGGTAGAATAAGGTTTTAGGAATAGAATAGGAATAGGATTCTCCTATTTTATATCTTATATAAATACCTATTCAATTAATGAAAATAATCAAGGAGATTATTTCTTCAGTACTAACTTCTTTGGGATTGCTTTCTGCTACTTTTGAGGAACCCTTAGGGGGTCATTTTTATTCTATTCAGGACAGGAGTGACCTATATTTTGACATTTCTCACAAAACTGTGGCTTCCAATCATAGTCAACCACTTGCTTGAAAGTTCTACCATTCGGATCCTCGACTATTATCTCCTAAGGAAGAGGCTTTGTTACATTCACCTCGATGAGCATTCTTGCAAATAAAATTCTTGTTTGGCTTGTTATACACTCGTCAATATATAGGTACCCTGGCTACACTAGATATTTTCTCCAAAGATTTACGCCCCCAACAACTCATTGGTAACTTAGGGAATTTACCCATAGGGAATCTCCACCAAATATTCCTCAGCAAAAACGAAGTTTGGTGACAATTGCTTTAGGATAACAGGTTTGTAGTTCATGGTATAGGGCCCTGAATATAGTATGCCAATCATTTCCTCTAGGGCATGGAACTTAACAATATAGTACCCTTCCTCATAGAGATAGAATTCAGGGCATTTTATTGTAGACCATGTTTGTTCCACATAACGTTTCATAGCATTAAACCTAGGCGATTCCCCAAGAACATACACGATGAGGGCTTTGCGCCATTTCTCAGTTTCTACTCCACCTCCTCTTTATCTAATTGTACTACAAGGTTACCATCCAATATTATAGGTGGGTCATATTCAAGAGGCATACCATTTTCAGCAGCTCAATTCTTCGCAAATTGGTTCACCCAAGGCTTTTCTGATTGCTCAACATCATCGATCATTTTCCCTTCTCTACTGAGATAGGTTTTGTTTTGAATGGTGCTCTCTCAGATGTTCCACTTCCAGTACTCACAATTGGTACTGCAGAACTAGCCATGAACATCTCGGTGCTCGATTCAGGCACTGTTACATTAATCACTGGTACTGTCCCTACACTTATTTGTACCTCTTGTCCACTTGGGCTTGCACTCATAGGCTCCGATGGATCCTTCTGAAGTGCCGTAGATGGAGACACATGTGTTGTTCCTTTATTCCCATTCCTTATCTCTGATGATTCACCCAAGTTAGGGTTTCATAGAATCTGGGTCTCAAAATTGGCTCGATTTGTCTTTCCCTGCTGCAATATCGGACCTGCAGCGCTTCCAAATGTCTGAATCGGTTCCTTCTTTGGTCCTCCTCTTCCTCTCTTTTCCATAACCTTAGGGGTGCAGGTTAACTAGCTTGCGCCGAGAGCATCGAAGGATAGAGAAATATTATACAATATTGCGTGTTATATTGTATCAAAGATATCATCTATAAGATATCATTTGGTATCGATTCGCAATTCGACATAACTTACTGAGATCTTATCACTTCATTATTTTTCATGTACATGAACCTCCTATGAGGTTTTATGAAGTGGTATGTTGTAGGCTTTTCAAGAGCACATTGACTCCTTATTATGATCATTTGCTCCTCTCCCTTTTCAAGGATTATTGTACTTGGAACCGACTGGTCTATCATGTTTCATGCATGTTGTAGATTCTTTCCTTTTGTGACATTTAGGAGCATCTTGCAATTGAAATATGAAATAGTTGGGTCAGCAAATGCTTCCATTTGACTTGAATTATCTTTTGAACGATGATCACACTGATGATAATCCACAACATATTTTTTAGCTGCTTAATTTCTCCCCCTTATGTTAGAAAAATTAACATATATCTCCATTTTCTATGAGAATCCATCTGTGTGCATCGTGGTATATTCATTAATCATATACCGCACATCAAAAGCTACAAGATGGAAATATCTGGTTCTTGATGCTGAACCAATTGTGAGGGGAGAATTTTCTATAATTTATTGGTGTAAAGCATATAAGTGTCGTTGTATGCAACATATCATATCTAGAACCAACACATGAAGCTTTATTCTCATAAGAAATGATATAGCTATATATTGGAGGTATTCAATGCCAAATCAACTTGAATATAAACCAGCATTATCAAGATGAATTATCTTGATTACATAATCTAGAAATTATGCTCTTAACTCAATTATTTTGATCAAGCAACTCGTAAATGTCAAATTGTGGGTTGACAATAAACGCATATGTGACCGTCTCAAAGATACGTCTATTTAAGATATCACATTGCAGGTGAACGAGCCCACATTCACCTTTTATATTTTTCAGAATTTAGGAGATTCAATCCCAACATTAGCTGGTACAATCAACTTATCATGAGAACAAGCAACATAAACAAATTCTTGAAAAATCCTCTAGTTCTTCAATATATTTTTAATACTCAATAAGCACATCAGATTTAAATCAGAACAATCAAAATGGTCATGTCCACTGATGAAATATATGTACTAGTAAGCTTCAAGTTTACCATGATGAGTGCTATTTATTTTAGTAAACTTCTGGTTTACTATAACATGAGTTTTTATATCAATAAATTTATGATTTATAGAGGCATGTGATCTCATCATGCTTGGGTAATTTTTCACATACATATTTCTTACCCGTAGTAACTTGAATATATTCAATCATTTGTAGTCTCAATATGTTAACCATTTTCCTTTCTAGTAAACTTCAGGTTTACTACCATTTGTTTTCCGATTGTAATAATTATGATCTAGGTTAAATGGTGCTATCATATATATCCACTTCGAGAGACTTCAATTTCAAGTATCTACTACTTAAGGAGTAGATTTCAAGAGTTCTACTACTTTAGGAGTAGAATTCAGGGTCTTACTATTTCAGAGTAAGTTGCAGAGTTTTACTACATCATGAGTAAATTTCAAAGCCTTACTACTTCAGGAGTAAAACATAAAACATTCATAATAATTCTTTTCAAATATTCTACCTTTTCTGGAGGTGGGTCGTGATATCATCACAACCAAGTGCACGTCTGTATTGATAAGCTTTACTAAATATGATCACATTCACTTCAGAGAATGGATCTATATTTATAGATTTTATCAAAAGTTCTCATTCTTCAGGAATAGAACGCAATCATTTGAACGTGTCTTAAGCATATCAAATCGTGATAGCTTAGAAACTCTTTTAAGATACTACTGCAGGAGCAAATCGAAGCATACATATGATACAGAGAATTCTTCTCCAACACATCATTAATTTTAGCCACAACAATGCATAGGAAATATTATCACTTCTGGTGATCATATATTTTTTGCAAACTCTCATTTAGCCATTAAGGATATGAAATTAACATCATAATCCCTCTTAACAATATTGTTCTTCAAGAACAACTTTGAGGCATAAATGGTCCAGAACCAATTATGTTTCCTCATATCCAATCACAACGTGCTTGTAGAAGAATGATCATCTTCAAGTGGTCATACCTATCTTTCACGTTATTTCACGGCATTAGAGGATCTTTAACAATGATATATTCCGGTTTCAAGCCCTCATCAAGGTGATGGCGGAGGAATATTATTGTCTTGGCATAGTCTTGTTTTGATGCCTGATTTTTATTTTTGATGGTGTTTGCCAGACACATCGCATAAAGATGAATTTCAACGTCAAGCACCCAAGATAGATAGTCTTTTCCCGATATATCTAGGGCAATAATTCACGTTTAGAAAAAAAAATCGTTAATTAACAAAAAGAAAATCTACACCTTCGAGGCTTTCAATGTATTTGTTCCAGATGGTAGAGTCTCGTGCTGATAATATATTATAAAAGAGTAATAAAATATAAGGCAACGTGAAATATAGTCAAAGAAACTGGGGGAGAGATATTTTATTGCTCCTCAAACTGATGTCCAAATGAACTTAATTGACTTTCTATTTATAGAAGAAAATAAGTTGTTGCGAGGCTTTTCAGAAAGTTATTGCAAGATTTTTCAGAAGTTGCTGACAAGTTGCCTGCTTGAGTTACTCGCAAGCTGTCTGTTTGACTTCAAGCCTGAGAAAACAGCTACAAGGCATTTCAGGAAGCTGCCTGATGGATTGTAAGCTTACCTTTTTTTATGATCCTAATTTTCTTGCAGATCCCTCTCTCTAAAAGCTCAAAACTTTAAGCAAAACCTTTCTATCTTGCTTGACATATTCAATGAGCAATTGGCAGTCATGCAAACATATATATTCAATATATATTCGATAAGTTGTATAATTGCTATCACTGACCGCCTATATAATCATCTACTAGTTGCCTACAGACCCTCTGTTTGTTTCTTAACTACGCCAGGCGCCAGCTTTCACCTCCAGATATTTCAATTTTATTTATATTTTTATTACTTCCACTAGCACGTAGTCTCTCTGTCTCAATTTATGTTGCACCATTCAGATTTCGATTATCAAATGAGTTATTTTTTTATCGTAATTTTTCCAATATTTTTTAAATATACTAGTTCATCGACACATAGCGGGAGCTTAGTGCACCGAGCTGCCCTTTTACTAGCTCATCGGCACATGCGTTGCATGTATGTATCGAGTTATGTAGTGCATAATTTTGTATTATTAATAAAAAGAATAGTATTAAATAAAAATTTTAAATAAATATTTATGTATGAAAGAATAAAGTATATGTTTTTGTGAATGATGAATGTGGATCGTATGATGACTTGTTTGTAAAATTCAAGATGATTGAATATCGTATGAACCTACTCAAATGAACAACAACGTTTAATTAAAAATATGTGATTATTATTTTTTTAAAATTTTATGAGGTACAAATATCTAATGAATTAAAATGTACCTACGTGGACACTATTTCATGTTAAAGTATTCAACTTCTTGATATTGGCTATTGGTATTATGTTCTGCAGAGGCAAAACAAATAAATATTTTTGCTTCTCCTGAAAACTTGGGTATCAACATTTTATTTAAGTTATCTATACATTTATTTGTACCTATAAAATAGCCCTTTTCTGTTATGAACTTTGCAAAATGTGCATTTTCACCTAGTGATGAAAGTATTGTCCTATTAAAGATTTAACCAATAGTTAATGTCATTAAAAAAAGAGTAAAGAATATAATACAAGTTAAATGGTATCACATCTTCATTAACTAATATTATAAGATTGAAAACATCTTCGTGTTTTCAATTTTTATGATCTTGCTGAACATCGAATTAATAATACTTTTATCACCTAGGCAGATGAGTATTTTTGTAGCCTGCTTATTACGTACATATATTTTTGAAATATATCAAACCAAACAGAATAAATTTATATATAAAAAATCTTTTGTATTGTTAAGTTTAAAATAACGAACTTTTTTTTATTTATCTTGGATTTTGGGATAGAATTAGACGGAAACAACTACGAATAACAACTAATTAAACATACTCCATTACTATTGAATCTTAATTCTTAGCAACTTTGAGCAATAAATCACCCAGATGACACGGATCGACCACAAAATGATTGTTCACTATGTGAAACGCACCAGCTGTCCGTTTCTGAAAGAAATAATCCCCTTGATTATTTTCATTGATTGAATAGATATATATACAAGTTACATATTTCCATAATAGGAAAATCATTTTCCTATTCTACTTCTAAATCCTTATTTTACCATAATTCTACCTATACAATTATGGTAGGTGTATAACACTAATTAAGGTAACCTTTTATACTACAATATACTATAATATATATACCATATATACACTTATTTGTTTGGTAAGACTCAGTGAGAATATGGGTCGCTTTGTTTAACACACCTCATGATCATAGCGGCGATTTTAACGCCGAGACTGTCCCTAAAATCTTCAAAGAGAACCATTGGTAGACCCTTTGTAAAGATATGCGCAATTTGATACCGAGACGGGACATGACATACGCGAACTTGACCCTTTGCACCCTTTTCACGGACAAAGTGAATGTCCATTTCGATATGCTTGGTGCGCTGGTGTTGAACTGGGTTACCTGAAAGGTAGATGGCACTAATGTTATCGCAATATACCAATGTTGCCTTTTGAATGGGACAATGAAGCTCCAAAAACAAATTACGTAGCCAACATGACTCGGAGACCACATTCGCTACCCTCGATATTACTGTCTCAGACCGAGCGTGACAGAGTTGCTTGACGCTTTGCCGACCATGAGACCAAGTTGTTGCCAAGGAACATCTGAGCCGTAAGTCGAAGGCCTGGTGTCGGGACAACCACCCCAATCAAAGATCCGTGTAAGAGACAAGTGTGGATGTAGATGAAGGATACAAGTGCAAACCATAATCCGGTGTCCCTGAATATACCGTATGATGCGTTTGATTGCATTCATGTGCTCAACTCGGGGTCATGTATGAATAAACACACTCGCCATGTCTGCATATGTAATATCCGGTCCGGTAAAGGTAAGATACTTGAGGGCCCCCGCAAGGCTGCGATAGCGGTCGGGTCCTCGTATGGTGCACTATTTGTGGCACTTAGCTTTGGGTTTGCATCAATCGGGCGTGGAAGTGGACTTACAGGATGACATCCCACTTTCGATGATCTCAAAGAAGATACTTCCGTTGAGACGTAAACAAGCCATCCGAATGACGTTTGACGGCAATCCCCAAAAAATAACTCAACGGCCCTAAGTCCTTCATAGCAAATTCAGAACTGAGCATGGCCATGATAGACTGACGCAAAGCATCGGAGGAGGCAGTCAAGATGATATCATCCACATATAACAGAATATAGGCCAATGACGAACCACGACGGTAGATGAACAAAGAATTGTCTGACCTGCTGTGTGTGAACCCAATAGTCGAAACAAAATCAGCAAATCGTGTATACCAGGCACGTGGAGACTGCTTAAGCCCATATAATGACTTCTTCAACAAACAGACATGATGAGGTCGGTTGGGATCCCTGAAACCCAACGGTTGATGCATATAGATTGTTTCCTTGAGATCTCCATGTAGAAAAGCATTCTTGACATCTAACTGATGAATCGGCCAAGTCTTTGAAAGAGCCAAGCTAAGTACAATGCGAATGGTAGCCGGTTTGACCACCGGACTAAACGTCTCACCACAATCAATACCAACCTGCTGAGTCTTACCATCACCAACAAGTCGCGCCTTATGCCGAGCAAAGGACCCATCTGAATTCTCCTTATGAGCAAAAATCCACATAGACCTGATAATATTAATACCATATGGACGGGGCACCAACTCCCACGTCTTATTATCAATAAGAGCATTATATTCATCACCATAGCAATTTTCCAATTAGGGTCATTTAATGCGGACACAGGATTGCGGGGCAAGGGATTTAGAGACATCGAATGTAAATTAAAATGTCTTTTAGGTGTAAAAATACCCAGCCGACTACGAGTGACCTGGTCTATGACTCGAGGAAGAATTAAGGGAATTTTGGGAATTTTTCGGGCTCGGCGGTCCGCCGGCGACGATGGGCTTTCTTGGCCCAAATCGAACTGGCCGACTCGACCTGGACCAGTTCGAGCTGACTGACCGCCCGATTCTTTGGAGCTGTTCCAGTGACTGGAATAACTGGGTGTGGCAGATCTTGTTGGGCGGTAGGCGATGGGCCCATTGGAGGATTTTGGGTACAGGAGATGTCGAAAAATTCGAATAATATAAGGGGATATTTGGTCATCCAAAAATTATATGACTTAGGTTCGGGAGTATGAACTTTCGTAAATGGAAATTGAGTTTCATCGAAAATGACATGGCGATTGATTATGATTTTCTTGGAGGATAAATCAAAACACTTATAACCACGACGATTTGACGGATAACCCAAAAATACACATGAGTAGACCGAGCCTGAAGTTTGTTAATTGTGGTGGATGGGAATAACGGATAACACAAGCACCCAAAAATCCGAAGGTGAGAATAAGATGGGTTCTTATTATATAGTATTTTTAGGGGGGAAGAATATGTCAGACCCTTAGAAGGAATTATGTTAAGAAGATATGTGGCCATTTGTAGAGCATGATGCCAAAAATATGGAGGTATGGAGGCATGTATTAGGAGAGTTCGGACAATGTTATTTATGGAACGAATTTTGCGTTCGGCTTTCCCATTTTGTGAAGATGTATGAGGACATGAAAAACAAAAATTTATCCCATGAGTAGCGCAAAACTCTCGAAACTCCCTATTGTCATACTCTTTCCCATTATCACATTGAATATTTTTTATTTCTCTTTCGAATTGAGTACGAATGAACGCTCTAAATTTTATGAAGACGGAAAACACTTGTGATTTATTCGCAATTGGAAACGTCCACAAAAATCTAGAATAATCATCTAAAAAGAGAACATAATATCGATGACCCATTGAACTAAGAACAGGAGATGTCCATAAGTCGCTATGAATAATGTCAAATGGCATAGAAGTATGGGAATTGGAGTCTACAAATGGCAACTTAACAATTTTTCCTAATGAACAAGACTGACAAATTGGAGTACGACTTGTACCCTTACAAGAAATAAAGCAATTTTTATTTAAAGCTGATAAAATAGCAGATCCCGGATGACCCAGACGAGCATGCCACATGGAAGGAGAGATGGCTGCAAAAGCTGATGGCAAGGCTGGACTCGATGGACTGAAACCGAGCATGATAGGATACAGATCCCCCCTACTATCACACCTCATGAGATGACTCATCGTCTTGAAATCCTTCACAGAGAAACCGAAAGGATCAAATTCAACAGAAACAGAATTGTCATTTGTGAATTTACGGACAGACACTAAATTTTTAATCAATTTAGGAGCATGTAAAGTGTTTTTCAAGAGGAGTGGTGGATTAGGAGGAGATAATGTTTTCTGACCATACCCTAGAATTGGAATAGAACTGCCATTACCAACAATTATCCCCCGAGGGGTGCTCAAATTGGAATAAGATGAGAGAGTACCTGATTCGGAAGTCATGTGAGTAGTGTCCTCGGTGTCCATGTACCAATTTGGGTCCGGTTGGGACAATCCCAACGTGTGCATCACGGCCTCGATATCGGTCTGAGTGGGGCCTGCTGCATGATGGGCTTGCGGAGGACGGGGCCCAAGGACTTCTGGCCGTGCTGGAACTGGGTTGTTACCGCTGTAGGTGCCATTGCTGGGCCACTAGCCAGTGGGCCGCCACTGCTGGGTATTGGGCCTGGACTGCTGGCCAACCCATTGGCGTTGGCGGTTTCTTCTTTGGAGGTGCGGGTGCCATCGCCATCGCCCCATCTTTGGGCCACGGTGGTGGTGGACCATTGTACCCCGGATGGGACCCACCTCCTGTTTGTTGATCACCGCCACCCGAACCGCCTCGTTTGCCCTCGCGGTTTTTGTTATTTTTGCGATTATTCTTGCCTCCACCATTAATATGGTTTTGGCCCGAATTATTAACAAAACCCGAAGGACTAGGAGAGGATGCCACCATGACAACTGGGCTTCCTCCGATAACCGCCTTTTTGGCCAAACCGGCTTCTTCCAACGTCAGCATGGAGCGGGCTTGATGAAAGTCGGGAAGAGGGTTGCTTTGGCAAAGGAGAGTTCCAACACCATTATAGGCCTCCGAAAGACCGGCAACCAATTGTAGAACTAGACGATTATTTATCACCGGTGCGCCAACATTACGGAGTTGATCTGCCAATTCCTTTAGTTTCTTGCAATATGCAGAAACGTTCGGAAATACATCCATTCGAATGAGAGAGAATTCCTACTCGAGTGTGACGACACGGGAATGTTGGTTGTCTTGGAATATGTCACGCAATCTATTCCATGCAGCCATAGCCGTGGTATCGGGCTCCATAATCGTCTGTAGAAGGTCCACTGAAATAGTGGCGTATATCCACCGAAGAACGGTAGCATCAAGTGTAATCCATACCTCAGGATCCTCCGCAGGAAGGGGTCTAGCGGGAGGAATGATGTGATGAAGAACTTGATAAGAGATAGCGTGAATTTTAAACAACTCATGCGTTGCATATTGAACGTTTTCCATCTCAAGGACAATAGGGACACTGAGCTTGATATTAGAAACCGTGAGGGCAGGGTGAAAATTGTTCTTAGACATATTGAAAGAACAAAGAAGGAGGGGAAATTTAAGAGAGGTTTTTGAGAGCGGAAGACGAAATTTTGGAAGAGAAAAACCCGAGAAGGGGGGGGGGGGTCTCGGCCAAGGGGAGGCAAAAGTTTGAGAGAAAAACTTTTGTTTAGACCTAGTCTCTTGATACCATGAAAGAAATAATCCCCTTGATTATTTTCATTGATTGAATAGATATATATACAAGTTACATATTTCCATAATAGGAAAATCCTTTTCCTATTCTACTTCTAAATCCTTATTTTACCATAATTCTACCTATACAATTATGGTAGGTGTATAACACTAATTAAGGTAACCTTTTATACTACAATATACTATAATATATATACCATATATACACTTATTTGTTTGGTAAGACTCAACCGAGAATATGGGCTGCTTTGTTTAACAGTTTCAAATTGGGCAGTTAGGGTCGGAGAAGAGTACGACTCATTACTTATTGAATGAGATTTTGACATCTTTTGATGTCAGGACTGCAGGTGCAGTAAATTTACTCTTATCAAGATGCATCTACTTGGTAATTATTTCTACATCAACAGGCTTTAAGAGACGTAGAATTCAGATCCTCATAATATTATACAATATTGCGCACTATATTGTTTCAAAGATATCGTCGATGAGATATCACTTTGTATCGGTTTGCAATTAGACATAACTTACTGAGATCTTATCACTTTATTATTTTTCAGGTACCTGAACCTCGTATGAGGTTTTATGAAGTGTTTGTCGTAGTCTCTTCAAGAGCACATTGCCTCTTTATTATGATCATTTGCTTCTCTCCTTTTTCAAGGATTATTACATTTGGAACCGATTTGTCTACCATGTTTCACGCATGTTGTAAACTCTGTCCTTCAAGGACATTTAGGAGCATCTTGTAGATGAAATATGAAATATGAAATATGAAATATGAAATAGTTGGGTAAGCAAATTCTTCTAGCATTTTACTTGAATTATCGTTTGAACGAGGATCATACTGATGATAATTCACAACATATTTCTTAGTTGTTTATTCTCTTCCCCTTATATTAGAAAAACTAACATACTTTTTCACCTTCTTTGGAGAATCCATCTGTGTGCATCGTGGTAGATTCATTAATCATATACCGCACAACAAAAACTATTAGATGAAAACATTTGGTTCCTAACCTTAAACCAATTATGAGGGGAGAATTTATCATAATTTATTGGTCTGAAGCGTACAAACGTCGTTGTATGCAATATATTATATCTCATACCAACACATGAAACTTTATTCTCATAAACAATGGTTTAGCTATCTAGTGGAGGGCATTCAACGCTAAACCAGTTTGAATATCAACCAACATTATCAAGATGAATTGTCTTGATTACATAATCTGAAAATTGTGCTCTCATCTCAATTATTTTGAGCAAGCAACTTCGTAAATGTCAAACTGTAGGTTGACAATAAACGCACATGTGACCGCCTCGTAGATGCATCTATTTAAGACATCACATTACAGGTGAACGGGCCCTTATTCACCTTTTATATTTTCCAGAATTTAGGGAATTCAATCCCAACATTAGCTAGTATAATCAACTTATCATGAGAACAAGCAACAAAAATAATTTTTTGAATAATCTTCTCATTCTTCAATATATGTCAAGTACTCATTCTGCACATCATATTTGAATCGGGATGGAATATCACTCATACCGACTAATAAAATTATTTATACTAGTAAACTTCGAGTTTACCACGCCATGTGCTATTTGTTTTAGTAAACTTCTGGTTTACTATGACATGAATTATTTTTATGTACCAATAAACTTCTGGTTTACGGTGACATATGATTTTATCATGCTTATATTTGTGTAGTACAATTTAAAGAATAAAGAGGGTAATCATTCACATACATATTTTTTACCCACTATGATTTTGAAGATATTTAATCTTCCGATTAATTATAGCTTCAATATGATATCCTATTTACTTGAGTAAACTTTGGGTTTACTACAACTTCTGTTCCGATCATAACAACTTCGTATATTACAATTTAGAACGAATTACATAATAGTATATAAGCTCTGCATGACCCTCTAATTTATTCTCCATAATCACACATATTGTTTGGACACTATTAGTGTCATGATCTTCTAGATAGATATTTAGCTCTTCTGGATCACTTGATCATTAATTTTGTACAACCAAATATTTCTTAGATACTGCTGGTATCATAAAATAAATTATAGTTAGACACTCTGGTTTCATGAAATAAATAGTAATTAAATGGACATTTAAAGACAATACAATTTATAAATGATGAAAAGTAAGTTCTAAACTTTAGCATTTTAGACATCTCCTTCAGGGAGAATACCATTAACATTCGAATATTTATCATCAAAGATGCGACAGTAACCATAATATATAAATGTGGTTATTAGTATTCTACACAATTTGCATCATTTTGCCTTAGAATGATACATAATAAAACTTTTAAAGATGATTTGACGTGCGACATGTACATGGAACAATGACCTTTATACCAAAAAATAATATTTATATCCTTTATTATTCAATCTCTACAGGAGGTGTGTTGTGGTATTTCTTCATTCACTTCGGGAAATGAAACCTGGTCATTTAGATGCGCTTTATGCATAATTTTTAATAGCTCATTATTTTACTCAACCACAAGAAAAAACAACTTCAATATATTTCTCAAAAAAAATTCCGCTTGTCAAGAATTATATCAATACTTCTAGACTATCAAAATACATATAAAATCATTCCTTAGTAGTACATCCCAACACTTTAAGAAAATTGCAGCAAATTAAATATAAATATTTCCTTCGTTATTTTGCCACCTTATATAACTAAAACTGAAGCTTGCAAGAAAATCAGAATTTTTTTTACATGCATTATAAACTCACAACAGATTTTGGGGAGCAAAAGAAGTAAATTTCAAAGTTGAACCCTTTTGAAAGTAAAATTCAAAACCTTACTACTTGGGGAGTAAAGTTCAAAGGTTTACCACTTCAGGAGTAAATTCAAAGTTCTACTACTTCGGGGGTAAGGTTCGAAATTCTACTACTTCGGGAGTAAAGTTTGAAATTCTACAAATATGAGAGTAAATTTAAGAGTTCTACTACTTTAGGAGTAAATTTCAGAGACTTACTGCTTCGAAAATAAATTTTGAATTCACTACTTCAAGAGTAAAATTTAAAGTTTAACTACTTTCAAAGTTCTACTACTTCTGGAGTAGAGTTCAAAGATTTATTAATTAAGGATTAGAGTTTAAAATTTGCTACTTCGGGAGCAGATTTCTAAGTTTGCTACTTCGGGAGCAGAATTCTGAGTTTACTATTACGGGAGTAAAGCATAGAATATTCAGAATGTTTCCTCATTGTTCTACCTCTTCTAAAGGTGAGTTGTGATAACTTCACAACCAAACACACGCCCGTATTTATAAGCTTTATTATATACTATCACATTCACTTCAAGGAATGGATATGTATTTGTAACATTTATCAAGTTCTCATTCTTCAGAAATGGAACAAAATCATTGTTGGGGTTTACAAAGATTTGCAAGAAACGGAAATTACAAGTAACTGCTTATGTAAGAATTGAAATTACAATTCAACTAGAAAATTGAAAATTACAATATAACAACAAAACTGAAATTACAATATTTGTTGAACAAGAAGACCGGAAACTGCTTTGATTTTTGCTGAGTCGAGTGTGGCACTCTGTCCTTAAGACAATATTGCCCCGTATGTATCCTTTACAAGAACTGATTTTCTGGTTGTATATTTTCGTGTATATCAAGTGTGTCTCAACAATGGTGTAAGGGGTGTTTATATAGGTGAGGAAGAGACTGTTTGACTGCCTCCATAACAGCCATTATTGGCCAAATAATGACTATTATGGAGGTAGTAAAGCCACCAAATTAAAGGATACAGCCCACAGCCCACAGCCCACAGCCCACAGCCCACAGCTCACGACCCACGACCCACAGCCCACGACCCATGAACTCGTGACCCATGACCCGTGAACCCGTGAACTCGTGAACCCGAGAACCCGGAACCTGGAACCCGGAACCGGACCGGACGGGCGGGCGGCGGCGGCGCGCGTGTGGTCTTTCCTCGAACCGAAGCACATCTAGGTCCTCCCTCTTTTAAACACATGGGATACCCCTTGGGGTCCCAAACCCCAAACCAATTTCGAGTCTTATATACACAACAATTCTTTCTTCCTCTACCGATGAGGGAGAATTGAACACAACACCGCACTTTCCATGCTTCAAACACCTCACTTCGTAGACCAATATCTCTTTCATTTCTCAATGAAATTTGACGATTCTTGGCCCTACGGTTATCTACGTACTTAGTAGATCATGCATGTGTGAAGAACCGAATTCTCCAACATACGTAACACTAGTGTTTAAGCCGTTAAAGTTGGTCGGTCGCAACTCTCGCCAAAGGCAAATTTCCAACAATCCCCTCTTGAAAGAGATTTTGGCGCACTCACATGGTGCTTTTTTCATTTCCAGCAATATTTCAGCGGACCGATGTTGCATAAGGAGAGGTAGCATCAGCTTTGAACCTTCCATAGTTGAATACCATCGGACTTACTTACTGTGCGGTGAACGTGATGTCTTGAACCGTCAGTGTTTAGTGTAAGCCAAGTCAATGGTACCAACACAACAAATTCCCTTACTCTCTTCTTCGTAATGTTTTGTCCATTTTGGCCATGGACAACGTCTTGGATTCTTAAGTGCGTTCATTTTGAGGCGGCCCGTCCTCGCACTTAAATAGGTGGTCTCCTACAAGGTATCCTGCTATACCCCACTTCACAAGTGTTAGGAACCATTAAAAGTTTCCCAAGAACCTAACCTCAACTGTTGAGGATCATTACAAGTTTTGAAAACTTAACCTTTACCCATACTGCAGATAGCACTTAACGTCTATCGCGGGAACGACTTTGGATTTGGTGTTTCTTTTCAGAAATCACTATCCGAAGTGCTCATACTTCCACTGAAGCGGTCAACTGAACCTTTACAACTTCATTTTCCCATTGAACCAAATTACTGGGATCTCCAGTTCGTAAGGTTGGGTTACCACTGTATTGGTCCTTATATTTTGGGTTTTAAGCCCATTCCCCTAGACAGGCAAGCCATCTGATCCTTGAGTAGGCCCTTTGTCAATGGGTCTGCTATATTATCCTTTGACTTGATGTAATCAATGGATATTATACCCGTGGTGATCAGTTGCCTAACGGTCTTATGCCTCTGTCGAATATGACGAGACTTGCCGTTGTACATAGTATTTCGTGCCCTTCCTAGAGCCGACTGACTGTCGCAGTGGATCATTACCGAAGGTACGGGTTTGTTCCAACACGGAACATCCTCTAAGAAGTCATGAATCCACTCAGCTTCTTCTCCTGCTTTGTCTAAAGCGATAAACTCCGATTCCATTGTGGATCGGGCGATGCAAGTTTGCTTAGAGGATTTCCAAGACACAGCCCCACCACCAATTGTAAATATATACCCACTGGTGGACTTGGTGTTCTCTATATCAGATATCCAGTTTGCATCACTGTACCCTTCTAGTACAGCTGGATATCTCGAATAGTGCAGCCCATAATTTAACGTGTATTTCAGGTATTGTAATACCCGATTCAATGCCTTCCAGTGATTATCACTCGGATTACGGGTGAACCTAGCCAACTTATTGACTGCGTAAGCAATATCAGGTCGGGTGCAGTTTGTTATATACATCAAACTACCGATCACCTGTGCATATCGCTCCTGGTATACAGGTGCACCAAGATTTTTATCAAGCTTTTGATTTGTATCCATTGGTGACTTTATCGGTGAACTGTCTAACATCTCAAACTTTCTCAAAACATCCTCGATGTAGTGAGACTGAGATAAGACCAGTCCGTCAGACGTCTTAGAGATTTTAATCCCTAAGATGACATCTGCGATACCCATATCCTTCATGTCGAAGCATTGTTTCAACATGTTCTTAGTCTCTAGGATTACCCTAGGACTGCTTTCTGTGATTAACATGTCGTCTACATACAGGCATATCATAACAAATGAGTCAGAGTTACCTTTCGTGTAAACACATTTATCACACTCATTAATGGCGAACCCTTTCGATAGTAGAGTACTATCAAATTTTTCGTGCCATTGTTTCGGAGCTTGTTTCAGCCCGTACAGAGATTTGACAAGTCTACAGACTTTCTTCTCTTGCCCTTGAACCACATACCCCTCGGGTTGGTCCATATAAATTTCTTCTTCCAAATCACCGTTTAGGAAGGCTGTCTTGACGTCCATTTGGTGTATCTCAAGGTCACGCAAAGCTGCGATCGCAATGAATACCCGTATGGATGTCATCCGGGATACCGGGGAGTAGGTATCAAAGTAGTCAAAGCCTTCTGTTTACCGATAGCCCTTGACTACCAACCTGGCTTTGTACTTGTCTATAGACCCATCTGCTTTGTATTTCCGTTTGAGTATCCACTTACACTCCAACGGTTTATTTCCCGGAGGAAGATCAACCAACTCCCACGTATGGTTATGCAGAATGGAGCTTATTTCACTCTCAATAGCTTCTTTCCAGAGTGGTTCTTCTGGAGTTGACAACGCCTGAGCAATTGTCCTAGGTTCATCATTAACCATATAAGCTACAAAGTCAGGACCAAAGGATTTATCCTTCCTGGCCCTTTTACTTCGCCTTAGATCCATCTCTGGAGTCTCCAAGTTCTGAGAATCTGGAACACTAGATTAGGATGTTCACCACCTCGAGATTCGCTAGATCTGAACCATTCAGATCCGGGCGATCAAGGACTCCGGTTCTTGAGAGCTTTGTGCATAACTTCGTTTGCGAGAGGTTATGTCTTTCTCCTTTCTAGGAAAGGTACTTTCAAAGAATAGAGCATTCCTTGATTCCATTATTGTACCCTGGTGGATATCTGGAATATCTGACTTATGCACTAAGAAGCGATAAGCACTACTATTATTTGCATATCCGATGAATATGCAATCTATAGTCTTAGGCCCAATCTTGACCTGCTTTGGCTTGGGTACTTCAACCTTTGCCAAACAACCCCACACCTTAAAGTATTTGTAGGTGGGTTTCTTTCCCTTCCATGATTCATATGGAGTTTTGTCCTTACCCTTATGTGGGACTCTGTTAAGAATCATATTAGCGGTAAGGACGGCTTCTCCCCACATGTTTTGGGAAAGACAGGAATTGATAAGCAAGACATTCATCATTTCCTTTAATGTACGGTTCTTACGTTCCGCCACACCGTTTGATTGAGGTGAGTATGGAGCCGTCGTTTGATGAATAATGCCTTCTTGGGCACAATATTCTTCAAAAGGCGCAACATATTCTCCCCCTCTATCCCTACGAATGGATTTAATCCGTAGGCTAAGTTGATTCTCAACTTCTGCTTTATAACGTCGAAACGCTTCAAAGGCTTCATCCTTACTTTTCAACAAGTAAAGGTAACAATACCTTGTGCTATCATCTATAAATGTCACAAAGTACTTGTTCCCCCCTCTAGTTTGTGCAAACTTCAAATCACATATATCTGTGTGAATAAGTTCTAGAGGAGCGGTATTCCTTTCGACGGATCGAAAAGGAAGCTTAGTAAGTTTTGCCTCTACGCACACCTCACACTTATGTTGAGGGTTTATGTCGATAGACGGCAATAACTCCATCTTTACCAGCCTTTGAATAGACTTGTAGTTAACGTGTCCTAATCTATGATGCCATAAATTAGAAGACTCAAGCAAATAAGAAGAAGGTTCAACTTTATTTCCTTGACGCAATACAGACATGGCATTCACTTTGAAGAGACCTTCACAGACGAAGCCTCTCCCTACAAATGTGTCATTTTTAGTGAGTACAAACTTATTGGATTCAAACACTAGCCTAAAACCAGCATTAACCAATAAAGGTCCAGAAACTAAATTTCTTCTGATTTCTGGGACGTGCATCACTTCCTTCAGAGTGAGTTCCTTATCAGAAGTCATCTTCAGGACCACCTTTCCAACCCCTAGCACGTCCGAGGAAGCGTTGTTGCCCATGAACAGCTTCTTGTCGGTGACCGGAGTGTACGTGAAGAAGGCATCTTTGTTGGAACAGATGTGTCTTGTTGCACCTGTGTCCACCCACCACTGCATTGGATTCTCAACCAAGTTGGCTTCTAGCACCACGGCCAAGAGATCCTCAATCATGTCATCCAGGAGCGTGTCCTTGACGACGTTAGCTTGAGCCTTGCCTTTCGACTTGGCTTTCTGTTGTTGCTCAGTCTTGAGCTTGCGGCATTCCTTGATCCTATGACCAGGTTTCCCACAGTGATGACGATTGCTTACGAGCGTCTCGGCTGCGGGGGCTTTGCCGTCTTTGTGGAACTTCCGCTTGTTGCTTGTTTTCCCTTTGGCCTCAGCCAGATTTGCCTTTGCCTCAGCATGTTGTCTACCCTTTGGCAAGGTCTTCTTATTATCTTCCTGGATTTGCAGTTTGATAACAAGCTCTTCAAAGGTCATCTCCTTTGTCTTGAGTTTCAAGTAACTCATAAACTCATTCCATGAAGGAGGTAACTTTTCAATCAGTGATGCAACCAAAAACTGCTCGTTTGGCTTCAGTCCTTCCAAATCCAGGTGATGTAAAATCATTTGGAATTCCTGGACTTGGGACATCACTGTCTTGCTGTCCACCATTTGGAATTTTAGAAATTTTCCAACGATGAACTTCTTATTACCCGCATCTTGTGCGTTGTACTTCTTTTGCAGTTTTTCCCACAGCTCTTTAGCAGTGCCAACGGTAGAATAGACCGTGTAGAGAGGGTCTGCCAAGCAGTTCAGTATATAGTTCTTGCACATGAAATCACTATGATTCCACGCATCACGAACCATCTTCATGCCGTTAACGACATGGATACCAAGGCCCCCTTCACCCGTTTGAGCTGGCGAAGAGTCCATTTCATCTCCAGCTTGTGGAGGATCTTCCGTAAGGAATCGGGCCATGCCCATAACTGTTAAGTAGAACAGCATCTTTTGCTTCCATCTTTTAAATTCTGATCCCATGAACTTTTCAGGGCGATCATGGTGGTGTGAAGAAGAGGGTGGAGCTCCAACAGTCGGGAAAGCGGCGATGTTACGCCTTGAGCAGAAGCAGCGGCGGCAGTGAAAAGCGGCGGGGTTATCGCCTTGGCCAAGATGGCGATGGCGGGGAAGGCAGCAACGTTGCCTCGAGAGGCAGCAGCAGTAGCAGCAACATCGGTCATATTTCCTACCATGTTATTGCAGTTACCGTAAGCAAGATATTGTCTTAAGTTGTTGGGGTTTACAAAGATTTGCAAGAAACGGAAATTACAAGTAACTGCTTATGTAAGAATTGAAATTACAATTCAACTAGAAAACTGAAAATTACAATATAACAACAAATATTGTAATTTCAGTTTTGTTGTTATATTGTAATTTTCAGTTTTCTAGTTGAATTGTAATTTCAATTCTTACATAAGCAGTTACTTGTAATTTCCGTTTCTTGCAAATCCTTGTAACCCAACAATCATCTCTACCTCTTTTAAGATGTTGCTACTTCAGGAGAAAATCAAGGTATCCATATAACGTAGAGTATTTTTCTCTAACATGTCTTCAATTGTAATCACAAGCCTATAAAAATATTATCACTTCTAGTGATTAATGAAGGCATGAAATATATTACCACTTCTGGTGGTTATAGACATAAACAAATTAATCATAACAAGTGTACAAAAATATTGCAACTTCTGATGCCATAAATATAAATAAATATGACTATTACTAATTGAATATTTCCCAATATTCTTTATTATTAATTGTATATCTCCTATTTTAGGTAGAATTACAATCCTTTTGTAATTAAGATAATTAGTTACCTAGTTTGTATCAAAGTAAATACTCTTGTAACCTTATATATATTGTAAATCATTCATTAATAAAATCAACGAACATATTCATTTATGGTATCAGTAGACTAGAACTACAAACCCTACCCTAGCCGTCGATACTCCTTCTCGGTCGCCACCTTTTTTCCACGTCGAAACCCTAGCCGCCGACCTCTCTCGCCCCCCCCTTTTCCCACGACGGAACCCTAGTTTTTCTGGACATTTTCACTCTCTCTTCCTCCTAAATTTTCTCTTCCATGACTTACAAAACCAAATTCCATACGGCACTTACCGTAAACAATATTAAAAAATTCATCCCTGTGACTCTTGAGATGGAAAAAGGGTCAATACTCCTCTGGGTGGATCTTTTTAAGATCCATTATCGCGTTTACAAAGTTATCGACCACATCATCCCTCCCACGCCGAAGTCCACAGACGTACCATCGGCTTTGACTTCTTATGATGCACTCTAGTCTCGTTTGGACGCAGCCGTCCTCCAATGGATATACGGCACGATATTTAATGATCTGTTGCACACCATCATTGAGATCGATGTTACTGCCGGCCAAATGTGGGAACATTTGGTCATTATTTTCCACGACAATAAAACTCAATGAGCGTTATACCTTGAAAATCAGTTCAAGGACGTTCATCAGGTCAATTTCCAAACGAGTCTGCCTATTTTCAAGAACTCAAGATGCTTGACGACTAACTCTCTAACGTTGGTGCACCAGTCACTAATCAGCGATTGGTCATGCAACTTATTGCATGTTTGAACGAATCCTATGACGGCGTTGCCACCATCCTTCAGCAATGCACGCCGTTACCTCCATTTTATGAGGCCCGTTTGAAACTTATCTTTAAGGAACTTGAAAAATCAAGCGCAACATCACTCGGGCCAGCATTGCCGATGTTGCCATTACCACCACCGTTGGGCCCTCCGCAGACGGCAGGGTCTCCCGGTCCGGCAACCAGAACCGTCGGCCAGAGAACCCACAACAGTCTGCTTCCTCCCTTAACAACCGTCGGAGCAGGCAGTCCGGCAAGGGAAACATCGAAAGAAATTCTGGCAACAACAGCCAGCAGCGACTGCGATAGTGGCAACAACCTCTATCGTGGGCTGCCTATACACCGTGGGTCGCGTGGGTTCCACCATCATGGGCCTCCCATCTTTTCCCGTATACAATATCCACGTGGACTCCACCTCAGAACCAACAGTCCCAACCTGGTATACTTGACCCACATCCACAACAGGCCTACACAGCACAGGCCCCCCGCCATTGACTTATGCACCGACTGACATTGAGGCAGCTATGAGCACAATGTCACTCAAGCTACTCTCTCGTCTTATTACAATTTGAGTAATTTAAATTGAAATATTATTGTTGGTAGTGGACAAGACATTCTCATTCGTGGTTATGGTCAGTCCTCCATATCCCCACCAATCTTTAAAAATGTCCTCTATGCCCCAAAACTCATTAAGAATCTAATCTTCGTGCGACGTTTCACAACTGACAATTGGTTTCCCTTAACTTTGATCCTTTTAATTTAATTGTAAAGGATTTTACGACAAGGAGACGAATAATGAGATGTGATAGCATCGGATATCTCTACCCTATTTCAAACGTCGTCAACAATTCAGCCTCAGTTCCCTCAATCTTTGCTGCTCTTTCGTCTTCCTTATGACATTCTAGATTAGGACATCCGGGAGACTTTGTTTTACACTTCATTAGGAAAATTCTTGGACTCATATATGTGAATCTTGCGTTTTTGAAAAACATGCCAAATTGCCATTTTCTACATCCACAAATTATATTTTAATGTCTTTCGATATCATACATAGTGATTTGTGGACATCCCCTATTTTGAGTACGGTTGGCCATCGATATTATATGTTGTTTTTCGATAATTATTCCAACTTTCTATGGACTTTTCCAATTGAAAATAAATCTCAGGTCTACCCCATTTTTTCTTCATTTTGTGCTTTCGTAAAAACACAATTTGAAAAGAGCATTGAATGTTTTCAATGTGACAATGGCAGGGAATTTGATAATAACCAATTCAAACACTTTTGCTCCAAAAACCGTCTTACCTTTCGTTTTTCCTACCCTCACATCCTCCCAAAATGGTAAAGCTGAACGGAAAATCCGAACCATAAACAACCTCATTCGTGTCCTACTTGCTCACATCTCAATTCCCCCTTAATTCTGGCATTACGCACTCTCCATGACCACCTATCTCCTAAACATAATCCCAAATAAGTCTCTAGCTCAACGGTCGCCCACCCAAGTTCTGTTTCGTAGGAACCCTTCCTACCAACACTTGCGTATTTTTGGATATCTTTGTTACCCTCTCCATCCGACCACTCACAAACTCCAACCCGGTCTTCACTGTATATGTTTATGGGTTATCCTGCCAATCATTGTGGTTACTCGTGCTATGACTTGTCGAGCCATAAAATTATTATTTCACGTCATGTCCTATTTGATGAGTCTCAATTCCCCTTTGCCTCTCTACACTCGCCACCTCGACATTTCTATGACTTACTAGATGATGGTCTAAACCCTCTTCTAATTCACCATTTACATAGTCCGTCGTCCCAGACCCCGACACCTGCCACCACCTCGGTTAGTCCGGGACTAGCTACCCACTCGGTTCTACCGATAGTGGCCCGGAGCAGCCCATCTCAGGGTGATTCCGCAGCCACTTCTCGGCAAACCGAGGTTCGGCCAACTAGTATCATCACCCATGCCCTTCCTCATCTTCCCGGCAGTCTCGCGACAAATCCCCTTCCCATCCCGCATCACGAGACATACTCTTGGACTATGGAAACTTGTGCCATGCACGAAATTCATAAACCTAAACGGTTGTTTAACCTTTCAATTTCAATTGTCCCTTCCCATATCCCTCGTAATCCGAAGGATACCTTGTCCGACCCTAATTGGAAAGCCGCAATGATGGATGAATATAATGCTCTTATTGATAATAAGACGTGTGACCTAGTACCCCATCCACCTGATGCTAATATTATTCGTTCTATGTGGATTTTTACACATAAAAAGAAATCTGATGGTTCTTTTGAGAGGTATAATGTCCATCTTGTGGGTGATGGCATGTCTCAACAGGTGGGAGTGAACTGTGATGAAACGTTCAGTCCGGTCGTAAAACCCGCAAACATCCGGACCGTCCTCAGCATTGCCATATCCAAGTCTTGGTACATTCATCACCTTGATGTCAAGAATGTCTTCTTACATGAGGATCTTCATGAAATGGTATATATGCATCAGCCAATGGGTTTCAGGAATCATATTCATCCGAATTATGTATGTCTGTTGCGGAAAGCGCTCTATGGACTGAAACAAGCTCCCTGAGCATGGTAGCGGTTCGCCAATTATGTCTCATCTATCAATTTTTCACACAACAGATCCTATTATTCCCTGTTCATCTACAACAATGGTACAGACATGGCTTACCTATTATTATATGTTGATGACATTATCCTCACCACATCCTCTGATGCTCTCCGCCGGTCCATTATGTCTCTCATTTCTTCTGAGTTTGCTATGAAAGATATGGGGCCCCTGAGTTATTTCTTGGACATCTCTGTCACTCGACATTCTAGTGACCTATTTCTATGTTAGAAGAAGTATGCCAAAGAGATAATTGATCGTGCAGGCATGACATCTTGCAAACCATCCCACACGCATATAGACACCAATTCCAAGCTCAGCGCTGATTCCGGCCCTTCATATTCAGACCTGACTCACTATCGTAGCCTGACTGAGGCCCTGCAGTACTTCACATTCACTAGACCAGACATATCATATGCCATGAAACAAATTTTCTTGCACATGCACAGTCCGACGGAAGCACACATGCATACCCTCAAACGTATTTTATGATACGTCCAAGGTACACTTCACTTCGGATTACATCTATACAAGTATTCGCTCACTGGCCTCACTGCTTATTCTGATGCTGACTGGGGTGGATGTCCTGACACTTGACGCTCCACGTTTGGTTATTGCGTTTTCCTCGGAGATAACCTATTGTCTTGGTCTTCCAAAAGGCAACCTACACTATCCCTATCCAGTGCAGAATACAGATGTGTTGCCAACGTCGTCTCTAAGTCTTATTGGATCCGTAAACTTCTACTTGAGCTTCACTGCCCGATTCAAAAGGCAACACTAGTCTAATGTGATAATATTAGTGCGATATGTCTTTCCGGCAATCTCGTCCAACATTAGCGCACTAAACACATTGAAATGGACATTTATTTCGTTCGCGAAAAAGTGGCTCGTGGTCAAGTTCGTGTCCTTCATGTTCCTTTCGGATATCAGATTGTCGACATCTTCACCAAAGGACTTCTGCGCATACTATTTGATGATTTTCGAGTCAGTCTCGGTGTTCGAGAACTTCCCGCTTCGACTGCGGGGTGTAATAGAATATTTTCCATTATTCTTTTTGTATTAATTGTATATCTCATATTTTAGGTAGAATTATAATTCTTTTGTAATTAGGATAATTAGTTACCTAGTTTGTATCAAAGTAAATATTCTTGTAACCTTATATATATT